>JAUPFV010000005.1:144173194-146673194 GCA_036936605.1 Limnanthes douglasii subsp. nivea | reverse complement strand
ACTGTTATAAAGTAATGCCTTTTGGGTTAAAAATGCAGGGGCAACCTATCAACGTTTGGTGAATAAAACTTGTGAGACACAAATTGGGCGAAATATTAAAGTATATATTTATGATATATTGGTAAAAAATCTTAAGGATGAGGATCATTTTGATGACCTTGGGGAAACTTTTGCTAACTTAAAAAGGGTCAACCTAAAATTAAATCTGGAAAAATATACGTTTGGGGTTCGATCAGAAAAATTTGTCGGATATATAGTTAGTGAAAAATGGATTGAACCCGAACCAGTGTAGTTAAAAGCTTTAACTACTATGACACCCCCTCGGAATATAAAATAATTCCAAATATTAACGGGTCGGCTGGCAGCGTTGAATAGATTTATCTCTCTTTCATCAGATAAATGTGCTCTCTTTTTCCAAGTATTGAGACAAGCTAATTATTTTAACTGAACAATGAAATGTTTTGAGGCCTTTTATCGAATTAAAGAATACTTTTCATCTCTATAAATCCTCACAAAACCTTTTTCGTGGAAAAATATATGTTTATATAGCAGTGTCATATTAAGTTGTAAGTGCCGTGTTAATTCGAGATGAAAGAAAACATCCCAAGACCAGTGTACTACATTAGTAAAATTTTGTTGGAGACAGAGAAACGATATTTGAAACTAGAAAAGTTGGCTCTTGCACTAGTAATTTGCTGCTGGGAAAATGAGATATTATTTTCAAGTTCACTCTATCATTGTACGAATATCTTTTCCATTAAAAAAACTTGCGCCAAAGGCCTGATATTTCAGGAATAATAACCAAGTGGTCAGTTAAATTTGGATATTTTGATATTGAGTTTGAACCTAGACTTGCAATCAAAGAACACACCCTGGCAGATTTCTTGGTAGAATTTCATTCTGAACGATCAGACATGGAAATTGATGAAGAAAGTTTTGGAACAGAATGGGTGATCCGAAGAGATGGGGGATCGAGTATATCAGGAAGTGGAGCTGGGGTACAGTTAATCTCTCTAAAAGGAATTGTTATATACTAGGTTCTCCGCTTTGGGTTTAAAACAACAAATAATGAGGGAAAATGCAAAACGACTTTAGCAGGATTGAGGCTTGCACAAATTTGTGGGGCTAAAAAAGTAAAGTTACTAAGTGATTCACAATTTCTTGTTAATCATGTAGTTGGACAATCTAAGGCTCGAAAGAAACATCTAGTGAAATATTTGAAAACGCTAAAGGATTTAAGTTTAGCCTTCAGAAATGTCAGGTATGAACATGTTCGAAGAGAAGAAAATTATATGTCACACACTTTGGCAACCGTTTCTTATTCAGATTTCATTGTCTCCCTTTGATATAACGGTGTATGGCCCTTCCCAATTTGGTCCTAACTTGTCGCCTGCTTTGTTGCTTGACCCTTGAAAAACTTTTTTCATAACCATGTCCCCTACTTGGAAGTTATGAGGCTTAAGGTATGCATTAAAAAGTCCCCACATCAGGCTCCTGTAGTGCTCTGCTCGAACACGCGCTTGGTTATGCCGTTCTTTGATGGGGTCTATGCTTACTGCCCGGTTGGTAGTACTATCGTCTTCATCATAACTAGTGATCCGGTGACTTGGTATGATAATATATGTTGGTACCACAATCTCACTGCCATAGACGAGGGCGAAAGGAGTGTCTCTGGTCGTAGTCCAATGTGTAGTTTGATATGCCCATATTACCTTGGTTAGTTTGTCGGGCCACTTGCCCTTAGATCCTTCAAGCTTTTTTTAATTCCCTCCCAAGATGGTCTGGTTGGTGAGTTCGACCTGATCGTTCGCCTCAGGGTAGTATGGTGTGGAGAAGTGATGGCTGAACCATTAACGTTTGTAGAATATCGTGACCATAATGTTTTGGAATTGAGGACCGTTGTCTGTCATCAGGATCTGAGGTATTCCAAACCTAGCCAAAATTTGTCGGTGAACGAACTCACAAATTTCTTGTGCTCGAGTGCAAAAGAGAGCTTTAGCTTTAACCTATTTGGGAAAGTAATCCACTACAACTATCAAGAATTGGTGTTTGCTAGTGGTCGCAGGTAGTGGCCCTACTAGGTCGATGCCCCACTTATCGAAAGGGAAATGGACCACCACGAGCTTCATCGTGTAGAGCTGAGGTGACTTCTGCTCGATCAAGGCAACGCAGCAGGGGTCATATTGCAGCGTGTCTCAGCATCAACCAAGGTCTTACTTGTGTAGTAAATAGGTCGTTGAACAACAACTGGTTCCCTAACCAAGAATGTGCTAACAAACAAAAGTGAGATAGATAAATAAAAGAACAATGGCTCACCCACCACTGGCGCGGGCAGTATTTCCGGTGATGTAAGATAATTTATAGATCCTCGAACGTCCTATTGCACTCCTCTGTCCGTGTGAATTTTTTAGCCCCTCAAAAAACTTCGAAAAAAGAATGCCTTTTATCTGAAGCTTCAGAAATAAAGCGGGTTTGGGTTGTTAGGCGTCCCGTTAGACATTGGACCTCTTTGATATTTCTTGGTTGTGTCAATTTTATTACCGCCGGTAACTGAGTGGGGTCAGCTTCTATACCCCTATTACTGAGTAAAAACCCCCAAGAAGTTTCCACTTCATACACCAAAAGAGCATTTCACCGGGTTGAGCTTCAAAATTAAATTATCGCAGTAGGTCAAAAACGGTTTGAAGGACCTTGAGTTGCTTATCAGTTGTGTATGTTTTTACGGTCATATCATTGATACGTGCCTTCATATATTTTCCCAAGTGTTCACTGAAAATATAGTTCACCAGGCGCTGGTATATGGAACCAGCGTTCTTCACCTCACTCAGTTCTGAATGACGTGTGCTCTTCTTCTGATGGGTTAATATGAATCTGATTAAACCAGAGTATGCATCCCTACAAAATACATGAGGCTGAATCCACCAGTGATCGGTGCGAGGTAGGAGGAATGCGTCTTTGGGGCATGCTTGGTTCAGATTAGTGAAATCAACGCACATGCGCCATTAACCGCTCTTCTTTTTTTCTAATACTAGGTTTTCCAGCCAGACTGGATATCGTGCCCGTCGAATATGACCAAGCCGAGATAACTTGGTCACCTCGACTTTGATAGCCTCTTAATTCTTTGTAGAGAATGGTCGTTATTTCTGCCGCACCTGCTTCACCGTGTGAATCGGTTTCTAATTCATGTCAGATAATGGAAGGGTCGACCCTTGTCACATCACTAGTGTCTCATGCAAAATCATGCAAATTATTTCTTAATAGGTCAAGTAACAGTTGCTTAAAAAGAGAATCCAAGTTATTACCTAGTCGTAAAGTGCGGCCTTATGCCACTAACTCTTCAACCGAATTAGAATGATCTTCATCAGGTTAATCTATCTCACGCGGGTCGTCAACGGGATCCGGCGGAGAGGTGCTCAGACTAATCCATCGTGCACCCCATCGTCAGGTAACTGAAATCGGAGAGGTTTGATTGGGTCAACCGTGACTGCGTAACACATCATTGTAGTTTGTTGACTTCCTCTGATAATGTCGACCGTCTTTCCCACTGGGTATTTGATATATTGTCTGAAAGTACATGGGGTGGCCTCCATCCTATGCAACTCGACCTCTCCCACTTACTAAGACGCCTTGCCTTCATATCCGACTAAAGTGTATTTAGTACGTTTATAGGGCGGGACTTTGTGCATGCGGTCGTAGCTAGCTTTAAATATGATATTTGTCGAGCTACCTTCATGTACCAAAACTCGAGTGACCATTACTCCACCAACATCCATATTCACTATCAATGCATCCTCATGTGGCGTACTAACCCCCATCAGGTCGTCATCATTGAAAGTAAGGTCCACGACAGGATCTTGGTAATTGTGATAAGACAAAACTTCAACAGTCTGCACTTCGTAGTCGGTCCTTTTTCCCTTGTTTGACTTTGAGTCATGGGCTACCTCAAATTTTCCTTCCGTAATAGTGAAAAGAGATGGCGAGCTTCTACAGATGTCGAAGACTGCATTACTAACCATCTTAAACTGTCCTTCGCTAACAGTGCACAGTGGTGGTAAAGTGTCAGTCCCCAAGTCATCAGTTATCTAATAATGTCCCCCCGCAATGGTAAAAAACCACTGTTGTTTTCCTACATCTGCTAGTTCATCTTCACGGGGCTTGTCCACGTTAAACGAACGTACTTCCTCCGTCGGCTCGGGCTGGTAATGGAGATCTTGCTACTTAATGAACTAGATGAGTTCACCGTTGTCTATCAATCTCTAAATTTCCTCTTTGAGCTGACAGCATTCGGCAGTCGTGTGGCCATAGTCATTATGATAGGAGCAGAAGTACCTACTTGATCGCTTAAACCCGGGAGCGCTCATTACTCGTGAGGTTTGGTAATTTTTTCTTCCATTGCTTCTATCGTAAATGACTTATATGGTCTCGTTTAGCGGGTTGAATCGTATAAAGAGGTTCTCATAGTACGTTGTTCGATGGGTGCTATCCTGGCGAGGCCCATCGTCGGTATTTTTGCGATCAAATGACCCTCTCTTAGAATCGGAAACATGCATATCCAGGGAGTCCCCTTTCCGGGCACCGTCCACTTGGATGAACGTGTATGCTCGAGCTAGTATATCTCCAATATTTTATGTCGAAAATCTGACCAGTTCAGCGTACATTTCTCCTCACCGATCGAGGCCTCTCTTGAGGGAAGCAACGACCATATTTTCTTTTAGATCTGGCAAAATATTTATAGAATGGACAAAACATTTAACATAACTTTTCAAAGACTCACCTCACCTTTGATACAAGTCCATAATCGAATAAGCCAAATCTAGATAACACTCTCCGTTAATTTTTTAAATCTTCAAAAATAGAAACCAACACAAAAAATTTAAATCTACAGGACACTCTTAGTAAATTTATCGAATCCTATAAAAATGAATGAATCTCAAAAAACTTGGAGGTTTTTATTCACGATCAAGAGGTTTGTTTGATGAACTTAGATTTTCATATTACTTAGATACATTACATGATAGTATCGGAAACTCAAAGAAATTGGTGCATTAAAATAGAGAACAACCCCAAACAAGATAATGTAATTACATTAATAAATGAGCAACAAGTTGGTAATGAAGTATAGCTGAATTTTGATGAATTAGATGGTGGTCACAGCAAATCAAATGATGTCGTGATGAACTTGTGAAAAAACTAACAATTGGTTGTCTGATGGACTTCGCATAGGTGGAGCATAAATGGGATCATGACAAAATTTAGAAACATAAAGCCGTAGTCGATTAAAATTGATCACAAATACCAAATTCATGACCGATAGGAAGTTATTAGGAAAAATAGTTTAATAGAGGTTGATCACGACGAGCAAGATGATGATCATGGTCAACTCCCAAAAAATTAAAGAGTAGGTGACAATGGATAAAATTACCGCGGAGGTTGATCATGGCGAAGTTTCTCCAACGGCTCAAAATCTCAATTTATCAAAATACACACCTCGAATTTCATACACAAGTCAAAAGAATAAACAAAACATTTATAATTAATTATCTAAGTTCATAAAGATGTTTCAAATCCTTGAAAATAATATGAAGTTCAATGATTTTCTATAACAGATGAAAAAGTACTCAAAGTTCCAAAAATACATCATTTCCAATAAACAAAATTTTACAGATTTCGACAAAGTCGTGCCTACAGCAGAATGTAACACATTTATTTAAAATTAATTACTGTCAACATTAACGAATCTAAGGAATAAAAGGAAATTATTGAGAGTATTAAGACATTTCAAGGGATAAATTGGATGAACGATATCTGATACCAAATGAATCAACCATTCAATATAGGGGTGAGATTCGGTCGGTTCGGTCGGTTTTTTGACATATATTTAACCAAACCGAAATAATTCGGTTTATAAATTATTAAATCGATTTATTAAAATAATATCGGTTTTTTTCGGTTTCGGTTTTTTTGGTTTCGGTCGGTTTTGGTCGGTTTTTCGGTTTGAACATCGGTTTGGATTGGTGCGGTTCAGTTCGGTTCGGTTCGTTTTTTAAAAAAAAAATAGTTGAAGATTTTTTTAAAAAAATAAAATAAAATATAAACTAATTATTAATTTTTTATATTTATAATAATAAATTTATAGTTATAATTTTAATAAAATAAATACTATGATAATATTGTTACTTAAGTGTAAAAAATAAAGAAATACATAAATTTAGTAAACATGAGGTTATTTACTATACTATGTATTTAAGAACCCATGACGTACTATAGCTTAAGTATTCATCTAGGACCACTTGGACAAGCGATTAATAAATGATAAAGGTGGTATACAATTATATATAATATTCAGTCGGTTTCGGTTTTGTTCGGTTCCAAAATCAAAAAAACCGAAAACCGGCCGAATTTAATTTGGTTTGACATTTAAAAACCAAAACCGAATATTATTATGTTTAAACCGACCAAACCAAAAAAATTTGGTTTGGTCGGTCGGTTCGGTTTTTTCGGCTCTTGCTCACCTCTAATTCAATATACCAACATAATATCTCGATGAAAGAAATTTATCAAAGATGGCTGAATTCGGCCATGCAAGAAGTAGTGATGAATGATGTATTGAATTTGTTATATGCATGTATTGTATACTCTATATCATAAAATTCTTGGGTAATTCATGTACGAGTTAATCCTAATAAATAAGTTTTAAAGATGATCATGAATGATAAAAACAAGTTGATACCAACAAGAAAGGTCACAAGGTGAGAATGTGTATAAACTATATGTGATTTAATGGTGTAACACACAGTGATCACTTACCACTTCCAATTATTGATCAAATGTTGAAACAACCAGTTAATTACAGATTGCACTGCTTCTCGATGGATACTCTGATTACAATTAAATTTACATTCGACTGGATGATCAAACGAATAATACATATACTTGTCCATACAAAGCTTTCGCATATCGGAAAATAGCGTTGTTTGTAATATATCTCATTGTGAATCAATTTAAATTTTATATCCATAAAAATGGATCTTTAAAATGAATGGGAACTAAATGAAACCATATTTTAGAAGCATTATTAAAGAAGATCATATCTTAATCCATATTAAGTTCCAAACTAAAAATCTGAAAAATCGAGATTGTGATTTAAAATTAACCGTTGATTGGGAGGCAACCCAATGTGACTATTTCCTTTTGTTTATCTTAACTTATTTTAACAGTTTTTTTTGTTTATAGAGAAAATAAGAGAGAGAACATATGAAGATTGATTTTTTTAAATACATTTCGCCTAAGCAAAATTGTAATGATCGGGATGACCAATATTCGATTTTTTTTAAAAGAGCTTCACCTAGGAATTTTATGATGATCGCGGTCATCATTGTTCCAATTTTATTTTATTTTCAATTAAGGGCTTTGTTAATAAACCTTGGGAATTAAAAGGAGCAGAATAAATATGCCAAATAAATAAAAATACATGAATTTAAAAAAGTGAAACGATTTTTTTAAAACTTGAAATTGCCGCCAAGAATATTAGAATCTGTAATAGGCTTCGACTTTCATGAACAAATTTAATTCACCATATAATTGTCACAGCCCATGGATGGATGGGAAAATCTTGACTTTAGATAAGGATTGAGCCAGACAAGCTTAGAGAAGTACGAAATCTGCGAACCAGAAAGATAGAAGATTGATAGGGTTACAGAGATTGAAGGTAATTCTATAAAAACCACAAATAGATTTTTAGATGTAGTCTGAAGCGTTGCTTCTGATATAGCTTGTATTCAGGTTTTTCAGAAAAATTATAGCTCGAAGATGATTGAGGGCTTGAGCCTAGTTAAAATCCATATTTTTCCTTTCATTTCGAGTCTGCTTTGCTGTCCAGCCTGCTACTTTATTTTGCTCATGAAAAATATGTTTAATAGTCATAGATGAGCTGATAAGATTCATGCAGCAGTTGATTAGAGGATCGAGAAACCATATAGATTTACTCTGAGTAACAGCTAACTAAAATGCTGGAATCTGTTTGGATGTCTAGGCTGGAGATGTTCCTAGCTTTGTAGATGAGTAAACCATCTAACAAGTCTCTGCTCTCTGCAATGATCAGTGAGTTCTTACCATAGAGTCTTCCATATCTATAAACAATGTTCTCATTGTAGTCCTTGAACAATCCACCTCCTCGGGATTTGTCATTGGGATAACAAGCACCATCAGAGTTTAGTTTAAATCTGCTGGTTTTAGGGTTATTCCATTTAAGAGATAATAATTATAGAGTTATTGGTTTAGAAAGATGATTAACATAGCCAAGATTAGAAGCCACATTGAAGTCTCTTCCCCAATGAGTCTAGACCAGTTAGGATATAGATAACATGGTCAATCATAGACTTAGGGCTAGGATTCTGATCATTATGTTTCTTCTTATTTCTAGAATACTAGATCACCCAAGAGATAATTGATGGAAGGATATTTCGTATATGACAGGATTTAGTATTTGATCAGAACCATGATCGAATTAGGTGAGGGAACTTCATATTTCTGGTAATGTGAATGTTGAGAAGAGAGCTGAAATAAATCTAGACTACCTAGGAATTCTGATATTGTACTGATATATGATTGATGATTTCAATGTTGTTGCAGAACTAACACTCGGAAGCAATCTGAAAATGTTTCTTTTGGAGCACAAAGTTAGTTGGAATCCAGTTGAAGATGGCTCTCCATAGAAAAAAAGAACATTTTTTTGGTGTAATCGAGTTACAGATCTTCATCTAAAGGTTAAAAATATATTTTTTTATTCTGATAGAGTTACATGTCTTTTTAGTGCTGAAAGAACCATCTAAGGATAGTGCCCACTTTATTAAATCAAGATTAGAGTTTAGTTTGAACCTCTGGATTTTAGTGATGTCAGTACTAGTGACTGTAATTTCAAGCCTTGCTAAGAACCAAGCTCCATTAACCCAGAATTATATAATTTCAGTTCTTTCATACCAACTTTTGTCATCAATATGATTGAAATAGACGAGAGGCTTGGTGAGCACCAACGATCTAACCATAATTCAATGTTGTCAGTACCATGAGTCCAGAAGATGAAATTTTCAACTTTATCTCTAATATTGATGAGCCTAGACCATACTTTTGATTTCCTAGAAGAGTTAAGGGCACCAATATGATGGGAATAACTGCATTAGATCGAAGCCATCATTTTAACCCAAAGAGTTTTTTGAGCTCTGAAATTATACTAGAGTTTGTAAGAAAATATTTTTTAGAAACCATCGAGGTTCTTAACATTTCGACCTCCTTCAGCGTATGGTTTACATAGTTTTCCCTATGAAGACCAGTTAATAGTCTTATTATTCTCTTTGTTTCCTCATATAAATTTATACAAATATTAAATCTTGTAGATAACAACTTTAGGTAAAATGGAGTTCTGAATGTTGTAGATAAGGTAGGTTGAGAGAATAGATTGAATTAAGGTTAGTCTACCACCAAAAGAGAGGAGGTTGCTGCCCTATTTGATAATCTCGTTTCTGATTTTGGAAACCATGCCATCTTAATGGATGATTCTGTTGGTATTGGTGACAGTGGTACCAAGATACTTAAAAGGCATACAACTGTGCCTGAAACTTAGAAGCATTTCCAGTCCATGAATTCTTTGACTTGGAATTTTATTAGAGACAATGATCTTTGATTTTATCATTGTTAATAAACTGACCAAAAGTAATTTGGTAGTGAGACAGGATACTCATGAACTTGTTTATAGAAGAAATATAGCCATTGCTGAAAATCATGAAATCATAAGCAAAAGCCAAACAAGGTATGTTCTGGTCTCCTCTTGCCTTTTATCTAACATAGCAGCTTTCTTCTGAATTTTTCTTGATTCCTCTGATAAGATACTCCTCAGATAGAATTAACAAACTTGGAGATAGAGGATCTCCTTGTCTCAAACCTTTATTAGATCTGAAATAACCCTTCATTAACCCATTAATAATCATAGACACCAAATTTAGGAATTGAGCATGAAACCCAAAATAGGCTAGAATCTGTAAAAGAAACCTTTGAGAGAGCCTGTCAAAGGCTTTGGACATGTCAATTTTCAGGACCACGTTGATTTTCCTGATCTTAGGGTTGAGATCATGGCAGAGCTCTTGAGCAATCATGATGTTTTCATGGATACTTATGCTTTTAAGAAAGGCTCTTAGCTCTTCAGATATTATTTTTGGTAGAATGAATGTCAGTCTAGTGTTGATAATCTTTGAAGTAATTTTGTTCAGCATGGTGGTTAGGCTGATTGGCCTAAAATATTTCCAAGAGTTCTAAGAAGGGATCTTAGGGATTAGGCAGATTACAATATAGTGAAATCCTTTAGAAATAGAGCCTCCTTTGAAAATTTCTTCAATGGCTTAAAAGAGATTTTTATATATAATTGTCCAACATGATTTATAGAATTTTTCGTTAAATCCATTAGGACCTGCAGCATGGTTAGAGTTAAAAGATAAAATTACTGAATAAATTCCAACCTCAGTTGGAATAACCATCATCATAGAATTATCTTCTTCTGTGATCAACCTAGGAATTAAGTCTTGTAGTTCTTCAGAATCATTAAGATTGGAAGAATTAGTCAGAATAGACTGAAAATAGTCCACTACATAGTTGTTGATGACATTCTAATCTTCTGACCATTGAGACCCATTCCAAATTTGATTAATTTTGTTTCTTTTTTCTATTTTTTCACAAAATTATGAAAGAAAACAGTGTTTTTATCAGTGTCTTATAATCATAGAACATGGAGTTTTTTTTATCCCAGTAAACTTCTTCCCTAACAAGAAGAGTAAGGTTTGTGTCTTTAGTATTGTCTAGTAACATTTTTTCATTAATGGAGTTATAGATCCGGTAGTTCACTTCTCTGAAGTTAATTTCCTCTTCAATTTGCTTTATGACATCAAAAACATTACCATACACATCTTTATTCCAGACGTTTAGATCAGACTTAAGCATTCTGAGTTTATACCAGAAATTTTAGATTGGATTTCCTACCACTGCTCCAGACCAGCCATTGTTCACCATATCCAGAAAACCTTGATGCAAAACCCACATATCAAATAACTTAAAAGAGGATTTGACTTTCTCCAGATTATAATAAATAGAAATACAGAAGGGGGAGTGATCTGAGCAATTTTTTGCAAGATGAACAACCTTTGTATTATTAATATAGTTGAGCCAGGAGTTACTGTATAGCATTTTGTCCAACCTTTTCTACTTTCTACCATTATACCGGGTAAATTTATAACCATGGTAACCAGCATCTATAAGATTACAATCTAAGATGACATTGTTGAAATCATCTATGTTCTTGAGACAAGTAGTTGTGCGGGAAAATTGTTCATCAGAGTTTTGAATAACATTAAAGTTTCCAAAGACTATCCATTCTTTGGTATTATCTTCAGTTGATCTTAAAATGCTCCATAAATTTATTCTTAGATCTATATTGCACTTGGCTAACACCATAAACACTCTGAAATCTTTATTTAAAGAGGGATGGTTAACATTAAGGTGAAGCAATTGTTCTTCATTAGCAAGGATTTCAACAGAGAAATCATTACTCCACATTATCCATATTTTGTTGTTGACGTTCCCAGATAGCAGGTATAATTGAGTCTCTTTGACATAGATTCAAGATTTGATGTGTGGATCATTGGTTCTTGAAGATCAATAAAGCTAGGTGTTTTAAATTTTCTTACGGATTTAAGTCTTCTCATGGTTCCTTTATTGCTCCGCCCCCTCACGTTCCAGTTTAAGATGGAGATCGTCATTTATGAGATGAAGAGTATTTTACAACTATTTTAAGCTGCATTAATATGGATGTTGAAGGGCATTTAGGATTCCGGACTTTAAGTTTCTTGCTCTTCTTGCTTTCAATTTTTTTGAATTCTCTTTCATTGACTTTTGTTTCATTTACAAAAGTGCAATGAAGGCTACCCAGTGGTGTCTTTAGTGGGTTCAGATGTCTCTTGAATGTGATCTAAGAAGGTTTTATATATTTTAAATAAAGATATCATTTCAATGGTCTGCCATGCTTCAATGATTTCAGGATCATTTTCCAGGATCTGGTTTGTGTCATTGGTTCTTGAAGAAGAATCCATTGAATCTCTAGGGATAGGCTCATGTATGATTTGTTTTTTAGTGGATGACTTGGTATAAAGATGTTGATGATTATGGGCTTAACTTGTTACATTGTTGGCTACTATGATAGACTTTAGAGATGGCATCTTGTGTTAAAACTTTGGGAAAATAGAAGTTTCTTGCAGACTTTTTTCAGAGTGTCCTATAAGATTGCAGTGTCTGCAATAATATGGGTAAGGGACATAAATAACCTTCAACCAAAAACCTTTCTCCTCACCAAACGTTATCCTGATTTTCTTGATTAATGGCTTGGAAATATTGAGTTCAACCTAGAATTGCAATAATTATGCCTAGCTCTCTTAGAAGGAGATACCCAAAAATTTAAGGAAATACCGGTAACTTTTGCAATTTCATAAATGGTTCTCTCATTATACACGAATTCAAAAAGTTTGAGTAGAGTTACCAAGACATGAGTGATCGAGCATTCTTGATTAGTATTAAATTGAGGAGTCAACTTCAATAACCTTAGTATTTTGTTACCCACATTCCAAACATTCTGATACCATATTTTATTTTAGTCGTCTTTACTAGCAAATTCAATAAATACATTAAGAAAGTCTCATTGAGTAATGATGAAAGTTCTAATAAACTTGAATTGCCCAATAAATACTTTGATGACTTCGAATTTAGGTTTTTTAGTTGCGAATTTTCCAGTTATAGTGTGTTTTGATAATCTTTACAGAATTTCTTTATCGTTTTATTCAAAACTGATAACTGAGTGATCAGTTTTGTGAGTAACATAGACATTATTGTGAAGGAAATTATAGGTTTTAGGCTTCACAGGATCAGCATAAGATATGGGAATCTTGAATGTTTCTGTTTCCTGATTTTCATGCATTCTCAGGTTAGATTTTTCAAATGTTGGATTGGTTATAATGTTTGTTCCAAAAAAAATAAACTTCGCGTGAAGCGAGATGAAGATGATAGTGATGAGCTGGTTATACATGTTATTTTAAATAAGTTTTATTCTTGATCAGTAATATTCTCATGCTTTGATTTATTTTATGTTATTAGTTGTTCTTTTATTTTCTTATGATTGTTTATGACGAGAATAAATTAAAAATAAATCAACTTCATTTGAAAAAATAATAAGATTAAGTTTGACAAATCATGTACTATTCTTCCATTGTATTTGCTTTTTAAGTATTAATTACAATCTGTTTTCTAAAATGTGGGTTATGGGTTAAAGTGTTTAGCCTAAAAATATCACAAATAAAAATATGTTACGATAACTGAATGTTATGTACCGTATATTTTAGGCCCTTATGAACTTAATTCAATATAGTAAATTGATACTTAACAATCAAAGTGAAAAATTTATATCTTTAGATTTTTATTTGATGAAGTATTTTTTAAAATAAGTTAATACATTATTATCCTTAAGATTACCAGTTACATATAAATTAATAGATTAAAATAATAAGTTGTTTCTAAAAAGTAGTTGTCATATATGAAAAAACAATTATCATAATTATTTACCGAGAAGTCGCGTCTCATATATGATCAATATAGAAATTCGTATGAAATCGAATAGATTTGTGTTAATTCTCTATCGTGACTTGTTTATTTTTCTAGTCTAATAAGTCCCAGTTATTAAATCATTTAGGATGCTTCATCGCCTAATGCTTTTAAGGAAGAAAGTCATTGATCCAACACTCGTTAAGGGGCTAATTAGAAAGCTTACGAAAACGAAACATTGGATTGGACAAGTCACATATACTAAAATAAAATAATCATTCATTTATTCCAAGTTTATATATCATTTGGGGTGCTTTATCACATAATGACATAGGCCAACTAGTTTGAGATCTATTGACTGTCAAATGGATATATAAAAATAATGATGAAAATATATATTGATGACTACTAAAAGTATCATATTATTTTGGTTTATTAACGAAAATTTCTACAACTATTCAAGTAAATGATTGTGTTACAAAAACAAAATTGTGAAAACAAATTGAAAATCGTCAGACTTCTTCAAATATTTTTCAATTACATGTGGTTAGGGTTGTTTCGTTGTTTCATAAATTTGTTTTGAAATTAGAAACTTTGGTATTGTTTTATGTCGTATAATAATATTCGTTAATCATGCTTAAATATTGTGATTTTTTTTCTCAAACTAACATAATAATAAATGTTATTGATAAATATTTACCATTGATTTATATATATTTCTACTAATTTATTAGACATTTTCATTTATAAAAAAATAATAAAATATTCTCATTATGTTTAATTTTGGATTTAATTGGTAATTAAGATAGATATTGATTAAAATCTAAATTTAAATATGATCTAAAAATAGAGAAAAATACAGAAAGCCAAAGACTTGAAGGAAATAAACAAAATAAACATTCAAATTCAAGAATTAGATTCATGAGAAAAAGAGAGAAAATGAAACTAACTTCTTTTAGTTATGGTATAAGAAGTAAAGATCCTTTATTTTATAAAATATTTGTATTAATGCAATTTAAATTCATTGAGCGCTGCGAGTGCAAAGGTTACCCAAAAACTGACTTACAAAACTAAAGAAAAAAATTATATTCAGCAACATTGTTATACCATCAACAATATCAAACTTATAATACATATGTCAATATATAAACCAATACCAACACAAAAAGGCCGAGAGGTTACCTGCATGAGAAGATTAGGAAGGTGGTGTTTATTAATTAATGTAGAAACATATTTCAAAATGTTAAACTGCAGTTGGAAAAAACCATCACTATAATTGTTGGTCAATGTCGATAAAGTAATATATGTCTAGTCTTGTCCGAAAAATAAATTATATAAATTTATAGATTCATAATCACATAAAGATGAATTAAAAGTCTAGAAATTATAAGGTAATATCCATGCTTGATGTAGATACAAAGTCTGCATGTAGAAATTACAGGATCATAAAGCTCTTGTCAATTATGTTTATCGACATAGTATCTTGCATTTGTAATCCATGATATGGTTAGGGTTTTAAAGTGTAGAAATTACAGGGTTGTGAAACCTTGTCAATTATGTTTATCGGCATAGTATCTTAAATTTGTAATCTATAATATGGTTAGGGTTTTAAAGATTAGATACGGAAGCAAAAGAAAGTGTATTTATGAGTTGATCCAGATTAAAAACAAATTCAATATCTGCGTTTCCCATCCCATATATACTTTTTTATTGGTCATTGGATATTATGAAGACACTGACACTTTAGAACATGGTTGAGAACGAGACACTGACGTTACATGATCATGATAAATTAGTATATGCTTTATCGATGCCAAATGATACATGCATGGTTTTTTCATTTAGCCATGAAAAATTCGTCAAGCTCCCGAAGTAAATCTTTGTCAAACAAATTTCAACTTCCACCTTACAAAATGAGAGTATTTCATTTTAAACCTGCAAAAGAGGCACACGTACTTTCTTTTATGATAGCTCATTGTGTTCATTTCATCTTGAGATTTTTTACGTCAAAAGTTGTCTACAAAGAGGTTCATCAGTATTATTTGCGTTTGTAACATATGAAATGTTTCTATCAACAAAGACTATATATGTTTCCAATAAAACATACAAAATTGGAAGTTTGTGAATATAAAATGAAAAAACAACTTCCATAAAAACAAGGAAAAATGTAGATTTTTTTGTCAAAATGAAACAAAGGAAAAAATGTCACGAAATTTGTCAAAATGATACAGAGAAAAAAAATGATATGCTGAGTTCAAACCCATGAACTCTAATATAGATAGAGAGACACTTTAACCAATTTTCTAAGAAGATAACAAGAATATCACCTTTGTTAAAATATATAAGCAGTTGATAATCAACTAAAACATTATGCACGGACAGACCGTCTAGTCAACATATGGTTTATTAATTTATTTATATCAGTTTATTAAGTTCTATGTTGTTGTTGTCGGTTATCAGTTTTCAAACAAATATTTTGAATTTGATTCAAAGACTTGGGGACTATATAGATTAGACGATGGTTATGCAGATAATAATTTATAAAGAAATGATCATTAAAGAAAGTTTACAAAAGATGATATCTAGAAATCTTTCCAATCGATATTTTTAATAAAAAAATCATAGTGATGAAGTAACTACTAATGAAGGTTATAAGTCAAGTCTAGCTGAAACGCGTAAGAGACAATATCAAGGTTCTAAACGTCATGAGATAAAAGCGTAAGTTGTGGTCATGATTACAAGCCAATCTAAATGTTAAAAGCATTAAAGCTCGCGCGCCCCAATCAAAACAACAGAGTTATAAGCGAAGTTCATATGAAAATAGTAAAAGCCAATACTACATTTCTAATGTTTCCAAAATATCTAAAATGATTGTTCATGATATCTTTAAAGAAAAATAACGTCAAATATGAATTCCATACATTTTACATACATTGGTTAAAAACAACAATTAAAGTTATTTTACATAAGATGATTTCCATGCCTTCTTCAGACAATAGATATATAAAGGTGAATATCACTATCATTAAGGAAAAACGACGTATAAAACATTTGGATTAAAGACAACGAGAAAGTTAGTTGGCATAAACCATGACTAAAAATAAATGTAAAGACTACAATCAGAATGCAAATTGACATGTAACATGAAGGAGAGAAAACTTGAAGGTTACCATATCCGAATATATTTAAAGACCTATTGTCCTTGAGATTCATTTGATATTCCAACTCAAGCACTAGAAGGGAATAGTGATGAGGATATGATATTCATATGGTAGTAGAAATATAATGACATTTATGTAATTAATATCTAAAAGCATTTTACTTTATATTAGAAGTCAATATACCTACAAATAATGATATAATGGTAATTTATACCTATATATCCTCAAATATAGGTACATTGGTCTTTGATACTTGTATACTTGATATTGGTTATATATAGAGGAGAAGTATCTCAATATAGGGCGCTATCTCATTTACACAAATAAAGTCCTTTAATTATTAAATCTCTCTACACAAGCTCTTAGTTCTCTCTAAACATATTTTTTCTTCTCTTTTTTTGATCAAATATATTTTTGGCGTTTATAATGAAGTTTTTACACTTCTTCATTATAAGTATACCATATATTAATACTAATACTATACAAGAATGGTGTCGTTGTATGAGGGTCATTCTTACGATTCGTAGTTATAAAAGAGTGTTTTCAATTATTTACTAAAATATTATTGAGTAGAAAACCTCGAAAAACTTGTTCATTTAGTTACTTTGGCATGTGCCACTAATTACTAAACATAGTTACAAACCAAAAAACCCATCGAACTCAAAAAAATCAAAGCTTATTAATTCTATCTAACAAACCATATTATTAAACAAACTTTTTCAATTTTTACAAAAATCCATATCCAATACTCATCTTTAAGACAACTTATGCAAAATTTCTTCATTTTTACTATCTTAAACACAAATTTTTATTTAAATAAAACCATGATCAAATTTGGGAATTTATTGCTCTGGGTAGCTTTAAGATATATTAATATTTGTTGTGTTAGAAATGGGTTTTATACTCTATATATGAGCAATTTCAGTCATTGAATCAAGTACTAAGGGTCTGGTAAAGAAGATGAAAAAATTCAACTAAGAACCGAGGTTTCACAAATGTAATTATATCATATTTCATAGTTGAACTTATACAAGATTTTGTAAATGTAATTATATCAGGTTTTACAGATGAAATTATATCAGGTTTTGCAGTTGAAATTATACTAGGTTTCACAAATGCAAGGTTCAAATAATAAAAATATGTTAGGTTTCATAATTTAAATTATACAATATTTCTCAGTTGAATGAATTCTCCAGACCCCTAACGTTTTTTCCGGTAATTTCTCCAGAGCCCTCGAGAGTTTTTTTGTTTTTTTTCTCTTGAGCTCTAGCTAATTTTTGAAAAATCTTATTTCAACTGAGAAATATGGTATAGTTTCAAACAAAACCTAATATAATTGTATTTGTGAAACTTAAAATTATTATATTTACGAAACCTAATATAATTTCAATTATGGAACATGATATAATTGCATCTGAAAAATCTTGTACAATTTCAACTTCTAAACTTGATATAATTTCATTTCTAATATCTGGTATAATTTCAAGTGTTAAACTTGATATAATTGCATTTGTAAAACTTAATATTTCAATTTAATTTTGTCATCTTTGTCCTCATACATTTAACAACAAACACTAGCCAAATATCCATTTGATTCGATTATCGAAATTGCTCATATATTACGTTTAAAACCTATTTCTAATACCAAACACATTAAACTACCTTAAAACTTATAAAAAAACAAGTCAAAAGTTGATTTATGGTTAACTTAGAAAAAAATAAATTATTTGAAGTGTTTAAAAGAGAAAAAATAAAGACACTTGCATAAAGTATCTTAGAATTGAATGTTTGAGATAAATTTGTTGAAAAAATAAAGTTTTGAATGCTAAATAAAGTTCAGTTTTATAAAAAATGAAAAGAATTTGTTCTTTTAAAGTTGGGATAACTATGTTTAATGATTCAATGGGTAAAATGTATCGACTTGTATATTGTCTAAAACCGTAAATAGAAATAATATAAAATATTTTTATTTTAGTACCACCATAAATAGTGAAAAAACATTTTTATAGGGATGTGACCATTAAGGGTACTTAACAGATGAAAACTTGCCACTAAAGTGTATGTCAAAATATTATTACTAATAAAGTATTTTCAAAAGAAAATACGAGTTATCTCATAATATTATACACATATGATTTTTATCTTCTTCTTCAATTTTTTTATTATTATCCATTTGATTTCTTTTCCCTCGTCTTTTATTTTTTTTCACTTTGAAAATGTACTTTCCATAGTAGTTTCTAATTCAAAATCAAATCTAGTTTCTAATTCGAAATCAAATCTAGTTTCTAATTAAACGAATAAAGTTTAAAATTAAATTTTCATCAAATCTAAAATCATTTTCCATTCGAAATCGATTTTTCATTCCAAATCAAATTTTCACATCAAATTTTATAAAAAATTGTGGGTAAAAATCTATAATTGATTTTTTATTCGAAATCAAATTTTTACCTCGTAGTTTTTGGGAAATATGTGCAGGATGTTACAAAAACACACAATAAAAATTGACGAATAATGTCCAATATGTTTTTACTAAAACATATGGGTTTCATACAAAAACCATTTGTTGGGTTATATAAATATTTTATAAAATAATGAAGATTGTATTGTTAAGAGAAATAACTAGATTATGTGTTTTATTTTCGTATGTGAGTTATGTTAAGAACTTTACTGATACAACTTCTCTTTCTACGGTCTAGTTTGTTTCATATAGATACTAGATTAGATTCTCCATCTAGCTTATGGTTTTACATAGTTTCTTCTACTAATGTATGACCAATAAAGGATGAGAGCAAAATGAGAAATTTTATTGGAGCGATCTAAAGTTTCTTATGTGGGTTTTTGATGAGTTTGGTAAACAATATGTTTGCTTTAATTTATTTAGCCATACACACATTGATTGTCATCAATTTGGATATTCTTGTTAAACATACGAGTATACTGATGTGATTGATATTCAGTTCATATAAGGATGAGGTTTTTAGCATGTTAATAATTTTTTACAAAACAAAATATGAAGTTATTGTGTAACCATGAGTGTTTAGATGCAAGTTCTTATAATTGATTACATATTCCATTATATCTGCACGTATTGCAATAGCTTCGTTTTTAGAACCGAGCTGGATTAATATAAACACAAATATAATAAAATCTGAACTTATGGAATAACATATTAGATTTTATGTGGTTGTGGCATGCTAGATTTGTTGTGGTTGTGATAAGTCGGAATTACAATAATTATGGCATGATAAAAAAAATTAGAACAACGTGATAGGATAAATTTTATAAAATCAACGTGACATGACAGATTTTTTTTAAAACAATATAAGAATAGGATGACAGATTTAAAAAAAATCAACATATGAACAAGATAAATTTTACAAAATATGTCATGTCCTACAAAGTTTTTAAAAAAAATATGTCTTGTTATATTATTTACAAAAATATATGCCATGTCATTTTGTTTTTAAATTTTTTTATCATTCCATGTTATTTTAAAAAGTACATGTCATGCCATATTATATTTTAAAAATCTGTCATGCCAAATTATTTTTAAAAAATCTATCATGTCAACCTTGTTTGTTGTCTAAAACAAATAATCCAGTTCTATTAGTTTTAAAAAATCTCACTATCACAAATACAGAAAACCTAACGTCTCACGACCACAAAAATCTGACATATCATACCAGACTATTTCTCTACAAATGTAGAGTGTAACTCATAGAAAATATAAAAACTAAGGAATGAATCATATAAAAGAAATAAAAACAAATAAAACAAATAAACCAAATTAAGCGAAGGTGTTTTATTCCTACTAGAGCGCCATTCACGGTGTTGTTATTCAGTTAAGTGAAGATGAAGTAACGAGATTAGAAGAAGAAGATGGTATGGTCGTTATAATTCCAAACATGATATATGAATTTCACACTACTAGAAGTCCAATGTTATTGGGGATAGAATTGAAAGAGAGTAAAATATATGAAGTTAGAAACTTTCGGATCATAATGTTATAATAACAGTACTTGATACTCAGATGTGGCAAGAGAGTGAAATATTTCTTGATACCGGCATGACTCCAGTCTTTGCTAGATGGAAAAGAACGTGCAAATCATGACAAGTTTTTCAAAAACATCACTATAACCAGAACTTAGTGTGGTGTTGTATTATAGTGTTCATGTTGTTATGTTGTCTATTATAATCAAGTTTTTTATTGACATATATGAAAATCATATTTTTATTATCAAATTATGTTACTTGGTTATACAGTTTATTCTTTATAAATTGAATAATCTAACTTGGGTCACATAATTTGATTGCATATAGATATATTTTAATTGTATATATGAAAGAATTCAAAAAAACATATTTAAATCAGCCATATTCGATCAATTGGGGTCGGTTTCACACTCCATTAGTAAAGACTGGGTTCAGATCTGTCAATGTTCGCATTTGATGGATTATAAATTGCTATTAAATTTTGTGTGACACGTTAAGTTTGACCATTAACTATTTTTTACCATCTATATATGAGAACACAGTGGTCATACATTAATTTTTTAGGTTTTTTTATAGGTATGAAGCATCACATGGAAAAATCGATGAGCAAGATGAGTACAAATCATCACGAGATCAAGATGGTCATGAGACTCATATATCAGCCATTGTAACATATTCTCCTCTTCGAGGTGGGAATCTTCTTGGTTTTTCTTATGGTGCGACGAAAAAGGAATGTCTAATGGTGTAAAAATTCCACCTTAAAATGTTTGTTAAAAATATAGATACTTCAGCTCGGATATTATGTCAGCATTGATAAAGTTGTGGTTAGTGAATTTGATGTATTGTCGATATTGTTAGCTGGTGGTGTTTCACCGTATTATCATGATAATTTGTCAATATCAACTTTTATAACAATAAAGATGAGTGTTTTAGTTTTGTACTCAGTTAGGAGCAAAAGAACTGATCCAGTTAGTTTGATGAATGATTCACCATGGATTACTATTATCGATGTTAGTATAGTAGATAATAACTTCTCTATAAATGTTAAGCTTAGAAGTATAAAAAAATTAAATAGAGTTTCACACACCAACAAATATTAACATGAAGAAGTCGAACGGTTTTTTCACCACGTCGTCACGCTTCACCATTAAAAATTTAATGCGTGGGTCAAAAGCTTTCATGATACATGTACATAAGTTAAACGACAATTGATGTACACGAGATTTGTAATCTCCAAAGCGGTGATAATTAGAGCCAAACCTACGCCACCTGAATCGATTCAGATCATAGAGTTGGGTGCAATCCAGAGCGAGAGAACGAATGAAATCTGAAGAGGTGCCATACAAGTAAAATATTATACCGATATTCACTTAATTATATAAATCAAACAAATGTGTAACTTTAAGGGTATTTTATATAATAAGAAGTAAATATGTTTTTTATTATTAAATGAATGAGGGTGGAATATAAAAAAATGACTAACTATATATATAATGTAATGTACATTTTCTTGTAACGTGGTGAACAATTATTACCTTTTTAGTACTTTTGGAAGTTTTCTCTATAAAATTCTTGTTTTAGCTTATTTCTCTAATATTTGTGCGATCAAAATCGAAATAATTTTGACACTTTTACCCCTCATATATTTTTAGAGTCATCAAGCTGTAGGAGAAACCGAAGGGGAACAAATCAAGAATTATGCATTATCAAGTTGTAATCCCACTGTAACACTCATGTTCAAGGGTCCCAGATTAAGGATCATAACATCACTTATTGTGGCAGTATTTTCTTTGCGAGGACTAAAATACATCATGCTTGATATAATGAAACCTTATATGGTGGCTCCATGGGTAAATATTCTTGCATCTTGGACCGAAAATATAGGGTTGTCGAGTTTTCTTAAAGATAACATGAAAGTGAAGCTTAATGTATTGTTTGGAACTTCGATGTCAAACCCTAATGTGAGTTAAGTAACTACGTTTATGAAAGCTCAAAATCCAAATTGGAGTCCTCGTCTTTGAACGTTCTAAAGATATTTTAGAGTAGTTTTGTTGATAAAACAATGTTTGGAAGACTAAATTCGTAAAATAAGGTTTACCGATGGTTTAGAGAGAGAAGTTATAAGTAATTCTAGAGAGAGAAAGTCACAAATAATAATTATTTGATCATTCATTCAGCCTCTTCCCCAGAAGAGGTGGTGTGCTTTTATAGTACATTAATTGTGTCCACAAGTCTAGTTAAATTACTAGTTGTGGTCATTTTCCTTCCTATTCACAACTTATTACAAAGTAATCCTTTTATATTACATAATTATCAATCACTCTTAAGAGGTTTTATTTATGCTCATTTACTCTTTTATTTTATCACTCTTCTCTAATTTCTCATGTCTTATCAGTAACCCTCAGCCCTTATGAAGATTTTTTAGTAATGACTGTCTTTTGGCCAATACCTTCTTTGTCAAACTCTGTAATACAAAACATTCATCATCGGAGATCTTTAAAAAAATTAACCAAAGAAACGTCACCGGATTTTGTTAATCATTAGTCGCAAAAAGTTTTTCATCGAAGATCTTGAGTCTTTAACCAAAGAAACTTCGTCGGATTTCGTTAGCCATTTGGTGCAAATAATTTTTCATCAGAATTCTTGAGTATTTAACCAAAAAAATGTCTTCGGATTTTGTTAGCCATTTGGTGCAAATAATTTTTCATCAGAATTCTTGAGTATTTAACCAAAAAACGTCGTTGGATTTCGTTAGCCATTTGGTGCAAAGAGTTCTTTATCAGAAATATTGAGTATTTAACCAAATAAACGTCATGGGATTTCGTTAGCCATTTGGTGCAAAGACTAATTGTTTCTCCCGACATTTTCCTCATCAATGACGTCATAGATATCTAAAATAGCCAATGAACCGCTTTCACCCTTGTCAGGTGTCGATTCGCATGGCCGTTTCATGGCCTTTATTCTGGCACAAACATGTCTAGGGGTAGCGCACTCCTACTCTATGCATTTATTTGTCACTCCCATATTTAATTTACCCCTTGAAACCATCTCCTGAGATCTTTGGGCTTTTAGAGTTGCTTAGGCCCACCCTTTCTTTATAAATACTCAAGGTGTCGCTCATTAATCTCACACAAGAATTTTAGAGAGATAAAAACTCCCCAAACAATTTTTAGAGAGAAAATTAGTTTATACCCCCAAAAAAATTCCTATCTTAGATTGGTTGACCATTAGTAAAAAATCCAAAGAGAGACGAGCCGCCAGTTTGTACGTCGAACCAGAATCTCAACCGCCTATTGTTACCTACTACAATACTTGGCCTCTAACTGATAGTTCCATCGAGGTGGTCACTTCTTCCGATATCTCTTATCTGCTCCCCCCACCACCACCATCATACTTGTCCAAAAATTAATAAAGGTGATTTCACATCATCAATGAGAAAAGATGGTGGGCTTTCTAAAGGGGATTCTTCGAAGCGGAAACGAGCCCATAAATATGAGAAAAAATATCAACTTCAAATCTCGCCAAACATTCTTACTAACACATCCTCTACGCCTCAGGGAACTTTACAGTCGACCCCCAAATCCTCAATTAGAAAATTGATAAATAACATTATAGCTTCTTCGGTAAAAAGGTCCCTCGATCCTATCCAAGAGGCAGAGTCGAATGCTTCCTCTGGTGGTCGTCTTATCACCAAATCTAATGATATTGTAGATGTCGAAGGAGCTTTGATCTCAGTCTTTGGTGAAGAGGCCGCATTCACCAATCTTCAAGCTACCGAGAGGAGTTCTGATGCTATCAATGTCGAAGAAGCTTTGCTATCACGTTTTGATGAAGAAAAGGCAGCAGTCACCAATTTACAAGCTACTGAAATGAGTTTTGATGTTATCAATGTCGAAGAACCTCTGGTGTTGATTTTTGGTGAAGAAGAGGCAACAATCACCAATTTACAAAGTATTTAGGATAGTTCACCTCCAAAAAATAAAGCTAAGTCCAAGAAAGATATTCCACTTCCACCTCATATTGATGTCATGGTCAGATACAATCTGTGTGCCGTCGAAAATTAACACATTCTGGCCCTGAGTAAGGTTAAATATAGGTACTATGACATATTCGAATAGGGTAAACTAAGAGCTCGATGGGGAATTCCTCCTACAATAACCATCTGATTTCCGACTATAAGGGAAACACCTTTAACAGTCAAAGATCATGAACTGATTGTGTACCTAGAGATCCTGAACTGGGGTCTTGATTCCTCTTAGATCCATTCTTCGTCGAATAATTTGTGATGGTTGATCTCTGCCCAACGAGAAGGTAAAAAATATAGAGGCAGAAGGTTCCAAAAAACCGCCTCAACGAGATCTCCCTAAGAAAAAATTCCAGCCAAAATTGAAAGTTGTTATAAAAGATTTTAAGGAGATATCTGAGGCAATTTATTCCCCGAAGAAAAAAATTGATGATAACATTAAGGATTCGCCAGAAAATATTGTCATCAAATCTGATTCCTCCCAGCATCCACAAAATGACTTAACCATTCATGATCATGAAGATAATGCTTCTCAGAAAACTGACTATTCAATTGTTGTTTCTTTTGAAGCTGGTTCTTCCTCGAAATATTTTGAGATCTCTTATGGAGATAATTTTTTATCTTCGTATTCATAAACTTCTTCGATCCTCCGTTATCATTAAAAAAAGATGCAACACTTAAGGAATCGGAAGAATCATTACAAATCGAAAGTTTTGCAATTGAAATTGAAGTTCAAAGCGCTTAAACAAGAATTATCCACGCTTCAAGAGCAAGCCGATGCTATATATGAGAAACTAGTACTCGCAACAGACTATGTAATGCTTATTGATAAATGTTGTCAAGAAGAAACGTATATTTATGCTAAGAAAAATACCACTAAAGATAAGCTCATCGAAGCTTATAAAGAGGAAATGATAAGGCCTCAAAATATTTCAACCAATGCATCAAAGATTATGAAAGGGTTGTGAAGGAGAATCAACTCATTTTGGCTCAAGTTGAGGTAAATCAGACAGTTGATGATGAGTCCGAATTCAGCATGCTCCCCGGAAGGGTAAATCAGTCTAAGTCTCTTCGAACACCGGACAGGCTACAAGGACATAAACCGAACAGATCACTTCCGGACAGATTACTTTGGACACTATAAACTTAAGACTGTTCGAACTATGACTAAAGTACTAAAAAACCTAAACACTTCCTGACTAAGCTACTTGCTCTCCTGTTTAGAGCTCATCGGTCTTTAATCATGACCCGGGTCCATTAAACATGACCCGAAAGCCCATAAGGGCCCAAACATCATACTATAAATACCCAACCACCAGCATTAACTATGGGTAATGAGAATTAACTGCTACCAAGCTGCTTAATCATCTCTCTACTCTCTACACCACCGTTAAACATCCATACACCACCGTTAAACACCCATACACCACCTTGAAACTCTACTTGAAATTACTAGCCTACCCTCAGGCAATTATTATCCACACCAAATTGGCGACCACAGTGGGAGGCGACGGTGCCTGAATCAAGCATTCAAAACCAGCTAAAAAACTCTGTCCGAATGAATCCGAACAATCCAGAAGTGCCACCAGCTTTGCTCGAAGTGGTGGGAGAGAATGACGAGTACACTATCGAAGAGCGTGACAGGTTGAGGGCTGAAATAGAAGCTCTGAGGGCTGAAAAGGCCAAGATAGGCGTGAAAGAAAAATCCAAAGCATCAGCTGCTCATCATACCGACAACCCTAGAGAGCCTGAGGCTTCGAAAACTCATGTGAGCACCAAAAAGACACATGCCAGTTCTAAAAAGTCTTACCGGTCCAAGCCTGTAGAGAGCTCTGACTCAAGCTCAGAATCTTCAGGTAGTTCTTCGGACAGTGAGGGAAATGAAAAATCCTTGTCCTCTAGCAGCGATGAGGGTCGAACCAAGAAAAAGCAAAAGCAAGTGAAGAAATATTCAAGAAAAAGAGACCACCATGGAAGAATGAAAAGGCACATTGGAAAGGGGTCATCTCACCACCGGAGGTATACAGACAAGATGCTGATGGATCCCTTTGCTTTCCACGATGAGCCAGGTATCTTTGCAACTCCCAATGAGGATACTGTGTTCAGTCGTGGGAGGAATTGGAGGCAGTCTCCACTGTCTCCTAAAATCCTATCCGGAAACCTCCCCAAGAGGTTTGAGAGTACGAAGATGGAGAAGTACGATGGCAGTACTGATCCAGACAATCATCTGGAGCAATTCAAGAACTTCATGATGAACTTTGATGACGATGATAAACTACTTTGTAGGGCATTCTCCCAATCTTTTACGGGGAGTGCTCTGAAATGGTACAACAACCTGCCTCAAGGTTGTATTAAATATTTTGATACGTTTTGGGTGGCCTTTCGAAGGCAGTTTGTAGGGAGTAAAGAACTGAAGGGCAATGGAGACACAATAATCCATTGTGCCCAGGAGCCAAATGAGTCCTTGAAGGAATACATAAGTCGTTTTGTGAACACAAAGAATGGGTTGGCTGATTGCTTCGAACAGGTGGCAATAGCATCCCTAAGGCAAGGTTTGAACCCAGGCAATCTGGCTGATTCGGTGACCAGAAAGAAGGCCATGACCTGGGGAGGATTGCTAAATCAAGTTGGCAAGCAAATAAACGTTGATGAAACAAAGAAAACCAGGGTGCACAGACAGGTGAGATCCACCCCGGTGGCACCAACTCCAAATCAAAACCAGTCCGGGAACAAAGTAAGAGAAACTGGACAGGGGCATGGTAGGGCAAAAGCTCAGTCTCAGCCAGCTGCTTCTGCTCAAAGTCAACAATCCAGAAACAAAAGAGGGCCATGGGTCCAACCGGAGTGGTTTTCAGAACTCAAAGAAAGTGTGGCCACCATTTTCAATAAAACAAAAGATGAGGTGCATTACCGGAGACCGGCAACCTTGCAGTCTCCCAGAGAGCATCGTAACAACTCCTTTTGCCAGTATCACAATGATATTGGCCATACCACTGATGATTGCATAGCGTTGAAGCAAGAGGTTCAGAACTTGATTATTAGAGGAAAGTTGGGAGCCTACGTTAAGAGAAGAGGAGGCAACAGGCCCGACAACACTCACCGGGTTGGTCCAAGTAATGCTGCCCCAGAGGGGGCCATGGTCATAGTTGAAAGGTTTAATGTGGATTCTGAGTACTTGGATCCTGATCCAACTCGAAACAGGGTGGGTGCTATAGAGGAATGTTCTAGGTCGGTCTCCGGGCTCGTTAAATTCTTTGAGTCACTTACAATTTTCGGAGGGGACTCTATGACAGCTCCTACTGCTTCTTCGAGAAAGAGGCATGTTCATAATTTAGCCTCCCAGCTAGAAGGAGGCATGACATCATATCAGTCACCAAACTCATTCCCATTCATAGTCTTTGATGAGGATGATTTGAGAGACATTGATGGCCCTCATGAGGATGCTGTTGTCATAGGAGCATCTATAGGGGGCAATGAGATAAGGCGAATTCTGGTGGATACTGGAAGCTCTGCGAATATCCTTTTCCTAACCACTTACAAGAAAATGAAAAATCCAGTTGTGATTCAAAAGTCGGACAGATCAATTGTGGGCTTCACGGGCAGCTCAGTCGATGTGATCGGAGAATTTGAAGAAGAGGTGTTATTGGGCAGGGGCCCTTTCAAGAAAATGGTTAGAATACTCTTCATCGTGGTGGATTGTCCCACTTGCTATAATGCTATACTAGGGAGACCTTGGCTCTCTAGGATGCATGCAGTGGCTTCAACAGTCCATCAGTGCTTAAAGTATGCTGTTCAGGGACAGGTTGGGGTTGTCCGGAGCAGCCAAAAGATTGCAAGGGAATGCTATGCCACTGCCTTGGCTCCTCGAACGCTGGGGGCAGTCCGTATAAATGATCAATAGCAGTTTGATGGTTTTTCTGGGGGTGAGGGTGAAATCGATGAACCCAGAGAGACCCCTGGAGTGTTGATTCCAATTGAAGAGTTTGAAACGCACTGTTTGGAAGAAGGCAAAAGTGTCAAGATAGGGTCCAAGATGCCACCAATGTTGAAAGAAGAGATGTTAAAATTCTTGAAAGACCATCAGCACGTTTTTGCTTGGTGCAATGCTGATGTTACTGGAGTTCCATCAGAAGTGATATCCCATCACCTATCTGTCCGGAGAGATGTGGCACCAGTGGTTCAAAAAAGAAGAGCTTTTTCAAAAGAAAAGGCTGATGTCATAGTACAAGAGGTTGACAGACTCACAAAGATGGGGCACATTAAAGAATCTCAATATCCTTTGTGGACTGCCAATCCTGTCCTGGTGAAAAAGAAAAAATGGCAAATAGCGCATGTGCATTGACTTCACAGATCTTAATAGAGCTTGCCCAAAAGATTTGTATCCGGACCCCCGGATAGATCAGTTGGTAGACTCTACTTCTGGGAACAAGCTGCTCTCCTTTATGGATGCCTTCTCCGGGTACCATCAGATTCAAGTGGATCCAAAAGATCAAGAGCATACCACGTTTGTCACTGATAGGGGTCTACATTGCTACAAGGTGATGCCTTTTGGTTTGAAAAATGCTGGGGCTACTTATCAAAGGTTAGTCAACAAGGCATTTGCTGATCAAATTGGAAGAAATATGGAGGTTTACATTGACGATATGATGGTGAAGAGTGTGGATGAGCAGCTACACTTATCCGACCTCCGAGAAACTTTTGCCAACTTGGTAAAAGTGAATTTAAAGTTGAACCCTGAAAAGTGTGTTTTCGGAGTGCAGTCCGGGAAATTATTAGGGTATATCATAAGTGAGCATGGAATACAGCCCGATCCGGATCAGTTGAATGCTCTTTTCCAGATGGAACCTCCTCGAAACATCAAAGAAGTACAGCGGTTAACAGGGAGATTAGCTGCCTTAAACAGATTCATCTCGAGGTCTTCGGACAGGTGTGCTCCTTTCTTTCAAACTTTGAAGGGTGCGAAGGGTTTCGAGTGGACCCCGCAGTGTGATGAGGCATTCAGAGAAATCAAGAAACATCTTTCCTCTCCCAAAACTTTATTCAAACCGGTTGACGGGGAGACTCTTATTGTGTATCTGGCCGTTTCAAGTTGTGCCATCAGTGCTGTGTTGGTAAAAGAGGTCGATGGGTGTCCCTACCCAGTGTACTACATCAGCAAAAGCTTGATTGATGCTGAGAGGCGTTACTTGAAACTCGAAAAACTGGCGTTAGCTCTGGTGATAGCTGCAAGAAAGATGAGGCCTTACTTTCAGGCTCATCCTATCATCGTCCGGACATCTTTCTCTTTAAAGAATGTCCTTCAAAAAGCAGACATTTCAAGTAGAATGACGAAGTGGTCAGTAGAGTTGGGGGACTTCGACATAGACTTTGCTCGCCGGACAGCAGTAAAAGCCCAAGCTGTGGCTGATTGGTTGAATTCCACTCCGATAGGGATTCAGAGCAACCTACTGATTCAAAAGACAAGAAAGTGTGGATTATCCGAACAGACGGAGGGTCTAGCACCATGGGATGTGGTGCAGGAATATGTCTCACTTCCCCATATGGGGACAGCATGTACCAAGCTATTTGTTTTGCTTTTAGGGCATCTAATAACGAGTCTGAATACGAAGCAACTATAGTTGGATTAAAGTTGGCCTACATCTGTGGGGCTAAAATGGTCAAGCTACTAAGTGACTCCCAGTTTCTTATCCACCATGCCTTAGGCCAATATGAGGCTAGAAAGGAGCAGTTGGTAAAATATTTACTCCTCCTCAAGAATGAAGCCCTAAAGTTTAAAGCTGTTGTCTATGAGCATATTCCCCGGGCAGAAAATGAGCTAGCATACTCATTGGCAACAATAGCATATACGGAGTCCTACCCATGGATCCATGTGCTTGAAAGCCCTTCTATTCAACTTAGTAAGGGTGAAAAAGAGGAAGTTTTTGAAATACAAATGAATCGGCATCAAGACTGGAGATCTCCTCTCATACAATATCTGTCCGATGGTATTGTGCCTTCAGATAAGTCACAAGCCAGAACATTGAAACATAAGGCTCGTGGTTTTATTATGTTGAGGGAAGTGTTGTACAAAAAATCATATAGTAAACCTCTCCTACGTTGTTTAGGGGATGATGAGTCACAAGTGGTCCTCTCCGAATTGCATGATGGTGAGGGATCAGCCCATTGTGGGTTTAGAGCTTTAACAAGAAGAGTATTACTCTCCGGATATTATTGGCCATCAATTATGAAAGATTCTAAGGAATTGGTGAGGAGGTGTGATCCATGCCAGAGGTACAGCAATGAAATTCATGTACCAGCCATTCCTTTAGAGTCAATTTCTGAGCCCATCCCTTTTGCTCGATGTGGGTTGGACTTAGTAGGGCCTCTCCCTATGGCGTCCGGAGGGCGTAGAACTATAATTGTGGCCATTGACTACTTCTCGAAGTGGATAGAAGCAGCTCCCATGGCAGGGACAACATCGAAAGCTGTCATAAAATTCATTCTGTCCAACATATGTTGCAGATTTGGTGTCCCACAGAAAATAACAACAGACAATGGGCCACAGTTTGACAACAGAGAAATGGAAAGCTTCTGTGCCTCAAGAGGTATACAGCACTGCTTTTCTTCACCTTTCCACCCACAAGCCAATGGGCAGGTTGAAGTGGCTAATAGAACTATACTGTCCGGTTTAAGAAAGAATCTAGAAGGGGCTGCTGGGAAGTGGCCTAGTTATCTACAAGAGGTCTTGTGGGCCTACCGGACAACGCCTGGGGCTGCAACACAAGAGTCTCCCTTTGCCTTGGTCTATGGAATGGATGCAGTAGCCCCCATAGAGAAAACACTCCCTTCCTTTCGTGTTCATAACTTCTCCGGACATGCTAATGAGATGGCCGTCAGAAATCAACTTGATCTAATAGAAGAAAGACGGGTTAAAGCCTGCCTAAGAGTGGCACACTATCAGGGCTTGATGAGAAGCAGGTTTGCTTCTAAAGTTAAAAGAAGAGATTTCCAACCAGGGGACAAAGTATTAAGGAAGGTCTTCTTGCATACTAAGGAAAAGCTCTTCGGAAAGCTGGCCCCAACCTGGGAGGGTCCGTATACTGTGGTTGAAAGAATCAAGCCTGGGACTTATTGGTTGGAAGACAAAGATGGCAGGGTTCTAACTCACCCTTGGAATATTGAGCACCTTCGAGTGTACTTGGAATAACACTTGTGTAAATATTTACTTGTTTAAACATCCATGTAAATATTTGGGGGCATACCTTCCCCTCTTCGGTGGCACAGAGAGCTTTCAATGAAATTTGATGCCTTCTTCAAAATTTTCTAAGTATTTTCAAAATTCTATCTCTTGTCATACTACCCGGACTGAAAGATCTAAGGGCTATTTAAACTCTAGCCGGAGAGCCTTAATACTCTCACAATGCAATAACTAAAAGCTACTTAAACTCCAGCTATCTAAACTAAAACAAATAATGAAAGAAGATGATGGTTGAGCAAAATAGAAACATTCATTCAACAAACTTAAAATTGTCTTGGCCTTCCAAGGACTTTTGAACAAGTTAGGGTACAGCACAAAAAATCTGTCCGAATAATACCGGACACCACAACAAAAATAGTGCCTTGGCCTTCCAAGGACTTTAGTTTGAGTAAAAGATAAATAAAGTACACCATAAATTAAGGTTGAGCCTTTGAAGATGGCTCACCCTCATCTACCTTCTTGCCCTTGATGTCGCCCCCCCCCCCCCCCCCCCCTTCGACCACTTTCTTGCCCTTGGGATCATTCTCCTCTTTGCCTGGGCTCTCTCCGGTCTTCTCTTCATTATCAGACGAGGACTCACCGGAAAATTTCTCATCAATCATTGTATAAAATGGAAGGTCATCATCATCTACATAGAGCCATAAGTCCCCCAGGGTCCTCTTCGGGAATTTCTCATGAAAGAGGAGAACCATATCAGACTTCACCCTTTTACCCATTAGCTCTTCGCTTTGTATCATCTCCCTGGCATAGGCGTTGATCTTGGCCTTGATTGTGGCCTCTTGGTCCCTTACCAAAGCAGCCTTCTCTTCAGCAGCCTGAGTCACTGCATTTTCTAAAGCAATCTTGTCAGTGGTCAGGTTGGTGATGAGCTTCTCCTTTGCAGTGGTCTCTCCCCGTGAGACAGTGAGATCTTTCTCCATACCAGATAGCTTCTCCTGGAGATCTTTTATGGTTTGTTCTAGGGTGGCAACTTTTGTGTTGCTCTCATCATGACTCCTCTTCAGCTCCTCGTGTGCTTCCTTGAGCAAATCAGCATTGGTGGTAGCAGTGCGGAGGTCTTCGGACAGCGTATCCTTCTCAGACTTGAGGTCTTTGATGGTGTCCGCTTGACTCCGGACTTGTCTCTCCAGTGTAAGAACTGGCTGCACATTACTAAGCAAGGAATGGGCTATAGTGTCCTTCTCGCTAGAAACCATGAAAGTCTTACCGTTAAAATTGACCGTATTGGAGCTGCTCGGAGGGATGTAGGGCCCTGCGAACTCGTCTCTGCAGTGATGTCCACTTCATCCAAATTGAGCTCTCCCCCCTCGACTTCATCAGTGTGAAACTCTCTTGGAATCTCTTCGGCCAGCGTTGTGTCAGAGGGGCCAGTGGGAAAAGAGGGCTCCGGATCCCGGAGAGCGAGCTCGTCTCCTTGTGAAGTCTTTTTCTTCTTGACTACCCGGTCAGCGCTTTCACTTGCTTGCTTGCGAGTCCTCTTGGGAGCCCTTGGAGGTTTTGGAAGGTCTACTTCCTGCCTCTCGGTCTCCTGCTCCACCACCTGCAAGAGGGTTGCATCGATTTGAACTTGGGCTGGCCCCTCTGGATCTGTTGGGGCATCATTCTCAGCATCGCCCGCTACCTTTTTACCTCTTCTTCTGCCCTTCATTTTGCTTGGGGCCTTGGCCCGGGCAGGCAGGTAGAGTGTCCCATCCAGTTCGTGGGACCTTCTCAGCACGGTGTCTTCATCGGGCTGGGTGGTGAGCTCCTCCCAAGTTAGGTCTCTCCGACCTGTGGTGTTCCACAGGTGAGACCTTGCTAAATTCCCAGGGGTGAAGGCCTTGTGGAATCGATTCTCCCAATTCTCTGCGGCCCAAGCATTGATTTTGCCACAGGTAGTCTGTCCGGCCTTCAGATAGTCCTCGAACTCCTTTGGCAGCTCTGTTAAAACAAAAGAGAAACTGGTTAGTATAAACTTAACTTAAAAAAAAGGGAAAAGAGAGAAACGGACAGAAACTTAAAGTAAGAAACTTACGGTCACTCCTCCACCTACTATTGAGAAGGCTTGGGTTCTCTCCGGCCTTGATTTTCTTGCCATTCTCCCAGGCGCCACTAACGAACAAGAATTGGCTCCTCCACTTGCTCTCCGATTCCAGGAGATCATCAACAGCCTTGAGATCGTTCCCCATGTTGAAATGGTAGAAGGGGAACTGGTGAAGCTTGCAAAGGTTGGCTACTGCTGCGAACTCTTCCATAGGAAGAGGGATCCCAGACAATCTAGACGCCATGATACATGACATCAAAGTGAACCAGCCGTTGGGGCTTAGCTGAGTTGGGCAAAGCTTGACCAGATGGAAATACCGTACGATCTCTGGGTCCAGTGGGAACCTGAGTCCCCAATTAAATAGCTTCGTAAAGAAGACTATTTCATTCCGTTTGCAGTCCATTGGGGTCTCCAGATCAGAGGTATGGATGAATGCATACTTGGTCTTCTGCAAGGCCAAGAGGTACTTAAGCTCGACTTTGTGAAAGCACGGCCCCACTCTCTCCTCATGGCACTCCGGCAGGTCCGGATGCCTCAAATACAAATTTTCCTTGCCCTTTTTGGCAACAACAGCAGTGGTATCAGCCTGTCCGGAGGACTCAGACTCAAAGGGGACCTCTTCGGTAGAGTCCTCAATTCTTTCCTCCATAATTGTTGGGGGAACTTCTGTGGAAGTGGTCCGGGGAGGATTGAAGCTTGGCATAGCCTGCCCTCCGAACTGTTGACTGCCTGTATTCTTCTGACATCTCACCTCAAGTTGGGTTTCAGAGGCAGAAGACTCTCTAGGGGGTACTGGGCTGCTGGCCTCCGGACCGGACGACCTCTCCCAGGGAGCTCTAATGGGCACTCCAAACCCAGAATCACTATTTTTTACCCCCGATTTCGAGGGAGTATTTTTGGAGGTTAGTCCTTTGACTAACCGGCTTGGCCTCTTAAGGACTAACTTCTCCGGGGAGTGGTCAGAATCAGACCCCATGGCTATAAAGGGTGAGGGTTTCCTAACACTTGTAGCGGTAACTCCTGGTTCAACAGCAGGTATTAACTCCTGAACTGAGGAACCATATACTATGGGTGAGAGGGTGGATGGAAAAAGTTTTTTGGGCTTGGTACCTTTGGAGGAGGATGAGCCTCGATCCGATTCTGTAACAGAAGCAACTGGTCTCTCAACCGGTGATGATGGTAGCCCTGCTGCTATTCGCCTTTCTTTTTCGACTTTCTGCGCTTTCTCCAACTCCGAAAGGTTGAGCCAACCACCTTTGATCAATGTTGTTCTTGCTTTAAACATAGACAACCAAGGGAATTTTTGTTCTAGAGAGAGAAAGCACTGAAACCAATGTTTTATTCTAGCTGATCAAAAGAACCAATGTTCGATGCCTGCGTCTCATCTACGAATATTGTTTTCTCAATTTGCTCTAGTAAAGCTCCAAATTCATTGCTTTCATTCTGCTACTGTATCTTTCAATATTTCCGAGAGAAGTCCCATACGAAAAGCTGTCAAAGCTACAGGGTCCTCGTAATATTTCATATCAGTTTTCACCTTGATAAAGCGGTTGGCAACTTTTAAACTCTCTCCAACCTTCCGCTTATATTATATTTTAGTGTTATCATTATATCGAATTTTTTTGCTTCGCACAAAATACTGTCGAAAAATATTCCATAACATATCAATTTTTTTTATATAACCATGTGGAAGCCGATTATACCATTTTGAAACAGCGCCCTTGAATGTTTGGGAGAAATATCTGCAAAGTAATTTATCATCATCATCAAAATAAATCATAATATTTTTTAAATTTTTCAATAGAACTATATGGGTCTTGAGTTTCATCGAACGTTTCCAATTTTGAGATGTCGAAATGATTTTGTAAATTTCCCGAGAGTATTTCCGGCGACAACGGAGAAGACCTCCAATTATTACCAACCCGATAAACATTAGCCCGAGGACCTTCATTTGCCATTGCGTAAAGACCTACCTCGGATGGGATCGTGTACTGATTGATCACTTGATACTTAGATTTTTAACTTCCCAAAGGAATTTAAACATTTGTAACTTGTTCTTTTTGGCATGTTCCTTAAACCCTTGCATATTTTCTTTTGAATCTTTAGTTCAATGAGCCACCCGATGCTCTCTTTTATGTTTTCTCAAATGTATATTTTTGGCACTTATTTCCCGATGATAAGCCATTTCCGGGGAAAATTCACTTGAATCATAAAGTGAATAGTCACTGGATTCAGATGGTCCATAGCGACGCCTAGATTCTATTTTCCTCCTCAGACAGTAATGACTACACCTTCGATATTTATCTTGCTTATTATCAGTTTGACAGTTGTCATCCAAATTTTCTTTCTCAACCACATAATCCATTCAAACTTCTGATTGAATATTTTTAAAGGTCACTGCAACGTCTCTTTCATAATTTAACTTTTCGATCTCCTCTACACGTTATTTTCTCCGAGCCACTAAAATAGACTTTTCTAATATTTCTCAGGCATACTAATCGTCGAGTTATTTTTCTTCCTTCATATTATCTTCAATTGGGTGCCCCTCGAATTCCTTTCAGGTTACTAAATTATTATTCAAATCCAACTCCCTTCAAATTTTGATCTCTAATTTTTAAAGTAATGGTTTTGGAAATCAATTCATGGTACCAAAAGTTTCCCATAAACGACGTCAATGATCGTTCTAAAGATTTTTTAGAGTAGTTTTGTTGATAAAATAATGTTTAGAAGACTAAATTTATAAGATAAGGTTTAAAGATGGTTTAAAGAAATAAGTTAAAAATAATTCCAAAGAGAAAGAATCACAAATAATAATTCTCTGATCATTTATTCAGCCATTTCCCCAAGAAGAAATGGTGTGCTTTTACAGTACATCAATTGGGTCCAACAATTCTAGTTAAATTACTAGTTGTGGTTTTTTCCCTTCATATTTACAATATATTACAAAGTAATCCATTTATATTACATAATTATCAATCACTCATGTTTTATGCTCATTTACTCATTTATTTTATCATTTTTCTCTGATTGTTAATCCATTATCAATCTTCAAAAGCTTTCTAGCTTTAAGTTATGTCTTTCATGCAAGCCCTATAAAAAAATATATTGTCTATATAGACAATCCTGCTCTGTCAGACTCTTTCTCTACTCATCTAAAATGTTAATCATCTAAATTACAATCATTAATCAACGAACGAACCAAATGAAGAAAATAAATCAAATAAAAAAGAGGATAATTTATTTTTACTAGATCTCCATTCACAGTGTCGTTGCTCAGTTGAGTGAAAAAGAAATAAAAAGATTAAAAGATCTGAAGTGCCACGACCATAGAAAATATGTCATAATTCCTTGTCAAACACTTTAAATACAACAATTTCAATAATGAGAGACTTACCATTTAAGACCCATTCAACAAACCTAATATAGACAAATTCCCATATCTTTTAAGAGATGTGATACCTAAACTACCGTTCTATATAAAATCCAGTAAAAAACTTCTCTTTCTTTTATTTTTTTAATTTAAAACTTTAAAGGTTCATATCTTTTAAGCCGTAACTCTAAAAAAAATCTGAAAATACCATTGGTTTTGTTTTTTTAAAACGAACACAACTGGTATCACACATGATAGTTTTGATTTTTTTTTTTGCAAATAATAATATTTTACGCGGGTTTCTTAGTATTTGGTTTCACATCTATCATAGTAGGTTGGTTTCGCATCTAACATCTATCATAGTGGACCTTCGCATCTACCAATACAAAATTTAAACAGGTTTCACATCTAGCAAAACAAAAAAGGTTTCGCATCTAACAAAACAAGGAAGGTTTCTCATTTAGTAAAATAAAAAAGGTTTCGCATCTAGAAAAACAAAGAAGATTTCTCATCTAGATTAATAAAGAAGGTTTGCCATCTAGTAAAACAAAGAAGGTTTCTCATTTAACAAAACAAAGAAGGTTTCATATCTAACAAAACAAAGAAGGTTTCGTATCTAGCAAAACAAAAAGGGTTTTTCATCTATCAAAACAAAGAAGATTTTGCATCTGCTTCATTTACCTTATAATAAATTTTTTAAAAGTCTGTATCTTTTAAATCGTAACTCGGAAAAAAATATATCAGAAAATACCATTGGTTTTGTTTTTTAAGACGAACAAAACTGATACCATTCATGATATGTTTTGAATTTTTTGATTTTTTTTTAAAGAACGATCAATGTTTTGCATCTAAAAGTAAATACGTTTAGAATCTATCAATAGAAAGAATATGTATGTTTCCCATTTACTAGTAGAAAAACAATACATAGGTTTCACATCTATCTGTTAATATATTTCGCATCTACTATACAAAAAAACAATAATGTTTCGTATCTACCAGTACGTGCAGACACAACACGTTTCACATCTCCTTCCTCTGAAATCCAAAACCGTTTTACTCGAACATAAATTTCACGAATACAAAAAACAGACTAAAAATCGACAAAAACCTAACTCGAATACAACAAATAAACTACATTAGCAACATAATACCATATGGACACCAAAAATAAGAAAGAAAAGAGATCTCGAGTCCCACAATATTTCGAGATCAAAATTCGAGTTACCACACACACAAATAACTTATTTAAAAAAATATCAACAATCATACTTCGAAATCAAGTAAAAACACAATCAAAATCATACAAAAAATAAGAGAAAAATTGAAGAATCGCCTATAATGGTAGACATTGTTCTATTCACGTAAAAGGGAACAAATTAGGAAAAAAAGTGAAGTATGAATGTTAAATGCTCTATATAATTAAGTATGGGTATTTAAGGTAATAATGGATCTTAAATAATATTTCATTCAAATGAATTTTTCTCAAAGAAACATGAAGATATGGGTCTTAAGTGGATAATAGTATTGGTTCTGATCTTAAATGGTACTTAACCTTTTAATAATATCAAGTTTCAAACTGCATATCATCATTATACTATATAACATTTTTTGATAAAAAACTCCAAGAAAAACATTATTGAATCTTTTTAAGCAGCTTCACCTTAAACCTACTTGTTGCCTAACTCTCCTTCCATTCTATCCTTTCTAAGGATTATCCTCCTACTTCTCATCATCTTCATGATTTTTCTCTAAAAATCTCCAATGGATGATTTTCCACCACTAACAGGTTCAGATAAAAAATACTTTGCAGTCAGATTTAGAAACTGTAAATCTTCAACAACAATCAAGAAAATTATCTACAAAAACGCTAAAAAGCATAAAAAAGGTTTGTCTATGGAATTCTATCATAAATCAGATCATATTTTGGTCCAATTCTCACAATATGTCAAAGAAATGCTAGGGAATTCCTAAAAGACAAATAATAGAAGGCTTCTTGCAACAAAGGAAACTAAAAATGCAATGCAATACAAGCGTATGAGATTCACGTCATATTCTTTTTGAATTTAGTTGTAAAGAAGACTTATGCAATGTATGGAGGAAAAATATATGGTACCTAGAAAACTCTTCCATGCGCCCGCTCAAATGGACTCTCGCATTCAACACTAAAAATGAATGTCGAGTGAGTCCTGTATGGATAAGACTTGGAAATCTTCCTGAAAATTTAAACAATGAAAAAATGATTATATCAGTAGCCAAAACTATTGGAGATCCTTTACAAATCAAGATCTCTGTAAAACATAGAGCTTACCATAATTCTTGTTTAGTCTAGGTTGAACTTGACTTGACAAGAAAAATCCATCATGATATTTGGATTGTCTTTGTGGATGATCAAGGTTGTTGGATCAATGTTAGTTATAAAGATCTTCCTAAATACTACAACTATTGCAATCACATTGGCCATGACTACCTATCCTGCAAGAAATCTCAAGAAAGTTATAACAACACTGGAAAAACATCTGATAAACCAACGATCAGAGAAGAGACTGCTAACAAGAAAAAAAGGAAAGATAACCCTCAAAGAAAATAAATCCAACTTTCTGAAGCTTAAGTCTATCATTATAGAAAATAACATAGCAGCCAGTTCAACAACAAACAACAATACTGACACAAATCACTCTAACCTCCAAAAAGAAGGTATGGAAACACCTAAAGAAAATGAAGTTATTGAAGCAATAAGGTCTTTAGAAGAAGGATACCAAGAAGCTATGATTCTCCCCACATGCTGAAAGATTGGGAAGCCTTCAAGTTACTCCAACCTGCAAAAACAAAGAGTGTGACACAAATGTTCAAAAGGTTTTGAATAAAAAGATTAAAATTGCTAGGTGAGCTAAGAAAGCGAAAAACATTGCTATAAAATCCCTGACATACTCACGGGCCAACAAAATAACCAAGTCCAGATCAAGATAATCAATATACTCAACTGGTATCTAAGAGAAATTAACAACAAAGCTACAGTCAGAAGGCAAAGAAAAAAAATATCTTTACCAAGCAATAAAACAACCTATGACTAAAACTGAAAAAATGATTTCAATCTCAAACAAACTAGGATTTGATTTTTGTACTAGAAAACCTATCAAACAAGATTTGGTTTTGTTGGAAAAAAGATTTATCTATAAAAGTCCTTTTAAATCATGAACAATGCATTCACTCAGAAATATCTGAAGTTAACCTTAATCATAACTTTCTGTTAATAATAGTATATGCAAAGTGCCAATCTTATAACAAGAGAGAGCTTTGGAAAGGCCTAAAATACATTTCAGAGACTACTGACAACAAGCTTTGGTCTATCATGGGTGATTTTAATGTTATAGTTTCTCTTGATGAACAAATAGAATGCATAACTTACTCCATAAATAGTGCATAGTAGTTCAATGATATGATAAAGAAAAGCAATCTGGAGGATGTGGGGGTATTATGGGTCCAAATATACTTGGAACAAAAACTCTAAGTGAAAAAGACTGGATAGAGTTATTGTAAACTCTAACTGGTCTAACCACTTTAATGATACTAAAGTGATGCACATGGCTAAGACTTGCTCTGACCACAATCCTCTATGCATCACCGTTAGTAACAACAAAAACAATTTCCAAAAAATCTTTAAATTTTTAGATATGTGGACCCTTGAGCATGAGTTCCTTCATTTTGTGGAAAGAAATTGGAACAAAAGAATTGGGGGTTACCCTTTGTTTATCTTTTGGAAAAAACTCAACAGGTTGAAACATAGCTTAAATGAGTGGAACAGGTCTTATTTTGGAAACATTTCTGTTAAAGTTCAAGAATCAGAAATCAAAGCTAAGGAGATGAAAATCATGCATCAAAGTCTCAACAATCCTAACTCTAAGTGCAGTCTATCTAAAGCAATGCAGACCTCCTTATATCACTTAAAATGAAGGAGAGCTACTGATATACAAAAAGCTACATTAACTGGTTAAGTGATGGTGACAGGAATACGAAACTTTTTCATATCTTCGTTAAAAAGAAAAGGAAAATGAATGCAATAGATTGTATAAAAAAGGAGGAGGAGTGGCTTACAGACAAAGCTTTGATTTGCAACTCTGCTGTTAAGCATTTCAAAAATCTTCTTTCTGAGTCTCTTTATTCCTGTAAAAATGATGAAGAGAACATAATGGATAATAGTATCTTTAACTGTATTTACAAAATTATAGATGACACTGACAATATAAATCTTATGAATGCACCTACTGAAAAAGAAATCCATGACATTATAACTAACTTAAAGTCTAGCAAACCTGCAGGCATGGACGGTTTCAACAATTGTTTTTACAAAACATGATGGAATGTCATAAAAAAGACCTTTGCCTAGCTATGACAGACTTTATTAGAGGTCATAAAATCCCAAAAGGAGTCTTAGCTACCAGAGTTTGTCTAATTTCTAAAACTTCTAATCCTACTACTTAAAAAGATTTCAAACCAATCAGCATGTGTAGTCTTCGAAATAGGATTATGTCTAAAATCATCAGCAACACAGGTTACTATTAATCCTTTCTAAAATCATTTATAGAAACCAAAGGGCTTTTATCCCTAACCATGCATTCAAAAATTATATCCTACTAGCTAAGGAATTAAGAAATATAACAATATTCTTACTCAAAAGAATTAATTTATGATCTTAATAAAAATAAGAGATGTAATAATATTTTTATCTCGAAAGCTTTTATAAGCCCTGCCCATACTTTCATCCTAAATGTCTTTAAATGCTTTTGGTTTCTCTGAAAATTTTACTAGCTTAATAAAAAAAAACCTTTCAATAAATTTTTTTTTGGTAAAATGAGATATTTATTAAAATAAAGAAAAGTTATACGACGCGAGAAATCAACTTTAAAAATCAAGGACCCTATACAAAACCCGGAAAATCAACTTTAAAAATCAAGGGCCCTATACAAAATTTAAAGCTCAAAAACGAAACCTTAATTTTATTACAAGACAAGTAAGCTATAACCAAACACCATTAACAGACACCCATAATGCTTAGAGCCAATGAAGAGTACCAAGAGATGCTTCAGCAACATAGAGCTTATTTCATCATTTTAGCTTTCTGTTTACATGAACTTAAATTAGTCCCTCGCTTCAACCTTAAAGACAAAGAAGCCTTAGCAATGGATCTTCTCTTAACTAACAATAAGACCAAGATGGCACCGATGATGGGACTCCGATAACAAAACAGACTATTAAGACACTTACATATATAATTATATATATTAAGTTGATAATGTGTATTCTTATAGAACATGCACTTGTTGATTTTAGTTTACATCTATTCGATCCATGAATTGATTCATAGAAGTAAACACAGAGAATATAGTTTGAACAGCAGCCAAAGAAAGTTGAACAAGAGTATATTAAGTTTATTGTTTGCCAAAACTAGTTCCCTCAATATATTCAAAGTACTTTGCAGACTGGTACAGACTTTTTCAAAGAATTTCTCAGTTTCATTCACAGTGATACTCTCTAGAACCTCAAGAACAGGTATAACTTGCTTATCCAAGTCCTTCTCTTCCAAGTCATCTTCGACATTTGATGCAACATCGACTTTCAAATCTTCTAGTACAATAACCTCGTCAACAGCAGAATCCTGAGGATCGATATCGATATCAATCTCACCTTCCTCTAATTCCCCTTCCTCTTTCTCATCATCCTCACTAATGTCAATCTGGATTCTACCACCGTCTTTGCTCTATTCACTGAAGCAGCCGACTCCGAGTCATCAACATCCAACACAAGAAACTTATCTAGCGGTTTATTCTGCACAGCTTGAGCCCATGCAATGTTGTTCAGTCCGGTCGTCCCTGCACTACGGCAACCTGGAAAGTTATGCAACAGATCACGCAGACTCCAAACCTTAGGACCCTTCAAGTCCTTTCGACCATCCTCGACCCCAACAACTGATATAATTTTCGAGTCATCAGAAATCGCTTCCACTCTCTTTCTCAAATCGTCTTCAACAATCCCCTTCGCCGAAGCTGGATCGGGAATATCACCTTCTTCTACATCTCGCGGTTTCAAATTATCATCTGTTACCATCCTATCTAGGGCTTGATTATACCTATCAATAGGATCGCAAGCTTTATCCACTACAGCGAACAAAAACTCTTCTTTTCTCGATGAATTTTTAAGAAATCAAGTAAGAATTAACCTAGGTTGAAAATTGAATTCAATTTGTTTCCCTGTCCTTCAAATGATAACCCTAAACCAAAACGATTAACACAACCAAAAATTAAACATTATGAGAACTGGGATCTTCTATGATTCGAAGAAATGCGAAGAAGGAGATTGGGAATCTGAAATCTAAAAACCGAAATTAACAAGGACAGAAGAACCAGGGCTTTTAGGGAAAGGAAAATGGGGGATTTATATAAAGATAATAGTGTGTTTTAGTTTTCATATCTGGACCGTACACGTCAGTGATCCATTGGATCAGGTTGCAACTGGAATAATAAAGAAGGCACTCTTTGGGGAAATTGGAAACCTGCTTTTGACTCGGACTTTTTGGATGTAAACCGGTTTTTTATTTTATTATTATTATTATTACTTTATAAAACGGTAGTAAAATTTTGTTTTCTTTTTTGCGATCAAGGGATATAGTACTTGGTTCTTTTTAGCTTGTGAAGATGGATTCGAAATGCAGTGTTACTTTGAGTTAAAATACGGTTCTAAATATGAAATTTAAGTCCCTCAATTATACGAGACGGACCAAATAATGGGTCATATTTAATTCCAATATATCAGAGTGGCGTAAGAAAGAACAGACACTAGAAGATTTGCAGCAATATCCCAAACCCCTAGAACAATTGAAACCCTAATCGAACTCGAGCTACATTCAATTTGGCATGAATTGAATCTGTTGTTGAAATCCCAGTCCCTAGCATATTTGATTTAGGGTTTGCTCAAGATATGTCTCTTCCCTCTTTAGATTGTGTATACCTCAAAGATGATTTCCTGCGGGAATGTAAAAGCGGGAATACAAATGTCAGGCTACCCACTCCTGTTCCTATGCTGAACTTCCTCTATGAGCTCTGTTGGACTATGGTTCTCTCTCTCTCTCTCTATATATATATATATATGTATATATACACACATATATACATGGTTCTAGTTGGATTTATTTGTGCGTTTTCAGGTACGGGGAGAATTGCCGTTTCAGAAATGCAAACTGGTGTTGGACTCGGTCGAATTTTTGGATACGCCAGTCTCTCAAAAAGAGTTGAGTTCGTCTCTTGCGGATGTCGTGACCCAGATGGCTCTAGACGTGAGTTGTCATTTTTTTCTTTATCTACTTTCATACTACTTGCTCTTGATCGGCAGTTCATGATGTGCTCTCCTAGAGGATTATATACCTTCGGATTAAGTTTGCTGTCCAATGGTTTAAATTTTGATTGTTCGATCGCAGGACATGTAAAAGTGTTCCATTTATGTGCTACCAATTATTTTTGCTGCTAATTAATTTGGTAGTTGATTGTCCAAAAAGTTACTACTGCCTTGTCTAAGTTTTCTGTTTATATCATGCCTTCACTAACGCTTACTTCTTTTCTGTAGCTGACAATGCCGGGGGATCATCGTAGCCGTCTAGTTAAATTGGTTCGTATGATCATGTATTCGTCATAATTATTTTATTCATGTGTATGTTTCTTATTTAAGAGTAAAGCGTGGTGCACATATACACATGCATGTGTTTAAATTTGAAGACAACTGTGACACAGACCTAAGGCTGTAAGAGACTCTTCTCTCATCTGGCTTCTGCTTGAATGATTCCCGTGTTCTTTCATTGTCAAGCTACCTGCTCTAAGTATTTGACAATTACCTCTGTATTCCCTATATAAACAATTTGAACTGTCTATTTCACATGTCTTATAAGAATGCTTCCTAAGGTTTAACTACTGTCTTCAAGCTCTCATTGTTTTTCACTCAAGAATTCTGACTTATTAGCTTTCCTGCTTAGGCAAAATGGCTGGTAGAATCTTCCTTGGTTACAATGAGGCTTTTCCAAGAGCGATGTGAGGTAACATATTGGTACCTTATTGGCCTGTTTGCATCTGGTTATTGTTTTATGTTGTTTTTTGCCTCACAGATGACTGGAAAATCTAGGATGTCAAAAAGGGTCTTTAGGATGTATATTTTTTTTTGCTTTGTAGGAGGAGTTTTTGTGGGAAGCTGAAATGGTCAAGATCAAGGCTCAGGATTTGAAAGGGAAAGAGGTAAGCAGATCAGCCTTTTTGTTTAGCGTTTTGAAAATTCTATCAATGTCCAATAAAGAGCATACAATATCATACATTTCAAATTATGATTTTTTGAGGATAAAATGCGTTGTAAAAAATGTAACGCAGAAGTAAAGTGACGGTAGAAAAATTATGTTATTCAATAGTAATGTTTTAACATTATTTCGAGCATTTACTGCTACGACATGGGTACATTCCGGTAAAATGAAATTTGGGAGTATATTACTTTTACCAACTCTTATTGTAATAACAAATGTTGCATTCAGGTCAGGGTAAACACACGTCTTCTTTACCAGCAGACAAAGTTCAACCTACTTCGTGAGGAAAGCGAGGGTTATGCTAAGCTGGTCTGTTTCTGAAATTCCAATATTTATGCATAAGTTTTATCCTCACACTCTCTCTTAATCTTCTCCTCTATATAAAAGTTAGCAAGCTAAGACTTTTATTTTCTTCTTTGTGTGAGTAATCTTTGTGAAATGCACGTTTCTCACTTTGATACATTTCCTTTTGTTTTATATGTATATAATCACACGACCACGATTTAGTCACATGTTACTGTAATTGTATAAATTTTATTTTGCTGTGTTGGGCCGAGCATTTGTATTTCTATATAATGGATTAGATGCAAATCAATTCCCAGTGTCTAGCTGAGTGCAACAGTTTTGTGGACATTCTCCATTTGTTATTAAATGTATAATTTAGTACTTGTTTGGAAACAACCATACTAATTTGGCATGTCAAAGCAAAGAATTTTCTATGAGTATTTGGAATGAAAGCAATACACAGCTTTTTATGATATTTGCTGAAAGCTATTACTGGATACAAATTTTTGCTATAGGTAGCTATAAGTCCTATGCCATATTTTAAATCTGGGCATCCAATTGTCAAGTCTGTTACTTGTAATATAACTCTTTTGAGGGATGTTATAAAGAACGTTATCAAAATCTACTTCTAATATACTTAAAGTTAGAATTTAAGCTCATAGATCAATCTTTTCACTACACCATGCCGTTCTTTATTTAGGCTAAAATAATGCTTAAAACTACTGATTTGTTTTTAGAAGCTCTTTTAGCTGTAGTTTTTCAGTTTAACACTAATAGTTGATGAGGTTATACACAAGTAGATTATATAGTTTGATTTCTCTTAACTTCAAAAAAAAGGTGTACATAGACATGGGATCTTAATTTACATTGCTGTTGCATGTACTGTTTCCTACCTGATTGAGAAAAAGGAAACCACATGAAGTAATCAGCTTCGACATTATGAAAACAAGATGCTCACTAGAACAAGTTAGACACGATCACTTAAATCTGCATCTTCCATAGGCAGAATTCACATGCCCATCCATCCAGGTTGCGCTCGTATCACACAAAGAACAAGTCAACACCGCTAGTCTACCGAAGTCTGACCAATTGACTGCTGATCCTTATGCTTAAACCTGTATAGAATCAGATCCCCTGCTCAAACCTGTATAGAAACCGATCAATATGCTTAAATTTGTATAGAAGCCTGAGTGAACCATCTATAGAAACCGATCAATATGCTTAAACTTGTATAGAAGCCTGAGTGAACCATATATAGCAGCGCTCAGTTATTTGGATGACATGTCGACATCGCTGTCAAGTTTCCTGTTGTAGCCATGCAAAACATAATACTTTTCTATACAATATCATCTTTTTTATTGGTTAAATAAGTGTAGTCGATCCTTGTTTGGTTTTCCAGGCTCCCTTTGCAGTTTTAGGATTTATGGATTTTTCAATTGAGCTTATTGATTGAAGTGGCCATGTTTTTTGGCCTATTTTGCGGCTTTATCTGTGTTTTTTACATCACCATATTTTATTTTATCAATTATGATCATTTGGATGTGCAGGTTACTCTTCTTTGTCAAGGTTCTGTCGATTCTCAGAGTACCTCGAAAACGACAATAGGCATCATCAAGGTTTTAGACTTCGCCTTTTAGCCTATATTTCTTTGTTAAGTCGGGTTTGTATGTATCCTTATCTAAAATAATTGATATGCAGTCATTAATCGGGCATTTCGATTTGGATCCCAACCGTGTTTTTGATATTGTAAGTTTTCCCTCAAAATTTATGGTTTCATTGTTTCTGTCGTTCTCTATTTACATGTTAACATTGTGTTTCTTAGTTTATCTTTCCGTTATCTAAAGGAATTTCTGCATTCCAAATCTTTTCTATTTGTCAGGTCTTGGAGTGTTTTGAGCTTCAACCAGATAAAAAGATATTTATAGAAATGATTCCTATCTTTCCTAAGGTATGGGTATTTCACATTAATGTTGCCAATTGACGATTTTTTACCATGCATGCTGTGTTGCAAGCAACTAGTTTATCTCTATAATAATCTTTTGCAGTCGCATGCTTCGCAAATACTTGGATTTAAGTTTCAATATTATCAACGACTGGAAGTCAATGGTCCTGTTCCTCGTGGTCTCTATGAGCTTACAGCTTTACTTGTTAGGGAAGGCTTTATTGATCTCGACAGCATGTGAGTATTCTACATTTTATTCTTCTCATCGTAATATGGTTTACCTTTGGTTTCGATGAGACTGTGCCAGGATACACATATATATGCTTTGCTCACTGTAACTGGTATATTACTAATAGGCTGCTTCATTGATTAATCTTTCAGTGCAAAGATGACTATTGAATATACATGTATGTAATTGGACTGTAAATATTACTATTGAACCTAAATTTATCTTTTAGTATGTTTCTGTAAACCTCAGTTTCATTGGTGATTTACATGGTCTGTGCATCTGGAGTGTATTCTTCATTAACTTTTACGACATTCTGCCTATTGAGCTACTCAGACGTCTTTAATTTTATCATCTCTCTCTCTCTCTCTCTCTCTCTCTCTCTCTCTCTCTCTCGCATAGGTGAACTTTTTCGCTTGGATAGTAATTTTACTTTGGCTCTGCTGTTCGAAGATAGGGTTCCGCATGTGATTTTTACTATGTTTCTGTATGGTGGTTTTTGTCATGTGACCCAAAGCAAACTCTTTGGAACTATTCTTACTTCTCTTTTGTGTTTTCTGTACTGTACTGTAATTGTTGTTTGTTATTTATTCTGCCATGAGAAGAATACACTTATAAGTGTTTTTGAGAGGCTATAATTATCTATGACAGATATGCACATTTACTTCCCAAAGATGATGAAGCCTTCGAACATTATGATTCTTTTTCAGCCAAGCGATTTGAGGAGGTATATATATATATATTCATATCCATATTTTTGGTTTCTTATAATCAAATATATTTTCCTATTTTGTAGGACTCCAAATTCTTCCTTCCCTAATAGACATTGCATATCACCCTCTGTTTTTTACTACAGCCTTTTTCTGTAAAAAGCAACTTCGTTAAGTGTCGATGTAGTCCTACCGTTGTTGGATTTTAATCCTTCTGTAGATTTCGTAAAGGTTCCAGACAGTACCTGTCAGCAGCTTCATACCCACATAATTTGTCTTTCTATCATTCAACCACTCGTTTTGCCTTCTATATTCTCTTACATGGTTGAAATAGTGTTCCTTTTACAATCTTTTTCTTCTCTAAGACAGTTGAGTTGCTTAGTTATTTTTTATGTTCTCCGTAGTCTAAACAAAACTTTATACAGGCTAACAAAATTGGTAAAATAAATCTCGCGGCTACGGGGAAGGATCTCATGGAAGATGAAAAACAAGGAGATGTCACAATAGACCTCTTTGCTGCTTTGGACATGGAAGCTGAAGCTGTCGCTGAACGGTCTCCAGAGCTTGAGAAGAATCAAGCTCTCGGATTGCTCAATGGATTTCTTTCTGTAGATGACTGGTACTGAGATATTTTTTCCTTCCATCTATGTCTGTGCCTATATGCTTTTTGTTTTTATGTTCTTCTCTTCTGTCATTTTTATTTATATGGTATTGTTTCTTGCTTCGTGCCCGTGTAGATATATACACCTATGGTCTTTAACGTCCTAGAGTCCCTTCTTCACTAAACTTTTTCTGTGTTCCAAGCTTTTTTGTAATATAATTTCTCATGTAAGCTTTTTCTATTTTTAGACTCAGGCTGAGATCATCTAGATGCTTCCTTAGCTTTGCCTCATATGTAATTACAAGAAGCTTTGATTTGGAGCATGTTAAATAATTATATATATATATATATATTTGTATGCTCATTTAAAAGAGGATTGCGTATCAAGCCTCTGTGGTTGTGCTGCTATTATTTATTTTATCTATTCCTATAAGTATTTCGTATGGTTGCTACTTCAACTTTTTGAATGACTTGTTTTTCCAGGAATCATGCAAGTATACTACTCGAACGTCTCTCACCTCTAAACCCAGTGGCGCATATTCAGATATGCAATGGCTTATTTAGGTACTGGTGTTGGATTCTTCTTGATTATCCTTAATTTCATTAGAGTCCAGTCCACATTACAACTTTTGTACTCAATTAAACATGACCATTAGTCACAAGTTTAATCATGTCCTTCGAAAAGTCCACGTGCCAAGCTCCAACAGTGTTTTGAATTTTGAGCCATGTGTTTTTCTTTTGCTATTATCAACAGTTCTATGTCATATACTTTTTTATTTTCAGTGTTATGATACTCTATTGCATGTTTCAGGCTTATAAGAAAGTTGATCTCTCCTGCATATGATAATGTTCATCAGACACATTTTCAGAGTCTCCTGTCATCTGCTGGTGATAATGCTGATTCCTTTAATACATCAAGCTCATCAGCCAGTAAATTCTTTGTAGATCTTCCAAAAGAACTCTTTCAGATGCTCACTATTGCTGGACCATACATGTATCGTGATACTTTGTTGTTGCAGAAGGTACATTATCTTTCTCACTTCCGGTAATAGAGTAGTCAACACAACTACGTTAGGGTTGAATGGTAGCTGTTTATAACTCTTTTCTTGTGGCAGATTTGTAGAGTGTTGAGAGGGTACTACATGTCTGCTCTTGAGCTTCTTGATGGTATCAACAGCTCTCCGAGTCAAAAACCAATTATTGGTGGAAACAAAAATCCTCGTTTACACTTGAAGGAAGTTAGGATGAGGGTAGAAGAAGCGGTAGGAGCATGCTTTCTTCCTTCTTTACAGTTGATACCTGCAAACCCGGCTGTGGGGCAGGAAATCTGGGAAGTGATGAGTCTCTTACCATATGAGGTTTGCTTTACTAACCTTTTATTTTATATGTCCATTTCACTCTATTACGCACAGTGGATAGTCTTACTAATAATCTTGTTTGTCTAGGTACGTTACCGTTTATATGGTGAATGGGAAAAAGATAATGAGAGGAATCCTATGTTGTTGGCCGCAAGGCAAGTAGCAAAGGTATAACAGTCGATATCTTTTCAAGTGCATTTATTATGTGATGCCAATGGAGGCATGCCTTCAGACACTCAGCTCTCTTCTTCCTCATTTACAGTTGGATACTAGAAGGATTTTAAAGCGACTTGCAAAAGAAAACTTAAAGCAACTGGGTCGCATGGTTGCAAAGCTAGCACATGCCAATCCCATGACTGTGCTGCGAACCATTGTCCATCAGGTAATTTAATTTCTCAGATGTGATGTGACTTCTGCATACTTGAGCAGCATAGAATGAAGAAAATTGTTCGGGACTTCTCTGCAGATAGAAGCGTACAAGGATATGATTGCTCCCGTCGTTGATGCATTCAAATATTTAACCCAGGTTTGCCTTATCTTTCTGTGAACTCTCTATCTCTTAATGTGTCTTGTTCACCTTATAAGGGTTGTTAAGTTGTTCCTTTATAAACAGCAACTGTTACACTATAACTCAACAAGTACTAGCCTTGGGTTATATATACTATATGGTTGACACATGCTAAACAGTACTGTCTTCTTACAATATTCAATTTTCGGGATTGATTTGCACAGATATGGAAGTTATACATGGATTTCTACGGTCTAGCTTTATATGTGTGCATAGTTGAATATTCTGGACTTCAGTCTTCAGATCCTAAATATGCTAATTGCAACTTTTTCTACATATTACTATTAGCGGCTCGTAGGGCATCTTTACCAATAGAAGTTGACATTATTTTATATGATGCTCCCATCATTACCAATAGAAGTGGACATTATTTTATGTGATACTTCACCCAATAGGCAAATAAGTTTTCCACTTTATTTTAAATTTAATTTTATATAATACAATGCATTTTATGAAGGTCCAAAAGTTATGACGAGGTGTCAAAAGTTGTCAGTATCTTTGCCATGCAGAATTTAGAATTTCGTTGGGAATCTCTTATGTAATCTTGTGTTTTAGCATTCTATATAGCCTTAACAATCTACTTATCTCTTATGCGTGCGGTGGTTAAACAATATATTATACATAGTACCTACATGTTATTTTCATGCTGGTCTAATTCACGTGTTTCTGAACAGCTAGAGTATGACATTTTGGAATATGTTGTGATTGAGAGATTGGCACAAGGTGGTCGTGATAAGCTGAAAGATGATGGCCTTAATCTTTCAGACTGGCTTCAATCTTTGGCTTCCTTTTGGGGTCACCTGTATGTATATTCTTCCTTGAAAATCTTTATAAATTCGTCTGCACTCTATAACTGTCACGTTGTTATTTATTATTTATTTTCTGTTTCTTATTTTTTTTTTTACATTTTTATTTATTGATCACGAAACTGATGCACATTAGCAGCTGTTGTGATCTGAAAAAGTTAAATTCTAAGTTTACTCAAATGTACTCTTCGGTCATATGTATTTGTTACTTCTTTTTGGCTTTTTAGTACCTTTTACTTATCATGCTATATTACTGCCATTCTTTCTTACTTTTTCATGTTGGTTATTTGGTGGTCAAAATCTTTTAACCATGCTTTTCCAGTTAGCGAGCAAAAGCATGCATATCATGATTTTCTGTGCATGCATTTTTTAGTCAACAACTTGGAATCTTGTGGCAGTTAATGCTGATTGGAAACTGATGTTTGTTTGAGCTTTGAGAATCTTGGAGATCAAACACGAGAAAGAAACATGAGGAACTTCTACACAGTAATATAGGATGGATTTCTGGTGACACTCTTTGATGTTACTAAAAAAAAATACACAATGGTTATGTTTCTCTATGCTGTGTATGTGAAGGAATCAAGCTGATTGGAAAAATGAGATTGATTTTGACGTTACGTGATGGCATAGCTAGTACTGATGTCTAGTACTAAAATTGCTGAAGGAATTTGATGCATCAGAATTGATAGTCTAAAATAATTTAAAGGAAAAAATTAAGGGCACACATCTGCAATGTAGCTGCTTCTTTTCTATACAGCCGCGATGTAATTGAAGTTCAGGCAAAACCTATTCATCCTTCCTCTATTCACGTAAAAACAAAGTTTAAGTTTTGAGGAGTACAACTTTAGAATGCAATTAGTTCTCTTTGCTGGCTTCTTTAGGTAGTGTTATTCATTTTTGCCTTCCAACTAATGGATTGCTACGACTCCACAACTCTATCATAGTACCATAAAAGGATTACTTCAAAGTTATACGTTTTACAAGCTTTTCTGGACCAGACTTTTGGTGGCAAGAAGAATTTTTGTGTTAAGAGGTGCAGTTGCCAAGCACCCTGTCCAGTTTTAGAACATTAGGTGTTTTTTTTCGAGGGATTTTACAATTTCAAGGTGCATGTCATGTTCATGATTGTCAATACCTTGCGTAATTGGTGTACGCTTTGACAAAAGGTGGTTAATGAATTCATCTTAGGAAGTGGGGTATGGAGAAACAGTATTGCAACTCTTTATAGTTTTCAGAACTTCCATGGATCAGTCCAAATATTGTTGTGCTTTTTCGTCTATCAAGTATCAACATACTCTCTTGTAATCCTCTAAATTTACAGCCTTGTTCAATTACACCAGTGAGTGGGATAGATCTGGTTTTGCGTTTTATGTTTCTTCTTGTCAGTTCCTATTTTTTGTCTGCAATGTTGATGACGAGAAATGGGTGAAACAAAGTTAATTATTACATTGTCAAAAGAATCAGGAATGGTGCTTATGATATATTTAGAGGGATGTGGTTCTATAGCAATTGCACTCAGCTGTCTCTGTGCTTGTTTGACTGGATTTTCAACCTTTTTATATATACATTAGCTTAGTTTAGCTGTTTCACCTTTTATGTTTTCCTTTAGCTTCTTCATCATCCAGAAGATAATGCCGCATAACAGTAGCATCCCAATAGGATTATATATTTTTTGAACATATGTTATTTTTCAGTCTATTGTTTGTGGCTTCTAGAGCATTCTGTGCCTGGAATGTTTCTCCTTATCTCCTTACTTTTATTTTACCCATAAGTAAAGAAAAAAGTATACGAATCAGTGTTGCGTGTAGTATCATATTTATTATGCGGAACTGTGTTTGCGTGTGGTATCATATTTTTTTTCAATTGCCATCTTGCGTGGTTTTAATGAGAAGGTTCCAAATGTGGAACAGGGTTTGCGTGTTGTATCATACTTTTGCTTGATAATAAGATCCTTGCTTGTCTCTTGATGATGCTGTTGTTGTTTCTGAGTGGAATTTATTTTGGGTGTTATATGGAAACTTCTACATTGCCTCCTGAAATTATTTTTATAATATAGTCACACTTCAGCTCTCTTGTTTGTAGTTGTAAGAAATATCCGTCAATGGAACTGCGGGGCCTCTTTCAGTACCTTGTGAACCAGTTAAAAAGGGGGCAAGGAATTGAGCTTGTACTTCTGCAGGTGTACTATCAGATTTGAAGCTTATATAGTTTAGTTGTCATAGAAATTCAAGCCGAAACTAACCATTTTTTGTAATAAAATCTAGGAGCTTATTCAGCAAATGGCAAATGTCCAGTACATGGAGAATCTTACAGAAGAACAGTTGGATGCCATGGCAGGAGGTGAGACTCTGCGATATCAGGCAACATCATTTGGTGCAACTCGGAACAACAAGGTTCTTAATAAACACTTATTACAAGCATTTCTAACGAGTTGGACTAAAATGAGCTTGAGGTTTAAGGATATGAGCGTTCTTGTATTTGGTTTGTCAGATAAATTTAGGCTTAAGATTTTGTTTATTCCAATGATCTGGACTCACCATAAACTGGCCACTTATGCTGCATCAACAAAGCCCATGCACAGCGCTCTGCCAAGGTTCTAAGAAACAGGAGGCTGGTCCATGACAGTTAAGTACTGCCTCAGGATTAATCAGTGAGGTGGTGATTCATCGGAAATAAATGTTTCTTAAAATAATCACAGTTGTTAAATAGTTGTTACAAAATACCAAGAAAATCAGAGGATGAGTAGAGAGGAAGATACTCACGTTAAGGACTGAGTCGATAGAGATCCGGAGAGAGATAATGGTATAGTGAAAAGGAGATATATAGAAGAGTTTGCATTTTAGAAACCTCTAATTAAAAAAATCCGGCTATTGACCTGTTTTCCTGCCTCAAACCGTAGGCCCACCTTGAATGTTTGACCTGCCTCATCGAACCTAATGCATTTGGAAGTCATATGAACTACTCAATATGAAATAAATATACCGATCCTGCACAATAATGAGCTTTCACTTATTTCGTGTGATGGGTTATATATATATTTCCCGTGGCAAAGCACATGGAATTACCTAGTTGTCTTGCTTTTCGGGGTCTTTCAGATTCTCTTGCAATTTGCATGATTGATTTTCCCATGACATTCATTTTGTAACTGTTGGGTCCTTGCCATATTGACTTGCTAATTTCTCTATTCCTCTTTCCAACGAGAACCAATTATACTTGGAGTATTAAGTTCTGAATCTTGTATGCGCAGGCACTTATCAAATCGACCAACAGGCTAAGAGATGCTTTACTTCCAAAGGATGAGCCGAAATTAGCAGTCCCACTTTTGTTGCTCATTGCTCAACATCGTTCTGTGTAAGCTGCTTGGAATTTTTGTTTTTTTTTTTTGTGCAGCTGCAAACTTTAGGACTTTGTGTTAAACTAAAATGTTTGTATGTTACATAACGTGGTGTGTTATGTCATAATGCATCCACCTACCTGTGATGTATTTATATAGGCTTATATTTTCATTAATTGAAAACATGAAAGTCTAAAGCCGAAAGCATAATTATATCATTTTTTGCAGTGTTGTAATAAGTACAGATGCACCTTATATCAAAATGGTCAGTGAGCAGTTTGATCGGTGCCATGGAACTCTGCTCCAGTATGTAGAATTCTTATCTAGTGCGTTGGCTCCAGCCACTGCTTATGCTCAGTTGATTCCCTCGCTTGATGATCTTGTTCACCTGTATCACCTCGAGCCTGAGGTACATATCGCTCCACCTGTTGCATTTTTATTTATTTTTGAATTTCTACCGAGGCTGTATAGATGATAGCTGTTAATCATCATTCATGATTCACTTAGTACTTTGGTGTCAGTTTAATTTATACAGTTTCTATTTGCTTCTTGTTTCGATTATAAAAGTCAAATTCTCATAATCTAGTTACCAGTAATAGTCCTCATCTGTGCTTTGCTTTGCATTTTTCGTTTTACGGCTGTATTGTTGTTTACATTTTTCTAATTTGGTCGATCTGAAACTTGACTCAGGTTGCCTTTTTGATATATCGACCTGTCATGAGACTCTTCAAATGTCAGGGGAGTGATGCTGTTTTCTGGCCTTCAGAAAATACTGAAGCTTCTGATATAGAAACTGGAAATTCAGAATTGGAACCTGTAGAAAGCTCTAGCAAGATGATTCTGGATATTGGCCCTTCTGAGAAATCTAAAACGTAATATCCACTGTCTTCGTGTTGGTAGAGTGGAGTAAATACATGATGCAATTGTTTTATGTATTATTTTATACCGAAAAGAAAGATTCAAAATTTCAAAATAGTGCTGTGGCCGATCTGTGTTAATTTACTAATATTCTTATTTGTTATCTTAATACGATTCAGGTGGTTGGATCTCCTTGAAACTGTTAAAACCACACTACCTTCAAAAGCCTGGAATAGCCTCTCTCCTGACCTCTATGCAACCTTTTGGGGACTCACGCTATATGATCTTTATGTTCCTCGAAATCGTTACGAGTCTGAGATTGCTAAGCAGCACTCCGCTCTTAAAGCTCTCGAGGAGATACCAGACAACTCTAGTTCTGCAATCGCCAAAAGAAAAAAGGAGAAAGAAAGAATTCAAGAATCTCTTGATCGTCTTACTGGTGAACTGCATAAGCACGAGGAGCATGTTGCATCCGTCCGCCGACGTCTTTCTCGTGAGAAGGATAAATGGTTGAGTTCATGTCCTGATACTTTAAAGATCAACATGGAGTTTCTGCAGCGATGTATTTTTCCGCGTTGCAATTTTAGCATGCCAGATGCTGTGTATTCTGCTATGTTTGTGCATATGCTTCATTCTCTCGGAACACCGTTTTTTAATACGGTTAATCATATTGATGTTCTAATTTGTAAAACTTTACAACCAATGATATGCTGCTGCACTGAATATGAGGCAGGAAGACTTGGCCGTTTTTTGTATGAGACTCTAAAGACTGCCTATTACTGGAAGGTAAACTTAACAGATAAAAGATGTTTATATTTGCATTCTGTTGTTTTGTATGGTATACACCTAAGTATTTGGTTACTTTTTCTTTTCTTGGCCTTCAATGATGGGCCAAAATCTTGTTTTCAGAGCGATGAAGCTGTTTATGAACGGGAGTGTGGAAACATGCCAGGCTTTGCTGTGTATTATCGGTATCCAAACAGCCAACGTGTTACATATGGCCAATTCATTAAAGTGAGTACTTCAAAGTTTAATTGCTATGATTTTATTTTTAACGCAAGCGTTTACTTGGTGGAGAGAATCACTATCTTATCCTTGCTGGAATAATGAAAATCACCACCAAATTTGACTTCTGTTAGCTGACTGATGTTGCGTATAAACCCACGTATAGTGTTGTTACCAGTGTATTCCAAGATTAACAAATATGTAATCAAACATGTGCATCTTATTAGTATTTTAGGCTTTTGAAATTTGACCAAATAATTCGCTTTTATTACATATTTTGGTATGATATATGTGTTTTACATCCCTTCAAATCTTAATTATCTGCTTCAAGCAAATTGCTTGTAATTAATATGAGCAGGAGGTTTGTGGACTTAATTTATCTTCGCCTGATGCTAGTTAAAGTGTGGATTTTTTTTTACTCTATCTCAGTTTGTTGTGCATCTTTTCTCGGGTAGTGATTTCATAGTTTTTAAGAGTCCTTATAATTTGTTGGTTTTCTGAAAGGTGCACTGGAAATGGAGTCAAAGAATAACACGGCTGCTGATTCAGTGTTTGGAATCAAATGAGTACATGGAGATTCGAAATGCTCTCATTATGCTGACAAAGATTTCTAGTGTGTTCCCTGCCACCCGGAAGACTGGGATTAACCTTGAAAAACGGGTACAGTATATAATTGACAGCTTTGTTAAATTTGTTCTCTATAACAAATGTTGTGTCATTTCACATCCCTCTTTCATATTTTGGTTTTCCTTACAATAGGTAGCTAAAATTAAAGGGGACGAGAGAGAGGATCTTAAGGTGTTAGCAACTGGTGTTGCAGCAGCTTTAGCTACAAGGAAAGTAAGTCATCAACTGTGACAATCTAAGCTCTGTGTATTTTAATTTTTACGAAGGAACTCTAGGCACTGTTTGAATGTTTGGAAAATTTGAGGAAAGGAAGGCAAACGTGTAAGAATAAAAATCTATCATAATCTAGGATCTGTTTAAAGTATTTTCTTTTAATAAAGGAAGGCTAGGCTCTGTTTCATCTTTGTTCGGCAAGGAAAACGCGTGAGTATACAAATGTACCATGAGAAGCATTAAAACAATCAACAATGCATATTGACAACTTAGAAACTCATATCCAATCAATGAATTTTATCATTTCCAGTAAGCTTTTCAAAGATTTGAATGAAGCCTTATATAGTTTGTAATATTAAATGCTGAGTTCTCTGTTCCTTTGCAGGCTTCATGGGTTACCGATGAAGAATTTGGCATGGGGTATCTTGAACTAAAGCCTGCTCCAACAGTTATTGCAAAGCCTGCAACACTACATAATGGTTCAGGTCTTAATAATTCTCTAGCTGAAACAACTGTCGCTATAGTAACTCAGCATTCCGATGGTGGGATTTCGAGCAGAGATCAGATTCTTAGAGCTAAACTTACAGATGGTAGAGGGGAAAGGACAGAAAATGTTTCACTTTCAAGATATGATCAAGGACATTCCAAGTCAAAAAGTGGTTCGGTTTCCATGGTGCCTGATGCTAAGTTATCTTTGTCTGCGAATTCTGTTCAAGTTGCGACTTCTAGATCAGTCGAAAATCAAAAGAATATAGACGATGCTGCCTCCAGAACGTTTGACGAAAACTTATCTAAAGTTGCTTCAAAATCTGTAGAAACTGAGGTATTACTTTCAGATTATTGTATCCACTTCAACTGTCATTTGCGTGCACTCTATGTCTCATTACAGAAGCCTCAAGGGGCCTGTCCTTTGATATCATATGCAACAGTTCTAGCTGCCGATGACTTCTTATTTCATTGTATCCTGTTTTGGCAACTTTAAAAATAGCTGTTCTCCACTGCTTCTTTTGCTCGTAGTTTTATGTTTAGTCAGATAGAAACACACTGATTAGTCATTGTGCTACTTCTGTTGGCGCTGAACTGAAGACAAAATAATATTGTCTTCTGGTATAATAAGCACTAATATCTTGTAAGTTTTTTTGTTATAGAAGTTCTTTTTTTTCATTTTCACATTCTCTGTTGCAGATTAAAACTTCTTTGAAAAGGTCTGCGCCTACTGGATCTATGAATAAGGCTTCCAAACAAGATACTGGAAAAGATGATATTAAGTCTGGCAAAGCGGCCGGAAGAGCTTCTGGTGCTGTCATAACAAACGGAGGCACACTTGCTACTTCAAACAAAGGTTCAATCTCAGCCTCAAAGATGTTAGATGTTCATGGAAGCGAGATAAGAGGAGATGGCGGAGATGTTAGGTCTTCTGTAAAAGATGATGGCAGCGATTCTATAAATCCACCAAAGCAAACTTCTCGACTTGTTCACTCTCCGAGGCATGATAATACTACTGTAAAATCGAGTGATAAAATGCAGAAACGAACTAGCCCTGAAGAATCTGATAGAATGAGTAAACGTCGTAAAGGGGATACCGAATCCAAAGATTATGAGGGTGAACTTCGGTTACCTGACAGAGAGAGGTCTGCAGATCCTCGGCTGATGGATTTTGACAAGACAGGAGTTGATGACCAGATTATGTATAGGGGGGCGGATAAGCTTATGGATCGGTTAAAGGATAAAGGCAGCGAAAGGTATGATAGGGACTATCGAGAAAGATTGGAACGTAATGATAAGTCCCGTGGAGATGATCAGTTGGGTGAGAAATTAAGAGACAAGTCCATAGAAAGATATGGAAGGGAACGGTCTGTTGAGAGAGGCCCAGATAGAACTACAAATAGGAATTTTGATAGAACTAATGACAAAGCTAAGGATGAAAGAAACAAAGATGAGAAAAGTAAATTACGTCATAGTGACACAGCATCTGAAAAATCTCATGCCGATGACCGGTTTTATTCGCAAAGTCTACCTCCACCTCCACCTTTACCTCCTAACGTGGTTCCTCAATCTGTTGGTGCTGGTAAAAAGGATGAAGATGCTGATAGGAGGTTTGGAGGTACCAGGCATTCTCAAAGACTTTCTCCTAGACATGATGAAAAAGAGCGGAGACGATCTGAAGAGAATTTCTCTGTTTCGCAAGAAGACACCAAGCGGAGAAGAGATGATGATTTCCGTGAGAGAAAGCGGGAAGAACGAGAAATATTGTCAACAAAGGTATATTCCAGCAGTTTATTAGTCAGTATTACATGGGGTTGCTCTCTAGTTGTCAGCATAGTTACTTAACTTAGTTAAAAAAAATTGGTTTAATGCATGCAGGTGGAGGAAAGGGATAGAGACAGAGAGAGAGATAAAGCGATCAGTATGAAAGATGATACAGATGTGAGTGCTGCTGCCTCTAAGAGACGGAAGCTTAAGAGGGAGCAACCATCAGTTGAACCTGGTGAGTACTCTCCAGCTCCTCATCAGCCTACTACCCTTCCAATTAATACGGCACCTTTATATGACCGGAAGGGGATGATGATTCAGCCTCATGCAGCAGCCGCAGCAGCAGGTTACATGGAAGAGCCAATAGCCCTGAGGCTTCATGGTAAAGAAGTAGCCAACAAGATACCTCGCCGGGACACTGACCTGTATCCTTTAAAGTCGTGAAGCCTATTGTTCAAATTGCCTACTGATAAACACAATGCATCATTTCCATAATATAAGTTAGTTTTTTACTTGTTATGCTAACTTTATATTACTATACATCATCAGTAACTGCCACTTGGATTCTTAACCAATAGTTCAGGATGTATGAGAGAGAGTGGGACGATGAGAAGAGACAAAGAGCAACAGAACCAAAGAGGAGGCATCGCAAGTAAAGAAATTAAACTTTCTTTTACTCCTACAACCTCAGAAATGGATTCTGCTCTGTCTGTCTTGATAGCTGACAAACCTACAAAGGACAACTTCATATCATGTTTGGAATTTCTTTTGAATTTATATTATGAGGAAACTCTTAGTTCATATGATAATGGAAATATTGTAAATTGTAAAAATATGTGAAAATATGTTCATTACCTTTTCCTATTTGCAATGCGTTCCTCTGTAGTTTTCTTGCAAGAAGAATTATACAGGGATTGAAAGGTTGTATTTTATTTCTCCAAAATCTGGACTTTTTGACATTTTTGTTTCATATTAATATATAATTTGAAAGTTTACCCTGCCATTAGTGCGGGCTTAGGATGTCATTATCTATTGAATAAAGGCATATTTTCGTGTTTAACATATACTCCTACGATATAAAGTAAAGTTGTTTCGTCGTTGGGAAAGCTATTTGTAAGGGAGATTTACCTTCTATGAGGCAAACAAATAACCTATCATAGGTAAAAGGTCCAAAATATTTTATTGATTTCGTACCTAAAATATATTTTCGGTACTATTCTTTTTTAATTTCATAGTGGACTGGCTATGCATCTACCATTTATTGACTTCAATTCGCATCTAGCCGTATAAAATTTAAACAGGATTCGCATCCAGTAAAACCAAAAAGGTTTCGCATCTAGTAAAACAAAAAAGTTTCGCGTCTTCTTCGTTTACACTATAAAATTTTAAATTTTAAAAGTTTGTATCTTTTAAACAATAACTCGGAAAAAAATCCGAAAATACCATTAGTTTTGTTTTTTAAGGCGAACAAAACTAGTATCACTTATTATATGTTTTGATTTTTTTTAATTATATTTTAAAATTTGAAATAATGATTATTTTTAATAAAAAAATTAATTTAAAAATATGAAATAATGTCTATTTTTAAGGAAAATTCTAAATCAAAATCTTGGATAATGATTATTTTGAAGGAAATTTTTAAATTAAAATCTTTGATAATATCGATTTTTAAGTTAAATTTTAAGTTAAAATATTTATAAATTAGAAGATGTAGTCCGCATCTAAAATTTAATTTTCTTCAAGATTATAACCGTATAAAACTGGTTAATAGCCCCTAAGGGGTAGCCGAGTTGGTTGAGTATGGCATTCTTATGACCAAAAGGTCATGAGTTCGAGTCCCTCTACATACGCTTTCTCGGCTGAGCCTGTCACCTTGTGTGGTTTACCTTCTGGCGTTGGTTTTGCACTTTGAGTAGCGGTGTGTGGGTGAGGCCGGATTACTATGCAGATTTAACTGAGAGTGTGGCTTCAATATATGAAAAAACAAGAGGAACAGTCAATTTTAGAAAGCCACCAGCTATCAACAAGCCAAGGGAAGAGCGTAATAATAAATTTTGTAGGTATCATGAGGACGTCGGCCATGATACAAATGATTGCATTGCTCTGAAGAAGGAGATGCAAGTTCTGATCGAAAATGGAAAGCTGCTAGAGTATGTCAGGAAGAATGCCAAAACAGCAGCTCCTAAAGGAGGTAATCCCAATTCCAAGCAGGAAACTGCGTTAATGATTTTAGATGTTTTTCCCAGGCACCTGACAGAAAGACAAACCTTTGTTTCCAGAACTTATCGGCTTCGAGGAGGTCGTCGATAATTTTTAAGTCATCTTCAAGGGTTAAGTAATAAAAAGGCAAAACTGGGCCGTTTGAGACTTTGGTTACTGAGATGAAGTCCTCGATTTCGAGGGGAATTCCACCAAGCCTTGATACCATTATTGCTGAAAATAAGGTGAAGAGTAAGTTCGGAGTGACCTGTGTTGGGCACAGTTGATGGATTTCGAAGAACTTTACTATCATCGGATCAAGGGGAAACCGAAGTCCCCAGTTGAAGAGCTCAGGGTACACTACTAGCTCATCTTTTTGACAGTTTAAGGGTGTTTCTCCTTCAACTGGTAATCGAAGGATCATGTTGTCAGTTAACCCCCATAGTTTTCTGAGTTGCTCCTTCTCTGATTCGAGGTAGTAACTGTAAGATACATTCTTCAAAGCAAGAATGTACCAGGCAGAAAGAGGCTTGAGATTTTCTTGAACTAAGGAAGCAACATTATCAGGAAGAGTAATAAACTGGTTGATCTAGTAAATGTTCTTATTTTTTTTTATTCAATTATTTCCAATAAATTGTTTCGATTTTATTTAGTTTAATTGTTCTTTCCCAAAATTGAATTTTCTTTATCTTTGTCTTCTTCTATTGTTTTACATTACTGAATTATTTAAAATTTAATGGATCATTATCTATGAAAGAGATATTTAATTAAATAAATTAATGAAGATTTTAATTAGATAGATTAAAGAAGATGGAGATTTTAATTAGATAGATTAAAGAAGATGAAGAAAAAGAAGAAAAGGACCTTAAATAAATAAAAAATAACATTGATATTGTACATTTACCTATTTTTTTTAACAAATTTGTATTTAATTCAATCATATCTTTTAAAATAATTTATAAAGTATATTTTAAATAATTTTTTTTATTCTTTATACTTTTTAAAATATTTTTTTAATTAAGAATATATTATGATTTACATTTATAAAATAATTAATTTTATTTTTAATATGCTTACACACAATTGTTAAACACTAATTTTCCTTACAAATCTGATTATATTTCCATATATTTTTTATATAAAAAATTTGGTTTTATTTTCTTATATTTAAAAAAAATATATTTTACATAACAAATTTGATTTTATTTCTTATATTTTCAAAATATCTTTTATATAATAAATTTGATTTTGTTATATTTTATTTTTAAAATATCTTTCAATATAATATATTAAAAATAATATTTATTATTAAATATTATTTTTATATGTAATAAAATTTTGTTTAGCCCCTTCTTATTTTGATTCCTGGATCAGGCACTAACAGGAAAAATACATACAAAAGATATAAGGGTTATAAGTAATAATTGGATAAAGTAATTTAAAAACCAATTATATAATCTATAATTTTGCAACCCATTGCACTTAATTCCACAAGCGGCTAACACGGGATTACACAACCAAAATAAAATCGTGTATACAACCATTTTTACGTAATTACACAACCAGTTAATACATAATTTTGCATTAATAAAAGAATTATGTACTTATACATATTTTTTGTTATATAAAAATTTACATTTGTTACCATCTTTAGCTATTGTAGAGTACCAATAAAACATGTTCCATCGATAACGAGCATCAAACGATAATAGTTAAACTATTGAAGACAAGATCTGTAAGCTCTAAAACATCGCTTAAAAAACGATTGCCACCATCATACTCCAATAAAAAATCACATTTGACATCTAGAGTCTTTCATGTCTTAAAATAACCTTTTAACAAGTTGAAAGTTGTATAACTATCTTGGTAATATTCCCTTCTAGATTTTTCAAAAATCATCCACGACATGCGATAAGAAATATCTAAACCAAGATCGGATGAATTGCTTTGGGAGTGATATCACTTCTCGATCTGATACCATCACTTATCTCATTTGATATAAAAAATTTGACGTTAAATGCTTATTTTTTGTCGAGAAACCATGATAAAACCTATGATCACCAACATACTTTTGATAACCATATATCCATTAGACAACTGAATTTAAGCATAAAGCCTCCATTGACATCCTTTGCTCTCTTCCATCGAACAATGAACACTTATTTTTTCCTCTGATTATGAATGAATTCATAAGTAAATTTATGTTCGATAATAAATCAAGACAAAACAAGACGGATGGATGTAACACCATCTTAAAATATATGTCTTACACATTGAATACCATAAACCCAACTTTTAGTAGAGAACTATTTTTTCTTATGTTAAAAAAGAAATCAAAACTAGGTTCTTCAATTGGTATGTTATCTTCAACTATAATACCAATATTATGTAATGATACTTTATCCAATTTATCCAAATCGGTACCATCAATATATAAAATCTCTAATTTTAACAGTTTTACCGATCTTAATAACAATATCTTGACCTTTACTACGACAAGTCAATGCAATCAATGTTATACAATCATCTTCTCAAAAAAAAAATAGTCATTATATTCACCAAATGGATAAGTGAAGCTAAAACGACACATGACCAAACAATCCCACTTGCTTATTACAAAATCAACCATACTTCATAAGTTCAAAAGTACTAAGTAGACAAACGGAAACCTGATTATTTCATTAAAAACAACCCGATATTATAGACCTATAAATAAACAAAATTAAAGAAAAAAAAATACAAGTTAAAAATATTTTTGCACCCAACTTTCACATAATTCCACACCCGAAATACAAAAATAGATATAGTAATTACACAACCCACATAGATACAATTTTGTAACCAAATACACTACTATTACCCAACCAAAATGTAAATAATTTTGCAACAAAAAACACTAGCTGGTTATGCAACTCACATGTATATAATTACGCAACCAAACCAACAAAATCAAAAATAACAAAATATGTTTTCCCAAAATCAATCTCTTTCGATAATTTTCAAAATATTTACGTGGATGTATGATATCAAAAATTAGCATAACTAAAATCATGATATAATCACAAAACATAAATAAAATTGCTCAAAACAATAAAAAATAACAGAAACAGAAGAAAAAAAAATTATACGTGAATCGATAAACGATCAAAAGATATAGAAAAAAAAACAAATGATCCTCAATTCATAAATATCTTGAACGAATGAAGAAATAAAAACTAATCTTAAATAGAAGAACATAAGGAAACAAACATATTAATATCATAATAAAAAACTGATGATATGATGTGTATTAGAATGTTCATGTGATTATGAGTAATTTAGTTTCAAAAGCAGGTATACTTTTTCAAATCCTAAATTGTTATAGATAAATAGTTTCGATTCCGAATCATTTTCCGATAAATTAACATATATAATAAGTCTATCATAGTTTATTTATTTGCACAAAGTATTATGAAACAAAATGTTTTGATTTTGGGTGAGTTTTTCTCTCGCACGATAGAGTTGCAAATCAAAATGAAAAAAACGATAGTGTCAAGTTATCATCTCTTACTATAATTAGTTCAGCCATAAGACTTGGCCCACTAGTTCGTTAGTTAAGGCACAATACTTGGTTCAATCTCTTATAGTGACATCTTATCCTTTATTCAAGCAAACAATAATTGAAGTGTTTTTTAATTATAGTCCAAATGATCGAAGATACAAGAAGGGTTGAAATAGTGGCAAGATGAACGACTAATTAGGTTGAGTTTTTCGTGATGGTAAAGAAAAATGAATCTCATCCTCCTATATCATCACTAAGGTGATGTTTCTTCATTTTCAATCTTTAGATTGTTGATTGTTAGAATCTCGTCCTCATATACCACCACCAAGATGATGTTTCTTCATTTTCAATTTTTAGGTTGTTGATTGTTGGTTGATTTTAGATTGGTTTCGGTTGAATTTTATTGATGTAGATTAGTTTTTGGATGATTTTGATGGCTTAGATTTAAGGTTTCGAAATTAGATTGTTTATGATAGGTTTTTGCAGTGTTTTGACGCTTCTTTTGGCACTAAGGACAAGATTTATGGGGACTTATGGGGTGCATAAGAAGTCCAACCAAAATAATCCCCTCAAATGCTGTGCACCATTTATGCACAACCAAAATTAATGTTTTTAATTTTTTAAAAACCTATATTTTTTCAAATTTTGTTAAGTTTTTATCTATTTTATGGTGTTAATAACTTTTTAGGTGTTAATGTTTTATGTATTTTTGTGACTAACCTTGTTTAATTTGTTTTCGAGCGTATTAACTTTGTTTTTATTTAATTTTTAGTATTATTTTATTATAATAGTTATCTAACATTTATTATTTATTGACTCTCGTTGAATACTTCGAAAGATTTGAATTTTACGCCGCATCCATGGAAAAATCCTTTTCAATTTTTTTTTAAATATTTATGTATTTATTTTCTAACCATTTATGTATTTGAAATATTTTTAATGTAAATTTCATTTTTAGTGAATTTTAATTGTTTTTTATTCCATTTATTCTAATTCTAAGTTACAAGTTTATTTAATTTTAATGTAAATTTCTTTTTTAGTGAATTTTAATTATTTTGTATTCCATTTATTCTAATTATAAGTTAGAAATGTATTTAACATCTCAATTATAAGTTTTTCTTTTTAAATTTAGATTTAATTTTTTTAAAATCTTATAATAATAAATAAAAAATTTACACAATAAAAAATTTAAAATTATATTGATAAATCTCATTAAAATAATAATTATAAACTTTTCTCAAATCCATTATAATAGACACAATGTATCATTTCCAATTTAATGTATTTAAACTTTAAGTAATAAAAAATTAATGTCAGTCATAATTCTTTTTTTAATCTAAATTTTAATAGATAAAATATATAATTTTTTGTTAATCCAAAATTTTGATAGACACACTATATGAATTAAAATTTTAATTTAATAAATACCTCACAATATTTCTATAAATAAATACAGTAACTCATTATTTTTTATATAGTATAGTATATAATAACTATATATACACTTTATTTAATAAAAAGTTCGTGTAAGTTATCATTTTTTAGTATGCACTTTAATTTCTTAAAATCTCATAGAATTCCAATTGATTTTGATTTACTATTTTAAAATAGTAATTTGAATTAAATAAGTCAATTAAATCAGTCATTTATCTCTCACATTTATCTCTCACATTCAAAGAAACTTCGAGCAGTATCATCCGCCCTGCAATACCAATTTGTTTTTAAAAAATCAAACTATGTAATTAAACAAAAACTACTAAAATCGATAGAAATCGAATTTCAAAAACACAAATCAATGCAAGTAAATAAACAAAAATCATTAAAAGTGGTGGAAATAGAAGTCCAAACCAATAGTTCACAAGATTGACTATTTTGTTTCCATGCACTTCGGGGGCTCTGAACCAGTGGTGTATGGACACAAAACTGATGGTCATATACCACGAGCACCACAATGGTGCGTAAGGCTCCAAACCGGTGCTGGTGCACCTTTGCGCCGACACCATTTTTTTGTAAAAAACTAGTAGAACACAATTATCTTTTTTGGCGGAAGAACCGCCTTCTCTGATGATCGAAGTTCCTCATCTTCATCTGGATATAAATCCTCAATGTTAATCCATGAATCCGGTTGACTAATTTAATCTTGTGTTTTTTTGAAGAAGTTGGAATTTTTCTAAAGAAAGTATTAATGTTCTTCAAGATGTTTGAATGTTCAACAAGATTTTCAAGAATTTTATAAAATTTAGCAATATGAGGTTTGATCTACTAAATCAAAGTGTTTGTTATGGGTGAATTTAGTAATTAGATTGTTTTGGGTAAATTTATGATACATTTAATTTTTTCCTTCATGACAGTTCTGTAATTGAATGAAACTTGGGGGTTAATTTGGTACCAAAATATTCAAACATGAGTCAAAGATATTTTTTGGGTATGTATAGTCTAACCATAAGAAAATATATTGTAAATTTTTATGAACAATTTTTTTATGTTAGGAACGTGGAAAAAAGAGATGGATGGTAGTGCAAGTTCCATAAGGATGTATATCATTACTTGTGAGATTGCCCATAATAAGGAGAAATTTTATAATTTAATTTATCATGATAACTTGATTACATCGTTAAGAACATTGCGAAAGATGACAAAAGGGAGGTTAAAAATCACAATTAGTTTTCCATGTTTCACATTAGTATCAAACTAGTCTTTTGTGTTCACTTTTGTCTCCTACTAATATTTTATGTTTTAGAAATTTGTATTATAAGTCATCCACACATGTCAGTATTGAGAAGTTACCATGTGGCAATCCAAATATCAATATTTTGTCTCACTATTGGTCTCAATTGTTTTTGAAGAATGTGGTTCTGGAATTAGGGATTTATGAGGAACAATATGTGTTTCTCGAATTAGGATTTTAGATTTCTGGAGGACTAATAGCGAGATAACATTTTGATGGTGCCACATGTCAACTTCTCAATACTTACACGTGCGAATCGGAGGGGAGAGTAGTAATAATACAAATTTCTAAAACATAAAGGACCAATGGGAGACAAAAGTGAACATAAGAGACTAGTTTGATACAAACACGAAACATGAGGGACTAATTGTGAAAGGAAGAGTGAATGAAGCCCCAATGCGATGAAACATTGAGGTACTAAAGATACAAGTTTTGACATCATGGAAAAACAAACAAGAAACAATTTTGATTATGGATAAAAACCTTTCGCGTCAGATGCTTTGCAGTATTGTTGGAGGAAAATTGTTGTCAGATACTACCCAATCATCTACAGAATAAAATATACCATATCGTAATCAAACCACCCTTATGAAAATTCTTATTCCTTATTTTCAAGAGGATGTTCTTATCATGCCAAAAATTACATGTGTAGAATTCTAATAGATTTTGGAATTATTTTATTAGGATGGATCATCACATATTTATTGATCTATTGACTATTTTCGATAAACAATCTAATTCATAAGTAATGAGATAAATATAAATAAGTAGAAGTTTGACTAATAGATGAAATCCTATTATGGAGGAAATTTTAAAAGATATGAGAACTGTATGTTGATTGACTTGGTAGAGATGTGTGGATCTAGAGTTTGATATAATAAAACATGTTAGAATTGTATGTTTAATCAATAAAGGATGATTTGGATGAGATTTAAGGTTTTTGACTCGATTTGGGATTAGATTACCACAAAAAAGAGTATCACCATGATACATTAAGCCAAATTCGAACCAGCAACATGAAAATGTCTTATTTTCGTGACAATCCCTTATGTTCTCCATGGAAACACCAATTTCAGACGTCACTTGTTGCAAAAACTGCATGATCCGTCAATTCCATCCTTGGTTGCGCGAACCTGTTGTTGCGAAAATTTCTCGTTGCAGTTTGGCACTATATGTGCATCTAAAAGGGTACTCTTTTGGACCCAAACCATGTGTTATGTTTGTAATTAAGTGTCTTTGTGTGGTAGTGTTTAAATGTTGTAGACATATGGGCGTCTTAACTACGGTAAGTAGGTCATTAAGCTAATATGTTACCAAAGTAATCCGTGTTAGTGGATTGAGTTACTTAGGGTTTGATGGGTTCATGATTACTATCGTTTCAAGTATTACCAACTCAATTACAGGTTAATATTTTATGTAATTAATCATGAACATAAGATTATTAATTATGAACTGGCAATTAAATGTTTAATAAATATTTGGAAACCAACCAAAATGAGGGGTCTTCCAAATTAAGTCGATCAAAGTTGGATCAACAATGATGTTTTTCAAACTCATACAAGTGCATGTAAATATACTTGCCAACTGGTATCTTATTAGCGGTGAAATATATGTTTTACATGTTATATCTAATATTTAAACAATGTTTCTAAGTTTATATGTGAAATAAATGTGTGACTTGTGTGATATAGGTTAAGTGCTGTTGTAGTGAATGCAAGTATATTTAACCCGATATGAATAAGTCTCATACTATTGATGAGTCTGATTTTTTTCCATTGGAAATATAACATGAAACTATCTTGAACTGTCATAACTTGGACCTCGCATTAATGACTCTTAAGCCTTATGTCCCTGACTAAAACCAGTTCTCCTCAAGACACAAATAATTCGAGGAATAGGAAAAATAAAATCGGGTGTGTTTGAAAATCACGCAACAAAGAACAACGCCAACATTATGTGAGGCTATCCCAACAAATATCACAATTACATACTAGTTTCTCAAGGTAGTTATTTTTTGCCAAGAATGATAAGGTAGTTTCAGAGGGTACCAAGTCAACTCTTTACTATTAAGTTTCATAGAAATGAGACAATAAGACCATATATTTTCGATATTTTAATGAGTACCAAAAATTTAAATGCACTTAAGATTGAACTTCGAGAGGATTTGTTCTATTTCGATTCGTGTTTCAGTCATTTTCTCAATAGTAAAAAATCTCTCAAACCTCTTATAACTGTATACTTGAGAAATGGACAATCAGTAAAGCGATATCCCACGCTTCTCAAGAGGAGGAAAGATAGAAATTAGAACATCCTAAAATGCATATAGTGAGCTCTAACCATAGGAAAACACATAATTTAGATGCACAAGATGGCAATGATTTGGGATCAACAAGTAAGAAACCTAATTAATCAACTGAAGGTCAATATTTTTTTGCAATAAAAAATGTCATATCAAAATGGAGTGTGAAAGTACCAAACATATATGAAAGCTATAGGTAATATAACTGATATGTTAATTAATTAATTTGGTTTTAGTAGCAATAAACACATGATGGGTTGGTACGGCTGTGACCATTCATGTTTGTATTTTTTCGTAGAGTACATTAAAGGGTTGAAACCTCAGTGACAGTGAAAGATTCATTTATACAATTCGGTTTCATAAATTTGTGCTTTTGATTATTATTTTATGGTGGCTATTTTTGGTTTTTAAAATACGTTTAATTTATTTTGACAGAATTTATTTTTTACCTATTTTAGAAAATTGTGGTTGTACAGTTCCTTTTAAAAATAATAAAATCTCTTTCATTTCAAAATAATATGGTTGGTAATACGAGCTAAATTTGTACCATTTCCAAATCTGAGTTGTTACCAAGCTCAACTTGTGATATATCTGAGCCCTAGTACTATAAACGAGCTCGGGTGAAGCACTAATCCATGTACTATGACTGAACCTTGGTTTATTCAGGATTAGGGACTACGCTTAAGCATTAATAAACTTATTTAACTATTAATGCAAGTAAACTTGTGATATAATGACCAATAATTGTGTATTAATATAGTAAGTATAATTGTTACAACTGTAACCGAACCATAAATGAGAACTCCAAATTAAAAGCTCATGATGGTCAATTATTTGTGAATTTAAACTATATGATTCATGTACTCCCTCTCTTTCTCTAATATAGACTCAGTTTATCATTCCTTTGAGGGAACTAAAATTCAAACACATCATTAGCACCAAATGTGGGAACAGAAAGGTGTCGAGAATATTTTTTCCACAACAAAATGGGGAAAACTCTTTCTCCATGATGCAAAAAATAAAAAGATGTTTCATGTCATTGTGAAACCAACTAATCCCCATAGTATTTAAATCACACAATCTCCTGCTACCGCCACCGTAGCACAAAGCATACATGTCATTACCGCACCATAAACCTTAACTATAGTCACAGTATCAAATTCGTTTGTCCCAACTCAAAATCATGTCAGAACCGTCGCATTGCGAGCCTTAGTTTTCCCCCCTTAATACGACACCATAATGATGTCATTCCTCAAAATCCATTTGCTATTGAGACACCATAAATTGTTGTCTAGATCGGTAACTATCGTTATGACAAAAAGACATGTCAAGAACATGCATAAAACCTGCGCAGGTTTTGGCCATCAAAAAGTTGCTCGTCATCGTTGAAGGCCTATTTACACCCCATTTCTAGATATTTCGATCGACCATGACCTTAATTTCGAAATCAACCATCCAGACAACCAATATTAGTTAGAAGTAAGCGATGTTTTTTATTTTTATTTGATGAGACGCTACCGATAATCTAGAAGTCGATTGGTCCAAAAATACACACTAAAGCGCGCTCAATGATTTTTTTTTACTTTTTCCAATGCCAATCAAACTATCCCTCCTCCCAATGAGAATATGGGTTATATCATGTACGGAAATTTCTTAATAGTATGCAACTTATGCCTCGTCAAGTTGCATCTCTTCGGAGACCATAACATTTTCTTACAAATTTTGCATGTTGTGTACCTTGCTTCCAATATTGTACAAATAATATTTTATTCTACATGAATACCTGCTATAGATTGAGCAGAAAATGAGGATCCCCTCTTCGCTTTATCTTTTTTTACCTTTGAACGTGAATAAAAAGAGCATCGCTCACATGATAAACCTCTTCAAGAAATAAATTTCTACCGGTGATCAAAAGAAAGATCAATTGATAATCATGAAACCCGTTGTCATAGGTATTATCGAGCTCATTTACTGAGTCGATCCTCTGATTGTTGTCAATGTGACCATGTTCTGCTTAGAGCCGAGCATAATATCAAAGTGGAAATGGGCCAACTGGATAATCTCAGTATGTCATCAAACCATCATCGTTTTCATAACAACAGTATTCGCAGGTCAACCATGACCTGAAATCAACAAACAGTTTGGAAAATGAAGAAATTAAAAGATACCGTCAGATATCATCGCCTTTGACAACAAAGATAACATCATACAATATTTTATAAAGATTCGACACATTCAAAATGGATAAGTACGATGGAACACGAGATCTTGAGATCCAGATCGAGTAATTCAAAACATGATGCTTGGTTTTGACGACAAAAATAAGCTCATGGGTCGAGCTTTCTCCATGAAATTTCAAGGTAGCGTTTTGACATGGTTTCGCTATTTTCGTACGGGTTGATTTACACGTTCGAATACCTCTACAATTCATTTTGGGATCAATTTGGTAGCAAAGTAATATGCAGAAACAAAGATTATATCATCAATTACAAACATGATCCCACTGAAAGACTTTTTGATTACGCTCCGAGCTTCGTCAATGTAAAAAGTAAGGCTTTCAACTTTGGAGAGCTCCCACTACAAGTGTAATAAATCAAAGTAAAAAAAAGAGAGAAATAATTCTAGAAAAAGAATGCCTGTCTATCATACCACCCGCCAAACTTCCCGTCTGAACCCACATTTATGATTGGGCTTCAAATATGTAAACCATGTCAACAACGCTCTTCTTTTTAGAATATGAACCCTAGAGCCAATATTTGGCGACCAGAATATCTATCCGGATTTGGGTGTTACATGAAATGCGCATTTTCTCTTGGTTTGGAAAATGGATTTGATCTTTAGTTTTTTTTAAAGAACCAATACATTCTTTGAAAGTTTCTAAATATTAGTACCCTTTTTTGAATTTTTTGCCACGATTATCATCCGTTTGATTTTTGGTCAATTTTTTAAACTTTATGCACATCATTTCATCAATTTTGATATGTCTCGACCTGAACCAGTGGATCCCGAAAAGATTTCATCAATCTTGATATGCCTCGATCTGAACCAGTGGGTTCCAAAAAATTTGAACTTGTTTTTAGTGAGATTTTCTTAAAAGCTATGTAAAATTCCTCCATAGTAGTGAGTCAAACACCATATTCTTTATTTTTTGCAATTCTTCAAAGCGTATTTTTGTTTAGAAATTTTTGTTGGATTTCTATTTACAGTTGATCTATTCGGAAATAACGTTCAAAAAGTTGAGAATAAAAGAAACCGTCTACTAATGTTAGTTAAACTAAATAAAAGTAATTTTAAAAACTTACGGACGTACAACAATCGATCTCACTATTTTTAACTGGAAAATTTCACTCCAAAGTGATTTAATACGGTGTTGAATGCTGCAAATATCATCGTATTTACTCAACTTTTACCAATTGGACTTCGAAGGCAAATCTGTCAGAAAAAGTTGATAAAGCAAAATTGGCTCGAATTTTTACATACCCATTATGTAAAGTTTGCATAACTCCTGCAACGAGTGTGGCTGAGTGGCTCCAACCTGAACCTGAAGCGGATCGACCTATACCCACCCAATTTCTACTTCGAAGCGGGTAACAAAGGAACGCTCTCTTTCTCGACTGTTGACTCCACGAAGCTTAGGTTCAAAGAGAAGAATAAGATCATGCCGTTCTTCGAAACCCTTCACTACTGGGGAATCGAGCGGAAGAGGACCAAGATCTTCTGTAACACTTGCGGGAAGCTTCTGGACCATGTTTATGATGATGGGCCACCACTTACTGATGGGACGTGTCAGTTTGCTTTTGGGCCGAGCCAGGTGATCCCGCGAGCATCTAGGTTTAGGTTCAAGACCAAAGCCCTTCAGATCACTTCTTAAATTAAATGGGTGCTAAAACCACCCCAAAGCTCTTAAGTATTGTCCAATTATAATTTTATTGTAAATAATATACTTTTTATTTGTTATATGTTATATATTTGTAGTCCGTTAATTTTTATTTTAATACTTTTCTAGCTACAATAAAGTTGTAATTGACAACAATATTTTATTTTGGTGCCACTTTTAGTTTCTCCTAAATTTTAGGACCTACTTATAAGTTGTTTATTGGTTATACTTAATTAATCAATAATAAAGTGTCGGTAGTAGCTTGATTTTTATAATATACTTAGAAAATTGCTAAAAAAGCAATGTTTGATTTTTTAATATTCAGTGAACTATCATCTATGATTTTTTTTTTAAATCCCGAAGAATCTTATCTAATTAAATGTTATACCATTATTTACTACATTGAGTTGTAAAATATAAAATCTACTATAATCTAACATCCTCATATAATACTAATAAGGTGTAGCGACTTCTGACGTTGGTTTGCAGGCTATCGCGTCAGACTGAGGGTTTACCCTGTGCGCACTCATTGCACTCTGAGTAGCGGCTGCGGGTTCCCTCCGAAAAAAAAAAAAAAAAAAAAGGTGTAGCGACTAAGTTCCTAAGGGGTAGGCGAGTTGGTTGAGTAAGACGTGCTTATGACCAAATGTCACGAGTTCGAGTCTCTCTACATACGCTTTCTCGGCTGAGCCTGTTTGTGTGGTTTACCTTCTGGCGTTAGTTTGCAGGCTATTGCGTCAGACTGAGGGTTTACCCTGTCCGCACTCATTGTACTATGAGTAGCGGCTGCGTGTTCCCTCCGTAAAAAATGTGTAGCGAATAGCAATATGCTTGGCTGCTCTCTCTCGTTTCATCTCTAGAACATCAGATAAAAGTTAAACCGTTTCAAGATACTAAAAAGAGCTAAAAAATTCAGTTAAACGGACGAGTGCAGCGGTGCATTTCAAGCATCACCAGAAGTGTTAACAGCACCATACACGGTAAAGAACCTTTACATTTACCTCTTGGTATCGGTCTATGAAGTAAATGGTGTGCTCATATAACGACCAATATATTATTTTAGTAAAGGATTAGTAGACGATAAACCATATATCTTAATCTTGAAAAAGTGTCCCTCGGTTTAGTGGTCACAACTAGGAAATTGCGCCCGTACTTCCAGAGTCATACCATCGTCCTACGTACTTCATTCCCGTTACAAAACGTCTTTCACAAGCCATACATTTTGGGAAGATTTACAAAGTGCTCAATTGAATTGGGAGCATACGACATACTTTATAAGCCAATAATGACAATAAAAGGCCAAGTAGTAGTTAATTTCATCAATAAGTTTGTGGGATGTCGAGGTTCGAATGAAGAATCAAGTGAAGAAAAAAAAGACATCTCTCGACGGAATGTAAAAGTGGATGGTGCGTCAAAATCAATTGGGCGGGTGCTGGAATTATATTGAAGACGACCATTAGAGATGAAATCAGACAAGTAATACGATTCACTTTCAAAGCAACCAAAAAATGCAGCAGAGTACGAAGCAGTGCTAGCAGGCCTCAAACTGGCCACATATGCGGAGCTCGACGATTAATAGTCTGGTTGGACTCACATCTTGTGATTGGTCAAGCTACATGGAATTTTGAGGCCATACAGAAAAGCACACAATAATACCTCGAAGCCCTGAAGAAATGGGAAAACAAGTTCTATGGTGTCTGATAAGGAAGTAGAAATTTAAGGACTAAAGTGTAAATAATATGAGTTTAGTTGAACAATTATGACTATGTAATTCTATTGAGGACTAATGGTAATTTATCCCTTTTATGTAACCTTTTTCAGTTTAAAGCTGAGTCTTAGCGCCTCTATATAAAGGGCAAGGCTGAACTAATAAAAGGGTTGAACACTTTTTGATCTAACTCAATTGTGCTCTGACTTTCTCTCTCTAAACTCTCTCTTTCTCTCTCTAAATCTCGCGTATTACTTTTTTCTAAGACAACTTTCTTGATAATTGAACTCAACAAATTGGCGAATCCGCTGGGGACGATTAAGAATCAGTGACTTGCCTGTTTGAATTTCAATACAATCTTTTTGTTTTTTTGTTTGAATTCCATGTAATGAATCCTGAAACAATTCGGCACATCGATCAACAATGGAAACTTTAAAAGATGATTTGCAAAGAAATGAAAACAGGCTGGATGGATCAAATCCGATCCAAACTCAATCAGACATTGAGATGCGAGCATTGAATTAGTAAATCGTCCCTCGACTATCGCGTTTGGTGGGAGATAGTCCCTTGACTTTCAAATGTCCGTTGACAGTCCCTCGACTATCGCGTTTGGATAAAGATAGTCCAACAGATCCTCTGATCCATGAGAGGCTGCCACCTGTCACCATAATCCCCAGATTTTTGTATCACCACTAGTCCCTTGAGTTTAGGTCAAACCCAAAATGTAGAATATTACGGATTACTAAACTCAAGGGACTAGTGGTGATACAAAAATCTGAGGACTATGGTGACAGGTGGCAGCCACTCATGGATCAGAAGATCTGGTGAACTAACTTTATCCAAACGCGATAGTCCAGGGACTGTCAGCGGACATTTGAAAGTCAAATGACTATCTGCCACCAAACGTAATAGTCGAGGGACGATGTACTGTTCAAAGCCTTGAGATGCGAATGAATAAACTTTTAGATAAAATAAATATTCTTAACAAAAAATATGAACAAAGAGAACAAGAGATTCACTCGGCGAAGCTCAAATCCAAGGTGAGACAAGAAAACGAGAAAGCTGATGTGTGAGATCAGTCTGATCGATCTTGTGCTGATCGACATGCTAGAAGTGAACATAAAAAAGCGCACTTCGAAGCTCCTAAAGAGCGCCATTCTTCTCGCAAAGGGAAAAAAGACAAGAAAATGTATGTAGCCTCTAGTGATGAAGAGGTTGAATGTTCTGCTTCGGGATTTAAGAGATATAGGAGTTCTTCGAAATAGGAACCGAAAAAAGAACAACTAAGGAAGCATACAAAAGAACATAAATCTAAAAGGGACAATGTTCCTTGTTGTTTGAGAGAGTTTACGTGGTCTGAGGGGAACACCTCGAATCAATATGTTGAGACTGACAAAATTTGTACGCAATAATGGGAACTGATGATCAGTTTGTGCAAGATGTCGATTGGAGGAACTCTCCATTCAAGTGAGATTCGATCTATAACGCTTTCGAAATATTTTGATATTGCTAAGGTGGAGAATTTCGATTGGATGCAAGATCTCTATGATCACATCGAACAATTCAAGAACTACATGATGAATTTTGAAGATGACGACCTGCTGGTGTGTCGTGCATTTTTGCAGACTTTTAAAGAAACAACTTTAAAGTGGTATAACCGGATTCCGAGGGGATCCATCTCAGATTTCAGGGATTTTTACACTGCGTTTCGAATGCAGTTTGTGAAGAGTAAGGAAATGAGAGCGCATGAGGATACAATTATCCAGTGCAAGCAGACATTTGGAGAGAAATTAAAGGATTACACAAAGAGGCTCATTTTGACTAAAGAAAGTTTGGACAATTGTGCAGAGAATGTGGCGATGAAAGATTTTCGCAAGGGTCTATTGCCAGAGGATCTGGCCAATGAAACTACAAAGAGGAGAGCTCTAAATTTTAGAGCATTGATGGCTCAAGTAGAGGATCAACTTAAGGTTAAATAGTCAACCAGGGTCCGGGGAGGACCAGTTAGTACTCCAAAGAATTCGAGTCAGGTGGCCAATAACCAAGGGCAACCCTCAAATGGTAATTAACAGACATGTCAGAAGAATAACAACTTGCCACCTTGAACTGGTGGATATTCAAATCATGCTCCATCCTAAAACTAAAATAGACCAAGGCCAAATCAATGGGTTATACCAGAATATTATGTTGATTTGACAGAGAATGTGGCTGCAATATTTGACAAGAACAAAAGTTTCATAAATTTTAGAAAGCCAACTCCAATCAGTAAACCAGGAGAGGAGCAGAATAATAAATACTGCAGGTATCCTGAAGACATCGAACATGATACCAATGATTGCATTGCGTTGAAAAATAAGATTCAGAACTTGATTGAAAATGGGAAGCTCTTGACTTATGTGAAGTCGCAATGTAGCTGTTCAAAAAATATAACATCAACTTCGAAGGCTAATCCATCTGCGCCAGCTGAGAATTTAATGATTTTAGATTCGAAGGCTGAGGAATTTGATGCCTCTTCGGAATATGTGGATAAGAATCCGAACAGGTTAATTTTGATGACAGTTGAAGAGCAAGTAGAAAAGGGGCGTGTGCTAGATTTGTGCAAATATTTTGAATCATTAGCCATTTTTGGAGGCGATTCGATGACCGACAACTCTGATAGTTCGAGGAAGAGGCATGTTGTCAATTTGACAACTCAAATTGAAGGGAAAATGTCTACATACTTGTATGGAAAAAAGACCATTCCTTTCATCCTATTCGATGAGGATGATCTGCAGGGAACAACAGGGCCACATGAAGACGCAATGGTCATCGGTGCAAAGGTGGCTGGCATCGAAAATTCGGCGATGCTTATTGACACTGGCAGTTCTGCAAATGTCCTCTTTAAATCAACTTATGATATAATGAAAAATCCACCTTGAATTTCTCAATCTGAACAAACAATTATAGGATTTACGGGTGTAACAGCTCGTGTGATTGAGGAATTCGAGGGAGAAGAGATTTTGGGAAAATGTCCATTCAAGAAGAAGGTCTATGTGCTTTTTGTGGCGGTGGACCGCCCCACGAGCTACAATACTATTTTTGGAAGGTCATGGCTTTTAAGAATGTATGAGTAGTGTCAACAGTTCATCAATATTTCAAGTATGTGATAGGGGATCGGGTCGGGGTCGTTCGAAGCGACCAGAAAGTAGCTAGAGAATGTTATGCCACTGCACTTCAAATTCGGGGAGCCACCAGTGGAGATTTGATGCACGAATAGTAGTCAGAGGGGTTAACCTTGGATTTTGAAGAAAGAGTTGACGATCCGAGGTATACCCCAAGGTCTTTAACAGTAAGTGAAGAAATAAAGGAGTATACTTTTTGGAAGGAAGAGTGCTTCGAATCAGAACCTTACTAACCCCACTTTTACGTAAACAACCATTAGAATTTTTATCTTTTAACTTGGACATTTTCGATTGGAAAATGGAGGATGTAACAGGGGTACCAATCGAGGTGATCCATCATAGTCTGGCTATTGATCTGAAGGCGAAACCAGTGATTCAGAAAAGAAGGGCATTCTCTTCGGAGAAAGCGGAATAAATTGTTGCTGAGGTGGACCAGTTGACCAAGGTCGGACACATACGCGAGTCACAGTATCCTTTATGGACAAAAAATCCAGTAGAGGTAAAAAAGAAGAATGAGAAGTGGAGAATGTGTGTAGATTTACAGACTTGAATCGAGCATGTCCTAAAGATCCATTTCATGTTTCTCGAATAGATCAACTGATTGATTCTGGTGAGGATAAAAGTAGCCTGAGGGTAGGCTGGTAATTTCAAGTGGAGTTTTAAGGCGGCGTGAGGGTGTTTCAGGGTGGTGTGAAGGTGTTTCAAGGTGGAGAGAGAATTGAGCAGCTTGGCAGCAGTAAATTTTTGTTACCCATAGTTAATACTGGTGGTTGGGTATTTATAGTATGTAATTTGGGCCCTTATGGGCTTTCGGGTCAAGTTCAATGGAACCGGGTCATGTTTAAAGACCCATGAGTTTTAAGCAGATGGGCAGGTAGCTTAGTCAGATAGTGTTTAGGTTTTTTAGTACTTTAGTCATAGTTCGAACTGCTTTGGGCTTGCAGTGTTCGAAGTCACCTGCCCGGTTCAAATGTCCTGTCCGAATTAAGCTCTTGGATCCTGTCCGGTTTACGGAGAGATTTACTTTGGGCTGCCCTTCCGGGGAGCACTTCGAATTCGGACTCATCAGGAGCCCCTTTTTTAGGTATTTGAACAAGTATCCTTGTCAAAGAACTGAAAATAGTCCGATTCAGGAAGTGGTTTATCAATTCGAAGAGAGTTGAGGACAGAACCGGACAGACCAAACGTTACGAATTCCAAACGGTTCTTGTCAGAGTTAGTGGGACACGTGTCACTCTCTGGTTGGTTACTTTAGCCGTTTTTTCACCTTGAAAGCTGCACCACTTTCTCGAACAAGTTACCTCTTTTAAATGCCATAAATGACATCAGCACCGTCTTTTAATTATTGCCCAACTTTTCGGATTCTCCTAGGAATCAAACCCGTTTTTCACATTTACTATAAATTCTTTTCACCTTTCACAGTCTCACTATCTCTTTCACTTTGCCATTTCACCCAAAGCTTTATCTCTCTAAAACTTCAAAATTTCCTTAGTTGTTTATGTTCACAGCAAGAACAGCACTGATCAAGGGCGGTTGGCTTAACCTCTCAGAATTGGAGAAAGCTCAAAGAGTTGAAAAAGAAAAAAGACTTGCAGCAGGGCTTCCAGCGTCGCCTGTCGAGAAACCAGCCCCTTCAATCGAAGAATCTGACAGAGGTTCATCTTCTTCTAAAGGTACAAAACCTAAAAAACTCTTTCAATCAACACTCTCCCCCATAGTTTCTGGCTCTTCAGTTCAAGAGTCGATTCCTATTGTTGAACCGGGGGTCACTGCCACAAGTGTTAGGAAAACATCCTCTTTCATTGCTATGGGGTCCGATTCTGACCACTCCCCAGACAAATTAATCATGAAAAGGCCAAGTAGGTTGGTTAAAGGGCTTTCTTCCAAAAATACTAGCGAATCAGGGTCCGGGGCAACTATTAGGACTCTCCGGGAAAGGCCGGCCGGTCCGGGGGCTAGCAGTCCTCTACCTCCCAAAGAAACTTCAACCTCAGAAACTCAAACTGAGGTGATAAGTCGAAAACATTCAGAGAGCCAACAGTCCGGAGGATTAGCTGTGCCAAGCTTCACCCCTCCCCGGGCTGTTTCTACAGAAGCTCCCCCAATAATAATGGAGGAGAGAATGGAGGACTCCACCGAGGAGGTTAGATTTGAGTCCGAGTCCTCCGGACAAGCTGAAACTGCTAGAGTTGCTGCCAAGAAAGGCAAAGAAAACTTATATCTGAGGCATCCGGACCTGCCGGAGAGCCTCGAAAGGAGAGTAGGGCCATGCTTTCACAAGGTGGAGTTCAAGTATCTTTCATCTCTGTTAAAGACCAAGTATGCGTTCATCCATACTAAAGATCTAGGACGACTGCGTACTAAGTGGGGGATCCCTGAGAATGTAAAAATTCGAATTCCCATTGATCCAGAGACCCCGATGGATTGCAAAAGAAATGAGATAGTCTTCTTTACGGAGCTATTCAATTGGGGACTTAGGTTCCCACTGGACCCAGAAATAGTACGCTATTTTCACTTGGTCAAGCTATGTCCATCACATCTAAGCCCTAACGGCTGGTACACCTTGATGTCATGCATTATGGCGTCTAGGCTATCTGGAATTCCTCTTCCTATAGAAGAGTTTGCAGCTGTGGCTAATTTGTGCAAGCATCATCAGTTCCCTTTTTATCATTTCAACATGGGGAACGATCTTAAAGCTGTTGATGATCTCCTGGAATCGGAGAGTAAATGGAGGAGCCAGTTCTTGTTTGTCAGTGGCTCATGGGAAAATGGCAAGAAAATCAAAACCGGGGAGAATCCTAGCCTTCTTCGAAGTAGATGGAGGAGCGATCGTAAGTTTTTACTTTAAGTTTCTGTTCGAACCTCTCTTTCCTTTAAGTTTATACTAATCAGTTTTTCTTTTGTTTTATCAGAGCTGCCAAAGGAGTTCGGGGACTATCTGAAGGCCGGACAGGTCACCTGTGGCAAAATCAACGCGTGGGCCGCAGAGAACTGGGAGAACCGGTTTCATAAAGCCTTCACTGCTGGGAACCTAGCGAGGTCTCACCTGTGGAACACCACAGGTCGAAGAGACTTAACCTGGGAGGAGTTCTCCACCCCACCTGATGAAGACGTCGTGCTGAGAAGGTCTCATGAACTGGATGGGACCCTCTTCCTTCCTGCCCGGGCCAAAGCCCCAAGTAAAATGAAGGGCTTGAAGAAGAAAGGCAGGAAAGCAGTAGAGGATACTGAGAAAGAGGCCCCAACAAACACAGAGGTGCCAGCCCAGGCTCAAGTTGATGCAAACCTCCTACAGGTGGTAGAACAGGAGAGCGAGAAACAAGGAGTGAATCCCCCAAAACCTTCAAGGGATTCCAAACGGGCTCGTAAGCAAGCAAGTGACAGTGCTGACAGGGAAGTCAAAAAGAAAAAGACTTCCCAAGGAGAAGAGCTCGCTCTCCGGGATCCGGAGCCCACTTTACCAACCGATCCGACGTTAGCCGAAGAGATCCCAGGGGATCTTAAAGAAGGGATTCCAATGGAATTCCATACTGATGAGGTTGAAAGGGGAGAGATTAACATGGATGAAGTGGATGTCACCGGTCTAGGTGCTCTAGGTGATTATTTCCTTGGCCTGTCCAGAGATGAGTTCGCAGGGCCATATGTTCCCCCAAGCAGTTCCAACACAGTGAATTTCAATGGTAAGACTTTTATGGTTTCCAGTGAGAGGGACATCATAGCCCATTCTCTCCTTAGCAACGTGCAGCCAGTACTTACCTTGGAAAGGCAAGTCCGAAGTCAGGCAACCACCATCAAAGACCTCAAGTCTGAGAAGGAGAAGCTGTCCGATGACCTCAGGACTGTTGCTACTAAGGTTGATTTGCTTAAGGAGTCGAACGAACAGCTAAAGAAGAATCAAAATGAAAGCAACACAAAAGTTTCTTCTTTAGAAGAGACCGTAAAAGATCTCCGGGCTAAGCTGTCCGGACTGGAGAAGGATTTGACAGCCTCAAGAGGAGAAACTGCAGCAAAGGAGAAGCTTGTCACCAACCTGACTACTGACAAACTTGCTTTAGAGAATGCAGTGACTCAGGCTGTTGAAGAGAAAGCTGCTTTGGTGAAGGATCAAGAGGCCATGATCAAGGCCAAAATCAACGCTTATGCCAGGGAGATGATACGGAGTGAAGAATTAATGATTGAAAAGGTGAAGTCCGATATGGTCCTCCTGTTTCACGAGAAGTTCCCGAAGAGGAGACTAGGGGACTTATGGCGCTATGTGGATGACGATGATCTCCCATACTGGACCATGGTTGATGAAGGGTACACTGATGTGTCCTCGTCTGGTGACGAAGAGGAAACCGGAGAGAGTCCAGGTGAGGAAGAGATTGACCCCAAGGGTAAGAAGATTGTCGAGGAAAAGAGTGGCATCAAGGGCAAGAAAAAGGATGAAGGTGAGCCATCTTCAAAGGCTCAACCTTAATTTATAATTTGTTCTATTTATCTTTTGTTTGAACTAAAGTCCTTGGAAGGCCAAGGCACCTTTTTTGTGATGGTGTCCGTATTATTCGGACATATTTTTGTACTGCGCCCCAAACTTGTTCAAAAAGTCCTTGGAAGGCCAAGGCAACTTTAAGTTGTTGAATGAATGCTTTTATTTTACTCAACCATCTTCTTCTTTTATTATTTGTCTCACTTTAGACAGCTAGAATTTAAGTAGCTTTGAGTTATTGTATTGTGAGAGTGTTTAGTTTCTCTGGCTAGAATTTAAGTAGCCTTTAGTCCTTTCAGTCCGGGTAGTATGACAAACAACAGAATTTTGCAAAAACTTAGAAAATTATTGAAGAAAGCATCAAGTTTTATTGAAAGCTCTCCGTGGCGCCGAAGAGAGGAAGTGGTATGCCCCCAAATATTTACATGGATGTTTAAACAAGTAAATATTTACATAAGCTTTATTCCAAGTACATTCGAAGGTGTTCAATATTCCAAGGGTGAGTTAAAACCCTGCCATCTTTGTCTTCCAACCAGTATGTCCCAGGCTTGATTCTTTCAACCACAGTATACGGACCCTCCCAAGTTGGGGCCAGCTTTCTGAAGAGCTTTTCCTTGGTGTGCAAGAAAACTTTTCTCAATACTTTATCTCCTGGTTGAAAATCCCTTCTTTTAACTTTAGAAGCAAACCTGATTCTCATCAAGCCTTGATAGTGTGCCATTCTAAGATGAGCTTTTACCCGCCTTTCTTCAATTAAATCAAGTTGATTTCTAATTGTCATCTCATTAGCCTGTCCGGAGAAGTTATGAACACGAAAGGAGGGGAGTGTCTTCTCTATGGGAGCTACTGCATCCATCCCATAGACCAAGGCAAAGGGGGATTCTTGTGTTGCAGCCCCAGGTGTTGTCCGGTAGGCCCACATGACTTCTTGTAGATAACTAGGCCACTTCCCAGCAGCCCCTTCTAAATTCTTCTTTAAACCGGACAGTATTGTTCTATTAGCCACCTCAACTTGCCCATTGGCCTGTGGGTGGAAAGGTGAAGAAAAGCATTGCTGAATACCCCTTGAGGCACAGAAGCTCTCCATCTCTCTATTATCAAACTGTGGCCCATTGTCTGTTGTTATTTTCTGGGGGACACCAAATCTGCAACATATATTGGACAGAATGAATTTTATAACAGCTTTTGATGTCGTCCTTGCCAAGGGGGCTGCTTCTATCCACTTCGAAAAGTAGTCAATGGCTACAATTATGGTTTACGCCCTCCGGACGCCACAGGGAGAGGCCCAACTAAGTCCAATCCCCATCGAGCAAAAGGGATGGGCTCAGAAATTGATTCCAAAGGAATGGATGGTACATGAATTTCATTGCTGTACCTCTGACATGGGTCACACCTCCTTACCAGCTCCTTGGCATCTTTCATAATTGATGGCCAATAATATCCGGAGAGAAGTACTCTTCTTGTCAAAGCTCTAAATCCACAATGGGCTGATCCCTCACCATCATGCAATTCAGAGAGAACCATTTGTGACTCATGATCCCCTAAACAGCGTAGGAGAGGTTTGCTATAGGACTTTTTGTACAAGACTTCTCTAATCATAATGAAACCACGAGCCCTGTGTTTCAATGTTCTGGCTTGTGATTTATACAAGGGCACGATGCCATCGGACAGATATTGCATAAGAGGAGACCTCCAGTCTTGAGGCCGGTTTACTTGTATTTCAAAGACTTCCTCTTTTTCACCTTCATCAAGTTGAATAGAAGGGCTTTCAAGCAAATGGATCCATGGGTAGGACTCCGTATATGCTATCGTTGCCAATGAGTCTGCTAACTCATTCTCTGCCCGGGGGATGTGCTCATAGATAACAGCTTTAAACTTTGACGCTTCATTTTTAAGGAGGAGCAAGTATTTGATCAATTGCTCCTTTCTGGCCTCTGACAAGCCTAGAGCATGGTGGACAAGCAATTGGGAGTCACTTAGTAGCTTGACCCTTTTTGCTCCACAGATATATGCCAATTTTAACCCAGCTATAGCTGCTTCGTATTCGGACTCATTATTGGATGCTCTGAAAGCAAAACAAATAGCTTGGAACATGTTGTCCCCATAGGGGGAAGTGAGACATATTCCTGCCCCAGATCCCATGGTACTGGATCCTCCGTCTGTTCGGACAATCCACACTTTTTTGTCTTTTGAATCAGCAGGTTGTTCTGAATCCCTATCAGAATGGAACTCAACTAGAAAGTCAGCCACAGCTTGAGCTTTTACTGCTGTCCGGGGAGCGAAGTCTATGTCGAAGTCCCCAACTCTACTGAACACTTTGTCATTCTGCTCGAAATGTCTGCTTTTTGAAGGACATTCTTTAAAGGGAAAGACGTCCGGACAACGATAGGATGAGCCTGGAAGTAGGGCCTCATTTTTCTTGCACCTATCACCAAGGCCAAAGCTAGTTTTTCAAGTTTCAAGTAACGCCTCTCAGCATCAATCAAGCTTTTGCTGATGTAGTATACTGGGTGAGGATACCCATCAACCTCCCTTACTAACACAGCACTGATGGCACAACTTGAAACAACCAGATATACAAAAAGAGTCTCCCCATCGACTGGTTTAAACAAGGTCTTGGGAGAGGACAGATGCTTCTTGATTTCATTGAATGCCTCATCACACTGTGGTGTCCATTCAAACCCCTTTGCACCCTTCAAGGCTTGAAATAATGGAGCACATCTGTCTGACGACCTGGAGATGAATCTGTTCAAGGCTGCCAACCTCCCCGTTAATCGCTGTACTTCTTTAATGTTTCGAGGAGGCTCCATTTGGAACAAAGCATTGAGTTGGTCCGGGTCGGGTTGTATTCCATGCTCACTTATGATATACCCTAAGAACTTCCCGGACTGCACTCCGAACACACACTTTTCAGGGTTTAATTTTAAATTCACTTTGGCCAAGTTGGCAAAAGTCTCTTGGAGGTCGGACAAGTGCAACTGATCATCCACGCTTTTCACCATCATATCATCAATGTAAACCTCCATATTTCTTCCAATTTGATCAGCAAATGCCTTATTGACCAACCTTTGATAAGTAGCCCCAGCATTTTTCAAACCAAAGGGCATCACTTTGTAGCAGTGTAAACCTCTATCAGTGACAAAAGTGGTATGCTCTTGATCTTTTGGATCCACTTGGATCTGATTGTACCCGGAGAATGCATCCATGAAGGAGAGTAGCTTGTTCCCTGAAGTAGAGTCTACTAACTGATCTATCCGGGGAACCGGATACAAGTCTTTTGGGCAAGCTCGATTGAGGTCTGTGAAGTCAATGCACATACGCCATTTACCATTCTTATTTTTTACCAAGACAGGATTGGCAGTCCACAAAGGGTACTGAGATTCTTTAATGTGCCCCATCTTTGTGAGTCTGTCAACCTCCTGTACAATGACATCAGCCTTTTATTTTGAGAAAGCTCTCTTTTTTTGTACCACTGGTGCCACATCCCTCCGGACTGACAGGTGATGGGAAATCACCTCTGATGGAACTCCAGTAACATCAGCATTGCACCAAGCAAAAACATGCTGATGGTTTTTCAAGAATTTCAACATTCCTTCTTTCAGTATTGGTGGCATTTTGGACCCTATCTTGACGCTTTTTCCCTCTTTCAAGCAATGTGTTTCAACCTCCTCAATTGGAATCAACACTCCGGGGGTCTCTCTAGGGTCATCAATTTCACCCTCACCCCCAGAAAGGCCCTCAAACTGCTATTGATCGTTGATACGGACTGCCCCCAACGTTCGTGGAGCCAAGGCAGTGGCATAGCATTCTCTTGCAACCTTTTGGCTGCTCCGGACAACCCCAACCTGTCCCTGAACAGCATACTTTAGACACTGATGGACTGTCGAAGCCACTGCATGCATCCTAGAGAGCCAAGACCTCCCTAGAATAGCATTATAACAAGTGGGACAATCCACCACAATGAAGAGTATTCTGACCGTTTTCTTGAAAGGGCCCTTGCCCAACAACACTTCTTCTTCAAACTCTCCGATTACATCGGCTGAGCTGCCCGTGAAGCCCACGATTGACCTGTCTGACTTTTGAATCACAGCTGGATTTTTCATTTTTTTGTAAGTGTCTAGGAAAAGGATATTGGCAGAGCTCCCAGTATCTACCAGAATTCGCCTTATCTCATTGCCCCCTATAGATGCTCCTATGACAACAACATCCTCATGAGGGCCAGCAATATCTCTCAAATCATCCTCATCGAAAACTATGAATGGGAATGAGTTTGGCGATTGATAGGATGTCATGCCTCCTTCTAGCTGGGAGGCCAAATTATGAACATGCCTTTTTCTTGAAGAAGTGGTAGGAGCTGTCATAGTGTCCCCTCCGAAAATTGTCAGTGACTCGAAGAATTTAATGAGCCCGAAGACTGATCTAGAACGCTCCTCGATAGTACCCACTCTGTTTCTTGTTGGATCAGGATCCAAATACTCAGACTCCACGTCAAACCTTTCAACTATTACCATAGCCCCCTCCGGGGCAGCGTTGCTTGGACCAACCCTATGAGTGTTGTCAGGCCTGTTGCCTCCTCTTCTTTTAACGTATGCACCCAACTTTCCTCTTTCAATCAAGTTTTGTACCTCTTGTTTCAACGCTATGCAATCATCGGTGGTATGGCCAATATCATTATGGTATTGGGAAAAGGAATTATTTCGATGTTCTCTGGGAGACTGCAAGGTTGCCGGTCTCCGGTAGTGTACTTCATCTTTTGTTTTCTCGAAAATGGTTGCCACACTTTCTTTGAGCTCTGCAAACCACTCCGGTTGGACCCACGGCCCTCTTTTGTTTCTAGACTGTTGACTTTGTGTAGGAGCAGCTGGTTGAGACTGAGCCTTTCCCCTTCCATGCCCCTGTCCGGTTTCTCTTGCTTTGTTCCCGGACTGGTTTTGATTTGGAGTTGGTGCCACCGGGGTGGATCTCACCTGTCTGTACACCCTGGTCTTTTTCGTTTCATCAACATTTATTTGCTTGCCAACTTGGTTCAGCAATCCTCCCCAGGTCATGACTTTCTTCTTGGTCACCGAATCGGCCAGGTTGCCTGGGTTCAAACCTTGTCTCAGGGATGCTATTGCTACCTGTTCAAAGCAATCAGCCAACCCATTCTTTGTGTTTACAAAACGACTTATGTACTCCTTTAACGACTCATTTGGCTCTTGGGCACAATGGATTATTGTGTCTCCATTTCCCTTCAGCTCCTTACTTCCCACAAACTGCCTTCGAAAGGCCACCCAAAAAGTATCAAAGTCCTTAATACAACCCTGAGGCAGGCTGTTGTACCATTTCAGAGCACTCCCAGTAAATGATTGGGAGAATGCCCTACAGAGTAGTTTATCATCATCATCAAAGTTCATCATGAAGTTCTTGAATTGCTCCAGATGATTGTCCGGATCAGTACTGCCATCATACTTCTCCATCTTGGTGCTGTCAAACCTCTTGGGGAGGTTTCCGGATAGGATTTTAGAAGACAGTGGAGACTGCCTCCAATTCCTCCCACGACTGAACACGGTATCCTCATTAGGAGTTGCAAAGATACCTGGCTCATCGTGGAAAGCAAAAGGATCCATCAACATCTTGTCTGTATACCTCCGGTGGTGAGATGACCCTTTTCCTATATGCCTCTTCATTCTTCCATGGTGATCTCTTTTTCTGGAATACTTTTTAACTTGCTTTTGTTTCTTCTTGGTTCGTCCCTCATCACTGCTAGAGGACAAGGACTTTTCATTTCCCTCACTGTCCGAAGAGCTGTCCGAAGACTCTGAACTCGAGTCAGAACTCTCCACAGGCTTGGACCGGTGAGATTTTTTAGAGCTGGCATGCGTCTTCTTAGTGCTCTCATGAGTTTTGGAAACCCCATGCTCTCTTGGGTTATCGGTGTGGTGAGCAGCTGATGCTTTGGATTTCTCTTTCACGCCCATCTTGGCTTTTTCAGCCCTCAGAGCTTCTATCTCAAGTTTTAACCTGTCGCGCTCTTGGACAGTATACTCATCATTCTCTTCCACCACTTCGAGCAAAGCTGGTGGAAGCTCAGGATTATCCGGATTCATTCGGACAGAATTTCTTTACTTGGTTTTGAATACTGGTGAGGATAAAAGTAGCCTGAGGGTAGGCTGGTCGCCAATTTGGTCGCCAATTTGGTGAGGATAAAGACAAAATTTGGTCGCCAATTTGGTGAGGATAAAAGACAATTTGGTCGCCAATTTGGTCAGGATTCCCACTGTGGTCGCCAATTTGGTGAGGATAAAAGTAGCCTGAGGGTAGGCTGGTAATTTCAAGTGGAGTTTTAAGGCGGCGTGAGGGTGTTTCAGGGTGGTGTGAAGGTGTTTCAAGGTGGAGAGAGAATTGAGCAGCTTGGCAGCAATAAATTTTTGTTACCCATAGTTAATGCTGGTGGTTGGGTATTTATAGTATGTAATTTGGGCCCTTATGGGCTTTCGGGTCAAGTTCAATGGACCCGGGTCATGTTTAAAGACCCATGAGTTTTGAGCAGATGGGCAGGTAGCTTAGTCAGATAGTGTTTAGGTTTTTTAGTACTTTAGTCATAGTTCGAACTGCTTTGGGCTTGCAGTGTTCGAAGTCACCTGCCCGGTTCAAATGTCCTGTCCGAATTAAGCTCTTGGATCCTGTCCGGTTTACGGAGAGATTTACTTTGGGTTGCCCTTCCGGGGAGCACTTCGAATTCAGACTCATCAGATTCCACCTCGGGAAATAAAATACTAACATTCATGGATGCTCTTGCAGGATACAATCGGATTCAGATGGATCCAAAGGACCAAGAATGTACGACCTTTATAACTGATAGAGGGTTGCATTGCTATAAGGTTATGCCCTTTGGAATAAAAAATGCTGGAGCCACTTATCAAAGATTGATGAATAAAGCTTTTGCCACTCAGATCGGAAAAAAATATGGAGGTGTATATAGACGATATGGTGGTAAAAAGTTCGAAGGATGATGTGCATCTTGAGGATTTAGAGGAAACATTTTTGAATTTAAGGGCAATCAGGCTAAAGCTAAATCTTGAAAAGTGCACCTTCGGAGTTGTGTCAGGGAAGTTTTTGGGTTATGTCATCAGTGAAAGAGGAATAGAAGCTAACCCAGTACAGTTGAAAGCCCTGATAGCAATGAATTCGCCTCGATCTGTTAAGGAAGTGCAAATTTTGATAGGAAGGTTAGCAGCACTTAAGTGATTTATTTTGAGATAATATGACAAATGCTTTCCTTTCTTTCAAGTTTTACGAGGACCAAACAAATTTGAATGGACATTGGAGTGTGATGCAGCATTCACAAGTATAAATTTTTTGCTATCATCACTAGAAATATTGTCAAAACCTCGAAGTGGAGAAAAGCTATTTTTATACATTATGATATCGTATTTTGCACTAAGTGTGGTGTTGATAAGTGAAGATTCAGGTATTCCAAAGCAAGTGTATTATATCAGTAAAAGTCTAGTGGAAGTAGAGAAGAGGTATTTGAAACTGGAAATATCAGCATTAGCATTAGTGATTACTGCTAGGAAAATGCACCCCTATTTTCAAGCTCACACTATCGAAGTTCGAACTTCATTCCCTTTGAAAAATGTTTTACAACGGCATAATAATTCAGGGAGAATGACCAAGTGGTCAGTGGAGTTTGAGGATTATGATATTTTGTTCATACCTCGAACTGCGATTAAATCCCAAGCATTGGCAGTTTTTTTTGTTGAATTCCATTCGAGTGGATAAAATATTGAAGAAAGTAAAGACATTGCACCAGTAAATTCGAGGTGGATTGTTCGAATAGATGGAGGGTCTAGTATTTCAGGATGTAGTGTTTGGGTTCAGTTAATAGCTCCAACTGGAGAAACGATGATTCAATCTATCAAATTTGGTTTTCACACTTCAAATAATAAAGCTGAATATGAAGATGCTTTGGCAGGTTTAAGATTGGAAAAAATATGTGGAGCAACTTCAGTGCGCTTGGAAACGGCTTCTGAATTATTAGCGAATCAAGTATTTGGATTTTCAGAGGCGAGAAAGGATTGTTTGATTTTATATCTTTGGGAACTTTGGAATTTAATGCTGCTATTAGATCATATTGTTGTTGAATATATTGGTCGAGGAAGTAACATGGTGGTTGATTCTTTAGCAAATATTGCTTATAAGGAGGAATATCCTTGGATTTTGCTACAAGAAAATCCCTCGATTGATACTCAATCTATAAAGGAGTTCTTTGTCACATTTGATGCAATCCGAGGAGATTGGCGAACGAATATTCTTAATTTTTTGACTCAAGGAACATTTCCAGATGATACGAGGTTGGTCATAAAGTTGAGAGGTAAATCCTTCAGTTACATAATGTTAGATGGAATTTTGTATAAGAAGGTATTAAGCAGGCCATTATTACGATGTCTAGACAAGCAAGAATCACATGAGGTGTTATCAGAGTTACATGATGGAGAAGGGTCAGCTCATTACGGGTTTAAAGCTTTATCACATCGAGTTTACTTGCAAGATTCTATTGGCCTACAATCATGAATGATGCTAAAAAATTAGTTCGAAGCTGTGATACTTGTCAAAGATTTTCTAATGCTATCCATAGACCGGCAGTACCACTTATGTCTATAACCGAGGCTATACCATTTGATACATGGGGGATTGATCTGGTGGGGCCTTTGCCGATGGCATCTGGAGGAAGGCAAATGATAATTGTAACAGTGGATTATTTTACAAAATGGGCTGAAGAATAACCGATATCTGGAACAAAGGCAAAAGATGTGATCAAGTTTATTGTGAATAATATATGTTGTCGTTTTGGAGTTCCTCAGAGAATTACAACAGATAATGGCCCTCAGTTTAACAATAAAAAGATGATTTCAGATTGTGCATCAAAAGGAATTCAACAATGTTTTTCGACACCTTTTCATCCTCAAGCCAATGGACAAGTCGATGTGACAAACATAACTATTTTAGATGGTTTGAAGAAAAACTTGACAGGGGCAACAGAGAAATGGCCAAATTATTTATTTACATGAGGTGCTTTGGGCTTGTTGGACAACTCCCAGGGAGCCTATAAAAGAAACTCCTTTTGACTTAGCATATGGAATGGATGCAATTAGCCCCATAGAAGCTACGATGTCATCTTTTAGAATAACTCAATATTCTGAAAGATCCAATGATAAAGCTAAAATGGCGAATTTAGATTTAATTGAGGAAAATAGATTTCGAGCTCATTTAAATGTAATCCATTATCAGACTCTTATGAGGAACAGATATGATTCGAATTTGAAAAGAAGAGAGTTTAAAGAACGCGACAAAGTGTTGAGAAAAATATTCTTGCATACAAAGGAGAAGAGCCTAGGAAAAATGGCCCCGAATTGGGAAGGGCCTTATATGGTTGTTGAGAGGATAAAACCAGGGTCTTATCACCTTTGTGATATTCAAGGGAGGATGCTTCAACGCCCGTGGAATATACAGTATTTGAAGCTATATTGGAAATATATTCGTTTTGTATTTTGGATTTTTTACTACTGAATGAAGCACTCTTTCCTACCCTGTTGGCCCATGAAGGTTTTAACGAGGCTATGTACATATTATATATTATCAATAAAACACATTTTTGGCCAATGGTTGTTTACAAGTGTTTATTGAATACTATCTTAACAACTTATCAAGTATGCTTGAAATTTGTATCAAGTCATTTGAGGTTATGTATTGTGAATTTCGAAGTGCATTACCATATTTAAGGAGTTATGTATGTTTAAAAATTATTATTATAATTATTTCAGGTTTGTAATTTCGAATAATTCACATTGATGATAAAAATGAGAAATAAATAAACATTTGTCAATTAGATTAATTCGATGAACACTTGTAGTAGGGTACTAATTTGACAAGTACAAAAAGTATAACAAAAATCAATGAACAATAAAGTTATTCGGACGACTCCTCCTCGGATGACTCTTCTTCTTCAGATTATGAGTTTGGGACAGAATCAAAGGCTTCACTAGGACGCCGTTCGATGTGAATATCGTTCCAAAAACTTAAGAGATTAAATTTTGGATAAGTTTCATGAAGCTCTCAAAGAAGAGCGATGGCTGTCTGTTCTTTACCACTGTTAATGAAAGCCAACATGTCTTTAGAACATTCGGCTTCTGCAGCAGAAACAACAGCTTCCTTTTCCTTCTCAACGTCACCTTTCAATTTGGCTATCTCGTCGGTCATCTCTTTATTTTTTACTTTGCTAGAAGAAAGAGAAGTTTGGAGATTTTCGGATTTAAACTTTTTAGCAACCAAGTCATCAACATGTTTAGCTTTGAGCTTGTTCATCTCCTCTTGATGTGAGACAGTCACTCCTCAAATAAGCTCAGATCTTGCTGCCTCGAACACGTGGAATTGCTCGACCACTTTACCATGAAACATTTCCCTTAATTGTTTTTCAGCTTCGGTAATTCCCTTGTAGCGGACCATGTCTTTGGCCAAGTGTTTCAAATGATTTTGAAAAGCCTCGACTTGTGAAGCAAGCACCTTTGCTGCATCGTCAAGATCGACAAATGGTTGGAGTGCAGCAAGGACTTCAGGATTGGGTGGAGGAGGAGGAAAAAATGTTGGGCTAGGACGAGGAATCATGTCCAAAGTTTTAGTTGGAACAGAGGGACATATGATTTCTGGGAGACGCTTCGACGATTGTCTTTCTGCCGAAATGGTGCGTACGAGTCTGAATGTCTTGAAGGGCAAGATCGTCTTCTCCAGCAAGCTCCTGTGACTCGTTGAAATTAATAAATCTGTCAGGGTCTAAGTGACCAGTATTTTGGTTACCATCATCTGCATTATCCTCAATGATGATCGGAGCATCATTATTGGTTGTTTGCTCTTCGAGAGGAGGATTTTGTTGATTTCCAACAATTATGACTTTTTATAGCCTTTATCGAGTAATTGACCAACACTTAAGAGATTTAGATCAATTTTAGGTACAAATAAAACATCTGAAATAAACTTTGTACCTCCATAGCTTGTTATAGCTACCGTACCTTTTCCTTTGACTTCTAAGTGTTCACCGTTTCCGATCTTCACTCTCTTGACTTGGGTGTTTTTTAATTCTTCAAAGATCCTTTTATCATATGTCATATGATTTATGCACCCACTGTCAATCAACCAGCTTTCACTCGATTCTCTGCTTGAAAAATAAGTGACCACAAACAGTTGGTTTTCTTCTTCTTGATCAGCTACATGTGCATCTGCATCTGACCCTTTACTTTACAAATTGCAACTTCATATCCAAGTTGATTACATTTGGAGCATTTAGCATCAGGTCTCCTCCAACACATGTTTGGTGGATGACTTTTAATTTTAAAATGGCGGCAAGACGGGTAGGATTTTCTGACATCTACTTTTTTTTTGAAAATTGCTAGATGAATCCTCACTCATTGACTTGAAAGTTTTATTCTTTTTATACCTGTTGCTGTCTTGATGCTTTGCAGGTAATGCACCTTCAATCACCCCTTCTTGCCTCATAAACCTTCTTTGCTCTTGTGCTTGCAAGGCATTTAAGAGCTATATAAGGGAGATATTTGAGAGATTTTGGTGTTCTCCAGAGTAGTAATGATTTCTTCAAACTTCTCTGGAACAGTCACCAATATCTTTTCAACAATCCTGGAGTCTTTTAATTCAGACCCAAGCAATCTCACCTTATTGGCAATACTGAGAAGTCTGTCTGAATACTGTTTCACGCACTCAGACTCCTTCATCTAATGCAACTCAAAATCCCTAATTAAATTTAGGACTTTCATTCCACGAATCCTTTCATCTCCTCCGTACTCAGTCTTGAGATAATCCCAAATTTCTTTGGCTGTTTTGAGAGACATTATTCGCGTGAATATTATCTGAGATACAGCTGCAACTAAGCAAGCTTTTGCCTTTGATTTTCTCGTCTTTTTTTCCTTGTGTGCTTTAATTTGTGCCATAATAGGATTTGCTGGAAGTTGAAGGATTTCGTAATCCTCTTCTACTACTTCCCAAATATCAAAAGCCTCCAAGTAAGTCTCCATACGAACTGCTCACATTTGATAATTGTCTCCATCGAAGACTGGTGGTACAGGGATTGAAAATTATCTTTCCATTTTAACCTCACAAATCCCTTAGGAAGAGGGCTCTAATATCACTTTGTTAGTGTAGAAGACAGATATTTAATGGTGAGAATAATTAAAAGATAGAGAAGCAGATGAGTTACTGGAAAATGAAGAGAGACAACTTAATTCGTTCAATAGAATTGCTTGTTTAAATACGTATAAAAGTCACTAACATAAGTTAAGTTAAGTGAATAAGTTAAATAAAAAACACAAGTAAACTAAAACATGCTTCCAAAAGCTTTAACTGTGACTTTTCCTAAAAAGACCCACAAAAGACCCACAGAAGACCATAAACTGGACCAACATAAACTAACAGCTTCTAAATAATGCTGAACCAATGAACAACTATCTAAACAACTTCAACACATCCATCTCACGCTCACGCGCATGTGTCCGAGCCCCCTAATGTCAAAAGTCGGAGGCTCCGATAAGTTCAGTAGTATCCTCTAGCCCTTACTGCTATATTTCCCGGTGTACAAGTACAATTATTGTCTTTGACAAGCTTCAATTCACTAAATAAAAGCCCATACTGCTATATTTCAGGGTGTGCAATATCGTGACTGAGCGTACCTGGCATAGATAATTTGTAGATATACTCTTTCGTTTGCATCAGTGGTAATTATAAGATAGGTTGGCTGCAGTAACCTACAATCATAAGGCATTAGTCCTTCAGAAGTAAGTCATTTGCCTCTTGAAATACAATGTACATTTTGGTGCTGGGTAATAAAATTGTGATAATACATGCGTGCATAATACCTTCGTCAGTTCCTTGATATACTTAAAGTAGCGAAAGGTAGGTTCACTCTGTTTGGCAACGTCACACAAGAGATCTGGACAAAAAAGCATAAAAAATGTTAATGCTAGCAAACTCGGTGTGATCATATTACTGGTCGTCGGGCGTCAATAATCAAGACCCGGCAGGGGTTGATGTGCCTACATAGCAGGTTTATTCCCAAAATGGGGGAGGTCGGTTCACATATGCCGCTGCATGTCGAGAGTAAGGTGTCCACCCTATTTAAAGGTATATTGATCTGAGAAAAAGGTCAACACGTTCCAGTGCATCATATAGATGTGTTTGGACGGGGCAAAAAGAAGTTCAATGATAGGGAAGCGGTGCAAAAGAAGTCGCGGGATCTTGAGGTACAAAAGTAAGTCTATGCAGTACAAATAGCCTAACAAATGAAGAAGGGATCTGCTTGGAGGCGCACTTGGACCAGAACTGTAAAAATATCCTCGTGCTTCAGTGGTGGTCCAGGGCTAAAAAGGTTGTGAAAATAGGAAACGAAACAAAGGCTTCAAGCCAGCCGACCTCGTATTGGACCGACCCAAAAGAATAGCGTACGAGTGCATTCTCTTCGAATTAGAGAAAAATTTCTAGGTTCGAGCTCAGGAGCATGTGGACAAAGAAGGAAATAGCACATACCCAAATATGTTCAAAGAAGTTGTTGTGATAGTTGACACTTCAAAGTGAGAAGATATGAAGAAGTCGCGATGCATTTTAGTTCACCGTATATAGGAAAATAAGTAATTTGCAATAAGTAACTGACTCGGCGAGTGGTATTATATACGTTTCTAAAATTTACCATGATCTACTAGAGGTCGACTGTCATAAATGTGAGCTAGAGGTGGCCAAGATGGAACATGTGGGGCATGAAGTGGTCATGAAAACGGGTTACCAACCGGAGGTGAATTTAATCTTATTATTCATGAAACATTTCTTAAGATAGACATTAGAGGGTTTTGTGAGTAAGTCCCTCGTACCAAGTCTGTCCAGAAGGCGTGATATAGTTGCTAGTAAGGTCATTGCCAAGATTAAAATCATTGGCAAGGAGGTCGACAAAGGCGATGAGCGAATAACGATGCCCCAGAGGCGTAGCTCCAGACTCATTATTGTTTGTTTTTATATGTTGCTATAGATTTGTGTGTATGTAAGCCCTTTAGATACATATATTTTGAATATTTGTAATAAAGAAAGTCCTCACACAGCTGAGACATCAATGAATGCAAATTGATATTGTTTGAAATGCCATTGCAATACCTATAATTAGGAGATAGACATTTTTTTAAGCCAAAACATGTTAAATATATTACACTGAAAAACGATTACATCTTTTTTCTTCTTCGGTTTTTTTATTGTAACAAAGTCTTTTAGAGGCAAAAAAAAAAACTAATAAAGCTCTTTAGACAACCTCGGTGTCGGAATAATCACAGGCTTCAGTTTCTTCACTACTATCCCAAATTTAGCTTGAAGATCAACCCCTTCTCCTTCAGGTAATGACCAATCGAAAGAATGCAACAATGAGCCTAAGACGAACTTCACGGACCCAAAAGGAAGATATTGAAAATTATTTCTACTAAAATCGAACATTCCAGAACCATTTAAAACCTTTCCGTTACAAACTTTAAAGAGTCGTCCAAAAGTTGGGCGTCTGGATGTATTGCCTAGACATTTAAAAAGACTCATGTATCCTTTGGTATAATGTAGCCACCAATAGTTGTTGTCTGGCTTGCGAAATGAGGAACTAGAAGAGGAAAAGTGATGTAGGCGGAAGGCCTCTGTAAAATAATATTTAAATGTTTTATTTTTAGTTTTATTTTATTTTTTTATATTTTAAGGATCTATTTAAGATATCAAATTAAATGTGATTATATTCAGATTTAAAGTGATATTATTTTATTGCGTTTATTTCTGTTTCCATTTTTTTGTATTAGGGATTTGAGCGATTCTTATTTAAGGTGCCTCAAACCCTATTTTTAAGAAAATTGTTTTGATTAATGAAAAAATTAGGGTTTTATCCCTCTTTGACTTCTGCTACGTTTCACTCTCCATCATAGTGGTATCAGACACAGGCAGTCCTGCGCGATGGTACGAGCAAGAACCAGCGGTCGCGGTGGCGCTATAGTGTACCGAGATACAAGTGATGTAGATGATCGTGAAGATGCTGACCTACGCCGTCAGGTAGCCGATCTTACCCGGCAGATGGCTGTTCTTACCTCCAAGCAACAAAGCACAGAGGTTGAGGGCATGGTTCACCCTTTTGGGGAGGGGATCGACCAGACTACTTCTCACCCACGCCGCTGGGAGCTTGGATTCAAGATAGACATCCCGGACTTTGATGGCAGCCTTAAGGCAGAGGCACTTATCGATTGGTTATCCCAGATTGAAGAAGTCCTGGACTTCAAGGAAGTTCCCGAGGAGAGAAGGGTCGCATTAGTCACCATTCACCTACGCGGTAGGGCACAGGCTTGGTGGCAGCAGGTGAAGCAGAACCGCGCGCGTGAAGGCAAGGATAAAGTCCAGAGTTGGGAGAAATTAAAAAAGAAAACTCCGCAAGGCTTTCCTTCCCTACAACTTCGAGCGGGAACTCTACCAGCGACGTCAGAATCTTCGTCAGGAACCTAGATCTGTGGATAAATATACCGACGAATTCTATCAGCTGCTGGCTCGCACAGATGTGACCGAGTCGCCGCACCAGTTGGCTCGCCGGACCCAGAAAGTCAACATTCCTGACTTTGATGGTGACATGGAGGAGTCGCCGGTACTCAAACGTCCACTCTTTGATGAGTATGAGGCTGACAACGAACGTGAAATTTCTGATGAAACTTGGTCGGAATTAGGAGATCCGATTTATGATGTATACGGTGATGAGGAAGAAGACGATCCGATTTATAATGTATACGATGATATTTGGATAACACCAGAAAATGTCTCATCTTCTTTCGACAAGGTACACAATAATTCTTTCTCTTATACTAAAAACAAAAAAAGATCTAAAGCTAAGGATAACGAATTAAAACCTCTGAAACTAAATTTTTGGTAAAAAAAAAAGAAATTTTTTTGGAATTGAATTTTTCCAAGACACCGAATAATTTAGGAGATTATTCAACACTGTTCTTACCACCGCCAAAACCTCCTGATGAACAAACGGGGCCCAATAATGTTACTGTATGTTGTGAAAAACAGTACTATACAAAACAACTGCGAATCAAAATTACTTTGCTAGAGGGAAACCAGAAAGAGAGGGTAGACTACTTCTCAACGGCATATCACATCACAACGAAGATCTGCAGGGGTTTGGCTAAAAAAAACTGATTTCTTCTGTGAATGGAGTTTTGTGGGATACGAACAGTCCGGTGGAAAGTGGCTGTGAGTTTAAGCTGTTAAACTTCGAGAGTGGTGGAGGTCGTGACACTTTCTGGCCTTCTAGTGCTCATATTCTTGGCGAGTCACTGAAGCAGGAGTATGTTTGCAAGCTTTTTATTGGACCATGTACAAACAGAGGAGACGGTTTCTATTATGATGGGATTTCTGATGACTTGGGCTTGATTAATAAGCATTTTAAACAGATTGAAATGATTGAAACTGTTTCGGGCGATGCTTTGATCTATATGCGTACCAAGTTTGGTTGGTTACGTAACGCACACAAGGTGTTTGATAAAATGTATAGGTATGAAGAGCAATTCAAGAATCACATCCTGGGGTGTTCTTGTGTGATTTTTGCGAGCCCAAAAGCAGCTCGATTCGTGTTGGTGACACAAGCTATATTGCCTAAACCAACTTACCCAAAGAGCAAAGAACAGTTGATTGGTCCTTTAGTGTCTTGTTCTGGTGCTCAAGACAGTGTGTTGGGCTACCCCGACACCGGTGGTCAACTCATCTACATTTTGGATCAAGTTCGTGCTTTAGAAAGGAACTGGCCTGAGATTAAGCTCAGTTTCGAGTTGTTCAAGTTTGTCGATAGAGCCGGATTTCACAAGCAGTCGTCAATTCAGATGGTTGTTATTCTTCTTAGACTGCAGCATCGTGATATAATTGGTATTGCTGAGATGGGTTCAGCAATTGGTAACTCATGTATCTGCTCAATCGGACGGGAAAGGCTGGTCGAGCTGATAATAACGTACCCAATTCAGCACATGAAGTCCAGGGATTGTACTGCCAATTTGTTGGTACTTTTCATTTCAGGTATCTTAATTGTTATACCTACAATATTGTCCGTGATTTTGGCGATTGGGTCTCACAGTCTCTCTCAGCAAGGAAAAATCACTACGAGAATGAATATCATTGAAGGATTGGATGGCATGGATGTCCTATACAACGATCCAATCCCAATGGTAGCTGTACTAAGTGGATGTGACGGAAATTTCTTAGATTAAAACTTTGGGAAATACAGTTTCTGTTTGACAGCAGGAAACATGATGTTTTTCCGACAGACACAGGGTGTTGTAACAGATGAAGGATATCAAATCGGTAAGACACAGGTTTTTCTCAAGGATGGACAATTGGCTGATTTAGATAGTCGTAGACATGAGGTCTTAGTACGAGCAGCTAGCATTATCCAGAGAAAGAGTATTCGAAGAGAATCTTCTTGCCTAAAATTAAAACAATATTTGCGGATGCGTCTTGCTGGAAAATTATATAACGATCGATTCACAGGTGCATTTATTATACATACTGGTACAAGTGCATCAATATCTGCAAGGGATATGTCCTCTCTTCCTTCCAGTTTAGCCATCAGCGAAGAACGTGATGATGATGATGCTACGATTATCATCTCTGAGTTGAAGAAGAATGTGGCCGAAGAGTTGAAATTGCACAGTTTAGTTGCACATGAGTGGGGTTTAGACATCGCTAAAGAGTGTACCATTAACTCAGCAACAATGAAGTACACAGATTTCTTGCTGGCAACTGCTTCTAGGAAGGTTGAAGGAGTTAAAGCTCCAGAAAAACTTGCTACTCCATTTGAGAAGACGAAAGTTGCTGCATATACTTTGGGTGCAATGACGCCTTGCATGAGGTTGTATGCATATCTGGGTATCGAGTTTAAAGCACTTTTGGATCCTAAAGAAGCGTCTAATCATACTTACAAGAAGTGGATTGACAATTATTCATGTGATGAGTTTCAGGCAGCAGCTTTGCAAACAGAGGACTTGCTTGATAAGCTTAGTGTGACTATGACAGGAGAGGAGCTGGACGTTGTTGAAAAGCTCTATCACCAAGCCATGACACTTGAAATCGACTTCTTCAATGTTCAACAACTTACTCAGCCCACTGTACTTCCATTGATAAAAACACACAGCCCTGAAGAAGATCATCTTATAATATTCTCTGATTTTGATCTGACTCGTACCATTCTTGATTCTTCTGCAATTTTGGCAGAGCTCGCAATAGTAACAGCTCCGAAGACTGATCAGAATCAACCTGAAAATAATCTTAGAAATCTCTGTGAGGGTATTAATCTTAGCAGGTTCTATGAAGCTCTGCGTGAAACTTCTAGAGCCACCTGGCGGAAAGCGGATTACATGTCACCTGAATGTTTTTTGTACCTTTTTGAGCGGTTTGTGTTTTTGTTATTTTCGAGAGATGGTTACTTGTTCTTTACAAAGCAGTCTTTTATTGAGTGGCTTACCTATCGTGCAGAGAATACTAGACCAATGTCAGGTTTAATGGTGGAGGATTCACGATTGATAGGCGATATGTTTGACTTTGTTGCAACTTACATTCGACGTTTTCTCTATAATATGGACGATACGACTCAATGGATCAAGCACTTCCACTCAAATTTTGAAAACTCTCATCTTCTCCTGTCGACAAGAATGGTTTCTTTACTTTGTTTACTTATTTTTAACTCAGACCGATACTTTGAGTTGGGTTATTAATTAGGGAATTGGCCTATGTTGAGTTTCTACAGTGATATAAGGGATGGAGTAAGGAAGCTTTCTGGATTGGTGGGTTGGTCTATCTTGAGTTTCGGTGGTGATATACATGCTGGACAAGGGAAGGTTCCGAATGCCAATTTTAATGTATTTGCGTTATGTGAAGCATTTCAGAATATTGGGACTCCTATTATTATGGTGGGCTTGGGTACTACCTTTGTCTATCCGGGCGTCACCTATATCAACATGGAAGTGTGCAGAAGCAAGGAAGAAATATTAAAGATTTTGTTTCCTAAGAAAATCATCCAGGCTTCCCGAAGTGACATTGATGAACCAGTGCAGCATTCTACAAGTTCTTCTCTAGTTTTGCGTATTAATGAAAACAACAGCCAGAGTGGTCTCCAGTTGAACAAGGACAAAGGTTCTCAAGTTCCCGATGAGAAAGCATGTTTAATGAAATGTATTACATGCATGTTTTGGACCTTCAATGTTTCCCAAAAAATCGGAAGGGATAATGGTGTTTTCGGCAGCTCAGATGTGGATGTCGCTAGTGCGCGAGCTCTTGCAGATTTGCAGTTTACATATGTTATTCTTGGCGAATTTCGACGTTTTGAATTCGAGGACGAATTCTGTCCAACCGGGGAAGGATGATGTAGGCGGAAGGCCTCTGCAAAATAATATTTAAATATTTTATAATATTTTATAATATTTAAATGTTTTATTTTTAGTTTTATTTTATTTTTTTATATTTTAAGGATCTATTTAAGATATCAAATTAAATCTGATTACATTCAGATTTAAAGTGATATTATTTTATTGCGTTTATTTCTGTTTCCATTTTTTGTATTAGGGATTTGAGCGATTCTTATTTAAGGTGCCTCAAACCCTATTTTTAAGAAAATTGTTTTGATTAATGAAAAAATTAGGGTTTTATCCCTCTTCGGCTTCTGCTACGTTTCACTCTCCATCAAAAAGCCGAGTGCAAACGCAGCGTCTCTTTGACTACACAATCAAGTAGTCTAATTTCTACAAGTGATGCTCTTCTAATGTGTTGTTTCGTCCAACAACTTTGTTGATTTCTTGAACCTTTTTCATTATTTGTGGTTGGTTCATTGACTCTGCCCATAACAAGTTCATCATCACTTTAAGCATAATGGAAACGCCTGATTCTTTGACATCAATAGGCGTGTTGATTTTCGTATACAAATGTTTGATCCCTTCTTTAACTTCTTTCCGTCTTAGGTCGTAACTAGCTTCCAGACTTGAGTTGCTGACCATGTTTCGTGCAAAAACTCTTTAACCATGGGACTATCAAAACGATTATTTAGGGCAGCTCCACAATTCATCTCATCTTCATGTTTCCGCATTACTTTGGCTTAAAATTTGTAGAGATTACATTTAAAATCGAGAAACAAAGGACCAGCATCCCCTGCATTCCTTGATTAACATTCTCTTTAATCTTCTAATAGTTGGATAGTTACTAATAACTCCTACATTCCAGCTAATTAGTTTTATTCATGGATTTGATAATCAGTCTGTTTGACTTCTCCCGTTTTCTTGCTGATTTAAGTTTTTTACGTAGGATTTCATTGAATTGAATTAAAAAAAACACCTTGTAGCTTTCGTTTTTTAGTATACATTTTACCAGATAAATACAGATCACTATTTAGCACTAGACTGAAGAATCAAATGACGGATGTAAAAGCTCCAAGAACTCAAAGATTTGATTCAGATTCTCTTCATGTGCTAATCATCTCTGGATTGGTCTCATTGGTTTAATTCTTATCTTTCATGGAGATCTACAACAGCCAAATATTTGAGGAGGAAGAATTCCCCACTCTTCCTTAAAAAAAACAGAGTCGGGGACTCTGGTAAAGAACATAACAAGAGATCTTTTGCTGAAATTGTGAATCCGGTGAAACATCTCCATTGCCCTGATCTCAAATCTGAACTAATTGAAGAAAAAGATAACCATATATCTTTACAGTCGTCTCAAGATGCGAAAAACTGGTTACTTTATCAATTCAAAACTATAATAATAAGAAAATTCACAAATGGTCTTCCTAAAAGAACTGCTCTGGACCAGTTCTTGAATAACTTTAAGTTCAAAGGCGCCTATAATATGGAAATCAGGGACTCTCGTCATATACTGTTAGAATTTGATCTTAAGGAGGACGTTTGTAATTTATGGGCAAGAAATGTTATGACAATCGGAGAATCTGTGATGAGATTACTGCGTTGGACTCCTGACTTCAACACAAAGAAAGAAACTGATTTATGGGTAAGGATAGAAAGAATCCATGAATACTTATACAATTCAAAAGTCATGAATCATGTAGGTTCTTTGATAGGGATTCCATACTGATTTATTGTCCCGGATAAGAACAGAGCTTACAAAAATGCATGTTGTGCTCTTATTGAATTAGATGTTTCCAAAAAACTTCATCACAACGTTTGGATCGACTTTGGAAGGAATAAAGGATGTTGACTTTCATTAAGCTACAAAAATCTACCCCCTTATTGTGATTTCTGTTATCACATGAGACATGCCTACTCTGATTGCAAGAAGACTCAAAGATTTCATTCAGAGAAGAAAACAGAGATCGTTAATGTAGATAAAGGCAATCAAACCAACTCCAATCCAGTCAATAAGTACAATACATGAATAACTCTATAACTATTCAATCATTAGACAAAGTTTACAAGCCAAAAATTAAATCCACTGTGATCCAAAATACTCAAACTACTCAAAGGAATGAAGAAGACAATATCAACAAAAAAATGCAGGAAAATCCTATATTACACAATAACTCTTCAAATGATAACAGTCTGACTAAACAAACTCTCAAGAACCAAATAATCATGAAGAATTGGAAGTTATTGAAGCTCTTCAGACCATGGAACAAGGTTATATACACAATAGATCATTGGATTAAGATAATATATGCTATGGATGAAACTCTCCTGAACAAGACAACATTGGAAGTAATCTAATCACTCCAACCATGATTACATCTTCCTCTGATCTTCATTTAGGAGATAAATATATACGTGCATTGGTCAGTTATACATAAAAATACTTAAGTGGTATATAATTCCAAGTGCTCCATATTTTAGGGATAAGATGGGGTCGACCTTCTGCATCGAGCAAATGGTAGATATCAGGCTTGATTTTGACTGTGATTGGGTAAGACCCTTCCAAGCTTACACCAAGATTTTCGAGAGTACGGTCTTTAGTATGTTTAAGAATGCATCTCAAAACCTGGTTTCCAACCTAAAAGTCGCAAAAGCAAACCCTAGAATCGTATCTATTGAACATTAACGTTCGGTAATGTTGTGTATTGAGGTAAATTTGATCCATTATCCCTTGATGAATATAGTTTGGCCTTGCAACTTTGGTGTTGAAACCATTGTATTGGTTGGCAATGCAGAAGGATGGCAACATTGTTTGTCCTGGGATCACTGCCTCTATTTCACATAAACGAGGACAAAATAAGACTAAAAAATGATGCTTGTCATGTAATACATTATGACCATAAGACATCTTGCTGTTTGTGAGAGGACACTTGACAATCAAACATTTGAAAACACGTCTTATTCATTTCATGCTGGTTTAGTTGACCACCGTGACTAGTGGTGGTAAACATAACATCCCATTAGTCCCAAAACCCATATAAAGTTTTAAGTGTGCGTGAGACTGACAAGTTGCGTATATCCCATTTAACAGTTTTAAACGTGTGTGGGACTTGCAGGTCGCGGGTTATATGAGACTCTGCTTATATGTACTAACAGGATAGCGGGACTAACAGGTTGCGGGACTGGCACGTTACGGGACTCTGCGTGTGCGTGCTATCCACCAGACGCCCCTTTAAGTGACTGTTTATCAAAAATTTATACGATTATTTAAAACTAATTTGCATGAATTAATTAAAACGAATTTCAATAATTGAGATATGTATAATATAAACGCAATATTTATGATTTTTATTTAATATGTTTTAATTATATTTAGATATTATAGATAGTTTATTTAATATTCTAATTTTTTTATTTATAATATCTAAAAATTAGACATTTTATTTTATTTTGATATATATATATATATATATATATATATATATATATATACTTATATGCTTAAAATAAAGTATTGAATATATGCATAATTCAATTGAAAATAATAATATTATAATTGAATTATTAGTTACTTGTAGTCAAATCCAAGTATGTATATTTGATCCATTTCTCTCCAAGATAGCCTCAAGATTGATTCTCTTCAAAGCTTGAAGATCGGATGATCTCCACTTGTTCATTGACATCTATTATTTGCTAAATTAGATCGTTATCTATAACAATGACCTTTTTCAAGACGAAGAATTTCCAGTTCTTCCAACTAGGAACAGAGAGGGGATAAACGAAAAGATTGAATCCAGAAGAACATATGCAGATATAGTGAGACCAAAGAAAGATACAGTTATGCTCGAATTCAAACCCGAAATGGTTAATGAAAAACTAGACTATATTTCTCTCTAGTATGATCAATCGGTGAAAGATCTGCTCATTCAATCTTCCAGAACTACTTTTATAGGCAAACAGCCTGCCTAAAAGATCTTTGATAAATCAATTTATGAATTCTTTCAAATTTATTGGAAGCTACAATATAGAAATATGAGATTCAAGACATATATTTTTTGAGTTTGATTCCAAGGAAGACGTTTGCAGTTTCTGGGCTAGAAATGTATGGACCATCAAAGACACATTTATGAGGATTTTGCGTTGGACACCTGAATTCAACACAAAAAAGAAAGTCCGTTCTCTCTAGTTTGGGTTAAAATCACAAGAGTGTCGGAATATCTATATAATTCCTCTGTTATGAACAATGTAGTTTCTTCAATTGATATTGCTTATAAAGTCATTATTTCAGGAAAAAAATAGAGCACACAAGAATGTTTGTTTCACTCTTATCGAACTTGACGTTTCCAAGAAATTATATCATAGTATATAGATAGGATTTAGTATAAACGACGAATGCTGGTTATCATTAAGTTATAAAAATATGCCACGATATTGTGATTAGTGTTATTATCTGGGTCATAATAAATCTGGGTGTAAGAAAGTTCAGACGTCTTTCACAGAAAAAGAAACAGAGGGTGACATAAATGATAAGAATATTCAATCCTCTCACAATATTGATGTTCATCAATCCAAGAATAAATCTAGTTATAATAAAGTTTCGAACAAAGTTTAAAAAACAAAGATCAAGTCTGGTGATCAATACTACTAAAAAAGATTCAAAAGACAACAACAACAAGGAATTACAAAACAATTCATCTTTACATAAAGATACTTCAATAGGTTACAGTTTGTTGAAAAATAAAAGCCAGAAATCTAAAACTCCAGAAGAAATAGAAGTTATTGAAGCCATTTAGAAGCTTGATCAAGGTTTTAAGCATAATGGCTCTCTCTATTACGAAAAGTTCTGCTTTATAAAATATACTCCTAATCACGAGAATATATGAAGTACTCACATCACCCCAACCTATAAAGTCAATGACACAGAACCTGAATTTCATGAAATCTTAAACATGAAGTTAAAAACTGTAAAGAAAAGGAAACAACCAAGTAAATTGATCATTCAATCTCTAAAATATTCAGGGAACAACAAATACTACAAATTTATTTCTAATAATGATAAAGTTCATTAGTTGGTATGTTAGAGGAATCTACAACAACTTAACAATTAGAAGATTGAAATTGATGATCTTTAAAGATAAAATTAATCTGGTAGCCATTCAAGAACCTATGGTCAAGATAGAGAAGATTGATGAAATTGCTACCAAACTTAGTTTTACGAATTACGTTGCTAATATTTCTAACAATATATGGTTGTTTTGGAACAAGGATATCAACATCGAATTTCTTATCAACCACACTAAATGTTTACATCTTGAAGTCATCTTTCCTGATATTACAAAGAAATGAATTATGGCATCAACTCAAGAATATTGCTTCAACAAATCAGGGTTGGCTTACAGTTGGTGATTTCAATGTTATTGCTTATGCTGAGGAGAAAATAGGATGCACAGCTTTCTGTCATAATAATATTGAAGACTTTAACGATACTATCAGTGATTTTCATTTGGAAGACGCGGGGTTTGCTGGTTCAAGATATACATGGAACAGAAACACAAAATGGAAGAGATTAGATTGGGCCTTCTTCAATAATTACTGAACTACCATATTAAAAAAGATTCAGGTTCTTCACACATTCAGAACTTGTTCTAACCATGCCCCTCTTCTCATTACTACTTCTGCTAATAAATTTAATAATAAAAAGAAAAGATTTATGTTTATGAATATGTGGAGATTTGATGAAAGTTTTCTTATAATTTTTGAGTAGAATTAGAATCTCGAGATGAATGGTAATCCTATTCATGTTTTTTGGCACAAATTAAGAAGGCTGAAGACTTGCTTAAAAGAGTGGAATATTAATCACTTTGGTAATATATTCAATAAAGTTAAAGAAACCGAAGATGAGGTCAGGAAGATGGAGGAATTATTTATCAATTCTAACAGTCCCGAGTCTAAGGCTAAGTTAGACAAAGCTAACAGCCTTCACCTTCAAGCATTGAGGATGGAGGAGGGCTTCTGGAAACAAAAGTGTTATAATAATTGGCTTAGAGATGGTGACCGCAATACTAAAGTTTATCATTCTTATGTCACAAGGAAAAGAAGGAAAAATATCCTTAAAAGCATTAAAGAAAACAACAACTGGATTTATGACTTTGAAGTAATTGGAATGTCTGTTGAGAGCTATTTCAAGAAGATTCTTACAAACATTTCTTATAACAACATTGAAGATGAGATAAACATGATGCAATACAAGATTTTCGACAACATTCATAATCTTTTAACTAGGGAGGATAATATCTCTTTACTCAGGATTACTAATGAGGAAGAGACTTGAAATATAATCAATACCATGAACCCTTCAAGTGCAGCTGGGATCAATGGCTATACCATCTATTTCTACAAGTTTGTTGGACGATAATCAAAGTTGATTATGCAAAGCTCTCAATGATTTTCTTCAAGATCACAACATTCCAAAGGGGTATTTTTCCAACTGGCATATGTTTGATACCTAAATCTAAGAATCCTACTTCCTGGAGTAATTACAAACCTATAGGATTATGTACTATGTTGAATATAATTATGTCCAAGTTAGTCAATGCTAGACTATCTAAAATTATGCCTAACATAATCTCTACTTCTCAAGGAGCTTATGTTAAATAAAAGTCTATGCATGAGAAAATTCTTATAGCTAAGGAATTGGTTCATGATTTAAGGAATCTAAAATCAGGAAACATAATTATCCAATTAGATATGATGAAAGCATTCGATATGATGTCTCATTCTTTCATATCCAAAGTTCTTCTTACTTTTGGTTTATCTAATGATTTTTTAACATGATTAATAATCTTATCAGGCATGTAAACATTTCTATGCTAATTAATGGGAGTGTTATTGGATATTTCAAACCTAAAAGGGCCTAAGACAAGGGGATCTCTTGTCTCCGAGCCTTTTTATATTAGGGGAGTACATGTTAAATAGGGGCCTATACAACTTATTTAGTTCAAACAAGAGAATGAAGTTTGCTTCAAGAATAGAATACCTGGTCCCTTGTTTAGAATTTGCTGATGACATTCTCATCTTTACTAACAATTTGCAGTATTCCATTGAAAATTTAAGCAGATTCTTGGAAAACTATCAGCAGGTTTTGGGCCAATTAATAAAGACAGAGAAGACTAAGATTACTGTCTCTAAAAGATTTCAACAAAGCAAAATAACAACTCTTTTATGCCAAACTGAATTCATTATGGACAACCTTTCTACAATTTACCTTGGCATAAGCTTAAGCAGTAACATCAAATCATGCAACTATAAAACAATCCTATTCAAAGTCAATGCAAGAATCTCTGAATGGGAAATCAAAAAATTACCATAGGCAGGTTTACTCTAATATCCTCAGTTCTTATTTCTCTTCCTAGTTATTGGATGAAAAATAGTTTAATTCCTCATTGTATAATAATAAGATAAGAGATGACCTTCAACAATTTTTTATGGAGATCCAATTATTCTGAAAAGAGTATCTATTGGTCAAAATGGACCATAATTTGTAGAAATTTTGAGAAACGAGGTCTGAATATATAAGAAAACTTGCTGATATTCAGGAAAATCAAAGTTTGTGGGCTAAGATAATGGATAATATATATAGTAAAAACATTCACCCAATCAGAACTAATTATAATAAATATGGATTACTTACCTGGAAAAGGCATTTAGGTATCAAAGACATTGCTGAAAGTAGCATCAGATGGCATTTGGGGAAAGTAGAGATGAAATTTTGGTACGATGATTGGCACAATCAGCCTCCTCTAAAGGACCATAACAACAATTGCAACTGGTTCTTGGATGCAAAAGTCAATAGGTTACTGGAAGAATAACTCATGGGATGTTAGAACTGTGGAAGGATTTCTCTCTGATGATAGAACAAACCTAATTAAAGAATACAACATCAACACCAACAAGGAGGACAATATAATTTGGAAAATCTCCTATGATCTTAACTTCAACACTAAGAAAACGTGGAATAACATTAGAGACCACTACAGTCAATCTACTTTATTCAAGAAAATCTAGAATGCCTTAACCCCAAGGAATTTCTTATTTCTTCTTTGGAAAACTATTAAGAATTACATTTCTATTGACTAGATCTTGCAAAAAAACACTTACATCTAGTCTATAAATACCAGTTTTACAGTAACTGCGAAGACACTAATCATCTATTTGTCAATTGCAGTTATGCCTGGAAAATTTAGATTCATTTCGTAGACTTGTTCAAGGTCAAGATAGAAAGATTTATGGTTTTGGTTCTCAACCAAAAAGGTCCATATCACTCATGTTATTCCAGTTGCTATATGTTGGGTAATATGGAAAAATTGAAATAAAGCTAAGTATAAAGGAAATTTTGATTCTGCCTATACATCTATCAATAATATCAATCATATTTTAGTTGGCTTAGATAGATCTAACATTTTCTCCAGTAAGAACTGGTCTAAAGAAAAAAAATGTAGGATCCATTATTAGTTGCTTATCGATAGAAAACATCAAAGAAAAGCCATTGTACCTCAAATGGAATGATCCTCTTGAAGGTCGAATAAAGATGAACATTGATGCAGCTTGTCTCGGAAATGAAGAGTCTAGCAGAAGGATTATTTTTAGAAACAATCTTGGAGAGATGATTCATGGCGCTAATAATACTTTTGGAAAATTAACTCCTCTTATGGCATAATCGAGAGCCTTATTAGAGGATATATTAATCTGCAAGAAAAACAGATGGATTAAGGTCGACATTGAATCAAATTATTTAATGTTGATTAAGATTCTTGTTGAATGAAAGTCTCCATCGTACCTTAATCCTTTACTCACAATTTGCAAAAAAATAATATTTTCGAATATGAACATCTAGCATATCTCCAGAGTTCAGAATCAACCAGCCGATTGGCTTGCTAAATGGAATTTGAGATGCAAGAAAATACTCAACTTTTCTCAATTCCAAGCCCCAAATCAGCTATTAGCCATTGTCTTTTAGAAAGCTTGGGGATTGGATATATTAATACAATTACAGAGTAATCACTTACTGTTATTTCATCGTTTTGCTAGCTTGTATTCTCTTACTCAGATAACATAAGCATAGAAGATGTTTTGTTGCTCTTCTTTTTATTGCTAAAATTGGCAAAAGAATCCCAAAAGCTACTGAGTTCTTTTTCTTCACTAGATATGGGCTTCTCTTGTTTTTTGAGAAGACGGGGAAGAGTCAGATCAAAATTTGGTGAAGCTGGTGACTGTATTAGAGATGGAGAAGTTGGAAAAAGTCTCGATTATGATCATTTTGTATTCTTTAAAATTATTGTAGCAAGAATTGATGCTGGCTCAAAACTGGTCTTTTGTTTTGAACCAAAATTTGGCACCTTCATGTTCTGAACCAAAATTTGGCGCTTTCATTAGGTTGTAACCTTAACTTCAATCAATAAAGTATTCTTTTTCTTTAAAAAAATCAATTGAAAATGATTGTTGTCATTTTGGTTTCCATCCGTTATATTTCTTCTTCACTTTAATATTTGAACCCTAAAACCTCTAATTGTTGGTCAATCAACCCAACCCAGACCTACATGTAGTTCATTTTCTCTTTAATTCTAAAAAATAATTAACAAAACAACGTCGAAGAAACTTGTATCGAGAGTCGACCTATCGAAACGATGGAGAGCTATTGCAGAAGACAATGAAGACGATACTAGTCCCTCGACACAACAATGCCTTAATCAGTTATTGGAACAATGGTTTATTTAGCTCAGTCAAGGAACATATATATATATATACATCTAAATTATTAACCGTTTGACTAATATATAAATAACTAGATATTAATATTTAATATTAGCCGTTTGAATAAGTTATAATATAAAATTACTAGTATTAATTTATAATATTTAATACTTGTTGGAATTTTTAGATCTTTCAAATATTATATCGTTCTATTTTAGTGATTTAGATCTTTGAAGTGTATATGTTAAATTGTTTGTAAATAGTTTATTGTATTTTCGAACTATTAGATATTTCAACTATAAATTCAAAGTTTTTAGAATTGTATAAGTGTATATGCATACACATATATTACTTGTAAATAACAAAATAAAAACTAAAAGAGATTTAATTAACATTTAATATTAAATATAAGCAAAACAAACAATTCATTAATAATAAAAACCAAACACATAACATAGTTGTTTAATGAAATAAAAAAGAGAAACATTACAATTAAAATGCTTAATTCAATCAAATATAAAAAACTAAAGAGCTTCATCTTCATTATTGAAAGGTGGTGGACCAATAAGATGTTCGGCTTGCAAATGCATGTTCTCCATCATCAGTCATATGTTTTCTGATTGTTCCGCTTGAGAGGTTCCAAATTGATTATTCTATTCCTCTTGTCGACCATGCCACTGCTTATATTGACCATGCCACTGCTCGTATTGACCACACCACTGCTCGTGCTGACCATGCCATGTCGAATGAAGACCATGCCACTGCGCGTGCTGATCATGCGACCACTTGGTATACTGCATTTGCTGACTATGCGCCCACTCAATATAGTCACAATCGGAAAATCCTTGTAAGGAGTAATAACAATAAGGGTACAAATAGATATTCTACTAACTATGTTCAAATAAAAATGTTAAGTAACTAACTATGTTCAAATAGAAATGTTAAGTAACGATCAATTTATAGAAACCCATCCATCTGAAAAGTGAGTTGTCTAGATATTTGAGCACTACGTTTGATTTAACAAACTATATCAACCAAGATAGTGATGATATTATAAGATGGTGGAGTACCAAAATGATGATTATCCTATCCTTTGCAGGTTGGTTAAAGAGATTTATGCAATATATATGTTTACAGTTGCAAGTGAGTGTGATTTTAGCCAAGCGAGGTTGCAATACATGACTAAGAGAACAAGATTAACGGGCAAAGCATTTGGAGTGCTTGTGGTGATCAAGGATTGGACCGCGACAAATAAAAGGACGCAAGACAAAGAGTTTAGAGACAAAGTGAATGTAGACGATATCTTCGAAGATTATCCAGATGATTATGAAAATACACTTGAACAAGAAATTTGGGTAGAAGATGAAGCTGAAGATTATGATTATGAAGAAGAACTGGAAGACGATGAATGATGTTTGTAATAGATTTTTTAGAGCTTTTATTTTAATTTTCAAAAATTTGTACAACTCATGGCCCGCAAGAGTATAAACTGTGAACGGTTAAATTAAAGAAAAAAACCTATTTACCTTTCATTCTAATGACAACAATTGTACTACTAAATACTATCAAAACACAAAATACTTGTAATATTTATATCCAAATCATTATAATAATCATAATGTATAATAAACTTATAATCATATACCTTAAAATATTATAAGGTATGATTTTGATTTATAAAATGATTACAAAACTTATAATATTTATAACCAAATCATAATAATAAAATTATAACAACATAACTTATAGAATTTTAACATTATACGATATGATTTTGGTTTATAAAATAATAAAAATACTTGTAATATTTATAACCAAATCAGAATAATAAGTATCAAACTATAATAATAAAATTATAATCATATAACAACACTTAGAATATTCATAACCAAACCATAATAATACTAACCAAATTTTAATAATAAAATTATAATCATATACATTATAATATTTTAAAATTATAACTTAAGATATGATTTTGATTTATAAAATAATTACAACACTTGTAATATTTCTAACTAAATCATAATAATAAGTATCAAAATGTAATAATAAATTATAATCATATAACATGTAATATTTTACAATTATAAGATATGATTATGGTTTATAAAATAATAACAATAATTATAATATTTATAACCAAATCATAATAATATTCAAAATTTGATAAGAAAATTATAATCATACTTCTTATAATATTTACAGTTAAAATTATAATCATACTTCTTATATAATAATAAGTTTATAAATAATGTTTTTACTAACAAGTATAATACAAAATTGATTTACGGGACTAACATGTCATTATTATTAAGGGACTAACATGTCATTATTATTAACGTGACCGGGCGTCTGCCAGACTAACGTGTGCATGACTGACAGATTATTATTATAAACGGGGACTATGTGTGTGCAGGATTAACGTGTTGCGCGTGTACCCATTTAAGTTCTGGAGTGTTCTCATTTATTTCTGGCGGGATTAGTCATATTTTCCACCTCTAACCGTGGCATGTCCATTGATATGTCGATGGTTAATCAGGGATAAATTTTATTTTATTCTCTGAATCGGGAAAAAGATCTTCTTATTTTTGGAGTTATAACCCATTGTCAGTGACAATTTCTCACGAGACCATATACTTGTTGGCGAAAAATAACAAACAATTTTTTTAAACAATTGCTCACAAGACCATATACTTGTTGGAACTTGGAAGGATGATACATCATTTGCCATATTTTTCAACATGTTGAAAATTTTAAAACAAAATTTCGGATAGAGCTTGTGGCTCTAATACCATTTAAATGGAGGAAAATATAAAACAACACTCTTTTTAAAACAAACAAACAACTTTGATATAGATTGAAAAAAAATAAATGTTACAAGACACTCTTACAACTCACACTATATGATATATTTTTTTATTTCACTCAAGAGAGCATTCTTGTCTCTCTTTTCTCTTGAGCACTTTGTTGGTGGAAAATATAAAATAAACAAACAACTTTGATGTAGACTGAAAAAGAAGAAACGTTGCAAGACACTCTTATAACTCACACTAGAGGAGAAATATTTTTCTTTCACTTAATAGAGAATTTTGTCTCTCTTTTCTCTCACTCTAATTTTCTCTCTAAGTTTACTTCTTGGTGTTTTTGGTGATGATTTAGATGGTGGGAAAGCTCAACTATTTATAGAACCATAGTGGATAAAAGGATCAACCATCCAAAAGCTTATGGATAGTTAAACACTTAACCTCAAGACTACACTTTCTCATTCTTCATGCTTGGATATTTTGACTCTGAATTACTTGGGTGTGCTTATCGGATTACAAATGTCCATTTTAAACTTCTTAAAGATATATTTTACATAGCTTTATTGTGAGATGAAAATTCCATCTTTTTGCTTCTTAACTTCAATGCCAAGGTAGTACGCCATGAGACCTAAGTATGTCATCTCAAATTCCTTCTTCGTTACTTCCTTGAATTTATTGAACATGTTTAGGCTGCTTCTGGTGAAGATCAAATCGTCCACGTAAAGGCACACAATCAAATTATCTCCATATTTGATCTTGGTATATAGAGCGTGCTCGTAGGGATATTTTTTTGAAGCCGTTCTCTCAGAAATACTTGCCGATTCTACTATTGCATGCCTTGGGTGCGTGTTTTTTAGCTCGTAAAGAACGTTTTTTAGCTTCAACACCTTATCTTCGTGACCTTTGACCTCTTAGCCTAATGGTTGTTGAATGTGGACTTCTTTTTCAAGGACGCCATTTAGAAATGCTAACTTTACATCAATTTGTTGTATCTTCCACTTGTTTTGAGTTGCCAAACATAATATTAGTCTAATAGTTTCTAATCGGGCAACGGGGGGCAAATACCTCATCATAGTCAATTACCGCCTTTTGACTATAGCCTTTTGCAATAAGCCTCGCTTTATGTTTTTCAGTCTCTCCCTTAGCATTTCTCTTTGTTTTGTATAAACATCTAACGCCTATTGTTTTTCACCCTTTGGGAAGTGAGGTGAGATCCCACGTGTCATTCTTCTTGATTGCTCTAATATCTTTGTCCATCGCGTCTATTCATTGTTTCTCTTGTGCAGCTTCTTGAAATATCACTGGTTCACAATCAGCAAAGAGATAAAAGAGTGTAAGTTTATCCATTGGTTCTGTTACCTCATAAAGATCACTAAGGTTTCTTGTACGTTCCACAGTTCTCTCACTTTGACTATCATTTGATGTAGATGAAGGTGGTGTATTTCCATGTGTAGTTGATGTCGGTGAATCATGTGGGGTTGCAACCTCTTATGATTGCTCATTAGGTGTCTGATCATCTTCTTCAATTTGGGGAAAAAATGTGAACTCATTTGTATGAGACCCAAACTCCCATTTGCCTTCTTCATCAACTATCACGTCTCGTCTTATCACAACCTTCTTACTGTTTGGGTTGTACAACTTGTAGCTTTTGGAATTTGAGTCGTAACTGATGAAGATAACAATCTTGCTTTTATCATCGAGTTTGGTTCGTTGTTTGTCTAGTACATGAACATGAGCTACGCTTCCAAGTACTCTCAGGTGGGAAATTCCGGGATTTCTTCCAGTCCATGCTTCTTGTGGTATCTTTCCACAAACACTTATTGTTGGATATCGGTTGGAAAAGTAGACCACACATGCCACTTCTTCCGCCAAAAATCCTTACAGAGTTTCTTACTTTTGAGCATGCTTCATGCGATATCAAGGATTGTTATGTTCTTCTTTTCTGCCACACTGTTTTGTTGAGGAGATCTGGGAACTGTTAAGCGACGACGAATTCCATGTGCTTCATAAAAATCTTGGAATTGATTGGATGTGAACTCCCTTTCTCAGTCAGATCTCATGGCTTTAATCTTATTTCCGCTTTCATTTTCCACAACTGCTTTAAACTTTTTAAATATTCCAAAGACTTCGGATTTCTGTTTCAAGAATTATACCCAAGTTTCTCTTGAAAAATCATCAATGAAGAAAATGAAGTAGTTACTTTTACCTATAGAGATTGACTTGATTGGACCACACACATGAATATGAATAAGCTCGAGAGGTTTCTTGGTTGTTGATTCTGACTCCTTTGGAAAGCTTTTTCTGAATTGATTTCCAAGTAAACATCCTTTGCATAGTTGGTCAGGATGATTAATACATGATAACCCTCTCAGCATTTCCTTCTTGGATAATAACTCTAAAATTGTAAATTTCAGATGCCCAAAACGGACATGCCATAGCCACGATGAATCTTTGTCACAAGCCTTAAGATACTTTGCAACATCATTTTGAATATTCAAAGGAAACATTATATTCTTTGACATTTGGACTTTAACAATTAAATCTCGTTTGTCCTCTCTCATAAAAAGATTATAATTTTTCATATGAATATCATAGCCCTTTTTAGGAGTTGTCCCAAGCTCAAGATGTTGCCTTTCATGCTAGGTATGTAATAAGCATTTAAAATTATTTGGTAACTACCATCTTTTGCACGAATAAGAATATTAATTTTTCCTTTCATCGATATTTTGCTATCATCTCCAAAAGAGACATTTCCACTCACTGCTTCATTGATCTCTACGAACATGCTTCTTTTTCCACACATATGGTTGCTTGTACCCGTGTCACGATACCAAGTGTTATTTTGACCTTCATTAGTGTTTTTCTATGTTAGTAGTACCATATCTTTTTCATCCGTCTTTTCATCCACATTTTTGGCCCTCTCCTCAACTCTATTGTTGGGACATTTGCATTCTGAAGCATAATATCCAAACGTTTGACATTTATAGCATTAGATTTGAGATTTATCATAATTTAAGTTTGGATTTCTTCTTCCACGACCTCGTGTTGGGATTTCTCGTTTCTCGTAGGTATAGTTGGAATTATTATTGTTGTAATTCCAGCCACGTCCACGACCATGATAACCACATCGTATGCGGCCTCTACCTCTGCCTCAGACACGTTGGTTTCTATCACCCCCTTGATTTGCATGAATGTTCTTGAGTTCTACTTTGAGGAGTTTCTTGGTGATCTCTTGCTTCTTCTTGTGATTTTCTTCATAGGCTTGTAATGAGCCTTGGAGTTCTTCAATCATCATTTTCTCCAAGTCTTTAGTTTCTTCAATCTTCACGACGACATGCTCAAATTTAGGATCCAACAAACAGAGTTTTTTTTTATATAACTCTCACATCTTCTAACTTCTCACCATTTTTTTAATTGATTAGAAAAGGTTGCTACTCTTGAGAAATATTCTGAAATAGATTCGGACGCTTTCATATTTAAGGATTCAAATTCACCTCTCAAATTCTGAAATAGATATTTCAACCATTTTCAAATTTTCGACTCCTTTGTAGGAGATTTTTAATTTCTTCCACGCTTGCTTAAAAGAAGATGCGCTTGTAATCTTTTTGAAGCCATCATCCTTTAATTCTTGATAGATGAGGAATATAGTTTTTTGTCTCTCTTTCTTGAATCCTTCAATTTTTTTTATCCTTTTAAGTAAGGCTAGCTTCGTTTTCGGGTTCATCGAAGCCTTTTTCTACGACATCCCATACATCATATGCTCCAAGAAAAGCCTTTGTGTTAAGAATCCAATTTTCGTAGTTGTTGTTGTTGTTGAGTGTTGGAACTTGGAAGGATTATACATCATTTGGCGTATTTTTCATTATGTTGAAAATTTAAAAACAAAATTTCGGATAGAGCTTGTGGCTCTGATACCACTTTGATGGCGGAAAATATAAAACAACACTCTTTTTAAAACAAACAAACAACTTTGCTATAGATTGATGAAGAATAAATGTTACAAGACACTCTTACAACTCACATTATATGATATATATTTTTCTTTCACTCAAGAGAGAATTCTTGTCTCTCTTTTCTCTTGAGCATTTTGTTGGAGGAAAATATAAAACAACACTTTGTTTAAAACAAACAAACAACTTTGATATAGATTGAAAAAGAAGAAATGTTATAATACACTCTTACAACTCACACTAGAGGAGAAATATTTTTCTTTCACTCAAAAGAGTATTTTTGCCTTCATTTTTTCTCACTCTAATTTTTTCTCTAAGTTTACTTCTTGTGTGTTGGGTTATGCTCTAGATGGTGGGAGAGCTCCACTATTTATAGAACCATAGCGGAGATAAGAATCCCCCATCCAAAAGCTTATGGATACTTAAACACTCAACCTCAAGACTACACTCAATGTAAAAGTGTTTCTTAGACTCAACATAAAAGAGTATCTTGCACTCAACCTAAGGATGGTCTTACACACAACCTCCACTACAACAATAATTAAAATTTAATTTGTTCCCAGAATATTATCTTGATGGACCTTATTAAGTGGGTTGAAACTTTTAAATGGAACAAGTTTATGATCCAACAATACTTGTAAAAAAATTAGAATATTTTTTGGCTCAGATATGAGTAAATGGTTCGACCTCTACCTATTTAGAAAAAGAAAATCCACGCATAATAAGAAGTATGGTCATCTGCCTATAGCATTTGGGATATGGTCAACAGGATCGAAACACCATCGGTGAAAAGGAATGACCTCGGAGAAAGACATCTGAAAGACATCTGAAGGACGACATGCAGCAAGATGTTATTAGTAGAGTGTTGGACCTATCGTCGTTTATTAACATAGTTATACGAAAATAATCAGTAAAGAAGACTCTTCAGTTAAAAATTTTATACTCGTAGTGTGCATCCTCGCATTGATGAAGTTGATACATTATAAAACCATAATTGTCACGACTGAGGAAACAAAGATATTAACTAAGACTACCCACTGCAGCGTGTATTTGATACACGATGGTAGAAAAAGATAGATTGAGGTTCAAAAGATGAACCCAATTCATCTTTCAAAGGCCCAATTGCAGCATGCCATTTGGCATGCTGCAGTTGTGCTTTTTTTTAGAAAAACGTTTTTTTAAAAAAAATGGTTGGTCAAAAAATTAAAAAAAGTATATCATTATTTTTGATTTTTCGATATCTACGAGTAGAGACTTGGTTTGTTTGATTCCGACACCGAATTTTTTTGAATTATTTATTTATTTAGTATTTTCAAAATGATTTTTGGAACATTTTTGTAAGTTAAAAAATAAATAAATTATACCATGATTATAATTTCTTGAGATCTATAAATAGATACTTAGTTTGTTTGATTCGCACAACGAAATTTTTTAAGTTTTTTTTATTAAGTATTTCTGAAACAATTTTTGGAACATTTTTGTAAGTTAAAAAATAAATAAATTATACCATGATTTATAATTTCTTGAAATCTATAAATAGAGACTTGGTTTGTTTGATTCGGACAACAAAAAAGTTTAAGTTTTTTTTATTAAGTATTTCCGAAACAATTTTCGGAACATTTTTGTAAGTTAAAAAAATAAATAAATTATTTCATAATTTATAATTTTTTGAGATCTATAAATAGAGATTTGGTTTGTTTGATTCGGACACCGAAAGGTTTTTAGTTTTTTTATCAAATATTTTTGAAACAATTTTCGAAACATTTTAGTAAGTAACAAAAATAAAAAGAATTATATCATGAATTATAGTTTTGTGAGATCTATCTATATCAAACCAATTTTATTTTTAAATTTGATTTTTAAATATACTATATACTATATATATTATGTATTATATTTTTAATTATTTCAATTTTATAGTTTTTATTTGTAAAGAAAATGTATTATGTTAATTTACAAAAAATATTTATTTTAATATACATAATTTTAATGTAAATATATAGTAAATAATAAGAAAGATAAATAAAAATATATGGTAGGATATTGTACGATAGAATGATGTGGAAGAGAGAGAAATATGGTGGGGTATGCTGAAAGATGAAATATGTACTGCTGCGTGGAGTAAGAATTTTTACAGAATTATTTGAGGATTATGCTGATGTGGCGGTGCTGTGGCGCGCTTTTGGGAGATGAAATATCCCCACTGTTGTGGATGGTCTAAGGCCTTACTTATAGAGTACATAAATCAACCATACATACCGAAAAATCAAACCTTAACACGTTTGGCCTCAGCTTTGTCCTCTGGGCACACACCCTCAGGTAATTCTATAATCATTCATTACTTATTAGTGATATTAATAACAAATCGAGAGGTTGGAATGTGAGGTGTGTTACAATCGAAATATGGAAGGATTTTTCTTGATCACTGCACACCAAAACAAAATTCAGCACAACCACTAGAAACTAGTGCATTCACCACCTCATTCTCGGATCGGGATACCTGCTCAAACGTAAAGATATAAAAAATATTAGCGTGACGACGAATCTTATGGAGTGAATAGATGAATATTTCATTTTTAGCTTTAGTCTGACTAATGACATGATTAATCACCAACTAAAAATCATTAAGGAGCTTTATCCGTGGAGTCCCGTAAATGTAAGTGAGTCGAAGACCAATGATGGTGACCTTGTATTTGACTTCGTCGGTGGAATTTGCAAACCCAAAATTATGGTTTGATATTTAAAAAAGAATATGTTAATTGGATACCGAAACTTGCCATCTATTCTGGTTTAAGCATATCAAGGGACAGAATGGGTCATTCTGCGTAAAACTTGGTTAAAACTTTGCTGGGCTTAAATGACACTACACACCAAATTTGATATCTAATATCTTAACTTCATTAACTAATGAGTGAGAAGATCGAAAATATTAGGTGTTCCTAAAATGTTTGGGAAACGATGGTGTGTATGAGATTTTCCAGCATATACCGGTCCCGTTGTTAAGATAAGATTTTCTTACATAGTAGATGAACTAGGCGTAGTTAGATAACACACGATACAAATAAAGATAATTCTTTAACATATAGTTTATAAATCAGGAGAGGCCATATGTTATTCGAGTTTTTAGAATGTCACATACCATTTTAGGATTCGAGCATAAGCGACTTTCAACGTTAGGTATTTGAAAAAAATAGAATAATTTATTCGAATAATGAAAAATGAAGTTGTTTAGTGATGCATGTCCCTCGACCAAGAGCTGAGATGTAGCCCTTGTATTTTTTATACCAAAAAATATTATCTTTTAGTAGGCACAACCTCCGATCTGCTATGTATGCAGTAAGATCTAAATCATCATCATGTGATGAGATTTGGCTATAACTAAGATAAGAAGATCTTGAAATTTCTTGAAGTTTCATCGACGGAGTAATCAATATATAAGACAAAAAACACTACTGTATAAATTGGCTTTTACAACAACCTGAAAACGACGAATATCGTCACAATAGCATTGCAAAAAGGCTTTCGCAATGGGTTTGGAAATGGAAGTGCTGGTTGTGTTAAGTGAGGTCATTAACCAAACTCAGTTGTCACCGGAAGGCTTTTGCAACCGCCAACAACCGGAAAATGTTGCAAATTTTGACCCGAATAGAACCGGATCACGGTGTTGCAACTTCTGTTATAAGTTCGTTGCACCATTTCACCTAAACGGTGTGTTGGCTTGTCCATCGTTGCAAATGTAGTTACAATATAGTTGCATATTAATTGATCCGAACAGCGTCATGAACATTGTTGCAAGCCCCTTGTTAAATTTAATGAGAATTTTAAAAAATGCATAGCTATACATCTCTATTTAATAATTCAAAAATTCAAAATATAATATAGCTAAATAAGAATAACAAAACATGATTCGAAAATACACAATATAATTCATCACTAACAACTATTTACCAAATAAAAACTACATTAATAAGATTTACCAAAGTTTATTCTTTGTCGTAATTCTTCCCTTTTTCAGTTTTTCAGTCTTTGAACTTCCTTTCTTTTATCTCTTTTTACAAAATCTTAATTTTTGAATTGACTTTACGAAACAAGTTTTCACAAAAGTTGAATTACAAGCATCAAGGCTAAAAGGTCATTCAAATTGAAACACCCTCTTTGTACTTCACAATTTCTTATTTGCTTTTATTGTCGATTTTGATTTCCTTATTTGGAAAACAATTTTCTCATTATTTGGTAAACTGGTTGTTTCTGTATATGTTCATAGTATACAAGAATTTTTGTTGTATACAACGATATTATTAGCAACAAAAAAATATTATTGCAAAAAATGACAATTTAAAACGAAAACAAATATTCGTTGCATGATATTAAAAAAAATTATTTGCAACAAAAAAATTATTTTTAAATATTTAATTGTTTACAACGACTCGAATTATTTGTTGTAAAATGAATTTGCAACAAATCTACCATTGTTAAAAGAGTAATGGAACGAGCAACGAAATATATTTATTGCAAATAAAAAAAATTATTATTAAAGTACTAGTTATTTACAACGACTAATTATTTGTTGTAAAATGAATTTTGTTGTAAAATGAATTTGCAATAAAAAAAATGTAAAATGAATTTGCAATAAAAAAATATAGTGACCATTTTATGGATTATGCTATAGGAATATTTTAGCAACAATAATATTTTGTAGTAACATATAAAAATACAATTTGTCACATCATATATGTATAATTTGTTGTGACCAAAAATTAAAAATATACTTTTATCCCTTAAAGAATAGAAATAATTTTTGTCACGAAACATTATCTATGGTAAATAATTTATATGATTTAAAAAAAAAGAAATATTACCATAAAAAATTTAGTCTAAATAAATAATCTTCTTTATACTATTAATCTAAAAAATGAGTATTAATCTTTTAATCTCAAAAATATTTATTCTTTAAGTATTTTGAACTTGATAATTATTAATTAAATTTTAATTAACATAATATGAATTTGATAATTATAAATTAAATTTTTTTAACATAATTATTTTTTGAAATCTATTAAATTGAATAATGGAAATTATTGTAAAAAATAAATTATTCTAAAAAATAAATATACCATTTGGTTCCCCATAGTTGATTTTTTTTAAAATAAGCTATATTTATATTATTATTATCATTATAAAAATATGTTTAAAAATATAAATAAAAAACAAACAAAAATTAAATATATGTTCGTAAAGGAAAAAAAATATTTTATTGAAAAGATAGAGACTAAAAAAAGAAATAAAAAACACGAAATTTTATTTAAACATAAAATTTTATCTAATAACTAAGAAGTGGACCTATTTCCAACCATTTTATCTTATCTCCGTAAAGAAGTATTATAATTAAACAACATAGAAGGATTGTATAATTCTGTCGCATAGGAAAAAATGACATCAAGAGATGAGTACCATTACATCATCCGGGATTACATTTGAAATAATATCATAATCACTTACACAAATATATCTAGACTTAAATTTCTAATTTTACTTAATATTTTTCTATCTACCAAAATGTTATTGGGCTTCGGATCTAATACGCCACTTAAAAAATTATCTACAAATGGTGAATAGTCTTTCTAAACTTCTATTTTGTAACAATCCATAAAATTTATAACAATAAAGATGACAAGTCATAGAAAATCCACCGGTAGCTCTTGACACAATTAGACATCATTACAAGTTATGAAAACTTAATACTATTAAGTCTAGACCATCATACATCATTACAAGTTATGAAATCCTATCACCCACTAATCCAAATTATCTATATAGTAAAATTGAAGTCAAATAAGTAGAACAGAAGGGTCTTGGATTGCGTGTAATGTACTAGTTGTGAAAACAATAAAATCAATTGAAAACCTTACTCCTCATATTTAAAAAGTAACCTATTTGATAAAAATATGACATGCAATTGAATTCTACCGCTGTTACCTTTATGCTTTACATATTCACATGCCTTGTGGCGCTAGCTACATGTAGTTTGAAACTAGTTATGAAGAAAATAATGTTCTTTTCTCAGTCATACCTGATGCTTCTCTTTTGCAAAGGGAACCATATCTTTTGGATTTACCTCAAGATCAAAGTCCAATTTCTCCTTTGTAAAAGCCTGAAATATGATGAGCAAAGATACCACATTTCTATTTGAAGAAATGCATACAAAAGGATGAAATAAAAAAGATATTTAACCATTATGGCTTTTCTAAATAGATCTCTGACAAAGAAATCTGAAAAGATATTTAACCCTATGTGGGATCTGAATTAGAAGTTTCAATTATCAAATTATAGAAGACATCAAGAATATATCGTGGTAAGCTCTTAACAAGAATTTTCATACATAAACTTTGTGTTATGAAACTTGATCCTAACACGTACTAGTTATACTATTTAAGCCTTCCGCATCTGAAGGATGTCAACTACATTGACTTTAAGTGCTGGAAGGCAGTTCTTTTAGAGCTTATTTGATTCCTTATGACGTGAAAACTAGTTTTGGTCAAAGAAGAGACAGTTGTATATGTATGCAAAAGTGAGAGGTACATTGTGAGAGTGAAATCACTCCTAAAGACTTCCTTTTTGTGAACTACTTATATGCATTAGATGGTAGAGTCACAGAGCCTTAAGGAACTTATATGCATCCTTTTACAATATGCATGCAAGAGCGAGAGGGAGCTTACTTATGTGCATCCTTCTACAATAAAATAGTTTCCTGTTACATAAAACATTGACCTCCCTGTGGAGCAAGCTCTGTCTTCCTTAGATAGTTGTGTGGTTTTTATAAACAGAGAATTTATGAAGCACCTCAACATAGACTAATAGTGCAGTCTTAGTTGTGTCATTTCTCCATTATAAGAGGAATAAACCTCAAAAGCAGATTGCCCTACCCTTCCATGCTTTTTTGGCAGATTAATGGAGAATTTATAAAGCACCTCTCTCTTGTTACTCAAGTGCCTGTTTGCAACAAATTCAAATCAAATTTAATAACCAAACAAAATAAAAGACATGAGAAAATATATAACCACCTTCGCACCAAAAAAAACACCATGGAACAGTACTCTAAAACATAATAATGAATAATTAACTGACATCTTCTACTCTTCCTCCTCAAATTGAAATGGATGAAGATGTAAACACAGAACCCTCAAATAAGTAAAAGCCCTTAGCCAACTTTAAAAGATTTATGCTTCTCATACTGGCCTCAGAACTTAGACTTTTCTATGATCGACCAGTAGAGAATGGTATTCTCAATAATACAAGCCTTATATCAGTAAGGCATAGGATCATCAATCCTTAGATTTTCCACAACTTAAAGAATTCTTAAGCATCTCAAAAACACAAAGCAAAACCAGGTCCTCAATTTTCAAGATAATGTAGCTCCTAAATGGATACTAATATATACAACTTTCAAACTTAAAAAAAAAACAAGTAAATTCATCATAAAATCGAGAATCAATTGCATCTTCAGATTTGCTACATATCCAAACAGGGGAATAGACCACTAAAACAAATTTAACACCAATTCAAATTTAACAACAATTCGAGCTTACACTTTGTACTTCGAACACAAATCGAAGTCAAACACTAGCTAGAAACAAATGAAAATTAAAAATTTTAAAAAAAACCCAAAGAAACATCGATATGTGAAAGTTGAACTTACCATCCTGTTTCGAGAAAGATAAGAATAAGTAGAAAGAATCTCTTGACATGGAGGATTAGAGTATTACTCTCTTCTGACTCAGAAAGTAAGAAAATTAGGGATTTTAATTGATGGAAGAAAGAACGACGATATTAAAACTATTACGAGTGGGCGTTAGTGATTTACTAGGTAGGTTTTCCAATTTCTTTGACTTTACTAATAACTAATAAATTTTTAGTAATTAACATTAATTTATAATATTTAAGGTAAGGATTTGCAAACTCTTTTTTTACTTGTAATTTGATTCTGATAATTGATTTGTTAAAATTTATAATTAGTTGATTTTAAATCTTATTTGTCAATTTTATTTATTTATTTATTGAAATAAATTTACATTTTAATGCAAATTTAAATTATTTAAATATGAAAACTAAATATATTTTATACTTTATTCCAATTTAAATAAAAGAATTATAATCAAGTCAAAATTAAAATTAAAATTTATATTTAAAATAATTGTTTATAATTAATATTTATAATTATTGAATTAATTAATATATAAAATGGTTGATTATAAAAATAAATACGAGGTAAACCAATTAAAACAAATTATATCTAAATTTATGTATATAGTTAAAAAATATCAATATTTATTATATAAAATATATTTTTGTATATATATATATATATATAGTTAAACAGAATGTCATATATATTAAAATCAAATATTAAATGCAATCACGAGTTAAATACAAAATAAGAATCATGTACCAAATATGAACGGAGAATCATGGGTTAAATTTTAACCAAGAATAATTATTAAACATGAAATGCGAATCATTAAATCATTTGTTAAAATCAAAACTAAAAATCAATGGTTAAGTACAAACTAAGAATAATATATTAAATCTCAATTGAAAATCAATGGTTAATTTATAATTGAGAATCATGTATCAAATACGAACTAATAGCATGTAAAATGAAAACTAGAATCGTGAGTAGATGTAAATTGAGAATCGTTAGATCTGAACTAAGAATCATGTGTTAAATCAAAATGAGAATTAAGAGTTGAGTGCGAACTGAGAATTAAGGATTGAATTCAAACTAAGAATCATGTATTAAATCTAAATAAACAGTGAAGATTTAAATAATAACTTTGAATCATAGTTTAAATATGAATTAATAATTATATGCTAAATCTTAATTTGCGAATCATGTTCTAAATCAAAACTAAGAATGGGAGATTGTGTTAAATCTAAACTAAGAATAACGGATTCAATATGAATCACAAAATCACGAGTTAAATTTTTGGACAGAGAACTAACTATTAAATACGAACTCAAAATCACATGTTAAATTTGAATTGAGCATCATGTATTAAATATGAATCATGAATCATGTATGAAATCCAAATTGATAATAATAAGTTAAAAATCATGAGTTAAATACGAGAAAATCATGGGTTAAATACAAATTGTAAATCATTTCTTAAATTTGAATTGAGAATCAAGGGTTCGATGTGAAATTAGAATCATGTACTGATTATCAATGCATTTTTCTTACTTATATAATAATGAATATATATATATATATATAGTAAAAATTACCTAATATTTATTTGTTAAGATTGTACTTGAGAAATATTTCCTCATATATGCTAAGAGATTATTTATTGGACACTATTTGCTAAGATTTATGTAGTTAATAATGGCAAATGATCTTGTAACTATGCAGTTAGTTATATTGTTTCTTAGTGTGGATTATGAATACCTTATTGTAGAACTAGATGAAAACCATAGTGGTAGTGGAAAACGTGTTCATCTTTAGCTTTTATGTGACATTTATACGCAAATGAGATATTGCAATGATGTGATCACTGATGATATGATTGTTCACGCCACTAGCAGTTATTTGATACATATGTTTGGTTGTTGCATGCTTGCGAACAAGATGGATAATGTTATGTCCCTTGACAATCTGCAGTTTAATGAGAACTATAACAGCTTGTGTATGTATAACTTGGGTCAGATGGTACTAGCCCAATTATATTGTTAGCGTGGCAGTACTTGTTCACATTGCGCCTCGGGTTTTACTAGTTTTTTCACATTATTACATACATGGATCTACAATCACCCAATCACATATGTGTAAATATGCACATCCCTACTTTCATTTGAAACCTACCGATTTGAAATCAAATTCGTCAATCTTTATCTATGTTTATAGAGGAAGATGTAACTTTTATTGATTGTTTGTATTTTTACTATATTTATCTTTATTTTAATATGACTTTAATTTATACTAAAATTATGTTTATTTTGTAGGTCTTCTTTATGTCATATTTGTAATTACATGACGTTATAGTTCTCTCTCAGGTTGTTTAGATGGATGCTATATTGAATTTTTGAGATGTCGTGGAAGTTTACTATCCCTTCGAACGTTATGTCAAAATTTCCCAATTCGACCGACCATTTCGTCATTCTTCCTGATATATCCGGCCTCTGTAACAAAACTTTAAGAGGAAATGTTGTTTGAACTTTTATTGGGTGAACTTGAAAATATGGTCTCATTTTTTGAGTAGCTGTTACTAAGGCCAAAACTAACTTTTCTAACTTTAGATACCGTTTTTCCGCGTCTAGCAAACTTTTGCTAACATAGTACACCGGCTTCAAAACATCCATATCTTCTCGAAGTAACACATCACTGACTGTAAAATCTGATACCGACACATAAACGATCAACTTCTCTCCTACCAAAGCTTTAGAAAGTATTTCCGGTGACATCAAATACTCTTGAATCTGACGAAATGCTTATGAACATTCCTCGGTCCAACTAAATTGTTTGGTGTTTCTCAGTACCTTAAAGAAAGGCGCACACTTATCCGATGAACGAGAAATAAACCTATTCAAAGCTGCCAATCTTCCAATGAGAATCTCGACTTCCTTAATATTCCGAGGAGGAGTCATAGTTGTCAAAGCGTTTACCTGTTCTGGATCAGCTTCGATGCCCCTTTCACTTATCACATAACCAAGAAACTTCCCCGACCGTACTCCAAAAATGCACTTTTCTGGAGTTAACTTCAAATTGACTTTACTCAAATTGTTAAAAGTTTCCTCCAAGTCACATAAATGATCTTCGTCCTGTAAACTCTTTACCAACATATCATCGATGTAAGCTTCTACGTTTTGGCCAATTTGCTCCTCAAAGGTTTTGTTCACCAAACGCTGATAAGTCACCCCCGCATTTTTCAGGCCAAATGGCATAACCTTATAACAGTATAATCCTCTCCCAGTGATGAACGTTGTGCAGTCTTTATCTCTTGCATCTAGTCTGATCTGGTTATATCCTGAATAAGCATCCATTAAAGACAACAACCGATTACCCGAAGTAGAATCCACTAACTGATCAATTCGGGGCACTGGAAAAGGATCCTTCGGGCAAGCTCTATTCAGATCCGTGAAATCGACACACATTCTCCACTTACCATTCTTTTTCCTGACCAAGATTGGGTTCGAGGCCCATACAGGGTATTGCGACTCTTGAATATGGCCTATGCTTAATAATCGCTCAACCTCTAAAAGAATAGTTGCAGACTTCTCCTGGGAAACTAGTCTCCTTTTCTGTACAATAGGTCGAACATCATGTCGTACTGAAAGTTTATGACATATTATCTCTGGAGGAACTCCCGTAACATTCTCTGCACAACAAGCAAACATATTTAACTTTGTCGACAAAAATGATATCAACTTTTCTCTGAACTCAAAAGAAAGCTTTATTCCGATTTTCAGAATTTTTCCCTCTTCAAACTTATGTTCCTCGTGATCACCATCCGGAACCATAAATCCGGGGGACTCTCTCGGATCATCACAAGGAGTGATTACGGAGGAAGTCCCCTTTAACTGCTACGCTTTTTCCGATGCTCCCCCCGAACTCTTTTCGAGGATAAAGCTATCTGATAACATTCTCGTGCCATCTTCTGGCTGCTCCTGATCGTTCCTATATTGTTCCCTACCACATATTTCAAACATTGGTATACCGTCGAGATAACACCATGCATACTGGACAACCACGATCGGCCAAAATTGCATTGTACGAAGTTGGTGCATCTACGACTATTAACAAAACTTCAACTTACTTTTTGAACGGCCCACGACCGAGCTCCAGCACACACTGAAACTCTCCCACAACTATTGTTGTTGCTCCTATAAAGCCCACTATAGTTCTGTCGGATCGTTGAATAACAGGCGGGTCAGAAATTCTCCTGAGGTACTCATAAACAAAATATTTGCAGAACTTCCTATATCAATAAGTATCTTTTGAACTTGGTCTCTAGCTATTCCTGTTGCAATGACCACTGCATCTTCATGCGGGCCCGCTACATTCCTCATATCATCATCGTCAAAACATATGATAGGGGAGGGAAAACGACGCATCTGCGCTGAAACCCCTACTTCAATCTGCGTGGTTAGATTCACCATATGCCTTTTCGGCGAACTATTGGAGTTCCCTGCAATGGTATCTCCTCCAAAAATAGCTAACGATTCAAAAAAAGCACATAGGTCATTTACTTTCCCCATTGGGACAATCTATTTTACCATGTTCATGTTATTTCTCCCTTCCTCAGGATCCAGATAATCTGCTGCAACATCAAAAGCATCAACTTCTTCAGAAATCACCATTATCGTGTCAGCATTCTTCGGGACAGCCTTTGTTGTAACATTTTTCTGAGAGTGTTTTTTCACGAATTCTAATAACATTCCATTTTCAATTAAAGCTTGCACCTCCTTTTTCAAAGTGATGCATTCCTTGGTGTCGTGCCAAATATCCTCATGGTACATACAAAACCTGTTTGCACTTCTGCTTTCCCTCAGAGTTTGAATAGGGAAAGGTTTTATGAATTGCACTGTCGACCTTGCCTTATCAAATATCGTAGCCACATTTTTTGTTAACTCAGCAAAATAGTCCGGAGGAATCCATTTGTTCGAAATAGGCCTAGCTCATTGACTATAGCCGTGTTGATTGTTATAGTTTTGTTGGTTCGCCCTCGGCCTCGGCGGGTACTGTCCCACAAACTTAGCTTGAGCATTCACACGAGACCCCTGATTATTGAACTCAGACCTCTGAAATTGGTTCGGGTCTAGCTGATCACTTGATCATTTTTCTGATGCCTGAGTCTCCTCCACCAAAATTCTTTTCTCAACTTGGTCCAATAACGCCCCAAAAGTCATCGCCTGACTTTCTGCCACCGTATCCTTTAAAAGTTCGGGGAGAAGTCCCATCCTGAATGCTGCCAATGCCACAAAGTCTTTGCAATACTCCATATATGTTTTCGTTTTTACAAATCGGTTGGTGTAGTTCTTCAGACTCTCCCCAACCTTTTTCCTATAGTAGATGATCGTATCCCCATTAGCTCGAAATGTTATACTCCCGACAAAATATTGTCTAAAGATGTTCCAGAACATGTCGAAATTCTATATTGAGCCCTGCGGAAGCCTGTTGTACCATTTTAAAGCCACCCCCTTGAAAGTCTGAGAAAACGCTCTGCACAACAATTTATCATCGTCATCAAAGTTGATCATTAATTTTTGAATTGCTCGATATGATTATCTGGATCCTACGTTCCGTCAAACTTTTCTAGCTTCGAAATATCAAAGTGCTTTGGGAGGTTGCCTGCTAGAATTTCCGAGGACAAGGGAGAAGCTCTTTAGTTATTACCTGTCCTATAAACACTGGCCCTTGAATTCTCATGGCTCAGAAAATAAAGACCCTCGTCGGAAGGTAAGGTATGCTGATGTTGCCACTCCAAATTCCACTGGTCGACATTCTGATTCCCAGAAGGGAAGTTTATTTGGTCATAACCTTGCTCATTAGCATGAGTTTAATTCTTTTCCCTCATAGATTTTCTCTCCAAACACCTTCCCCTCTGATGCTCCACATGCTTTCTGTCATGCCTTTTCATTCGATGACTCCTTTCAGGAGACGACTCTGGTGAACTGTAACGAGTATAATCACTTGAATCAGAAGAATCCAAGTGACGTTTTCCTTTCCTCCTCGAAGAACGTCGTCCATGCCCTCGATATCTGTCATCTCTGTTTCTTGGACGATGGTCGACTTCCCGCTCATCTTTTCCACTATCATGCTCTCTTCTAACCTTAGAACAAAGATTTTCTTGGACAATTTCTTTTTCTGCCCTCAATTTTTCGATCTCCAGAAGTAACTCATCCATTCGAGCCAACATAACTGACTTGTTAAAATTTCTCCGGCGCGCTGACCACCATGCGCTTCATACTCCACATAATTTTGATAAGTATTTCCAACAAGATTCTCCTCACAGTCGTTAACAAAATCATCCCCCTGCTCTTCCATAATTCCACTTAGATTAAGAACCATTTCCGGAAAGCAATTGCCGTCAGGACAATCTTCGCTTCCCACAGACGACGACAATGATGAATTAAGAAATAACTCAAGGGTACTTTTGTATAACACGAATATTCGAGGGTCCAAACAGTTATAACAAATTCTTTATAAGGGTGCCTTTTTAGAGAGAGAAAGAGAAAGCTAATCCAAGTAGAGAGAGAAAGTAATATTATATTATATTAATCAACCATCTTTATCAACTCATATGGGGTCCTTTTATAGTACAATAACGGGCCCCACACGCTTTAATTCCCAACTATTACACATTTAGTCCCTATATCTTACCACTTATTCATAATAACTACTTTTATTATACTTTTACAATATTTCCCCAATTAAAACACTTATTTCCAATTTTTCCAAATGTCTTTTATTCTCCCTCATCAACAATCACGAGTAAAATGGGAACTGAGAATCATAGTTCTTGTGTTAAATCCGAACAAATAATCAAGGATTAAATCTTATCTTAATATCATTTGTTAAATGTGAACCACAAATCAAGTGTTAAATCCAAATTGAGAATCAATGGTTATATACGAACTGAGAATCGTGCATAGAATTTAAACTGAGAATCGTGTATGAAATTCAAACTGATAATCATGAGCTAAATGTGAACTGAGGATCATGGGTCAAATACGAATTGAAAACCATCTGTTAAATATGAAATGAAAATCATTTGTTAAATTCGAACTGAGTATTATTGGTTAAACGCAAACTACAAATCATTTATTTTTTCCAATTGAGAATTAATGGTTAAATATCAATAACAAATCACGGGTTAAACACAAATGATAGATCGTTTATTATATATAAATTAAGAATCCTAGGTTAAATATGAATCATAGCTAATGTGTTAAATCTGTACAGAGAGTCAAGGGTTAAATATGATATGAGTATCATTTATTAAATGCAAATCGTGAATCAAGTGTTAAATACAAATTGAGAATCAATGATTATATACGAACTAAGAATCGTGTATGAAGAGCGAATTGTGTATAAAATTCAAACTAAGAATCAAAGGTCAAATCCGATCTGACTATCATTTGTTAAATATGAATCATGAATCAAGTGTTAAATCCAAACTGAGAACCACGAGTTATATACAAACTGAGAATCGTGTATGGCCTAAGAATCATGTATGAAATTCGAACTGAGATTCATTAGTTAAACATGAACTGAGAATTATGGGTTAAATGCGAATTGAAAATCACTTGTTAAATCTAAAGTGAAAACCATTTGTTAAATCCGAATTGAGAATTGTTGGTTACACGTAAATCGTGAATCATTTATTAAATCCGAATTGATAATGGAGGGTTAAATATGAATTAGAGGTTAAATATGATAACAAAGCATTTGTTGTATCTAAGTTGAGAGAATATAGGTTAAATATGAATTACAAGTCGTGTGTTAAATTCGAACATAAAATCAAAATGGTTAAATCTGATATGAGTATCATTTATGAAATGCGAATCGTGAATCACTTATTAAATCTGAATGGAATGAATCATAAATCACAGGTTAAACGTGAATAATGGATCATTTGTTATATCTAAATTGAGAATAATTGGTTAAATGCGAATCACGAGTCTAGTGTTAAATCTGAACAGAGAATTAAGGGTTAAATACGATCTGAGTATCATTTGTTAAATGCAAATCACGAATCAAGTGTTAATGCGACACTGAGAATAAAAGATCATATACAAACGGATAATTGTGTATAACCCTTATAATCGTGTATGGCATTCAAAATGAGAATCACGAGTTAAATGGAAACTGAGAATCATGGGTCATGTGTTAAATCCGAACAAAGAATCAAGGATTAAATCTTATCTGAATATCATTTGTTAAATGTGAATCACAAATCAAGTGTTAAATCTAAACTGAGAATCAAGGGTTAGATACGAACTGAGAATCGTGCATGAAATTTGAACTAAGAATCGTGTATGAAATTCAAACTGAGAATCATGAGTTAGATGCAAACTAAGAATCATGGGTCAAATAAAAACTAAAAATTATGAGTTAAATCTGAACCGAGAATCATTTGTTAAATATGAATTGAGAGTTATTTGGTTTAACGTGAATTACAAATCATTTATTAAATTCAAATTGAGAATCAATAGTTAAAAATGAATCACAAATCACTGGTAAAATATAAATGACATGTCTTTTGTTATATCTAAATTTAGAATGATATCTTGTGTATTAAATCAGAATAGAGAATCGAAGTTTAAATATGATCTGAGTAACATTTGTTAAATGCGAATCGTGAATCAGATTGAGAATCAATAGTTGTATATGAACTAAGAATTGTGTATAAATTATGAATTGTGTATTGAATTACAATTGAGAATCATGGGTTAATTGGGAACTGAGAACCATGGGTCAAATGCGAATTAAAAAACAAGTGTTAAGTCTGAAGTGATAATCATGTGTTAAATCTAAACAAAAAATTACCTGTTAAACATGAATCACAAATCATTTATTATATTCGATTTGAGAATCGATGGTTTACTATGAATCACAAATCACGGTTTAAGCATGTATGACAGATCATTTGTTATATATTACTGTCGTTGTATACTTTAAACCAATCTAACATATCAAGTTGGTCGTCTATAACATATGCACCACCAAATACTCCCACCCAAAAATCATGTTGATCGTTCAATTCGCCAATCTAATCCAGTCTCACCAATTGGCATTAACTGTTTGGACCATATTTTGAAATAACTATAGTTTGATAACCGCACTGACCATCGAGAGAAATGTATACCATGTTAATAATATAATCAAGTAAATATTTTGGAAAACATCTCTCGTAACAAATAAGATCATTGGTCTTACTAGATTTATTTACTATGATAACTTTATCTTTCTTCTTTGGGATAAGTTTAGCTTTGGGTTAATGTTATGGGCTTGACTAGTGGCATATTCGAATAAAGATTGGTCTCTTTTAGTAAATAAATATTGTACCTTAGTAAATAAATATTGTACCTCTCTTAGTTATAATATCCACTACGACTTTTTCCAGATCTACTATCTTCGTCGTCTGTGGTACTAATGTTGATGAATCCTATATCGACGAATTCAGATTTAATTCATGCAACCAAATTGGATTTAATGTAATACATTTGGATAGTAACAATATGTGTGTAAACATACATCATACTCGCTGGTTATTCCAGATCTTACAACATACATAAAAATTCACACTTATTACATGCAAGTTGTATGTAAATCACGCATGAAACTGTACCGCTTTATAAAATTCAATAAAAAATTTGCACATTGGGGCACTCTAGCGCACCAAATTGCATGCCAATGTGCCAAATTGTGCAGAAAAAACGCGTATAATTTATACACAAATTACGCATTACGGGTACACGATTTGAACACAAATAACAAACATTTTGAAATTTTGCACAAATTTACGCACAAAAATAATTAACAGAAACTAAATTACAAAATATACCTCCATAACTGTCTCTAAATTATCCTTCTATGGTTCCTAAAATCATCAAGTTTACCACTAAAAATTAAATCCATATTTTTTAAGATATTAGAGATTTAGGTTGATTTTAAGATGATTTGTAGTTATTTTATGAGATTTTAAAGAGTTAGTTACTTGGATTTTGGGTTGTAGATGTGTTTTTTTAAATGAGAATATTTTGGGTAAATCAACTTTTTTTTGAAAAAACATTCAGGAGATCGAGATCAAACAAATAGATGTTGAATTAATTTTAGTTATTTTATTAAAGCACTATAAACGAAGTGTAGAGTATTTCTTTTAGAAATTAATTGGACGACAATAATTCTATTATATTAAAGAAATAAAAATTAAAACTTAATTGAATTTATAATTCAATTATAGAATATTTTTTAGAATATTTTTTAGAATATTTTATTATTTTTTATATATTAGTCAAAGATTATTGAAATGTATTATCAATTATAGAATATTTTTTAGAATATTTTTTAGAATATTTTATTATTATTTATATATTAGTCAAAGATTATTGAAATGTATTATCAATTATAGAATATTTTTTAGAAATTAATTAAATCACGATAGTTTTATTAGTTAAAAAAGAAAAACTAAAATTTAAAACTCAATTGAATTTAATTGCACAATAATAGTTTTATTAGTTAAAAAAAGAAGTTGATATATACTTGAGTAGATAATAAAAAAATGAAAAGCTCCAAGATTATAAACTCTGTTCTTCAAGAACAGAGTCATGAATTTTGATCTTCGATTCATACTTTGAATCTGTTAATTCTTCTAAGATTATTGCTGATTTCTCTGTCATTAATGTCGCTTGAAGACTTGGGTGAATTTCCTTTACTAAGGAATGATGTTCAATTGGAAACAGAAAGAAACAGAGTCATGAAAGAAACAAAGGAGATGCAGAAAGAGGTTGGAGAAAGAATGAATTTGGAGAAGGATTGTAAGGTGATGCTAAATCCTATGTTTGAGGAATCTGTGCAAGGAAAGCAAAATCATACTAAGGAATTGAAGAAAGTTTCTTTTGCTGATCTTTTGAAAGATCAAGAACCAGAGTTCAAACATTTAAATGTTGCTGTTTCTATGACCAAGGAGTTTCCTACCATTACTTTTCAGATTGAAGATAAAGAAAGATTATTAAAAATGTCGAAGCACACTTTAATTGCGAAGTTTGCTTCAGGGAAGCCTTCAATGGATGTATTTAGAAGCTTTTTGTCTAAATTCAAATTTACTGGAAATTATAGTGTCTCTGTGTGGGATTATAGGCACATCTTCGTTGAATTTAATGAAGTTGATGATTTTAAAAGACTGTGGTCGAAGAATGTTTGGGTTTTGGGTGGAAAGGTCCTCAGGTTGTTAAAATGGACGCCGGATTTTGATCCAAGGTTGGAATGTCCTTTCACTCCGGTGTGGGTGTCTTTGCCAAGATTACCAGAGTTTTTGTTCAACAGGGAGACTATTAATGAAGTGGCTAAGGTTCTGGGGACACCTTTAAAAGTTTGGGTTCCTTCTGTGAATAGAGCAAGGCAAAATTGTTGCCGTTTTTGGGTTGAGATTGATGTATCGAAGCCGTTAGTTCAGAAGGTGCAATTGAAATTTGGAGAAATGGATACTTACTGGGTTGATCTGGTTTATGACCATGTTCCTCTTTATTGCAAACAGTGTGCTCATATAGGCCATTCAGAAGATTGTTGTAAGAAGATCTTGTTGGAAAGGGAAGGTATGAAGAATGATTTAAAGGAAATGAATAATATGGAGAAAGTTCTTGAAGGTGTATCTGATGCAAGCTCTAGGCCTTCTAATAACATTAATAAATCTGAGGATGTTACTAAGTCTTGTGAGCAAGAAACTGATTCTGTTGGTATTGGAAAGGGTGGTATTGGCCAGTTAAGGTCTGTGGTGATTAAGGATGTGTTGGATATTGAGTCTGATAAGAATTTGGCTTTAGATACAGAGGGTGAAAGTGCTGATAGTGCTATTAAAGAAGAAGAGATGATTGATGCTTTAAAGATTTTGGAAAGGAGAAATATGTTTGATGTTTTGAGTGATAATACTCAAAGTTCTCCAAAGCACATTGGCAGTTTGCCTAATTCTCCTGTGAAAGACAGATTGGATAAAGGAAGAGTGAAAAAGAAGGATGTTCAAAAGTCTTTGAAGATGCCAAAACTGTGGGAAGCTAAAGGGCCAGTTTCCTCCAAAATCATGAAGCTTAAGAGAGCCCATAGGCCACTATCTGATCAATGACTATTAGTTTGCTGAATTGGAATGTAAGGGGACTGGCTAATAAAGAAACTATTAAGAGGTTAAGGTCTTTGATGATCTCTTTTAAAGTCAGTTTTGTTGCAATCCAGGAGCCTTTGATTAAGGTGGATAATTTGAGTGTGATAGCAAAGAAGTTAAAGTTAAATGGTTTTACTTGCAATGTGAATAACAAGATTTGGGTGCTTTGGCACCAGGATTATAGTGTTCAGGTAGTTCTTGATACTGATCAGCTGCTTCATATAAAGGTGGTTCATTCTGTCATTAAAAAGGAGTTTCATGTTTCGATTGTGTATGCTAAGTGTACTCGTGATCAGAGGTTAATGTTGTGGGATTCTATTAGAAGATTGGATGTTTCTCTTGAGAATTGGTTAGTGTTTGGTGACTTCAACGTGGTCTCTAATGTTCAGGAGCAGATTGGCTGTTCAATGATTAATCAAAGAGCTATGGATGATTTTAACAATCTGATAATGGATTGTGGTCTCATTGATGCTGGCTATAGTGGATCTCAATATACATGGTCTAATGGTCGAAAGTGGAAACGTTTGGATCGTGTGCTGTATAGCTCATCCTGGTTAGAGTATTTTGATGTCACTACAGTTTCTCATTTGGCCCGTAACTGTTCAGATCATTGTCCTATGGTGGTGAAGCTATCGTCCACCATTGATAAAGCTAAGTCTTCTTTTAAGTTTCTTAATATGTGGGGTATGCACTCAGATTTTTTGAGGATGGTTGCTGAGAGTTGGTCTGCTGATTTGGATGGTGTTAGGAATCCTGTAATGTATTTTTGGTTAAAGCAACAGAGATTGAAAGTTGCTTTGAGAGAATGGAATAAAAGCACATTTGGTAACGTTTTTGATGCTATTAGAAAATCTGAGGAGGACATTAATAGAATGGAAGTAAAGCTTCAAACTCAGTATAGTGAAGACAATAAGGCTGCATTAGTTGATGCTAAACAGAATCATTCTATGCTCTTAGACAGGGAAGAGATGTATTGGAGACAAAAGGCTCATGTTTCTTGGCTAAAAGAGGCTGATAAAAGCACTGCTGCTTTTCATAATTTTGTTAAGAAGAGAAATAAGAAAAACAGAGTGGATAGAATTAAAGTGGATGGTGTTTGGTTGTCTACTAAAGAGGATATAGGTAGATCTTCTGTGGATTATTTCAAGTCTTTACTTGCTCCAGATATAAGTGTTGAGAATGATTATGATCTGTTGAATGTTATTCCTACTTTAATTACTGAGGAGGATAATGGAAGTATGGCTTGTATTCCTGATGTTGAGGAGATTCATGGGATTGTAAAGTCCTTAAGATCTTCTTCTGCTGCTGGCCCTGATGGCTTTAATGCCAAGTTTTACAAGCTATGTTGGGATATTATTGGAGAGGATTTGTGCAAGGCTGTGAGGGGTTTTTTCAGTGGTTGTGTTCTTCCTAAAGGGGTCAGGGCTACAACAATTTGTTTGATTCCTAAAGTAGAGAATCCTTGTAGATGGATGGACTTCCGTCCTATTAGTTTAACTACAGTTTTCTCTAGAATTGTCAGTAAACTTCTAAATAACAGAATTGCTAAAGTGTTGCCTAATTTGATTTCTAATGAGCAGGGTGGTTTTGTGAAAGGAAAGTGCATTCAAGATTCAATCCTTATGGCTCAAGAGCTTTGCTTTGATATCAACATGAATAGAAAGAAAGGTAATGTGGTTATAAAGACTGATATGACAAAGGCTTTCGACAGATTGAATCATGGTTTTCTTTTCAGGATTCTTAAGCTGTTTGGGTTTAATGATAAGGTTTCTACTCTTATAAGAGGTTGTGTAAGTCAGGTTTGGTCTTCTGTTTTGGTTAATGGAGAGTTAACTGGCTTTTTTGCTAATACAAAGGGTTTAAGACAAGGGGATCCGCTCTCCCCTAGTCTTTTTATTATGGCAGAAGAATATTTGATTAGAATGGTTAAGAAGGTCTCTGATGATAATGCTACTTTCAGGTTTAAGAATAGAAGTTCTCAAAATGTGGCTTGTCTGGCTTTCGCTGACGACTTCATGGTGTTTTTGAGTGGAGACATGGAATCAATGAAGGCTGTTAAGACTACAATGGATCATTATCAGATAGTATCCGGTCAAGAGATCAATCAAGCTAAGTCAAAAATCATTGTTTCAAAGAAAATGCCATTACATCAAATTTCTATTATTGAAAGTATCTGGAATATTAAGCATACAAATTTGCCTTTTAAATATTTGGGGGCTACCATTACAATTAACATTAGAATTGCTTACTATGAAGACTTAATCCATAAAGTCAGATGCAGGATTATGGACTGGGATAGACTTCATCTGTCCTTTGCTGGTAGAATGTTGTTGATTCAGACAATCTTGGTTGCTTTTCCTAATTATACTTTGCAGCATGCTAAGCTTCCTGTTGGTATTGTTAAGAGATTGGAGAGCTTGTTTAGTAAGTACCTGTGGGGAACCAAGGAAGACAAAAAAACTATTAGTTGGGCTAAGTGGGACAAGCTTTGTAAGCCTTTAAATGAAGGTGGTTTAAATTTTAAAAGTCTGAATGATGTGCAGAGAGTTTATGCTTTAAAGTTGTGGTTTAAGTTCAGAAGTCAGCAGTCATTCTGGGCTAGATACATGTTGTCTGTTTATTGCAGAGACAGAATTCATCCATCTCTTGCTATTTCCCCAACCAGAAAGTCGAAACCCTGGACTAGAATGATTGGGATTAGAGATAGTGCAGAGGATCTTCTTTTTTGGTTACCTGGTTGTGGTAATATAAATTTTTGGTATGACAAATGGTGTTCTACCAAGTCATTTATCAGAATAAACAATGATAATGACAGGAGACTACTCTGGGACAGTGAAAATGTTTATGTCAAAGATTTTTGGATTTCTAATTCCTGGGATTGGCAAAGGCTTAGTTATACTGTCACAACCTCTGAAGTCAATAAGATCAAAGAGGTAAGTTTAACTGATAAGAAGGATGTTCTTTGTTGGTCTCTTTCTAAAGATGGCTTGTTTACTTTTAAAGAAACCTGGAATCATACAAGATGCAAAGGAAACAAATCTAGAATCTATGATATGACATGGAATGCTATTACTCCTAAAAAGTGTTCATTTTTCCTTTGGAGGGCACTTCATAATTGGCTTCCTTCTGATTCAGTGATGCAAGCTAAAGGTTTTCAGATGGCTTCCAAATGTGTTCATTGTGACAATGTTGAAACTACTCATCATGCCTTAGTTCAATGTTCCCAGGTCTGGTCTGTTTGGCTTCATTTCAGCCTTCTGTTCAAGGTAGACATTCAATCATATATGACTCTGCCTCACATTATTATGCAATGGTACTGGTCTGCTAAGGGTAAATGTAACATTTATTCAATTCTTCCTGCTATTCTGGTCTGGTCTATGTGGACTGCACGGAATAAGAAAAAGATGACTAACACAACTACTAATGCTGCTACTATTATTCAGCATGTTATCTACATCATTACGAGCCTTGATCAGGCTAAGATTTTAACTAAAAAGCACTGGGCTGGCTTTGAAAAAGAAGGCACGAATCTTGGATGTGTGAATCAGATTAGTGCTATGAACAAACCAATGTTTCTGAAATGGAAATGTCCTAAACGTGGAAGATACAAGATTAACATCGATGGTGCGTGTACCTTTGAGCATGAAGCTGGTGGTGGTGCATTGGTGAGAAACAGCAATGGTGGTCTGATTCTGGGCATTGGAAGGCTTTACGGTAAAGCCACTCCTCTGATAGCTGAATGTCGTGCATTGTTTGACGGCTTAAAGCTCTGCAGACTACTGAATTTAAAGAATGTCGATGTGGAGGTCGATTCATCTGTAGTAGTCAATCTCCTTCTCCATGGTTGTTCAATCTGGTATCTTGAACCTCTCATTAGTTGTTGTAGAAGATTAATTGATTCTAGAATGGTTGTTAGACATGTTTACAGAGAGGAGAATAGTGGGGCAGATTGGTTGGCTAAAGAAGCTCTAAAGGCTCAAAAGGATATAGAGTTTAATGAAGAGGATGTTCCGCCTAGTTTGAAAGCAATTTTGTTGTTGGAAAGTTTGGAGATTGGATACTTAAGAGTCTGATTTAGGGTTTGGTGTTTTGGGGCTTTCTCAGAGGAGGGAAGGTTGAAGATGATGGAATTTTTTATTATTTTTCAATTTGTTGTTAAATTGAAAACAAGGGTCTGTATGTTTTGAAGTTTAATAAAAAAAAAAGAGTAGATACCATAAAAAAAAAAAGTTAAAAAAAGAAGTAAAATTTATAACTCAATTGAATTTTGTAACTTTTTTTAGGATTGAAATTCATTATCTATTAATTCTATAATACTTACAAATTAATTAGATAATTGTAGGTTGATAAATTAAAAGACGTGAGGCTAAATTTAAACAGAATCGATTTATAGCTTTAAGGAAATATCTATATTAATAAAATAGTATTGAAATGAAGTGTCAATTAATTATATATTAGTAAAATATTTGTTTAGAATTTAATTTGATAATGATAATTTTGTGAGTTAAATCGAAAAGAAGCGAAATTCCAACCGATTTATAAATTTTAATTAACTAGTAAAAAGGTTATTGAAATGTAATTTCAAGTTATCGTTGAATATTTTTAGAAATTAATTGATGATGATAATTTCATGAATTAAAAAAAAATGTAACATTAGAAATTGAATTCATTTTATATTATTTTTATAAATTCATATATATTAAAAATGGTTAATACTTATTTTGACGAAAATTTGATGAATTTTTTTTTAAAAAGACTTTCAGAATTCATTTAAAAAGTATTAAATTATTTAGCGGCAAACAAAAATATTAGGAGGAAAAATATTCTAAGAAGTAGCTTCTATTCCACTTGAATCAGATTTTCTTTTTTGCTCTTCTTTTTTTTGGTGTAATCTTTTTCCCTCTTCTTCCATCTTCTTCCCTCTTTCTTCTTTTTAGATTTTATTTCTTCTTTCCTCTCCAATATCTCTTCGGTGTTTATGGATGAGAGTAACAAATCTGGATAAGTAACTAATTTTATTTATTATTCTTTAGGTTTTATGTGTTTAATTTTGATATTCTGATTTAGTTAATGTTTTGATTTTGATTTTGACACTTTGTTAAATGATTTTGTTCTAAGTTTTGAAGCTTTGTACTTCTGGATTCGCTGCTGCTGTAGCACCCCTCCGTCACTCTTATCTTAACACACAAACCTGCTCGACGAAATTCCTCACACGATTATTAATATTGTTGCAGAGTGTTTTTCTTTTACTCATGGAAGATGTATGTGATTAAGAGATGGAAGGGAAGAACAAGTTCATTTTGATAAGATCACGGTGAGGCTTAAAAGACCTGAGCTATAGTCTAAGTTGTGATGGTAGTCGTAGTCCAAGAGGTCTGCGCAATTGTTTATCAAGGTGTTACAACCGGTTGGTCGGACTTGATGAATTGACTGCATATACTGCCCCTCTTATGACAAATAACGACCCTGATTAAGATTTTGGTAATATAAATTAACGATTCAAACTTATTTTGTGTCTTATTAGTTAAGTTTATCTTATCGATGCTCTCAATATTTCTCTCAGGAAGGGTGTCCAAAACAGTTATATCAATTGCTCTCTCTGCTTCTCCTTTTTGGCTACTGGTATGAATGCATCGTTCCACTTTCTCCGCTGCAATCATATTGTTTAAATTACACATTTTATCTTCATTCTTCATTGTTTTGACAGAGGATGCTAGAAACTGCTTATAACAAGTGCAGGAAGAACATTCTGCAACTTGTCCCAAACAGTAATATAAACTGACTTTTTAAACTTGTTTTGTCTAATTCCACTGGTGTAGTACGCTGTTTCGATCTACATACGACCACTAAGAAAGTATTTTCTTAGACACATTGCACATATGAGTTATTATTCATAAATATTATATCTTCAGGTCTAATTTTTTTTTTAAGTTTTACAGTATTAAGGACCTGCACTAAACTTTCGGGTTAGAAGGTGGATCGTTTGGACAGTCAAATAATCTTATAATAGGGACTTTGACTATGGTTATTTTGGGTTCAAAACCCTTGAAAGGTCTAACCTCTTAGAAGTTGAAGGAATAGACGTGACAAACGTGACCACCAAGAACCGGGAAGCTTGGCTGGACCCTTCAGAACTTACGATGCCATCTGGATTAGTTACTTTCTACTGTCAATTCTCATTACAAGAAGGCAACCGGTCCTACTTCACTTAAATGAACATTTAGATAGTTGTGCTTCCCTTCAAAGTTTATATTTACTTGTTTCTTAACGATTCTCAGTTTGGATTTATTTTGTTTTATATTTGAATCAAGCTATCAATAAATAATATTTAGGGACAGCATAACAACGACCAACCAAGAGATATATACCTACGGCTATGAGGTTGCAAACTTCTGCTTTGAACACGAAGGGGAACACAATTATAAAAAGAAATTAAAAAGAAAATTAAAAAGAAAATAAAACTTTAGACTTTAATCACTTGGATCAAATAATTAAGTAATGACATTACAAGGCTCATGCCGAACTAAAACAATAGTAAGGCACTCAAAGTTCATACCACGAGTATGGTAAGGTTGTTGTAGGATAGACAGCATAAAGATAATAAACAAACCCAACCCATTTTTGCAACTTCGTGTTTGGGTTGATCGAAAACTCCATATGGGTTTTGTTATATGCTGACAACGATAGTTGTGTATGTTAACTTCAACTCATGTGAGGTTGCTTTTGATCTTCTGGAAGCAAATCCTAATCTTATGGAACCCATGGTGGATTATATAATCTTAACTAAGATGAAAAACAAAGTAGCGTACCTTAAAGAATTGTGGTACATATACCATCCATGACCTAAACAAATAAAGAATCCAAATAAGTAAACAATAGATTATCGTAAATCAAAAGATATAGTAAAGAAGAAAAAGACCGACTTGGATCACTCATGAAAATAGTAGTAGTGCCAGCGAAATCACATGGACCATGAATCTTCGTTGGTAATAGCTGTTAAAAACATAAAAGGCATGACACAATAGTGTGTTTGGAAAAAAATAAAGACCATCAGATTGCAAAGCCACACAGTCTGCACCAGGTACACAGGTATAGTCAAGATCCATCTGCACCACACCAGCTTACTCCTTATACCAGAAACTCACCCATATAAGACCAGAAAAACTTGTTTAACAAAAATCACTATATAATAGTATTTAATTAAGGGTTAATGAAATAAAGATCTAAATGTGACAGTTAATAATTAGAAAGTAAGTAGAAACAAAGAGTAAACGCGCAACACCTTAATGATATCACTGATGCATCACCAACGAGACCGGTCCCATAAAAGCTATCATTGCATCAACTAAGCTCAAGCTTTACTAACCTCTTACAATAACCTTTCACCGACACAAAAGACAAAGATGTAAAGACGAACCAAGACGTATGATCCATTTTTTCCTCTTTGTAAAAATAAGAAACTATGAACATATACAGAAACAACCAGTTTACCAAATAAAGTGAGAAAATTGTTTTCCAAATAAGGAAATCAAAATCGACAATAAAAGCAAATAAGAAATTGTGAAGTACAAAGAGGGTGTTTCAATTTGAATGACCTTTTAGCCATGATGCTTGTAATTCAACTTTTGTGAAAACTTGTTTCGTAAAATCAATTCAAAAATTAAGATTTTGTAAAAAGAGATAAAAGAAAGGAAGTTCAAAGACTGAAAAACTGAAAAAGGGAAGAATTACGACAAAGAATAAACTTGATTTGTAAACCTTTGATCTTCTCACATTTGAAGAAGGCTAATGAGAAGTTGAGAGCTTATGGGAATTAGGGTTTTGATTTTTAAGAAGATTCGAGTTAATAAATGATATTTTTTTTGTGTATTATGTTTGGGTCAAATAATAAATTGGGCGGGTTTTAATTGGACTAAAAATTTGGGTAAAAAACAAGTGGTAAAAATGACAGTTTCAATTTTGGTAATATTTGGTGAAAAAAATAGGCGGTCAACTTATATTCATCCTAATGATTTAATTTAAATACAATAATAATAATAAAAGAAGTGCGTTGTAAAATCATTTAAACAAAACACATTGTGCAACCAAATAGTACGTTCGTTGAAATTCCATTGTAAAAACACACCCGTTTTTCATTAAATGGGTCAAAACAGGTTGTTCTGTAAAAATGTATACATTTACAACAGGTTGGAAACCGGAAAAGCGGGATCGTTATAAAAAGCAGTTTATCCAGTAGTGAAAATTCTTTTGATTATGCTTTATTTAAGCCCGTAAAGTTCACTCATATATATGACATTTATCATTTTTTTTACCAGCAACGGGTTCATAGTATATATGAGGTAAAATGCGTCGCCTACATAACCTACTTTGCTCAACAAATTCACGTGGTCACAATGGATTTGGATTTAGCTCTTAGATAAAAGAAGATATTTATGTTTAATAGGTCAAAACTTGATGTTCACTAAGATTCGATGACATATGACCTCGGTTCGAACACCTGAAGCATTTTTGCACATCCCATACAAACACATTTAAGTGTTTTAAATAAGAAAGCTAACCTTTTAGTTTGAAAAGTACATTGCATCTCATTGTCAACTTCAAAGTGTGGCTGACTTCAAAGGCAATAGTTTCAACGAGATCCTATGGCTCTACCAAATAGGGGGCTCTTGTTGGTCATAAAGATCATGTAGTATAATTGAGACCTCATTTAATTGCTATTTATTCAAAGCTACAAAAGTGTAGTAACACTTATAAACCGTGTGTTGCTTATTTTGGATAACACCGATACAAACGTTGACCATATATCTAAGGTATTGGTGGACTTTTAAAATAGTCACATGCATCTGGTTGAGCTAAGGTCATCCAAAAATATTGTTGTATGAGGATATAACATCAACCACCATCAAAATACATTAAACTTACATCCGACAGACTCGTTTTCCAATGACTACTCCCATCTTCAGGTCCCCTAACACAAAATTATTTGTCCATGTAAAACAAGTTAGGACCCTTATAGAGGGTAAAATATACCATATATCGCATTTTATCATAGTTTCATTTGAAGAGGACATTGGTCAAACTCTGCATATTTAACATGGTGCGTCTCTATTTTAGCAATTTGTACAGTGATAACAAATGCATCTTTTTGCGACAATGTATCTCTATAACTCATCAAAATTAGAGGTCATTGGAGGGTAAAAATGTTGATATGATTTTATTGAGATCTGTCTAAAGTGCTATATTTTAAGGTCTATTATATGGCTCTTGGGGGATGACATAGTAATACCCGTCAAATCGTCACCCCAAAATTCATAGGTATTATTTATTAGTCTGACTTATGATCTAAATAATTATCAAATATGTCGATTATGACCAACATTTCACTACCTTAAGTTCCTTGAGAGCACTAGTAAGCTATAGATGAGATACTTTGGGTTCAGCTCATTAGGTTTGGCTCGAGCATGATCCAATTAGATATGAATAAAGCATTCGATAGGATATTTCATTTTTTCTTATCCAAATTTCTTCTTACTTTTGGTTAATCTAATGATTTTGTTAACATGTTTAATAAGCTTATCAGGCATGTAAACATTTTTATGCTAATTAATGTGAGTGTTATTGAATATTTCAAACCTAAAAGAGCATGAGACAAGGGGATCTCTTGTCTCCCAACCTTTTTATATTAGGGGAATACATGTTAACTAGGGGCCTATACAACTTGTTTAGTTCAAACAAGAAAATGAAGTTTGTTTCAAGAACAGAATACCTGGTCCCTTGTTTAGAATTTGCTGATGACATTCTCATCTTTACTAACAATTTGTAATATTCCATTGAAAAGTTAAGCAGATTCTTGGAAAACTATTAGCAGGTTTTGGGCCAATTAATAAACACAAAGAAGACTAAGATTATTGTCTCTAAAAGATTTCAACAAAGCAGAATAACAACTCTTGTGTGCCAAACTAAATTCATTATGGAAAACCTTCCTACTAATTACCTTGGCATAACCTTAAGCAGTAACAACAAGTCATGAAAATATAAAACAATCCTATTCAAAGTCAATGCAAGAATCTCTGAATGAGAAAGCAAGCAATTATCATAGGGGCAGGCTTACTCTAATATCCTCAGTTTTTATTTCTCTTCCTAGTTATTGGACGCAAAATAGTTTAATTCCTCATTGTATAATAATAAGATTAGAGATGATCTTCAACAATTTTTTATGCAGATCCATTTATTCTGAAAAGAGTATCTATTGGTCAAAATGGACCACTATTTTGAGAAACAAGGTCTGAATATAAGAAAACTTGCTGATATTCAGAGAATCTTCTCTCAAAAACTTTTCTTTTTCTTTAGGAAAATCAAAGTTTGTGGGCTAAGATAATGGATAATATATATAGTAAAAACATTCACCCAATGAGAACTAATTAAAATAAATTTGGATCACTTACGTGGAAAATGAATTTAGGTATCAAGGACATTGCTGAAAGTAACATCATATGGAATTTGGGGAAAGTAAAGATGGAATTTTGGTACGATGATTGGCACAATCAGCCTCCTCTAAAGGACCATAACAACAATTGCAACTGGGTCGTGGATGCAAAAGTCAATAGGTTACTGGAAGAATAACTCCTGGGATGTTAGAACTATGGAAGGATTTCTCTCTGATGATAAAATAAACCTAATTAAAGAATACAACATCAACACCAACAAGGAGGACATCATAATTTGGAAAATATCCTATTATCTTAACTTCAACACTAAGCAAACGTGGAATAACATTAGAGAGTACTACAGTCAATCCACTTTATTCAAGAAAATCTAGAATGCCTTAACCCCAATGAAGTTCTCATTTCTTCTTTGGAAAACTATTAAGAATTACATTTCTATTGACTAGATCTTGCAAAAAAACACTTACATCTAGTCTATAAATTCCAGTTTTACAGTAACTACGTATACACTAATCATCTATTTGTCAATTGCAGTTATGCCTGGAAAATTTGGAAACATTTTGTAGAATTGTTCAAGGTCAAGATAGAAAGATTTATGGTTTTGGTTCTCAACCAAAAAGGTCCATATCACTCATGTTATTCCAGTTGCTATATGTTGGGTAATATGGAAAAATTGAAATAAAGCTAAGTATAAAGGAAATTTTGATTCTGCCTATATATCTATCAATAATATCAATCATATTTTAGTTGGCTTAGATAGATCTAACATTTTATCCAGTAAGCACTGGTCTAAAGCAAAAAACGCAGGATCCATTATTAGTTGCTTATCGATAGAAAACATCAAAGAAAAGCCATTGTACCTCAAATGGAATGATCCTCTTGAAGGTCGAATAAAGATGAACATTGATGCAGCTTGTCTCGGAAATGAAGAGTCTACTAGAAGGATTATTTTCAGAAACAATCTTGGAGAAATGATTCATGGCGATAGTAATACTTTTGGAAAATTAACTCCTCTTATGGCATAATCGAGAGCCTTATTAGAGGGTCTATTAATCTGCAAGAAAAACAGATGGATTAATGTCGACATTGAATCATATTATTTAATGTTGATTAAGATTCTTGTTGAAGGAAAGTCTCCATGGTACCTTAATCCTTTACTCATAATTTGCAAAAAAATAATATTTTCGAATATGAACATCTAGCATATCTCCAGAGTCCAAAATCAACCAGCCGATTGGCTTGCTAAATGGAATTTGAGATGCAAGAAAATATTCAACTTTTCTCAATTCGAAGCCCCAAATCAGCTATTAGCCATTGTCTTTTAGAAAGCTTGGGGATTAGATATATTAATACAATTACAGAGTAATCACTTACTGTTATTTCATCGTTTTGCTAGCTTGTATTCTCTTATCTCAGATAACATAAGCATAAAAGATGTTTTGTTGCTCTTCTTTTTATTGCTGAAATTGGCAAAAGAATCCCAAAAGCTACTGATTTCTTTTTATATTCTAGATATGGGATTGTCTTGTTTTTGGAGAAGAAAGGGAAGAGTCAGAACAAAATTTGGTGAAGCTGGTGACTGTATTAAAGATGGAGAAGTTGGAAAAAGTCTCGATTATGATTATTTTGTATTCTTTAAAATGATTGTAGCAACAATTGATGCTGGCTCAAAACTGGTCTTTTGTTTTGAACCAAAATTTGGCACCTTCATGGTTTGAACCAAAATTTGGCGCTTGTTGTAACCTTAACTTCAATCAATAAAGTATTTTTTTTCTTAAAAAAATCAATTGAAAATAATTGTTGTCATTTTGGTTTCCCTCCGTTATATTTATTTTTCACTATAATATTTGAACCCTAAAACCTCTGATTGTTGGTCAATCAACCCAACCCAGACCTACATGTAGTTCATTTTCTCTTTAATTCTAAAAAATAATGAACAAAATAACGTCGAAGAAACTTGGATCGAGAGTCGACCTATCGAAACGATGGAGAGCTATTACAGAAGACAATGAAGATGATACTGATCCCTCGACACAACAATGCCTTAATCAGTTATTGGAACAATGGTTTATTTAGCTCAGTCAAGGAATATATATATACATCTAAATAATTAACCGTTTGACTAATATATAAATAACTAGATATTAATATTTAATATTAGCCGTTTGAATAAGTTATAATATAAAATTACTAGTATTAATTTATAATATTTAATACTTGTTGGAATTTTTAGATCTTTCAAATATTATATCGTTCTATTTTAGTTCTTTAGATATTTGAAGTGTATATGTTTAATTGTTTCTCAATAGTTTATTGGATTTTCGAACTATTAGATATTTCAACTATAAATTCAAAGTTTTTAGAATTGTATAAGTGTATATGAATACACATATATTACCTGTAGATAACAAAATAAAAACTAAAAGAGATTTAATTAACATTTAATATTAAATATAAGAAAAACAAACAATATATTAATAATAAAAACCAAACAAATAACATAGTTGTTTAATGAAATAAAAAAGAGAAACATTACAATTAAAATGCTTTATTCAATCAAATATAAAAAAATAAAGAGCTTCATCTTCATTATGAAAGGTGGTGGACCAGTAAGATGTTCGGATTGCAAATGCATGTTCTCCATTATCAGTCATATGTTTTCTGATTGTTCCGCTTGAGAGGTTCCAAATTGATTATTCAATTCCTCTTGTCGACTATGCCACTGCTTGTATTGACCCTGCCACTGCTCGTATTGACCACACCACTGCTCGTGCTGACCATGCCATGCCAAATGAAGACCCTGCCACTGCACGTGCTGATCATGCGACCAATTGGTATACTGCATTTGCTGACTATGCGCCCACTCAACATAGTCACGATCGGAAAATCCTTGTAAGGAGTAATAACAATAGGGGTAGAGGGAGATATTCTACTAACTATGTTCAAATAGGAATGTTAAGTAACAATTAATTTATAGAAACCCATCCATCTGAAAATGAGTTGTCTACATATTTGAGCACTACGTTTGATTTAACAAATTATATCAACCGAGATAATGATGATATTATAAGATGGTGAAGTACTAAAATGATGATTATCATATCCTTTGCATGTTGGTTAAAGAGATTTATGCAATATATATGTCTACAGTTGCAAGTGAGTGTGATTTTAGCCAAGCGAGGTTGCAATACACGACTAAGAGAACAAGATTGACGGGCAAAACATTAGGAGTGCTTGTGGTGATCAAGGATTGTACCGCGATAGATAAAAGGATGCAAGACAAATAGTTTAGAGACAAAGTGAATATAGACGATATCTTCGAAGATTATCCAGATAATTATGAAAATACACTTGAACAAGAAATTTGGGTAGAAGATGACGCTGAGGATTATAATTATGGAGAAGAACTTGAAGATGATGAATGATGTTTGTAATAGATTTTTTAGAGCTTGTATTTTAATTTGCAAAAAATTGTACAACTCATGGTCCGCAAGAGTATAAACTGTAAACAGTTAAATTAAAGAAAAAAACCTATTTACCTTTCATTCTAATGACAACAATTGTACTACTAAATACTATCAAAACAAAAAATGCTTGTAATATTTATATCCAAATCATTATAATAATCATAATGTATAATAAACTTATAATCATATACCTTAAAATATTGTAAGGTATGATTTTGATTTATAAAATGATTACAACACTTATAATATTTATAAACAAATCATAATAATAAACGTACTCTAATAATAAAATTATAATAATATAACTTATAGAATTTTAACATTATAAGATATTATTTTGGTTTATAAAATAATATAAATACTTGTAATATTTATTACCAAATCAGAATAATAAGTATCAAACTATAATAATAAAATTATAATCATATAACAACATTTAGAATATTGATAACCAAACCATAATAATACTAACCAAATTTTAATAATAAAATTATAATCATATACACTGTAATATTTTAAAATTATACTTAAGATATGATTTTGATTTATAAAATAATTACAACACTTGTAATATTTCTAACCAAATCATAATAATAAGTATCAAAATGTAATAATAAATTATAATCATATAACGTGTAATATCTTACAATTATAAGATATGATTATGGTTTATAAAATAATAACAATAATTATAATATTTATAACCAAATCATAATAATATTCAAAATTTGATAATAAAATTATAAACCATTGTCAGTGACAATTTCTCACAAGACCATATACTTGTTGGCAAAAAATATCAAACATTTTTTCTAAACAATTGCTCACAAGACCATATACTTGTTGGAACTTAGAAGGATGATACATCATTTGCCATATTTTTCAATATGTTGAAAATTTAAAAATAAAATTTCGGATAGAGCTTGTGGCTCTGATACCATTTTAATGGAGGAAAATATAAAATAACACTCTTTTTAAAACAAACAAACAACTTTGATATCGATTGAAAAAGAATAAATGTTACAAGACACTCTTACAACTCACACTATATGATATATATTTTTCTTTCACTCAAGAGAGCATTCTTGTCTCTCTTTTCTCTTGAGCACTTTGTTGGCGGAAAATATAAAATAAACAAACAACTTTGATATAGATTGAAAAAGAAGAAACGTTACAAAACACTCTTACAACTCACACTAGAGGATAAATATTTTTCATTCACTTAATAGAGAATTTTGTCTCTCTTTTCTCTCACTCTAATTTTCTCTCTAAATTTACTTCTTGGTGTTTTTGGTGATGATCTAGATGGTGGGAAAGCTCCACTATTTATATAACCATAGTGGATAAAAGGATCAACCATCCAAAAGCTTATGGATAGTTAAACACTTAACCTCAAGACTACACTTTCTCATTCTTCATGCTTGGATATTTTGACTCCGAATTCCTTGGGTGTGCTTATCGGGTTACAATTCTCCATTTTAAACTTCTTAAAGATATATTTTACATAGCTTTATTGTGAGATGAAAATTCCATCTTTTTGCTTCTTAACTTCAATGCCAAGGTAGTACGCCATGAGACCTAAGTATGTCATCTCGAATTCCTTCGTCATCAGTTCCTTGAATTTATTGAACATGTTTGGGCTGCTTCTGGTGACGATCAAATCGTCCACGTAGAGGCACACAATCAAAGTATCTTCATATTTGATCTTGGTATATAGAGAGTGCTCGTAAGGATATTTGTTGAAGTCGTTCTCTCATAAATACTTGTCGATTCTACTATTGCATGCCTTAGGATGTGAACTCCCCTTCCGTTGAAGCCGTTCTCTCATAAATACTGTTAAGCGATAACGAATTCCATGTGCTTCATAAAAATCTTGGAATTGATTGGATGTGAACTCCCCTTTTCAGTCAGATCTCATTGCTTTAATCTTATTTCCGCTTTCATTTTTCACAACTACTTTGAACTTTTTAAATATTCCAAAGACTTCGGATTTCCATTTCAAGAATTATACCCAAGTTTTTCTTGAAAAATCATAAATGAAGAAAATAAAGCAGTTACTTTTAACTAGAGAGCTTGACTTGATTGGACCACACACATCGGTATGAATAAGCTCGAGAGGTTTCTTGGTTGTTGATTCTGACTCCTTTGGAAAGATTTTTCTCAATTGATTTCCAAGTAAACATCCTTTACATAGTTGGTCCTTCTTGGATTATAACTCTAAACTTGTAAATTTCAGATGCCCAAATCGGACATGCCATAGCCACGATGAATCTTTGTCACAAGCCTTAAGACACTTTGCAACATCATTTTGAATATTCAATGGACACATTATATTCTTTGACATTTGAAATTTAACAATTAAATCTCATTTGTCATCTCTCATAAAAAGATTATAATTTTTCATATGAATATCATAGCCCTTTTTTAGGAGTTGTCCCAAGCTCAAGATGTTGCCTTTTATGCTAGGTATGTAATAGGCATTTGAAATTATTTGGTAACTACCATCTTTTGCACGAATAAGAATATTACTTTTTCCTTTCATCGATATTTTGCTATCATCTCCAAAAGAGACATTTCCACTCACTGCTTCATTGATCTCTACGAACATGCTTCTTTTTCCACACATATGGTTGCTTGCACCAGTGTCAAGATAATAAGTGTTCTTTTGACCTTCATTAGTGTTTTTCTATGTTAGTAGTACCATATCTTTTTCATCCGTCTTTTCCTCCACATTTTTGGCCCTCTCCTCAACTCTATTGTTGGGACATTTGCATTCTGAAGAATAATATCCAAACGTTTGACATTTATAACATTAGATTTGAGATTTATCATAATTTAAGTTTGGAATTCTTCTTCCACGACCTCGTGTTGGGCTTTCTCATTTCTCGTAGTTGTCGTTGGAATTATTATTGTTGTAATTGCAGCCACGTCTACGAACATGATAACCACATCATTTGCGGCCTCTACGTCTGCCTCAACCACATTGGTTGCTATCATCCCTTTGATTTGCATGAATGTTCTTGAGTTCTAATTTGAGGAATTTCTTAGTGATCTCTTGCTTCTTCTTGTGCTTTTCTTCATAGGCTTATAATGAGCCTTGGAGTTCTTCAATCATCATTTTCTCCAAGTCTTTAGTTTCTTCAATCGTCATGACGACAAACTCAAATTTAGGATCCAACAAACACAGTTTTTTTTATATAACTCTCACATTTTCTAACTTCTCACCATTTTTTTTTAAATTGATTAGAAAAGGTTGCTACTCTTAAGAAATATTCCGAAATAGATTCAGACGCTTTCATATGTAAGGATTCAAATTCACCTCTCAATGTTTAGAGATGTACATTTTTCACCTTTTCGACTCATTTGTAAGAGATTTTTAATTTCTACCACGCTTGCTTAAATGAAGATGCGCTTGAAATCTTTTAGAAGCCATCATCCTTTAATTCTTGATATACAAGGAATATAGTTTTTTGTCTCTCTTTCTTGAATCTTTCAATTTTTTTATCCTCTTAAGTAAGGCTAGATTCGTTTTTGGGTTCGTCGAAGCCTTTTTCTACGACATCCCATACATCATATGCTCCAAGAAAAGCCTTTGTTTTGAGACTCCAATTTTTGTAGTTGCTGTTGTTGAGTGTTGGAACTTGGAAGGATGATACATCATTTGGCATATATTTCAATATGTTGAAAATTTAAAAACAAAATTTCGAATAGAGCTTGTGGCTTTGATACCACTTTGATGGTGGAAAATATAAAACAACACTCTTTAAAACAAACAAACAAATTTGATATAGATTGAAAAATAATAAATGTTACAAGACACTCTTACAACTCACACTATATGATATATATTTTTCTTTCACTCAAGAGAGCATTCTTGTCTCTCTTTTCTCTTGAGCACTTTGTTGGAGGAAAATATAAAACAACACTATGTTTAAAACAAACATACAACTTTTATATAGATTGAAAAAGAAGTAATGTTACAAAACACTTTTACAACTCACACTAGAGGAGAAATATTTTTCTTTCACTCAACAGAGTATTTTTGCCTTCATTTTCTCTCACTCTAATTTTCTCTCTAAGTTTACTTCTTGTGTGTTGGGTGACGCTCTAGATGGTGGGAGAGCTCAACTATTTAGAGAACTATAGCGTAGACAAGAATCCCCCATCCAAAAGCTTATGGATACTTAAACACTCAACCTCAAGACTACACTCAATGTAAAAGTGTTTCTTAAACTCAACATAAGGATGGTCGTACACACAACCTCCACTACAACAATAATTAAAATTTAATTTGTTTCAGGAACATTATCTTGATGGACCTTATTAAGTGGGTTGAACCTTTTAAATGGATCAAGTTTATGATCCAACAATATTTGTAAAAAAATTAGAATATTTTTTTGGCTCAGATATGAGTAAATGGTTCGACCTCTACCCATTTAAAAAAAGAAAATCCACCCATAATAAGAAGTATTGTCATCTGCCTATAGCCTTTGGGATATGGTCAACAAGATCGAAACACCAGCGGTGAAAAGGAATGACCTCGGAGTAAGACATCTGAAGGACGACATGCAACAAGATGTTATTAGTAGAGTGTTGGACCTATCGTCGTTTATTAACATAATTATACGAAAATAATCAATAAATAAGACTCTTCAGTTAAAATTTTTATAGCCGTAGTGTGCATCCTCGCATTGATGGAGTTGAGACATTATAAAACCATATTTGTCGGGACTGAGGAAACAAAGATATTAACTAATGCCTTACTTATAGAGTACATAAATCAACCATACATACCAAAAAATCAAACCTTAACACGTTTGGCCTCAGCTTTGTCCTCTGGGCACACACCCTCAGTAAGGTAATTCTATAACCATTCATTACTTATTAGTGATATTAATATTTTGGAATCTGAGGTGTGTTACAATCGAAATATGGAAGGATTTTGCTTGATCACTGCACACCAAATAAATTCAGCACAACCATTAGAAACTAGTGCATTCACCACCTCATTCTCGGATCGGGATACCTGCTCAAACGTAAATATATAAAAAATATTAGCGTGACGACGAATCTTGTGGAGTGAATAGATGAATATTTCATTTTTAGTTTTAGTCTGACTAATGGCATGATTAATCACCAACTAAAAATCATTGAGGAGCTTCATCCGTGGAGTCCCGTACATGTAAGCGAGTCGAAGACCAATGATGACGACCTTGTATTTGACTTCGTCGGTGGAATTTGCAAACCTAAAATTATGGTTTGATATTTAAATAAGAATATGTTACTTGGATACCGACACTTGCCATCTATTTTGGTTTAAGCCTATCAAGGGAAAGAATGGGTCATTCTGAGTAAAACTTGGTTAAAAGTTTGTCGGGCTTAAATGACACTACACACACCAAAGTTGATATTTAATATTTAACTTCATTAACTATTGAGTGAGAAGATCGAAAATATTAGGTGTTCCCAAAGTGTTTGGGAAACGATGATGTGACGAGATTTTCCAACATATACTGGTCTCGTTGTTAAGATAAGATTTTCTTACATAGTAGATGAACTAGGTATAAATTCTTGATTAAGGCTGCACTAAAGGCGTAGTCAGATAACACACGATACAAATAAAGATAATTCTTTAACATATAGTTTATAAATCAAGAGAGGCCAAATGTTATTCGAGTCTTTGGAATGTCCCATACCATTTTAGGATTCGAGCATAAGCGACTTTCACCATTAGGTATTTGAAAAAAATAGAATAATTTATTCGAATAATGAAAAATGAAGTTGTTTAGTGATGCATGTCCGTCAACCAATAGCTGAGAAGTAGCTCTTGTATTTTATATACCAAAAGATATTATCTTTTAGTAGGCACAACCTCCGGTCTGCTATGAATGCAGTAAGATCTAAATCATCATCATATGATCAGATTCGGCTATAACTAAGATAAAAAGATCTTGAATTTTTTTGAAGTTTCACCCACTATCTAATCAATATATAAGATAAAAAACACTACTGTATAATTTGGCTTTTACAACGATATGAAAACGACGAATATCGTCACAATAGCGTTGCAAAAAGGATTTCGCAATGGGTTTGGAAAAAGAAGTGTCGGTTGTTTTAAGTGAGGGCATTAACCAAACTCAGTTGCCACCGAAAGGCTTTTGCAACCGCCAACAACCAGAAAATGTTGCAAATTTTGACCCGAATAGAAGCGGGTCACGGTGTTGCAACTTCAACCCTAATCAAGAGTATCCTAAATTTCCAAGTTCATCCACTCCAAAATCTCAACAACTTTTACCAACAAATTATTTACAATCAACAACTCGAAACTCTTCACACTAAATGCCACAAACTTATGTTCCTCCTCATAATAAACGTAAAATAACAAAAAGTTCATCTACTCAAAGAATTCTAGTAGAAGCTACATAACCTATCAATTCTAATCCTCATCGAACATTACGCAAGGTAACTCCTCGAACAAACTATTTCTCATAGATTATCTATTGAAAGAATACATTTATAGCTATAGGAGACGTCGATGATGACGATTCTTCTCAAAGCATCACCCATAACCCTACACCATCGTCTCCTCCCCTAAGGGAGATTTCTGAGACCATCATAAAGTCTCAACAAATTCCCTCGAATACCCAAGAGGAAAATCCCGTCTCAACCTCAAATCCTACTCGACTAATAGACGAAGCTGTTGAGGAAGAAAATGATTCATAAGTGACTCAGTCAAATGTCGAGGCCAAGGGAAGTAATATTGCATCTTATACAAAAGATGATGCCTCGAACCAAAGAGCACCAGAAATAAAAATAAATAAATATAAAGCTCTAGTTAAAATTCCCGAGGATGTTGTTGCCTCAATCAATGTAAACTTGAAACCACTCCTCCCTGAATATTTCATGGCGCTAAAAAATGTACCATAACTTCATTATAATGATCATGCTAGTCTGTTGAAGAAACAATGAGGAATTGCAGATAACATTACACTTCGAATTTTAAGGAAAGGGGAGACCCCACTAGATTGTGGAGCGGATGAATTGGTGGTCTAGTATGAGATCATCAATTGGGGTATTCAATTCCCACTAAATCCGTTGATAGTGGAGTACTTTGAAATGTTGAACCTTTGCCCTAGACAAGTGACACCGAATTTATGGTTCATACTCATGTCACCAATTATGGTTTCTAGACTAAACCAAACCCCTTTATCCATCAAAGACTTCCTCATCATGAATGGAATTTCAAAGGGACCGATGCTTCCCTTTTATTATCTGACACTGATTGATAACTTCAAAATAATCGACGACCTGCTCGAAGCTAACAAATTCTGGAAACAGAAATTTATCTTTATATCAGGAGCTTGGGAGAATGGTAAACCAATATCCGAGGAGAACCCTTCCAAAATTAACCTTGCTTGGAGGAGCAATAGTAAGTTATCTTATTTTCATTACTTATTATTATTTACAACTTAAATAATATTTTTCACATACGTTTCTACTTCAATCAAAATTTCAAAGAGGTACAATAGTCGCGAAAATGATGCGAAATATATTTTTTGTCAACTGGTCACGTGGAAAAAGAATGAATGGGAGAATAGGTTCCACTCATATTTCCAACCCATAAATTTTGTAAATAGTCATCAGTGGAGGATTCCTTCGGCGCTAACCTCCCCAAAAATTTAATGGAACCACCAAACCCAAACCTTGTTGTGAATAGACTGTTAGCGTCTGAAGATAAGATTATCTTATATATGCAAAACATATTTGAAAGCCATTTTCCACAAAAAAAAGAAAGAAAAAAAGAAATGAAAAAAGAAAAAAATAAGCTAGTACATCTAGTGCTAGCCCTTCAACTAAACTAAAGCCACAAAATAAAAAAGAGAGCAAGACCAAAAGGAAAGCAACTGAAGTTAGCCTTCCAATAATTGAAGAAGGAGTCGAGGCTGAACCTTCCTCGAAAATAAAGAAGATTACCGCCCCAAAGAAAAAGAACATTTTTAAGACTTCACCAGGTATAAAATTAGAGAATAATTCTAAAGAAAATGTCTTTGAAGTTTCTCCTTTCGAGGCTGAAGAAACTGTAATGGAAGATCATCAAGGAGGAACTATAGTTGAAGACAATCAAAGAGAAATGGCAGTAGAAGATCATCGAGAAAATGACTATCTCTTTCCTGATGATGACATCAACGAATATGAGCTTCAAGTTCTCTACAAAGATATGGATCCAAAGGTTCAACAAAAGGGAACACCTTTGACAAATTGGCCATCAGGTTACTGCTTCTCTCTTATACGAAATATTGAATTAGATACTTCTTTAGCTTGCTCATCGAATCTCATGACTTTCAGTAATCAAGGTTCATGCCTGTTCAAGAGCCATCCGATGAGGTTTTACTTGCACTGCAACCTTTTTCCAACCTTGAAGCGGAACAACAGCATTATGCACAGAAGTAAATTCTTCTCGAAACCATTTGGAAAACATGGCTGAAGAGATGGTTTGATATAAAACGATGTTGCTGCAGAGAAAACATTGAGAGAAATATTTGGCCATCAAATCAACGATAAATTTCAAGTATTCCAAGTTGACAGATCGCAATATATTCATAGAGACATCCAACTCAAACGTCATCTACGCTCTGTCCATGATCAATAAATGGAAGAGCTCAAGACTTCTCATCAAGCTGTGGTAGATTATCTTAAGGCCAAGCATGCCAGGGAATTATCTGAGGAGCAGCAAAAATATTCGATATTTCAAGAATATTTAAATAAAAGTGAGAAAGAAAGAAGAAGTTGACAAATGTTATAACATCTCTCAAGACGGCACTTGAAAGAGAAAAAGAAGTTGTTGTGGAAGCTGCCAAACCTGAGTGTGGACAAGACACACTAGCTGCGATAAAAAATATCAAGGAGCAGCAAACAACTAATTTGGTTCATGAAATCTATGCAACATTCCCAAAGGTAAACTTGTCTAGCTTTTGAGAAATAATCCCTATAGATAACCGTCCCAACGAGGCCTTTGATCTTATCTCCACTTATTCCCAAAGGTAAACCATATTTTAATGTAATTTCAACCCTAATCAAGGCTATCCTAAATTTCCAAGTTCATCCACTCCAGAATCTCAACAACTTTTACCAACAAATTATTTACACTCAACACCTCAAAACACTTCACACTAAATGCCACAAACTTATGTTCCTCCTCAGAAGAAACGTAAAATAACACAAAGTCTATCTACTCAAAGAAGTCTAGTAGAAGCTACATCAACTATCAATTCTAATCCTCCTCGAACATCACACAAGGTAACTCCTCGAACCAATTATTTCTCATAGTTTATCTGTTTGAAAGAATATATTTCTAGCTATAGGAGACGTCGATGATGACGATTATTCTCAAAGCATCACCCATAACCCTACAACATTGTCTCCTCCCCTAATGGAGATTTCTGAGACCATCACAAAGTCTCAATAAATTCCCTCGAATACCCAAGAGGAAAATCTCGTCTCAACCTCAAATCCTCCTCGACTAATAAACGAAGCGGTTGAGAAAGAAAATGATTCATAAGTGACTCAGTCAAATGTCGAGGCCAATGGAAGTAATATTGCATCTTATACAAAAGATGATGCCTCGAACCAAAGAGCACCAGAAATAAAAATAAATAAATATAAAGCTCTAGTTGAAATTCCCGAGGATGTTGTTGCCTCAATCAATGTAAACTTGAAACCACTCCTCCCTGAATATTTCATGGCACTAAAAAATGTACAATACCTTTATTATAATGAAGCTCATGCTAGTCGGTTGAAGAAACAATGAGGAATTGCAGACAACATTACACTTCGACTTTTAAGGAAAGGGGAGACCCCACTAGATTGTGGAGCGGGTGAATTGGTGGTCTAGTATGAGATCATCAATTGGGGTATTAAATTCCCACTAAATCCGTTGATAGTGGAGTACTTTGAAATGTTGAACCTCTGCCCTAGACAAGTGACACCGAATTTATGGTTCATACTCATGTCAGCAATTATGGTTTCTAGACTAAGCCAAACCCCTTTATCTATCAAAGAATTCCTCGCCATGAATGAAATTTCAAAAGGACCGATGCTTCCCTTTTATTATTTAACACTGGTTGATAAATTCAAAATAATCGAAGACCTGCTCGAAGCTAACAAATTCTGGAAACAGAAATTTATCTTTATATCAGGAGCTTGGGAGAATGGTAAACCAATATCCGAGGAGAACCCTTCCAAAATTAACCTTGCTTGGAGGAGCAATAGTAAGTTATCTTATTTTCATTAATTATTATTATTTACAACTTAAATAAGATTTTTCACATACATTTCTACTTCAATCAAAAATTTCAAAGAGGTACAATAGTCGCAAAAATGATGTGAAATATATTTTTTGTCAACTGGTCACGTGGAAAAAGAATGAATGGGACAATAGGTTCCACTCATAATTCCAATCCATAAATTTTGTAAATAGTCATCTGTGGAGGATTCCTTCGGTGCTAACCTCCCCAAAAATTTAATGGAACCACCAAACCCAAACCTTGTTGTGAATAGACTGTTAGCGTCTGAAGATAAGATTATCTTATATGTGCAAAACATATTTGAAAGACATTTTTCCACAAAAAAGAAAAGAAAAAAGAAAAAAGAAGCTAGTACATCTAGTGCTAGCCCTTCAACAGAACTAAAGCCACAAAATAAAAAAGAGAGCAAGACCAAAAGGAAAGCAACTGAAGTTAGCCTTCCAATAATTGAAGAAGGAGTCGAGGCTGAACCTTCCTAAAAAATAAAGAAGATTACCGGCCCAAAGAAAAAGAACATTTTTAAGACTTCGCCATGTAAAAAATTAGAGAATAATTCGAAAGAAAATGTCTCTGAAGTTTCTCCTTCCGAGGCTGAAGAAACTGCCATGGAAGATCATCAAGGAGGAACTATAGTTGAAGACAATCAAAGAGAAATGACAGTAGAAGATCATCGAGAAAATGACTATCTCTTTCCTGATGATGATATCAATGAATATGAGCTTCAAGTTCTCTACAAATATATGGATTCAAAGGTTCAACAAAAGGGAAGAACTTTGACAAATTGGCCATCAGGTTACTGCTTCTCTCTTACATGAAATATTGAATCAGATACTTCTTTGGCTTGCTCATCGACTCTCACGACTTTCAATAATCAAGGTTCATGCCTGTTCAAGAGCCATCCGATGAGGTTTTACTTGCATTGCAACCTTTTTACCAACCTTGAAGCGGCAACAACAGCATTATGCACAGAAGTAAATTCTTCTCGAAGCATGCTAGGGAATTATCTGAGGAGCAGTAAACATATTCGAATTTTCAAGAATCTTTAAATAAAAGTGAGGAGGAAAGAAGAAGTTGACAAATTTTGTAATTCCTCTCAAGACGTCACTTGAAAAAGAAAAAAAAGTTGTTGTGGAAGCTGTCAAAAGTGAGTGTGGAAACGACACACTAGCTGCGATAAAAAAATATCGAGGAGCAGGAAACAACTAATTTGCTTCATGAAATCTATGCAACATTCCCAAAGGTAAAATTGTCTAGCTTCTCGGAAATAATCCCTGTAGATAACCGTCCCAATGAGGCCTTTGATCATATCTCCACTCATTTCTACGAAAAGATAGGTTCAGAAGAAAATGCTACAGAATAAGGAGATTTTTCTGAAGAGAACTCTAAAGAAAATTAATTGATGTTTCCCCTTTTTATCCAAGTTACAAAGTCATCTGATGTTTTGTGGTGACTTGTTTTTATATGGTATTTGACATATCTTTGGTAAGATCGGATTTTAGACTTCAATGAACAAATACCCTTTCTCTTTTCACATTCATTTGCCTTATTATAAATATTTTTGATTTTATTAACAAGTTATTATTACCTAAAATTCCCACATATGTCACAAATAAATTTGTAATCTGTTAAATAACACTTCGAATATAAGTTATGTGTTTAAATAATGTTAACAGCTCCGATAAAATTAGTGCATTTAAAGAACGTTGCACCTCGAATATAAGTAATGTATTTAAAGAGCATAGCACATCAAATATAAGTAATGCGTTTAGAGAGCGTAGCACCTCGGATATAAATAGTGCGTTTAGAGAGCATAACATCTCGATATAAATAGTGTACTTAAAGAGCGTAGCACCTCGAATATAAATAGTTACCAAAATTATTTAAATACTTGTGTTCAAAACAACCATTGGCCAAAAAAGACTTATATTAATATCTTCGAATATTTACATGACACCTCACTAAAACCTCCCTGGGCCAACGAGGTAGGAAAGAGTGTGTCAATTATTCAAAAAAGATTCAAAACAAGAACATCATTCCCAGTATAGCTTCAAGTGTTCTATTTCCAAGGATATTGAAGCATCCTCCCCTGCTCATCACAAATACGATACATACCCGGCTTTATTATCTTCATCACTATATAAGGACCCTCCCAATTTGGGACCATCTTTCCAAGTCGTTTATCCTTTTTATGGAGGAATAATTTCCTTTAAGACTTTGTAACCTTATTTAAAATACCTTCTTCTCACCTTCGAATTATATGAACTTCTCATCAAAGTCTGATAATGAGTCATATTCATATGATCTATAACTCTTTTCTCTTATATCAAGTCTAGTTTTGTTCTTTTTGCCTCTTCGTTTACCTTTTTGGAATATTGAAGTACTACATAAGAAGGTAAAGTAGACTCTACAGGACTAACAAAATCCATACTATACACCAAGATAAAAGGTGTTTCTTGAGTAACCTCTCTAGGAGTTGTACGATAAGCCCACAACACCTCTTGCAAATAGTTTAGCCACTTCCCTGCAACACCCGTTAAATTCTTCTTAAAACCCTCCAAAATAGATCTATTGGTCACTTATACTTGACCATTTTCTTGGGGATTAAAAAAAAATTGTGTTATTCCCCTCGAAGCGCAAAAAGAAGTCATTTCTCTGTTTTTGAATTGAGGACCATTATCCGCAGTGATTTTCTGAGGCACTCCAAAGCGGCAACATATATTATTCATAATGAACTTAATAAAATCAGTGGCTTTCATTCTAGATAGTGGTTCAACTTCAACCCACTTCGAAAAATAATCAACCACTACTATAATCATCTGACACTCTCCAGAAGCCATATGCAATGGTCCTACCAAATCTATTCCCCATCTATCAAAAGGAATAGCTTCAGATATAGAAATAAGGAGTACTACTGGTATGTTAATAGAATTGGAAAAACATGGACAAGTATCACAACCTCAGACTAAGACCTTAGCATCATTCATAATTGAAGACCAATAATTACATTCCAACATAACCTAACGCGTCAAAGACTTCAAACGATAATGATCTGAACCTTCAGCATGAATGAGCTCTGATAAAATCTTTTGACATTCTTCCTTTCCCAAATAACGCAACAATGGTCTACTTAAAGATTTTTTGTATAACACTTCATCCAATACGACATAACCATGGGCCTTCTATCCTAAAGTTTTGGCCAACTATGGATCTAGAGGTAACATACCTCTTACTAAAAAATTAAGAATATTATACGTCCAATCACTTCGAATTATGTATGGAGTGAAAAATATTTCATCATCATATTTACATTCACTGATCGTGTTAAAATCGAAGGACTCTTCTGTAACAATATCCATGGATATTCTTTTGTATAAGAAATTATTGGTAAAGAATCAGAAACAATATTATCTTATTGGTTAATATGCTCTACAATCACATTGTCAAATTGAATAGTCAAATTTCAAAGCTCGCATAGGTACAAAATTAAATGATTTTTCTTATCCTCGGATACAATTGTCATGTGATTTGCCACTAGTTGCGAGTCTATTTTCAAACGAACTGTTATTGCTCCAAAAATATTTACAAGCCAACGCAGCCTCATATTCAGCTTCATTATTTGATGCGTGAAAACCAAATCGAATGGCTTGATACATTTCCTCCCCAGAAGGAGCAACTAATTGAACTCATGCATTGTACCCTAATACACTAGACCCACCATATGTTCGAACTATCCACATCGAAGTTTCTGGCAAGGTATATTTATCTGTCTCTTCATCTTATCTGCTTGAATGAAATTCGACCAAAAAATCAGCTAAAGCTTCAACTTTAATAGCCTTTTGAGGAGTGAAAATGATGTCAAAATCTCTCAATTCTTATTTATTGACCATTTAGTCATTCTACCAAAAATGTCTGGTCGTTGTAACACATTCTTTAATGGGAAAAGAGTTTGAACCACAATGGTGTGAGCTTAAAAATAAGGGTGCATCTTCATAGCAGCCACCACTAAAGCTAAATCAAAATTTTCAAGTTTCAAATACCTTTTCTCAGATGACAACAGAATTTTACTAACATAATAAACTGGCTTTGAAACTCCTTTGTCCTCGCATATTAAAACAACACTTACCGCATAACCAGACACTGCTATATAAAACAATAGATGATCTTCATTTCGAGGCTTAGATAAAATATCTCGTGACAACAATAGTTCTTTAATCTTTGAAAAAGCTGCTTCATAACTTTGTGTCCATTCAAACTCTTTGGGTCTGCGCAACACTTGGAAAAAAGGGAAAAATTTATAAAAAAAACTTTGAAATAAATCGATTATGAGCAGCTAACCTTCATGTCAAAACTTTCACCTCCTTTATAGTTTGAGGAGATGTCATCGAAACTAAAACCTTCAATTGTTTTGGATCTGCTTCTATTCTTTTTTCGCAAATAATATATCCCAAGAAATTCCCTGATCGGCCGCCAAAAGAATAATTCTATGGATTCAGCTTCAAACGAATGGCTCTCAAATTTAAAAAAGTCTTCTCTAAATCGTCAAGGTGTTCATCATCTATGGAAATCCTAACCAATATATCATCAATGTACACCTCTATATTTCTTCCGATATTTGGAGCAAAAGCCTTATTCACCAAACTTTGATATGTTGCTCTAGTATTCTTCAACCCAAATGGTAGAACCCTATAATAATGTAGTCCTCGGTCAACGATGAATGTAGTACTTTCCTGATCTCTTGGATCCATTTAAATCTGATTATACCCTATAAAAGCATCCATAAGAGAAAGAATTGTATTCCCTGAAGTAGAATTCAAGGGATATGGAATGGATCTTTAGGGCATACTTGATTCAAATCTATGAAGTCAACACACATTTTCCATTTTTCGTTCTTATTTTTTACCAATCCATGGTTGGAAGTCCATAAAGGATATTGTACCTCCCTAATATGTCTGCCCCTCGAGAGGCGATCCACATCCTGAACAATAGCCTCTGACTTTTCAACAGAAAAAGCTCTCTGCTTCTGAATAATAGGTTTTATCTTTTGATTTATAGCTAGGCTATGACATATTATATCAGATAGAACTCTGATCATATCATGTGTTTTCCAAGAGAAAACATCCAAGTTATCAAACAGAAACTGTAACAACTGACTACGCAAGGTAGAAGACAACAATGTTCCTATTCATAAAGTCGTCCCATTAGAAAACATATGCTCTTCAATATCCTCACTCATTGTTAAAGAGCCCGGGGTTTACCTTGGATGATCTACTTTGTCTTCATCCGAGGTCAACCCCTTTATTAGCCATTCGATCCTCAGAAATAGAACCTCAAACTCTGAGTGTTCTTGCATAACATTCTCTGGCCACTTTCTGGTCACTTCAAACCACACCAACTCGATCCTTAACATACTTAAAACATTTATGTACAATAGAAACAATATTATACATTCTGGAAAGCCAACATCTCCCCAAAATAGCATATTAACTGGTCAGACATTCAACCACCATAAACAGAACTTGAACCTTATTTTTAAATAGACTTTACCCAAACACACCTCACCTTCGAATTCCCCAATCACCTGAGCTATTACACTCGTACACCCAATTATAGTACGATCAGATCGAAAAATTCGAGGAGGATTACGCATCATATCATATGTATACTTCAATAACATATTTGTTGAGCTCCCTGTATCAATCAAAACAGCAAATTTAAACTTCATATATTTCTGCCCCTATAACCACTAAATCCTTATAAGGACCAACTATTACCTTCAAATCATCCTTATCGAACAGAATAAAAGGAGTATCATGCCTTCCATATAAATGAGTAGACATTTTTCCATATACTTAAGTTATTAGACTAACAACATGCCTTTTCTAGGAACTATTAGTGTTACCAGTCATAGAATTTCCTAAAACTTTCCAAGGACTCAAAATACTCACATAAACTTCAAACTCACCCTTGCTTTTTCGGTTCATCCACAACCATCAAAATTAATCGATTTGGATATGTATCCAATTATTCTGAAGTTGCGTGAAACTCATCGAATTTAGAGTCTAGAATCATTAGTGCACTTTCTTCTTTCGAATTCAGATTTGCTGCTTGTGAAGTCGACGCACTTGGAGCTTTTGATCCACTCATTTTCCCTTTAACAAAAACAACTAGATTGCCCTTCTCTATTAAAATCAGTACCTCCTTTTTCAAAGCTATACAATCTGCATTATCATGCCCAATATCATTATGATACTTACAAAATCTATTGTTGCGTTCTTCTCTTGGCATGTTTATCAAAGCTGGCTTTTTAAAGCTTAAATATCATTTGGAATTTTCATAGATCGCAACAATATTCTTAGTTAAATCAACATAATACTCTGGCCTTATCCATTGATTTGGCCTTGGTCTTTGAAACTGATAACCTGTAGCTTGAGTTGGATACCCTCTAGTTGGAGGATGCAAGTTATTGTTATTACTTAGACGAGGTGGCTGATAATTCGAAGAGTGTCCTTGATTACTTGTCACATGTCCTGAATTCTTTTGACTAGGTCCAACCACTCTTGGAACCCTAGTTGATTCCTCCATTTTAATTTGATCCTTGACTTGAGCCCTCAGTGCTCCAAAAGTTAAAGCTCTCTTCTTTGTTGTTTCATTTGCTAAAGAACCTGGTAATAACCTTATCAAAATACAGCCATAGCCACTAGTTCTTCACAATTATCCAATCATGCTTTTATTAACACAAAACGTTTCGTATAATCCTTTAACTTCTCTCCTACAGCCTGCTTACACTGTATTTTAGTGTCACCATTGGCTCATATTTCTTTACTTCCCACAAAGTTTCGTCAAAAAGTTGTACACAAATCTCAAAAGTTAGAAATAGATCCCCTCAAAATCCTATTGTACATCTTCAATGTTGTACCCTTAAATGTCTGAGAAAAAACCTTATATACCAGCCTACTATCATCTTCGAAGTTCATCATATAGTTCTTAAATTGTTCGATTTTATCATCGGGATCTTGCATCCCATCGAATATTTCGACCTTAGAAATATCAAAACGCTTTGGAAGAGTAATAGACCTTATATCACCTGTTAAAGGAGATGTTTTCCAGTCTACTCCTTGTACATACTGGTCATCTCCTCATATTCCCATACCAGCATACAAATTCTAATCAACCATACATGTGTACTGATTTGATGTATTTCCTTCACACCATTCGGTTTTCTTCAAACAATGAGGCACATTGTCTTTTTTTGGTCTATGCTCTTTACACAATTTTGAGGTCGGCCTCGTTCTTTTTTCGAAGATCCCTAATACCTATTTTGATTAGATGACCCCCAGCTTCCGAACTATCAAATTCATATTCGCTAGACCTAATATACCTATGTTTGTCTTTCTTCTCTTTTCGTGAGGTACGATTCTCTTTAACAGATTCAGAATATTTTTTCTTCCGATCCCTTCGAATCTGATAAGCCGTACATGATCGATCATATTGATTTTCTAGCTCACATTTTTCTTTAACTTGTCGTACCTCAGATTTTATCATTGCTGGCTGGATATGCTCTTCTTTTTGAATATACGAATCTCAATATCCAAATAACCTTGCTGCACTGGAGCTTGACTATCTTCTGCACTTTCTTCCCTATGCAGATCAGATCTCAAAGTCTCAATTCGAATGAACTTGCTGATTTGATATGCTATATTGTGTGTTAATTTTAGATCAATATTTTTTGTTTACTTTGGATTTGAATGGTTGGTGACTCCACATTTTTGGGTTTTAGATTTAAGGCTTCTGGTTCATGTTCGTCGCTTGATATGTGCGTCCATGCCTGATGTTTTTACACATGTCGCTCGAAGAGGACGAGGTGGTGTCGCAAACATTCACGTGATAGACCAACCTAGAATTTCATGATTCATGCAAAATGTTTAAAAACAATCAGTCAGTTTATGAGAATTACATGATATTAGATTTTTGTATCATTACATGATTTGTTTATTGGGCTGATGGTTTATTCCACGGTTATATGATTCCTATGTAGTTTAAAATTTATTATTTTTGTACTTATTCAAAAATATGTGTTTTGTATTAGTTTATTAACTACTAAACTGGTGATTTTTTTGTTTTATCAGAAATGGTGCAAACCAAGACGAGTTTTACTAAGACGTGTGACTAAGATTTGACCCCCGATGCACCGGTGGCCAGAGAGGTGGTGGTCCCTATCAAAAATTCGTCGAGATCGCGTACTAAACAACGTTTGCATCATGGTGGTGCAGCTGATGATACTACTCATACTGTTGGGTGGGTTGCAGTTGGCAGCAATGGTGGTTGATCATCTACGTAGGTAGCACCTTAGGATGAGTTCGAGCAGGTCAATCATCACATCCTTCGTCTATATATCGATTATGCCCTCCACGAGGCGTATAGCATTTTTCACAATGATGTAAGCTTTTTTACAACTTTAGTATTTAAAACCATATTGTTTTAATTTAGTTTCAGCTTAATTTTAATTTACAACTTTTTTATTTACAGTTTTTTTGTTTATTACATATTATAGGAAAGATTGAGCCTACGTTGCTTCTCTATCTACGACAGTCTCCCGAAGCGGGACTTAAGTCGTAATCATACTATGGTGTGGACTAGGTTTATGTATATTATTATTTGCCTCATGATCAATACTCTATCTCATTGGTATACCAACATTCATTTGTTATAGGTATTTTTTGAGGGTTGGCATAATGAGACATCTTCATTCCATTTCTCCTTCGGTGAGATTACCGTCACTCTACGACTGAGAAGTCTAAATATTTTTGTGAGTAAAAGAGAGTTCTAAACAAATCTATACTTTGATTAAAAGAGTTTCTAGAGAAATAAAGTTATTAGAGAGTCTTAGAGAGAGAAAGTTGCCAAATGTCAAAAGTGTCAACACCAATTCCTTCCTAATAAAAGCACATATTTTTATAGGTCATTTGATTACAAGTAACAGACTTTTGTTTGTTACGTCGATATCTTATCTCACAAAACTACTTTTTACAAACATATTTCTTACAAATTACATATCTAGTCATTTATTCTTACATTTTACATCATCCTTCCTTATACATCATAAAATAATTATTTTTCCTATTGTAAAGTAATTATTTTTACTCTTTATTTATTTATCTCCTCATTAGTAGCCCATATAGTCCTTGTGAAAAAACTTAAGGAATGACTAAAATTTGTTGTATATGAGTTAATCTCTATTTTCTCGTCGAAAACGCTCTAAACCATTATGTGGGTGATTTCTCGTTGAAAATGTTATAAACCATTATATGGGTGATTTATCATTGGAAATTCTCTAAATTATTATCTGGGTGACAAAATGCGAAGCAATGCTAACTATGCCTTTTTTAGAAGACTTTTGCTTCTCCTCGGGGATATATTGTTCATATCTTTTTTCTCACAAATCATTCTATTAAAAATTGTAACTCCTCGAAATTCATATGGTGTTTCAAAGTTGATTTCTAGAATAGTGTAAAAACTAATAAAAGTTATGGGGTAAGTATACTATTTGATTCTTACACGCATTCGCATGTCAAGCTACTCAAATTATAATCACTAGGTGCTTGTTTCACGTCAAATCAGACGATATCCCATAAGCATTTGCCAACTCTTCAACTTCCCCCTAAACAAATCCCATTACCCATCTTCAAAACCCTTCCTATAAATACTCTTCCATATCATATTTCACCTAACATAATTTAATTCTAAAGATAAAAGGAGAAAGTTTGTCATTAAAATAGCTCATTCACTATCGCCACCATATTCTATCCCTGAGGTTCTATCTGATTTGTTTCCATTCTATTTATGTTCATTCTAAAAAACACTTGGGACTTGCTTACCATCGCACAAACATCCCTTGAGAGAGAAGATGTCGGTATAGTTTACGATAAACCCCTGCAAGTTATTTAAACATTCATGTACGGTCCATGGCCTCCTACCAAAAATCATCACCCTCTCTCGACCTCGAGAGTTACTCATATAACCCTTCCGATCTAACATCCATAATTTGTTGACAAAAGCCGCCTCGAACAGGTCAAGATCAATTACCTCAAACAAATAAAGATAAAAAACCTCGCAAATGTTAGTTCATTGCCATGGGAGAATCTCGAAGAGCTTAACACTTCAAAAAAATCAATACATTTTACACCATAAAGAAAATACCACCACTACCAATCAACAAAGCATCCTAAGACCTTCTCCCTCGAAGGAACAATTAGGACAGACAAAAATTCACATGTGATCCCTTCAGAGAACATCCAAAAAATTACCTCAAATGTACCCCTCTCAAAACATAAAATACGCCCATTGCTTTAAAAACATCTTCCTAAAATTAAGACTGACCCACTAGTTCAACGACTCCTCCCTAACTTTGAGATGAACAATCCGAGGAAGTTGTTGATTCTGAATCAAGGACTAATAATGATTCAGCGGTTTGAATAATTGATTGCGTACTTACTTCTAATTCCGAGGAGAATGCTGTGAAAAATAAAAACCAAGCCAAAGAAAAAGGCCAAAGAAGTTTTCACATTATCTGCTGAAATAGTTTCCACTTTGAGCATAAATCTTAAGGACGACTTCCCTAAATATCTTATTGCACTTAAATGTGCAATATGAATATTTTGACCAATCTAAGTCTGTAGTACTTCGTAACCAATTGGGTATTCCAGAGAACATCTCCTTTTGGCTACCCTCTGTGGGAGAGACTCTTCTTTAATGTCGGGAAAATGAGTTGGTATGCTACCCATAAATTTTAAAATGGGGTCTTCGGTTTCCATTGGACCCAATAATTGTGGACTACTTCGAAATAATTGACCTTTCCCTAGCCAAGAAAGTCCCAACCTCTGCTTCCGCCTACTATCTTACACTAGGGCTTTGAGACTTGCCAAAATTCCTCTCCCTATCGAACAGTTTATAGCTAAGGTAAGTGTCTCAAAATGTCCACTACTCTCATTATATCATCTTATCCTCAAAAATACTTTTAAGATAATGGGTGATGTTCTCGAGACGGATAAGACATGGAAACAGAAATGTTTATTCATATCTGTTTGTTGGGAGAATGGAAAAGAAATCTCGACAGATGACCGTTCGAGGTTGTCTCTGAGATGGAAGAGCACCAATCAGTCTTATATTTCTTTATATTTGATTTTCCCATAATTTATACTAACTTTACTTACCTTGTGTAGAAATTTCGAAGTGCTATCAAATTCATCGTCCTGCTACAGATGAGACATTCTCTAAAGTAAGTGAATGGGTGACAGAAGAGTGGTCAAACAAATTTCATCAGTGTTTTGATCCACTCAACTTTGTCCAAAGTCATATCTGGAAGATATCCCATGATTCTGTCATGGATGTGGATAAACTAATGGAGCCTACTTCTTCAAGTAATGTAGTGAATAGATTAGTTACACCAGATTCTCGAGTTGTTCTTCCTGCTCTAAATAGGGCCTCAAGCTATAAACCAAAGAAGAATTCAAATAAGAATGCTCAAGTTGAGTCATCTAAGGAAACGAAGAAGGTTAGCACAAAAAAGAAAACCAAGAGAAAAGCTGCAGAAGTTATCACTTTTGAACCCAAACATCCCCCCCCTCCGAAGTTCGAAAATAAATAAATTTGGTTGTCAAAAAGAAAAGGAAAGTGTGGTCGTCGAAGATCATGAGTCTGGTCACTTGAGCCACTTTAGTAAATGAGAGAACTAAAGTTTTAGAGAGAGAAATAGATTCTAGAGAGAGAAAATCAAAGTGTACAAATGCTCTAACTCAAAAATACAACCCATTTATTAGATCAGCTTTGGCCTTTACATAGAGGCACAATGACTTAGCTTACAACTGAAAACAGTTACATAAAAGGGCAAATTACACGTTACTCCCTGACTAAAATACATAGTTCTCAATTCCTCCTCTAACTTTATAATATGTTATATAAGGTTTTATTATTGGCATTTTATTCCTCAAAATTTCACTTCCTTATCAGTAGCCCCCTTAGTTCTCATGTCAGTAAATGAATGAGAACAAATCAACTTTGAACATAGGAAGAAGCAAAGATAATTTCCTCTTCTAGATTCGAACTACGTTGATCATTTTGTTATTTCATTATTTGTGTTAAATACTTTGAAATATATTAATAGAGTATTATCCTTTTGTATCACAATTCCAAGTGGAAACTAATCATCTAAGGTGTCAAACCTACTTCCCAACAAACCATAACTCTCTAAGCACTAGGTCTAAAACTAGGCCCTTGGAGTTACAGACGTTGAACCCTTATCTACGTAACCGCTTCAACTTTTGTCCAATCAACGTCCATATTTTCCACTTCTCAACACGTCATTTATCCTCTTATAAATTCAACTGTGACCCATTGTTTGATTCACAAAAAAAAATTCCTTCAGAGAGAAAGCGTAAAAAATCCAAACTCATTTGCTACCTTAACTGGCTTCTTCAAACTACTGGTTATTTTCACAGAAAAACTCATCTTTTCCGATCAATCTTCAATCAGTTTATAAGAAAGCACCCAAAATCCAGAAGATCCAAAGCCAGAATTCCCAATGAACCTAAATCCCCAAAGTCAGACAACAATGTATTCGGAGCTTACGATTACTTCTGCATAAGTGAGAGAGAAGAAGAATATAGATCAGCTGGATTAATAAGCAACACTCCCCTTGGAACATCAACAAAGACCATTTATTACGGTAACTTTGATCCTTCCAAAACTCCTGTTTTTCACCTTCACCTTTTGGAGAGGAAAGCCAATCCTCAAGAACTCGAACGCCGAAAGAACCTCGAATCTCATCGTCTCTTACTAATTCATCACCTCGAATTAGCCGTCAAATAGTCAAATCCTCTTCGAATCAAAATCTGAAGCAACCCCCTCCTCAACCAACCTTTTAAAAACCTTTCTCCCACGAGCTCCTAGAAAAAATACTTTCATAGCCATGGGAGACGATGATGATGTTATGTCAAATCCGTCTACTATTTCTCTCCCCCGAGGGAATTTTTTGAGACAAGTATATCATCTCAACAAATTCTCTCGAATAATCCTCATCGATTAAGAGACAAGGAATCAGAAGCAGAAGTCGATTATGATGCTACTCAGTCAAATAATGAGGCTGATACATAGGAGAAAGCTTAAAAGAATCAGAGGATGCTCCACAAGAAAAATCCATAGACCGAGAGAAAAGAAAGCTCTTATCAGCATATCCGATGAGGAAATGGCATCAATTGGTGAGAATTTGAGGTCTCTTGATGTGAATTGTGTTGTGGCTCTAAAAACGTTTCATACGTATACTACAAAGAGAGCCAAGCAAATGATTTAAAGAAACAGTGAGGAATGGGAGATAACATCACACTTTGTCTTCCTAAAAAAGGAGAAACACCCTTAGACTGCAAAAAAAAAGACGAACTGGTAGTCTACCCACAAATCATCAACTGGGGGCTTCGATTTCCACTGGAGCCCATGATAGTGGATTACTTCGAACTTTTGAGTCTATGTCCAACCCAAGTGACACCAAATCAATGGTTCACGTTTCTTTCTGGAATTATGGCCTCCTGCTTATCCAAAATTCCGATCCGCATTGAGGATTTTATTTCTTTAACCAAATTGTCAAAGGGACCAATGCTTCCATTTTACTATCTCACTTTCGATGATAACTTAAAAATAATCGACGATCTCCTATAAGAAACCAAATTTTGGAAGCAAAAATTCATCTTCGTTTCAGGAGCATGGGAAAATAGTAAAGTTATATCTGAAGCCAACCCATCAAGATTGAACCTCGTCTAGAGGAGTTTTCGTAAGTATCTTAATATTGTGGTTCTGAATTAAATTTTCAACTAATGCCATCCTCATTTGTTATCAACTTTTATATTCCAAACATAAATTTCGAGGCGTTATGCCATTCGTCGAGAAAAATCCAAGGAAATATTCATTAAGGTTGCTGCTTGGGCTAAAAAGGAACGGAATAACACTTTCCATACAGCCTTTGAGCCCATCAACTTCCTTAACAGTCGCCTATTCTCGATCACACTTGGAGCCTTTCCCCCTGAAAACTTGATGTAATCACCCAATCCTCGACAAGCTGTGAGGAGTTTGGTACATCCTGACTGCAAAGTGTTCATACCAATCCGTAGTAGATCAAACAACCAACTTCCCCAAAAGAAAAAGGCAAAAAAGAATAAAAAGGTAGCCAGTACATCTGGTGCTAGCCCTTCAACAGATCTGAAGTCGAAAAGTTCGAAGCAAAAGACAAAAGAAAACACACTTCGAAGAAGGAATAGAAGAGGGTCACTCTCCAAAAAAGAAGAAAACGGTTGCGCCTTCAAAAAGAAAGGTACCACTAGAGCTGCCCCCAGAAGAAAGCAAAAAATAAAGTTGTGGAGGTTTTCGAAGAAATATTGTCTAATGACAACGAAATTGTAGCTGCTGATAATCAACAAAGTCATCAAAAGGAAAATGAAGGAAATGCTGAAGATGCTACCAATCAACAAAAGGAAACTGTTACTGCATAAAATAACCAAGGTGATGATCACTTTGATCCTCATAGTTTCATTAACTTCGATGAATCGCAAGAGCTTACTGGAGAAGAAGATCTTATCGTTCAAGAGATTCAAACTCATTTGCACAATCTTGGTAGAAGACCTGCATCCGCTACCTTTGAGGCCGCATCTCCTAAGGTTATTGTCCCTACAATTTACTTATATCTTATTCATCGACCTAGCCCACCGGTCTTCCCTCCTGAGGAGCCTTCCGAAGAAGTCATAGCTGCTCTTCAACCTTTTTCTGAACTTAATACTACAGTGAAAAATCTTACTCAAGAAATCGAGGCCTCTCAAAGTCACCAGAAACGTATGGCTAAAGATATGGTTCGCTATAAATGTGTTGTTGAGGCTGAGAAAAAAATGAGGGACATCTTTGGTGACCTTATAAAAGATCAGTTTCATGAATTCCAAATGGTAAGGTCTGAATTTCTCATAGCACTTCTATATGTCAAAAAATATCTCAGAGAAAAGCATCGAATCGAGAAGAAAATCTCAACACCTCACACCATGAAGAAATTGATCAACTCAAGACAAAACATCATGAAGAGTTAGCTATTGAGAAGAAAAAATTAAATGAGCTTCAAACTTCTCTTGTCAACAGTGAAGCAGAAAAGAAAAACTTAACCGATGAGATGGTTGTCCTCAAGACTGGTTTTGAAAAATAAAAAAAACTTATTGTCACTACTGCTGAAAATGAATGCACCAAAGACATGATGGCGGCCATCAATAATTGGTTAAGAACAAAAAATCATCACAGTCCTTCGAGAAATTCATGCCACGTATCCTAAGATAGATCTTTCTAACTTTTGGAGTGGAATTCCCATCGAATGGCACCCTAGCGAAGCTTTCGATCCTATTCCAAGTTCATCATCCAAAGAGGAATCATCCGGAGAGAGCTCCGAGGACGAGTAATTTCACTATCTTTTGGTTCATTTTTGTACTTGTCATATCATCACTATAAATTTTGTGCCTATCGAGTTTAATTTGAATGACAAAAGTCTTTGTTTATGATCCATTATTCATTTTAAGTTATGTTCACGTTTGATTATTATTTATATTATTTATTCAATATAAAAACATAATATAATACTTTTAACAACCATGACGATATGTAACACTTCGAAATTGATAGTGTATTTAATGAACGTAGCACTTCGAATACCACAGAGTGTTCGATGAGCGTAACACTTTGAACATTATACAATGTTTAATGAACCTAACACTTGGAATATCATAGAATGTTTTATGAACGTAACACTTCGAATATCATAGAGTGTTTAATGAACGTAAAACTTCAAATATGGTTGTTTCTTCGAAAAGTGTGCACAACACTTTGGAATATTCTACTATTGGTTAACCTCAAATATGATCAGTTACCAAAATAGTTTAAATAAACGATTGCAAATAACCATTGGCCAAAAAATGCATTTTATTGATAATTTTGAATATGTATATAACGCCTCGTCAAAACCTCCATGGGCCAACGGGATTGGAAATAATGCGTTAATCAATCAAAGAAAATGATTTAAAAATACAAACACAATTATTCCCAATACAATTTATGATGTTGTATATTCTACGGGTGTTGAAGCATCCTCCCTTAATTATCACAAAGATGATAAAAACCTGGCTTTATCCTTTCAACAACCATATAAGGTCCTTCCCAATTCAGGGCCATCTTTTTTAGGCTCTTTTCCTTGGTGTGTAGAAATAACTTTCTCAACACGTTATCACCTACCTTAAATTCCCTCCTTTTCACCCTTGAGTTATACATATTCCTCATAAGAGTTTGATAATGAATTACATTTAAATGAGCTCTAACTCTTTTCTCATCAATCAAATCCAAACTTGGTTTTTTAGCTTCGTCTTTCAATTCTTCTGAATATTAAGTTATCCTAAAAGATGACAAAGTAGATTCCACAGGGCTAACAACATCCATTCCATATGCTAAAATAAAATGAGTTTCTTTAGTAGCTTCCCTAGGAGTTGTTCGATAAGCCCTAAGCAGTTCTTGCAAATAATTAGGCCACTTTCCTGCTGCTCATATTAAATTATTTTTCAAATCTTCCATAATAGACCTATTTTTCACCTCCACTTGTCCATTTGATTGGGGATGAAACGGTGTTGAAAAACACTGCTTAATTCCATTTAAAGTATATAAAGAAGCCATTTCTTTATTATTGGTAATTCTTCGCGGCACTTCAAAACGAAGGCAAATATTGTTTACAATGAATTTAATCACATTTTTTTACTTTGTTCCAGGTAATGGCTCTGCTTCTGCCCACTCTTTTAAATAGTCCACCACAACAATTATCATTTTTCTCCCTCCATAAGGTATTGGCAAAGGTTCCACCAAATCAATTCCCCATCTATCAAACCAAATGGTTTCGGTAATAGGCATAAGTGGAACTGTTGATTTATGAATAGAATTAACAAATCTTTGACAAGTATTATAGTTTCAAACCAAGTTCTTGCCATCATTCATGATTGAAGGCCAATAAAACCCTGCAAGCAAAACCCGACGAATTAATACCTTAAAGCCACAATACGCTGATCCTTCTCCATCATGCAGCTCTGATTAAACTTCCTGTGATTCTTGTTTATTCAAACATCGAAATAAGGGCCTAATTAATACTTTCTTATACAAAACTTCATCCAAAACTATGTAGCCACGAGCTTTGCCCCACAATTGTTTAGCCAATTTTTCATCTTCAGGCAACTCTCCTCTAATTAAACAAATCAAAATATTAGTTCTCCAGTGGCCTCTGACTGTATCAGGGGTGACAAACAGTTTCTCAATATATTCACATCGGCTCGCCCGAGCTCGCTTTTTGGACACTTGAGCCCAAACCCGACCCGTCCCGCTCCCTGGGTTTATATTTTCAAACCCGAGCTCGTCCGTTCACGTATGTCGGTCAACCCGGCCCGACCCGCGGATATTAATTTTAATATATTAATTTACTTTATATATATATATATATATATATATATATTATTGTTATTATATATATACATATATATATAATAATTTTCAGGCCGGAACGGGTCGGACAAATTAGAAACCTGAATCTGATCCAGCCCGGTTGCGGGTTACAATTTCTTAACCCGGACCGAACCCGTTCTATGTTCGGGTCGGATCCGGCCGGGTCGGACCGGGTCGGGCTAGACAACACCCAAATTGCCATCCCTACTTTATCCCTCTTTCACTGATAACATAACCCAGGAATTTGCGTGATCGAGCTCCAAAAGTACATTTTTCTAGATTTAGTTTCAGCCTTATTTCCCTTAAATTCAGCTGGTCTATCCGACGAACAGGAAATAGGTCTTGAGGACATGCTTGATTTAAGTCCGAAAAATCAACACATATTCTCCACTTCCCTTTTTCTTACCACTACTGGATTCGCCGTCCATAGAGGAGTCTGAGATTCCCTTGTATGTCCGAACCTAAATAAGCGGTCCACCTCGGAAACAATAGCTTTTGCCTTTTCTGATGCAAATTCCCATCTCTTTTGAATTACAGGCTTCACTCTCAGATTAACAACTAGGCTATGATAAATTATTTCGATTGGTACTCCTACCACGTCCTTTATTTTCCAAGCAAAAACATCCAGATTATGGGACAAAAAATTGTAACAGTTGTTGACATAGAACTGGGGTCGGTAAGATTCATATTCGAAGTATTATTCCCTCAGAAAAAGTATACTCCACTATCTCTTCACTTATTGTTAACGACCCTTGGGTTTCCCTCAGATCGTTAACCCTTTCATCAAAATTGGAGGTCAACCCCCCTGACTGCTATTCATTCATCATATCATCACTGCTGGATCCTCGAATCTAAAATGTAGTGGCGTAGCATTCCCTTGCAACCTTTTGATCGCTTCGAACACAGATGGACTGTTGCTACAACACCATACATCACTGACAACCAAGACCTTCCAAAAATGGGCATTATAACTTGTAGGAAAGTCTATCACCATAAAAAAAATACTTGAACCTACTTCTTGAAACGTTCTTTTCCTAAGCTTACCTCCCCCTCGAATTCTCCTATTACCCGTGCAGTTACTCTAGTTAAACCAATGATGGTGCACTCTGACTGAGAAATCCGAGGAGAATTGCGCATTCTATCATATGTTGCTTCAAAAAAGATGTTCGAAGAACTCCCAATATATATCAACACGTGTCGAATCTCAACACCAGAAATTTCTACCCCAATGACCATTGCATCCTCATGTGGCCCTACAGTACCGGGCAAATCATCCTCATCGATAAGAATAAAGGGAATGTCTCCAATGCCATACAGATGGGTAGATACGTTTCCCTCTATTTGAGTTGCCAAACTTACAATATGTCGTTTCCTTGAGATATCAGTATTTTGAGTCCTCAAATCACCCCAAAAAATGGCCAATGACTCAAAATACTCACACAAAGTTCGAACATGCCCCTTCTTTATTGGCTCTTCCACCGCCATCAAGATTAATCTATCTGGATCTATAACTAAATATTCTGAGGCAGCATCAAAGTCATCAACCTTTGAAGACTTTATTGGCTATTCGATGCTAAAGTAGTTTTCGATGCATTGCTATGTGCCTTCACATAAGTCAGTAGCTTCCCATTTTCAATTAAAGTTTAGACTTCCTTTTCCAGAGCAATACAATCAGCAAAATCATGACCAATGTCATTGTGATACCTACATAATTTGTTGTTTCGCTCCTCCATAAGCTTGTTGATTGGAGCGGGCTTCCTGAAATTTACGTATCCCTTAGTCTTATAAAAAATGACAGCCACACTTTCAATCAAATCTGCATAACGTTCAAGCCTTATCCATTAATTCAGCATCGGCTTATTGAATTAGTATGACAGAGCTTGATTCGAATATTCTCTAGTCTGAGGTGGTAAATTGTTATTCCTCGGACGCGCTTGCTGAGCAGCATTTGAAGATTTCCTTGGTTATGTGGCACCTGTCCCGGATTCTTTGGAACATTAACTGTTTCTCCTCGGACCTTTATTGATTCTTCAACTTTGATTTGATCTTCAATCTGATCCATTAAAGCTCTTCTTTTGGTTGACTCATTAGCTAAATCACCTGGCAACAGTCCCTGAAGAAAAGCAGCCATTGCCACTGACTCTTCACAATTATCCAAACTTGTTTTTGTCAAAACAAAGCGCTTCGTGTAATTCTTCAACTTTTCTCCAACTGCTTATTTTCATTGGATAATTGTGTCCCCATTTTCTCTCATTTCCTTACTCCAAACAAATTGTCTTCAAAAAACAGTATAAAAATCTCTGAAGTTTGAAATGGATCCCCTTGGAATTCGGTTATACTATTTCAAAGCTGTTCCTTTAAAAGTCTGTGAGAAATCCCTACATACCAGCATGTCGTCATCCTCGAACTTCATCATATAATTTTTGAACTGTTCGATTTGATCGTCTGGATCCTACATCCCATCGAACTTTTTAACTTTTGAGATGATAAAACGCTTCGCAAGCGTAATAGATCAAATTTCACTTGTCAATGTTAAATTCATCCAATCGACACCTTGAACATACTGATCCTCAGTTCCCATTACCGCATATAAATTTCGATCACCCCCATCATATTGATTAGACGTGTTTCCTTCACAACAATTAGACTTTATCAAACATCAAGGTACAATATATCTCCTGGCTTTGTGCGTTTTCTTATACTTTCGAGGTTGATCTCTCTTCGAAGAGCCCCTGTACTTTTTAAAACATGATCCATAACTCTCAACCTCCTCGTGATTAGATGTGACATACTTTTGTTTATATTTCTTTTCTTTTTTAGAAGAGTGACGCTGTTTTGGAGCTTTGAAGCGTGCCTTCTTCTACTCACTCTTGTTTTGATGATTAGTGTAAGATCGATCAGATTGGTTTCCAGCTTCATTTTGTTCATTCATTTGTCTCACCTCGGATTTCAGCCTTGCTGACTGAATCTCTTGTTCTCTCTGATCGTATTTATTGGCCAGAGCGTTTATCTTATCTAAGAGTTGATTCATTCGTAAATTTTTCTCAAACTGAGTCTAGTGGATCGGAGGACCCTTCTTGTATATCATCTATCCTCTGCAAATCATTTTTAGCATTTCGACAGCTGATCAAACCAACGAGTCATTTTCTGGATTCATCATAAAATTTTAATATTATTTTTTAAGATCGATAAAATTCAAACTAGCAAAATAGACACCAATTGTTAATCGTCCCCAACAGAGTCGCCAATTTGATGAGTTTGGTCACTTGAATCACTTTAGTAAATGAGAGAAGTAAAGTTTTAAAGAGAGAAATAGATTCTAGAGAGAGAAAACCAGAGTGTACAAATGCTCTAACTCAAAAATCCAACCCCTTTATAAGATCAGCCTTGGCATTTATATAGACGCATAAAAAATTAGCTTACAACTCAAAATATTTACATTAAAGGGCTAATTACACGTTAGTCCCTGACTAAAATACATAGTTCTCAATTTCTCCTTTAACTTTATAATTTTTTATATAAGGTTTTATTATTGGCATTTTAGTCCTTAAAATTTCACTTCCTTATTAGAACACTTTTAGTGAAACTGTTTATGATCAAGTTATTAATACCTCCTCCCCAAATCCGACGCCCGAATTTGATGGAAATGAAGAGGAGAATGAAGAACATCAGTTCTATGACTCACGAACCATAGTTTCAAGAAAATTAACATCAAGTTGTTGGCACTACGAATGAGACTGTTGAGACTCATTTGGTCAACATGGAAAAAAATCCTTCGGAAAATCAACAAACAATGCTTCACGAAAATAAACCACCATATCCTTTAGTGACCCTTCTTGAAGCATATGTGTTAGAAAAAACCTTCCATGTACCCCACTAATAAAAAATTGGAGGACTTGCTTAATACAATCCAACATTCGGTGACCCTAAAAAACACTTAAAAACTGAACAAGGAAGCTTCATATGTTTGAAAACAATTCGAAATTATGGCAAAAGATATTATCCACTGCAAAAAAAAACAACGGGAAAAAAAAGGTGGGCTAAAGTGGCTCAAATGAATCTTATTGATCAATTCCAAGTATTTTAAATGGATAGAGCTAAATGGCATAACATGGCTATGCAATTGAAGAACTATCTGACTAAGAAGCACGAAGAGGCATCAAATTGTCTTTAAAGTATGAAGAAGAATTAGATCAACTGTCTTCAAAACACAAAGTAAAATTACAACAAAAAAATATTAACCTCAGAAAAATTAATACTTTGTATGAGGAAAATATATATATATATAAAAAAATCCCTTCAAGACTTAGAATCGTATTGCTATAACCGCTGATGTCAACACGTGTACAAACAATTGCCTTTAAACATTAAAGACAACGGATCAAGAAGCCAAAATTCCATGATTCTTAACTTCCACAAGAGATATCCAAAAGCAAACATGGTGTACTATTGGTAATTGGTGCCAGACAATTGACGCTCTAAAGATGAATTTACTATTGTTGTACGTGATTTAGAGGAGTAAAACCACACAACATTCATATCGAAACACACAACAAAATCTACAATAATTTTAAGGAAATGTTTTAACGTGATCGCATAAGTTGCGCAATTACCATGTACGAATGTCGCAAGGATTATGTGAAAACAACCATTCTGGTTAATTTTCCAAGCCAAAAAATAATAATATCATCGGACACACAACACAGACATATGCTTTTTCTCAAGCCATGCGAAAAAGTGCTCTTTTTTTTCTCAGTGTCAAAACATTAGCATATGGTCGCGTATAACGTGCAACGCGACGCTATTATTTTGCAGCTTTTATGTGAAATACTTATATTTGTATAAACCAAGCAACTGTTTAATAATTAATGTAGATACCATTACAATTGCAGATATAATAAAGTTAATAACCTCAAAACAAGTTGAGATTAAAAACAATGATGCATAGTACAATAAAAATTATTAGTCAAATCATAGGTTAAAATCAACGGGTGACCAATTCGTAATCGCATCCGCTTTCTCAGCAAAGCTAACCTCAAAATATTCTAGCATATCCCTTGTAATGAAATTATTAACTTTCAAGTTCCACATGTCAAAGGTCTATTTCCTTATTTTGTAAGTTATGTCGAATACACGATGTATTGGTTTGATTTTATAAGATTATACTCGGTTTTGACTTCTGCATGACTTCGCGGAGTTGTATATAGAGCTCTCAATCGTCCATACTTATAGTACATCCGACACAACAGTTCACTGAAAAAATCGTAGGTGGTCTCATGATATAGTATTATTTGTACACACTTCACGGTTTGAAGCAAGTGATAGTCTTCGTCAGAGGTCCACGCCATACCTAAGGACTCTTTTGTTTTTTTATACTCAATAATATTAGGTGGATCAACTATTACGTCATGATTTAGTTACTTTATGAATAGAAATCCTACATTGGCGGTGGAAAATTTAATTTAGTGGGAAATCTAATTTGGTGGGAATTAATAATTGGCTGGAAAAATAAATAATTGGCTGGAAACATAAATACAAGGGAAGAAAAATGAAAACGAAAATAAAGAGTATACGTAAACACAAATGAAAACAAAAATAAAGAGTTCGCAAAAATTTAGACATTGCATAATTAAGTAGTGACATAATTTGTAATCAAAACAAATAAGTTTGAAAACATAAAGTAACATGATATCAATTGTTATCTTTTGTTGAGATCGGTAAAGAATAACTCTTCGTTAAGATTCAGTTTCCTAGTCGGCATAATTTGTATAAATTGATTGAATCTACCACAGTACAGATGCATCAATTGACTCGCTTTTTTGTGATGCGGGCATCCCATGGAGAGTATAATGACAACAACGGCCCATCGGGATAAGTTGTAATGTGCAAAATTGAATATCAATGCATTAGATATGATATAAAAACCACATAAATAATAAAATCTGAATATAAGAAAAGTGATATACTTAAATTAACGTAGTGGATACCATGTACGAAGGCTATTACAATCTCTATAGTTGTTGAAGAACTAACAAGGGGACTCCCAAAAATTGATAGATAAGTTAAAGACCTTGTTTGAGAGACATAGTACAGTAAACATTGATATTTTGTTGCTAGACTAATCCAATGTGTGAAAATGTTATGCAGTACCGGCTATAAAGTTGGGATTTGAAGTAATACAACCTACGTACAATATCATCCAAACAATCGGACCAACCGTAAACCTTCAACCACAAAGCACGATATTTATTCAATTCCGTAAAAAAATATCGTTCTAACAATTTGTCAATTATCCTTGATATCATTTATCGAGTGCGATACAGACTAATAATTGTATTTTCCGCCTGAGATAACGTCTTCCAAGTTATAATAATAAGGATGTAAAAACGTCGGTATGCACTTGAGGTATAAAGTTAACTTTCCTTCCTTAATAATTTTCTTGGGTCGACCAACTTTCATTTTTGTGGCTGGAGGTTTGGGTACTACAAACAAAGGCACTCTCAAGGCAGTTTTACTCCCTAACGTGTTCGTGGGTGTGCTACCTAATATGTTCGTGGGCGTGCTAGTACTCGCGGTTTGTTCAAAGAGGTATTCTCACAAACTAGGATTCCATTTAGTCGATTTGTCCATGTCAAATTTTGGCCTACCTTTAGCTCTAACACGTTCTTTAGGCTTTTGGATATAACTAGATTCGGGATTTAAGATTCGTATAACCCTATTTTAATATGATCTTGTTTTTCATGGCCAAAACTACGAATAAAACAATCATAGTTTTTTTAGTAATGCATCTTCATGCGGAGGGGCATCTCTATGAACAATTTCTAGTTTTCTCCAAAATATATCCACATCTTCCCTAGGAATTTATCTATGTTATCTTTATATTGAAGCTACTTCACATATGCAAGGTAACCCATGTGTTTTTCTAAGGACGCATTGGCAACATAATACCCGATCTACGTCTATATCTCTCAAAAGTATAATAATGTATGACAATTCTTGTAGGCCCACATGGGATACATCAATGACTAGTTGTGAGTTCAAAGTATTTGCTAAACCAGATAGAGTACAAAACTTACTTCACTCGAAAGATTTGAGGATTCCCACATGCTTCTTCATTAGGAGCTTTTGAAATTTTTTGCAAAATAATTTAAAATTGCATTGGTTGGTACCAAGGTATTTTTTAAGGGTCGAGCGAGAACTCTCGCACCTACAAATGAAATTGATAATTAAAACAGTTATTTTTTGTGATAAAAAAATGAATGATAACAAAATTAATTTTACCTATTCGTTATTCTATTTCGTAGTGTTTGATCTTGTTCGTTAGATGATTTAGAAACTTTTTGTCATATTTCGTTATCCATGCCGATATAATGTATTTGATACATTTAGGGTAAAAGGCAAACATTTTATGCAATGTAGCTAGATATTTGTCGTAAGCTTCGCCCGTGTCTGCATCGGTAAAGAAACCATAAAACGATAAATTGCTTTGAAACTGCATTGGGCATCAACTTTCAAATTGTCCCTTGAATGTTCTTGTTTATACGAAACTTGCATAGCAAGTTACTTATGCCTGGAAATATTTCCTCGATAGCTTTCATGAGAGCTAACTCATGACCGATAAAAATAACAGTCAGAAATGGACACATAGTATGCATCATCCAACCACGAATAATACTCAAAGCCTATGCATAGTTTTGTATATTATCTCCGGTCAAAAACACATGGGCAACAATATATTTAATTGAAGTTGAAGTTATTCCAATAATCTCGAGCAATGGAATTTTATACCTCATCGTGTTGTACGTAAAATCCATGACAAACGCATAGGAGAATGTACGCAATAAGTCTACACTTGTGCGATGCACATAATACAATTGGTGATCACTTGAGATTCGTTTCCTAACCGCTCCTACGTGGAGTAAACATGTTCCTTTAATTTGGGAAACAAATATTCCCAAATTAAAGTATATTGATTCCACGAACTCGATATGCAAAAAAAATTGTAGTTCTCATCATTCTCTTGTTATGATTGTTTTTTTTTAATTTCATGTATATTGAGTTCGAGGAACAGGTTTTTTTAGTATCGAATTACTTTTATAAAACTTTGAAAATTTGTTTTTGATTTATTTTTATTTTTTAAAAAAAACTTTAATTTATTTTTTATTCCTATCTTTCTTATTTTTGTTTGTTTTTATCTTTACAAGATTAAATTATCTTGTTGGTTGATTGGGTGATGTTTTGAGATGTTGAATCTTTTGTCTGGGTGTTTTCATTTTCTATGATTAATTTTTAACGAATTTGAATTTTTTTGGTTTTTAAGATTTAATTTTAAAAGTCAAATGATATATGTTAGATGTAATTTGACTTAATAATTTGTTCGAATATGAATTTGATTATAATATAAATTAGAAAGTAAATTAAGGACAAAAAGATAAAAACAAGTGTTGAATATTTTAAAAAAAAATATAAAATAGAAAAAATAATAAATCTAATGAAAAAAATAGTTTCACCCTTACAATAATAATAATAATAATAATAATAATAATAATAATAATATTATTATTATTATTATTATTATTATTATCGTGTACGCACACCCCATATATAATAATCCGAACCAATCATAACGTCCGACCGACTCCATTAAGTTTCTCAAACGAATTGGAAAAAATCGCGATACGCTTTGGAAAATCGCATGTATATCAACAACTCGATCGGTAAAAGAACAGTAATTCTCTTTCGTCAACGAACCCATGGATCCGTCGGTATACTCCTGCAACGAGTGTGGTTCGAACCTGAACCTGAACCCGATCCACTTATACCCACCCGATTTCTACTTCGAAGCGGGCAACAAAGGAACCCTCTCTTTCTCGACCGTTGACTCCACGAAGCTCAGGTTCAAAGAGGAGAATAAGATCATGCCGTTCTTTGAAACCCTTGACTATTGGGGAATCGAGCGGAAGAGGACCAAGATCTTCTGTAACACCTGCGGTAAACTTCTGGGCCACGTTTATGATGATGGGCCACCACTCACTGATGGACCGGGTCAGTTTCATTTTGGGCCGAGCCAGGTGATTCCGCGAGCATCTAGGTTTAGGTTCAAGACCAAAGCCCTTCAGATCACTTCTTAAATTAAACGGGTACTAAAAAAAACCACACCAAAGCTCTTAAGTTTTCTCCATTTATACTTTTATTTTAAATATGTTTTTTTTCTTTGCTATGTCATATATTTTGTTGTCGGTTGATTAATATTTTATTACTTATGAAGCTTTTTGTACAATAAAGTTGGAGTTGACAACAATATTTTATTTTGGTGTCCCTTTTAGTTTATGTCCCAAACTTTACAGCTTATTTAGGATTTACATTTGATTGTTGATTTTTTTTATAGTTTATTAATCAATAATAAAGCGACGATAATAGTATAGACTGATTTTTGTATTTCTTATTTCTTTTCGGAGAAGTGTGCACATTGTCTGATTTTTATATTATATTTCATTTATAGTTTGGTTTAATTAGGAGCGGAAGCTGGCGGTTCTGATTGCCTTTTAAAAAATATTAAATTTAATGTTGACCTAATTTGGTTTGTAAAATAAAATTTTTGATTCGTTAGTTTTTGTAGGATTTTTAAAAAGTTTAAATAAAATGTAATTGGTGAAAGTAGAATAAGAGAAGATTTTTGCAAGCTTTTTTATATTGGTGTCGTGAGATATGGATTTTTTTCATTATAGTAAAGTTGTCCGCAATACTAATCAATCAAATGACATACTATGAGATGGTTATTTATCAAAAATTCTTTTTGTTTAATAGTAGTTCAAACTTAATTCAAAGAGCAGTGGCAAATTCTTTTGAGGTTGGGGTTAAGGTACGTAGATGTGGAATTGAAAAATACCTTGAGTCCAGTGGCGTAGCCAGGATTTGATTCGTATGGGTCTTGGTTATTGTCCAAAAATGAAATAGCAGATAATAAAAAAAATTAGGTTTTTATGCATGATGTATGACTTTTTTTGGTTTTTTTTGTTAACAAGTGTTTTTTGTATTCATGAATCCATTATGTATTAGTTATTTTCTTCTGTACTTTGCCAATTTATAATTATGAGCACACCAAAGTTATCGGGTTTGACGATGTAGTCTCACATGTAGGTCTTTTCATCATAGTTTTTTTAATTATCTTCATGTATTGGGTGTGTATCTCAACACATCTTTGATTGTGTTGAGATCTGTAAAAGTTGAGAGACGACAAATCTATGATATAGTTAATGTTAAAATTAGGTTATTGTTAAAGGAAAAAACAGTATACATCGAAAGTGTTTAAAGCAATTCCTGAAATTTTCTAAGGCGGATATATAATCATATAAATTAATTTTATTTATATTTATTAACTTACTTATGTTCGTGCTTAATTATGTTTTTATTTCTTTTAAAATTTAAATATTTTGTGATTTTAAAATTTAAATTATCTATAAGTTAGATAAATATAGAATAATTTTGAATAAGAAACCTATTTAATTATGTTTTCATTTCTTTTAAAATTTAAATATTTTGTGGTTTTGAAATTTAAATTATCTTTGAAATTTAAATTATCTATAAATTAGATAAATATAGAATAATTTTGAATAAAAAATATGTTTAATTATGTTTTCATTTTTTTTAAAATTTAAATATTTTGTAGTTTTGAAATTTAAATTATCTATAAGTTAAAATAAATATAGAATAATTTTGAATAAGAAATCTATTTGTATACAAATAGGTATATGTTTGTATAAATAAAAGTTATATAAATAATTGAATAAAGTAAATATGAATATAACTTACAATGTATAAATATAAGTTAAAGAAATCTGTTTGTATATAAGTACAAGTTATATAAATATAAAAATAATATATAAGTAGAAGTTCGTAACTCTTATTTTTGTATATAGGAGAGGTGTTTGTATATAAGTAGAAATAGGTAATAATATATAAGTAGAAGTTCGTAACTCTTATTTTTGTATATAGGAGAGGTGTTTGTATATAAGTAGAAGTAGGTAAAGTAAATATGAATATAACTTACAATGTATAAATATAAGTTAAAGAAATCTGTTTGTATATAAGTACAAGTTATATAAATATAAAAATAATATATAAGTAGAAGTTCGTAACTCTTATTTTTGTATATAGGAGAGGTGTTTGTATATAAGTAGAAGTAGGTAATAATATATAAGTAGAAGTTCGTAACTCTTATTTTTGTATATAGGAGAGGTGTTTGTATATAAGTAGAAGTAGGTAACTACTAACTAGTATGTCTTTGTTAAAATGGAAGAGGGCTGAGGTTCGAACCCAAGAACTCTGAGTTCCTACCTCAGCTTTTTCCACTGGGATAGGATGAACTTCATAATTTTGTTAGCTTATTACAAATTTATAGATAAATCCCCACCGTAGCTCTGCCTGTGCTTGAGTCTCAGAATCATTACAATACTTCTGATCGGATATAAGTTATGAATTTTTTAAAAGATAACGTTGACTTCAACATTAGCATCATTACCGTTCTATTAGTGAAAGTAAATCTACTAATAGTGAAGAAATTTTATCATTACCCGAAAAAAACGTCATCGATGGTGAATAAGAGTGCACGAAAGACGTTGAAACTATCTGAAGGCTAGACATCATCGTCGAAGCTCAGCTTCTATAGGGGAGCCCAAGCATTTATGTGCCAATGATCTTGAGCCTCGTGTTAAGGCTTCAAACAGGATCTCCCAAAAATATCCGGTTATAACCTTTTAACATTTTAAGGCTTTAATGATCGTGTGAACCTCTTTTATCTGGTAGAACTGTTTCAAGGTTTTAATCAATATCGGGGTTAGAAAAATTGTGCAAATGAATCCTCTCATAATTTAAGGTATAGTCTAGTTATGTCTCATAGTGCCTCCAAAATCTTAGTTGGAGACTTGCCACCCAAATTTGAAAAACAAGACGGGAAAGTACGAAAAAAGTGGATTCAGAGCACCATATCGAGCAATTCAAGAACGTTTTGTTAAGATTTAGAGGAGAATAGAATTATTTGTCGAGAATTTTTAATGAATTTGAGAGAAAATACCCTTACCTAGTACAGTTAGTTCCCTTCGGGCCCTATCCAGATATTTAATACACTTTAGATTCTTTCAGGGACCAATTTATTGGGAACAATGATATTATGGGTGATGTCGACTTTATAATGCATTGCAAGTATGTTATCAACGAGATTCTCAAAGATTATATTTGATGTTTTGTTCAAACTAAGAACAACTCGGAAGATTGCCATGAAGTGGTTGCTTGTGCCTCTTTGCGGTAATGGATTGTCTTTGGTTTTCTAATAGAAGACATAATATAGAAGAAACCTTTAATTTATATGCTCTTTTGGCTCCGCTTGAACCTCAAATCAAATTTGAGGAAGAAATACGAATAAAAATGATGCCTTATCTACAATCCCAACAAGCCCGATAACATAAAAACATAAGTTTTATATTATCCACGATGGCCTATTTAGGAACCCCCTAAACAAAAATATCAATTTTGCTAACCCTCAACTTATACCCCTACATGTTATTGCTAAGCTGAATCAAGTTCATATCGCCCCTCATCGGGAAAGCTCTTCAGGTAGAGGCGAGATGACAAAAAATCAAATAGAATCGCATTAAGAACTTCACCGAGCTAATTAAAAGTGTGGTGGGAATCTTTAAAAATGCCCAAAAATTATAACATTATGAGTACCTTTATTTATTGTAAAAACTTGAGAAGAAAGCAACTGAAACAATATTTTTAAGTACCATAATGATAGTGGTCATTTAACAATGAACTGTACAATCATTAAGAATGAGATTTAAAGTCTAATCAGTGAAGAATCATCAAGTTTGTTAAGGTTTGGGCGGATCATAGCCAAATAGACAACATGGCAGAGCCAACGCATGTAGAAGAAACGTTCGAGACCTTGAGTATAAAAGCTCAAGCGGTGGTTTCGAAGGAAGAAAAGCTCATGGTAGTGTTGGATCAAACGAATAATTACCTTGACTCAGATTGTAATTGATATATCATAGATACCATTATTGAATGAGACTTTGTGTCTAGTCTTACTAAAACCTTTATAAATAGATACGTAGAAGACCTTGAATTTTAATATATTAATAGTTACCTTCACTCACGTATACTGAAACTTTTTCCCTCCATTTATCTTTACGGATGATGATCTTAAAGGTGTTGGAACCCCATAAATACATCATTATGATTAATAATATGGGTATTAATCAGGTTAGTATTAATTTTATACCGGAAGTTCAGTCAATATTATATTCAAAGTAATTTATGACAAGATTTTAAATTCTAAAATGTTGATAGGGTTTTATAGGCACAAAGACCTGATTCTATGGAAAATTTAAGGTTGAAGTCATTCTATGAAAAAAATAATACAATAAGTTTTTCGTTTTCTATTCATGGTTGTTGACGTTCATTCTTTCTATAATATAATTCTTGGGAGGTCACGGTTCAATAAGGTGCATGACATTTCTTCTATTATACACTATATTCATTACGCTATAAAGAGCAATGTATGGGTCATAAAAAGTAATTACAAGGTCATTGTGAATGTCATACTACCTCTTTATTCATGAAATTAAAGGTATTTAATAAGGTATTTGGTAAAGGTCGATGCTATGTACGACCCAAAAAAAACCCTGATTTTATTGATAGCAAGTGAAAATAGTGAAACTTTAAAATTTGAAGAAGGAAAAAACTTGAGGATTAGTACCGCATTATCAGGTAACCTCACAACTGAATTAAAAAAATTTATTTAACAACTTGGATGTATTTTCTTGTAAAACAAAATATGGAACATGAGTATACTCATATATCATTTAGTATAATTGTTTGTTAACCCTAATGCCATACTTATAAAGTAGAGTAGACACGGTTTTTATTCTGATAATGTAGAGACTTTAGTGGTCGAGCTTAACCGAATCTCTAGTGTGGGTAACATCTAAGAGTCACATTATATCGAGACAACGAACTCATTCTTGTACAGAAAACAAATACCAAGTAAAAAATATGTTTGGATTTCATGGATTTAAATAATACATGCCATAAAGACCCATTATTGGTTCCATGGGCGATAAGTTTGTAGCCTTTATGTTTTTAAATAATACTTTATCTTTCATGGATGCATATTCGGGGTATAGCCAAATTTAGATGCACTCAAATGATTAATAAATCAAAACATTCATCATCGACAATGACTTATATTTTATAAGGTTATGCAATTATGATTGAAGAATTTGGGAGAAACATACCATAGGTTGGTAAACGTGGATTGTTGACCATATAGGTCTTGAATTTTACATTGATGACATGTTGGTCATGATCCCTCATAATTCCAATAATATACGTGACATTGTTGAAACATTCAAACACTTATGGAATATTAATCTCAAGTTGAACTGTAATTTTTTTTTGGACGTAGTGGTAGGTTCTTTGGTTATTTGGTCAATGAGAATGGGATAAAAACTAATTCATCGCATCTAAAAGCTTCAACGTCAATGATTCCATCTAAGTCTATCAAAGAAGTCAAAGTCTTTGCATAAAGTTTGGCATCGCTTAATAGGTTCATCTCCTGGTTTTTTAACAAGTTCTTTTTTTTCCAAGTTTTTTAGCGATGTATAATTATTATATAGTTAAATATAAATCTACATAAATTTATTAGCTAATTTAAATAATAAATGGAGAAATATTCTCATTAAGTTTATTTTCGGGTTTAACACGTTATTGCAAGATTTATCAAATAAAATAGCAAAAAAAACTCAAAATGAATAAGTTATTAAAATAAATATAAAATAAAATAAATGATGTGAATAAAAGAAACAATTGAAAATTGAACAACAACCTATAAGTGATAAAAGAGAGAAAATAAAAACTCAAATTCTTTTAATGTGAATCAAGATCCTAACTAAAGGCTCATATTATATATATAATTGTTCTTATAAATAATACGTTATAAAAAATAGTATTTTTATATATAATACGTATTATGGTTTTATTTATTGGTTAACTATCCATTAATATCCAACCAAGTATGTCTCGACCACCTAATCCAAAATAGATAAACTGCTAATAGATACATGTACCATAAAGTTGGGAAAACATAACTCCTAGTATAAATGGGGACTTGTATCCGTACAAAAGGTTCTTTTTAGTTTGAATTCTCATACTTTTCACCTAGTTCTCTATATTCTCTCTCTAAACCAGCTTTGACCTAACAAGTTCGAATTCAAACCTGAACCTAGGAACCATAAACAATCTCAACTACTCTGACTTCTCAGTTTGAACTCCAATTTTAAGCTCAAACTCTCTTACCTCTTTCTAAAACTGCTATGATTTTTTGCTTCAACATTTGATCAAGCAAAACCTATTTCTAACAAATCTTTAAAAGATTGAAATTAGTAGATAAACAAGTAGGTACAAAAAAATGGGTTGTTAGTTAGTTCTCTAATATTATAAGTTGCACGATTAAAGTTTAGTTTAGAAGTGATGCAAATAATAAATAGGTTGTTAGTTAGGATTCTTCATGAAATATACCTTCGTACTGTCTTTTTTTTTGTAAAACAAGGTTTGAGATTATTAAAAGATCTTCCTTTGTGCATTTGATGTGTTAGATTTTAGTCATTTGTTCAGATGTATTGTTTGATGTTCAATTATTTGTTTTGAGTGTCTATTTTGGGTTTTATTCAGTGTGAAGGTAAAATATCACGACATACTGCATCTTCATTGTTTTCATAACCATATCTCGTATTATATTGCATGGTTTAATCTATGTTTTTCACTAGTATTGCATCTTACCACATGTTTTTTTGTTTTTCACATGTAATACATATTTGTACATGTGTTTGTGCATGACATCTTCTTTTTAATAATGTCTAACATGTCTTCTCTCTCACATTTCTTCAAGTACTATTATTTTATTGTTATAAATGGTTTTGCTTCTTTCTCATAACTGATCTCGCATTTTGTTGCAAGAAAAATAGCTCTTAAAGCATGCCATTTCAGATCCGGTTTAGTGAGCATCCTAAATTTGATGAAAGAGAAGGTTGTCATAACGAATGAACACATAAAAGCTTATAAAGAAACGACAATCTATACCATATTGAAGGATTCATATGATCTATGAAATGAAAATCTATAGATGAAGAAGAATTATCAAATAATCACTAAGATCATCAAGATATCCTCGATAGAGGATGGCAATTTCATCCTGGGGGTCCAAACATGTTAAGCTCACTACCAAAAATGTGAAGGCTATATTTTATTTAAAGCGTGCGGATGAGGAAATCCCATCAAACTCCAAATGAGACTTTAAACTTATATACATTGATGGTCAAGAAGCAGAGTCACGAATCGTCAAGAGTTACTTTCTTGACAAAAATTCAAGATAAGTGGGGAAAATAAATCAAAACCAATAAGTAATACTTGATAAAGGTATGAATTTATCATCGACCTCGTGATTATTATTAACATTAGTATTGCATGTTTATAATGTAGATAAGCTTGGTCAGGTATCGCATGATATAGTTTTAATAGTCTCGCATGTTTAACTAGATAACGTCTTACCTTATAGTATTTTTCTCCAGGATTGCATGGTCTATTTGCAACAATCCCATCAATATTTTTACTTCGTTGCACACATGTATTTAAGACTGATTTCTTATCGTTGTACTTTGTGTTACAAGATAGAATAGATAGAGATGTTGTTGTGGGGGAAGCAAAGTGTATACGATGTGGTTATTTTATTGTTCATGCCTATGTGCTCTACATCATTCTATTAAGTATCATGGGATGTACTAGATATAACAATACTCTAATATATTGAATACCTGGAGAAAATAAATAATTATGATTGGTTCAGAGCAATCAATGAGAAGTTACATGGGTAAATTTGGACCTATGTCGAAAACAACCTGATGGATTTATTGGTTGTGTGTGCACTTTTAAGGGTTAGTATATTAGTTTATAATTAAACAAAAAAAATTCAATGATGATGATATATTTTTAATGCAATAATCTTGCTGTTTAGTTGGAACAGTCTCACATATAGTATTTTACCCATGTTGGCATGTAGTGTTTAAACTAGGCTTGTATGTTTTATTTAAAGTAGTATCTCACGTACTATTTTACTACAAGAACCATATGATGTAGTTGCAATAGTCCCGCATGGTTACTTGAAGTAGTCTTGCATATAGTATTGGGTCCAGACTGGCATGTAGTGTTTGAACCACCCCACATGTTTTATTTGAAGTAGTCTTTAGTATTTTTCTACAAGAATCACATGATGTTGTTGTAATAGTCTCACATGGTTACTTGAAATAGTCTTGCATATAATATTTAATACAGACTTGCATGTAGTGTTTGAAACAAGCTTGCATGTTTTATTTGAAGTAGTCTCATGTAGTATTTTGTTATAATCTCTCATCGTTATCTAATTTTGTTTTTATCATTTTATAGGTTTTGTAAGGTGAATTTACCATAGCAGGTGCAAAAATAAGTGAATTTGGTAAGGATGAAGATATTAGCCATGATCTAGGATATGATCTAGTTGGCAACTCAGATCATGTACCAGAGATAAAGCCTAAGAATATGACTAAATCCCTAGGAATAAAAACAATAAGAAAGGCTCTAGACCCATACTGCCACCAACAAGAATAACTACTACAACCAAAACCCCAACCAGAACAACCTCAACGCCAACCTAAACAACCCTAATACGAACCAGAAAAACATGTACAACATCAACTAAACAAGAACACCTCAAACTAGAAAACCAAAACCAACAAAAGCAAATAAAACACCAACAAAAACAACAAAACCAACTATAACACAAACCAGAACCAGTCAATCCAGAAAAACAATATAAAATAGAAGCATCGGCATCAGCCTTAACTAATGCACCATCCTAAAACAAAATGTCGTTAAGAAGATATGTCCTTTTTTAATGTCACAATGACACAACTTACATACGAAGAGGAAACTTTTTGCGAGCAGATTGATGAGATTGAGGTTGATGCTGTACCGAAAACTATTATTAGTGATGTCATAAAAACACTAGATTTTCATATATTGTATATATATTTTCATTTGCATCACCTGTTTTTTTATTTGAATTGTATGTTTTTATTTTCAATAAGTGGTCTCATATATATCCTTAATGTATAATGAGTCACACATCACTTTCAATAAAATGTGTTGATTACTTTCCTGTTTTTTAAATTTGACTCGCATGTTTTGTTTTTAATAATTGGTCTCATATTTATCCTTAATGTATACATGGTCACACGCCAATTTTAATGAAACTTGTCATGTCTCGCATATATCCTCCATTTATATATGGATTCCCATGTTTACTTCATAGATACATGGTCTCACATATTTTGAAATAATATGTCTCGCATCATAATTGATGAGTGTCTTCCATCTTGCCGACAGGAAAAGCACAAGTGCAAGAGGAGGATATTTGGCCAATTTTTGATGAATCACAATATCGTACGCAATAGGTGAGTGACACTAATTGGGAAATATATAACACAACAAAGCAATTGATTAATGTATATGAATACCATAAATTGGCTAAGATACAAAAGAGACAAAAATAGGACGATCCAATTATATGGTATAAATTAACATCATATCCAATAGTACCATTGAATATCTATGTAAGTGATCTGATGACCTTATTTATTGAACGCGACCTGGACTATAATGTAAAATTAAGAATATCTCGTATGTATTTAATAACTCAGTTCTCGCATAATAACATTGCCCGACCTCGAATGACTTATATATAACATTGTTATATCTCACCACTTGTATAACATGTGCCCTATTTGTAATTTGGTAGATTATTGATGCTTGGATTTATAAAACGCTAAATAAAACAAGTTTTAAGTACCATTAATCGGTTTGGATGGTAAATTCTCCGATAAATCTGGAGCAATAGCACTTTCTAATCATACAACGGTAAGTATAACTAAAAATAAGTTTTTTGTATTAAACAAAACTTATTTGCAAGAATTTATCTTAATACAGAATTCAATGGCTTATAAGGACGATATAACATGGATTATTAATGATATATATTCCTCGATATGCCAAAGACCGTGTATTATGTGTTGGTTCAAGTATGCACCCTCGTGAAAGGTACAATGAACCATTGGACACTTGTAATTATTTACCTTGAAAAGGGAGAAGCAAAAAACGATAACTAATTGTTGCTTTCCAGAATATACCAACCAAACAAAATAATAAATTATATTGCACGACTGGTAAGTATTACAAGTCTAGCCAAGTAACGTTGTCCCCACTCTTACATGTTTCATATATCGAAATTCCATGCATGGTTTTTAACTAGTACAGGTCTCACGTCTTTAATTGTAACTCATCTCGCCTATGACTTTTTAACTAGTCTCGCATTAATAGTATCACCATTTTACTTGTAACTAGTTTTGCATCTTTACTTAGAACTAGTCTCACTTCTTTTTTTGTATACTGGTCTCTCATTGTTAAATGTAATTGGTCTCATACTATAAATGGTTAAACTTATTTTCTTACATGTATTTTATTGTCTGGTCTTGCACATATTTATTGTTTTTTTAATCTTGTATACAGTTAACGTACCTGATGAAAAATAATCATACAATCGAGGAAGTAATATAAGGTAATTAAACACAGCAATATCCCATAATAGAAACCATGAACAATCAACTGCAACATTTTTGTTTACAAATACTCCATAGAGTTCATCGAGAATGAGTTTGTTTCCAAGCAATAAAATAAAGACATGTGTACGTTGAGGAGAGCACGTGTATTTTATCATTTCCTTAAAGATGACCAAACAAACGTTTATTGGAAGATAAATTGATGGAGTATTTTGCAATGTTATACATTTTGTAAGTAAAGAAATATAAATAATTTTACAAACTACTACATGTTCTAGTCTTTCATTTTAATTGCATTATACTCTTTTGTATTCCTTACAGACTTGCATCTTTTAATTGCATTAGTTGTTCAAGTATCGCATGTAATAATAATGATAACTCTCACATCTTTCTTGCTCCAATCTCGCATATTCGTAAGTAAAATTGCAATAATTTTGCGTGTAATTAGTGTAAATTATTTGTTCAAATGTCACATTTAATAATTTTAACAAGTCTCGTGTTCTCTTTGTTCTAGTCTTGCATATTTATAAGTAAAATTACAATAGTCCAGCGTGTAATTAATGTAAATTAGCATATCTTCACCTACTATTTTATATCAATATTTAAAAATAATAATGATCTTTTATTAGGTATTTAATTATTTAATTTTACAAAAGTAGATAAATCATCATTATTGTAGAAACAACTACAACGATTAGTTCACCAAAAGAAGAAACAAGCTTTAATTATTGAGTGTATGGTTCCATATGTCTTAGCTGTAAATTTAGTTTATCTCTTTCATTAGGGTTCCATACAGAAAAAAAAAACTCTGTTTCTTTAGGCTTTTATATTTAAAAAAAATTGTTATTTCAAAATTTCTCATATAAACTCTGATGATGAGTCGAGTTTTAACAGTGATTATTCTATCTGACAAAAGCATTTATCACCAGAAAACTAGAAAATAACATCAACAAAAAAAATACTTTTCATCTTTTTTTATGATAAGATTTTGATTGTTGGTCATAAAGATTATTCACCACAAGATTTTGAATATTCTAGAGAAGAAGATGACCTAAATGGGGACCCATGTCCTTCTCGTGGAAACAAAAAGAGAATTTTAGTAAATTTCAAAAACAATATAAGGTAGGAAGAAGGATATTAAGACGAAGAGTATGAATAAGAAGAAGAAAAAGAAGAAGAAGGAGAAGAAGAATAAAAGGACAAAGAAAAAGAGTCTAAAGAATAAGATTTTTCTTCTGATATTTAGAAGTTTTTTTTGTTTTTGTTTTCTGTATGTTTTTTTTTTGTTATTTATTTTTTGTTATTCGTTTCAACTCTAAAACTTTTGTTTGTATCTGTAAAGTTGAAATTATGAAATTATGTTGTTTTTCAGTTCTCTTATTATAATGTCTCACGTCTTTATTGTCTGTGATGGTTACGCCTCATGTTGTTTTGCATGTCCCTTATGTCTGATCTCCTAGTTCAAATGTTGAAGGTTTTGAAGTAGTCTTCTTTGTATTTGGTTAAGTCTCACATGTCTTTATAGATTGAATCGTATATCTCCATACTTTAAAGGTATATTCGCATCTCTCCAAAATGCAAAAAATAGTTTAGCCATAACAATAGAGAGTGTCTCGCATCTCTCCAAAATGCCACAAATAGTCTAGCCATAATAATATCGATGGTCTCACATGTAGCTATAAACTTAAAGTTAGTCTCGCATATATTATTTAAATACTAAACAGGGTCTCGCGTTTCAAATAAAATTATAATTGGTCTCTCATGTATTAAAATAAGGTTAAGCCTCGTCTCGCGTATAGTTAGAAACACTTCATCAAAACCAATATTCCAAAAATAAAAAACACTTTAAAACATAAAAAACTACAGTATTCTAAAATTCTTAAAATAAAGAAGCAAAATTAAAACATGAAAACATAAAAAAACGAATCCCAAACATTTAAAGCAGTTCTTCAGATGCCCTTTTATTATGCCCTAACTTTGAATAACGACCACGCTTCATCTGTCAGGTTGTTATATCTCTTTTATACAAAATACGCTGCCTTTTAGGCCTTCTAGTTCGTATTTTAAAGTTATGAGGTAGAATTTTGGGAGATCCATTAGAGCTTAATCCTTTAACAAAATTAGTTAAAGTATGTATGCGAAAAGACTAAGTTGACTTATAATTGCTGAATTTATAAAATGGCTCAATGAATGTCATTGAATCTTGCTAAATCGAATGCATTGCAGCAAGACTATGAGAACATAGAAAGAAATATTGTTGTCAAGAACCACAAGATCACTTGAAATCCAATAAATTGACAACCATAATAGGTTTAGAAAAAACTTCAAATATGATTGTAGAAGACTTACGAACTAGCCACAGACGACCTGCTTCAATACTGATCTTAAACGTTTTTTTATACTCTGAAAATAATTTACTGCTCCAACTTGGCTCTTCCGCACCACATCGTGAAATTTTAGTCATAAGTAAGAATTTAATCTTGTAAATTAATTCAAGAATAGGTAGACTACATAGATCTTTAATATGATGGTTAAAAGATTCGGTTAGAGAAGATACCATAGCACCATATCATTTCCTTTTAACAAATACGTGGGCATATTTTTTCGGAGGTAAACTATCGAGAAAGCTAATAACTCTCTGACCTCCTTCGCTAATAAACAATTTAAGCCTTTCATTAAACATATCTACCACTAGAGTATAAGTGCATTGCTTAAACCTAAAACCCATCGTAGACTTATGCTTTGAATCTGAACGACTGAGAGCATACTTTAGACTTTGAACAAGATGGAAAATGCAGTAGGCATAATATCATCGTGGATAAAAGACAAGAACATCATTAATGATACATAAATGACAATCCAAAATAAATGTGATTTTATGTTCTAATAAACGAGGTTTCAAACTCTCTTGAAACGAGAGCTAATTTTCAGCACCTTCACAACCAACTATACCATATGCAATATGAAAAATACTTGAAAACAAATTAAACTGGTATCAGATGTATATGTCTCGCAATAATCTTTTTGAAGGACTCACAAAGAAATTTGGTCACGAATTGCATGATTAATGTATATTATATGCCAGTCTCGCATGAATCAATACTGAGATACCAAATGTCTTGCATCTTTCATGTATAATAACTATAGAAATATCTGAGGGAAAATACGTCCGTAATATTTCGAGAAAAGTCACACATAAATTTGATAAAGAAGTTAAGACAAAAAATTTACAAAGAGAAGCTGCCAAAAGTAATAAAAGAATGATAAATTTTTACCCTTTCCAAGAAAATGTATATTTCATCCCATTAATTCATAAATATTAAACATATTTACTCTTTATTACACAAAATACCTACAATATTACACATTTATTGGGCTCATATTACAAGGTAAATACCATTCTATTATTTTAACGGTTCAGCATGCGGGTGTGATAAATCCTAACCTTATCAATATATATAATATTGGTCTTACATATATGATATTTTTAGTCTTGTATCTAGCATATACAAGAATTAACTGATCTCGTATATATTCCAAGCTAATTAGTCTAGTCTTGCATCTTCAAAAACATATAATATTAAAAAAACAGAATTGAATAAATAAGAAAATGAAAGAATAAAACTTACCATTGTTACCATCTTTTGTTATGGCATAAAGCAATACGCATCCATGCTTGCCGATCAAAAAAGTTCCATCGACAAATAAAATGGATGAGAACAATAAGAACCTTGAAGATAAAACCCAATGTCTATTAATCACCGCTTGAAGTTGTTCATCATAGTATATTTCGTATGATAGTCACTTGTAATATCAAGATTCTTCAGTATTTTGAAGAACCAATAACTAAATTCAATTAAGTATAACTATCTCCAAAAACTTCCTCATAGCTTTCACTAAAGTATTCTATGAGGCACGATAAGAAATATCTAAACCGTACTCCTATTTAATAAGCGATTTTACACTTTTCATTGTCATGAAATTGTGTAATCTAATAGAATCCTGAATAATTTTAGTTATCAACTCTGATGTCAAATATATTTCCTACGTTATTTGCAAAACAAATATGTTATAAGTATGCAGCTCAACAAACTGTTTGATGACCATGAAGCTAGTAGACAAGTCAGGTAATACATAAAGTCTCCATTTACATCTTTTTTAGACTTACTTATTCGCAGTAATAAGTTATTTAGATCTTATATTGTGCATGAAATAAAAACCATGCTCTAAGGCATAACTACATAAACCTAACCTTACAGATATAACACCTTGATAAAAAAACTTGCCCAATAATTATAATCGTATCAATCCAACCAACACTAGCAAGTTATTTTTCTTTATGATAAAAAAATTAAACCACAAGTACTCTCCCCACTTATTACTTCATTATTTAAGGCTTCAAATAAACTTAAGCTAGACTCGTTACATAATTCCTCAGCAACCATATCAATAACATGATGTTTAATATGAAAACTAACACTGTTTAAACGTACAACAGCAAGCAATGCTAGCAAACCCACGAAATAGGTCTCATTTGTAAATAAAAAATTCTTATTATCACTGCAATAATAGGTAATTATAATTAACTCTAACCAAAACATCTCATCTACTTTAAATATAATTTTGAGTACTTTTAAAATTTTCAAAACTTATTAAAAGGAACGATTGCATATGACCATTTTGTTAAAAATGCACACTCGAGGTCTAGACATTGCTTACATACATTGAAAAGTTCAAAATAATTAGTAGCAAACACTGCATCTTAATATGATGCATGCCTGCACGCATGCGAGATGTATGGTATTAATGCAATACCTCGCGTTAAATACCCCACAAATCATGCATCTTTTTATCCTAATGTCTCGCATCTTCTTAAACGATATATGCAAGTTATAAAATTGACTTCCCAAATATTTCACAACCTATAAATAACTCTTAACTCAAATAAATACATATTACAATAAGTTGGTAACTATTTATAAAAAAAAGATTAAAGTTTACCATTACTAAATCGATATCTTATATCTGTTTTACGAAATCGATATGGCTCATCATATTTTATACAAAATTGGACCTCTGATATACGAAAGTGAAACTAAATATTTGACGATGGCCTCGAATGAATCAACTGGTTCAAAGATAACTCAAGCAAAAGACCAACTATATGGTTTGAAATCAGTATCTTGAATATTTCTTTCTCTCTTTATAATTTGAACTGTGAAATAGGAGGAAATATATTTAGGGTTATGTTGTTTCTCTATCTAAAATAAAGATTTTGTTTTGAAAAAAAGGCTTATAAAATTAATTGAGGGTAATTAGGGTATTATTAGATAATTGAATATTAAGTGAAAGTTTAATACATAAAATAGGTATTATATATATATATTTAATAGTGATACTTTGTATACTATATAGCAGTAAAATCAGTATTAGATACCTTCACATACAATTCTCTTTATTTATGTGAATATGATACAAATAGCTCATTAGTAAGCTAAAGAACATAAAAAATCATTATCATAATTATAAAGAATGGATGATTAGAGTTTTATCAAATATCACTAGAAAAAAAAAATACATTCTCTTGATGGTATCTCTAGGTAGAAGATTTTGTTTATTATTTTTAGATATTTTGATGATAACAATGTTAGTCGTAGCTAAACTCTCTTTTCCCAGAGTTATTTTTACTCCAACTTAATTCCAAATTTTTATTTTGTATAATGGTATACATGTTCCTTAGTATTAATATTAAGCTTTATACATTCAATTACCTACAAGTTAAACTGTAAGTTCGCTAGATTTAGCGAGATCGAGTGGTGATATGTATCTCTAAAATATGTTATTATTCTAGGTTGAATTAGTAGTATTCTTAATCATGACCTATTGAAATTTGAACTGGGTTGATATACGAATATGGGAATGCTTAGAAAAATATATCTGGAATCAATTATTAATAAAAAAAAAGTTCATATCATGATTCCAATTAAAAGAGGGAAATAAAAGAGTTTGATTAATGACTTTAACAATAAATCACATTATTACTATTAAAGTCATTAATCAAACACTTTTATTTCTCTCATTTAATTGGAATTATGATATGGACTCGTTTGATTGATATATGATTATACATCTATTTTTAGAAATATTCTCATATTCACTGCATAGGCTGCTAAATTATATGACCCAATTATATGAGGTATGAGGCTAGATATACAACTATTTATATAATTTTTTTGTTATTTGAGATCAAGAGATGAAAATAACATACTTTAATTGAATTTTATTTGAAGAATTTATATAATATTAGATTAATTTAATATTAGAAAATTATTGGTGAAGTAAATTCTTGTTTAATGATTAGAAGTATTTCAATATTTATATATATTCTAAATTGGTAATTGCTTTACTTTAGTCGTTTATTTAATTTTATAAACATAAAACCTAATTTGATATTTGGATCACACATTTGAGTGATTAAATAGTATAAAAATATATAATTCTTTATTTAGAGAAATAGAGATAAATAATTCCCTTATGCCGCATCTTTATAGTAAAGTTGAGTGATGATATCAACGTCTTTGGAGTATGGCGATGTGTAGACAATATATAATAAATGTCATATTGTATTATAATGTAGGAAATTGGTAGATGGCTTACTATCATTGGATATCATTGACTTTGATGTTATTTTATGAATGAATGTTTTTTGTCTAAATATCACGAATTAATAAATTTGTTCAATAAAAAAGTGATTATTGAGATCCCAATAAAGATAAAATTTAGATTTTACTAATTTCGATGTTCAAAGCTATAAAGAGTTTAAAGAAAATATATCATTGCATCCCAGCTTATACAATCAATGGTTCAAAACAAGCTACTGAAGTACAAGATATCCAAATAGTATAAGAATTTATAGATTTATTTCTTGAGAAATTACAAGAACAATACCTGAAAGATCTAGTTGAGTTTGAGACCGACCTTGTTCATAGTACCACACAAATTTTGATTCCATTATATTTTATGGTAAGAACATAATTACATGAGTTAAAAGTTCCTTTAGATGATTTATTACAACATGGTTTTATACAACCAAGTGTTTTTTCATGGGGTGCACTCGTATTTTTTTTAAGAAGAAGGGTGACATATTATGATTTAGCATCAATTATATACAACTAAACAAAATTACTATCATAAATAAGTATTCATTACCCTAAATTGATGACTTGTCTGATCAATTACAAGATGTACATGTATTCTCAAAGATTGATATAAGGTGAGAATATCATCAATCGAAGGTTAGACACTGTGATATACAAAATATTGTATTGCATACTAGATACATATATTTTGAGTTTTTGGAAATTCCATATGGCATAAAAACTGCATTGTTAGCATTTATGGATCTAGAATATTCAAAATGTTCCTCAAAGTATTTGTTATCGTGTTTATCAATGATATTCTGATATACTCAAATGAAAAAGTTTAACATGAATGAAACATGAGATTAAGTATTATAAAATTACGAGACGAACACTTATATCCAAACTTAAGTGAAAGTTTTGGTTACATGTGGTGACATTTTATGATCACATGTGTTGCCTTCCCTCTTTCTCCAATTGTATTTTCTAAGACATGATCGCAAAGGATAATTTTAATTGCTGAGCAGGTTTGATATTTGCAATGTCAATTCAGCGAGAGTATTATGGTTGATGTTTCTACCTGAATTTTCTTCTAACGTTTTGGTTTATATTTTTGAATTTTGAAGGTCGGGTAATTTACATGTTTACTGATTTAGTTTAGTTTTAACTGAAGTTTTACAAACAAAATTTTTGCTTGAAGTTAATTTTTTATGAATTCCAAAATAAAAAAACATTTTTATAATACCATGTCAAAAATATCTAAAAAACAATAGTTAAAAAACAATTCATATTTTTTTATAGATTAGTATATACAAGGCTAGTCTTTTATAATACATGAGTAGTAAATAATTATTATTAACATTAATGGTATCTTAATCCTCTATATTTCTTCTATAATAATTATTATCTTTAATTGTTTTATCTACTCAATTAATGTTTTATTTTGTTTAATTAATTAATTAATCTCTCAAATTTTGCAATAAATTCCTAATTAATCTGTTTTTTTAATTTATTTATTTATTAGCCTTTTGGTATTACTTTCTAATTAATACTTTTAACTAATTAATTTTTTGTTTTTCTCCAATTAATATTTAATTAATCTTTAACGAAACCTATCGTTATCCTGCATGGATAAAGTAAGACGAAGTATTTTTTTCTTGAATCAGGGTGAATAACTGCTCTTTCTCTCACTAGAATAGAGCTCTCCAGATTCAAAAATCATCCTTCATCTCCGTCATGTCTAACAGCCATCCCTGTTATGATCCTTCCTAACTTGATCCATCTTCATCATGACCACCATCGGTGAGTGCGGGTGGTGGAGTTTGCGCATCCTCTGCCTCTTCTCCCCAGTTCTTGTATATCGTCTCAGGTTGTCTTCTTTGTTGCTGCTGGTGGCGGGTCGAGTTAGCCTATTTTTATTCGCTCTCATCGTCCTCCTACTTCAAGCATAGCCCTCAGTTTTTTTAAACAGTGCAACAAAGTGTTCGTATTCAAGAATGTTCTTTTTGTTCTCCGTCATGATATTTTTTCCATCAGTCGTTGCCTCTTTCTTCTTTGTATTTCGTAGGCAGTGGATCTCGTTTTGGTGTTTGTGTGACTTCAATAGATCTCACCAGTCCAGGCTATCCAAATCTCATGTGTGAGTGTCGCCTCGAAAAGTTTTTTTTCTATGTTCTCATCGAGCCAGTCGGCAGTCCTCTATCTTCGTCATTCAGTGACCTCCCTCATAGATTTCGGTTTCTTCCGTCAGTTCATAGTAGAGTCTCTCCGTGTTCTTATTCGGTGATGTATCCTAGAAATTCCAAACACAAACCTTTTTTATTTTATTTTATTTCATTCATATTGTTTAAATCAAACCTAATTATATTAAGATTTTATTTTATTTTATTTTAATACATTTATTATATTTCCTTGTATTATAATTTGGGGTTTTGAGAAGCTATTATATGAAGCCTCATATGGCTTAAGTTATTTTAAGTTTTTGGAATAATATATTTATATCTCTGAAAAATTCAATCTTTGTTACCCTTAGATTAGGGTTTCATCATGTTACCCTCGAATTAGGGTTTCATCTATCGTTGCTTCTTCTTCTATTTTCGCCACGCCATCAGTTTGGTATCAGAGCCTTAATTCATGCTATGGGAAAACATGTTTCTAAAACCTGACTATTCTGATTCAAGGTTTAAAGAAGAGAACAACACACATGGTCATGAAGATCGGGAAGATCGTTTGAGTATGAGGGGACATACTAGCCGTTTCAATGACGATCGTATTGAACTGTTACTGAAGGAGTTTAAATTAGCTACCAATCGTCGAATCAAGATAAAAATTTCTTATCGAGATGATATCTCACGCTATGAAGAGGTTCTCAAAACCATTTTTTTTCATCAACTGGACATGGAGATGTTGTCTTCAAGCTATGAAAAGGTTTTCGAAACCAATTTTTTTCATCAACTGGATGAAGTCAATGTGACTTCGAATAAGGAACACTCGAGAAGAGTTTATCTTATTCCGATAAAGTCAACAATTATAATTCCTAATGTAACAATTGAAAAAAATAAAATAACATAATTTTGGTTGTTGATGGTGATGGTGCTGTGAATTCGAGGACGAATTCTTGTCAACCAGGGAGGATGATGTAGCCCAGAAAGTCCAAACACAAACCTTTTTTATTTTATTTTATTTTATTTTATTCAAATATCTTATATTGTTTATATCAAATCTAATTATATTAAGATTTTATTTTATTTTATTTTAATACATGTATTTTATTTCCTTGTATTCTAAATTAGTGTTTTTAGAAGCTATTATATAAAGCCTTATATGCCTTAAGTTATTTTAAGTTTTTGCAATAATATATTTCTTATCTCTTAAAAATTCAATCTTTGTTACCCTTAGATTAGGGTTTCATCATGTTACCCTCCAATTAGGGTTTCATCTATCGTTGCTTCTTCTTCTATTTCCGCTGCGCAATCATTCGTCACGTATCCTTCTGTCTTGAGATCGTTCATCTCCTTGTCCGGTTTGTGAGATTTGGCGCCGATCTATCCATGTTGGCCTCTGACTTCCATCCTGGATCTCAGATTTCTCCGGCTACCGATGGGGATGGATCGCCTTATCCCCATCATTTTCAGCCTCGTCAACGAAGGATCATTTTCATCCTCGTCCATCGATACACACGAACTTATTTTCTTCCTCAAGTCGGTTCTTCTTGTACCCGACCTCTTACCTCGCGTTCCGGCATTGTGTGATGGCTCAACGACGTGATTATCCTACTTCGTCTAGTCGTGCCCAAAGTTGGCTTTGCAACCCTAAAAGGATTTTAACCTATTATCAAGTGATGGGCCATTTTCCAAATTTTTGGGGCCCTCTAGGTCTAACTTACATTCTTAACAGTATTTTAAAGGTTTAAAAGACTTATATTTATTGGTTATTATTTATTAACCCATTATCTGTTTCTTTTTTTTTATCCTGTGGGTCTGTCTTATCAAATTTCCAAGGTCCATTCATATAACATATTTTTTTTAATATGGTTTTAAAATTATGTTTTATAGTTCTATATTTATAAATACAGTACCCTTTATACTTATATTTTATTTTAAAAAGGTCAATCGCTTTAGTGTATTCGAGCTGGTGAGAAATCTCAAAGAAAATGTTATTATTTTTCAGGGTTCTATTTTACCTATTTCGTTTGATTTCGAGTGTTTGGATAAAATCTCATCGGTCAGATATAGTATTAGGACCGCCCTTCATCGCTTACGATAATATGGATTTGTCTTCCGATAGGACCATCGTCAGATGTACTATAAGTCTTTTTCTTTATGAATATTGATGCTTGGAATATGCATGGTTTTAATGATCCTGTTAGGCAAAAAGATATTACTGCTTTCATAATTAGTAATAGTATCTCTTTATTAATTTTAGTTGAAACAAAAGTCCAACTTTTTTAAGTCGACTCTATTATTAGGTATATGGTTCCCTTTTGGCATGTTATTATCAATCACTCCTCTCATCCTCTTGGTAGAATTTGGATTATCTGGAATCCTAGTGTTATCGTTAATTCTAGATTATCTCAATCCTCTCAGTACATTCACTGCATGGGCAAGTGCCATAATTTTAATGTCTCATTCAGATTCACTGCCATATATGCTTTTAATGATGCTCAGGATCATACTCATCTTTGGATTGATTTAATAACCATCTCCAAGCAAGATCAAAGCATCCCCTCGGTCTTCCTAAGGGATTTCAATGTCATCCGTCATCCGGAAGAGCGATTAGGCTCCTCTGAAAATTAGTCCTCAACAATTGATGACTTCAATAATTGTTGATACCTCAGTGAGCTCAGTGATCTCCGATCCACTATATTCCACTTCTCTTGGATTAATAAACAGCATACTCTATGTCATTCGCTCACTTTGGTTTTTTCTGATCCTCCAACCACACCACTGACACTCTCAATCTTGGGGTTCCAACTAAATTAAAAATTCATTAGTTGTCGATCAATCCGAATGTGAAGCCTATATTACAAAATAAAATGCCATTCTCTATTGACAGCGTAATTGTTGCCGAGGTAGATATGTTATCTAGTGTGGGATATATACGAGAGTCCTAGTATGCTACATGGACATCTAATCGAGTGTTAGTCAAAATAAGAATGGGAGTTGGAGAATGTGTGGTGATTTCACTGATCTGAATAGTGCATGTCCGAAAGACTCTTTCCCAGTTCCCATAGTAGAACCAGTTGATAGATTCCACATTGGACAATAAGCTCTTATTGTTTATGGATGCTTATTCATGATATAACTAGATTCATATGCACCATTCAAACTCTAAGAGTAATACTTTTATGACAGACTAGATCATTTATTGCTACAAGGTGATGTCGTTCTTGTTGAAAAATAGAGAGACGACTTATCAATGATTGGTCAACAAGGTTGTTGCCTTCCATATTGGAAGCAATTTTAAGGTCTACATTAATAAAATACTTGTAAAAATAGGGAAGACTCAAAGCATATTTTTGATCTGGTGAAGACTTTTAAGAACCTTAGAGTCGTAAACTTGAGGTTTGGAAACTTCCATGAGTATTTAGTAAGAAAAAATAAGATCAAAGTTGATCTGATGGAGTTAGAGGTTTTGGGTTTCATGCAGCCACCTTGAAACCTCAAGGAGGTTCAAAAAATGACCGGTGGGCTTGCGACTTTGAAAAGATTCATCTCTCAATCTTTAAATAAAGGTGCCCCATTTTATAAAGTGCTTTGAAAGGCTAATAATTTTCAGTGTGATAAAGTGTTTAGTAAGATAAAGTGGTATATTTACTCCCTAAAACATTATCCAAACATATTCTAATGAAGAATTTATATGTTTATTTAGTCGTATCCAAACACTTCGTCAGTGCAATTTTGAAAAGAGAAGATGAAAGTTTCCTTTTTGTCCCCACAAATATATATACTTGAACTATAGAAGTTGGATTTGGCCTTAATCATAGCATCAAAAAAAATGATGTCGCATTTTTAGGGTCATTCTATTCTCATTTGAATAGTTTTCTCTCTCCAGAACATTCTATAAAATCTTGATATTTTAGGAAGGTTAACCCGATGTTTGGTGGAGTTGGAATACTTTAATATCACTTATGAGATTATAACATCTATTAAATCTTAAACCTTGGTTGGTTTTCTCACGCAATGCCACCCTGAAAGGCATGAGCCGCTAGTTAAATTATTTCTAAACTGATAAACGATCTAATATCTTGGGTTGCAGGGCCGAAATCCAACTCGTGGCTTCATCGAATGAGGAAATGAATCAGGTTATCCATTTTGGTATTTATGTTGAGTATGAAGCAATAATCTTCGGCCTTAAATTTGTTAATGTGTGTAGAAGAGAGTCTGATTGATAAAGGATTCCTAACTTTTGATAAACCATGCTCTAGGGCAGGCAGAATTAAGCGCATGGATCACTTGGTCAAGTACCATAAGGCGTTGAAAACCTAGGCACAGTTCTTTAAAAAATTTAGCTTTAAATAAGTCATCAAAGCAGAGAACTTCCAAGCATATGTTATGGCTTTGATAACTTGCTCTGAGACCGAATTATGGGCCATATTGTAGGAGCACCTTTTGATTTCCAAGCCAAATCATAAGAGAACTCTGGGGGATGTTGAGGCTCGATATTAGAAGGTCGAGATCTCAAACTTCTAAGAAAGTGGAATTTTCTCTAAAAACAAAGCTACGGCACGAAGATTAAAATTCAAGATAAAAATATTTCTAATCCTAAGCGAGACTTTGTTCAAGAAAGGTCTTAATCGACCCCTACTTTGATTTTTAGAGCCCGATGAATCAACCATGGTTTTAAAATAGCTTCATTGTAGACATGGTTTGGCTCATTGTGGTTATAAGACCTTAACATGTTGTTAACAATGTTCTTCAAGGCGACTATACCAACTGACGCTAAAGTATTGGTTAAAAAGTATGACATTTTCCAGTGTTTTGCTAATATGATTCACGTCCCTGTATTGTTGCTTAAGTTAATCTCCAAGGCCTTACATTTTGGCAGGTGGGGCATAGACATGGTCAGATCTTTATCCATCTCTTCAAGAGAATGGAAGCATATCACTATTGTTAGTTAACTAACATCTAACATAGGTTTGGAAACCGAATGCAATCACAACGAATAATGGTCTTCAATTTTGAAATGCATAAATTGATACCTTTTATCTAACAATAGGTATATACAAAACTTCTCTACCCATTTCCACTCTCATGAAATTAGGCAGGTAGAGTTAACAAACCAGAGAATTTTGGAAGGCCTCAACATTATTTTGACGGGGCATCCAATAAATGGCTAAATTAATTCCAAGAAGTTCTATGGGTTTAACGAACGACTCCAAAAACCACCACGGGTGAAACGCCACACGCGCTTGTTTATAGTATAAATGTAGTAGTCCCAGCAGAAACATTTATGCCATCTTACAGGGTCTTCAATTACTTCCAAGAGGAGAACAAAGTGGGAAGGAGGGAAAATTTGGATCTAGTAAAAAAAAATAGTCGAATCTTACCTGCAAGGCCAACATTACCAAACTCTCACAAGGAGTAGGTGCACTTCTAAAGTTCGAATGCATGAATTCGAAGTGGGGGACATTATTCTAAGAAAAGTACTCTTACACACTAGGATCAAAGGATCGGTAAGTTAGGTCCTAATTGGGAAGTTCTTATACATTATGGTAGAAAAGATCAAGGCATGAACTTACAAACTAGTGGATGAAGAATGAAGGAGACTTCAGCACGCGTGGAACATTGAGCATCTCCGACTATATCTTGTGTAATTTTGTATATACCTTGAACATTTTATTGTTGCTATAAAATTATTGTAAATAATGAAAGGTCTCGTGGCATACTATTTCCTACTCTAGTGATGCATGAATATTTTATTGAGGTTCCTACATAGTCGGCAAGTTAATGAAACTATTACATTAAAAATGCTTTTGGTCTTTCTAAATAGACATGTTATATATATATATATATATATATATATATCATTGTAAAGGCTTTTACGAAAGGTTTGTTAAGGTAAATCTTTGAGGTCAAAATTGTTATTTTCTTGTAAAAACTTCTAACAAAGGTTGATTAAGGTAAAAAATCGAGCTCAGAATTACTAACAAGGTCCAAACTGTTTTTTCCTTATAAAATCTTTCAAAAAATATTGGTTAAGGTATAGTATTGTGCTCAAATTGATTGGCAAGTTCCAAACTATTTTTCCTTATAAAACTTTACAACAAAGGTTGGTTAATACATATCTTTGAGCTCAAAGTGACAACCAAGGTCCAACCATTGTTAAGGCATGATCGGTTACCAGCAATGACAATTCGTGTATCCTAAAGTAAGTTTTAAGATACCATGGGGCTGATCATATTTGGGAAAACATAAGTCACTGGATGGGACTTATAAAAAATACAACATCATAAATAAAAACAAGTAAAAGCAATGATATAAAGAACCTCAATGGTTTGGATTAACTCCACAAAATATCACAGCCATCCGGGAATTTTCAGTAGGATGAAAGAGAATACAAACTACAAAATTTACCTTGGATATCCAGGGACATTGAGTTTAACATATAGCTAATAAAAGTCACCTGGTAAATCACCGGTGGTAGTCTTGGTAGGTTCGGTTGACTTTGATCCATCTACTGCAAGAATAAAAGTGTCACTAACCTCCGAGTTCATTTCTTGTTTCGCCTTCTTTCATGAGGCGTCAGCCTTATTCGTCGCCTTGAAGTGTTTATTATGAACTTGAACCTGCAACAATAATTTGATGGTCTTCCCTATGGTAGCCTCTAGCTTTGAAGTGTCGACTTTTTTCCATATTTTTTATTATTATTAGTTACTTGACGTAATTAGATTGTTGATGGTGAAACACTCTTGAAACTCGTGGTTCTTATTAAGCTTGGCCCAACCAAGGTCCTCTGAAGGCAAGGTTTTTATTAGGACATGTAGTTGTAATTTGAGAGGCTACTAGGAAATCTCGAAGCTTCCAGGTTTGGTAGTTTCGACTTGTGGGAGATTTAATGATTGTATTCCTTTTCTTTCGGGTATGTGTGGCACCCGTGTTCTCCAGTTGTCGGTCGTATCTTGAAGGTTTTTTTCCTCAGGCTCTTCCATTTTGGCAGGGACTCAATTGTTACTTACTGCTTCTCTAGTTTCCTGCTTTCTATCACGTTTTCTACCACGTCATTGGTAAGGGCCAGGCTAGAGGAGATCTAATGGTACCCAATCTGAACCCGATCTATTGGGTACCCTCTTTTCTAATATTAATAAGTGATACATAATATAATATTATGGTCAATCTATTTTTATTCAAGTGGGGTCTAACCCGACCCAATTCTAAGTACACCCAAAAGTAATACAATTTCACCATTTTTTTGATAAAAATACCATTTTGGGAGTAGATAAGGTGTCCCCCCTCCCAAAATCCACTGACTCATCTAACAACCCTCGTTTTCTAAATTTCTCTCTTTATCTTTTCCTCATTCTCTCTCTACAAAATCTGGCCAAGTAGCTCCTCCTCCGGCGACTCTCCAGCGACATCTTCTACTTCTAGCAAGTTCGTCTTCTTTGATGGTGAATAAATTTGATCCTTTTTCCCTTTCTTTAAGGGGAGTCTTCTTGTTTTTTTTTAAATTTATTTAGTCTCTTGATTTTTAAAGCTACTAGTTAGTTAATTATTTATTTTTTGTTATTGTTTGGAGTTGAATTTGTTGTGAAATTTATGGGTTAATGTTAGGGTTTATGAATTTGGGTCGAATTTACAGTTTTTAGGGTTTTGAAGTATGATTTGGGGTAGCTATGTTTTCAAATTCATAGGGTAATGTTCCTCTTTCTTGTTAGAATCGGTAAAAAGATGAACAACACTGAAGGTGTCGCCCTTGCGCACAATCGGTGCGTATCGTGTTAAATATGAGGTTTGCAAATTGTTAACACATTAACATAATTGGAATACATTAAACAAATAAGTTTGCATTACATATTCAATACAATATCATAAATCAATTATAATGAATGAGTACATTATTGCATAAAGTCATCTAAATTGATTACTTCTTGCTTGACAATGTTAGGATTCCAACCTTCAAATTATTCATATATTTTGCAGCGACTTAGTATAATAATAAAACTTCAAAGCAAGATCAAATACTTACATTAAAAATGGTCATTATTAAAAAACCAAATTCGATTTCCACCCTTGTAGACATCAGAAGGAGTGCATATCGTAGTGGTAGAAAAATGTAATTGCAATTCATCGACCCCAGTTTTGACAAAAAAATGCACAATGCAATAAAACCTTATTTTTTATTCTATCCTCGTCCGTGATATTGTCATTCAATAAGATATACCATCAGGGACTCTATAATAGTGTATACTTTTGGAGACCTTTAAATACTCTTCTTTACCATTATATATCTTTAAACATCAATGTTATCCATAATTTCGTCATAAAGGTCCTTTCTAACCATCCATCACCCCTATTCTTGGCCAGATAACCCATATAATATTGAACAATACCCATAATTACCATCTAGTCTAACGTTGTTTATAGCAGTTATAAAATGTTCCAAGTGCGAGAGAAACCACTGTAGCTAAAATTTTGGATTATCAAGTATTTATTTCAAATCAGTATTGGAGATTGGTATCATATTACTAGATAGTGACACCATCGAAGGAGTCTGAACTACCATAGGGTCTATTTTCCTGAACGGTATGGCCAGTACCTTGTGTTGGTAATTTGAAACTAACAGGTTTTATTAGGGGTGAAATTTATTTCCCTTTATGAACGATAACCCTACAAGTTTTAAAAGGGTTTCACACCGAAACTTCACTAGATTTTTAAAATCTTTCATATGTTTCTAATGTAATTTATCTCGTTTAATGGATGGTACATCAATAGATAATTTTTATTTGGCATGTGGATGACCATGATGTTTCTATATCTCTAATGGTTCTAAAAGGGTGGATGTTTCCGGATAAACCAGCTTTAAACCATTTCTTGTAGATATGTTATGTGCATCGTTCGCCATTGGTTAACATGACATTAATTACAAGTTTATCTATTTTTTTTCTTTCAAGAGCTTTATCGTGGTTAGGTTTTTACATATCATTATATTTATCATCTTCCAATGACAATAAAAATATTCTAAAGATGCAAATTTTCCATTATCTAACCACTCATGAATCTAGTGCCAACACGGTATACGTGCTTAACCGTATCACTAAATTACAATTTCATCTGTCATCTTAATTTCAAAAGCCATCCCAATATTATAGGATTTCTCATTATCTTTAGAACTTTCTAATTCAATAAGAAGAAATTTTAAAGCAATGTTAGAGACTTTATCTCTAATTTGGTCGAACACATTGTCTCCAAATTTATGTTGTACTATATAACAATTCTATTTAAATGAAGATATAATTACACAATACTTGAGTTCAAATAGTGAATGCACCCTGCCCTAAAATAACTCGAACTTAAGCTTGCTCGTACATATATAACACTTTAGAATAGAATGAGAACTATCCATCCTATTAGTGGTGTCATGTCCCAAATACATGAACTTGTTCGTTTTTCAAACCACAAATTCATCAGTGTAGGTGGATAGCCAATACCTTTTAGTGTATTGGATTGATTCAGGGAAATGTTTTTTGTCACATTACATCTTAACCCTAGCGTGATTAAATTTAGTTTCTAACACGGAGTACGTTATTTTTTCCCACACATACACAAACAAAGGATGATCTGTTTTCTTATAGTACTTCTTTGTATTTGCATGAACATTTTTGTTATTGTGCCATCGAAATAGAATGTGCATTATTTTCGAGAACATTTTTCTAGAGCACTTATCAACGCAAAGTCTTTATCCGTAAAAACCACACACGATTCTTCAATGTTGTGAGGTCTAATTAACAATTTCAAACAATATAATACCCATTTAAATTTGTTTCTTTCTCCCCCGACATAAACGCAAAAGCAACACAGTAATTCAAACCAGTAGATGTTTCACCATCCCATACCTTAGTGTTTTGTAAGTGCTATCTATTATTAACAAGATTAGAAATGTTCGCGACAAATCCACACTAACGAGATGCACAAAAATATATTAGTAATAACATAAATTTCATATTTGCTAGATTTATGTCATTCAAAATAATTATATTTTTGAGCTCCTCTAACAAGTATTGCAACTGCGACCGACCGACTTTCTCCAACATCTGGTTTTTCTGTTGAGTGTTGGATATAGTACACATGGAAGATATATTTTCTTCGTTTAGATTTTTTACCCCGTTTAAAATTTCTCCAAGCCAAGTGCCCATGAACGTTACACGTTCGAAAAATTCCAACTCTTCTTTATCCAAACATTCTCCGTACGAATGTCCATCTAAGTGTTTAGAATTTGAATGATTGTGAACGTTGAATATAACCTATAACGACCATTAATCCTGAGTTACCATGGTAAATTTAAGCTCGAAATGATAACCATATTTTTTTCATTCCCCTCGACTTTATCTTGGTATCTTTTCTGGGTACCACCCAAATATACAATTTCAATTTCTTGTATTGAAAGAATATTCGAGGATTCTTTCTACTGTTTATCTTATCACGATGTTTTATGTTAATAACCAAACCTTTTTGTTTCCCAATCTTGACCCACTCAACTAATCCATTTTGCGTATAATATTCGGTTGTAAAAAAGACATGAGTGTAATCAGTACTGAAATCTTTTGCGTATCCATAAGTAGCATCTTAGCCCTGCAATTCCAAATTTCAAAAATATCAAACTAAGTAAAAAAACATAGCTTAAAAACATAAAAAAAAACTACTACTAAAACAAACTGTATTCTAACCGGTAGCACTAGAGGTTTGAACCAATGGTTTCATTGGTTTCGACAGGTGGTATTGAGGCCATGTACCATAGGTTCAAGGGTGCTGAACTTATGGTGCAGGGCCTCAAAAACTGACGGTCTTGAGGCCATACACTATAGGTTTAGGGCCCTTAGACTGATGGTGCAGGTTAGTATAACTGAACTTGGTGCATCTATTCACCATCGGTTCAACCATACTAAACGGGTAGTGCATAGATGCACCAAGTTCGGAAAAAAATTAAAAATAAATAATGTTTCCTTTTTCGACGAGTGTAGTTCATCCTCCAACGAGTGTAGCTGCTTTATAAAAATTACATCATCCGGTTGATTCATATCTTTGGTTATATTTTTTATTTTATTTTTATTGAAATGTAGTGAGTTTAGTGAATTTTAGTAAGCTTTTTTCTTTTAAAAAACAAGTGCAATAACAAATTGAAGAACATGTTTAATATTGAAGAACGAATTGAAAACGATGTTGAAATGTTTTGTATGGGGTTAGATATTGAGGTTGTGTTTAATGTTGGATGAAGTTAGGATACACTTAGCATTTTTTTATATTAATTAAAGTTTTGCATATAAATCAAAATTATGAGTAAATTTGGTAAGGAAGAGTCAAAGGTCAGTCAGAATATGATTATAAATAGGTTAGATGGGATTTGGTGAATTAACTTGACCCATATTATTATTCAATAAACCCTTAAGTTGTACGATAATGTGTTCAAATTTGTTTATTAATTGTTTGTTTTTTTGTATATTTTTATTTTTTGATTATTTTATTGTTATTCATATTTTATTAGATTTATAATTATATTATATTATTTTATATACAAAAAATTTAAAAATTTAAATATATATTAGTGAGGTTTATTTTAAGCTGAGAGTAATTTTGTCAAGTGTTTTGGAAAGTTTTGAGAGTATTAAATGTTTGGGTATTTTGTAGTGAGAGTTTTGAGTTGTCTAGTTGTATTAAATGTTCATTACCCTCATTAATGAAAGTAATTGGGGTATTTATACCTTTAATTATGGACCCATGAGCTATCAGGTCAAATTAGGCAAACGGGTCAAGTTTAAGGACTCATTTACTTAATAAGCTGATTATCACCTAACTTAGTCAAAAGGTGTTTAGTTAATTTATACTTTTGTCGTGTCCGGATAGTTCAGTGGGCACTTTATGTCCGAATTTCCCTTGTCCGGAAATCTCAGTAGGCAGTGGTGGATTTATCCGGACTCATCAGTAGCCTATTTTTTAGGCTTTGTAAAAATTATTTGGCAGGACTAAAAAGTTCACTTAGTCATTAACGATATTTTCCGACCCATTTGTGTATCGGGTTTGAGGTTTGTCCGGGGTGACTTCTTCCCAGAATTCTAAGAGTTTTTCTTTAGATCATGGGACACATGTCGCAATCTGATTTGACCTACCAAGTGTTTTTTACCTAGATCGACGCTCCCACTAAACCTAAAAAGTAACCTATGCATTTAATATGTCCCACATCATCGCTGTCTTCAATCATTGCTCGAATCTCTTTGCCTTCTCCTAGGTATCAAGTACCTTTTTCTACTAATATATAAACAAATTTTTCATTGTTTCATTATCTTCATCACTTTACAAAAAAATTACAGAGCTTTTCACCCTTTCTTTCAAAATTGTTCTTGGCTAGTTTTATGTTCATGGCTAGAAACTCTCTTGTAAAAGGCGCCTGGTTGAATCTTTCCAAATTAGAGAAGGCAAGGAAAGTTGAACGAGAGAGGCTCATCGCTACTGGTCTCCCCAGGAGACAAGTCTAATAAACCATCAAAAGAAGCTGATCAAGGATCATCTTCTACCAGAAATCCAAAACCCAAACGGATGTTCAAACCAAATCTTTCACCAATCTCATCAAGCTCCTGTGTTCAGGAGTCTCAGCCTTCTACTACCCAAGAAAATGCCATGTCGAGCGTTAGAAAACCTTCCCCTTTCATAGCCATGGTATTTGATATTGAAAAGTCTCCAGAGAAATCCAATCCACGCCGGACAACTCGTTTGGTGAAAGCCCAAGCGACTGCCTCACAGTTAAAGCACTCCAAACCGGAGGCGTCTAAATCAGCATCCAAAGATAAACCCTCCGGATCGGAGATATCTATAAGAGCCTCGCGAGATAAGCCCTCTGGATCAGAGGCAGCCAAAGTAGTTTCTCAAACGAAATCCTCCGGAACTGAGCCTCAACTGGACACCAGACCTTTGGAAAAAACTAGCTCAATCATTCGAACATACCGTAGAGCCAGAAGTTGACACCCTTCCATCTACAACAACTGATAAACCTTCCACGATGATGGAAGAAGTGATGGAAGATAGTATCGAAGAGGCTCCCTTCGAAACTGAAGCCTCAGGGAAACTAGGGATGGTGCTTCTAATAGGAAATGGAAAGGCAAAGTGAAGGTTAGAATGGCTCATCCAGATCTCCCAGAGTGCTTGGAGGGCAAGGTAGGACCTTGCTTTCAGAAAGTCAATGTGAAGTACTTGTTGGCCATGCAGAACATAAATTATGTTTATACTCATACTACCGAACTGGGCCGGATCCGGATAAAGTAGGGGATCCCAGAGTCAGTGAAGGTGAGAATACATGTCACTCCGTAGACTCCAATGGACTGCAAACTTAATAAAGTGGTCATCTATACAGAATTGTTCAACTGGGGGCTCAGATTCCCATTAGACCCAGAGATCGTCAGGTATTTCCACCTGATTAAGCTTTGCCTAAGCCAATTAAGTCCAAATTCTTGGTACTCCCTCCTTGCGTGCATAATGGCATCAAGGCTGTCCGGAATCCCTCTCCCTATGGAGAAATTTGCCACTGTGGCAAGCCTGTGCAAAAATCATCACATCCCATTCTATCACCACAACAAGGAAGACAATTTTAAAGTGGTAGATGATTTGATGGAATCAGAGAAGAATTGGAAAACTCAGTTCTTATTCATCAGTGGGTCATGGGAGAATGAGAGAAAGATCAAATCCAAGACTGACCCTAGCATGCTTACTAATAGGTGGAAGAGTACAAGTAAGTTCTTCAATTTTGTTTTTCATTTTCTCCTTTTCACTTTACAAATATTCCACTTCTGAATCATTTATTACTTCCTTTTCAGTATTATCGAAGGAGTATACCAGATATCTGGAAGAGGAGCAGATAACATGTGCCAAGTTGAATGCATGGGCTGCAGAACGTTGGGGAAATGCCTTCCACCACTGTTTTATTTCTGGCAATTTGGTGAGATCTCACCTGTGGAATACCACAGGTCGGAGAGATCTTAAATGGGAAGAAATGACCACACCCCCTCCCCCAGCTGTCATCCTCAAACGAACAAAGGAAAAACATGGTAAACTGGCCTTTCCCTCTAGAGCCAAGGCCCCTAGCAAGATGAAGGGAAATAAAAGAAGGCTGCAATAGAGGCAGTTCGGGGTGCTGCAGAAGAGACCGGCCCGGAGAACCAAGGTGGGGAGAACCAAGAAGGGATTGAAAACGGGGAGTCAGTAGCGACGAAAGGGATGCCAATAGGAAGAAGGTCACCTTAGAGGGAGAAATAACTATTCCCCCTTCGGAGCTTCCTCCTCCACCAGCTCCTGCTAACCCTACTTCGGTAGAGAAAATTCTAACAGACTTGCAACTGGGAGAGGGCATCGGAGGAGGGCTTGACATCATAGCCCTTCAAGACATCGGTGTTTACTTCACCGTTTCGGAGAAAGATGACTTCGCTCGTCCTTTCCCTCCTTCAGGTTCTTCCAACATGGTAACCTACAATGGTAAGTCTTTCTCTATTTCCAAAGACCATGATACGGTGGCCCATTCTCTTTTAGGTCATATCCAACCAGTGCTCGACTTGGTGAGGCATGTAAAATATCAGTCAACCTTATCTACTCCATTAACACAGACAAGGAGACTCTGTCAACCAACCTCTTCAATGTTAACCAGAGCATTGAAGCACTGAAGAAAGAGCTTGAAGAATTAAAGAAGGACAAGGAAGATCTGTCAACCAAGCTGGCCACCTCGGAGAATGCTAACACTGAGCTCCAAGCTAAGTGCTCTGGTTTGGAAAAAGATCTCTTAACCTTAAAAGAAGACATGAAGACCAAAGGTGGTTCCATTCAGACCTTGTTCGGCGAAAAGACTTCCTTTGAAGAGGTTGTGTCTAAGGGAACCAAGGAGAAAGAAGATTTGGAGAAAGAGCAGGACCAAAAAATTCAGGCCAGCATCGATAAATGCACCAATGAGGTGATAGATTCCTTGGAAAAAAGGTATGCCAAAGTAAAGTCTGACATGGTACTGCTTTTCCACGAAACGTTTCCGAAGAGGACGCTTGGTACTTTATGGAAATATGTGGAGTATGAAGACATGTCATTCCATACATTGGCTGATATTAACAAAAAGAACTACTCCAGTGAGATCGATTCTACCACCGATGAAGAGGAAGGAACCGGTGAGAGTTCAAGCGTTGAACTCAAAGGCCTTAAGAAATGAGGTGACACAGGAACATCCGAAGGGAATAAGCCCTAAGGTTTTTAACTATCTTTTGTGTTTTCTTTATTTTGTGAGTATTAAAGTCCTTGGATGGCCAAGGCATTTTTGTAATTGTATCCGGTTCGAGTCCGGTTAAGCCTTTCACAAAAATTAAAGTCCTTGGATGGCCAAGGCATATTTTGTGTTTTAATATCGTTATTCAGTTCTTACCCGGACAAGCTTATCTTAGACAATTTTTATTTGTTCCATACTTGCTTTCAATTTTAATGGCTAATGTTTAAAGAGCCCTTCTTTACTTTACAAATATTTAAGGTGAGAGTGTTTAAAATCTTTGATGACATGTATTTAATGGTCATCATTCAACCAGATTAATCCGATCTGTCAAAGATTCGTGGTATTAAATTGAAGACTTGAAAGGAATTGTAATCAAATCACACCGAATATTTTAAGAAGGCATCATATTTCATTGAAAAAACCAGACACCTCATTAAAACCTCCCCGCGCCACCAGGGTAGGAAATAGTATGCCCCCTAATATTTACATTGACTTTAAACAAGCAAATATTTACACAACTTTCATTCCAGATATAACCTGAGGTATTCAATATTCCATGGGTTCTTAAGGATTCTTCCATCTTTGTCTTGAAACCTATATGTCCCAGGCTTAAGCTTTTCGGACACCTTATAAGGGCCTTCCCAGTTCGGAGCGAGTTTGCCGAACTGCTTTTCCTTAGTATGTAAGAAAACCATTTTTAATACTTTATCTCCTGGTTGAAAATCCCTTCTCTTGATCTTGGAAGCAAATCTGCTCCTCATCAATTCTTGATAGTGGGTTGTTCTAAGATGAGATTTAACCCTTCCTTCTTTAATTAAGTCCAACTGATTCGTAATTACCAATTCATTGGCTTGTTCGGAATAGTTGTGGACCTTGTATGATGGTAGGGTTTCTTCTATAGGGGTAATTGCATCCATCTCATATAGCAAGGCAAAAGGATATTCCTGAGTAGATTCCCTAGGAGTAGTTTGGTATGCCCACAACACTTCTTGCAAGTAGCTTGGCCATGTCCCTGCAGTCCTTTCTAAATTCTTTTTCAGACCGGACATAATAGTCTTGTTTGCCACTTCAACTTGGCCATTTTCTTGTGGGTGGAAAGGAGAAGAGAAGTAATGTTGAATTCCCCTGGAGGCACAGAAACTCTCCATATCCTTGTTATTAAATTGTGGCTCGTTATCTGTGGTTATTTTTTGTGGAATTCCAAATCTGCAACAAATGTTAGATAAGATAAATTTTATAACAGCTTTTGAAGTAGTTCCTGCCAGGGGGGCTGCTTCTATCCACTTTGAGAAATAAAAAATGGCTACAATAATAGTCCTGCACCCTTCGGACACCATTGGTTGAGGCCCAACTAAATCAAGTCCCCAATGAGCAAAAGGCACTAGCTCAGAAATGGACTCCATAGGAACTGCTGGGATATGAATTTCGTTACCATATCTTTGGCATGAGTCACATTTTTTCACCAATTCCTTAGCATCTGCCATTATGGATGCCCATTAGCATCCGGCTAACAAAACCCTCCAGGTTATAGCTCTATAGTCACAGTGTGATGATATTTCTCCATCATGTAGTTCAGACAAAACAATTTAGGACTCTTCAGCCCAGAAACAACGCAAGAGAGGTCTGCTAAACGACTTTTTAATAAAGAACCTCTCTTGAGATCAAGAAACCACGAACTTTGTGTTTCATTTTCCTTGTTATAGCTTTCTCCGGAGGAAAAATTCCATCAGAGATGTATTGAAGAAGGGGGAATCTCCAATCTTTGGATTGAACTATTTGTACACTCAAACTCTCTTCTTCTTCCTTGTTATGATTTGATTATATGGATGGGAATTCTTATACATGAATCCATAGGTAGGACTCAGAGTATGTTATGGTTGCTAAGGAGTATGCCAGCGTGTTTTCCAATCTAGGAATATGCTCATAGCAAACATTATTTAAGTTGGGTGCTACTTCCTTAAGAATGAATAAGTATTTAATCAACTTCTCCTTCTTGGCTTCGGACTGACCTTGAGCATGGTGGATAAGAAGCTGAGAATCATTCATTAATATAACTCTTTTAGCCCCACACTAGAAAAGCTAACTTTAGACCAGCTATAGCTGCCTCATATTCAGACTCATTGTAAGAAGCCCTAAAAGCAAAGCATATAGCCTGGTATAACTTATCACCATATGGAGAGTTTAAACAAATCCCAGTCCCACAACCCATTGTGTTTGATCCACCATCTGTCCGGACAACCCACTTTTTTTTATTATTTTTCTCTTCTGAAGCTTGTTTAGTACTTCTGTTCGAATGAAACTCTACCAAGAAATCACCAACAGACTGAGCTTTAATTGCAGTTCGTGGGGCAAAATCAATGTCATAATCACCCAATTCTACTGACCATTTGGTCATTCTGCTTGATACGCCTGCTTTCTGAAGCACATTCATCAAAGGAAAATATGTTCAGATGATGATGGAATGAGAATGAAAATATGGCCTCATTTTCTAGCAGCAATCATTAGGGCCAGTGCCAGCTTTTCAAGCTTTAGATACCTTTTTTCAGCATCCATCAGACTCTTGCTGATGTAGTATACCGGACGAGGATAGTTTTCCATCTCTCTTACCAGCACTGCACTTATTGCACGTTCTGACACAACCAAGTATACATATAGTGTTTCTCCGTCAACAGGCTTAAAAAGGGTTTTGGGAGAAGACAAATGCTTTTTTATTTCATCGAAAGCCTGGCTGCACTGTGGAGACCATTTGAAGTCTTTGGCACCTTCAAGATTTGGAAGAATGGAGCACATTTGTCTGAAGACCTTGAAATGAAACGATTCAAAGCAGCCAACCTTCCTATCAGCCTCTGCACTTCTTTAATATTTCGAGGAGGGTCTATTTTTAACAAATCATCAAGCTGATCCGGATCAGGTTGTATTCCTTTTTCACTAATCACATAACGTAAAAACTTTTCGGACTGTACCCAAACACAGACTTTTCAAGATTGAGTTTTAAATTCACCTTTGTTAAGTTGGCAAAAGTTTCTTGAAGATCGGTTAGGTGCAAATCTTCTTCTAAGCTCTTAACCATCATATCATCGATATATACTTCCATATTTTTTCCAATCTGATCAGCAAATGCTTTATTCACCAACCTCTGATGAATAACCCCAGCATTTTCAACCCAAAATGCATCACCTTGTAACAATGGAGACCCCTATCTGTAACAAAGGTAGCGTGTTCTTGGTCCTTCAGATCCACCTGTATCTGGTTATAACCTGAGAAGGCATCCATGAACGATAATAGTTTGTTTCCAGATGTGGAGTCCACCAACTGATCTATCTGCGGGACTGGATAGAGATCTTTTGGGCAAGCTCTGTTGAGGTAAGTTAAGTCGATGCACATACGTCATTTCCCATTCTTTTTCTTGACTAACACTGGGTTGGCTATCCATAAAGGATACTAAGACTCCTTTATATGCCCCATCTTAGTAAGCCTGCCAATTTCTTGGACTATTACATCAGCTTTATCCTTAGAAAAAGCTCTCCTTCTTTTCACAAAAGGTGCAACATCTCTCCGAATGGATAGCTTGTGCGATATAACACTTGCTGGTACTCCGGTCACAGCAGCATTACACCAAGCAAAAACGTGTTGGTGACCTGCCAAAAAGGACAACAACTTTTTCTTCAATTCTCGTGCCATCTTAGAGCCAGCTTTAACACTCCTTCCTTCAGCCAGAGAGTGGGTTTCAACTTCTTCAATCGGTATCAAAACACCAGGGGTCTCTCTGGGGTCATCAATTTCACCTTCACCCCCAGAGGGCCCCAACAACTTCTAATCTTCATTAATCTGGGCTGCCCCCAGAGTTCTAGGAGCAAGTGCAGTTGCATAACATTCTTGTTATTTTTTGGCTACTCCGGACAACTCCCACTTATCCTTGAACCGCATACTTTAAACATTAATGGAATATTGAAGCCACAGCATGCATCCTAGAGATCCAGGACCTCCCAAAGATTGCATTGTAACATATGCGGTAATCTACCACAACGAATAGTACCCTGACCATCTTCTTAAAAGGGATTTTGCCCAACAATACCTCATCCTCAAATTCTCCGATTACATCCGCAGAGCTCCCTGTGAAACTCACAATGGATTTGTTCGAACGTTGAATCACTATCGGATTCTTCATCTGCCTATAAGTACTTAAAAAAATATTGGCTAAGCTGCCAGTGTCAATCAGAATTTGCCTGATGTCGTTACCCCCAATTGAAGCTCCTATCACTACTGCATCCTCATGAGGCCCACATATATTTCTTAAACCATCATCATCAAAAACAATTAAAAGAAAACGAACTTGAGACTTATAAGAAGACATGTCTCCCTCTAACTGAGTAGCTAGAGTGTGAACATGCCTCTTCCTTGAAGAAGGAGTCGGCACAGTTATAGTGTCCCCTCCGGAAATGGTAAGTGACTCAAAGAAGCTAATAAGTCCGGACACTGTTTTGAATTGTTCTGTTATAACCCCCACCTTGTCACGAGTTGGTTCAGGATCCAAATACTCTGAATCCACATCGAATCTTTCATGGATCACCATTGCCCCATCTGGAGCTGATGTTCCTGTATTGTTCGTAGGGCCTGTCTCGGGAGCATTGTCGGGCCTGTTTCTACTCCTCATCTTGACATAAGCTCCCAGCTTGCCCCTTTCGATAAGATTTTGTACCTCTTGTTTCAAAGCGATGCATTTTTCGGTGTTGTGGCCAATATCATGATGATACTGGCAAAAACAAGTATTACGACTTTCCTTGGGAGATTGAAGCGCTGCTGGCTTCTTGAAATGCACCTCATATTTAGTTTTGTCATAAATGGTTGCCACATTCTCATTTAAATCAGCAAACCACTCCGGTTGGACCCAAGGTCCTCGTTTATTTTTGGACTGTTGGCTCTGAGCTGGATTTGGGTGGGATTGAGTCTGTTTGGCCATGTTGGACCCATGTCCGGTTTCTTTGCCTTGTATCCGAATTGATTCTGGTTTGGAGCAGCTGGGGCAGACCTCACTTGTCTGTGTACCCTAGTCTTCTTTGTTTCATCCACGTTGATTTATTTTCCCACCTGATTTAGCAAACCGCCCTAAGTCATAGCCTTCTTCCTTGTCACTCAATCAACTAGATTCCTAGGGTTTAACCCTTGTCTCAAAGAGTCTATTGCTACTTACTCAAAGCAATCAGCTAACCCATCCTTGGTATTTACAAACCGGCTTATATAGTCTTTCAGTAACTCATTTGGCTCTTGGGCACAATTGATAATGGTATCCCCATTGCCCTTCACCTCTTTACTCCCCATAAACTTCCTTCGAAAGGCCACCCAAAATGTATAAAAGTTTCTTATACAACCCTGTGGCAGGATGTTGTACCATTTCAGAGCATTTCTCGTAAAGGATTGGGAGAAGACTCCCATCATATTTCTCCATTTTAGTACTGTCAAACCTCTTAGGAAGGTTTCTGGACAGTATATTGGCAGACAATAACGATTTCCTCCAATTTCGACTACGACTAAAAAATGTGTCTTCATTAGGTGTTGTAAAAATACGTTGCTCATCATGGAAAGCAAAGGGATCAATCAGCAGCTGGTCCACATGCTTGTGACGATGGCTGTAGCTGTGAGACGACCCTTTTCCCAGATGCCTCTTTAGTCTTCCATGCCTATCTCTCTTTCTTGAATATTTTTTAACTAGCTTTTGCTTCTTCTTGGACCTCCCTTCATCACTGTTTGATGACAAGGACTCCTCAAGCTCATCCTCGTTCAAAGAGCTACTGGAGGACTCAGATTCTGAGCTCTCCACCGGCTTGGACCGGTGAGACTTCTTGGAACTGACATGGGTTTTTTTTTGTGCTTAAATGAGTCTTTGCTGATGGGTCATTCACCCTTGGATTATCAGTATGGTGAACGGCTGACCCCTTGGAATTTTCCTTTAAATTCATCTCTGCCTTTTTAATTTCCCTTAACGCTTATAATTCAGCTTTCAACTTATCTCGTTCGTCGGGGGTTTATTCATCATTTTCCCCAACCACCTCCACCATAGGTGGTGGAATTGCATGCTCGTTCGGATCCATCCGAGCAGGTCTTTCTGTTGGTTTTGAATACTAGATTCAGACACTTTCTCCTCCCACTGTGGTTGCCAATTTGGTGAGGTTTATTTTAAGATGAGGGTAATTTTATCAAGTGTTTTGGAAAGTTTTGAGAGTATTAAATGTTTGGGTGTTTTGTAGTGAGAGAGTTGAGATTCTTGGTTGTATTAAATGTTCATTACCCTCATTAATGAAAGTTGTTGGGGTATTTATACCTTTAATTATGGACCCATGGGCTTTCGGGTCAAATTATGGAACCAGGTTAAGTTTAAGGTTCCATTTACTTATAAGTTGATTAGCACCTAGCTTAGTCAAAAGGTGTTTAGTTATTTTATACTTTTGTCCTGTCCGGATAGTTCAGTGGGCAGTTTATATCCGAATTTCCCTTGTCCGGAAATCTCAGTAGGCAGTGGTGGATTTATCCGGACTCATCATATATATATATAATATAAAAAAACTATTTCAATCACATTATTTTTATAACAAAAAGCTAATTTCAATGAAATCAAAAGTTTATAGTCAAAGCTCATACCAATATGGACATCGGTATAATGTTTTCTCTAAAACATAAATCAGGTTCCAAAAATGAAGCTTTAAATTTGGTTTAATTTCAATAACCGTGAAAATAGTTAAATATCCTCTGTGGCTTCAGCTTATTTTCTAAATTTTGGGCAGTCAAGTTTATTGTTTTCAAGGCAAATCTGATCTAATTCAAAACCTTAGCTTTTCCATCTCAAAAACTCTTTAACATTAATCTTCTCAATCTGAGGTGGATCACATCTCATATTCTTGGAAAATATCGATTGGCAACATGAATATCCTTAATGACTCAGATGAAGATCATTTTGAGTCTTCGAGCTAATCATCATTTAGGGTTAATCTTGATTTGAGATGAGTCAATAGATTCATCAAATGCAATGAATCTGGATATCTTTCATTTGATTTCCATATGAAATAGAGGTCATGATTTCTTCATTTGATTGTTATCTTCTATTGTGTTTTCCAAAATTTCTTGTATTTATTGATATTTTTCTTCATATTCGACAGTTCATCTTTAATTCTTTGTTGAAGTTTAAATCATTAAGAATCGAGACCTTGTACCAATTGAAGATCTGCAAGCATTGATAAGTCAGGTATTACTACATGTTTTAAAAAATCGTTAGTAGTAAATCTAATTATTTTGATTAGAATAGTTGTGGTGATGATAAAATCTGACCCAGGGGTAGTTATGGAAGATATTTAGTTTTATATGGTATTAAATTTGTAATAAAATGTAGAGAGAGACTGAAGGTGTATATATTTATTATCGAGAGAAAAAAGTCAAACCCATTTAATGTTGTTTGTTAGACTATTTATACTTTCTCTTTTAATCCATGGACTTTTCGGGTCGGGTCATAGGTTTGAGTCAATCTCATGAGCCCCCAAGCTCATAAATAAATGTACTAGGAATCTAGATGAGTCATTAAGCACACAAATTACTCATCGAATTTAACTGTTGGGTCCGAACTGCCCATCTAAGAAAAAATCGATCTGATCTGCTTTACATTTGACCTCCAACAGAATCTAACCCTATCAACTAGCCCATTTAGCTATTTGTGAATAATTTCAGGAGAGCTAACATTTGTAAATGATTTCCGATCCATATCCGAAAGATACATGTTAAGAACTTTCCTAATGAAAGGTCACACCTTTAATATTAAATAACTTATGAGACACGTGTCCAAGGGTTATTGGATATATAAAACGCTTTTACCCTAGGTAACTGTACCTAGTACAAATTGAAAGCGGCTACATTTAATAGCCTCTTTTAATTATAACTGTCGGTTTCTCTTCCCAAAAATAATACTTAAGTGCTTATTCTTCCTCCCCCTTATAAGAGAACTAATTTTTCAGTTTTTCAATTTCTAAAGAGCGAAAAAGTTATTCAATCTCAAAAATATTTCAAATTTCAACTTTAACTTCAATTTCTTCCAAGTTTGTATGTTCGCATAAAAAACTATGTTAATCAGAGGTGGTTGTCGTAACCTATCCGAATTGGAGAAAGAGAAAAAACACGTTAGAATCGTTGTCAGACTACTGACCTCACCAGGCGGATCAATCGTAGCCCCAATCCCAGATCCAAGTAACATACCTTTATCTAAAAAATACCCAATTTATTCCAAACCTAACCCACTCACTCAATCAACTATATATTTTGCTTAGTCATCTACATCCTCTAACAAATTTGTTCGGTCATGCAAAAGACCTTTAACAAAAGAAGTAAGTATTCGCAAACCCCTTTCAACTTTCATAGCTATGGGGTCTAATGCTGGTGAAAGTACTTCTCGCATAACCACTAGGCTCTCTAAAGCTAAAGCTAAAACTTCATTGGATAATGAAACAGAAAATCATACTGAGTTCATTACCGATACTAGTCATCCCTCAGGGCCAAATCCATCTTTGGAAGTTTCTAGAGCAGTAGAGCTTCCTTCATAGCCTACTTTGGTCCCAAACCCATCAGCTCCATCTGTTGAGCTCTCTCGAGTTAAAGAAGAGAACCCTGGTGTAAAACCAAATGATAATCTGGATCAACAACCACAGGTAATGAAAGATAGAATGGGTGAAAGTGGGGAAGATACCCCCTTGGAAACATCTGGCCAAACCGGCGATACTCAGAGTGTGGTTCGGAAAAAGAGAGAAAAAATTAAACTGCCAGAATCTGAACCACCTCCGGAGTGCCTTGTTAGGTGAGTTGGGACCAATTTTTCTAAGGTCAGTGTCAAATATGTATAGGCCCTTCAAAAGATATCTTATGTATATTCTTATACAGGCGACCTTGATAGGTTTCGAAAAAAATGGGTTTTCCAGAATCCATCAAAATTAGGTTTTTTATTCCCGATGAAACTCTGATGGACTGCAAGGCCGAAGAACTAGTTGTGTATACGGAAGTAGTTAATGGAGTCTTAGGTTTCCTTTGGACCCGGAAATATTTAGGTTTTTTCACTTGGTGAAGTTATTCCCAAGTGAGCTAAGCCCTAATGCATGGTTTACACTTTACACTATTAGCCAACATCATAGCCTTAAGGCTATCGAAAATTTTGATGCCCATTGAACAGATTGTTGTTGTAGCATGTCTATGCTAAAATGGTAATTTCCTCTTTTATTACTTCATATGGGGAATGAATGTAAAGTATTTGACGATTTGTTGGAAGCTGACAAGCCTTAGAAGACTCGGTTCCTCTATTAGCGGTGCTTGAGAAAACGACAAGAATATTACATCGAAAGGAAATCTGAGCTTACTAACAAGATATTGGAAAAGCTCAAGTAAATGTCTTATAAATTTATTTTATTACGTTTTGATATTTTCTTTCTCATTGGATTGTTTTTACAGTGTTCTCAAAGTTGTTTTCACAACATTTGGAGGAGGGAAAAAAACTTTTACGAATTTCAATGGGCTAGTGAAAACTGGTCAACTCTTTTTTGCAATTGTTTCACCCCGGCAAATATGGTGAGGGCCCATCTATGGAGAACAAATCCATTTCAAGAGCTTTCATGAGAGCAATTTACCACTCCATACCAATCCTCTGCTATGTTAAAAATGACTGAGGAAGGTGATGGTAAACTTTATTTACCAACTAGGAATAAGGCTCCTAGTCATCTTGATAAGATTAATAAGAAGAGGAAGAAGAAGAAGAAGAAGAAGAAGAAGAAGAAGAAAGATGATTCTTCTCAAGTTCTTCGCAATTGGGGAGTATAAGGGCTTCGGATGAAATTGATGCAACATTGTTGGAGGCAGTAGCGGTTACTGTTGGTGAGGCTCAGGAGCCATCAAACTCTCCATCATTCAGGAAAAAGAAGGGCCAAAAGTAGAACAAATAGGGTAGCTCAGGAGCCATCAAACTCTTTAATTGGTTGGGAGATCATACTCTGATCCAAATTTCTTCATTCCACCATTTCTTTAGAGGTTCCTCCTAAAAAATAAGCAGTTGTTGATACTCATTCACCATTATTTCCTACCGCTGACCAACTTTATTTCGAAGGTGTTATCCAATTGGATGATATATGAAACTTTAATTTTGAATATTTTGACAAGGCTTTCTCTCAATCTACCATTATTTCCAACATTGTAACATGCGATTGAAAGTCTTTCGAATTTTCTAAGGAACATGATGTGCTGGGGTATACGGTCTTAGGCTATGTAAGGCCAATAGTTGACTTGGAGAGGCATGTTAGATCTCAAGTCAAGGATATTTCCTCAATTAATAATGAGAATAAGATCTTAAAAGATTCCATCAAGGCAGAACAATATAAGGTTGAGAACTTGGGTAAGAAAAGAAAACTCTTAGCGATGGGCTAGTTCAAGCTAAATCCGATTGTGAGAAGATACAGACCAGCTATACTGATTTACAATCATCTACTTCCAAAGAAATAAATTCCTTAAAGGATCAGCAGAGTAAGGATAAAGGTTCCATCAACCTTTTATCCAAAAAGAAGTAAATTTTGGAAGATCTTCTCAAGAAGAAGGAATATGAAATTGCCTCTCTTAAAGAGAAAACTACTCATTACATATCCATTATTGTGGATGCATATGTTGATAAAATATTAGATTCCATGCAGAAGAGAGAGGAATCCATCAAATCGGATATGGTAATTTTGTTTCATGAAACCTTTCCCAAGCATTTAATTGTGAATCTATGGAAGTTTGTGCCATATGAGCAAAATTCTTTTCATACTATGTATCCGGGTGATAAACTAGGTTTTTCTTTGAACAAATCTAAATCTAATGAGGAAAATGAGGAAGATTCGGATGGTAATCTTCCAGAAAAAATAAGAGGAAGAAACAAAGAAGGAGAAGTAGGAGAGAAGAAAACCGAAAGGAACGGGCCCTAAGGTTAACAATATTTTATGTGTTTGTGTTTTAAACCAAAGTCCTTGGTGTGTGCAAGGCATTTTGTTGTTTTTTTATTATTTTTAGATCAGATTTTTTATGACTCTGTTTCCATAAGTCCTTGATGTATACAAGGTATTTTATCATTTGGATCGGATTTTTATTATAATTAAAGGTATTTTATTCCCTCTTTATTTTTATCCACTTTATGTCTCACTACATATGTTTCTTTCACTGATATCTGATCCCGACTAAGTATTCAAAGATGATTAAAATTTGAATTTTTTTACTCATGGTAATAAATTAAATTTGATCCAGCCATTCGAAGGTATTACATTCGAAGTCCACAATACATTTATATGATCATGTCATTCGAAGGTAATCCATCCGAATGCAATAAGACTTTAATCCGATCAGGCCTTTCGAAATTAATCCATTCAAACGAAACAAAACTCTAATCTGATCAGGCCATTCAAAGTTAATACATTCAAAGAAAACAAGACTCAAATTCAATAAGGTCATTCGAATTCAACAATACTTTAATCCGATCATGTCATTCGAAGGTAATCCATTTGAAGGCCACAAAAATTTAATCTGATCATTCGAAGGCAACAAACTTTTAAAGGCAAAAAATATAGTTTGATTAAGATTCTAACACCTCATTAAAACCTTCCCGCACCACCAAAGTAGGAAAGAGTATGCTCTCCTAATATTTACCAAATAAATTTTACTCTAAATACAACCTTAGATGCTCAATGTTCCACGGGTGATTCAAAAGGTAGTCTTCTGTGTCCAATAGCCTGCATCTTCCTTGCTTGATCTTTTCATACACAACGTATGGTCCTTCCTAGTTCAGAGCCAGGTTTCTGAACCTTTTTTCCTTGGTGTGTAAGAATACTTTTCTTAAAAAGTTATCTCCAACTTGAAAATTTATTCTTCTTACTTTAAATGAAAACTTGTTTCTCATCAAGACTTGGTAATGCATAGTTCTTAGATGAACTTTTACTCTCATTTCCTCAATTTAAATCCAATTGATCCATCACTGTCATCTTTTTATTTTCTTCGGAATAATTTTGAACTCTAAAAGAATGAAGTGTGGCTTCTATAGGTGTAATTGCATCCATTCCATAAACTAAAGTGAATGGATATTCCTCAGTGACTGTGTGAGGAGTAGTTCAGTATACACATAGTAATTATTGTAAATAACTTGGCCATTTCCAAGTTTCTCCCTCCAAATTATTTTTCAAGCCCGTTAAAATCGTCTGGTTTGCCACATTAATCTGTCCATTGGCATGAGTATGAAAAGGAGATGAGAAACAATGTTGAATCCCTCTTGACCTACAAAATACCTCCATATCTTTATTGTCAAACTAAGGACCATTAATTATTGTCATGCGCTTGGGAATACCAAATCGACAACATATGTTAGAGAGGATATACTTTATTACTGCTTTAGAAGTGGTCTCGTATAAAGATGCAACTTCTACCCATTTAGAGAAATAGTCTATTGCCAAAATTATAGTGTGACATCCCCTCGAAGCCATCAGAATAGGTCCGACTAGATTAAGTCCTCATCTGTCAAATAGTATTGCTTCAGATACAGACTTCATGAGGACTACTGGCACATGGATTGCATTTTTATACCTTTGGCAAGGGTCACATCTTCTCACCAAGTCTTTAGCTTCTGTTATAATAGAAGACCAATAATGCCCTGCCAACAAGGCTCTTCTAGCTAAAGCTTTATAGCCACAATGTTTTCATCCTTCTTTATCATGAAATTTTGATTAAACAGTTTGAGATTCATTAGATCCAAGGTAGCGCAGCAAATTCATACTGAAGGATTTTTTTTATAAAGAACCCCATTTAGAACTAAAAATCCACGAGCTTTGTATTTTGTTTTCTTGGCAGAAGCCTTGTCTTAAGGTAAAACTCCATTAGTGATAAACTCTAGGATCTTATTTCTCCAATCTTTAGAAACCACGGTAGATACATGTAAACTTTCTCTTACTTCACATTTGTTTTTTGAATTTGTGACTATGGAAGGACATTCTTGCACTAGGATCCAAGGATATGCTTCAGAATAGGCTATAGTGGCTAGAGAATCAACCATTAAATTTTCTGAACTTGTGACATGCTCATATTTAACTTGTTTAAAACCAGTTGTGATCCCTTTAATACTTGTAGATATCTAACAAGGGATCTTTTCTGGTTTCAGATTGCCCATAGTGGGGATAAAATCTGGCTTATGAAATATATTTAGTTTTAGATGGTATTAATTTTGTAATAGAATGTAGAGCGAGAATGTAGGTGTTTATATTTATTATCGAGAGAAAGAAGTCCAACCCATTTAATGTTGTTTGTGAGGCTATTTATACTCTCTCTCTTTTATCCATGGGATTTTCGGGTCGGGTCATAGGTTTGGGTTAATCTCATGATCCCACAAGCCCATAAACAAATGTACTATGCATCTAACTGAACCATTAAGTACACAGCTTACTCGTCGAATTTAAATGTCGGGTTCGACCTGCCCTTGTAAGAGAAACCTGCTCCGATCCGCTTTACACTTTTGACCTCCAACAGAATCCGACCCTATCAAGTTGTCTTGAGTAAATTAATCCTTGTAAAATTGGAACATTAAGATAATTTCATAGACATGTCTTAATAAATAAGTTATATAGATTCCTGCAAAAGTCAAGTAAGCTAACTAAAAATAACATAGAGTATCCATAATTACTTATTTATAAGGAAGAATTGATATTAAAATTTTATGTGTTAATCCTCAAGCCTAATGTAGCCCAAATCTAAGCTTTCAAGTATAGTTATTTCTCTTAGTTGATTTAGAATTTGATTAGAGTTCAGATCTTGTTTCATTCTATATTTGTGAGTCTATTTCGCCAACCAATCAGCTGTTTGATTTTGCTCTCTGTAAATATGATCTAAAGACATACTAGAAGAAATTAATTTCCTAAAACAATCTATAATAGGAGCTAACAACCAATGAGATTTGACTTTCATTAGCATTGACATTAAGATGTTTGAATCAATCTTTTTGTCTAGATTTTATAGATTTTCATTTTATTGCATAGGATGATACCATCTAGTAATGTCATGTATTCATCGATGATAGGGGTCTATTTACCATAAATCCTACCATATGATACAAGAGCATCTCCTTTGTTTTTTCTTAAAAGACTACATCCACCTGCTTCACCAAGTAGTGAACAAGAACATCAGTGTGAAGCTTTATTCTATTTCCAGTATGTGGTTTCCACTTAATAGCAATATTCTTTCTATGATTATTTAGGTGATTGAAGTGTCGTAGTTTATAGACTACAATAAGGTATTTATTATAGTACTCTCTCTTAAGTAGATTAGCACAATCTAGCCTTAGAATAATATTCTTAGTATGCTCAATAATAAACTTTATAGAGTAATTCAATCACATTAGGATATGATTTAGAAATTTATAAAATAATATTATATACAATTAAAATTTTAAGTATATATGAAATTTTAAATAATAAATATATTTTAAAATTAGTTACTAAAATTTTAAGTTTATTATTAAGTTTGAAACTTATACCTTTCTCTTCTAAAAATCAACATCGAGTCCCATCACAATCCAAGGTTTGTACTCTCAAGATTGAGAGCTCCTCCCCTTCTGAATCTGTTATCATTGCCTATATTTTAACATCCATCGAAGCCATTCTCAATCTAGTGTATCAAGAAGCATTGCACCAAATACTCAACATGAAAAGAAATTAGGGTTACAAGAAGCCTTATTTGAAGACCTAGATAAGTAGATCAGCCACATAAATAAATGTCAATTACGAAGTCATTCAAAGGTCTTTAAATTAAAGGAATGGAGGAAAACCCAAACAAGATTCAGCATGAAAATTCATAAATTAACCAGCAGCCTCCATCAAGGAACTAATCGAAGACCAAAAAATCACCTGCAAACAAAATCTCCAATATGTTGACCAACATTCAATGAGTCTCCTAAAGTGGGAACCTCATTTGAACATAAAAATTGAATCTCTTGTAACCCCATTGCAGCTTACATTTCCAAAATTTCCATAATAGATGTATAATACGGCTACAAATAGTATTATAGCTAAAATAATAGAGAGGCCTCTGAACATTTGGATACCAAACAGGAATGGCACTAGACACACATGTTGTTAGGCTTAAATAGAGTTGGATGCATCCAAGCCTCTCAACAAGAAATTTTGGGTTGATTTTAGAGGCCAATATGGGTTTTGGTTGGATATTATACATGGAAAAATCTCATTATATTGTCTGGATTGCCACCACATTGGCCATGATGTTAATAAATGTAACAAATCAAAAAGACAGAATCATACATAAGAAATGATTAACAATTCAAACTTTGAACAAAATAAACAAAATCAAAATAAGTTGATTACCAATAATTATGATAATATCTCTCCCAAATTGAAATAACTAATAATTAGTAACACAGAGAGAAGTAATTCTCAAAACTTAAGCAATACCAACTCTGTAACAATTTAGAAACCTGAAAGCTCTTTATTGAATACACGTAAGCTGGAAAAGAAAAATAACCTATCATCTCTCAACCTTTCAACTCCTCAATTATTATTGAGGAGTTAAATCCGAAAATCATAGAAGATCTTCACACAATAGAGCTTGAAACATATATAATGTTATCAATGAATCATCTAAGAATGATGAACCTGAAAACTTACCTAAACCAACCCTAACTAGTAGCTTACCAGTTTCACCACCACGTGGTAATCCCAACAAAGATGAACACTTCGCTGAAGTTGCTAAAAAGTAAATCTAGTAGGCCTAAAACTATACCAAGTAAAGCCATTCTCAACAATACGACTATGACCTCTAAATCGTCTAGCAAACCTTCCTCGTGTGTTTTTAAATGAAAAATAAAATACTTAACTGGAATATAAGAGTTATAGGTAATAAAATCTCAATAAAAAAATAAATACTCAATATTGAAAAATTGACTTTTTTCCATTCAAGAACCAATGTTTGCTGAAAATAAACTAGATTCAATTATTAAAACTTTAGGATCCAATCATGTAAACTTTAACATAACAAACAAAATCTGGATAGATTGAAAAGACTCTTTTAATGTGGATGTTTAGTGCAATCATGAGCAAATCATCCATTTAAAAATTAACCACTCATCATCAAATAAAGAATTTATGGTAACTGTGATTTATGATAAGTGTACAAGAATAAAAGGATCCCTTTGTGAGATAAAATGAGAAATCTTTATAACAATCTACTGGAGTGGATTGTTATGGGGAATTTTAATTATATTACTAATGCAGCTGAACAACTCTCATATTCAACTTTATGCTTAAGAAGTCTCGATGAGTTCAATAATTCAATCATAGACTGTGCATTGGAAGATGTTGGGTATATTGGCACCCCTTTCACCTAGACCAATAAAAAAACTGGAAAAAAACTTAGTAGAGTCTTACTTAATGAAAAAATGATGAATTGTTTTGATAGGATTTAGGTTAAACATCTAGAAAAAACCTGCTTAGACCAATCCCCTCTATGAATTTATTTAATTAATAACGCATTCAAACCTAAACCCTCATTTAAATGCCTAAACATGTGAAAACTTCACCCAAAATTCAATCAAACTGTTATAGAATTTCGGAATTTCCCATTAACTGACCAGCCTTTTATGTGTTTTACAAAAAAAAATCTCAAAGTAAGAATAATGAACAGGAATAAAGATAGTTCTGGAAATATATTCAATGATATTGCCAAAGCTGAGAAGGAAGTGGCTTACTTGGAAAATAAGCTTTAGACTAATCAAAATTAAGACAACAAAACTAATCTATATAAGGCTAACATCAATTACTTTTTTCTTTTGGCAAGAGAAAAGTCATATTAGGGGGAAAATGTTGTATTAATTGGATTGAGAATGAGGATAAAAATACAGCCTTTTTCATAATTTTGTGAAGAAAAGGCACAAAAAGAACATAATCAATGGTATTGATCAAAATAGTACTTTGATTGATGATTAAGATGGCTCTATGATCATGAAATCAACTATTCCAAATATATTTTAGCAAATAATAATTCTGTCAATCAATAAACTAATCCAATGAATATAATCCCTTACTTAATTTCTGATGAAGATAACCATAACCTTCTCAACCTTCCATTAAAAGAAGACATTCACGCAGCAAATAAGAGCCCTACTTCTAACAGTGTGGCTGGCCCTGATGGCTTTAATGCCACATTTTACCAAACTTGTTGGCCTCTAATCCAAAATGATTTACATTTAGCACTCACTGATTATTTTATAAGAAAACCTGCTCCTAATGCCATATTCTCAACTGTAATTTCCTTGACTCCCAAGATAGACAATCTTAGACAATGGAACGACTATCTTGAATAACAAACTAACCAACATTCTTCCCAAAATAATTTCTAATGAACAAGGAGGATTTGTTCATGGTAGGAACATCCATGGACATATTCTTCTCTCTCAAAAAATTATGCATGACTTAAACAGAAAATCTTGGTGTGGAAACATCCTCTTAAAAATTGACACAATAAAAGCTTTCGATAAAATTTCTTTTAGCTCTATCTTTAATGTTATGGAAGTTTTTGGCTTTCATAACAGTTTCATAAAACTTATAAGTAATGGAATGGAATATGTTTTTTCTCTATTATAATTAATGGTGAACTTAAGGGTTATTTCAAAGGTTTGAATGATATTAGGCAAAGGGATCCATTATCCCTTAGCCTATATAGATGTCTTGCATTTTCATATAACTTTGTCATCTTTGCAAATGGCTCAGCCAACAATATAGAAAAACATAAAACATTTATTGATCTTTATCGGGATATGTATGGCCAATCCATCAATATAGATAAGTTAAACCTTATTGTATCAAATAAACTAAGCCAAACCAGAATAAGTAATCTTGAAAGAGTTACTGGATTCAAATCTAAGAATCTTCCAATAAAATACTTACGTCCCTAATCCAAATTAATAACAAAACAAGTTTATATGATGACTTAGTATGAAAAATCAGAAATATAATCCATTATTATGATTGTTAATCCATATCATTTGGTGGTAGATTAGTTTTAACTCAATCAGTCCTCATGTCAATTCCATCATACCATATTCAATGTTTCAATCTCCCTAATCGTGTTATTAATAAAATTGAAAGGCTCCTTAATAAATTCATTTAGGGCTCTAAGGAATCCTCGCACGCTATTATTTGAACCAAATGAAATTTAATCACTAAACCTTATAAGGAATGTGGAATTAACATTAGAAAATTATCACAACTCCATGCAAATTTCTCTTGTACACTTTGGTTTAAGTTTAGAGAAAATAAAAAACTTTAGGCCAGAGACATGCAATCAGTATATTGCAAGTATTCTCACCCTTTGTTTAATTCAAATACCAAAGGTTCTAAAACTTGGAAGAGATTACTCAAACCAAAGGTAATATTGATTTATGTTTAGATACATGGTTTAGGGATAAACCATTAATCAACATGAATAATGAAAGGAACACAGATTGGTACACTGGAAAAAAAAGATTGTATTTTGGTCATATAACTCTTGGAACATTTCTAAGCTAAACCGAATATTACTCATTCTGATATTAATTTGATCCATAATCCATTAATTCACAATGATCAAGAAGATAAAATTGTACGGTCATTAGATATTCTAGGTAACTTTAACACAAAGCTTACTTGGAATAATTTAAGACATAAAGGAAAATCAATCTAATCTCTTTGGTAAGATTTAGAATACCAATATTACAACTAAATATTCCTTTTTGCTTTGGAATTTGTTAAAATATTGGATCATAATGGATAGTACCCTTCAAAAGAGCATTTTAATTTGGCTTCCAAATGCCAATTTTGCCCTAACACTAAATGAGTTGATCATATATTTGTTTAATTGCTCAACTGCTTGGTCTGTTTGGTCTCATTTAGATGACATTTTAAAATTAAACATTGATAGACATATGAATATCCACCACTTAGTTAGCTGTTGCTTATGTTCTACCTGTAAATCTAATCACATCAGAAGTATGCTCCCTGCTATCACTTGTTGGTGAATCTGGTTTTTTAGGAACAAATCAAAATTTGACAACCAATCTATGTCATATAAAACCATATTAGATAAATTATATTTTATTATTTTTCATATTAGATCATGCCAATATTCTTAATAGGAATCTTTGGTATGTGATATAAGCATTGCCAATAATATGGACTGTTTCCTTCATATTAATAATCTTGAGAAGATTAAGGTGTTGAAATGGATTCATCCTAATAATTTTAGGCTTAATTGAATTTTGATGGTTTGTGCCTCCCTAATGGTGAGTCCAGCGGAGTTGGACTTGTTGGAAACAACAATGGGGATATTTTATTGGCTTATGGTAGGTTGTATAACAAACAAATCCCTCTTATAATAGATTGTAGGGTTATTTTAGATGGTCTCACTATCTACCATCAAAGTAATTTCATATATATATATATATATATATATATATATAAAATTATATTCAGCTATATTAATTTAAATGCTTGAAAAAGTTAATGGCCCTTGGTTCTTGAAATCTTTTATAAAAAAATTTCGAAAACTAATTTGCTCTATGACTATAAAACATATTTTGAGAGTCCAGAACTAAGTTGTTAACCGGCTTGCTCGCCGGACTCTAAAATATAAAATGAAATAAGATCTTGTTAATAGCCAGTTGCCTAACCTCTTAGAGCTATAACACTTCTGGAAATTTTAAGCACTGGCTATCTAAGGTCATTTTATTAAGCTTGATTATCTCTTACTAAAGTACTTTTCACTCTATTGTGATTGTTAAGATTTTGGAGGTACAAACATCAAGAATTGTCAAGAAATAATGGTCAAGACTTTATAGGTTCAAACATCAGGATTCAACATTGAATGATTATCAAATTTGATACAAGAAGAAGTAATTAGAAGATCTATCAAGGATAATGATGATTTCTTTTGGATTCAAAGACTAAAGAAGCTTATAGCATTAAATATCGAGACAATCATAGTGCTCAAATCTATGATGTAAATAAGTAGATGCAAAATTCCCAATCTGTAGTATTTAAATATGTATTACAATTTCAATTAATAAAAAAATTGTTAATTTAAAAAACAAAGTTTAAAAATTATATTTGGTATATTGTAGTACATTTTTATTTTTTATTGGATAATTACTTATTAAATTATTTTTAATATCTAAATATATAATCATTGGGTATTCGTGGAGGGATACTCCAACAATGCGAGTTTATAAATGAAAAAAAAAAATTAATACTCGTTTGCCCGAAATGTTTGAAAAAATAAAAATAGGATAAGTTATCGGTTTAACTATATCTGCACCCATTTTGATCGATTCTCATCTTTAAATCTTTCCATTTTGTCATATTTGTTCTCTCTTTAGTAGTATATCACTAGGAACTAAAATATGTGACTTTTAAATCAGACATATGAAGGCTAATGACCATTAATAATGAAGTATCTTAATAGGTGTTATAAAAAGACAAGTATAATGCACAAGCTGACCCTGAAAAGAAAGACAATCCATAACAATTTTAGGTTTTTCAATTTCATAGTTAGTCTCAACTATCATAACCCAACAGAACCCGTTGGGTATCTGATTTGCTTACAACCGAAAGATTCATGGGTGTGAGTTGTCTCCAGTCGAGACCCTCATGGATATTTGTCAAGCTTTAAGCCAAAACTCCTCTTCCGTCTAAATCCCCGACGAGCTCTAGCCAACACTTTAAGTTACTTGACTGTCGACTATTGTCATTATTGAAATAATAGTCATTGTTTGTTTATATATATTTTTTTTGGTAAAATTGAATTTTCTTTCTTCAAATGAGGTTTTGATTATCAAATTGTTTTATTGTTTTATGAGATAAGTTAGAGCAGCGGCCAACAACTACCATATAAAAAATAAGATGTCTTCCTAATATCAAAACAATTAAATGTATAAGTTTTTATACTTTTACCTCGTCAAATTTACGGAGACAAAAAGATCACATATAGAAAGTTTATTAGTCGAGTCGCATCCAATTTTGGATTGAATATATATCTCGTGTGAACTAAGTTAAGAAAATTTGTATGTATTTTTGAACTTTACATGTTAAAAAAACTCAAAACATTCATACACATCAAGGTTATCATTCTCCTAAACAATATTATTTATTTTTAACTCTACAATATTTTTTCTTTTGTAAACCTATCTAAAAGCGCTTGTTGATAGATTCGAACAAACCAAAACCGTATTAAACATAATTACAAATATATTGTATCAAAATACAATTTAAATTTAAATATTTAATTTATTTTATAAATAAATAGAAATATTATATTGTTCATATTTCTAGTGGTTTGATTTAATTTTGTATTCACTATAACCGAAATGAATTTTATTAAATTTAGTTTTGTTTTTCCATCAAACTTTTATAACAATCGACAGAAAGGAGCGTTTCCGGTTAAAAGTGGACAATTTTGATTTTAAAATGTTAGACTTGTGAGCTTAGCTTGTGCTTCAAGATAGTTGGATAATGGCAGAATTGTTTTGATTTGAAACGCACGATACAAGCCAAACCAGAAAGCAACCAGAAAAAGAGAGCGAGGAGGTGTCTGGGACACCGTCTCCCTGTTAGTGTTAGATTTAGTTAGAATCTTCAACTTTGAAAACCTGTCATTTTTCATGGTAAAGTCTTTGGCGTACTGAATATTATTTTCTTGGATAATTCTTAATGAAGTACGTACACCATGTATCGAACTATTCATTCTCGCTAACAAATTTAAGTATCTTCTTATGTTTCGGTTTTGGCAACAATTATACGGAAATTAGTTCGTATCCTTTTTTAAAATAGGATTTTAAAAATAATCGAAATCGAAATCAAAATCGAAATCGAAATCGAAGTCGAAATCGAAGTAACAATATGATTGCCAAAACGTAGCTTGAGCCTGTCTCATTGTACCCTAACTGGTTTTATGGAATTGAAATGATATGATAGTAGGAATATAATAGAAGTAGGGAACTTATACATGATGACCACTTTCTAATAAGGCAATATAAATTATATAATGTGTATATACATTTTTACATGTTGAATATTGTTGTCAGTTGGGTCGCTTTAACCAATTCCGGTTGAAATTTTTTAAGCTTTTGTAAACCAATCCGGTTTAATTAATTCTAAGAGACTTAAAACTCGAGAAATGTAATTGTTTGATAAAAACGAATAATCGAATTTGTGTTCAGTCGCTACAAATATTGAAGAAGTACTAATCATTTTGAAAAAATAGAAAAAAAAGTTAAATTTGATTGGTGAAGATGAGGTTAACTATTTTATTAGTGGAAAATAGAATTTAGGTAATCATTATTGCATCGGCAAATGAAAACGATTTATATTATAAAAAAAAAACATTTTCCATAAAAAGATTTATATTAGACCATACGCTACAGTGAGAATATTTCATCTACCAAAAGTGCGTCACATAAGCATAATCCCCGAATAATTCTGCAAAAATTCTCACCCCACGCAGAAGTACCCCACTATATTTCTCTCTTTCAGATCTTTCTACGATACAATATCCTACCATATATTTTTATTTATCTTTCTTATTATTTAATATATATTTACATTAAAGTTATATATATTAAAATAAATAATTTTCATAAATTAACATAACATATTTTATTTACAAATATAAACTATAAAATTAAAATAACTAAAAATATAATACATAATATATAGTATATTTAAATTTTAAATATAAAAATAAAATTGGTTTGATTTTCAAAAAAACTTAATTTTTTTTATAGAATAAATAATTTACAATTTAATAAAACATATTATTGATCACCTAAATTTATTTGTTTAATTTTTATTTATCACTCACTATTACTTAAATTGTCGATAATTAAACTTTCTTAAATGTAAATATATCAATAACATTATTATATATTATTATCCGTTGTTTTATGTTCTTTTGAGTAATGTCAGAGATAAGAGTTGTTTATGTTCATTTAGAATATTACTTTACTGTTTATGTTTTATGTTCATGTTTAATCCGATATTATTGACGATGAATCATTCCGTTTTCAAGTGAAATATATATATTTTTATTATCCATATCTATATTAGTACATTCACTTAAATGAAAGTATAAAACAGTAAAATAATATTGAAAATAACACACACTAAAATTAAATATTGGAACAACTCATTAACAAAAAAACACAAATTATTGCAAAGACAAACACGCACACATAAAAACATAAATTGTTGTTGTGTGTGATGTTTTCAATTATTGTTGTGTGCTCATTTCAATTATTCCGATTGTTATTTTCACTTATTTTCGTTTAATGAGAATGGTATAATTGTTGTATTTTACCTACTAAAATGATCCAAATAGTGTTTCCAAATACTTTAATAAAATAAAACTCAATGAATTTTGATGTCTGAATCAAGTCTATCAACTCTTTATATATAGATCTCACAAAACTATAATTCATGGTACAATATTTTATTTTTGTTATTTACTAAAATGTTTCGAAAATTGTTTCGAAAATATTTAATAAAAAACTTAAAAACTTTCGGTGTCCGAATAAAACAAACCAAGTCTCTATTTGTAGATCTCAAAAAATTATAAATTATGATATAATTTTTTTTGTACTTACTAAAATATTCCAAAAATTGTTTTGAAAAAACTTAATAAAAAATTTAAAAAATTTCGGTGTCCGAATTAAACAAACCAAGTCTCTATTTATAGATCTCAAGAAATTATAAATCATGGTATATATATATATATATATATATATATATATATATATATATATATAGCTTACTAAAATATTCTGAAAATCATTTTAAAAATATAAAATAAATAAAATACTCAAAATATTTTGGTGTCCGAATCAAATAAACAAATCTCTATTTGTAGATATCAAAAAATAAAAAAATAACAGTATACTTTTTTATTTTTTGACAAACTGTTTATCTTAAAAATTGATTTTAAAAAATTGAAAAAAAAAAACAACCGGCAGCATATCAAATGTCATGGTATTATTAGACAAAAAAAATTATAGTTCATCTTTTGAATCTCGATCTATCTTTTGAGTCTAATTGGACTAAAAAATACACGGTTGCTTACCAATATATTACAGAGTGTAGTCATTGTCGGTTTGTAAAAAAGCGGTAGTAGTGTTATCCCATCATCTAATCTAATGTTAGTCATATGCATATATATGTGTATTATTTATGCAATGGATTTAGACAGGAAAATAAGTAGGCAGGCGGTTGAGATTTTTGAATTATCTCCAACAGCTGTGATACTAGACAAAGCCTAGTTAATGTGTATGGGCCCACTTTCTACTTTAAGACTACTCTATCATTTTCTAAGTAGTTAAATTTTTAAATAAATTTTAATCGAACCTGGGGCAAAAGATTAACCAATCTCAATTTTAGGAGTCCAAGCAAATTTATAAGCAGTTTCATTATGAAAAATACTTCTTAAAAAAAAGTTAAATTACAAAATATATAATTGACCAACACCAAATTTAGACCCCTTTGCCATCTACAAAAATTATTCTTATTTCTTTCCTCCTGCTTTATTTTTATACTTTTTTTATTTTAAATAATTAAGACTAAAATATAACTCGGATAAAAAAAAAATTATTCTTCCATCTCTTCTTTTTATATTTTAAAAATGGAATCAACAACAATAAATGGACAAACGAGAAGATGAAATAGATGTCTTCCTTTATTAGTTTTTGTTTTATACGTTTTGAGTTTATTCTGGACGATTGAAAATATTTAGGGAGCTAAATTAAATAAATATAGGTTAGTCTTTTCAATCATATATTGTTATTGTTATGGTTTGGTTCTAGTTATGTTAAAAATATGGATTTATGGTTTATTGCGTGGGTTGTTCATCGAAGAATAGTTATTGTTTTGGATTTTTTTTTGGGCGTTACTCCGCGGATAGAAGCATCCATCCAGCCAGAGTTGCTGGTTAAACTCCAACGGGGTTATTTTTTTACAAGCTAATAAAGTCCTTGTCGGGGCTATGCACTTTCATCCGGCGGAGTATTATTTTTATATTTATAATTTTGTCTTTAATAAGGGAGCAATTCGTCAATAATAATAACGAAGGGTCAATTATGAATAGAAGAAAGTTAAATTTCATATTAGAGTATTTATCGTTTATTAGAGGATAATTTGTGAATTATGTATATTATAAAGGACTAAAAGAGAAATAAAGTAAGCCCACCAAAAACATAGATGGGTCCATCTTTCCATACTATAAAAGGAGACCCACTATTCTTGGTAGGTGGGACATTCTTTTGGAATATTATACTCTCTTTCTACTTTCTCTCTCTTGAATATTCTTCCTAGGTCCAAGATCCAACACACCTACTTTTAGTCATTTATCCACTCATCATTAATTATGAATAGAAGAAAGTTAAAATGTCTATTAGAGTATTTATCGTTTATTAGAGGATAATTTGTGAACTATGTATATTATAAAGGACTAAAAGAGAAATAAAGTAAGCTCATCAAGAACATAGATAAGTCCACCTTTCCATACTATAAAAGGAGACCCACTATTCTTGGTAGGTGGGACATTCTTTTGGAATATTATACTCCCTCTGTCTCATAATATGTGTCTTTCTAGAAGAGATTTTTTGTCTCATAATATATGTCGTTCTCGTTTTCCAATGCATCATTATTACATGTATTCCACTTTGAACCAATTATATAGTTAACTTTCTGCATAAGTTATTAACTCCACCAATCAAATTTATTTTCTTTTATTCTTTCAAAGTCATTATTACTTTTCTTAATATTGGTGAAGAAACCTTAAACGACTAATATTATGAGACGGAGGGAGTACTATTTTTCTACTTTCTCTCTCTAGAATATTCTTCCTAGGTCCAAGATCCAACACACCTACTTTTAGTCATTTATCCACTCATCATTGGCACCGTCTGTAGGAACCCGTGATACCCAAAAAAGGAATCTTTTTCTTTAAAAATCACGATCTGATCTTGACAAGAAGATGAATGACTCAGCTATCAGAGAGAGGGTCGGGAGAGAAGTGGCCCGAGCCATTCCGTTATCCGAGGGTGAAGAAGCCCCGGGTCAGGAATACTATGCGCAGGGTCGGGACAAGCGTTCGACCCTTATCATGACCAGGAGGTAGCTTCTGGAGGACATCGCGAGGTTGAACGAGGAGAAGGAAAAGGCGCTGGGCGAAAAAAGGGCTCGGGAAGCTAAAGGAAAAGGGCCAGTAATAGAAGGCCGCGGCGAGGATTACACAATTATTGACCATCGCATCGATGCCCAACTTGTTCGGTACTATCGGGACCCGCGCCCAAGGGACGAACAGACTGGCAGAGCGGATCGGTATCCGAAAGTGACCCGAGGCGTCTCTCCCAATTACACTACCGATGATTCATCGGACAAGGAATACCGGCGCAAGGAAAGGTTGAACAAGCGAGCGCTGAAGAGCCGCTCCCGACGGAATAAGGCACCCAGTTCGGATTCCCCTAAATACAAAAAGGGTAGCACTGAGAAAAGAACACTGGTGTCGTTTGACAAAGAGGAGATGCAGACAGGAAGCAGAGAAGAGCGGGTAGTCTTACCCCAGGTCCAGTGGCAGCACTCGAACAGCCAGAACATGGGGTACCGAACCAGCAGCCAATTCATCAACCCGGGGGATGAGGGCCTATACGACATTCAGACCGAGGAACTCGGGGGCGGAGTCACTGGCTTCAGGATGAGTTGGAGGGCTTCGCCATTGTCCGATGAAATTTTATCAGGACATCCCCCGAAGAGATTTGATATTTCCAAATTGGAAAAATATGACGGTAAAGGGGATCCCGATAATCATCTGGAGGCTTTCAAAAATTTAATGTTGAGCTTCGATAACGACGATAAGCTTCTGTGTCGAGCATTTTCAATGACGTTCAAAGACTGAGCGTCCAAGTGGTATAACCGACTCCCGCAGGGCTGCATCAAAGACTTCGTGATATTCTTGACAATGTTCCGCCAGCACTTCATCGACAGCAAGAGTTTCCGAGCCAATGGAGACACGATCATGAACTGTAAGCAGAGGTTTGGGAGAGAGCCTGAGAGATTATACCAGGCGCTTCATTGACGCTAAAACCGACCTTGACCACTGTGAAGAGAATGTGGCATGGACCGCGTATCGCCTGGGTCTGCTCCCAGGGCCTATGAAGCAGGCGGTTACCAAAAAACAAGCGTTTACTTTCTCTGCCCTTCTGGCACAGGTAGAAAAACGAATACTGGTTGAAGAAAGTGAGGCGTCAGAACTAGCTGCGCATATTCAACAGAGCGTACAGGCATCCGTCATCATAAAACAAGGGTCCCAGTCCGACAGCTGGCTGTAAGCCCAGCCGATAAGCTCGATACCACCGACCCAGTTTTTACCTGTCAAGGCGTCGGCTTCCCCGAGCCACAAAGCGAAACAGACCAACCAGGTGGCGTCGCGACCTATATCAAATAAGTGGATCCGACCCGCTTATTTCGCTAACTTGACAGAGTGTGTCTCTTCGATCTACGAAAAGACTAAGAAAAGCGGGATGTCTCGGAGGCCATTCCCTATACCGACGCCTCGAGAGTAGAGGAACAACTGGTACTGCCGTTACCATGAAGATGTAGGGCAAGATACTAAGGATTTTATTGCCCTTAAAAAGGAAATACAGATGTTGATAGAACATGGAAACCTCTTGGAGTACGTGAAGAAGAAAGCTCAGCAGAGTACTGCCTTAAGAGAAGTCGTGACGGTTCCAAAGCCCGAAACGACTATGACCATTTCCGAGGCGACCGACCATTTTGATGTTTCAGCCGAGTACTTCGATCCCGACGCAAACCGCAACGTCATCGGAATCATCGAAGAGGGAACTGCGGGAAACTACGGGAATGTAAAGAACCTTTGTCAATTTTTCGAATCACTAACTATTTTTGGGGGAGATTCTATGGCAGAAACCACTCATTCTTCTAGGAAGCGGCATGTTGTGAACTTGTCCACCCAGCTAGAGACTCGGGCCTACCCCTATTCTAAAGGCATTCCTTCCCCGATCCTTTATTTTGACGACGATGACATGAGGGATGTTGTCGGCCCTCACGAAGACGCCATCGTCATTGGGGCAGCCATTGCAGGGGAAGAGGTCTGAAGTATCTTGGTGGATACGGGAAGCTCTGCTAACATAATCTTTGCATCCAATTTCACAAAGTTTAGGGCGCCCTCAGTCATCACCAGGTCGGACCGTACTATCGTGGGATTCACCGGTTCGGCAGCAGATGTGGTCGGAGAATTTGAAGGCATCGTCCAGCTGGGTCGTGGACCATTCAAAAAGGAGGTCACCAATCTGTTTGTTGTGGTAGATGCGCCTGGTGTGGTTAATTTTCGTCTGAGGGTAAATTTGTAATTTATTTTAGAGTTTGTGGAGGTTTTTAGGTATTTAATGTTTGAGTAGAGAGTAGAGAGAGAATTAAGCAGCCTGGTTGTATTTAATTTTCATTACCTTCATTTAATGTTGGTGGTTGGGTATTTATATCCTTTCGTTTGGGCCTTATAGGCTGTCGGGTCATGTTTAATGGACCCGGGTCAAGTTTAAGGACCCATGAGCTCTAAGTAGGAGAGCAGGTAGCTTAGTCAAGAAGTGATTAGGTTTTTATGTACTTTAGTCCTTGTTCGAACAGTCCAGTGGATGAGGTGTTCGAACGGCCCTGTCCGGTGTGGTGATCTTAGTCTGAATTGTCCCTGTCCGGAGAGGTAGCAACATTCGGACTCATCAGGAGCCTCTTTTTTAGGTGTTTGTTCAAATACCTTTGTCAAAAACCTGAAAAACAGTCCGATGTCAGTGGCAGTTTTACCCGGACAAGTTTTCGAATTGTGTTATGGCTTTATCCGGACTGAAAAAGCTCTGTGAATCTAAACGGTTTTCTGCCAAAGTTCATGGGATACGTGTCACTCTTTGGTTGGTTGTTTCAGTCGTTTTTTCACCTTGAATCTCGCACCCACCTTCTTTGAAAAGCAACATCTTCATTAATGAAGGTGACATCAGCGCCGTCTTTTAATCATTACTAATCTTTTCAAATTCTCCTAGGAATCAAAACTCCCTTTTGAGATTTACTATAAATTGAAATACTTTTCTACCGTTTTACTATCACTTTCGTTTTCACTCTGCAAATCTTCAGGGCTTTCTCTCTCTCAAAAAAATTCTTACTTAGGTTGTTTATGTTCATAGCTAGGAACGCTCTGATCAAAGGCGGGTGGCTCAACCTGTCTGAATTAGAAAAAGTGCAAAAAGTCGAAAGGGAAAGGCGCATTGCAGCAGGCTTACCCACTTCCCCCATCGACAAACCAACAACCTCAGCCACAGAGTCAGACCAAGGTTCTTCCTCCACAAAGGGTGTCAAACCGAAGAGATTGTTTCAAACCAGTCTTTCCCCTATCATCTCAGGTTCTTCGGTTCAAGAGTCGGAACCCGTCGTTGAACCAGGTTTAACAGTTACCAGCTTTAAAAAACCATCCCTATTCTTAGTCATGGGGTCAGATGTTGAAACCTCTCCTCACAAGCTAGTTGATTGGAGAAAAGGTCGGCTGGTCAAAGGGCAGGCTTCTAAGGGCACCCCTTCGAAATCGGGTGCCAAGGACAGTAGTACTGGGTTAGAAGTGCCCATTAGAGCACCCAGGGACAGACTGTCCGGTCCGGAGGACACTGCTTTAAGTCCCCAAAGAGAAACGTCTACATTAGAGCCCCAACCGGAGGCTATGAACCAAGAGAATACTAAAACTCATCAGTCCGGAAGTCAGGCTGAGCCAACCCCAAACCTCCCTCTCACCACAATAACTGAAAACCCTTCCTCAATCATGGAGGAAATAATGGAGGACTCTATCGAAGAGGCTCTATTTTAGTCTGAGCCTTCCGGACAGACTAGTGGTACTGTTGCTGCCCAAAAGGATAAAGGCAAGGAAAAGTTATGCTTAAGGCATCCGGATCTGCTGGAGTGTCTTGAAGGAAGGGTGGGACCTTGTTTCCACAAGGTCAACGTTAAATATCTCATTGCCCTGCAAAAGATCAATTACGCTTTCATCCATACAGCTGAGTTGGGTCGGATGCGTATGAAGTGGGGAATTCCGGAGAATGTGAAGATAAGAATCCCCATAAACCCCGAAACCCCCATGGACTACAAGCTGAGCGAGATAGTTATCTTCACGGAGCTGTTTAACTGGAGGCTCAGATTTCCCTTGGACCCAGAGATTGTCATATACTTTCATCTGATAAAGCTCTGTCCAAGCCAGTTGAGTCCCAATGCTTGGTACACCCTCATGACCTGCATTATGGCCTCTAGGCTCTCCGGGATTCCTCTACCAATGGAAGAGTTTGCTGCTGTGGCCAGTCTCTGCAGAAATCACCACATTCCCTTCTATCACTTCAACATGGGTGATAATTATAAAGCAGTGGATGATCTGCTAGAGTCGGAGAGGAATTGGAGGACTCAATTTCTGTTTATAAGTGGTGCTTGGGAGAACGGGAAGAAAATCAAAGCCGGAGTCAACCCAAGTCTACTCACCAGCAGATGGAGGAGTGATCGTAAGGCTCCTACTTTATATTCTTATCTCTCTTTTTTTATCAAATTTGTTTAAACTGATTGGCCTTGTCTTTTTCTTAGCAGAACTGCCCAAGGACTTCCATTACCACTTAAAATATGGGCAGACCACTTGCACCAAGATCAACACTTGGGCTGCTGAAAAGTGGGGAAACTGGTTTCACGATGCTTTCATAGGGGGCAACTTAGCAAGGTCTCACCTCTGGAACACTACTGGCCGGAGGGACTTAACCTGGGAAGAACTCACCACTCAACCCCCTCCGGATGTAGTGCTCAAGAGGACACACGAACCGGATGGGACAATTTACTTGCCAGGGCCAAGGCTCCGAGTAATATTAAAGGAAAAAAGAAGAAGGGCAATAAAGTGGTAGGTGGAGCTAACCTTGCTGAGGTGGAGGAGGATGTTTCAACACATCCGGAGGGGCCAGCCCCTAGCCAGATTGATGCCGCTCTCTTAGACCGAACTGTCCCTGTCCAGAGAGGTAGAAACATTCGGACTCATCAGGAGCCCCTTTTTTAGGTGTTTGTTCAAATACCATTGTCAAAAACCTGAAAAACAGTCCGATGTCAGTGGCAGTTTTACCCGGACAGGTTTTTGAATTATGTTATTGCTTTATCCGGACTGAAAAAGCTCTGTGAATCTAAACGGTTTTCTGCTAAAGTTCATGGGACACGTGTCACTCTTTGGTTGGTTGTTTCAGTCGTTTTTTCACCTTGAATCTCGCACCCACCTTCTTTGAAAAGCAACCTCTTCATTAATGAAGGTGACATCAGCGCCGTCTTTTTTCACCACCTCTCTTACCAACACAGCACTGATGGCACAACTTGAAACTGCCAAATATACGAAGAGTGTCTCTCCATCAACTGGTTTAAATAAGGTTTTGAGGGAGGACAGATGTTTCTTGATCTCATTGAAGGCCTCATCCTACTGTGAGGTCCAGTCAAATCCCTTTGCACCCTTCAAAGTTTGAAAAAACGGGGCGCATCTGTCCGAAGATCTAGAGATAAATCGGTTTAAAGCAGCTAACCTCCCCGTTAATCGTTGTACTTCTTTAATATTCCGAGGAGGCTCCATTTGGAATAGAGCATTAAGCTGGTCCGGATCGGGCTGTATCCCTTGCTCACTTATTATATAACCTAGGAACTTCCTGGATTGCACTCCGAACACACATTTTTCTGGATTTAGCTTCAAATTTACTTTTACCAAGTTGGAAAAAGTTTCTTGGAGGTCAGCTAGGTGCAGTTGCTCATCCATACTTTTCACCATCATGTCATCGATGTATACTTCCATATTCCTTCCAATTTGATCAGCAAAGGCTTTGTTCACCAATCTCTGATAAGTAGCCCCAGCATTTTTCAACCCAAATGATATCACCTTGTAGCAATGAAGACCCCTGTCAGTGACAAACGTGGTATGCTCCTGATCCTTCGGATCTACTTGAATCTGATTGTACCCGGAGAAAGCATCCATAAAGGATAGTAGCTTATTCCCAGAGGTGGAGTCTACCAGCTGATCAATCTGAGGAACTGGATACAAATATTTTGGGCAAGTCCTATTGAGATCTGTGAAGTCAATGCACATACGCCACTTGCCATTTTTCTTTTTCACCAAGACCGGATTGACAGTCCACAAAGGATATTGAGACTCCTTGATATTCCCCCATCTTTGTGAGCCTGTCAACTTTTTTCACAATAACAGCAGCCTTTTCCTTGGAAAAAGCCCTTCTCTTTTGTACCGCCGGTGCTATGTCTCTCCGGACAGATAGGTGGTGTGATATAACATCTGCTGGAACCCCAGTAACATCAGCATTGCACCAAGCAAAAACATGCTGATGGTTTTTCAAAAATTTTAACATCTTATTCTTCAGGTCGGGTGGCATTTTTTACCCTATCTTAACACTTTTCCCTTTTTCTAAAGAATGTGTTTCAACCTCTTCAATTGGTATCAATACTCCAGGGGTCTCTCTGGGGTCATCAATTTCACCCTCACCCCCAGAAAGCCCCTCAAACTGCTATTGCTCGTTAATACGAACTACCCCCAACATCCGTGGTGCCAGGGTTGTAGCATAACATTCTCTTGCAACCTTTTGACTGCTTCGGACAACTCCCACTTGCCCTTGAACAACATATTTCAAACATTGGTGGACTGTTGAAGCCACTGCATGCATCCTAGAGAGCCAAAACCTCCCTAAAATAGCATTATAGCAAGTGGGACAATCTACCACAATAAAAAGTATCCTGACCATCTTCTTGAAAGGGCCCTTGCCCAACAAAACTTCCTCTTCGAACTCCCCGATCACATCTGTTGAGTTGCCAGTAAAGCCCATAATTGATCTGTCTGAATGCTGAATTACGGCTGGATTTTTCATTTTCTTGTAAGTGGTTAAGAAGAGGATATTGGCTGAGCTTCCAGTATCCACCAAGATTTGTCTTATGTCATTGCCCCCAATGGATGCTCCTATGACAACAGCATCTTCATGAGGGCCAGCTATATCTCTTAAGTCATCTTCATCGAAAACAATGAAGGGGAATGGAATTTGTGATTGATAGGAGGTCATGCCTCCTTCTAGCTGGGTAGCTAAAGTATGAATGTGCCTCTTCCTCGAAGAAGCAGTAGGAGCTGTCATAGTATCCCCTCCGAAAATTGTAAGTGACTCAAAAAACTTAATGACCCCGAAGACTGTTCTAGAACATTCCTCAATGGCACCCACTCTATTTCGAGTTGGATCAGGATCCAAGTATTCTGATTCTACATCAAACCTTTCGATTATAACCATAGCTCCCTCCGGAGCATCATTGCTTGGACCAAACCGGTGAGTATTGTGAGGCCTATTACCTCCTCTTCTTTGGACATATGCCCTCAGCTTTCCTCTTTCAATCAAGTTCTGAACTTCTTGTTTCAAGGCTATACAATCGTCGGTAGTATGGCCAGTATCATTATGGTACTAGCAGAAAGAGTTATTACAATGTTCCCTAGGAGATTGCAGTGCAGCCGGTCTTCTATAGTGTACCTCTTCCTTTGTTTTATCATAAATGGTGGCCACACTTTCTTTCAATTCTGCAAACCACTCCGGTTGAACCCAAGGCCCTCTCTTATTTCTGGATTGTTGACTCTGAGCAGGTGCAGCTGGCTGAGATTGAGCTTTAGCCCTGCTATGCCCTTGTCCGGTCTCCTTTGCCTTGTTCCCTGATTGATTTTGATTGGGGTTTGGTGCAACCAGAGCAGACCTCACCTGCTTATGCACCCTAGTTTTCTTTGTTTCATTAACGTTGATCTACTTTCCAACCTGATTCAGCAAACCTCCCCAAGTCATGGTTTTTTTCCTGGTCACCGAATCAGCCAAATTCACAGGGTTTAAGCCCTGTCTCAAGGATGCTATTGCTACTTGCTCGAAGCAATCAACCAACCCATTTTTGGTGTTTATAAAACGACTTATGTATTCTTTCAATGATTCGTTCGGTTCTTGGGCACAATGGATTATTGTGTCCCTGTTTCCCTTCAACTCTTTACTCCCAACAAACTGCCTTCGAAAGGCCACCCAAAAGGTATCAAAATTCTTGATGCAGCCTTGTGGTAGGCTGTTATACCATTTTAGAGCACTCCCCGTAAAGGATTGGGAGAATGCTTTACAAAGTAGCTTATCGTCATCATCAAAGTTCATCATGAAGTTTTTAAATTGCTCCAAATGGTTGTCCGGATCCGTACTGCCATCGTACTTCTCCATCTTAGTATAATCAAACTTCTTAGGGAGGTTTCCGGACAGAATTTTGGAAGACAATGGAGATTGTCTCCAATATCGGCCACGACTGAACACAGTATCCTCATTGGGAGTTGCAAAGATACCTGGTTCATCGTGGAAGGCAAAAGGATCTATCAGCATCCGGTCTACATGCCTCCGGCTGTGAGATGACCCTTTGCCAATATTCTTCTTCAATTTCTCATGTCTATCCCTTTTCCTTGAATATTTTTTTTATCAACTTTTGCTTCTTTTTAGTTTGGCCCTCATCGCTGCTAGAGGACAAGGATTCTTCAACTCCCTCCTCATCCGAGGAGCTATCAGAAGACTCTGAATCTGAGTCAGAACTCTCCACTGGCTTAGACCGGTGCGACTTTTTGGAGCTGGCATGAGTCTTTTTGGTACTCACATGAGTCTTTGAAGGCTCATGCTCTCTAGGGTTATCGGTATGATGAGAAACTGATGCTTTTGATTTTTCTTTCATGCCCATCTTAGCCTTTTCTACCCTCAGAGCTTCTATCTCGCCCTTTAATCTATCACGTTCCTCGATAGTGTATTCATCGTTTTCACCCACCACTTCGAGCAAGGCTGGTGGTACTTCAGGGGCGTCCGGATTCATTCGGACTGATCTTTCTTGTTGGTTTCGAATGCTCGATTCAGGCACCTTCTACTCCCACTATGGTCGCCAATTTGGTGTGGTTAATTTTTGTCTGAGGGTAAATTTGTAATTTGTTTTAGAGTTTGTGGAGGTTTGTAGGTATTTAATGTTTGAGTAGAGAGTAGAGAGAGAATTAAGCAGCCTGGTTGTATTTAATTTTCATTACCCTCATTTAATGTTGGTGGTTGGGTATTTATATCCTTTCGTTTGGGCCTTATGGGCTGTCGGGTCATGTTTAATGGACCCGGGTCAAGTTTAAGGACCCATGAGCTCTTAGTAGGAGAGCATGTATCTTAGTCAAGAAGTGATTAGGTTTTTATATACTTTAGTCCTTGTTCGAACAGTCCAGTGGATGAGGTGTTCGAACTGCCCTGTCCGGTGTGGTGATCTTAGTCCGAACTGTCCATGTCCGGAGAGGTAGCAACATTCGGACTCATCAGCGTCGGCTTCTCATAACGCGATTTTTGGTAGGTCATGGCTATCGCGAATGCACGCGGTGTCATCCACGGTCCATCAGTGTTTGAAGTATGTGGTCCGGAACAACGTGGGTATAGTCCGAAGTAGCCAAAAAGCCGCCCGTGAATGTTACCGAGCAGCTTTGGCACCCAAAAGGGATCAAGAGATGATCCAAGCACGAGATTAGCAATCAGAGGGGCCTCCCTTGGGATCGTTGCTCGTAGACGATCCTAGAGAATCCCCCAGGTTTTTTACTACCGACAAAAAATGTGAAAAGTACCAATTTACCGAAGGGAAAGTGCTACAGATTGGAATCCAATTGTCATCAATTATCAGGAAGGAATTGTTATCATTACTAAAAAAAAATTTGGATTTATTCGCGTGGTGCTCGAGGGACGTGACTGGGGTCCCGGAAAACCATGTGATCCACAAGTTAAGCGTCAACAAAAATGTCAGACCCGTTTCACAAAAGTGTCGGGCGTTTTCCCCCGAAAAAGCAGAAATCATTCTTAGAGAGGTCGAAAGAATGATCAGCGTCGGACACATCAAGGAATCAAGTTACCCGCTCTGGACTTCGAATCCGGTCCTAGTGAAAAACAAAAACGGAAAGTGGAGGATGTGCGTCGATTTTACCCATCTAAATAGGGCATGCCCGAAGGACCCTTTCCCGATGCCAAGGATCTACCAACTGGTGGACTCCACGTCGGGGAACAGGTTGCTCTCTTTCATGGACACGTTCGTGGGCTATAATCAGATTAAGTTGCACCCAGCAGACCAGGAAGGCACGACATTTATAACGGGCAGAGGTCTATATTGCTACAAGGTTATGCCGTTAGGATTGAAAAATGCCAGAGCAACATATCAGAGGTTGGTTAACAGGACTTTCGATTGTCAGATAGGAAGGAACATGGAGGTTTACATCGACGATATATTGGTAAAAAGGCACAGACGAGGCACACCTTGTCGATTTAAAAGAGACTTTTGACAACCTCAGAAGCATTAATCTCAAGTTGAACCTGGAGAAATGCTCTTTTGGGGTAAGGTCGGGAAAATTCCTGGGCTTCTTTGTTAGCGAAAAGGGAATCAAGGCAGACCCGCTACAATTGCAAGGCCTCACCAACATGACGCCGCCTAAAAGTATAAAAGAAGTCCAGATATTGACCGGGCGTCTGTCAGCCTTGAACCGATTTATCTCTCGTTCATCTGACAAGTGCACTCCATTTTTTCAGGTCTTAAGAAATGCCAAAAAATTTCGCGTGGACACCTGACTGCGATGCTGCCTTTTTGGGAATCAAAGCCTACCTGTCATCCCCGAACCTTCTAACAAAGCCTCTGACGGGAGAGACTCTTTTTCTTTACATAGCGGCTTTGGATTTTGCAGTAAGTGCGGCTCTGATCAGCAAATCAGGAACGGTCCCAAAGGCGGTATACTTCGTAAGCAAAAGATTACTGGACGCAGAGACACGGTATCTGAAGCTGGAGAAAATGGCTTTAGCATTGGTAACCGCAGCGCGAAAAATGCAGCCATACTTTCAGGCACACCCTATCGTCGTCCGTACCTCATTCCCGCTCAGATACGTCCTTTAACGCCCGGACATGTCAGGAAGAATATCAAAATGGTCGGTTGAATTGGGCGATTTTGACATCTATTTTGAACCTCGGACCGCCATCAAAGGTCAAGCCCTGACTGATTTCATAGTAGAATTTCATTCTGACCGACCACACGACGAACTTTCGCATAAATCAACTAAACAAGACGAATGGATTATCCGAACCGATGGCGGTTCAAATGTCAACGGTTGCGGCGCGGGCATACAAATAGTTACACCAACAGGTATCAGTATGCATCAGGCAGTCCGATTTGGTTTATGAACTTCGAATAATGAAGCGGAGTACGAGGCCGCACTGGCCGGTATGCGACTAGCACAAGTATGTGGAGCCAAGCATGTACGTCTCATTAGTTATTCTCAACTTTTAATAAATCAAGCTTCGGGAGCCTCGGAAGCCAGAAAAGAGCATTTGGTTCAGTACTTAGCCGCGCTAAGAATTTTAGCTGCGTCATTCGATAAGGTCACGTACGAACATGTCCCAAGAGCCGAGAATCTGGTGGCCGACTCTCTAGCATCGGCTCTTGCGCAAACAACTATCCCTGGATAACCGAACAAGAAAACCTGTCCATCATCAAGAGCAAGGAGTTGGATAACCGCCCCGAAATCGCCTGTCAGGTGTCTTCGGTTACTATTTCGGATTGGCGACGGGACATTATTGCTTTCTTAGCCGAAGGTTTATTACCGGGCGATCGCGCGTGGCCCGAAAGGTCCGCAACAAGGCCCGAGGTTACGTTTTGTTGGGCGACGTATTATACAAAAAATCATTCAGCCGACCCTTACTGAGGTGTTTAGGGGTAAATGAGTCGCAAATCATAATGTCCGAGTTGCATGACGGGGAGGGCGCGGCCCACTGCGGTTACAAGGCCTTGATAAGGCGAATTTTTCTCGCCGGATTTTATTGGCCAACGATAACAACGGATGATCAGCAGATAGTAAAAACCTGCGACCCTTGTCAAAGGTTTGCGAACACTATAAACGTTCCCGCGACCCCTTTAGAATCCATATCTGAAGGATTACCCTTTGACCGATGGGGGATCGATCTTGTCGGGCTGTTATCTATGGCGTCCGGTGGAAGACAAACGATCGTAGTGGCCGTCGACTACTTTTCCAAGTGGGTGGAAGCCGAACCTTTATCAGCCACCAAGGCTAAGGACATCATCAGGTTTATCTGGTCCAATATCTGTTGCCGGTTCGGGGTTTGGACAACGGACCCCAATTCGATAGCAAAGAGATAGAGTCTTTCTGCACAACTCACAGAATTGGACAGTATTTTTCAGCCCCGTTTCACCCTCAAGCGAACGGATAAGTAGAAATCACCAATAGGACAATTTTGGACGGCCTAAAAAAGAACCTCAAAGGAAAATCTGGTTAATGGCCAGACTACTTGCAGGAAGTATTGTGGGCTTACCGAACTACGCCTTACGCCCTGGTCTATGGCATGGACGCGGTCACTCCGGCAGAATCTATCTTTCCCTCCTTTAGGATTGGTACTTATAACGAAGATGCCAATGGAAGTAACAGACGGTTAGCCCTCGACCTCATTGAAGAGAAACGAAGTCGTGCCCAGTTAAATTCTTTATATTACCAGACCTTAATGAGGAGTCGGTACGTGACTAAAGTACGACAGCGAGAATTCAAGGTCGGTGATAAGGTCCTGAGACGAGTTTTCCTACATACCAAAGACAAAAGCCTCGGTAAGCTTGCCCCAAACTGGGAAGGGCCATACGAAGTAATAGAGAAGGTCAAGAGCGGGACTTATCGGTTGCAAGATAAGCTCGGGCGTTCCTTAAGGCTACCATAGAACATCGAGCACCTGAAATTGTATTTAGAGTAGTTTCATATTTTGTAAATTCAGACCTATTCATGTAAATATGTTTTATGGGTCGGGGATGCACTATTTCCTACCTCGGTGGCGCGAGAAGGTTTTAATGAGGCATCGATCACACCCGACCCCTTTAAATCGACAAATTTTGCTTTGCCTTTCCATCTTTGCAGTATTACATGATGACTCTGTCAGCTCACGAGCTGATCAACGAATCGTTTTTAACCATCGTCATTGTTCTACAGAACCTTTATGGGTTTTTCAGTTTTCGAACTGATCTACATTTTAAATTTCCGACCCTACGGGAAAAATTTCAATATTACATTGATCTACAGAACCTTTATGGATTTTTCAGTTTTCGAACTGATCTACATTTTAAATTCCTGACCCTACAGGAAAAATTTCAATATTACTTTGATCTACATACCCTTTATGGGTTTTTCAGTTTTCGAACTGATCTACATTTTAAATTCCCGACCCTACGGGAAAAATTTCAATATTACATTGATCTACAGAACCTTTATGGGTTTTTCAGTTTTCGAACTGATCTACATTTTAAATTCCCGACCCTATGGGAAAAATTTCAATATTACATTGATCTACAGAGCCTTTATGGGTTTTTCAGTTTCCGAACTGATCTACATTTTAAATTTCTGATCCTACGGGAACATTTCCAATATTGCGTGCGTAAACTATTACATCTCAAATTTTCGACCCTACCATACATGTATAAAACCTTTAAGAAAAAACACACCCCATAAAATATAAGTGCGCATGAAATATTGATTGCCTGAAAATTGTTTTATAGAGGAAGGATTATATGGGGGACTCCGCAGTCCCCACACTGACAGGTCTTACAAACCACAAAAACAAAAAACTGAGGGCATCGGGCATCACGCATCATCTTCATCCGACCTGGTGTCGTCTGACTCGTCGTCTTCGCAAACAACGTCAGAGGGCGGTCTTCCTCCGGAACGTCAGAGAGCTCCAAAAGCGTTGATGCAAGGACAGCACGTACGCGGCCTTGGCTTCGGCGGTTTACTTCTCCAGCCACTTCTTGCATTTTTCAGCAAAGATAGTGTTCGCAGCCTTCAGTTCAGTGATCTCCCGCGTCAAGCCCGCGGCGCGATCTTCCCCGGCCTTCTTGGTTTGCTCCATGGCTCCTTTGGCCTCCTTAAGCTGCTCCTCTGCTAGTTCCTGAGCAGCTTTAGCCTTCCGCACCTCCTTTTCCAGGCCAGCAACCCAAGCCTTTACGCCCGATAGCTTCTGGCCCAGCTCAACCGCCCGACGCTCCTTCATGGCCAAGGGTACAAGCATGTTGTACAAGGAAAGGGCCAGTCCATCAGTTATCTGCAGCGGGAAAGTGTGCGGACTTCCGGGCACAGACAACACCGGAAGCTTCGTACCACTTGACGACGCCACGACGGGTTTCGAAGCTTTCAAGAGGCTGAAATCATCAGGGATCACCACCACGGGGGCCGCCTTCGAACCACCCTTAACCCCCTCATACTGATCAAAGAGCTTGGGACTGGTAGAATTTTCAACACCCGCGACCAAACCGCCTTCTTTCCTTGAGCATTTAGGCTTCCTATCCTGAGCTCCCTCCGCATCGGCCTTTCCCTTCCGCTTCAGAGCCAGCTCATTGGTCAGCGGAGCTTCATCACCCTCAGCAACAGTTTCATCTTGGTGCACCTGAGCACCTGCCTCTTCAGCCCTGGTGTTGTCTTGTTCGACCTCATCGTCGGATTTTGGGCGCTTACTAGGCGCCTTGTTGCGCTTTAGTAGAAATAGGTGCGCATTAGGTGCTTCCGTCTTTGCGATCAAGTCCTCCATACTCGGGGGCTGACGCAGCTGCTCGATCGTTAGCACTTCCGATGAGCAACGCCAGAGGTTTCTCATGATCAGATTAGTATTCTTGAAGGCCCGGTGCATCGTCCGACCCCAGTGTTTTTTGGCATAATCCTTCAGCACTTGGAAGGTAACCTTGCCCACTTTGAAGTAGTCCTTCTTCAGCCCCTGGACGAACTCCTTCGACACTACAAAAAGGTTCGGATTTAAAAAAAAAGAAAAAAAAAGAGAAGCTTACCATCAGGAACCCATGTCCACAAGAGTAGCCTCGGGTTCTCTGGGCTATAAGGGCGGCCATTTTCCCAACAGCCACTTAAAAAGACGAAGCGGTGCTTCCATCCCTTGTCGCCCTCAAGAAAGTCGTTCACTATCTTCTAGGTGTTTGCCAGAGAAGAGTAGAAGAAAGGCGACTTGAGAGATTTGGATAGCCCGGACATGGCTATGTACTCCTCCATGGGCATAACCCGACCTGAAAGGTGCAAGGACATTATGCAGGACATCAGCGTGTACCAGGCGTTGGGCGTCAACTGAGAGGAGCAGATCTGCAAGGTTCTGAAATACAAAACAATTTCAGGGTCCAGGGGGAACCTGAGGCCCCAGTTGAATAGTTTGGTAAAAACCACGATTTCTCGTGACCGAACATGTACGGGGTTTCCCTAGGAACCGGAAACCTAACGGTCACGCACTATGGGATGCCCCACCGAACCAGCAACTCTTCTTGTTCCGCAGCAGAAAAGTAGAGGTATTTGCCTTCAAACAGAGATATGACATAGTCTACGGGCAACCAGCGGTGATAAGTAGTGGTAATGACCGCTTCTATATCCTCGGGAAGTGGCTCCACGGGAGGGGCAGCGGTGATGCCAGTAGCAGCACCGTCTCCAACAGGTAGGGCATCTACCTCCGACTCTTTGGTATTCACTACCGGTATTTTGTCAGAACTAAGGGCATTGGCGCGCCCGGGTCGGATTCTCAACTACATGGTCGGTAGGGTTAGAACTGCTGCCAGTTGGGGTCTGATGAGCCTCGTCTTGTTGTCGACGGGCGCGTTCGGGATCCATTTCTGCGGGAGCCAGAGGCCGCTTATTAAGACCTGAAAAGTCACAGCTATTGTTAGTACCGGTGCGGTATCCTCGAATGGAGGGAGTGAGCTGAACCATTTCAGGGGAATTACCTCCCGCCGGAGAAGTTGGAGAGCTGGTTTCTCCCATAGAAAGAAATTGAGCTTTTCCGCGATGTCGAGACGGAAAAGGGGGTGTAGCGGCGTAAGAGTTAACGGATGAAGGCGTCGGGTGGTTTAATTGAGTAATGGGGGAGTGCGGAGAGCTGCTGCTAGAAGATATGGCAATAGTTTCTAGGGTCCGAGCACCAGATGGTTCAGGCAAAGTGAATGACTCAGCATGGATCGGATGAGCAATAACAGGGTCATTGGGCTGCGGTACAGGTGTAAATGGTTTGGTGTTAGGACTCTAAATTAATCCCGCGCGTTGGTATTCTTCAGCGCGGTCACCGATGCTAGCCCAGTCCACAAATCCGAACACTAGTTGCTTCTTCTTCTTGGGTTTTGGTTTCCGCTTCGGGTAACTATGTCTCATAAAACAAGCTTTATCTCTCTAGAAAATCCGGGCAGCAATTTCTCTCTCTAGAACGCTTCTGAGAGCAATGTGTGTTTATGAGGTACTTATAGGCGATCTCAGTTAGTCGTTGCACGTACGGGGAAGTGCAAACGATGAAAAGCAGCGGGAAGTCAAAAGGGTTTTTTGAGAAGCTGTGAAAACAAGCACGCCTCGAGTAGTCGGTCTACACATGTCAGTTTTGGTCAGACAAACACAGAAGGCGTGGGCTAGCTAGTTCAGACAGAAATGCTAGATGGGCCACACCAACCCGGTTCACTTTTTCGAAACCTAACGACCGGTCTGGGCCCATAAAGGTCATTCAGGAATAACGGAAGCAAACCCAAGACAACTCAAGAAATAGGTGCGGGCTTGGCACCCCTGACCATCGAATAAAAACCTAATGGATCTGGCATCAGGTGGAAGGAAATCGTCTGCTCCCGACCTACAAATAAAGACAGAGGATCTGGCATCAGGTGGAAGGAAAGCGTCTGCTCCCGACCTACGAATAAAGACAGAGGATCTGGCATCAGGTGGAAGGAAAACGTCTGCTCCCGACCTACGAATAAAGACAGAGGATCTGGCATCAGGTGGAAGGAAAACGTCTGCTCCCGAGCTACGAATAAAGACATAGAGGATCTGGCATCAGATGGAAGGAAAGGTCCGATCTTACCTTCTTCAAAGTCTTCATTCCCGCTGTTCCCGAAGACTGGGGGGCTACTGATAAGGGAGCAATTCGTTAATAATAATAACGAGGGGCCAATTATGAATAGAAGAAAGTTAAAATGTCTATTAGATTATTTATCATTTATTAGAGGATAATTTGTGAACTATGTATATTATAAAGGACTAAAAGAGAAATAAAGTAAGCCCACCAAGAACATAGATGAGTCCATCTTTCCATACTATAAAAGGAGACCCACTATTCTTGGTAGGTGGGACATTCTTTTGGAATATTATACTCTCTTTCTACTTTCTCTCTCTAGAATATTATTCCTAGGTCCAAGATCCAACACACCTACTTTTAGTCATTTATCCACTCATCAGTCCCGACCAAGGTTGGTAGTACGTACCCCCCGCCGGTTACGTAGTACCAACCCTTGCAGGATAAACTAATAACTATAAAAATAACGCTCTGTAGGATTAAAGTGCCTAACCTGGCGGTGTGGGGGATTCAGCTCGAATATGATTTATTTATGTAGTAGATTACCTTCAAAATTTGAAGAGAAATAATATTTTTGTTATTATTGCTTACAAAATATTGTAAGATCGATTTTTTTTTTCAAAAGATCTGCGTGAATAAGCCCAACCAAGTTCAAAGAAGGTTCTTCTACACTCCAATAGTGGTAGCAACAGGGGTCACGTGGTATGGAAGCTACCTGGGGAGAGTGTTCGGCTTATTTGGATTGCTCAGTACGGCGGAAAATGTCCGGTAACGCTATGGAGCGTACTCTAAGTGATGAATCACCTCGCGAGGAGTCAGGTGATTTTGAAGAAGAAAATGAGCTACCAGTTTGTAGCCAATTACGTCCCAACAATCTGGAGAGCATGAAAGCATTTATTTATTGCTCAAAATAGTGTGATACGTTTTCCGGACTATATGCACCGTGAAGCTTACCACATTTTCCTAGGCAATGTAGGTCGCATGTGTCACATTATTTGCTGTTTTTTTCGTTTATATCCATATTAATTTTGTATTGATATGTTTTTAATTATTTCAGTATTGTCCGGGTATAATGAAGGAACCTGAAAAGCCAGCAAGTTGTGAAGGCTCTCGTACAATCAACTTAATTTTGGCCGTTTATGCACCACTTGCCAAAATAAAACTCAAATTCGCAGTTGGATGAGGTATATATCGAACAATGACATCAGGAGATGAACACCTTCCAATTCTCTATTGGCGAGATGACTATCACGTTGGACGACGTGTATGTCACTATCGGCCTCCCGGTGAAGGGGAAACTACTTGAGTCGTTTAAGGTCACCTATTATGATCAATATTATATAAAATATAGTGAGTTGTTTGGAGTTACACCTGGGGTAATACAAGAAGAAATTAAGCAACAAGCTGGGATCAATTTTGGTTTTAAATGGCTTAAGAAGTAGTTTTCGGGAGACGAGTATTTGTATTCCAATGCTACACGTACCGTTGTTATGACTACACGAGTATTGGCCAAAGTCTTACCGTCGCGACATCATTGTCGCTCGAGAGGAGAAAGATGTAAGTAATGTTATATAATTAACTACTAATAATTTTTAATTCACCGATTAGTTTCTTACAAAGTTATGTGTTCATTTGTTTGCATGTGATATTACAACCCCATCTTGACATTAGATAGCTATTTCTGGTGCATTATATTGGGTTGTATCACAACCCTATTTGTATTATGCTTGTGAGAAAGGTATATCTACTGAATCGAGTGATGCGATAATTTGGTTGGATCCAAGAGAAGTCATTGGATCTTATTGCAGATTAATTTTTGCTCATAAGAGGCGATATTTTGTGGTATGTTGTCGATGCTCGACATTAAGAAAACTGGCAGAAGCATTTGTACGTGATCGATGTGTTTACACGATCTTTGTCGGGAAGCCATAGGACATCAATGCCTCAATACGCAGCTTATGTGGGAAAATATTGTTGGTTTCACATCATTCCGCATATCATTGACGAACATTATACTATAGAGGCGATTCATAAATTTTACGAAGAGAATGCTCCTAATTTGTGGAGGCCATAACTTTGTTTTTTGTTGTATAACATAACAATTTTTTTAACATACGTATGCTATATAATATTCGATAGTTTTGAATCGGTAACATTTAATGGTTTTGAATTGGTAAAAATTTGGTTTAGCACATATATATTGTATAACTTCTATATTATGTATAATATATATTTTTTACTTGTATTTACTTTTGTGTTTGGTAAAATCCTTAGGGTTGATTAAAGTCTAATAAACAATGCATATTTGAATTTAGCTTTAGCTCCACGGGGGCAGGACATCCGCGCCAACAGATAGAAAATTTCACCCCGATAGGAGAGTTTCCCACCGGAGGATGAAAATAGTCCGACGTCGGGAATGCTGCCCATCAACAATCCCACAAAAATTATAGAATTGGGTGTCTACTCCCTCGGATTGAAAATTCCAACTCGGGGGGTAAAAAATTCCTCATCGCCGGGTGGAATAATCTGGCTCGCCGGTACGGAATACGCGAACCGACGGTGGTGCCCGCCGGGTGGAAAGTTCTGCGCCTGATGAAAATTTTCCATCCAACGCGTAAAAAATTCAACCATTCCGGGAATGAAACAAAATACATGTGCCATAAGGTTACTTTAGTTGGGAATTATCCCCTGTCGGGTGAAAATATCTACATCGGAGGGGGAGTTTCCACCCAAGTACAGGTAGATTCCCACATGGCTGTGAAACAAATCCTTGTGAAATACAAAACGAGGGAGGACCGGAAGATGTGATATTTGGAGCAAGTGGATAATCTTAGTTTGCCTTTTGAATGAGTAACCTTTGTTCAGGTCGATCGAGAATATAACACTATAGCGGATTACCTCGCTTCAAAGGGAAGTACCAGAGAGGCATGAGAAAATAGGCAGTTTCAAAAGCAAGAAGAATTGTGCCTTTTGAAATAGGAAATGGAGATTGTCAACATAATCACGATAGTTTCGCCAACATGGATGACATAGTAAATGGAATACCTAGTCAAAGAATTCAAACCCTTCAACGAAGTAAAAGCCCAAAGATTGAGGTTGCGAGTCGCGCAGTTTGTAATCATTATTGAGAAATTTTTCTATAGAGGATACCGCAAAACCTTGTTAAAATATTTGGGGTCGGCATAGGCTGAATATTACCTCAATGAGATCCAGAAAAGGTTCGGGCGTTGGGCATCTAACTTTGGCTCACAAAGCCTTGATGTTAGGATACTACTGGCCTACCATGCACAGTGATGTCAAAAACCCGGTCAAAAAGTGTGACAACTGTTAGTGATGGTCAAAGTTTCAGTACCATCCTGAGGTCGCGCTAGCATGAATACTAAGGGAATGTCCGTTCGATCAGTGGGGGCTAGGACTGGTAGAACGCCTACCACCTGGACCAGGAAACATGAGGTGTGTAGTCGTCGTAATCAATTGTTTTACCAAATGAGTTGAGGCCAAAATGTTGAACCGAACCAGGGGGAAAAGATCACGAAGTTCATATAAAAGCATATAATGTGTTGTTTTGGCATCCCTAGAATCTTTATCTTTGATAATGGGTTGCAATTAAAATTAAAGAGATGAATTTTTTTTTTGAGTACGAGATACGCCCCATTTCTCCTCGTCTTACCACCCGCGTGCGAAAAAGAAAGTAGAAGTGACTAATTGCACGATCATGGGGTTAAATAGCCATAAATGATGTGATTTAGCTTAACCGCGGCCCAGATTGGTAGAATATTGGGCTAATTTGGTTTGATACAAGTCTTGTAAAATAAGCCTAATAAATGTGTAATATTGAGAGAATTTGATGTAATGATTAATAAACATGTGTAAGATTAGTAGAATAATGGAGTGGAATAGCCATAAATGGACAAACCATGTGTTTTTTGGGCCTACCACCATTACTATATAAAAGAAAATTTCCTTTTTGGGTAATGGTGAACATCTATTATTTTATTATCAATTTTTGACATTCTCTCTCTCTCTCTCTCTCTCTCTCTCTCTCTCTCTCTCTCTCTCTCTCTCTCTCTCTCTCTCTCTCTCTCTCTCTCTCTCTCTCTCTCTCTCTCTCTCTCTCTCTCTCTCTCTCTCTCTCTCTCTCTCTAAAAACCTAACTCACGTAATAGGTCAGGCCAAATAAAGCCTCAAATATTTGTAGAACTATTACTCGCGACCTCCGTGGGAGAGATCTAGTACCAAAACCAAGCAGAAATTAAGAACGTCTATAGATTCTTCAATACAGATGAATGAACACGGATATGCAGGAAGAGCCTACCATCATATTTGAGAGTTTAGTTATTGGAGCCGGATATGAGTATTAGGGGTTCAGAGAGAAACAATCCAAAGTGCAATACTAAAATTTTTCGAATAGCAACTCGACCAGTCCGCTCTTGTGGCATAGTGAAAAGAACTGTTGGAAATATCGCAAAACTGAATGCTAAAAATGATGCATCGATGACTGCTAAGAATATCTGGTCTAATATCAGAAAAGGAACAATCTTTTGAAGGTAACGAGATCGTGTATCATCATCAGTTGAAAGATAAATGTGAGGGCAAGCATCAAATTCGTTACGTTTCAAGAAAAGAGGGAAAAACAAGACGTCGCTCTGATCCTTCGAAGCCTAGTGATTATTCCCTTTATAACTTGGATGAGTCATCTTCCCTATACAGATCTCATCATCACTAGAATTCAAAGATATGAAGTTCGAAGAAACATGCAGATTATCTTTAGACATTCCATCAGGTAGGGATCCAAAGAAGACGCAGGATAACAAAGATAAACAAACATCAGTGTTCGAAGCTAAAGATAGAGAGACAATTATAGCTAAAGAGGAATAATAGCAAGTGATAGTCAACGTAAAGTTCCCTTCGGGTAACCAGATATTTGGCTACAGAGTGAGTAATCGGTTTCCAAATCCTTCTTATGAGGGACTATATTTGGTGTTTAATTAGGTTCTTTGGGGAATCATGTGTGAGCCAGACCATAATTGGAGGTCATCTCTGATGAGTCCTAATAACTTCACCACTGCCCACTGAGATATCCGGACAAGGACAATTCGGACATAAAGTTCCCACTGAACTATCCGGACAGGACAAAAGTATAAAATAACTAAACACCTTTTGACTAAGCTAGGTGCTAATCAGCTTATAAAGTAAATGGGTCCTTAAACTATACCCGGTTTCATAACTTGACCCGAAATCCCATGGGTCCATAATTAAGGGTATAAATACCCAACTCTTTTATTAATGAAAGTAATGAACATCTAATACAACCAGACAGCTCAAATCTCTCACTACAAAACACCCAAACATTTAATACTCTTAAAACTCTCCAAAACACTTGAGAAAATTACCCTCAGCTTAAAATAAACCACACCAAATTGGCAACGACAGTGGGAGGAGAAGGTGCGTGAATCTAGCATTCAAAACCAGCAAGAAAAACCAGTTCGGAGTGGTGGGAGAAAACAATGAGTGCACGACCGAAGAGCGAGATAGGTTGAAAGCTGAAATAGAAGCATTAAGGGCCATTAAAAAAGCAGAAATGGGTTTAAAGGAAAAGTCTAAAGCGTCAGCCATTCACCATACTAACAACCCAAGGGAGAACGAACCATCAGCAAAGACTCATTTGAGCACAAAAAAGACCCATGTCGATTCCAAGAAATCTCACCGGTCCAAGCCGGTGGAGAGCTCAGAATCTGAGTCCTCCAGTAGCTCCTCGAATGAGGATGAGCTTGAGGAGTCTTTGTTATCGAACACCGATGAAGGAAGATCCAGAAAGAAACAAAAGCTAGTTAAAAAATATTCAAGAAAGAGGGATATGCATGGGAGACTAAAGAGGCATCTAGAAAAAGGGTCGTCTCACAGCCACAGCCATAGTCACACGCATGTGGATCAGTTGCTGATGGATCCTTTTGCTTTCCATGATGAGCCAGGTATTTTTTGCAACACCTAATGAAGACACAGTTTTTAGTCGTGGTCGGAATTGGAGGAAATTGCCATTGTCATCCAAAATACTGTACAGAAACCTTCCTAAGAGGTTTGACAATACTAAAATGGAAAAGTATGATGGGAGCAAAGATCCGGACAACCATCTGGAATAGTTTAAAAAAATTATGATGAATTTTGATGATGATACAATAGCTTTCTCCAAGTATTTTATACGAAGTGCTTTGAAATGGTACAATAGCTTGCCACAAGGCTGTATCATAAACTTTAATACGTTTGGAGTGGCCTTTCGAAGGCAATTTGTGGGGAGTAAGGAGGTGAAGGGAAATGGAGATACTATTATCCATTGTGCCCAAGAACCAAATGAATCACTAAAATACTATATAAGTCGGTTCGTAAACACTAAGAATGGGTTAGTTGATTGCTTTGAGCAGGTGGAAATAGCGTCTTTAAGACAAGGATTAAACCTTGAGAATCTGGCTGATTCGGTAACTAGAAAGAAGGCCATGAGTTGGGGTAGTTTGCTGAATCAGGTGGGAAAGAAGATTAATGTAGATGAAACAAAGAAGACTAGGGTACACATGCAAGTAAGGTCTGACCCAGCTGCTCCAAACCAGAACCAGTTCGGATACAAGGCCAAAGAAACCGGACAGGGGCCCATTAGGGCTAAACAAACTCAATCCTATCCAAATCGAGCTCAGAGCCAGCAGTCCAGAAATAAACGAGGACCTTAGGTCCAACCGGATTGGTTTGATGAGTTGAAAGAAAATGTGGTAACCATTTATGACAAAATAAAAGATGAGATGCATTTTAGGAAGTCGACAGCGCTTCAATCTCCTAGGGAAAGTCGTAATACTTGTTTTTGCCAATATCATCATGATATTGGCCATAACACCGAAGACTGCATGGCTTTGAAATAAGAAGTGCAGAATCTCATTGAAAGGGGGAAGCTGGGAGCTTATGTCAAGAGTAGAAGTGGAAATAGGCCTTACAATGCTCACTAGACTGGCCCAACGAACAATGCGGGGACATCTGCTCTGGAAGGGGCTATGGTGATCCTTGAAAGATTTGATGTCGAATAAGAATATTTGGATCTTGATCTAACCCGGAATAAAGTAGGGGTTATAACAGAACAAACTAAGACAGTGTCCGAACTCATAAGCTTTTTTGAGTCACTTACTATATTTGGAGGGGACAATATGGCAGCGCCAACTCATTCTTCAAGGAAGAGGCATGCTCACACTCTATCTACTCTGTTAGAGGGAGGCATGTCTTCTTATCAATCCCAATTCCTTTTCCCTTCATTGTTTTTGATGAAGATGATCTAAGAGATATCGTTGGGCCTCATGAGGATGCTGTAGTGATAGGAGCTTCGATTGGGGGCAACGACATCAGGTGAATTCTGGAAGCGCAGTTAATATTCTCTTTTTAAGTTCTTATAAATAGATGAAGAATCATGTAGTGATTCAGTTTTCGAACAGATCCATTGTGGGCTTCATAGGAAGCTATAAGGATGTAATCGGAGAATTTGAGGATGAGGTGTTGTTAGGCAAATACCCTTTCATATAGATAGCCAGGGTGCTATTCGTTGTGGTAGATTGTCCCAAATGTTATAATACAATCTTTGGGAGGTCCTGGCTCTCTAGGATGCATGCTGTGGCCTCAACAGTCCATGAAATTTTAAAGTACGCAATTCAAGTACAAGTGGGAGTTGTCCGGAGTAGTCAAAAGATAGCAAGAGAATGTTATGCAACTTCACTTGCCCCTATTACTTTGGGGGCACCCCGAATTAATAAATATTAGCAGTTGTTGGGGGCCTCTGAGGGTGAGGGTGAAATTGATGACCCCAGATAGACCCCTGGTGTTTTAATACTGATCGAAAAAGTTGAAACCCACTATTTGGCTGAAGGAAGGAGTGTTAAAGTTGGCTCCAAGATGGCACCAGAATTGAAGAACAAATTGTTGTCCTTTTTGGCAGATCACCAACATGTTTTTGCTTGGTGCAATGCTGATGTGATCGGAGTACTTGCAAGTGTTATATCAGACTAGCTGTCTATCCGGAGAGATGTTGCACCTGTTGTGCAAAAAATGAGAGCTTTTTCTAAGGAGAAAGTTTATGTAATAGTTCAAGAAGTTGATCGGCTTACCAAGATGGGAAATGGCATATGTGTATCGAATTTACTATCCTCAACAGAGCTTGCCTAAAAGATCTCTATCCAGTCCATCGGATAGATCAGTTGGTAGACTCCACATCTGGAAACAAGTTATTATCGTTCATGGATGCCGTTACTGGTTATAACCAGTTACAAGCGGATCTGAAGGACCAAGAACACACCCCACTTGTTACAGATAGGGGCCTCCATTGTTATAAGGTGATGCCTTTTGGGTTGAAAAATGTTGGGGCTACTTATCAGAGGTTGGTGAACAAAGCATTTGCTGATCAGATTGGGAGGAATATGGAAGTGTATATCGATGATATGATGGTGAAAAGCTTAGAAGAAGAGTTGCACTTAACTGATCTTCAAGAAACATTTGCAGTTCGGAAAATTTGAATCCAGAAAAATGTGTGTTTGGGGTGCAGTTCGGAAAATTTTTAGGTTATGTAATAAGTGAAAAAGGGATACATCCTGATCCGGACCAGCTTCGATGCCTTATTAAAAATAAACCCTCCTCGAAATATTAAATAATTACAAAGGTTGATAGGAAGATTGGCTGCATTAAACCGTTTTATTTCAAGGTTATCAAACAAATGTACCCCGTTTTTTCAGACCTTGAAGGGTGCTAAAGACTTCAACTGGTCTCCACAATGTGACCATGCATTTAATGAAATAAAGAAGCATTTGTCTTCTCCCAAAACCCTTTTTAAGCCCGTTGACGGAGAAACACTATATGTATACTTGGCTGTGTCAGAATGTGCTATAAGTGCAGTGCTGGTAAGAGAGGTGGACAATTATCCTCGTCCGGTGTACTACATCAGCAAGAGTCTGATAGATGCTGAGAAGAGGTACCTAAAGCTTGAGAAACTGGCCGTAGCCCTAGTAATTGCTGCCAAAAAAATGAGGCCATATTTTCAGCCTCATTCCATCATCGTACATACATATTTTCCTTTGAAGAATGTGCTTCAGAAGGCAGACATATCAAGCAGGATGACCAAATGGTCAATGGAATTCGGTGATTATGATATTGATTTTTCCCCACGAACTGCAATCAAAGCTAAATCTGTTGTTGATTTCTTGGTAGAGTTTCACTCTGACATAAGTACTAAACAAGCTACAGAAGAGAAAATTAAAAAAGATTGGGTTGTCCGGACGGATGGTGGATCAAGTACAATGGGTTGTGGGGTTGGGATTTGTTTAACCTCTCCGTATGGCGATAAATTATATCAGGCTATATGTTTTGCTTTTAGGGCTTCTAACAATAAGTCCGAATATGAGGCAGTTATAGCTGGTCTAAAGTTAGCTTTTCTGTGTGAGGCTAAAAGAGTTAGATTAATGAGTGATTCTTAGCTTCTTATCCATCATGCTCAAGGTCAATCTAAAGCCAAGAAGGAGGAGTTGATCAAATACTTGTTTATTCTTAAAAAAGTAGCAGCCAACTTCAAAAATGTTAGCTATGAGCATATTCCTAGATCGGAAAAGACGCTGGCAGACTCTTTAGCAACCATAACATACTCTGAGTCCTACCCATGGATTCATATACAAGAATTCCCACCCATACAACCAAATCAGAGCAAGGAAGAGGAAGAGAGTTTAAGTGTACAAGTGGTTCAACCCAAATACTGGAGATTTCCCCTTCTTCAATTATCTCTGATGGGATTTTGCCTCCGGAGAAGGCTATGGCAAGGAAAATGAAACACAAGGCTCGTGGTTTCTTAATCATAAGAATATTCTTTATAAAAAGTCATTCAGCAGACTTCTCCTACGTTGTTTGGGGGCTGAAGAATCCCAAATTGTCTTATTTGAACTGCATGATGGGGAGGGATCAACACAGTGTGGCTATAGAGCTCTAACCCGGAGGGTTTTTTTGGTCGGATACTATTGGCCTTCCATTATGGTGGATGCTAAGGAATTTGTGAAGAAATGCGACCCATGTCAAAGATGTGGTAACGAAATTCATTTCCCATTTGTTCCTATGGAGTCAATTTCTGAGCCAGTGCCTTTTTCTCGTTGGGGACTGGATTTAGTGGGGCCTCTACCGATGGCGTCCAGAGGGTGCAGGACTATTATTGTAGCCATTGATTATTTCTCAAAGTGGATAGAAGCAGCCTATTGACGGGAACTACTTCGAAAGCTGTTATAAAATTTATTCAGTCTAACATTTGTTGCAGATTTGGGGTTCCACAAAAGATAACCACAAATAATGGGCCACAATTTAATAACAAGGATATGGAGAATTTATGTGCTTCCAGGGACATTCAGCATGGATCCTCTCTTCTCCTTTTCACCCACAAGAAAATGATCAGGTTGAAGTGGCAAACAAGACCATCATGTCCGGTCTGAAAAAGAATTTAGAAGGGGCTGCAGGGAAGTGGCCAAGCTATTTGCAAGAAGTATTGTGAGCATACCAGACTACTCCTAGAGCTGCTAAACAAGAATCTCCTTTTTCCTTGGTGTATGGGATAGATGCAATTACTCCTATTGAGGCAACTCTGCCATCATACAGAGTCCACAATTATTTCGAACAGGCCAATGAATTGGCAATTAGAAGTTAGTTGGACTTAATAGAGGAAAAAATAGTTAAGGCTCATCTTAAAACCACCCATTACCAAGGCTTGATGAGAAGCAGATTCGCTTCCAAAATCAAGAGAAGAGATTTTCAGTTAGGGGATAAAGTACTAGGAAAGGTTTTCTTGCATAGTAAAGAAAAGCAGTTCGACAAACTAGCTCCAAACTGGGAAGGCCCTTATGAGGTCTCCAAAAAATTTAAGCCTGTGACATATAGGCTTGAAGACAAAGATGGAAGAATCCTAAAGCCCCCATGGAATATTGAACACCTCCGGTTATATCTGGAATGAAAGTTGTGTAAATATTTACTTGTTTAAAGTCCATATAAATATTATGGGGCATACTCTTTCCTACCCTGGTGGCGCGTGGAGGTTTTAATGAGGTGTCTCGTTTTTTCAATGAAATATGATGCCTTCTTAAAATATTTGGTGTGATTTGATTACAATTTCTTTCAAGTCTTCAATTTAAAACTAAAGATCTTTGACAGATCGGATTAATCTGGTTGAATGATAACCATTAAATGCATGTCATCGGAGACACTCTCATCATAAATATTTATCAAGTAAAGAAGGGCTCTTTAAACATTAGCCATTAAAATTGAAAGCAAGTATGAAACAAAACAAAAATTGGGTAAGATAAGCCTGTCCGAGTAAGAACCGGACAATGATATTAAAACACAGAATATGCTTTGGCCATCAAAGGACTTTAAGTTTTAGGATTAACCTGACTCAAACCGCATACAATTACAAAAATTCCTCGGCCATCCAAGGACTTTAATAGTTCACAAAATAAAGAAAAAAAAGATAGTTAAAAACCTCAGGGCTTATTTCCTTCGGATGTTCTTGCGTCATCTCATTTAGGGCCTTTGAGTTCAACGCTTGAACTCTCCCCGCTTCCTTCTTCCTCATCGGTGGTAGACTCGATTCCACTAGAGTAGTTCTTTTTATCACCATCTGCCAATGTGTGGAACGGGATGTCATCATACTCCACATATTCCGATAAGGGACCAAGCGTCCTCCTCGAAAAATTCTCATGAAAGAGAAGTACCATGTGAGACTTCACTTCAGCATACCTTTTCTCCAATGAATCTATCACCATGTTGGTGTACTTGTCTATGCTGGCCTGAATTCTCTTTTCTTGCTCCTTCTCCAAGTCTTCTTTCTCCTTGGTTTCCTTGGACACAGCCTTTGCAACGGAAGTCTTTTCACCAGACAGATTCTGAATAACACCATCTTTAGTCTTCAAATCTTCCTTTAAAGTGGAGAGATCTTTCTCTAAACTGAAGCACTTAGTTTGGAGCTCTGTGTTAGCTTTCTCCGAAGTGGCCATCTTAGTTGACAGATCGTCCTTGTCCTTATTCAACTCTTCAAGCTCCTTCTTTAGTGCCATAATACTCTGGTTAACGTTGAGGAGGTTAGTTGACAGAGTCTCCTTGTCTGTATTGAGGGTGTTGATGAGGGTGGACTGATTTTTCACTTGCCTTTCCAAGTTAAGTACTGGTTGAATATGACCCAGAAGAGAATGAGCCACCACATCGTTCTCTTCGGAGATAGTATAGGACTTTCCATTGTAATTCACCATATTAGAAGAGCTTGAAGGACAGTAGGAGCCAGCAAAGTCATCTTTCTTAGAATCATGAAATAAATATCAATGTCTTGGAAGGCACTGATATCTACTCCATTAATTTCTCCTCCGGTACCTTCTCCGGATTGCAGTCCGGTGGGAATCTTCTCTGCTAAGGTGGGATCAGTTGGGTCTGCTGGAGGTAGAGGCTCAAAAGGGTGAAGGATTATTTATACCCCTAAGGTGACCTTCTTCTTCTTGGCGACCCTTTCATCACTACTGGCTCCCCGTTTACGATCCTTCTTCGGAGGCTTTGGTGAGTTTGGTCTTTCTTCTGTCTCCTTAACAGTTTCATCTTCAGCTACTTGGAGCAAGGAGGCGTCAATTCCTTCTTGGTTTTCCCCTCCTTGTTTCTCCAACCGATCTCTTCTGCAGCAACCTGAACTGCCTTTGTTGCAGACTTCTTTTTCTTTCATTTTCCCTTTATCTTGCTAGGAGCTTTGGCTCTAAAGGGAAAAGCCAGTTTGCCATCTTTTTCCTCTGTTCGTTTGAGGATGACAGCTAGAGGGGTGGTGTAGTCAATTCTTCCCGTGAAAGACTCTCCGGCCTGTAGTATTCCACAGGTGAGATCTCACCAAAATTTCCGGAAGTAAAACAAGCGTTCCCCCAACGTTCTGTAGCCCATGCATTCAGCTTGGCACATGTGGTCTTCCCCTCCTCCAAATAATCGGTGTACTCATTCCGTAATACTAAGAAGAACAATTTATAAGCGGAATATTTGTAAAAGTAAAAAGGAGAAAATGAAAAGTAAGATTGAAGAACTTACTTGTACTCTTCCACCTACTAGTCAGCATGTTGGGGTTAACCTTGGCTTTGATTTTTCTCTCATTCTCCCATGACCCACTGATGAATAAGAACTGATTTTTTCAGTTCTTCTCTGACTCTAACAAATCATTTACCACTTTGAAATGGTCTTCCATGTTGTGGTGATAGAATGGGATGTGATGATTTTAGCACAGGCTTGCCACAACGGCGAATTGCTCCATAAGGAGAGGAATGTTGGACAGCCTCGATGCTATTATGCAGGCAAGAAGGGAATACCAAGCGTTCGGACTTAACTGGCATGGGTAAAGTTTAATCAGGTGAAAATACCAGACGATCACTGGGTCGAAGGGGAATCTACCCCCCCCCCCCATTTGAATAGCTCGGTGTAGATGATAATTTCATTGAGTTTGCAGTCCATCGGAGTCTCCGGTGTGACTGGTATCCTCACCTTCACTGATTATGGGATCCTCCACTTAGTCCGGATCCGGCCCAGCTCGGCAGTATGAGTATAAACATAGTTGATGTTCTGCATGACCAACAAGTACTTCACAGTGACCTTTTGGAAGCAATGTCCTACCTTGCCCACCAAGCACTCCGTAAGATCCAGATGAGTCATTCCAACCTTCACTTTGCCTTTCCCTTTCTTGTCAGAGGCGGCGACCCAGTTTTCCCTAAGGTTTCAGTTTTGAAGGGGGCTTCTTTGATACTATCTTCCCTCACTATAGAAGGTTTATCTGTTGTTGTAGATGGAAGAGTGTCAGCTTCTGGCTCAATGGGCTGCCCAGATGACTGAGCACTAGTTTTTTCTAGAGGCCTGGTATCCGATTGGGGCTCAGTTCCGGAGGATTTCGTTTGAGAAGCTACTTTAGATGCCTCTGATCCGGAGGGCTTATTTCGAGGGGCTCTTATAAAAATCTCTGATCCGGAGGGTTTGTCTTTGGATGCAGACTTAGAGGCCTCCGGTTTGGAGGACTTTGATTGTGAGGCAGTTGCTTGGGCTTTCACCAAGCGAGTTGTCCAGCGTGGGTTGGATTTCTCTGGAGATTTTTTAATATCAGATCCCATGGCTATGAAAGGGGAGGGTTTTTCTGACGCTTGATACGTCTTTTTCTTGGGTAGTAGAAGGTTGGGACTCCTGAATAGAGGACCCTGATGGGATTGAAGAAAGACTGGGTTTAAATAGCCGTTTGGGTTTTGGGTTTCTAGTGGAAGATGATCCTTGATAGCTAAAGAGGAATAATAGCAAGCGATATCTAACGTACAGTTCCTTTCGGGTCACCAGATATTTGGCTACAGAGTGAGAAATCGGTTTCCAAATCCTTCTTATGATGGACTATATTGAGTGTTTAATGAGGTTCTTTGGGGAATCATGTGTGAGCCAGACCACAATTGGAGGTCATCTCTGATGAGTCCTAATAACTTCACCACTGCCCACTGAGATATCTAGACAAGGACAATTCGGACATAAAGTACCCACTGAACTATCCGGACAGGACAAAAGTATAAAATAACTAAACACATTTTGACTAAGCTAGGTACTAATCAGCTTATTAAGTAAATGGGTCCTTAAAATTTACCCGGTTTCATAACTTGACCCGAAAGCCCATGGGTCCATAATTAAGGGTATAAATACCCAACTACTTTCATTAATGAGGGTAATGAACATTTAATACAACCACACAGCTTAAATCTCTCACTACAAAACACCCAAACATTTAATACTCTTAAAACTCTCCAAAACAGTTGACAAAATTACCCTCAGCTTAAAATAAACCACACCAATGTCATCTGACTGTAAATATTTTAGAGCATATACCGAAGCGCTTTGATATCTCAAGGTTAGAAAAATTCGATGGTACCCATGACCTAGATAACTATATCGAATTGTTTAAAAATTTCATGATAAACTTTGAGGATGGCGACAAACTATTGTGTCGGGATTTCTCCCAAACCTTCAAAGATTGCGCTTCGAAATGGTATAACCGGCTACCACAAGGGTACATAAAAAACTTTGACATGTTCTGGACCGTATTTAGACAATAATTTATGGGAAGTAACAAGATCAGGGTTAACGGAGATACGATCATTAACTATTAACAAAGGGTTAGAGAGAGCCTGAGGGAGTATACTAGGCGTTTTGTCCAAACAGAAACCAATCTTGATGATTGTGAGGAGTTGGTTGCTTGCGCTGCATATAGGCAGAGACTGCTCCCCAAAATTTTAACAGATAATGTTGCTAATATGTAGGCCATGACTTTCATTACTTTGTTACCGTATATTAAGAAGCGGATTCTTATGGAGGAGACGCAAGCATCAGATTTTTCCTCTGTGCAACATCAAGAGCTTAATTTTCAGTCACCTATGGTGATCTATCAACAATCTACCTCTCCAGTTTCTCAGTCGCAGTCGATTCAATCTTTCCCATATCCGACTATTTTCCAACAACCTAGAGTTTAAAATCAGGTGCCGACGAGGCCAAGGACAAATCAACAGGTTGTAAATGTCCAGCAGGTAGTGAGGATGATGTTATATAAGTGGGTTCGACCTAATCATTCTGCGAAGATGACTGAATGTATGGTAACAATGTTTTACAATACCCGAAGTCATATAGTTCCGGAAGCCCTTTCTAATTCAGACTTCGAGGAGAGCAGGATTAACATATATTGCAAGTAGCACGAGGTTCGGTCATGAGACAAAGGACTGAATAACTCTAAAAAGGAAATTCAAGTACTTATCGCGAATGAGATATTGACAATATTTGTTCAAAGAAACATCGGACCCAACAAAAAAATCTAATGCGAGGGGAGGTGGTAGTGGCTATAAAGCAAGAAAATATTTTGATGATCATAAAGTTGGTGGATTTTTTTATGTGTTCTCCGAGTATTTGAACCAAATCCTGACCGAAGGTTTTTCGTGATGCTTGAGGAACCAACGGCCAAGGGAAATTTTAATGATTTGTTTAAAAAAATAGTCTCTAACTATTTTTTGTGGGGATACCATTTCAGGGACTACCAACTTTTCTTGAAAAAAGACATACCATGAGCTTGGACCCTAGCTAGAAGCAGAAGTTTCGATCTATCTGCATGAAATCCATCTCCTCTACTATGTTTTGATTATGATGATATGATAGAAGTGGTCAGGCTTCACGAAGACACCGTGATAATAGCAATTTATATTGTGGGAAGTGAAATCTGAATGATTCTAATTGATGCTGGCAGCTCTGCCATATGAACAAATGGATATCCCTTCAAGCATCCTCCGATCAGAACGAACTATAGTTGGTTTTACCGGGGTGACCATTGAGGCAGTTTAAGAGTTTAAGAGAGTGGAGGAGTTGGGTCGTTGGCTATTCAAGAAGGAGGTAACATGTTTTTTCATACTAGTGAACGCACTGACGTCTTATAATACGATATTTGGATGATTTTGGCTGTCAATGATGCATATTATCGCTTTGACAGTTCACCAATGTTTAAAATACGTGGTGGGAAGCAATATGGGGTAATTTAATAGCATCCATAAAATGGTTAGGGAGTGTTACGATATGGCTTTGGCCTCAAAGAAAATTAGAAGTATCGAAGCCAAGAAGAGATGCCAGTTAAAATGGTCACCATTAGAATATAATGTTGTGGATAATCCGAGTGAGGTCTCTAAAGTTTTAGTTCATGATGATAATTTTAAACAGCATGTCTTTTTCAGTGGACAAACCTTGAATATTGGTACCATGTTATGACAATAAATTCGGAAAGATTAATATTGTTTTTGTAAAAACAAAATTGCATATGTTCGCATGGCTTACTGAGGATGTCACGGGGGTGGATGCAGATATAATTTGTCATAAATTGGCCTTCAGGCATAATGTGTGTCTGATTATACATAAATGAAGATTTTTCTCATCGGAGATAACCAAATAAATCATGGTAGAGGTTGACTGGCTGTCAAACGTTGGTCACATTTAAGAGTACAAATATCCTTTGTGGACAACAAATCTAGTCCTCACAAAAAAAGAACAGAAAATGGAGAATGCGTGTTAATTTTATTGATATGAATAGGGTATGTCCAAAGGATCCTTTCTCGATTTCGAGGATAGATCAGATGGTAGATTCTGCTTTAAAAACACGTTATTATCATTTATGGACGCCTATCGCAGGCTATAATCACATTCAGATAGCCGAAAGGGGTCTTCATTATTAAAAATGATGTCTTTTGGGTTAAAGAAAGTTGGAGTAACTTACCAACATCTGTTGAACAAGGCTTTTGAGAATCAGATCGAACATAATGTCGATGTATATATCGATGGTATGCTAGTAAAACCACTAGAGACAAAGACCATTTTCCCGATCGGGAAGAAAGTTTTTGTAATTTAAAGGCTATAAAGTTAAAGCTAAACAAGACAAGTGTAAGTTCGGGGTACGATCCAGAAATGTTTTGGGTTATATAGTAACTGGAAAAGAGATATAAGCTAACTAGTACATTTAAACACTTTAAACACTATGGATCCACCCACATCTATTAAGAAAGTACAAATATTGACTCGAAAGTTGGCGGCCCTTAATAGATTTATATCAAGGTATTCGGACAAATGTGCTCATTTCTTTAGGGTGTTAAGATAAGTAAAGTGTTTTGAGTGGACTTTCAAATTCAACAAAGCATTTATCAAAATAAAAGAGTATTTATCATCTCTAGTAATTTCAACAAAGCCCAACTTAGCAGAAATACTATTTATTGTAATGCCAAATAGTATTATTACTGATCAAGGAAGAAAGTATACATTTTTCACAGATTGTCTTCCTATTTATACACTCTCATAGCAATTTCAAAACACCACTTAATACATAATTCCAGTAATTATGCACGCGGACTCGTATTTATGATATTTGACCTATATTTAAGGCCATTAATCTAGTCCTCATGCGTTTCATGGGTTGACCAATTATTTAATGTTGATCTCAATTGTTTTGTTAGTTGTCCGTTTTGATAATCAACCTCGATAGGTTTCACTCGCATTGATTATGAGCACCGCTTATCTTTTATCCTTATGCTCGATTATGACCTTTTATTAGCTTTATCCTTGCTCGGTAAAGGCTTTATCTTTGATATTGGCTCTTGTTTGCTATGCTCGGTGAGGCGTCGACCCAGTATGGTTTCGTTAGATGGCTTTGATTTCCATTGTCTCTTTCCTTATCGGCATCACCATTTCTGCTTCCGTAAGATGGTCGTTCGATTATCTCGTTAATACATAAAGAGCCCTTAGTTAGGCCTCGGTGATATGATACTCATTTTCGTACTTGTGCCTAGATTTAGTCCAACTTGTATTTGTATAGCAAATAGTTCGGTTTGGTCATTCACATATTCCTGTTATTTCCATCTGCTCGAATATTATCTGGTCTATTAGTTAGTGTAAACCTCTTTATCAATGTATCTTCTAGTTCATGGATTATATGTTGATAACATAAAATCGATAAAGTGAATTGTTATACAAATCATAGGAGATGGTAGAACTGATGATTTAAATAATATGACGTATTGTGTGTAGTGAGGGAGTATTTTAATTTCTAATGGTAATATAACATGTGGCAGTTATCAAGCGACGCATGGATAACGGCGGTTCTGACACCAAATCCGTAATTACGTAAATGACGCTTAGGTTCTGGACGAAACGTGTTAGGCCTTAATTATGAATGAAAAATGCTATCATATCACGCATGTAGTAGAGAGTAAATTATAATTCAAATAATGTTAGAAAATTGTGAAATCTTCATTATTTTGAAAGTCACCATTTCTTTGTAAGAGAAAAGAGGACTTATTCACAGAAGTAAAGGGTCGTCGCTATTTTTTATCATCTTCGTGGTCATCAGTAAATAAGGTATGTAGATACTTCCCAATTCGTGAGTCATTTTATGATTTTTAAGTTGCTCTGTCGTATTGGAACCATCCTAGTTTAACATAGATGGTGTAGCCATAACTCTTATACATAGTGTGAAAATAAAAAACCCTTTACTGGTAGTGGTGTTCGTCGTCAGTTATCCCACTGATTTGCTTGCTCTTATACATCCTATTAGATCATTACAGTCCATCTAGTAATCACGATGACACCGAAAAAATGGGAAGAATAAGGAGAAGTTGGTTACTAGTAAAGCAATAGAGTCGGAGTTTGAAGACCCATCGTTCTTAAAGAGGTACTTTTCTCTATTAACCCGAAAATATGGATCACATATGATGGTTTTTTTAGTTTTAGAGCTAGATACGAGATACCAAGTGACGTTATAGTGAGGTTACCATGTCCTGATGAGCAGTCTATCAAGCAAAGGAAAATTAAACATGCTTAAACAACATCGTGTTTGATTGGGGCTTATGTTTTCGTTACCCTCTTTGATACAAGACTTTTTTAGCTTTATAATCATATGCCCCACATAACTAGCTGCTAATGGAAGGGGAGTCTTACTTAGTGTTCTATTAAGCTCATGTCTATTAGGTATTTTGGTATGCCTTGCAGATCTACTCGCCTTCGTGGATGTAGCGAAACTGGCGAAGTCCCCCTTCTTTTATACCCAGCTAACTGGAGTGAGGAAAATAGTTGAACTTCTTACCTCAGACAAGAATTGGAAGAACTCATTTGTATTCGTGTCGGGTAATTGGGAGCATGAAAACGTTGTCGTGCACCTTCTATTAGAAGGACGGTGTAAATCCAAATGTAAGGAAGAAGGATTTTACAGCTCGTAGCCCCAATGAGCTTGGGTTGATGTTAATATAAATATGTTTACTTGTGTATGTGGATGGAAGAATCAGGAGTGATGCAAAGAAGGGTTATCGGAAGAAGCTGTAAATCCTTTAATCAAAGTATCAAATTTAGCTAGTTCCACGTGGTTTCAGGAACCCTCTCAGCTTTTTACACAAATAAATTACTTAAAAGTCAGGCCGTGGCCTATTTCCGAATTGGTTATTGCAAAAGACGGTAAAGTGATGATGGCTGGTAGTGGAGAAATAGGTACAACAGAATGGATAAAGGGCATTAATGGAGCAAATATATCACGATCATAATAGTACTAGGGTATGGTTATCAGTTCCCCAAAGTCAAAAAACAAGGACTACATGTGATTTTTCTCCCTTACAAGGACAAAATTACCATGATACAGATCTGCTAACTATTCAAGATGTTGGCAATGGGAGTGGGCATGAGAATAACACTGCCCCAATTGGGATATGAAGTGGCTAAGGACCATACTCAACACTCTCGAGAAAAGATGGAGCATTTTCTAGAGACACCAGGTGTGCGGACCTCTTATAAATTTGTGCAAGAGGTCAGCATTGGGTCTTTGTTTGTAAATATTGTAAGGCTAAACCTCGTACCTATAAAGGAGAAAGATACCAAGGCAACCCGAGGAAAAAGTATTAGAGAAGAACTCTTTCCTCCAAACATCATGATGATGCGTTCTTCAATGCTGATGTACGAACTCAAAGGATGCCTAGAGTTATCATTTTACGATAGTATGCCAATGAGTGAGATATTGCAGAGGCCTTTGGAGCTTGTTATCGAGGTATGTCATGTTATAATGTATATTATTAAAATAACAACTAGAGATATGATACTAACCTTGTTGTGAATAATGCAGATACACTACAATTTTGTTGTACTATCCTACTATCATATGACGAGTACCGATTATCAAGTCATGGAGAAATAGAAACCTGATGTGATGTTCTTTGGGTCGATAAAAGGCTTTACCATCGAGCTTGCTCGGTTTAAGAATGCGTACGGATCAGCCAAATCACGAAACGATAAAGTAGTAGAGGAAATGATGGTCTTCTTCGTGAAGTGACCTCCCTCAAGGGTGTCTAAGATTCTTGTGAAGAAAAATATGAAGAAATATCCATGGGAAATACGACCTTGATAGCTCATAATAATGAGCTAATTAAAAGGAATGATAACTTGATGTCCCAAAGTATTGGTCTTCTTGTTACGAATATGGCACATGCGTAGAGGGTAGAGGAGCAGGCCGAGCATACTGCTGAGCTGACGTTGGAAAATGGGAAGGTAACGGATGTTGTAGGTGACCTAAAAGCAAAAATTGACCATCAGTGCAGGATTCGTTTGAAGAAAGCAGGGACTGATTTGGAGGAAGGTGAAATAGAGGTGATGAAGGTGGTCATGATATGATGGCCAAGAAACAACAAAAGGCGTTGGCTAAACTTCTGATGCTCAACTTCGGCATGAAATTGGGCTCTTTGGAAAAAAAATGTTTATTGAAAGGTGACCACAGGTGGGGAGCACGTCTACATCTGCAATGGTACACTCAGAAGAAAATTTGGGCCTGGGGTCCATCAAAGGAGCTGTAAATAAGTGTGGAGAACGAGGCGGATCCTTCAGCAACAGAGGTCATTGACCTGCCAACGCCACCTGATGCTTAATTTTCTTTATGAGTGAAAGATAAACATTTTTTATGTAATCGTGGGTATAAAACTAATGATGTATGTTTTTTGTGTTGTTTGAAGATGATAATTTTAATGAATTTGTTGCTAGGTTTTATTTTTGTGTTGCTATTAGAGATCTGTCTTTGTTCGTGGAACGTGAGTTTGTTAATTGTGTTTAGGCTCTATGAGATCCTTACAAGTTTGAGCTTAATATGGCTCATTGTGTGGCTTTGAGTGAGACTTTCTCCTCAGCTTATTCGCGGCGTGATCTTTTTGACCAGTTACGTGGCCCAAGTATGGGCTTGATACTAGATCAATTCACTATTAATACCATGCACATGGTACTGGCCTCAGTATAGACCTTACACAGCCCGTAGACGTGACCAATTAGCTCGTTCGTATTAATGAACTCAATGGTCTAGGCTTAGTATGGTCCATTGTGTAGCCCGTAATAGTGGTCATTTACTTCTTCGCAATCGTAATTAATGTTTGGAGAAAACAGTAAGACTTTATTGAAGTAATATTTCGGAAATTCGATGACTCATCAAAAAACCCTCCCATACCATCAGGGGGGGAGAAAGAGTAAATCTTCTAAATTAAAATGTGTGGCGATACAATTTTAAATGATTGATATTCCAAGGGTATTATAGGGCATGGCCCTCTGCATTGGCGAGACGGTATGGTCCACTGTGTCCTTTGGAGATGATGATGTATGACCCTTCCCAATTTGGTCCTAACTTACCAGTTGGTTTGTCGCCGGATCCATGGAAAATATTCTTCATCACCAAATCCTCTACTTGGAAATTATGGGGGTTCAACTGGGCATTAAAAAAACCTCACATCAGGCTATGGTAATGTTCTGCTCGCATACGTGCTTGATCATGTCTCTCATCAACAAGTTCCACACTGACTGCTCGATCTGTGGTATCTCTTACTTCATCATAGTTGGTGATCCGGTGACTGGGATGATAATTTCAGCTGGTACCACAACTTCACTACCATAAACAAGAGCGAAAAGTGTTTCACCTGTCGTGGTTCGTAGGGTAGCGCAGTATATCCACCGGACCTCGGTTACTTTATCCGATCATTTTTCTTCAGCTATCTCAAGCTTCTTTTTAATTCCGTTCAACATAGTTCGGTTGGTAACCTCCACTTTCCCGTTCGTCTGAGGGTAGTAGGAGGTGTGAAAGTGCTGATTGATTCCATAAAGCTTGCAAAATTTTGTGACCATGGTATTTTATAATTGAGGGTTGTTGTATGTCATCAAGATGCGGGGTATACCAAACCGAGTCAAAACTTGATGATGAATAAAATCACAAATATCCTGGGCTCGAGTGCGAGATAGTGTTTTGGCTTCTCCTACTTGATGAAGTAAACCACTGCTACCACCAAAAATTGTCACGTGTCGGTTTTCATAAGGAGTGATCCAACTATATCTATGGCCCATTTATCGAAAGGGCACGGGACATCAACGTTTTGCATCAGCTCACCTCGAAGGCGATCGGTATTGGGGAATTGATAATATTGATGGCACTGTTGAACAAGTCGTTCGGCATCATTGGTCAATTTTGGCTAGTAGTATCCTGCTAATAAGAAACGGCAAACAAGGCTGCTTTATCCACAATGTCCCTCGGTGTCTCCAGCGTGTAGGTCATGCAGAACTGAGGTAGCTTCTTCTTTATCAAAGAAACGAAGCAGTGGTTGAGTGGAATTTTCCTGTACAAAACATTGTCTAAAATACTATATTTGGCTCCATGTAGTTGGAGTGCCCAAACAGCAACCTTATTCGTTGGTAAAGTGTTGGATTAGAGCTATAGCAAATAGGGTTGTCTTCAGTCACTGACGTGCTCAAAAGCGCAGACGGTGTCACTCTGATTAAATATTTTGATGGTCGGGAGTTGTTGTATGAGGACGAGTGAGTGCTCTCCTAAGGCTGTGGTTTTAGCCAGGGCATCGCTTGCGGAGTTATCTAAGCGTGGTACCTAGTCGTATGTCACTTTGGCAAAATTTGAATCGTATTCCTTAAGTACCCTCAGATATCCACGACTCATTTCCTTCTGGGCATCATAGGTAACGTTAGCCTGATTGAAAACCAACTGCAAATCGGAATAGACACAAGATATTTGGGCCCCACATATCAATCTTAGCTTCATACCACGTATCACTGCCTCCTCTCCGCTCAATTGTTATTCTCCGAAAAGTTGAAACGAATAGCCTGGTGGACTTCCTCTCATGTTGGTAGCTTAAGTATGACACCAACACCTCCTCCCAAAGTATTTAAAGCATTATTGATTTTGACTATCCATTCCATCTGCTCAGTTACAGGTGTTGGTTCTACTGAACAAGGCACCTCATGAGACGAGGAGAAATCTGTAAGGAAATCGGCGATAGCTTTTCCCTTGATTGTGGTACATGGTTAAAACTTTATATCGTATTCTCCTAACTTTATGCTTTATTTGATCAATCTACCAAAGTATCGGGTTTTTTGTAGTACAGCTTTAAGGGTAATGATGTGCGAACAATTATTGTATGTATGGTCACATTTTTCGCGTGGCTATATTACACCCATTGCAAGCTTCTCCAGGTTCAAATATCGGGTCTTTGCAGCAACTAATACTTTACTGGTGTAATAGACGGGTCACTAGACCCCCTCTGGTTCCCTAACTTACACCACACTAACTGAGAAAACATAAACATACAAATATAGGAATAATGGCTCACCTGCCAACGGGGCAGACAGTATCTCCAGTGACGTGCGATAATTTTTCAAGGCTTCAAAATCATTTTTGCATTCCTCAGTCCAGACGACTTGGAGATGAAATGGGATAGTGCTGCCAGATGCCCCGTCAGGCATTGGATGTCCTTTATATTCTTTGGTGGTGCCATTTGGAGGACTGTTTGAAACTATGTAGGATCGGCTTTGATGCCTTTCTTACTCATGATATATCCTAAAACCTTACCGTAGCGTACACCAAAAGGGAATTGTACGGGTTTGAGCTTCAAATTAAATTGGTGTAGCAAGTCAAACACGATTCTGAGCATCTCAATTTGCTTGTCAGTTTTGTGCGTTTGGACGCTCATATCATCTTGGTAAGCCTCCATATGATGCCCCAAGTGATCTTTGAAAATATGATTCACCATACGTTGATAGGTAAAACCGACGTTCTTTAGGTCAAACGACATCACGGTGTAGCAGTATAGACTGCGCTCGGTCTGAAATGTTGTGTGCTCTTGGTTGGATGGGTTGAGATGAATCTGACTATAGCCTGAGTATGCATCCATTAATGAAATTAACATGCAGTTAGATGCGGAATCCACCACCTAATCGATACGCAGCAGAGAGAAAGAATCATTGGGGCATGTCTGATTCAAGTCGGTGAAATCAACACACATGCGCCATTGGCTCCCCTTGTTTTTTACCAGCACTGGGTTAGAGACCCAGACCGGATACCGAGCTTGTTGAATATGTCTAAGTCGAGATAATTTGTCTACCTCAGCACGTATGGCCTCATGTTTCTCAATCGAAAAAGATCGTCGCTTCTGTCGCTTCTGTCGCACCGGCTTGGTGGATGAATCAATTGTTACTTCATGGAAAATTACTGATAGGTCTACTACTGATACGTCATCTGCGTTCCACACAAAAATATCCAATCCTTTTCTAACATTTCAAGTAATCAAAGTTTAAAGGTTGCTAACATTTCAAGTAATAAACGTTTAAAGGTTAAATTCAAATTGTTACCTATTTTTAAGATTCGGCCCACAACCACTAACTTCTCAATCAAGTATGTAGGTTCATATTCAGGCTGTTTGGTTTCCTTAGGGTCATCTAATGGATTTGGCAAAGTTAATGTTCTGTGCTCCACTTCACGCACCCAATCGCCGATTTAATTGATGTTAGAAAGGCTTAGTTGGATCAATCGTAACTGCGTAATATTTTCTAGCAGTCTGCTGACTACCTCTGATTACTCGAACTGTGTGTCCCTACTGGGTATTTAATACAATGTCTGAAAGTGCATGGGGTGGCTTCATTTCGATGCAGCCACGGCCATCCAATGACTGCGTCATACGAACTGGGTGTGTCAAATATCATGAACAATGTCCTAAGTTATTTCTTAGTAGCCTCATAACCAACTTTAACCATGAGCTCGACCTCTCCTACACACTAAGAGGCCTTTCCTTTATATCCTACCAGGGTTCATTGGGTGGGTTTACAGGGTGGAATTTCTTGCATGCGATCGTACATGTCCTTGAAGATGATATTGGCTAAACTGCCTCTATTGACCAAGACTCGAGTAACCATCACTCCTTTAATATTTAATTTCACCGTGAATGCGTCCCCGTGTTGTGTGGTAACCCCTTTTAAATCATCATTATTAAATTTAAGGTCATCAAAAAGGGCTCTGTAAGTGTGGTAGGATGAAGCTTCGATCGTCTTCACTTCATGATCGACTCTTGCTCTTTTATTATATTTTGAGTTGCTGGCTACCTCAGAGTATCCTCCAGCAATGATGAATAACCACTGTTGTTTTCCGGTATCTATCTGCTTAACTTCATAGGGTTTATCTTCATTGACTGATTGTGTGTCGTCCCTCTACCCAGGATGGTGGCGGTGATCTTGTTGTCTAACGAACTGGATGAGCTTGTCGTTATCTACCAACCTCTGGATTTCCTCCATAAACTGCCAATATTCATCATTTGGATTCCCATGATCATTGTGGTAGGAGCAGAAGTGTATGTTTGACCATCTAAAACTATATGCACTCATAACACGAAGGGGGCTGGTATCTTGTTCATCCCTTTGTTCGATCATAAATACCGGAGATGGTCTCGGTCAGCAGGGTGAATTGTCTCGACGGATTCTCATAATCGGTTGGTTGGCGTGTGTTCTCCCGCCAAGGTTAATCATTTATTATCTCCATATCATACGATCCTCCTTTCGGGTAAAAAATATGCCTTTCGAACAAAGATCTTTTTCTAACATCGTCTACTCTGATAAATTGGTCGGCTTGGGTCAGCATATCTTCCATCTTCTCTACCATGAATTTTAATAGATCGGCATAAAATTCTCTTCATCGACCGAGGCCCCTCTTAAAAGAGGTGACAACCAAATTTTATTCTAAATTTGGTAAAGTATTCATAGTATGGAAATTCCTCCATGTGCCTTTCTGGATCCCATGTTCTATCATATGCTTCCATTCTGAATGGATTGAACCTTCTAGGGAGCTAGGCTTCCAGGATCTTCTCCATGAATGGAGATTCATTTAAAACATAATTGTACATTCTTGGTCGAACTTCATCGTATGATGAGTCCTTTTCGTCTCGAGCCCTCTTTGGAGCTTGGGTTTGTCCGTCTTGTTGAGGTTCTTGCCCCTTTGAACGCCTCTTATCTCTGTTATCTCCTTCTCATTCTCCTATATCCTCGCATTTGGATGAGTAATCCCCTCGGTTAACCCGACTAGATTCCGGCCCTAATCGATGCCCCTCACGGCTAGTTCTTTGCACCTTGGCTTTCAATACGTGTAACACATCCTTCAATCTTGCTATGGTAGCGTGCGCAGCCTGCTCCCTAGCATTTCGCTCGTATGCACCCCTATGTTGCTCATGTTGTAGGTGTTGTAGCTGTTGATCCAACTGTCAGCCCGTTGGCGTAACTGCCAGGTTACCACCAGTTGCTTCTTGTAAAGTCGGACCCACAACATGTTCTGGAGCGATTATTGCGATCTTCGGTCCGGGATTGGATGCTAGTTGATCAACCTGAGGTTCTGCTTCAATGCGATTTACCTCTACCAACTCTGGATTCGTGACGGTGATATGAGGCAATTGAATATGTTTATCTGCTTGATTTCGCTGATGATTTGTTGCTTCATTTCATTCTGGAACTTCTATTTTGATCCCTGATCTTGCCACTGCCATGTTCAAGAAATCTCACTTACTAAGTGTTTTTGTTAGAGTTTCCCACAGACTGTACCAAATTTGTTATGGGAAAATGTAACAAATGTAATGCAAAATAGTAATATTATTGATCAAGGAAGAAAATATACATCTTTCGCAGATGGTCTGCCTATTTATACACTCAGCTTTTATCATTTTTCTTGGTCATGACTTTTGCTCAGCTCTATCCTTTATGGTACTTTTTCTCAGCTCTATCCTTCGATTACCTTGCTAATATATAAACGCCGCTCGATTAGGCCTCAGTGATATGATACTCGTGTCTAGCTTTAGTCCACCTTATATTTATATACCACATAGTTTGGTTTGGTATTGTTCGTATATTCCTGCCCATTTCCATCTACTCGGATATTGTCTGGTCTATTAGTTGGTGTAAACCTTCTCATCACTATTTATTTACATAGTAGCATCAGACTATTCTGTGAGCACGATATTAATACAACAAGTTAATACTTGTCCTCAACTCGTTTACTATGTGAGCAAAAGTCTTCTAGATTCTGAAGAAAAAAAATACTTGAAATTGAAAAAAAATCACTCTTGCTCTAATCGCGGCTCGGAAGATGAGACCCTATTTTCAAACACAGTGCATTATAGTCCAAACCAATGTTTTCGGAAGAATGACGAAGTATATTATGCACTTGTAGGTTTACGATATCGATTTTGATCCTCGAACAATGATCATGGCCCAACCATTGGGTGATGTTTTGGTTGTATTTCACTATGAACGTTAGGATATAGAAACTGATCACAACGAATTTAAAGCTGAGTAGATTATATGGCCTGATGAAGGGTCGAGCGCTTTGGGTTATGAGGGATGGATTCAGTTGATCGCCTCAGCGGGAGCCTCATTTTGGCAGGATTACAAATTTCACGGATCTACAGCACGAAATGAATTCGATTAATAAGTGACTCACAGCTCTTAGTAAATCATACTTCGGGAGAATCTGACTCCATGAAAGATCACTTGGTGAAATATTTAAAAGCTTTAAAAGGGTTGAAAATGTTAGTCGAGAATATTGAATACGAGCACGTCCATAGGGAGAAAATTTTTGTCACCGACTCTTTAGCTACCATTGCATATTCTGAAGGATACCCATGATAAAGTTTTCTAATTTTCAAAGAGCAATGACAAAGATTTAAGACATGACATTAATAAAAAAAATTGTTAATGAGGTTCTATTAGTTGACATATTTAAAAGCTTTAAAAGGGTTGCCAATGTTGGTCGAGAATATTGAATACGAGCACGTCAATAGGGAGGAAACTTCTGTCACCGACTATTTAGCTACCACTGCATATTCTGAAGGCTACCCATGGATACTTAGACAAGAAAATCATTTAATAGTGAAAAATTATGAGCGAGATCTGAACTCCGATGAAGCTTTCTAATTTTCAAAGAGCAATGACAAAGATTTAAGACATGACATTAATAAACTTTTGGTTAATGAGGTTCTACAAGTTGACAAGGCAATAGCTAATAGGCTACGGTTTACAAGACATGGGTTTACAGTTATTGAGAATATTTTGTACAAGAAGTCATTAAGTAGACATTTATTGTGTTGTCTCCGGAGAACGAGTCACAAATTTTACTAGTCTGAGTTGCGTGACGGTGAAAGGTCAGTACATTGTGGATATAAAATTTGACGAGAAAGTTTTTGTTGGCAGGGTATTGATGGCCTTCAATTATGGCCGATGTTAAATGATTGGTTCGACGATGTGATACTTGCCAACGATTTGTCAACACTATACATGTGCCAGTTGCACCACTCGATTCTGTCTGTGAGGTGGTACCTTTCGATAAATAGGGTGAATGATGTGATTAAGTTCATATTTTCAAACATATGTTGTAGTTTTGGTGTTTTGAGGAAGTTGACTATGGACAATGGTCCAAAAGTTTATAATAAGAACATAAGAATTGTTTGTTCTTCTCAAGGTATACAATAATGTTTCACCGCACCTTTTCACCCGCATGACAACGGGTAAATTTAAGTAACAAACAGAATTATCCTCAACGGCCTCAAGAAAAACTTGCAACATAAAGCTCAAAAGTGGTTAAAATATCTATAAATATTGGCCAAACTATCTACCATACTACTCTTCGGACTGCAACACAAGAGTCTCCCTACGCATTAGTTTATGAGATTGATGTTGTGACACCATCTGAGGCAATGTTCCCATCGTATCATGTTGAAAACTACTTCAAAAAAGACAATAATGAGGGGAGGCAAGCCAAAGTATATTTAATTGAGAATAAGAGAATGAAATCACAACTAAATTTTTTGCATTATCGAATGTTAATGAGAAGTAAATACGCGTCCAAGGTTAGAAGAAAAGAGTTTAAAGTGGGGAACAAGGTTCTTAAGGGAAAGTTTCTTACATACCAAGGAAAAACGGCTCGGAAAGTTAGGACCAAACTGGGAAGGTCCATATATAGTAACCAAAAAGGTGAAACCCATATCATATAGATTAAGAGATCAAAAGAAGAGGCCATTTTGGCACCCATATAATATTAAAAACTTAAAATTTTACTTAGAGTAAATATAAACCTGTATAGTTTCTTTTGATTTATATAATGACCGATGGCATACTCTTTCCTACCCTAGTGGTGCATGAAGGTTTTAACAAGGTTTTAGTTTTAGTCACCCCGTAAATACAAGTATTTTGCTTTCTTATATTCTTTGCAGAGTTCGATGACAATTTTTATATTTTAGATTCGAGGGATCTTCCGATATTAGTTGGTTAGTAATTTTTATTTTTTTGGACCAGAGATATCTTCCACCGTTAGTTGGTTAATAATTTTTATTTGGATCCGAGGGATCTTTAAACATTAGTTGGTCAACAATTTTTATTTTACGAAACTAAGGGATGTTCCAATATTAGTTGATAAACAGTTTTTATTTTGGACATGAGGGATCTTCTAACATTAGTTGGTCAACAATTTTTATTTTTTTAGATATGAGTGATCTTCAAACATTAGTTGGTCAATAGTTAACATTAAATAATCCAATAGTACCGTGTGTTTAAGATTTATTTTCGTATTGCGATTCCATCATTCTCAGGCGAGGAAAATCAAAAGTCTAAATGATAAATGCAGAAAAGTCTAAATTATTCCATACAGTTTATATAAACATTATATAAAATTATAAGGATAAATACATCAGAAAGTCGGATTGAAAAACAGATATACTACAAATTAATATCAAATTCCTATATACAATCTAATTTTAATGTTACCAAAAATATTTTCTTTGTATAAATGTTAAAACAATACAATTCACATAATTAATGTTTTTCTAATATATTTTTTAACCGTAAACTTATAAGCATAAATCTCTATTATCTTTGATATAGTCATCAAATATATCTTAATACTTTCCCATAAATCTCTAGCATCAAATATATCTTAATACTTTCCCATAAATCTCTAGCATGGTCAAATAATTTAGACAAGATTCGCTAACCGCAATGGTTGTATATCAATATGTTTTCAGCATGATAAATAGAAAGATATAAAATCTAGTGCATATGACTCAAATACCATAGAATATATTTGATCTTACTTCGAATACAATTCAATTTTATTTTTATTTAGTATATTTGTATTCTAGAAGAACTTTCAAACATGAACATAAGCTTACCTAAATATTGTAATTGGTATACTAACACTATTTTTTTGCTCAAGAATATGCTTAAAGTTTTTTTACATTTGGTTGAGTGGTATGACCTGAATATTTCTTATCAAGTCCCATAATATGTATTAGTTCTTTAGATGCTAACACATGTATATTTTTAAGATTGTGGATTTTAACAAGTAGGTATAAATATAAATATAAATTTTCTTGGTTTTATATTAAGAACATATTAGGTTGTAGTTTTCTTTTGAAACGATAAATTATGTAAAATAATTAAGAATTTTTTATTACTCCACCTCATGAAGTGTGCCTATTTTTATTTCTAACATAGTTGTTACTTGTATATGGTGATATATGTATATTATGAACAATATAATTTTATTGTTCCCCATTAACACCTATTTGTCTGACCGTTTATAATTTATAACATTAACTTAGAATCGTTATTTATACTAAACATTTGATGTTGTATAATATCTCAGTACCAAAATCATGCTAAAATCACTTATATTTCTCAAACAAGGCTCTGGTTTTTTAATGTTAAAGATCAATCAACGCGAGAAGTTTGACTTTGAAAAGTTTAAAATTGATTTGACTCCCATATAATGCCTTATATTCAAGTGAACACTTTCAACCCTATGAAATACACACAAAAGGATTATGGTATAATATTTAAATGTACTATTTTTTATTTTTTATTGAGAAATATAAATTAACTTATCAACTGGTTGTCAGTTTTATCTAAATGTTGTATCGTTTACATGACGTGATGAAGAAATTATCCATTGTAGAGTTTTATCCATAAAATTATAATGCAATCGGTAATGGTTGTGCATTATAAATAATTCTTTTATTTTTAGTAAAGTTTGATTTTAACTTATACTCGATTTTAGATGAAACCATATCATTACAAAAATCTATTGAATCTTCGAAATCATCCACATTTTATTATCGTATTCTTTATATTTTAAAGAATATTCTTAATTATATGTCATTTTTCATAACATGTGCACTTATTTGAAAACATATCTTTGATAGCTTGCATCAAGTTTAACTCTTGAACTATGACAAGTCAAAGTCCACATAACATTTTCTAACTTTTCAAAATTCATAAAACCAAAGAAGACATATAATTTAATATATTCTAAAACTACACTTTCCAAATTTGAATAATAATATATTGTACTTTATGATTTTGTAAGTACCCTCCATGTTTAACCACTGATCCTTATATACCACTGATTTTTTCCATGTTTAACCATGTGGGATGATGTGGGATCCTTTCCAAATCCTCATCTCGAACAAAGTACCACTTCAGCCTTCTCTCAGTTGACTTTCATCCGCCCACTCTAATCAGGTTGACAGTCTACCTGACGTCTAAAGGCATTAAGGATGTTATTGCTCACCTCCTATTAGACTACACTGTTGTGTTCCTTAGCGTCACTCCAATCAAGTACCGCCATCTTGATATACTCCAATCAAGTCATACCGCTTGATGAGCCATGGACACTCCAAATTATGATCTCTAGAGCAGATCGATCATCTTGAGCATGACTTATACATCTTGTTCGGCATCTGAGAATTTCACCCACATCACCCACCACATCGCGTTTCGTCTGGGTCTTGCTCTGATACCATTTTGTTGGGAATATAGGTACTGCATATTATGTCTTCGTATATAAGTAAGAACAACCGATCTCTACACTAGTATGATATTATCCGTTTTGGCGCCCAAAGGCCCGCACGGTTTTGCTTTTGGTCCACTTCCAAAATACCTCACACTAATTAAGATATGTTCTCACTTATATACCCCTGATAATTCACATGTTTAACCATGTGGGATGATGTGGAACTTTGATCGTCACCCTAACATATTATGTGTTATCTCATATTGCTACTCTCTTATTTACTATTGGTGTTTCTATCTAGGATTTGAACAATAAATCGTCTATGGACTACTGAATTTAGTGAAAAATAGTCAATGGACTTTCAAAAGTCCGTTGGTAGTCCCTGACTATCCATTTTAGATAAAGTTAGTCTCCTGCACATGTTTATTAAGGAGACTAAGTTTATCAAAACTTAGAAACTCATAAGACCAACTTTATCGAAAATGAATAGTTAATGGACTATATGTCACACAATTTGATAGTCAACACACGCAAGGGGACTAACTTTATCCAAACTGGATATTTTTAAGGACTACCAGCGGACTTTTGAAAGTCTATGGACTATACATCACTAAATTTGATTAGTTCATGGACGATTTAATGTTTAAAGATTGTATATCTATATACAGAGACATTTATACTTATTGTATTTATCTAATCATATAATAAATCATCCTTAATTTCTACCTGGTATCACAATGCGGGTTTAGATCTTGATTTTAAGTTTTCGTGTCTTCCGTTGTGTTGCTGACTAGTTGTTTAAGTTGTACCTTGAAAGAAACAAAAATTTGATTGTCTTCTGCTTTCTTGGTCGTCATAAAAAGAGATAAAATTTTCGGTTTTCAGATCTATTGTGTACAACCACAATTAACAGACTTATCAAGAGGCAAATGACATTATTTTTTGCTGAACTTTAGATAATATTTTTAAGACATCTAATCCTTTAACTTTGACTGGTTCGATATTAATTTGGTGCTATATTTCAGAAGAAATATTTATTAGAACAGTGTAATATGTTTATTGGTAAAAGAATGGATTTGATTTTGATTTTGATTTTGATTTTGCTTTTACTTTTGTTTGGAAAGTGGATTTGAATTTGGATTTAGTATATGGATTTTCTCTCGGAATTAGTTTTGGACTTGGATTTGGTATTTGGATTTGGCATTCAGATTTTGGCGTTTGGATTTTGTATGACATTTGTTTAGATCAACGTTTGGATTTTGTTTGGATATTTGGCATTTAGATTTTGTTTGAAATTTTGATTTTATTTGGCATTTGGATTTTATTTGGCGTTTGAAATTGAGAGATTTGATATTTACAATTTGAGATTTGATTTCGATTTTTAAATAGAAATAAGAATTGGGAATCAATAATTTGGAATTTGTATTTGGGATTTGAGGTTTGAGTTTTAATATTTTAATTGACTATTTGGTTGAAGAAGATGATGAGGTAGAAGAAATACGAAGAAGAATACTTGAAGAAGATGTGTGAAGAAGAGTACTTGAAAAAGGTATGTGAAGAAGGCGTATGAAGAAGAAGTTGCTTAAAAGATATGAAGAAATATGACGTTTGAAATTCGTTTGAAGAAGATTGTTTGAAGATATTTTTAGGATCGAAGGAAACTTACGAATTTCTTCACAAAGAAACACGTCATTTTATGTTTTCTCGACAAACTTTTAATGATTCCCACTAAACCACCATGAGTTTGAGAGGGGATGTTAGCATATTAGTCTTTTTATATTTTCTGTTTATCACACGTCGTTATTATCTTATTACTATTGGTGTCTCTATCTATATATAAATATTTTTCTACATATTGTACTTATCTAATTAAATAATAAATCATCTTTAATTTCTACACAAATCAAATTTTACCCATAGATCATCTTACATTCTTCTATATAATAGTATTCTTTTGTTTTTTATAATAAATATTGCATGTGAAGATGATAAACATTTTTGACAAAAATATGTTTTTTTTTAATAATATATACATGTTAGAGATATTGTTTAGGTTATGATCCTTCAAACTTTATAAATATCTTCAGTACGTTGTTAAAGATAATTTACATACCAATTATTTTTTGTTTGGTTTTGAAACTTGAATGATTTTCCAAATACATGACTGGTGGAGGTGGCAATGAACGTATATAACGGTAAGTTTTCATTAACAATACTTTAAAGATATATGATACACTCTCAATCAAAATGGATAGTTTTTTATCCTTCACGTTCTTATTTCTAAACCAACGCACCAATCATTTTATTATAGACACTATATAACTCATATTTATTAAACAAACAATGATTTTCCTCTATATGCACCGTCTAAAGGCTAATGATGAAGAAAACAGAGAAAAGAGAGGAAAGAGGATGATTGAGGCTCAATGAAACATTCAAGAAACAGAGGAGATTATTTCTTCTGGTTTCCTTTCTTTCTCTTCTCATTTCCGGCCACTCATTGGTTACTCACCAAGTTCTTATCTATAATGCAATCCCCGTCTGTTTTGGTATTAGATCACTTTCCTCTGCTGAAAGTTTTATCTAAATTCAAGAAGAAGAATAACATAATCTCTTCTATTCCCATGAACATAACAATGCCAACAAACAAAAGTTACGCAGACTTAGTAAACTCCTCAAATAACACTCAGCAAATCAAACCATCTACATTCAAGAAAAGAATACCATATATCTCTGTAATTTTATAAAAGAGACAAAGATTAAATGATGAATTCTTCTAAACATACATTGATTGGTAATTTTACCAAATGACTGCCTAAAAAGCAAGTCCTCAACCAGTTCTTCTCGGAGAAAGTTTTTACAAGAGAGTTTACCTTCTCAAAATGGGATTCACGACACATATGTTTTGAATTCTCATCCAAGGATGAACTATGGTAGATGTGGTCCAGAGGTGTATAGACTGTAGGTGACAATACTATGAGTGTCTTCAAATAACTGCCTTCATTCAACCCAAAGTTTGAATGCCCAATAGTGCCAGTCTAGATAAGGATTGAAAATATCTCGGAACACCTATATAATAAATGCTTTATAGACTCAATTGCTGCTTCCATTGGTCAACCATTAAAAACTTGGATCCCTTCTAAGAATCGGGCCATGTTCAACGCATGTTATGCGTGGATAGAACTAGACATTTCCAAGAAGCTGCATCACCATATATGAGCTGGCTTTAGCATTAATAAAGGAAATTGGCTTCACGTAAGTTATAAAGATTTACCAAAATATTGCTCTCATTTTTTTCATGTAGGACACAACCATGAAACCTGCAAAAATATAATCTCAACAAATCGAGAAACCCCAAAGAAGAACAATCAACAAATCTGGAACATCATCAAAGATAACAGTTCAGTCCATCAGGATATTTCCAACAGTACAGCCCTTCAGGATGTTCCTATGACAAACAGAGAAGCTAACAAAGTGGAGCTGTAAAAAATGAAGTCCATCAATGTTAATCCAATTAACAATGAAATTACAACTAGTTTTGCCATAAAAAATGACTACTTCTTCGGGAACTGAATCCCCCGCCTCTACTAAAAGAAATAAAGATCTCATTGATGCAATGAAAAACTTAGAAGAAGACTACTCTCCTCATTCCCAAACAAAATAATATTGGCAGTTTTCCTTAAACTTCTAAACTCAAGAAGAAAGAAACTGATAAATACTTTCAACCTCTCCTAAATCAGAAGCTTAAAGAAGCCAATATCAGGAAAATAAAAGGCAATATTATCTTAAACCCCCTTTAAAGGGCAAGTCTATCATCTCGATTTAATCCTAATAATGATTGAGTTCATGTCTTGGAATATTTGAGGCATCAGAAACAAGGCCTCAATCAGAAGGCTTAAAGCTATTATCAAAAAGGAAAAATTGAACATCTTGTATGTTCGTAAGCCCTTCATTAAAGAGGAAACATTTACGACATTACTATCAAGATTAGATATCCTAACTACTGCAATAAAATCAGTAACTAGATCTGGATTTTTTTGTCTGAGGACTTCAACATCAACACGGTTATCAACTACTCTCAGTTCCTGCATTCTAAAATAACTCACAAATCCATCAATAAAAGCTTCAACCTAACCATATTCTATGAAAAGTATTAAAGACTAAATATATTTGATCTCTAGAACTATCTTATCTCTAATAATATGAAATAATGGTTTGTAAGGTACTTTAACTCTAGTATTTCTACTAGTGAATAGATGGGTTGCTCTACTTACTGTCTTCAAAGTGCCGAGGCTTTCAATGATACAATTAGAGAATATTCTCTGGAAGATGTTTGCTATGTTGGAACAAAATTTACATGGACCAACAAATCTAAATGGAAAATATTTGACTGTGCATTATTCAACTCAGAATGGTCTGACTATTTCAACCAAACTAAAGTCACTCATCCAGCAAGAACCTTCTCTGATAACTGCCCCTCTTCTTGTCTCTATTTCTAATACTATTAACCCTATTAAATCTAGTTTTAGATTTCAATATATGTGGATCCTAAATGATGATTTTGACCATACAATTTAAGTTAATTGGAATCTTGAAATACAGGGTTACCTTTTGTTCATATTTTGGAACAAAATCAAAAGGCTCAAAGTTTCTCTCAAGTATTGGAACAAGCAGAGCTTTTGTAACATCTTTGAAAATATTACCAAAGCTGAAGATCAGGTCAACATCATGGAACAAGCCCTCAAAGATAATAAAAATCAAGAAAATATCCCCAACTTATCAAAGGCAAATGATATGCTTCTTCATGCTCTCAAGGTGGAAGAGTCATATTGGTATAAAAAACACACACTAGCTGGATTAAGGATGTGGACAGAAACACAAAGTTTTACGACTCCTACGTAAAGAAGAAAAGAACGAAAAAATTGATTACTTGCATCAAATAAAATTATACTTAGATTACAGAGGATAATCAAATTGGTAATTCAGCTCTAAACTATTTCAAAGATATTTTTAACTAACAACACTGAATTTAATCTCATGAACCATTGTAACCTTATCGATAGTCAATTGTTTAAGAATGTTCCTAAGCTTATAAGTAAAGAAGACGACTCAATGCTCACAATGCTTCCTAACAAGGATGAAATATACACCGCAATCAAGAGTCCCAACCCTATAAGTGTTGTTGGAATATATGGTTTTAACCATTGTTTTTTCATTACCTACTGCAATATTATCAAGAAGGACCTTTGTGCAGCTATCAGATCCTTCTGTCAAGGTCAAGTCATCCCCAAAGGAATTATTTCCAGTAGAATTTGTCTCATCGTCAAGTCCAACACCCAACAACTTGGAATCAGTACAGTCCCATCAGACTCTGCACCTACATCAACATAACCATGTAAAAAATCATCAACACGTGACTATCATCTTTCCTTCCTAAAATTATATTAGAAGTGCAAGGATCTTATGTCAAAGATAAGTCTATTCATGAAAGTATACTTATATCTAAGCAAATGATATCAATAGAAAGGTGAAAGTTGGGAACATTCTTATCAAGGTAGACATGGCCAAAACCTTTGATAAATGTCGCACAGCTTTCTTCTCAAAGTTTTATTATGTTTTGGCTTTGATTCTAGTTTTTTTTATCTTATTGAAAGTATCATCAGAAACATACATGTTTCCATTATAATCAATGGTGAAACTAATAGTTATTTCAAAACTAAAAAATGCCTCAGACAAGGGGATCCTTTGTCCCCGAGTCTCTTTATAATTTCTGAAGAGGTTCTCTTTAGAGGTCTGAGCAACCTATTTGATCATAACAAGACCTTAAAATAAAAAAAACATAAGTTCCATGACCATTCCATACTTAGTTTTTGTAGATGACCTTCTTATTTTGACTAACAGTTTACCTTCTATAATTGTCTCTCTTAGTAATTTTATGTAGGAATACCAAGACCTTTCTGGAAAACTATCAACAAGAACAAAACAAAGATGATCTATTTTAAAAATACATCCACTGTTAGAATCTCCTCCATCACTAACATGACTGGTTTCAGTTCTGAGTTTCTCCCTGCTTCCTACCTTGGTATCACCATCAGCAACAATAACAAAGCTTTTAAATATGAGCCTTTTCTTAATTATATCAGACATAAAATAACAAACTAGGATGGAAAGCTCTTTCACATGGAGAAAAATTTACACTCGTCTCCCCTGTCCTTATGGTTATCCTTAACTACTAGCTCCAATATTTCTCTATTTTCAACAACATCATCAAGACAAATGAAAAGATGTTCAATATATTTCTTTGGGGCTCCAGCCAGGATATCACTAAAACCCACTGGTCTAATTGGTCTAAAATCTTTAGGTCTTTAATGGAAGGTGGCTTAAACATCAACTACATCAAAGACATGCATGATTCCTACTCATGTAAGCTATGGATCACTCTCAGGAATAACAAGAATATCTTGGCTAGATTCACTCAAAGCATTTACTGCCATAATATACACCATTTGCAAGCTGATTTTTCAACTAAAAAAGGTTTTCATATTTGGAAAATAATAGTTCTGATCAAGAACATTGATGAGCCTTTTATCAAGTGGAATGTAGTTTGTGGGAAAATTGACTTATGGCTTGACAACTGATTCAGAAAATCTCCTCTCACTATTCTTGAAAATACCGAGGACAATAGATGGTATATAATAGACAATGTTGCCAACTATTGGGAGAATAACATGTGGAACAAATTAGAGCTTTATGCTAATAACCTAAAGGCTATTGACAAGATAAAGATTGACTCTAAAAGAACTAACTCCATTATTTGGCTTGCATCCAAAGATGGTAGATACAACACCAAAGAAACCTGGGATCACATCAAGACCCATCACAATCTTTTTTAACCTATTTGGAAATTTATGGAACTCTATCACCCCCATGAAATGTTCTTTCCTCACTTGGAGACTTATATACAACTATCTTCATACTGACACTATTCTCCAAAATATACATATCATCATGGCTTCGAAATGCCAATTATGTTATAGCATTGAAACTGTTAAGCATTTATTTTTGGATCGCTGCTACTCCTGGGAAATCTGGTCTTATTTTTCCTACGTCTTCAATATCAGCACTAGCAGGCACATGACCAATACTCTGTTTTTGGAATTCTGGAAAAGATACACACATCAGGTTCATCATCCTCGTATTATACTCTGGGCTATTTGGCAGGCTACGAACACAAATAAAATCAAAAGTATGTACATCACTACTTCAGCTACCATCAACTACGTTAAACATATTATTCAGGGATTAGATCAATATTTTATCCATAAGCACAAGCACTGGAATAATACATCCAATGCTGCAACCGAGATAGGTTGTTTCAACCATATAAAAAACTCTAAGAAGCCTACCGATCATACCTAGATTCCTCTTGCAAAAAACATAGTCAAGCTCAACACATATGGCTCTTCTCTTACAAATAAAGAAGCTTCAGGTGTCATCATCATCAAAGAATCCAACGGTCATTTAATCACTAGTTCATGTAATTTTTATGATAAGCTCTCCTTGATTCTTGTTTATGCTCAAGCTCTACACGATGGCCTGATTTCCTGTAAAAAGAAAGGGCTCGTTAACGTGGACATCATAATAGATTCACAAATCATTGTTAATATTCTCTCAAAATATAATTATCCTCCTACACTAACCCATATTCTTTAAGGTTACAGAGAGCTCATTAGCTCTTCAATGGTGATATAACACATTAGTAGAGTCCAAAATAAAGCTGCCGGCTGGCTAGCTAAATAGACTACTAAATGCAATATGAAAACATAATTCACTTCTAAAAATACCCCTAATCATCTAAAAACAATCATCTATCTTGAAAGCATATACACTGGCTATATCAGAAACAACATATAACGTTGCTTCCAACTATTCTTTAAGCTATTATGGCTGCTGCAGATTTATCTAAATGCAAAGTCAAGTTTTTATCTTTTTACAGATGATTCAAAACGTGTCATCTCCATTGTTCATCATCTTTTACTGTTCATATAAATATCGAGTGCCTAATCTCTACCCGGTTGTTGCTTATAAGTCTTCATCTTTAAATGGTTCTTCAAATGCTTCAATTATCTTTGAATCTGGATTCGTTGATCTCTTCTTGATATGTGGTCAAGTTGGAATCAAAAATGTTTATCAGTCTTTGTTTGTTGTCTTTCTCTAAATTTGGCGATGAAGATCAAATTTTCATATCATTTTGGAAGGATGTCCAATATGGAGTCCTGGTTGTATTACAAATTTAGGCTGGTTTTGAGACCTTGTAAACGTTATTATTAATCCAAACCTCATGTTTTAATTAAAATAAATAAAGGCTAATGAGGATGTTGTAGCTTAATTATCGGTATACAATTTGAACATAGTCAGTTAAATCAAGTTTTACATAACACTCGTATTTTCAAAAATAATAATATGTAATTGAAAAATGAACATCATACATTAACCAACTCATATAAGATATAACATACTCGATCATTATCCAAATCCAATAACTATAGGTAATTTGATAACAATTTTTTTAAAATAATACATAACACTAAAACACCTATGAAAACACATATAATGTGATACTTAGACAAACATAGTAAAATTTATACAAGCACGAGAAGTTTCAATCCAATTATTGCACGTAATGTGCTAAAATTTACCAAGAACTTGTAATAACGCAACCATACTACATGAACTCGCACGTTATGTGCGACAATACTTTTGTTATTTTGCGCATAACCTGAAATAACACTCATTTTATGAAGAAAATAAATAAGTTCATATTTCACAATAATATGTTAAAATGAGATTATGTTCATATAGATTAGTGTAGTATTATGGATAACTGAAAACAGATTACAAAGTCATATATTAGTTAAATTTTGAGGTTTTGGGTCATTTTAAAAGGTGATGGATTTAAAAATAAATTATTTGTAATACAGTAAGTATTTTATAATTTGGTTTAGAATAAAAAAAATATTAAAGTTTTCGTTGAACAAAAAATTTATTTTTACAATTTTAATGGTAATTGTGAAACTTATATATTGACTCATTTTGATGAATGTGAATTTAATCCGACTAAAGTATTCAATCCCTAACATTAGGCTTAAGACAACTATGGTTTCTTAGTTAGCAGAGAGTGAAAAAGAAAGTAATTATTCAAGTAAAACAGTAAAAAATACATTTGTATTGTATATATAATGAGTTAAACTGTATCATAGTTTCAGGTCTTATTTATAATGTTTGGAGATATTATTTATAATGTTTGGTTACATTAGACCTTATCCTTTAATCATGAATAAGATCTTTTATTCATAAACTTAAAACTAGTAATATCATATATTTGAATATTAGATCAAATATTACTTTTCATATTTTAGAGCCGAACGTCCGCTAATATTGTTTTATAATTAGTATTCCATATTATTGATTAAGGTTCGTATAATTTACGTATTTGGTCATCGTCATTAATTTTTATAGTCCTTAGGAATAGAAATAGGAAGAAGTATGAATCTACACTTAGATTCGAATTGTTACTTTTGAGATCAAGTTCTTTTATCCATAGTATCACTAAGGTACTACTTGTATTTGTTGAACTAATATTTTTTGGTTTAGAATACATTTGTATCGTCAAATCTTTGAGTTTTGGAGTGTTTATGTGAAACAAATGAGCTTTCAGGGTTTGGTGTCAAAATGTTTCTAATCCTCTAACTTTTTGAATACCGTGGCCTATGTGGCCAATCTTGAGTTTACGGTTCGATACTACCTAGATTCATGTCTCATTTAAAAAGTATTATTTTCCAAAACTTCCATTGAGAAAACAAACTCTATTTTTTCGAAGTAAAAAAGTACATATGTAAATAATAGATTGTTAGTATAACTTTAATATTTTTTATAAGTGAAAACCTTTGTTGGTAATTTTACCAAGGTAAATAACCCCCCCCCCCCCCCCCCCCCCCCCGCTCAAAGTACTTCAAAGTGAAACATATGGAGTATTATTAGGAAAAATAAAAAATAAGAAGGAATATACCTCTATATGAATATATGTTTTATCTATAAGAATTATTTTGTAATAATGTATGATTACCCCGTTATTACTTTGCCTCTCTGAACCAAATCAAAATTTGGCTACTTCAAAAAAATCAAGTTTTTTAGCTTTGACAATCTTAATATTTTAAGGAATTGAGCTATCATCTTATATTTACTTATTATATTACTTGAAAATACTTTCACTACAATGTGGAGAGCAAAAAAAGTTATTGTTTTTTGTTTTGGATGAAGTCTTTGAGCTATAATACTCTCATATTATTAAGGGATTTGGGTACCCTCAGTAGAGAAGAAAAAAAGTTAGCACTTGTTGTATGAGATGAAGTTTCTAAGATCTCATATCTTTAAAGAGTTAAAATAGTAAGTTATATTATGTAGAATGGAGAAAAAATTATTATGTAATTTAACATAAACCAAACTGGGGTTATAAGACAATTTGATATTATATAAATTTTAATTTGTGTACTTAAAAATAATTCAAAAAATTTAGTATTACTTGTAGGCTTTCTATTCAGCCGACTGAGGCTAAAAGAGCCTAAACCAAACCAATATAATAAATGTTAAATTAAAACTGAGATCAATGTGAGGTCGTGTTAAGGCGTATAGAGGCTAAGTTAAGGCCATGTTGAGGTTGAGACAACGTTAAGGCCGAACCGAGCGTATCTAAGGTTGAGTTGATGCTGAAAATGAACCTATGTTGATACCAAACCCATGTTGAGTAAACCCATATTGAGGTCAAAACTTTATCGAGGCCGAACCCATATGAAGTTCGAACTCATGATAAAGCTGAACCCAAGATAAGATTTAGGTATAGGCATGTATATGGCTCAGGTGCGTATGTAACCCTTTTTTTATTTATATGATGGTCACGTGATGGGGTACACCTTCTTACTTTGGATTGTAGGGTTCTCGTATGGGGCTCTCGTTGCCTCTAACGTGTTTGAAACTATATTTTATAAAACATTACTCAAACACATAAGGATGCGGGGGCCCAAGACTGCTTAAGGTGTTTAAAATTATCTATTAGATAAATTACACAAACACAAATTGGCTACAGGAATATGAGACTCCTTAAAATGTTTGAAATTATATTTTATGGAAAATTACTCAAATGCTGAGGGGTTCGACCGACCAATATGTAAAACTATTGGATAGTTTTGATGGTTTTGCTTTATTCATCGTGTCAGATGGACCTCGGACATGTGAGTTCACCGTATTTTATTTATATTATGGTAAGAATATGTTTTTCTCATTGTATCAAGAACGATAAGGGCGACAACAGTGCCTTCTCGACTTGCCGACAAAATCACGATCGTACTGGTTATTTGGATCCTTTTATCTTTATTTTTTTGTATAAGAAATGTGGGATATGAAACCACGCATTGAAGAAGTCCCGTAGCACTTATTGAGCATGAAAAACACACTAGAGAGATCCATGATGCACAACTGATGAGCACATATAGTACATTCATAGAGTTGATATCATATGAGGTTTTCGAAACTACAGTACATCAACTTAAATTTCCGGACCTCTTATTATCAATCCATAATTGAAACGATTGAACTATAAGAGCTGGTAAATATAATTTCAAACGAGTAGGTGAAGCATATATGTGTTGATTTTTACTAAAAAGAATAGAGGACGAATATTTAAAGCGCGAGCTTGTCGATGAAGCAAAATAAGAGCACACATATGAATTTTTTATCTTATTTTTATATTTATAGTTAAAATTATAGAACCCTTTGATTCTTGCAAACGATGCCAATAATGAGTGAAAATTTAATCTGACCAATGTATTCAAGCCATAAGAGCACGTTTAAGAATAATTATGGTTTAGTGATTCGAGAGTAAACAAAATATTAATTTCTCTTAAAAAAAAGTAAAAGTTGCATACGTATTATAAATATATTAAGTAAAATCATATATCGAGCTCCATGATTGGAGGCTTATTTATAGTTCTTGGTTACATATGACCATGCCATTGAATCAGGGAATAATTTTTTTTATTTTTAAACTTAAAACTATGAATATGAAAAGTATATTTTCTTTATGGTTATGGTTAATGTTATTTCTCTCAAAATATAATCCATCATAAAATATGTTGTTTCTTTCGTGAGGTGAAGTACCATTTTAACTTAAACCCCTAATTTTACCCACAATCCTATTTTTTAACAAGAATCCTTACTCTTCGAATCCTTTATTCTTCATATTTTTTAATTTTTAGTTTTAATTTTAAATAATAGTTAAAATTTCATTTTCTATTCTATTTCTTAGTTATTTGTATATTATTTCATTAAATTTGATGTCGTTTTGAGTCATATATATTATATGATATAAAAATTCTAAAAATATAATTGTATTAACTTAGTAGTTAAATAATTGTGATTTTATTATGTTAATATGTTTTAGGTAATTTGTAGTTATGAACATTTAAAGTTATATTTGTAACATTTATTTTTATGATATTTACTTCAAATTATATATTACGGTATTTTAATCGTATTATTCATGTTTGTGACATTTACTTTCATTGAATTATAAAAAACATTCAACATAGTTAGATTCATAATATTAAATAATATAATATAATATTCATATGTTAATATAGAATTTCCAAAAAATAATTAACATACCACTAATACACAGATATGCATAACTTATACATCATCTCCTCATTCGACTCATCTATCATAAAACTAAATATCTTATCTTTAACAATATATCCATTCACCTAATCAAGCTATTTTTGAGTGATTTCATCACTCGGACGTAACAAAAACATCTCATACATTAATTATCTTGCAACATATAGAAGGTAAAAAACCTGATACGTTAGAACTGACTTTAGATACGTACACATATTTGAGACTACTTTCGAGTCGTTTAAGGTATGTGGCAAGAACATGAGATTTATTTCATACATGTAGTGTAATTTGCAGACCACGATATTAAAAAATCTTGTATATTTATTTGTCATGGTTTTCTTCACTTTATCAATATATTTTATCAATAAAACATCTTCAATGGTAGTGCACTCTATGTTTTAGATATGAAACTAGTTTCGTTGTTCCATGTGTATAATGTGTATATATAGTTATTTCATTTTAATGAATTAAGTTAAACGTATGCCCAATCAAAATAATGTGAGTGTCATGAGTGTTTTACTAACGTGAAACAAAATACTAACCTTCAACAGATAAATGTTAGCTTTTTAAACAAGATAATTACTAATTCTGATAGGGCATCTCGGAATTAGTTAAGTTTTTTTTCTTTTTCTGAAAATGACACTTCATTTTAAAACATCGTGTATCAGTTGGGTCCTAATACTTATATCTATGTTATACACATAACTACTTCTCTTCTATTAGAAGAACATTAATTACAAACACCTCATCCATTATTAATGTTAAATTATAAAAAATAAGTGGAAAATATTTGTCTATAGATTCCATCTTTGCAAAAATGACGGTGCGTGAGAAGTGTTAGTATGCCAATCATGAAACGTATCTAATACCGGACTGAAAACTATGTTTTCGTTAATCATTTTGTATTGATCTTTGGCCGAGCTCTTATACTTCTATTTATGTTACCCCCACAAATGAGCAACCTTCTATTCTATTAAAAGACCGATAACTACAAACACGTCATCCATCGTTAACGTCTACTTATGAAAAAAGAAGTGGAAAATAATTATCTCTATATGTCATCTCTAAAAAGCGATGATGTGAGAGAAATGTTAGTATGCCAATCATGCAGCTTTTCCAATACCGAATCGAAAACTATGTTTTCGTAAATCATTTGTACAGATCTTTGGTTAGGGCCTAATACTGCTATACATGTTGTCTCACAAATGGCCAACCTTATTTTCTAGTAGAAGACCGATAATTACAAAGACGTTATCCACCGTTAACGTCAGCTCATAGACAGAGAAATGGAAAAATATTTGTCTATTGATGCCATATTTCAAAACGACGATGTGAAAGAAGTGTTGGTAAGTCAATCATGCAATGTTTCCAATACTAGGTCAAAAACTATGCTTTTGCTAATCAATTGTATCGATCGTTGGTTGCTTAACTTTCAAATTATTACCATTGTTCCAACGAGAAAAAATAAAAGGTCGTTCATCTATTTCCTAAAACAAGTAATAAAAATAATATTAACATGGCGACATAGTGCTGCACATAATAATTAGTACAAAATAATACATTTATCTGTTTGTATTGTACATGGTATGTCGTGTGTGCATCAATTTTTTTAATAATATTTCGAGATTTATAAAAATTTGATCACAAACACAACGTTTTTTACTGTTTCTAATCATGATCACATGATTTTGCACTCTTACCGATATCGAAATAGGATAATAAATTCCGAAAGACTCAGATCACTGAACTTTCAACTCGGACTCTTGAAAATGTGAGCTCAATGTCAAAATAAACTTTTTAGTTTTTTTATGTGTGCTTTCAAATTAAAAACAAACACAATTTCATACAAATAATCAAAATAAAACTACTTAAATCCGAAAAACAAAAATATCAAAATGTCTTTAAAAATAAAAAAAATAAGTCAAGTCACCATCTCTATTTTCCTATTTTAAAAAATTAAAAACTTTAAATTCCGTAAATAAAATCGCGGAACCAAAATTATGATATTGAGACGAAAACATTAAAAAATTATAATATTTAAATGTGTAGAGTTATAAATCTGTTGGTCGTAAATATTTTGACACAATCAAAACAAAATTATTTAACCAAGACGATCAACACGCTAATATAATCTGATAAACAAGTATAAGAATATTTTATGTTTTTAAAAATTATTAAATGACCATAAATTAGAAAGAATAAGAAAAATAAACAGAGAGAAGAGAAGACATAACCGATTTCTTAGCATATGAAATAAATAAATAAATAGATACGAGCGGCGGAGAAGATCCAAACGGTAAAATGACATTTTAAAATGTTGCGATCCACCACGACTACTAAAAAAGGCTGTCTAAAACTGTTAATTCAAGCAAAGTAAAATCTGTCTCTTTCGTCTCTCTCTTAACTTCGTCTTTCTCTTTTCATTGCTTGCATCAACCACCACCTTCACTGTAAAGCACCACTTCCTGCCCGGCTTCTTTCACTTGCTGCTTCCATATTATTTCCTAACCTCTCCTTCAATTTTAAACAGCGATAACTAAACCACCGTCACAATGGCGGATAAAACGGAGGAGCAGGTCATTTACCTTTACGGCGACCTAGACTTGAGAATCGTCAAGGCCAGGCGGTTACCCAACATGGACCTGGTTTCCGAACACTTACGCCGCGTTCTAACGCTATGCTCCTGTGCATCTCACCCCAAACCCGCAGAATCAGACGGCACCGGCAACGGGGAGATCCAACACCACCGTAAAATCATCACCAGCGACCCTTACGTTGCCGTCGTCGTTCCTCAATCCACTCTTGCACGTACACGTGTCATTAAAAACACGCAGGAGCCTCACTGGAACGAGCACTTCTCTATCTCTATGGCACACCCCTTGGCTAACCTTGAGTTCCATCTCAAGGACGATGATGTCTTCGGCGCCGAGCTCATCGGCTCAGGTAAGATCTCGGCTCAGGAAATCGCCACCGGCGAACGTATATCCAGATGGGTGGCGGTTCTAGACTCATACGGGAAGTCGCCCAAGTCGGACACCGCCATCTACGTCGAGCTGCAATTCACGCCGCTGGATAAGAATCCATTGTACCGGCAAGGAATCGCCGGTGATCCTGAGCTCGGTGGGGTCAGGCAAGCGTATTTCCCGGTCAGGAGAGGTAGCCACGTGACGCTTTACCAGGACGCTCATGTGATCGACGGAATGGTACCTGAAATACAATTGGACGGTAATAAGGTTTACAAGCAACAGAACTGTTGGGAGGATATATGTCATGCTGTCTCGGAGGCTCACCATTTGATATACATCACTGGCTGGTCTATTTTCCATAAGGTGAAGTTGGTTAGGGAGCCTACACGGCCGTTGCCCCGCGGAGGAGAACTGACTCTTGGTGACTTGCTCAAGTACAAATCCGAAGAAGGAGTTCGAGTTTTGTTGCTGGTTTGGGACGATAAAACATCTCATGATAAGTTCTATCTCAACACGGTGAGGATTGAATTGGCATTGTGTAGCAATCATCGTTAAAAACTCTCGCTAGCTTCTTGAAAAACTCTTGCATATCAATTTACATTTATATAGCTAATTTGTTGGGATGCACTAACATAAAACAAAATGTAGTTTGATATAGACAGCTTGGGTTAGGAGGTATTTCTTGGGTGTCTGTTTGGACTTTTTTAGTTTCATTAGCAAATTAAGTATTAGCCTTTTGTTTGGTCTTTGTTGTGATTAATGACGGCCATTGGTGCAGGCAGGTGTTATGGCGACACATGATGAAGAAACTAGGAAGTTTTTCAAGCATTCTTCTGTCACTTGCGTGCTGGCACCTCGTTATGCAAGTAGTAAGCTTGGTTTTCTCAAACAACAGGCAAGCTACATATTCCAGTGAATTTATTTTCTACACATGAAATAGAGAACCTTTGGATGAACAATGTTGGAGTTGTAATTAATATAGCTGATGTTTCTTCAATATATAAAAGCGTTATTGGTTTCTCTTGGCTTTGTTCTGGTTTATGATTAAAGGCATCCCTTTTCGGAGATATTTTCTTGTTCATCAGTGTGTGTGAAGATAACGGACCTGCTAATGTCATATGTTGTATGCTATGTCCGGCAGTAAGAAGATATTTATACATTGACCATCATTTATCTATAGTTTCTTCTGCTCAGCTTTCAGTTTTCTAATCTGGTTTTGAGATTAGTCTATTTTGGAGTTTGAGAAGTTGCTTCAACGATAATTTGTCAGGTTGTTGGTACCCTCTTTACGCACCATCAAAAAACTGTTATTGTTGACACACAAGCTTCAGGTAATAACCGCAAGCTCACTGCATTTGTTGGAGGCCTAGATCTCTGTGATGGTCGCTACGATACACCTCAGCATCGGCTGTTCCAAGATCTTGACACTATATTTAAGGATGATTTTCATAATCCTACATTTCCTGTAAGTCGATAAAAGCTGATAAATTTTTGTTTGATTAGAGATCTTGTTCTATTTTATGCCAGATCAGTGTAGTTGCAGTTCATTTTTCTTATCATAGTTTAACCGTCTTTGAGTCAAACGCCATCGAGGGCATTTAAATTACATTTTATTCTCCACTGAAAGAAAAATTCGTTGTATGCTCTCTACGGAATCATGTAACTTGAGTTATTCTATCTGAATTTCTTGACGTTTAACAATTATTTTATTTGATGAACGTAATTAATGCATGTTTGCATCAGTTCCAGTTCTGAATTTTTTAAGCAGTTCTGATTTTGTTGCCGAGATCTTGTAACCTTTAGCTGTTTTATTTTTCTTCTCCATGCGCCAGGCTAAAACAAAGGCTCCAAGGCAACCATGGCATGACTTGCACAGTAGAATAGATGGGCCTGCTGCATATGATGTTCTTATAAATTTTGAGCAACGTTGGAGAAAGGCAACCAGATGGAAAGAGTTCAGTCTGCGTTTCCAAAAAAAGAAGAATTTTCAAGATGATGCCTTGATCAAGATAGGACGCATCTCATGGATTCTAAGTCCGCAACTAACTACTCTAAAGGATGGTACTACTATAATTCCAAAGGAAGATGCATCAGTCCGGGTAACTGAAGAAAAAGATTCCGAAACTTGGCATGTGCAGGTTTAGTCTTAATTCCTTGCCTTATGCAATGATTTGCTTGCATCAGATCAGTTTAAATTTCTTAATCAGAATTTATCTTATTTGCGTTTCCTTTTCTTGTCAGATTTTCCGCTCAATTGACTCAGGATCGGTGAAAGGATTCCCCAAATTCGTTGATGAGGCTGCGGCTTTGGTTTGTTTATTAAATTTTTTTTTTATTGTCACGAGATACTGAGCTAAATTAATCGTCGATGCTTCCGGGTTATGCCCAGTAGAAGACTTCTAAGCAATCATCATATAACAGTTCTTACTCTCAGTCCTCAATGTCTTCTATTGCAGAATCTTAGCTGTTCAAAACGTTTGGTGATAGATAAAAGCATTCAAACTGCTTACGTCCAGGCAATAAGATCTGCTCAGCATTACATATACATTGAAAATCAATATTTTCTTGGGTCATCATATGCATGGCCATCGTACAAGTATGCTGGTAAGACCGCAGGAGTTAGAATTTATTGTCATACTTGAGTTTGTTTGTTTGTTGTTGAGACAAGATTGTACCATTTTGTTTAGAAAGATATGACAAAAGCTGATGGTTCACATTTTGAGTTTTTTGGGAAGTGTCCATCAGAAAATTTAAGTAGTTTTGTGCTTCACCGAACTCTTGATTTCTTAACCTGCTTTAGTATCTTGTCGGTTGTAACTTATTTGATTGCTGTCTATGTCTGTTGAAGAGAAAACTTTGACATATTTATCATACATTTCTTTTTGGACGTTGTTAAGCTTGTTTGCTTTGATCGTATGTGCAGGAGCTGATAATCTTATTCCCATGGAGTTGACTTTGAAGATTGTTAGTAAAATTAAAGCCAAGGAGAGGTTTGCTGTGTATATTGTTATACCTATGTGGCCAGAGGGTGATCCCAAGTCTGCTGCTGTGCAAGAAATACTCTATTGGCAGGTGACTTGGTTTATACTGCTTTCTGAACTATGGCAGGTGGAATATTTAGTACATTTATCACATTCTTGATCGATTTTACTGGTTTATTTTGTCTTCGCAGAGCCAGACAATGGAAATGATGTATGGTGTTATTGCAAAAGAACTAAAGTCAGCGCAGCTTGCAGATGCTAATCCTCAAGATTATCTTAATTTTTATTGTATCGGTAACCGAGAGGAACCTCAAGCTAACATGTCAACTTCTGAGGGTGAAACGGTGATTCTTCATGAGAAACTAATATCTTTGCTCGTTTGATATATTGGCTTTGTATTATCGTAAAGAAACATTAAGTTGCAGCTAATTGAGTGGCCGTGAAAGCCAAAATTTATGTATGAAAGAAACAAATTCAATATAGACTACTTGAGCCAGCAATAATGAATGAACTTCAAAAGGATTCTAGACTATATCTACCAAGTTGATTAAGGTGGTAGTAGAACAACAAAGTTGATAGGATTATGCTGTCTCAAACACTATGTTATCATCCTTGAGGCTTTGCTGGATTGTTAAAGTTCTCTCTTTTAATGACTTATAAACTTGCTTTTTAGGTAATCATGGGCTTACTTTAAATCTTTGTAGTTAAAATATATAGTAGCCTATCTGCTGTGGTGCTCTTTTACTATGGCTGCAAAAATACTAAATATGAAGAACTATTCTAATAAAATCTGTCTTTCAGGTTTCGGATGCACACAAGAATAACCGCTTTATGATTTATGTGCACGCAAAGGGGATGATAGTAGATGATGAATATGTTATCGTTGGATCTGCGAATATCAACCAAAGATCCATGGCTGGTACAAAGGATACCGAAATTGCAATGGGTTCATATCAGCCTCATCATACATGGGCAGCGAAAGGGAAACATCCACGGGCTCAGGTTTGTTTTTATCTTTCTCATCCACTGTAGGTAGTCACACCCTCATTCCTCCTTAAGAAAATATTGAGGGCTATTATTAGTTGCATTGTTTCTCATTCGACCTTTAAATATTATCTACTTGCTCTGGCGTTGGTGTTAGATTCATAGCTGATCAATGTTGATTTGATAGGTATATGGATACAGAATGTCACTATGGGCCGAGCATCTGGGTATATTAGATGATGTCTTTGTGGAGCCAGAGAGTACAGAATGTGTGAAAATGGTAAATCAGATTGCTGAAGAAAACTGGAAAAAATTCACAGCTCCCGAGTTCAGTTTATTGCAAGGTCACCTTCTAAAGTATCCTTTACAAGTTGGAAATGATGGGAGTCTAGGTCCACTTCCTGGGTTCGAGGAATTTCCTGACGTCGGTGGTAAGATAATTGGGGTTCATTCTTTGACGCTACCTGATGTTCTAACCACATGATCTATCTGACAATGATGTTGTGTGCCTCTTTATACATCAAAATGTGAATTACGCTTTGTAATTTGTGTCTTTGTTAACTGGTTGATTGGTTCTGTTTTGTAAATCTTCAATGCTTCAGAACTTCAGATATGGTGATCTGATAAAAAGAGTGGGGTACCCCAAAGGCAGAGAATTTGTATGATTGTGTATGTAAATTTAAATTTATTTCTTCATTTAATTAGATTCGTTTACATTTTCTGTATTTGTGACTTATTTTCAATGGGTCTGGCATAATGAAATAAATGTTGCTTGCTCCAGAAACTGAGATAAGTGGGTGTCATGTTGATTGAATTGGTAAGAATCCAACCCCTATGTGAACCGAGAAGAGAGACGCATATTGCATTTAAAATTGTACCAGCGGTCTGTCAACTGATTGTCTTTGTATTTACGTTTTCAGGAAAGACTTCAGTGAATTCGTATTACAAACACGATTTGGAAATCACTAGAAAAGTACCAAGTAAATTTTTTTGTTATACAAGCTAGGAAAATCAGTAGGAAATACAGGCAACAACTTTGTTTTACAAACACGGTGTTCATGCGATTTTCCAAAACTATTATAAATAGTAGCTCTCGTAAATTATCTAAAAGAGGGTGTCTATCATTTTAAATGACCATACAAATAAGAGTTTTTATCTATAAAACATTAAGTTAAATCTGTGGTATTCAATAAAATAATGTATTTTTAAATGTATAATTTTATGAATGAGGTTGTCATAGGCTACTTTAACCCTAAGAGAGGTTTAAGGTAAGGTGATCCCTTGTTTCAAAGCCTCTTCATAATTGGGGAGAAGCCTCTTCATAATTTGGGAAGAAGTGCTAATTAGAGGAATTTAGAACTTATTTAGTTCTAATATGAAAATGCAACACACTTCTAGAACTAAGTACCTGGTTTCCTGTTTAGCCTTCGCGGATGATATCCTCATGTTCACTAATAGTTTGTAGGTTTCTCTCCATAAGTTAAGCAGTTTGCTGCACAATTACCAAGATGCATCAGGCAATCCATTAACAAAGACAAGACCAAAATAATTGTTTCTACCAAGTTCATTTAAAACAAAGTTTCCAATCTCGAGGATCAAACAGGCTTCATAGTTGATAATCGTCCTACTAATTATCTTGGTATTACACTAAGTAGAAACAACAAGCCTAGCAACTACAACACTATCCTGGACAAATTGAATGCAAAAATAACAGAATGGGACTGCAAGCACTTATCTTTCGGGGCCAGGCTTGTTCTAATCTCCTCTGTCTTGATATCTAGTCCTTGTTATTGGATGCAAAACAGCTTAATTCATGCTAGTATTACCAAAAGAATTGAGAAGACTTTCAATAAATTTTTATGGAGATCAAACTTTACGGAAAAAAGTATTTACTAGGCTAAGCGGACAGCTATTTGTAGCCCATTTGAGGAGGGTGGTCTGAATATCAGAAAGATTTCTGATATTCAGAACACATACTCCCAAAAGCTGTGGTTTCTATTTAGACAGAAGAAATCACTTTGGGCTCAAATAATGCATAGTATTTATTGTAACAATATACACCCTTTATATACTAATTATAAAAAACCTGGCTCACTTACATGGAAAAGACTTTCAGGAATTAGAGAATATGTAGAGCCTAACATCAAATGGATCCTTGGAAGAGTGGAAATAGACTTTTGTAAAGATGACTGACACAACCAAACTCCTATTGCTAGCTTTAATAATGATACAAATATCCTTTGTTACTTGGAAGCTAAAGTCAATACATTCTAGAGAGACAACAATTGGGATATTAGAACTTTGGAAGACTTTCTATCTCCTAGAATTAGTCAGATTATAAACTACAACATCAACAAGAATAAAGATGATCATGATATGGAACTGCTCACCTGATCTAACCTTCAATACAAATCAGACATGGAACAAAATCAGACATCACTCAAATCATTCAAGCTTAATTAATAAAATCTGGAACAACCTAACTCTGAGGAAGTTTTCTTTTCTTCTATGGAAAATATTAAGAACTACATTCCAATTGATTTAATATTGCAGAAAATACATCTAAATTTAGCATCTAAAGGTCAATCTTGCACTAATAGTGAAGACATTAACCATCTATTTGTAAACTATAATTACTCTTGGTAGATATTGATGCATTTCGGAGGTACATTCAACATCGGGATTGAAAGATTCATGGTCTTTCCTTATGTTATTAGAATTTGGAAAAGTTCTTTCTAATAATAAAATGCACATTACTCATGTTATTCATACTGTAACTTGTTGGGTTATATGGAATAATCGCAATAATTCAAAGTTCAAAGGAAAGCACGACTCTGTTTAGATAGCTATAACTTCCATATCTAGAATTATTGTGGGATTAGATACATCTAACATCCTATTAAAAAAAACTGGACTAATGCGTTAAATGCATGCATGATATTAGGCTGCTCGTCAATTAACAATAGCAAAAATAATGTTTTGTACCTGAAATGGATTGCCCCAGTCGAGGACAGAATCAACATGAATGTTGACGCAGCCTGGTTAAGAAAAAAGGAAACTAGTGGAGGTGTAATTTTCAGAAATAATCATGGTGATATAATTCAAGGTTCTGGTAATAACTTTGGTAGGATATCTCCTTCAATGGCTGAAACAAGAGTCTTGCTTGACGGACTTTTAACTTGCAAAAAGAACAGACGGTTAAACATTGATATTGAATCAAATTGTCAATTGCTAATAAAGCTTCTTGCTGAAGGAAAATCTTCTTGGTATTTAAATTTGCTGCTTAAAATTTGTAGAAATCTCATCACTTCGTCAATGACAATCAAGTACAACTCCAGAGTCCAAAACCAGGCAGCCGATTGGCTTGTGAAGTGGACTATAAGATGTAAGAAAAAATCTTATTTTACCCAATTTATTCCCCAAATCAGCTACAAGCTATAACGCTTCTTGAAAGCGTAGGCTGTGCTATTTCAATCACATTGAAGAGTAAGACTTACTCTGTTCCGTCAGTTTTGTTTCATCGATTCTTTTTGCTTGTTTTTTATAATTTTAAATTCTAGTTGAAGCACAACTTGATTTTAAAAGAGGTAATATATATTATTTTTCTGAGGGAACCCACAACCGCTACTCAGAGTGCAATGAGTGCGCACAAGGTAAACCCTCAGTCTGAGGCAATAGCCTGCAAACCAAGGCCAGAAGGTAAACCACACAAGGTGACAGGCTCAACTGAGAACGCGTATGTAGAGGGACTCGAACTCGTGACTTTTGGTCACAAGCATGCCTTACTCAACCAACTCGGATACCCCCTTGGGACAGAGAGGTAAGATATTGATAAGTTTGAAGCTTGATTTTCATTTATCTTTAAAACAACTATAGTTTTATTTTTGGAAAAGGTATGATGTTGTCTAGTTCGAACCATGATTTTTATTTGTTACGATGGTCCAAAAAAATTAGGGTTTTTTTTTAATGTGAATTGTATTTTTGTTAATAGAGAATTATTCAAATTGATTTGATTGAAACAAATATAAAACATATTTAATGATTGATTTCTGTTTATGTGTAAAAATATGATATATTTTATAAAATATCAGTAATACATGATAAATTATACCAATATTAGATTATGTACGTAAATTATGTTAAAAATTTATTAATGTGACAGGAAGTGTATATATTTATAAATATATAAGTATGTTTTTATTTGTCTAATCTTTTTATACTTTACAAGACGTGACAAATTTTTAAAGATAGATTTGTAGGTATATAATATTTTTTAATCTTTTTATTGTAAAACATACTATATTTTGTACTTAAATAATATGGTTGACAATTTGTTATCAATGTAATTGGCATAAATTTATCATGTCTTTCTTAATAGATACATTATATAATATATTTCACATTGGAAAGATACATTATATAATATATTTCACATTGGAATACATGTTATGGTTTAATATGGAATGAATAATAAAACTATGATATATTTTTAAGTTATATAAAGATTATAAAGTAACTAACTATGAAAACAGAGAGAATATAATTTTTAATAAATCTATAAATTTGACTAACCCAATAAAAAACAAGACTTTAACTAGTTTAAAAATAATCCAATAAAAATATTTAAATAAAAAATAATTTTATAAAAAATAATCAATTACTTTCAAATAAATATTTTACTCAAAATCATATTTCTAAACTAATAAACATGTGATCCTAAAAAACTTGCACACGACATCTTTTTTTCTTTATGACCATCACAAACTTATGTTTATAAGTTTAATAAAAAATAAACACAATGAGCGCAAAATTAAATCAAAGATGAATAAACATAATTATTGCAAAAGTTGTGATTTATCATCAATTGTGAAACTTGGATAAAAACCTCACACATTTTGTACTGTGATTAAGTCACAACTGGAATCTTGTTACAATTAAACTTATTAAGCAAGGAGAAAAAGAAAGTAAGATGTATGAATAATTTATAGAGAAAATAAAAATCAAAATTTACCATACAAATTCAAGTAAGAATTTTGTTATAATTAAACTTATCAAGTAAGGAGAAAAAGAAAGTAAGATGTATGAATAATTTATAGAGAAAATAAAAATCAAAATTGACCATACAAATTCAAGTAAGAATCTTGTTATAATTAAACTTATCAAGCAAAGAGAAAAAGAAAGTAAGATGTATGAATATTTATAGAGAAAATATAAATATAAATTAACCAGACTAATTCAAGCAAAAACATAATTATTTTCCACAATATAAAAAGCAACTCGAAGTTGAAAACCGAAAGGTACATATCTATGTACATTAATACATATATTAGATATATTACCGAAAGTTTTTGGGTCAAGTAGTAGCACATTCATTGTATCTTGATTACATGACTTAGTTAGAAAAATCATAATATTTTTGGTAATGTGATTTTAGGTTTTGTTTGTAAACTACATTCAACATATAAATTTTTGTTTGTATTCTTATGATGTCCTATTTTTGTAATTGTATGCTATTTTTTGCACTTGTTATTTTAAAAAAAATAAATTTTACATTTCATAAATTTTAATTTCATAGAATGATTATTATTTGTTGGAAAAAAATTGTTATTAACATTTTTAAACAACTGTATAATTTGTTTAAAAGCAACATACAATTTGGTGGTAGAAAAATATTTATTAAAATAACTACCAAATAATTGTATTTAATCTGACATGGAATGCCTTTAAAATAATTTGGCAAGGAAGAGTGATATAAAGCCGTGAATTTTGTCATTATTTGTTTGATTATATTTAAATTTTCATGAATCTGGAAAGAAGAGACGATTTATTAACTTTTTAAATAAAAAGTTGAATTAGAAAGAAATGACAGAAAGGAGGGTGCAATTGATCTCACATGGATATTGGATTTTTTTTTGAGCGAAGGACTTTAGGGCTTCAAGAACCTAAGTCCAATTCTTGAAAATCAGGCCGTATGTTGGGCTTTGGCTGATCGACTTAACTCTTCTCAGAGTCTTCTCATTCCCAAAACCCTAATATCTCTATCGTCTCAGAGTCTTCTCTCACAGCCTCCCTTAAGCCACAATTTCCCTCACATCAAATGTCGCTATAGAATCCAGTTCTTCATCTCAAAGAACGAAATCACGCATCAAATCCAACAAATCCATCTTCAAAAATCCTACTTTAATCTAACCATATCTCTCAGACTCGATTTTTCGAAAACCCTACTTTCGAAAAAGATGAGTCTCTGCACAAAGTCGATTCTTGCAAAGATCAGATGGTTCAAAGACCATCTTCAAAGCAAACGTATGCAGAAGTTGTAAAGATGAGTGAGGAATTGTCTCCAACAAGGTCTGTTGATGGCTACATGCATGAGAAGGTGGAGATCGGATCTGAGGATGGCTACACTTTTGTTAAATTCGGCGAAACAGATACCATCTTTCTTCTTTAGCTAAATTTACATTGGTTGCGAAATTTTCATATGGTTCTCCATATGCATTAGATTTTAGGGCATATTTAGAATCTTTAAAAACAATAGGTAACTTTAGTATATATAAATGGGATTATAGACATATTTTTGTAGAATTTGAAAACATTATTGATGCAAAAAAATTCTGGAAACGCAATGTTAGAACAGTAGGTCAATACACATTTAGAATTTTGAAATGGACGCCTGAATTTAACCCCAAACGTGAGTCTCCTTTGACTCCCGTTTGGATTTCATTCCCTAAAATGCCTGAAATAATGTATAATAAAGATACAGTAGAACATATGGCAAAGGCAATTGGATTGCCTTTGCAATCTTGGATTCCAAATAAAAATATAGCTAGTTTTAATTTCTGTAAAGTCTGGACTGTTATAGATGTTTCAAGTCTCCTTCCCTAAAGACTTTGGATAAGCTTTGGAGATCGGGACGGATACTGGCAAGATGTCATTTATAATGACAAACCTGCATACTGTAAAAAGTGTAGACATTTAGGACATAAAGATATTAACTGTAAAGCTGAAGATTTGGAATATAAGAAATCACAAAATCTAAAAAAGAATGCAATAATAGCTAAGGAGAAAAATAATGGTAATAGAGAAATATGGATACCAAAACCTGTTGTTATAACCAATAAAGATCAAGTTTCTAATAAATTGATAAATGATATACAATCTGATAAGGACCAGACTTCTGAAAAACCGAATAATGATACAGATAACATGAATAATATAGAAAATCAAGTAACACAGATAGTAGTTAAAGAACCTAATCACAACATGGAAACAGAAGATTTTAATATAATCATTCAACATATAGATGTAATCAGTGATGATAACAATTTATTAACATTTAAGCAATTAGAATCTAATGTTGTTACAGAAAAAGAAATAGAAGCAGCAATTGAATCTATCCATTTAAACAATTCTTTTAATGTTTTAGTGAATGAGGATACAGATGAAATAATTGAATCAGATTCTACTTCCCTGGTTAGAAACAGATTAAGTCTATCTCCTAACTCACATAAAAATAAAATTTCTAATTCTAATCTAAGTTTGCCAGTTTCACCAGAACATAAGAAAACTAAACCCTCTACACTGAATAACTTTTTAAGAAGGTCTTCTAGAACTAAACTTTTAATTAAAACCAGGAACATCAAAGGATCATTAGGATCCTCTAAATAATCATCAAAATGTCTTTAAAATTGTTAAACTGGAATGTAAGAGGAGTAGGCAATATAAAAACAATTAGAAGAATAAAGAACTTGTCAAAAAAACATTCTATTGATATCATAGCTTTGCAAGAACCTATGATATCAATAGATAAAATTCAAGAAATTTGTTCTAAATTGGGTTTTGAATCTTGTTATGAAAACATAAACAATAAAATCTGGATTTTCTGGAGAAAAGGTTTTATAATTAGCTTTATTGATAATTTTGATCAGCTGTTGAATGCTAGGGTTAGTCATTCTGCTTATAGGGAAGTTGTTTTGCTCACTATTGTTTATGCTAAATGTAACATTACTCATAGATTGTCTCTATGAGATCAGGTAAGGACCATATCTATAACTAATTTACCTTGGCTTGTTGTTGGAGATTTTAATACAATCTCCAACACAAGTGAACAAAGAGCCTGTAACAGTTTACATTCTAAAAGTTTGGATGATTTTAATGAAATGATTTTAGATTGTAAGTTAGAAGACCCTGGATATGTAGGATCAAACTTTACTTGGACTAATAAACATAAATGGAAGAGGTTAGATAGATCTTTGTATAATGAAATATGGAGAGATACTTTTAATATTACAAGGGTGGATCATTTGGCTAGAACTTGTTCTGACCATTCACCCTTGTTAATAACTATTTTGAAACAATCATTATATCAAAAAACATCTTTTAGATTTCAAAACATGTGGATAAAACATGATGACTTCTTTAAAACTGTTGAAAGAAATTGGTCCAAACCTATAAATGACTCATCAGACATTTACATATTCTGGTCTAAACTAAAAAGGTTAAAAAGCATTTACAAGGTTGGAATAAGAATGTGTATGGTAACATTTTTGTAAACTTAAATAAAGTTGAGGAAGAAATCAAATTAGCTGAAATAAAACCGGAGGAAAACAATTGTCTTGAGAATCAAATGAACCTGAATAACCTAAATACTACTTTAATAACACTACTTGAAAAGGAAGAAACTTATTGGCATCAGAAAAGCTATGTGAATTGGACAAAAGAAGGGGATAATAATTCTGCTACATTTCATAATTATGTTAAAAAAAGAAAAGTTAAGAACAGAATTAATGGGATTCAAGATAACAACACATGGATAGAAGATGAGGATTTGATAGGTCTTTCTGCTGTAGAATATTTTACCAACCTTTTAAACAAAATCTCTCTTATGGAAGATCTTTCTGCTGTTAGAAACATTATCCCTGGAATCTTAACTGAGCAAAATAATGAAAGTATTTTGAAAGAGCCTACTATAGAAGAATTACATTGTATAATTAAATCCCTTAATAAAAACAGTGCTTCTGGAGTTGATGGATTCAACTCCAGATTCTACTTATCTTGCTGGCCAATAATCAAAGATGATCTACTTAAAGCTATTAAAGATTATTTCTCTAACTCAGACATACCTAAATGAATTTACTCTACTTTAATATGTCTTATACCTAAGGTTAAGTCACCTAAATTATGGACACAATTCAAGCCTATTAGTTTATGTTCTGTGCTTAATGTAATAATTTCAAAACTGATACAAAGTAGGTTAGCCAAGCTTCTCCCATTAATCATTTCAGATGAGCAGGGTGCATATATTGAAAACAGACTTATTCAGGAAAATATTTTAATAACTCAGGAACTAATAAAAGAATTAAATAGAAAAACCAGAGGTGATAATCTAATTATAAGTTTTGACATGACAAAGGCTTTTGATAAACTTGAATTCAGATTTATATATGAAGGTATGTCTTCTTTTGGTTTCAATGAACAAGTAATAGACTTAATAAGAAAATCTATTGAAAATATCTCTTACTCAGTAATAACTTATGGGAAAACTACTGGTTTCTTCAAATCTAAGAATGGTCTTAGGCAGGGTGATCCATTATCACCCTGTCTTTTTATAATTGTTGAGGAATTTCTTATTATATGCATAAATATCTTAGTTGATCAACAAAAAATTAGACCTTATAACATGAAAAGTACTTTAAGAATTAGTTGTTTAGCTTATGCAGATGATATAATCCTATTTTTGAATGGTTCATTATCTAGTGTAAAGAACTTATCTGTTTTCTTAGACTTGTATCAAAATCTGTCTGGCCAACAGTTGAACAAAGAAAAAACAACCTTTTTAGTTTCTTCAAACATGAGAAGAAACATATTAGAGTATCTTAAAAACTACTTAGGTTTTAAACTATCTAAGTTGCCTTTTACATATTTAGGTATTCCAATCCATTCTAATAACTTTGCAAAACATTTTGAATGCTTAATAGATAAGGTTAAAAATAAAATAAATGAATGGAATTCGAAACATATTTCTTTTGGTGGCAAGATTACTTTAATCAATTTTGTACTTATGTCTTATCCTCTCTATTATTTTCAACCCACAAAACTGCCTATAAAAGTAATAACTAGAATTAATAAATTGTTAAATAAGTTTCTTTGGGGTTACAATGAAAATAACAGAAGTTTTATTTGGTCTAGTTGGACAAATTTATGTAAACCATTCAATGAAAATGGACTCAACTTTAGAAGTATAGAAGATATGCAGTCTGCTTTTTCTTTCAAACTATGGTTTAACTTTAGAAATAACAAGTCTCTTTGGTCAAAACTCCTACATTCTAAATATTGTAATAACATACATCCTTTACAAGCTACTATAAAGAATACTGATTCAAAAATTTGGAAAAGAATGCTTGAGAATAGTAAAGAGGATGAAAAGCATATTAGGTGGAAACTTGGTCAGGGTAATGTAGATTTTTGGTTAGATCAATGGAATGATTTGAAACCCTTAATCTTATTAACAGAAGTTAATTCACAATATTATCAACAAGCAAAAGTTAAAGAATACATTTATAATAACACTTGGAATGTATCAAAGCTTCTAAGCAGTTTACCTTTACAATATGTTAATGCAATTCCATCATTTGGAAACTGTCCTCTGATGGTTCTTTGAAGTTAAAGGATACAATTATAGAAATAAGACAGAAAAATCCATCATCTATAATCAAAGATAAAATTTGGAATAACCTTTCTCCTAAAAAATGCTCTTTCTCTCTTTGGAGAGTGTTAAATAATCTTATTAGTATAGATATTGTCCTTCAATCTAAAGGTTTTCAGTTAGCATCTAGATGTGTACATTGTCAAAATATTGAATCTTTGCATCATGTGTTTGTGTCTTGTGAAACTGCCTGGTTAGTATGGTGTTTTTTTGCTGATAAATTTAACATTAACATAGGAAAACATATGACCATTAATCATATTGTTAACCTTTGGTTTCTATCCACCCCCAAAAAAATTCACATTAGGACAATCTTGCCAACTATGACAGTATGGAATATTTGGAAGGCTAGAAATAAATATAAACATAGCAACATTTCTACATCTCATAAGCAGATTGTGAATCAGGGCTTATTCATGCTTACATCATTAGATTTAGCATCTGCCCTATCTAGAAAGCATTGGTCTCATGATTCTCATATAGCTAAACAGTTAGGTTGTTATAGCTAAACAGTTAGGTTGTTATAATCATGCAAAGCTATCTAAACCTTTCATGTATGTTAAATGGATTAAGCCTTTGTAAAATCATTTCAAACTAAATTGTGATGGTTCTACGTTAGTTAATGGTGAATCTAGTTTTGGTTTTATAGTAAGAAATGATTCAGGTAACTTAGTAATGGCTAAAGGTGGTGTGATAGGCAAAAGTTCTTCTATATGTGCTGAACTAATTGGTCTGTTAAGTGGTTTAACCTACTGTAAAGAGGCACAACTTAATTTTGTAGATATTGAAATTGATTGTCTAGCTTTATTCAACATGTTAGCATCTGGTCAATATCCTTGGTATTTAGAAAATAGTCTACAATGCTGTAGACAACTGATCACACCTCAAATGACAATTAAGCATGTATATAGTGAACAAAATTTGGCTGCGGATTGGATAGCAAAACATGCTTTCAAAATAAAGAATAGCTTTAGAATTCATATTAATCATCATTTTAATGATCTATCTGCGATATTAATGTTAGATTCCATAGGTTTAGGTCATATTAGATATTCTTAAGTTAACCTAATCTTTTAGCAAGTTGAAAAACTTGACTACAAATGCTTTTGATTGCAGGTTTTAGTAATCCAGGAGGCATGCTTAGGATGGAGGGACACAAGAAGGGAGATATGGTGTTCATGAAGATGTAGAACACAAGTATGAAGGAGGGAGCTGCAAGAAGATGAAGATACCAAGCTGAAGATAGGGAGTTGCAAGAAGATGAAGTTATCAAACAGAATGAAGAGCTAGCTTACTTAAATCTGTAATCTCTTTCATTTGTGTCACAATGAGCTATTAGCTCATAAACAGATCATCTAACACTTGTAAAATAATTCTTCAACATCAATAAGATATGCATTTTCTTGGAAAAAAAATTTAAAAAAAATTGATCTCACATGGATAGCTACAATGTTTTTAGCATGAAAAGCGCTATAAAGCAGTGAGTTTGGTGGCAAATACGTTAACATAAGGAGAAAAAGAAAATAAGATGTATGGATAATTTATAGAGAGAATAAAAATATGAATTGACCATGCTAATTTAAGCATAAACATGATTATTTTCGATAATATAATAAGCGAAATTGAAAACAAAAGTGTACATATCTATATACATTAATATATATATATATAACATATGCATCGTTTATGTTATATTTACTAATAACTATATATACATATACTTTCAAAATACAATATAGATATTTATTTTTATCTAAAATACAATTTTTTTAATAAATGTATGATGTTGTCTAGTTCGACTATGATTTTTATTTGTTTTGATAGTTCAAAAAATTAGGGTTTTTCAATAATGTGATTTGTGTTTTTGTTATTTAAGCTTTGAATTATTCAAATTGATTTGATTGAAACAAATATAAGACATACAGAGTATTTGATTTTAATTTATGTGTGAAAAATATATGATATATGTGATACAATATCGGTAATATATTAAAAATTATACCAATGCCAAATTATGTATGTAAATTATATTAAAAAATTGATTTGATGTGAAAGAAAGTGTATACATTTATAAATATATAAGTATATTTTCATTTGTCTAATATTTTCAAACCTTGCAAGACGTGACAAATTTTTAAAGATAGATTTGTAGGTATATAACATTTCTTAAAAAAATTATTGTGAAACGTACGTTATTTTGTTGTTAAATAATGGTTAATAATTTTTTTATTAAATAATTTTAGCAATTACATAATTTATCATGTCTTTTTTAATAGTCAAATAAGACAAGATATATTATATGATATATTTCACAGTAGAATACATGTTCTGGTTTGATATTGAGTGAATAATAAAGCTATGAAATATTTTTAAGTTATATAATGATTATAAAGCATGTCAGAGTTTTAGGTATGATATATATATATTACATAAATAATGACTAATGTTGTTCATATATTTTTGTTCAGTAAGTCGTGAACGAAAGTGTTTTAAGCATATTCAGATTTGGTGCAGACTCTACGATTCCCTATCTATTTTTAAAATTTACGGTGCTATTGTTGAATATGTGACGTGTTGGATATAATACACATGTCATTGTCTTATTTCGTTGGAGATGTTAAGGATTGTTCGTGAATATTTGGGTTTGATTTTAATAATTTGATTGTTTTGTTGAATTGATTAAAATAAAAACTTTGGAATTGAATGTGGGGAAGAATGTTAACTTACCTGATTGTGAAATTGAAATGTCACGTAGAGTGCTTCTAATAGTGTTACTGATTATCAATGTTTTTCAGTTACCGCATGTAGTGTTATGAATGAAAGTGTTTTATTTTTTTAAGACATGTGAATATAGAACTTGCTAGTTTGTCCTGGTCTACTTGTATTGGTGTTGGTTGATTTTTTACTCGTGGGACTCTATAATTTCGTCATGCTCATCTAAATTTTCTTCATGAGTGATTTTTCTTATTATGCTCATAATCATAAGAAAATATCGTGCAATTTAGATCAAAGAATTTTATTTGTTGCGACTGGTTTATTTGAGCATGGGAAGATATGTTGCATGCTCTCTCTCTCTCTCTATATATATAATAGAATATTACGGACATCATAGTTATGGTGATGTGTTTAAATAAAAAAAGAGTGAAAGATTGAGTTCTGATATACTTTCAAGTGAAAACCTACCAGATTTCAAGTTCAACCTACTATTACCTCTAAAGAAATTATTAAACATTTTAAAAGGAGATATGAGTTTAATATATCATATAATATAGCTAGAAATGATATTGCTAAACCCAAAAGACCATGTATTTGGTGATCTTTCAAAATCTTAGAGTCGATTAGTTAAATATTTTGATGCAATCATGTCAATTGATCATAATTCTCTTATATTGTTAGAGTGTGATCTTTTATCGAATGTGTTTTTGTGTTGTTTTGTTGGTTTTGGTTCATGTTTTTATGACTATCAATACTCTCGTTGGATGGTACTTTTCTTAATCCAAGTTCAAAGACATATTGTTACGTGCAACTGCAAAAGATAACTATAATGATATACATTTTTATATGTTTTATATGTATATGCTTTTTATTATGTGTATTGTTATGCACAACTACAAAGGATGACAATAGTTGTATATTTTTTTATATGTTTTATATGTATCTATTTTTTTATTGTGCTTTGTTGTAGATATTTTCCCTTTTTGTTTTACAATAGTTAATTATGAGGACAAGAATGATTGGAGTTCATTTCTGGAGTTATTAAAGTCTTGTTTGGATGAACGATTAATAATTTTCATTTCTGACCGACAGTTAGGATTAGTTAATTCGGTTAGTACTATTTTTCCACATTTATTTCCCTCATTTGTATGGTTCATAGATGTGAGAATTTAAAAAGATAAGTTGAAAGGAATGCGTAAAATTTTGTGAGATAAGATGGTTAGGAAATTATAAGAATGTGTTTTTGCTTCAAATGAGCTAAAAACCCTGGTTAGTCACCGGTGTTTGACACCTGTTGCATTCCTGCCACTAAGCTTTATTCGTCCTCAAAACTAGTTATCGGTCTCCCAAAACGTTGCATTTTTGCCATTGGCGCGTGCAATTTAACTAGGAGCTGACACGTGGCAGGCCAAAATACCCAACTTTTCTGTACATACGGTCCTCCTTACTTTTCTTCCAAAAACACCCTTGTTAGTCAATTTACCTTATTTACTTAAATTTTTACCTTTTACCACTTGACCTTAGATTTACCCACCCATTTAACTATTTACCCGACCCATCTTCTTTAATTTCACCCAAATATAACCCCTTTTTCACCATCTAACCCTAATTTTCTTCACTCACCATAGACAGCTTCCTGAATTCTCACAAACCCTAATTCTCACTTTCCACCATAGTCACCTTCTGATATTCATTTCTTCTACAAACCCTTGCTACTTTACTTTATCGAATTTTCTATCTTCAACCAACCTAACGATGTTGACATCGTCCAGTACCTCTCAATACTCAAAACACCCATCCAATTTAGGGTTTTGTGAATGTGGGCTACCAAGCATAACGAAAACGGCATGGACAGTCCCAAATCCTGGCAGAAGATTCAGTGGATGTTGTAATTACGGGGTGAGTTCTATTTGACAGTGAACCAGGTTATTTATGGCTTCATTGGTTATTGTATTTTGTCACCTCTTAATTGATTTTTATTTATCAGAAAGGTCAATACTGCAAATACTTTAGATGGATCGATCCAACGGTTAACAATAGGTCGCAGTCCGTGATTAACGGTCTATTGAAGCAACGTGGAAAGATGGAAGCAGAGATTGAAAGGAAGAACTGGATAATTAGGGTTCTTATTATATGTTTAGGTTTATGTTTGTTGGTGATTGTGTGTTTTTAGTCTCTGTGTTTAAGTAATCTGAGTCATGCGTAGGTAATTTTGTCAGTGTGTCTGCTAAATTATTAAAGTTAATGTCAATTACAGTGTTTGTAATCTGAATGGAAACGTAATTGATGTGAAATTTGTTGTTGTGTTATTGGTTTTTGTAGTTATGAATTAATTTGGGGCCTGTAATTTACGTAAACAAGTAAATGCAACCTTAAAATTAGACTGTTTGTTGCAGATGAACAAGTTAATTTCAATTACGGTGTTTGTAATTTGAATGGAATGTGACTGAATTGAAATTTGTGGTTTTGGTATTGGTTTTTATTGTTATGAATTAATTTGAGACCTGTAATTTGAGACCTGTAATTTAGGTAAGCAAGTAAATGCAGCATTTGTGGTGTCTGTAATTTAGGTAAGCAAGTAAATGCAGCATTTGTGGTGTTTGTAATTTACGCATGAAATAACACCAATTAGTAGTATTCAGTTTACAAACATGAACCATGAAATTAAACAAAATCAACCATGAAACCATGAAAGAAAACCAACATCACCACACTGGCAGCTAAAGTTCCATACCAACATCAACAAAACCAGTCACATAAACCATGAAATTAAACAAAACCAGTAACAAAATATGTGATTAAACAAAACCAAGAGTGAGTACACAACAAAAACAATGAGCCACAAACAAAGAGAACGATGAGTAAAAAATATAAACTATGATTACATAAACCATGAAATTAAGTCTTCAATTCTTAAACAACAGCACCCAACATCGTAACATAGAGAATTGTTATGCTGTGCATAACATACAGGATATTACCAAAACAAAACCCAGAACATGGGTTGTCTACACAAAAAAGACACTTTAACCTAGTCTTGTGGTTGGGATGTATTAACGACATGATTACCACTTCCTTCCACCGACGCCTGTGAACCACTAGTTGCCACTGCTTTGTTGCACGATTTCCCGGTGGATCCACCAGAAGCTGCTGATACAGACCCACCAGCAGCTGCTGATACAGACCCACCAGCAGCTGCTGCAGCACCATGTGTTGCCGTAGCAGAAAAACGAGGTGCAGATGATAAAGGTCCACCTACCCTGGGCTGCTTGAAAGGACCTCCAACTGTTTGAGGTAGCTTCCTCTTTTTACCTCTGATTTGCACCTTCAGAGCGTCCTTGTAACCTTGCATACTTCCTCCACTAACCCAACCACTATGTGGTGAACTTATACTATTTTGAAAGGAATATATAGTAGTAGCCTGCAATTTAAAATATATTATAAAACTTCAACTGTGCTAGACAATGGACAAATCACAAAATCACTTTAATAGATAAAGTGTGGGAATCTTACAGGTGGGGTAGTGTGCCTGGCAAGGAGCTGTCCCTTCTTTCAAAACAGTGGATCACACTACCCTGTTCACACACACACCAACCAAAAAAAAGTTAATGTAAATGTTAAAGTAATGGGAATACCCAAAAAAGGACCACTATGCAGACCAACTGGACCAAAAATGATAATAACTTTAAAAGTAAATTTGGACCACACTAAGAGACATAACTTACATCAGGCATTAATGTCCTTTGACTCCCTATAGAGGCTCTTTCATGCTGTTACAAGAGAGATAACATCAAAAACAACAATAAAAGTATATGGAGCTCTTTCAACCAAACAAGGCATTCACCACAAGCACAAGCATCAGAAGCATGAAAATAAAACCACAACCATCTCAAACTTACCGGCAATCCAGTAGATCTTGGAGTTTGAGGAGCAGGCGTTGGGGTTATGGATGCAACCTGTTACAAAGAATATACAACATCAACAACCATCACAAATAGAGGTACCAATAAAATGTTGTTATAGAAGACTCACCGGTGCAGAAGTAGTATTGGCTGTGGAAGTGGCAGCAACACTTACTTGACCGGGAGTAGAGGTGCACCTTCGTTTGTTATGTCCTGGTGCCTTACAGTTGGAGCAATGGGCTGTATTGTACTTTCGAGACAACCGTGTCACTCCAGATGTTGTGTCTTGCAAACGGGGTTGTAGTCTCTCCGAAGGATCCCTCCTCCTAGAAGTTTGTCGCCTTCCTCGTACTATCTTAACCGGTGGAGGCTGGACAGGATGTAGATGGTTCATCGGCCAATGCTGGTATCCATTAATTGGGTTAACTATATTAGTATAAATCGCCTTCTGTGTAGCCACACGAAACCATTTAGCCACGTAATCCACCGGGTTGCCACTGATAAACCAAATACAAGCAACAGCGTGGCTACAAGGAATGCCGGAGAGCTGCCATTTACGACAGGCACATTCCCATGCTTCCAAGTCAACCACAAACTTATATTGCACCCTTCTCTCTTCCACCTGAAACTTGGGTCCACCAGAATAAAGAACATTGCAGTCACCAGCAAGCTTGTAGTTCCTGGTAAGTTTTTTATACACAGAAGGACATATAGGCTGATCACACTTTGGTATCTGGGTCATTTTCTTTACAATCCTACGAACTGTCTGCTCTCTTATACCCTCCAACATACTTATTACCCATTTAGATCTATAATCTAAGATAATCGAGTTAAATGTTTCTGCCAGATTGGATGTTTGCATGAAACACTTGTTATCTTCTCTATAATGAGCTCTACTCCACTCAGATGGCGAATTTTGTGCTAGCTAGTCATGACAAGCTGTGTTGCACCTTCTCATCTCTGCCACGTGAAACTCAAATTCAGGTACAAAGACGACCTCGCATAAGCCCAAAACAGTATATGTTCTTCTTTTCCATGGAACCGCTTCTTCATGTTGGCGTATAGATGTCGAGCAAGAACCGATGTTCTGTATTAGGGAACAACTCCTTCAAGGCCGGGACAAGACCTTTTTGCTTGTCTGAAATCCAAGTGAAGCTTCCTTGGTTTTGAATGTTAATATCAATGGCTAACAGCTCCAGAAACCACTGCCAAGATCCCCTATTTTCACTTTCCACCACAGCCCAGGCTAGTGGATACATCTGATCGTTGGCGTCAACAACAACGGCAACAAGCAGTTGTCCCCCGAAAGGCCCTTTCAGGAAGCAGCCATCTAACACAAGAACTGGCCTACAACCAGCAGCGAATTTCTTCTTCAACGCTTCCAGACAAATGTAAACTCTTTCGAAGACCGAATCGTTGCGCTTGATAGTAACCGTAGAACCTGGATTAGTTCGTAACAGTTCTTCACCGTACTGTCTAAGCTTCATAAACTGAATTCTGCCATCACCGATAATCATATTGAGAGCTCTCGACTTCGCACACGCCTTTGACCTAGTGATCTTTACCAAATAATCCTTCGCTAACTCGGCCATCAAGCTCTTTACAGACCAGTCTGGATCAGCTTGCCATTGCCTCAAGTAATGTTTTGCAATCCATGTGACGTCAATGTATCTGTTAATGTGTGAACACAGGTGTGGTTGTTGTTAAGAGTTTTGATCCTCCACGCAGGGGCGCAGCCTTGGCAAGAAGCCCCAATAAACCATTTACACGACGCCTCGCTGCACTTATAACTGCACCTCATTTTGTCATTTTCGTACACCTTCACGCTACGATGCTGTATTGTTTGACAATCTCTTTAAATGCATTGGCAGAAGCGAATTCAAGACCAACTGTCAACTGTAGATACTTCAATTCAGTTGGTGGCCTGAATGTTCTCAGCTTTGATTTAAACTTCCTAGGCCTACTCCTCCTAGATGCAGTAGCTTCATCTTCCTCTTCCGTATCGGGGCTAGTTAGGTTGTCTGAACTGACAAAATCCTCATCTGTACTGCACCAGCTTTCTAAACTCCCATTTGAACATATCTCATCATCTTCACTTCCACTTTCACTGTACTCCCCTAGACCGTAATTACTATCGCCGCTGTCCTCCGAGTTATTAAAAGGCTCAGCAGGTTGTGCTGGCTAAGCAGGCACCTCGTCAAACTGTGTCATGTCAAGACCATCAAATAAAGAAGCATCAATGCCTTCTAAACCATCACCTGCACTTTCATCTTGACCTCCACCTTGACCCCCTTCTGCCTTTACATTTATACCAAAATCTTGACCAGACCCATCAAAACCATCACCTGCACCCCCATCTTGATCCCCACCTTGACCCCCACCTTGACCCCCTTCTCCCTCTACATTCATACCAACATCTTCGACCCTATCTTGGCCCCCATTTTCACCCCCACCTCCATCAGCAGACCCATCAACATCAACTACACCCTTGACTGCATCACCAACACCATCAGTTTCTATACTAGCCTTCACACCTCCACATTCTATACTTGCTTCAACACCACTCTCTTCTACCCTATCAATATTAAAACTATGATCTGCACCAGCCCCCATATTTTCATTTACATCAACATTCAAATTGTCTTCTACCCTATCAATATCAACATCGCGATCTGCACTAGCCACCAAATTTTCAGTTACATCTACATTCAAATTGTCTTCTACCATATCCATATCAACACCGCGATCTGCACTAGCCACCAAATTTTCAGTTACATGTACATTCAAATTGTCTTCTACCATATCCTTATCAAAATATGAACCAGCCACCACATTAACATCTACCCTTTCATCATTCAAACCAGGTGCACCATCATCTACCCTATCATCATGCACACCAGCTGTAACAGGTGCACCATCATCTACGACATTATCATCTACCCTATCATCATGCACACCAACTGTAACAGGTGCACCATCATCTACGACATTATCATCTACCCTATCTGCATCCTCAACATCACTCTTACCATCTAACCCATCATTACCCTTACCGTCTAACCCATCACTTTCACCAGAACCTTCCAGACTGTTTTCTGCACCTTTTTTGTTCGGGTAGAACTCATCATACATTTCATCGATGAATTTTTCAAGCACTCCATCGTAGTCAACCTCTGCATTGTTCTCAAAAGCATTAGGATCAACACCACCTTCTGCATTATTCTCAAGCATTAGGATCAGCACCACCTTATGCATTATTCTCAACAACATTAGGGTCAGGTGCACCATCATTATTTTCAACAGGTGCACCATCATCTACCACAACAATAATATTTGATTCAAACTCCTTTTCAACAGCAACATTTGAGACAAATTCATTTTCATCAGCAACATTTGAAACAAATTCCTTTTCAAAAAAATCATATTGAACATCGTCTCTACCATGGCCTGAACCAATGTCTATAGGTTCACCCCTAAGTATGACGCTACTGGTGCCCTCTACTTCAACTATAGGCACTGTTTCTGGCACTCTTTGTGGCTTTTTTTCCGTTTTGAAGAAGACACGATCTCTAAAGGAGGTGTCTTGTCTGAGTATATCGTCACTAACCTGGTGTCATCCAACATCTGGGTCATTGCGTAAGCATCTGCATCATTGTTGATTAGATGGATTTTCTGATTCACACCAGGCAGCTTGTAAGCAAACTGGAAATAGCCACCTGATTCCGCTGCATCAGTTAGTGAGTGAATCTCATGGAGCTCTATGATGGATAACTTTTCTGGGTTGATGAAGTCGATAGTCGTCGACTTCCCTCCAACGTATTTCAAAACTCATTTTCCTTTAATCTTCCTATTATAATGATAATCCACAGTAAAAAGGTGTTTGTTAGCACCTGAAATCATAAAAAACACTCATTAAAACACGATTCACTAACAAATGACACTATAAAAATAAACTAAACAAAAGACAGATAGTGTAGTCTGAAATTAAACTTGGTAAGAAGCTTTCGCCATTGTTGCCCTAACCAAACCCTATGGTTTTCAATTAGGGGAAAGTAGGATACAACGAACAACAAACTACGGTTTTACAGAAATGGATGGTCACAAGGACGAACAACGAACTAGGGTTTTCAGGGGCAGTGGGTGAGTGACTTAGGGTTTTCAGGGGCAGTGGGTGAGTGACCTAGGGTTTTGAGAGTCAGTGAGTGAGAAAATGTGATAGCAGATGGAATCACAATTAAGGGAGAGAGAGAGAGAGCAAGATAGTTAGTGGGGAGGGAAGAATGGCTATCGTTCGTTGAGTTTCCAAGAGTAGAATTCAGGAGGGAAAATGTTAGGGTTGTAAGATTTGGGGGGAAATCACAATTGGGTCAGATAAGGATTTGGGTGAAATTAACAAATGGATCGGGTTATCATTAAGTGGATAGGTTATATTTGGGTGAAATTAAAGAAGATGGGTTGGGTAAATAGTTAAATGGGTGGGTAAATTTAAGGTCAAGTGGTAAAAGGTAAAAATTTAAGTAAATAAGGTAAATTGACTAACAAGGGCGTTTTTGGAAGAAAAGTAAGGAGGACCGTATCTACAGAAAAGCTGGGTATTTTGGCCTGCCACGTGTCAGCTCCTAGTTAATTTGCACGCGCCAATAGAAAAAATACAACGTTTTTGGAGACCGATGACTAGTTTTGGGGACGAATGAAGCTTAGTGGCAGGAATGCAACAGGTGTCAAACACCGGTGACTGACCAGGGATTTTAGCCCTTCAAATGCTAATACATTTAATGTTTATTTGAATTTATTGGTAACGATATATGATGATAAAGTTGTTGAGTTTATGCAGATGTTACGAGCTGCAAAACAAATTAATGCATTTTTCAAAGATTATTATTATGAGCAAATAACATCAAATGTTATATATAATGTGTAAATAAATTATGATAGATTTTATCAAATTGTTGAGTTAATTGACTATATAAGATTAAAGCTAATAGATTAAATGTTACAACAGTCATGTGATAGTGGACAATATGTTACCATTCGGTGTCCAGATAAGAGAAAGAAGTTAAAAGATATATTACAAATGAGAAGGACGTGGAATGTTCATTGTTATACATATATATATATATATATATATATATATATATATATATATATATATATATATATGTATATTATGTTTTTGAAGTTCATTGATTTATTGTTGACATTTCAACTCATTCTTGTAGTTTTGTTGGTACCGACGCATGTTTTCATGGTTATCAATACTATCGTCCCATGTTATTTTTGGATGGTACTTTTATTTAATCAAATTTCAAAGATATATTGTTACGCGCAACTATAAAGGATGACAATAATGATATGTTTGTTTCTTTATATGTTTTTTTATTGTGTTTATTGTTATGCACAACTACAAAAGATGACAATGATTGTATATTGTTTTCTTTATATATATATATATATATATATATATATATATATATATATATATATATATAAATATATATTGGGGAAATTTCACCTATAATACCTACTCAACTATTCAATTGTCATCTAGTACCCAAGGTTTGATCAATTATCACTTAATACCTAACTCAACTACCTAATTGTCAATTAATATCTAACATTATTTTAATACCCTAACTACCCTTAACCCAATATATAAGTAGAATTTTCTGTTTTCTTTCTACTTTTCTAGCTTTTAAAGATTTGAATTTGTTAGCCACTAGAACCACCTAACCCTACAAACCACCATGAAGCACGAGTGAAAGTACAATTCCAGTGATCAGAGCGTTCAAAGGTCTGTTCATTTCTGTAAGTTCTGGTGTAAAACCTATCTAATCACTGTTTTTACGTACAGGAACTGATCGTCATTGTTGGAATCTGTTGTTTTTTAGTAATCATGTTGCTTCCAGGTAATCGTAATTAACTACCGATTTCGAAATTATTTGTTGGATTTATGAGTTAGTGTTATTCTACTGTTTTAGACGTCATAGCCTGATTTCGAGCTTTTTGTCTGTTTTTTTTGTTTTTGTTCCAGTAATCTGTGCTTATTTTGTTAATATTTGTCGTTAATCATTGTTTATGAAGTTATATACTCATTTTTTATGTATTAGATTTTGATTTCGAACGTGAAACATGTGTACACTATGAGTTTTAGTTGTCCAGGCATTCCCGACATAAGATGCGATTTTTTTTTATGATTTTCTAATATAGAAGATGCGAATTGTGTAATATATCCAATGAGGAAGATGCTAATTGTGTTACCAATTCGCATGGTTTCATGCGAATTGCATGAAACAAATCCAAAAGTAACTATCAGTATATGCTGCGAATTGTATTGAACTCCAACGTAATGCATTTTCAAACAAATATCATGACTTTTAAACAAAGTATTGCATTTTCAAACAAATATCAGGACTATAAGTTGCTTACGAATCACATGATATAATGCGAATTGTGTGGAACTCCAAAGTATTGCATTTTCAAACAAATATCAGGACTTTTAGTTGCTTTACAAATCACATGATATGCTGCTAATTGTTATATATATCATACCTGATCATCTTTCAGACAAATCTCAAGAAATTAAATAGTTGAGAACAAATCTCAGGTACAATTGCGAATTGTTTTACATTCTGGTTAGTGTGAGTGTACTACTTAATTTGTAAACAACTCCCAGGAGAGGATGCGAATTGGTCAATTGTAGACTAAAATTATACACAGTTCGCAGCTTATATATATACACAAATTGCATGATAAGATGCGAGTTTCTTAGTGCAGTAATTAATAACTTGCACTGTTTTTTTAGGATTAATAACTAATAGCTTGTTCGGTGTAGGATAAGCTATTTCTAAATCACGAGTTTGTATTTTTAAACATGGTCACCAAACCGCAATTGTGCCTTTCACGGAGTTTGAAAGCTTTCAAAGTATCCAAGACTATGTGGAGAACATATGGGAGGAGCTTGTCACAGGTGACTATCTAATTACCTACTCCTGCAGGGATCACAATAATTGTTTCTTTAATAACCAGAAGGATTTTTTTGGGTTGGTTTTATATCTTGATTTGGAGTGTTTAAAACAGGTTAGTTTTCTCATAGAACAACACGTCTTCGATAAAGGTTCTGGTGAAAACAATTCTGGTGGTAAGGGTTCTGGTGATAAGAGCTCCGGTGGTAAGGATTGTGGTGTAAAGCGTAAAGAGCATAGCATAAGTTTGGGAGAACTATCTCTTAATCAACTAGTTAGCAGGGAGAGTAGTAACAATTTTTTTAATTCTGATCAGAGAAAAAAACAACTTGCTACTGTTGGTTGGGCTGATGCTATTACATGAGTGAGTCAAGCTTTTGAAGAAGGTGTTGCAGGTCTCAGGCTATCTTTGTGCAAGGTTGCTTTAGAGCATGGTTTTGCTTTCTTATACCTGCACAATACAGCAACGAAGATCACTGCTTATTGTGAAAATAAGTTCACAAACGGATGTAAATGGAGGCTTTATGCATCTATTGATTCGAGCACCGTCTTGATAACGATCAAGAAGTATATTCCGCACCATACTTGCAGTCCCATTTTCTCCTAGAAGCATAAGAGGCATATGCATTTGACATCAGATTTGATTGCGGAGGAAATTCAAGATTCTCTCCGGACCTGCCATTCGTTGACAACCAAAACCATACAATCGACTGTCAAACAAAATTACGGTCTTGACATCTCTTATCGTTTGTCATGGAATGCTTTAGAGAAGGAAATGAGGGGAGTTCTCAGAGATAGTTCAAGTTATTTTAGTTTACTAAGCGGGCACTTCAAGCGATGGAAGAGCCGCGATATTCCTACAGACTGCTAGTTGGAGTTATCAGCTGGAAACTACTTCAAGCGTTGTTTTGTAGCATTTGGTTCGTCCCTTCACGGTTTCCATTCATGCCGTCCAATGTTGTTTACCGATGGAACCCACTTATATGGAAAGTATAAGGGTACCTTTCTTAATACCGTAGCAAAGGATGACAACAACAGTTAGTTTCATTTAACTATTTAATCTGATATATTATGATGTTTTGTTTGAAATTTTGTCAACAATTCGCATCCCATAGTATCACACAACTCTCATGAAATCCTGATATTTGAGAACAAATCGCATGCGAGGATGTGAATTGAGCAGTAACTTGATTTGCAGACAATTCACAAGGGAGGATGCGAATTGTTCATTGTAGCCCTAAAACTGTGAACAATTCGCAACCTATGGTTGTACTCAATTCGCAGACTATATTTGAGAACTACTCTCAGGAAATCATGCAAATTGTGTACACTTTTTTACATGCTTGAGTGATATTGTATTGTTCATTTGAGGTGCCATTTTCCAGGACTATTCCCTGTTGCTCTTGGTATAGTTAGCACTGAAGTTTGTGACAATTGGATGTGGTTTTTGGGGTGTTTGAAACCACATTTGTTGGAGCATCAAATCACATTTATTTCAGACCGTCATTCTGGTAGCGTTAATATTGTTTATGTTTTGTATCCAAACTGTTATCATGCATATTATTATATCCATCTCATGCAGAATTTGAAAGCAAAATTGAAAATACTAACAAATACTATAAAAAATGATGTTGAATTTCTTCCATCGTCTTGCTTATGCTCCCAATCGAGACCTTTTTAAAGATATACTAACAGATTTTCTATGTGAAGGTGGGGACAGAATGAGTGATTTTCTTGCTAATTTACCCCGGGAAAAGTATGCGCAGGCTTACGTTAAAGGGAAACGATACGACTCTATGGCTTCTACTGCGACAAAATCTTTTAACAATCAGATAAAAAAATATTGCGGCCTACCGATTGTTGAGTTTATTGACTGGATTAGAGTCTTTCTTATGACTCAAATTTCACGAAGATACGAAGAGGGGTCAAGATGGAGTACTAATTTGGTCCCCGAGTATGAGAAGAAGCTAAAGTAGAATGTTAACATGTGTCGAAATTGGGTATTACGTAAGTCGTCTACCGCCATGTTCGAAGTCTTTTCAAATCCTGTGGTCGTTGTTAATCTGTTGGATTTTAAATGTTTTTGCGGATCATGGCAACAAGAGTGTTTTCCATGTCCTCAAGCTTTAGCGGCAATACAGTATACTGACCAAGATATCTTTACTGTAATAGAGCCATTTTTTACGGTTAAGAATTACAGGGAAAACTACTCTTTCAACATACCAGCTATAACGGATTTTGGGGAAGGGTCTAGCACTAACGAACCTTCGTTTGTTGAAATTCTGCCTCTGAACGTTAAAAGACGCTCCAAAAGGCCTAAGAAAAGTGAATCCCATCTAGAGGAGAAACCTCAACCAAGTAGTTGAGGTGTCGTCGTTGTTCAAAATCAGGTCATAACAGGAGGACTTGTGATGTTCCAGTTTAAACACAATTCGTGTTGTGGACAATTCTTGTTGGCCACATTGATTTGTAATACTGTTATTGTTGTGGACAACAAACTAAACATTTTTACAGTTGTTTGTTCATTTACAAATATTTTTTGTTTTTATTACAGTAAAGAAATGCTAAATGTTTGAGTTGCATGCAATTCGCATTCACTATTGCGAATTGTGTGCAATATCTTGATATCATATTACAAACATCTCTCAGGTTTGCATGCGAGTTGTGTGAAATTCCACCAGAATGCGGATTGTTTGCATCTCAGCCTACTGAGTATTGTTTGGAAAACAAATCCAAAAGTGTTTCAAACAAATATCAGTATATGCTGCGAATTGTATGAAACTCCAACGTAATGCCTTTTCACACAAATATCAGGACTTTTAGTTGCTTACGAATCACATGATATGATGCGAATCATGTTCAACTCCAAAGTATTGCATTTTCAAACAAAGTATTACGAATCGCAGGATATGCTGCGAATTTTTATTTCAAACAAATATCAGGAATTTTTAGTAGCTTACGAACCTCATAATATGCTGCAAATTGTTTCTCAAACAAATATCAGGACTTCTGGTTGCCTACAAATCGCATTATATGCTGTGAATTGTATTTTCATACAAATCGCTGATCATCTTTCAGATTGGGTATTCTAACAAGCAGCGACACGGTAGATGCTTGGCACTCTAATCCCAACCATTTGAAAAACCTTGGGATCAAGGTCGGCTTTGCTACCTCTAGCTCGATTGTTGAGTGCTCCATGATGAAGGGATGCATTGTGACAAGTATTATCATCAAGATTCTCTGTACATAACCCGACGACTCTATCGGGTTTTTCGATAGCTAAGCAACTCCTTATAGACTGGAGAAGCTTGAACACTATTGATCTAGACTAGTCGTAATTGTTTATTTTATTGAGGTCTTCAACAAAATAAAGCGTACTCCAACCCAAGATATCTCCAGATACGGAGTAGAATAGAGTTGAGCACAAAAATAGTATCAACAGTCGTGCACCATCTTCCAACTCATGCTCCCCCCCCCCCTTCGCTTATGGCTCTTTCTATAGCTGCCTGTAAAACCCACGACAACATGTTATGTTAGTAAAGTACAACATCATGCTTTATAAGATGAAGTCTATTTACAGATACCTTTAAGATGGCGTTCGTTATTATTTTAGTATTTGTCGGTCCTATCTTCCTGGACGTTTTACCCATGAAGTATTTATTCATCATCCTCGATTCGTCCTCCTCGCCGTTTACGTATTTGTTGTGAAATGCTCCGATTTCGTTAACGATATTTCCTCTATGCCATGATTCATCCCAAATATGACCTTCATATCGTCTGCAGTTAGCTTCACAAACTCTGAGCCAGTAAGGAAGGTGTCTTTATCGACAGAGAACCTCTCGACAACATACTGAATGATCGAATAAAATTTATTCTTCGGCAGCTCTGCCACATTACGGATGACGAAAGTTGTTTTCAAAAGCGTGTAGAAGGTTGTGTTTCTTGCAGCTTCGATGTGGGTACAGGTAATACGGTTCTCTTTCAACAGTTTGAGAAGGCTCACTAATCCTAACATGTAATAGTTTGGTTTTGTTGTCATACTTCCTGCACAAACATAAATCAGTTAGAGTGTCACACACCTCACATGATAAGCTGTGAACAGCCTATTCATCAGTTGGAATATCACAACTCGCATGCCAAGCTGCGAACTGCCTATCAACCCGATTTTGCAAACAATTCGCATGCTAACCTACGAATTGTTTGCAAATATAAGCTGAGAACTTTATGTACACATTCAATCAAGCTGCGAACTGCTATGAACTATAAACAGAGATGAAGTTGCGAATTATTCGCATCTTACGTGATGAACATGGGAACTGTACTATATCGCACACGTACATGTTGTGAACTGTTCTATTTTTTACATGCACGTTGCAGGGATCTAGGAGATATCGAAACAACACCAAAATCAACAATCAACTACCTAATGCACGTCTAACATACATCACAATTCTCAAGAAAGTATTAACATTACATGCAGCCTAACTTCTACCCTGGGTTCGATGATAAACCCAGAAACTAACTGACCAACTATCATCACTAAATACTTGATTTCGGTAAAAAAAAAAAAGGAACGTCGATCGTGAAATAACAAAAACAAGTGGTTCGAAGTCATCAAAAACTCAAAAAAATAAATAAAAATTCCACGAGAATGCTTACCTGGTTACTGTAAAACATTGTAGTTTCACCGACCGACGAGCAGTTGATGGCAACTTCTCCAATAAAAGTTGGTTAATTGCTTGACGATGTACACTAGGGTGACCGGTACAATTCCGGTGAGGGTTCGACGAACGACTGATTTGGAGAGAGAGGCTCGAAGGGTTTCGGGTTGGAGAGAGAGGCTGGAAGTCGAACAGTTTCTTTTCTGGTGCTTTCTAAAAAATTAGACGTGTTTGGGTTGGTTTAAAGTGATGACAAGGGGGGAGAAAGTGTGTTTGAAGTGAAAATGGGTATATATAGTCGGGGGGGGGGGGGGGTAATTTTGTCCAAATTTTAAGTGAAGGTACTAAGTAACACTATCCAAAATTTGGGTACTACCGGGTAATTATATACTTGAAGGGGTATTTACTGGTAGTTTTCTCTATATATTGTGTTTTATTGTAATACAATTTCCCTTTTTGTTTTACAATAGTTAGTTATGATGACAAAAGTAACAAGAGTTCATTTTTGGAGTTATTAAAGTCTCATTCAGACCGACATCTATGATTAATTAATTTGGTTAGTAATATTATCCACATTATTTTCACTTATTTTTATGGTTCATAGATGTGAAAATTTAAAAGATAAGTTGAAATGAATGAGTAAACGTTTGCGAGATGAGATAGTTAGGAAATAATAAGAACGTGATTTTGCTCCAGATGCTAATACATTCAGTGTTTTTTAATGTATTGGTTATGGAATGTGGTGATAAAGTTGTTGATTTTATGTAGAATTTTCCAACCGTAAATTTTTAATGTGTTTTTCAAAGGTTATTGTTATGTACAAATGTCACAGCAACTGTGTGATAATGGAAAATGGGTTACTGTTCTGTGTCCTGATAAGTGAAAGACGTTAAAAGATATATTATAAGTGAGAATGACGTGAATTGTTTATCGTTCTATATATTATGTCTTTGAAGTTCATTGATTTATGGTTGATATTTCAACTATTTCTTGTAGTTGTGGTGTATGACTGTAATATTATTTTCTTGTTCTCACGTCGTGTGCGTGTTATAACACTCATAATGTAATCTAATTGATTATATTAATATTTATTATTTGTCATCAACATATATGAATTATTATAATATGTTTGTTCGACCTATTATTGTTAATGTTGAGTGCGAGGCTTCTATTTTTTCTCTTCTTCTTCCTCCACAAGTTAGAAGGAAACTGGGAAGACCAATGAAAAATAGAATTCTATCTTTCGAATAAGTTATTAAAAATAGGACCACGTGTAGTAAATGTAGTAAGTTAGTGTTCCGCAATAGAATAACCTATAATGATATTCCAAATTTTATTTTTACATTGTTTATTTTATGTTTAATGAATTATACTCCATGGTATGACATAATATGTGGGTTTTTAGGATATATTATAATATATCATTCCTTGATTTTGCTTTAGCAAATTAATATAGATTATCTTTTGTTCTTATTTATTTTACTTTCAACTTGGCATGTGAGATTATTATATAACAATTCTTGTTTTACCTTTAATATGACAAATCAGATTATAACCCAACCTTCATTGTTTTAGTTCAACATGGCAGGTCAGATTATAATATGTCATTTCTTATTTTACTTTTAACTTGGCAGATCATATGATTATTTGACCTTATTTATTTGACCTTCAAGATGGTAGGTAAAGTTTGATAAAGGGAGAAAATTATTGTGATAAATGAGCTAAACAAGATAAATAAATGGATTAAATTGATGTAATAAAGTATTAAGTATAAAACTTGAGAAATATATAAATTAAGGGGGTCAATTATAATAACTAATGTGTATATTTATAATCAGTAACAATTTTTGGAGGAGATACTATTGTAGGGACATCAAATTATTATTGAAATGGGCACATTGTTAGCCAAATAAATCAATTCAAGGCGAGAGTTTCACCATATATATACATAAATCCATCTCTAATACTTTGTTTTGAAGATGATGACATGAGAGATGTAGTTGGTCCACACGAAGATGCAGTTTTTATTATGGCAGAAATTATTGCGGATGAGATGCAAATAATTTTGATTGATACTGGCAGCTCAGCTAACATCGTGTTTATAACTACTTATAACCAGATAAAAAATCCACCAACAATCTTTTGGTCAGATCGAAAAATTGTAGGGTTTACTATAGTAACGACTGAAGTGGTATGAGAATTTGAGGGGAGAGTTCAGTTAGGTCGGGGACCATTCAAAAAGTGGTGAAAGTCTTGTTTATTATGGTAGACGCTCCAACATCTTACAATGAAAGTTTTGGAAGATATCGGTTTTTTAGAATGCATGTTGTATTATCAAATGTTCATCAATGTTTAAAGTATATCGTGGGTATATATAAAATATGACAGGGGTTCCTCCTGATATCATTTGTCATAGGTTATCAGTACGAAACAATGTCCGTTCGATCATTCACAAGATCATTTCTCAATAAAAAAAGTCTAAAGCTATTGTAGCAGAGGTAGATCATTTGATTAAGGTTGGGCACATACACGAATTACAATATCCTCTATGGACTCCTAATCCAGTTTTGGTAAAGAAGAAGAACGACAAATGGCGGATGTGTGTGTATTTCACTGATCTAAATTGGGTGTGTCCAAAAGATCCCTTCTCGGTTCCAAAATTAAATCAATTTGTGGATTTGACTTTGGGGAATTGATTATTTTCTTTTATGGATGCATATGTTGTATATAATCAGATCCAAATGGATCCTAAGGATCAAGGGAGTACCAGTATTATCACCGGAAGAGGTTGATATTGCTATAAGGTAATGCCGTTTGGGTTGAAAATGTTGGAGGTATAAGGTATTACCAACTTTTAATAGACAAAGTTACTGAGACTCAGATTGGGAGAAATGTTGAAGTATATATCGATGACATGTTAGTAAAAAGTACAAGAGATGAGAATCACTTGGTAGATCTAGAAGAAACTTTTGTTAACTTGACTGATACAGTTAAATGCTTTGAGCACTATGACACCTCCTCAAACGATCAAAGAAGTATAAATTTTAACGGGAAGATTGGCAACCTTGAACAGATTCATGTCACGATCATCAGACAAGTGTGCCCCTTTCTTCCAGGTGTTGAGACAAGCAAATTATTTTGACTGGACTCCAGAATGTTCTATGGCTTTTCATCGAATCGAATAGTATCTTTCTTCGCCATAAATTTTGACGAAGCTAAATTTGGGGAAAATGTTATATGTTTATTTAGCGGTGTCAAATTATGTTGTAAGTGTTGTTTTGATTCGAGAGGAAGGTATCTGCCGAATACCAGTGTATTACATCAATAAAAGTCTTTTGGATGTTGAGAAATGCTATTTAAAGTTAGAGAAATTGGCCCTTGCACTAGTAACCACTATGCGTAAAATGAGACATTATTTTCATGCCCATTCTATCATTGTACGGACATCTTTTCCATTGAAAAATATGTTACAAAGGCCTAATGTCTCAGGAAGAATGACTAAATGGTTGGTTGAATTGAGATATTTTGATACCGAATTTCAGACTAAGACTGACATTAAATCACAAACCTTAGCGTATTTTTTAGTTGAGTTTCACTTTGAACGATCAGGTATGGAGATTGATGAATAAAACTTTGAGTCAGGGTGGAAAATCCTAACATATAGGGGTTCGAGCACGTTAGGGTGTGGAGCAGGGGTGCAATTGATTTCCCAGAAGGAATTTCCATATGTTAAGCTATCCGTTTTGGATTTAAAGAATCATATAATAAGGCCGAGTACTGAGCTACTTTAGCTGGGTTAAGACTTGCTAAAATTTGCGAAGCTAAAAAGTAAGGCTCATAAGTGACTCATAACTTCTCATAAATTATGCATTTCGCCAGTCCAAGGCAAGAAAAGACATTAGTGAAGTATTTAAGGGTGTTAAAGGATTTAACGTTGGTTTTTGAAAGCATAAGATACGAGCATGTTCATAGGGTTAGAAATTATGTAGTTGATTCTTTGGCTACTATTTCATATTCCGAGGAGTACCCTTGGATTATCACATAAGATAATCCTTCAACAACAAAGGGGTCTGAGTTGGTAGAACAGTATATCGAAGCTTTTCAAATCTCTACAAGCACAATGAAATATTGGAGGAGTGAAATTAAAGAACTCTGGGTAAATGATGTGTTACATATTGACAAATTAATGGCCAAAAGAATACCGTTTAAGGCATATGGCTATATTTCCCTCGAAGATGTATTATACAGAAAATATTTTAGCCAAACTTTACTTCGATGCTTAGTATAAAATTAACCGCAAATGATATTGTCAGAATTACATGATGGGGAATGATCTGTACATTGTCGGTATAAAACGTTAATACGAAGAGTTCTTCTAGCACGATACTACTCGCCTACACTCTCTTTGGATACCAAAGAGTTAGTTCAAAAATGTGACACCTGCCAAAGGTTTGCTAGTACAATTCATACACGAAGAATGCATCTTGAATCAATATTCGAGTCATTACCTTTTGACCGATTGGGTATTGATCTGGTCAGACCGTTACCGATGGCATCAGGAGGACGACAAATGATAATTGACGCGGTAGACTATTTTATTAAATGGGTGGAAGTTGAACCAATAGCGGGAACAAAAGCTAAGGATGTGATCATGTTTATTGTTTCCAATATTTGTTGTCGTTTTGGGGTTCCAAGAAAGATAAGGATGCATATTGGGCCACAATTTGATAACAAATAAATGAGGGCTTTTTATGTTGCTAAATGAATACAACAGTGATTCTCAACACCTTTCCATCCGCAAGCGAATGGCCAAGTTGCGGTTACCAATCGAACAATTCTGGATGGTTAAAAAAATAATTTGGAAAGCAAGGCTGGGAAATGACCGGATTATTTACAAGAAGTTTTGCGGGCATACATAACTACTCATCGGACGACTACACAAGAATAAACGTTTGCGTTAATCTATGTGATGGATGTAGTGGTTCCATCCGAAATAATCTTCCCCTCGTATCGAGTCAGCGAATACTCCAAAGAGACAAATGACAAAGGAAATCATACAGAGTTAGATCTGATTGAAGGAAAAATAAAGAGGGAACAATTCAATTATTTACATTATCAGACTTTGATGAGAAGTCGGTACACTTCCAAATTTAGAAGAGAGTTTAAAATAAGGGACAAAGTGTTGATAAAAATATTTCTACATACAAAATTAAAAAGGCTTGGTAAGCTGGGCCTAACTGGGAGGTCCATATACGATAATAAATAAATTTAAGTATGGGACATATCGACTAAAAGATAAAGAAAGAAGAGAGCTTCTTCACCCGTGGAATATTGAGCATCTCAAATTGTATTTAGAGTGAATATATAAGTCTGCAAATATTTTTGTGAGCCTATGTAAGTATCGACAACATACTGTTTCCTACCCTGGTGGCGCAAGAAGGTTTTAATGAGGTGTCATAATAGCCGACTTATATATAATATTACTTTGCTATCTTAAAACAAATTGCACAATTTTTATCATTTTGGACCAGAAGGGTCTTCCAACGAATATTGGTCTACAATCTTTATCATTTTGGATCAGATGGGTCTTCCAACGAATGTTGGTCTGCAATTTTTATCATTTTAGACCTGAAGGGTCTTCCTCCAAATGTTGGTCTACAATTTTTATCATTTTGGATTGGAAGGATCTTCCAATGAATGTTGGTCTACAATTTTTTTTATCATTTTTGGACCAGAAGGGTCTTCCAACAAATGTTGGTTTATAAAAAATTCCATATGATATTTTTTGGATGTCTAAGTTAAAAGCCTTTTAGAAAATTGAAGTATAAAAAATTTCATATGAAAAAGTTTGGAGGAGAAAGTTAAGAGTCTTTTATAAAATTTAAGTATAAAAACTTTCATATGAAAAAGTTTAAACGAGAAAGTTAAGAGTCCTTTATAAAAGTTAAGTATAAAAAAATCTATGAAAAAAATTGGAGGAGAAAGTTAAAAGCCTTTTAGAAAAGTCAAGTATAAAAAATTGTTCATATGAGAAAATTTTGGAAGAGGGAGTTAACAATAATTTGTGAAAGATATTCATAATACAATTCTTTTTATAAAAATGTTTGAGGGAAAATTATAACCGAAAAACTTCCATACTAATATTTTTTACAGTGCATAGTAGATTTTCATAACATAAAAACTTAACAAAAATACACCTATGGAAAAATCAGTTCATAAGACGTACAAAAAAAATTGGAAACAAAAATTAAGTAATAAACCCTAACCTTACTCCAAGGGGGTACCATCTCCACTGCTCTCTGATGAACTACTGCTGGAAAAATATCTCTCTAAATCATCTCAATCGTTGGTTGAGTTTTCACCTACCAAGAAAATTCCCTCCGGACGATTCCACTCTATGACACGTCCCCAAAGACTCTTTAGCTTTAAATTGGGAAAATGTTCATGAATCTCTACTTTCAAAGGAGATTGGATGTTTGCATCTCTTTCTTCCAAATGGGATATTGTATCGACAACCTATGCTTCAAGACATATCTTTTTGTACTCTTCAGTGGTATCTTTAAGAGATTGTTTCTCAACAGTGAGCTTTTCAATATCTTGGACAACGTTTTCAAAGTGTTTTTTAGTTTCATTACAAGAGTCAAAGAGGCTATCAAAAAGAGTATTCTACTCAATATCCTTAGTGACATACGTCTCCAGTTCATTTTCAAATTGTTCTTTCTCTTTTTTTAGTTGAGCTTGAAGCGCTTCAATCTTCACCAAACGCTCAACCGAAGTTTTTTTTTTCAGAGGCAAGCTTATGCTCCAATCTTACCACATCGGATCTCTTCTGGATCAGTTCTTTTTTATAGCAATATTTCTTATTGGCTTTTTGTTCTATGAGAGTGGAATCATGGAATAACCTCTTAATCTCATTGACAATAAAAAAAATTCGAAAACGTCAAAGTAAGAAGAGATATGGGAAACATTTTACGCGACCCCCACTTTCCCCGGAATCCCTCTTGGTTCCCTTGACCAGTAGAACGTTTTCTTTGAGAGACAGATTCTCCACCAGAATCCGAATCAACAATAATTATCTTCTTGATATGAGGCAAACTTGGGGCAGTAGTGTTATCATCTTCATCAACAAGTTGTCTTTTGCCTTTCTCTTTAACATAATGTCTTTTTTATGGCCCAACAACACCACATTTCCCATCAGGTTTTGATTTAGCCACAACTTCTGGCTCTACTTCAATTTCTTGTCTCTTCATGCTTTTAGTTTCTTGTCTCTCCCCGACTTCAGTTTCTTGTCTCTGGCCGGGTTCAGTGTCCGACCTAACATCACCAGCAAAATTATCTTCTTCCTCTTCATATTTTGTTTTTGAATTCTGGTGACTAGGAGCCCTAGCCCTAGCCCTAGTGGGGAGATAAACAAGATCGTCTAGAAATTTTAGTCGTTTCAGTACATCATTCTCCATCGGAGAGACCATAAGATTTTTTTATTTTCTTAGTTTAGGTCAGATCATGTCTCCAAAGTTGAATTTTGGCCAAGTTTGAAGAAGTAAAACATTTATGGAACTAATGATTCCAAGTGTTGTTGGCCTAGTAGCTTGATTGAGCAAAAATCCGACTACCTGTATTGACATAGTCCTCGAATGGCTTGGTTATCCCCTTCATTGCTATTCCAAAGAAAAGTTTTAGTGAAATAAATAATCTGAACAAGTATATGTCAAACAAGAATAGGACAAGTACCTCCATTAGTCAACTTTAAAGTAAGACGATGGGGCAGTTGGTCGGAATTTTCAAAGTTTATCTCCCACAATCCAGAGACGAAAATGAACCTTTGTTTCTACTTCTTATCAGCCTCAAGAAGATCATTCACAATCTTGTGTTTCTTTACAAGATATATAGAATAAAATGAAAATGGGATTTCTTTGCCACAGTTGTCAATCTAACTAGCTCATCCATTAGAAATTTAGAGTTGATAAATCTAAGAAGCTATGATGCATGCCATGAGGTTGAACCACATGTGATGACCAGCTTGGATTGGACATAAATGTATTATGTGAAAATACTCAACCAAGGCAGGATCCAGAAGCAGTCGGCGACCCTAATTCGGAATCTATGTGTAAACAATGAATTCATGATCTTTAACTGACAAAGGTGTTTCCTTAACTTCTGGAAATTAGATTTTGATGAAGTCCAGAATCCCCCACCGGTCTCTGAGCTTAAGTTCCTTGGATGGATGAAAATACTTGTACTTTATTTTGTGAAGCGCCACCAGATGTTTGGCTTCAACTTCACAAAGATTGTTTCCGATGATGGCTTCTATATTGGAGGGAAACTCAATAACACCCTTCTTTTTCATCTTCTTCTTGGATGTTTATGCCTGATGAGCATAAGAATTTGTTATAATGTCAAGAGAAGAAGTCTCTTGAATCAAATTAGAAGATCCAACGGGAGGAGCCAGTGCAAAGATCGTTTGGATGGGTTGAGCCTCAACAGGGGTCATACCATCTTCTTGATCGTTGTCTACCTCATCAGTTAAGTGTTTCTCTTGCACTTCTGGAATATACTTTAAGGACGAGCCGATAAATTTGTATGTTTGAATATATTTTGATGAGTGTTTTCGAGGAGTGACCTCGGGATTGTTTGGCGAGTACAATGTGGAGTAGCTTGAGGGGTCGGATCGGATGATGTGAGCTTCAATTTTGTGGAATGTTTAACCGGTGTTGGTGATTTCTTCCTCTTTGATCGGTCTTCTTTAGCCTTCTCGGAAATTCGGTGTTTGTCACCTATTGGAAGAAACGAAGAGCCCATGTTATTCTCTTTGGAAAAGCCAACGTCACCCTTGTTGCGCTTCGAACAAGATTGAGCAAAGCTGGATAGTAGGGGCTTATATGCAATATAGTTACCTGAGTTTCCTATTGTGTTGGAATATCTCTGGAGGAGAGGCTACTAACCATACGAATGTTAGTTTCTCTCTCTATAATCACTAACATACGAATATTATCATGAGATATACCTTCATACGAACATTGACTGGACAAAATACTCACCTAAAAATTCTCTAGACTTATCAAGATTATTATCTGACCTCCTTAATTTACTTTCAACTTGGCATGTCATATTTTTATGCACCCTTCCTTAAATTACTCTCGACAGAATATGTCAAATTATAATTTTATATTTATTTTTTTAATTTTAGCAAGGTATATCATATTATAATATGTTCTTCCTTGTTTTATCTTTAGTAAGACAAATTAGATAATCTTTGTTTCTTTCTTATTTTTACACTAGCTATTCTAAGAAAGTGTTTTAGGGTTCAATACACTTTTTTAACACTAATCATTTTTTTTAAACAAGTTTGATTACACTAATTTAATTACTTAAACATTCATACATAATGTTTGTTTTTCCAATTCGTTGTCGTGTTTTCAAAGTACTTAAAATTGTTAGTATACATGCCAATCAAATTTTCACCCTAAGGTTTAAGGGGAAATGTTTGTGCGTGTTTCATGGTCAGACCAGTTGTATATGTCTATTTCATTTTTTATTATGTTTGAGTGCAGAATGGATTTGGTTATCAAGTATATAACCATATTTAAAAAAAATCTACGGATACCTTTGTATTCTCGATCAATTTTATCATACTGACTGGGTTAAATTTGTTTTATATACTATTTGCATAGGATTGTTAATGGTTCCGGAGAATAAAAAACCGGATCTAAACTGAGTCGATAAAAACCTTATTAAACTTTATTAGTTTAGTTTGCAGTTTCATTAAACAAAAATAATAAAGAACCAAATTGGTAAAACTGATTCAGAGTCGAACTTATAAAAATGATAAATCGATAAAAATAACTCGAAACTGAATTAATACAATCGATAAACCGATACGGTACCAAATCGGTAGTTAATGATTAGTAGAGAATCATTGGAAACAATTTAGATTATATGTTTAAAGCTACTAATATAACAACATCATAAGTATATATAGATACGATAAATATGTAAAGTTATACACTAAAAAGTTATGAGATAAATTGAAAGAGTAATAAAAACAATAAACAAAGGTTGATATAATCCCATATTGACCTCTGTACTAATGGTATAACAACGAGGAATTATATAAAAGAACAAGTTCTGCACATAACTACTTACGCATGTATTAACTACAAAGTGAATTATTTCTCATTTTATTCGAGAATACCACGTGATTGTTGCTTAAAGTGATATATACTTTTAAGGGCAAGGTTAAATTGAGATCCCATTTGGTTACAATGAGACTTTTCTATAATGAGATCTCATTTGGCTATAATGAGACTAAAAAAAACTCATTATACAAGCTGTATTTTCAGCTCAAAAGTCTCTTTTCCCTCTTCTTCTCTCTTCTCTCTAGCAAAATCTCTCAAAATCTAAAAAACAAACGCAAGATTTCTCAAATCCATCATTACAAACACCTTAAGGTACGAATCCTTGTTCTATTCATGTAATTTTTAAGCAATTTACTTTAGTATTTTTAGTGATATTTAGAGTTTAAGGTTCTGCCTAAAAAGTTCGATTTTCATGTATATGTTGTTGTTTTTTTGGACAAATAGTTGTAGATTCGTGTTAGTCGATGCATTAGGAACGTTTTGGTACCATAGTTGTTGAATTTGGGTTGTGTTTGTGAGATTTGGGTTGGATTTTCAGATCTAGGGTTTGGGGGCTGGAAATTGCAAAATTGCGAACAAGTAACTCGCAACACGTGCAAAATCTCGAGGTGCTTGTTCGCAATTTTGCAATTCCTGGAATGGTGAAATTGCGAACGGTGAGCTCGCAATTTTGATGAAATTGCGAGCTCACTGTTCGCAATTTCACAAAAATCAGGGAATCTTGTTTTGTCAAATTATGAAGTTTTTTTTCCCAAATTTATTAACGATTTTATTTGTTGTATTTCAGCATGCCTCACACACAGCATACACCTATTCGACATTCAGGCTCGAGCGGTGATGGCGAACATGAGGAGGTTCCGTCGCGGTCACGGTCTGTTAGGCGTAGGCCTAGCGCTTCGACTCCGGCCCCTATTATATCCGATGCGTTTGGGATGCTGGATCAGCAATTCCAGAAGGTGAACCCACATGTGCCTGCTCTATATCCCGACTACGCACAGCACGAGGCATACCGTGTCTTTGGAGGAGAGGTAAGTAATGATTTTTTTAAAGTACAGCATATGTTCTTTTGTATTATTTCTAAATTATTGATGTTTTATGTAGGCTCGTCGGCCATCGCGGTGCTACTCTAGGTACGGTACCCACCGTGCATGGGATCTTGCTGGACAGAACAGGGTCAGACAGCAGGTTAGGATGTCTTGCTTCGGTCCCCTCACCGATGTGTTGGAGCGTTGGAGTACCAACGTACACCTTGTAGATGCTTTTCTGGAGAGGTGGTATTCGGAGACCAATAGCTTTCACTTTAGTTTCGGTGAGATGACGGTGATGTTAGACGACGTCCACGTTATTACTAGTCTCCCGGTGATAGGTGATGATTTATCGTTCAGACATTTCCTAGTGATGGACAGCGCTTAGCATGGTATTCTAGTGCATTAGGTATACCTCAGGACGCACTTAGGCATGAGTTAGGGCGTAACAGGGGGTAATGCTAGATCTGTTCATTTATAGTTTTTGCGTGAGCAGTACATGCAGCCCTACTTTTAGGATGATACCATGTCTGATAGTGTTGTAGAGTGTGTCACTAGGGGTTATCTGCTGCACATGCTGGGTTGTTGTGTTTTGGTGAACAAGACGGGGAACAGTATATCTTTAGATTACCTCCAGTTTGTAGAGCATTATAGGGCGTCCATTAGATATAACTGGGGCCAGCATATACTAGCTCAGCTGTACCACCACCTAGGAAAGTCGTCGCTGCACTCGACTTTAGGGATAACAGGTTTTATTGCCTTGTTGGAGACGTGGATATACGATCACTTCCACCCCTGCATCACTACGCTCAACACTCTGTACGAGTGTTATATGCCGACTATGTGCCGATATGTACCGACACCGTTTCGTGCGGATGATGAGACTCGTATCAACATCCGACAGGGACTGGTTTCGTTGGCGGAGAATAATGTGAGTTACGATGATTTGTTACATTTGTTTCCATATCGTTAATATATTATTACTTATAGTTTTTAAAAGATTATTAACTAACATATTACAAGTTTGGTTCATGCCTTACGGCACCCATCGTGATCATTTCCCTTTCCAGCGTGTGGCTTGGATTGACCACACGCTGAAGGCGTTCGACATAGTTGAGGCGTACTATCCACTTCGGGTGGCTCGATAGCTAGGGCACGTTCAGGACATACCACCAGCGTTGCGGACTGTTTTACCAGCAGATAGGAGGAGGCGTGTCAACACACGCTTTTTGTGGGATGAGACCACATGGATAGGCTGGGAGTCACACGTTATTGACGAGAGGATTCGTGGTGACACATATGCTTTAGGCAGTCATGGCACGACCTCTTTGTACGATGTATGGATCCGTGACCACCTATGGTACATTCTGCTTGACCCGAGTGTGCTCGGTCCATCTGCTTCACATGTTCCAGAGACCCCGAGTGCAATGACATATCATGCATGACTGTCACCTTTCCGATCGTGTGACTGATGTTGATTCTAGAGCGGACGAGATGAGTATGGAGGACTTGCGTCGGGAGATACACGAGTGTTCGCTTTTGGCGTACCAGTACCGCCATGCCGATTGACTGCATTTGTATTATATGACTACTAGGACGATTTTTTGGTACTACCTTTTTTTTTTAATTTAGTTGTTGCTTTCGTTGATATGGTTTTATGGAATTGGTTTTGTTTGGATGTTTACCTTTTGTTTTACTTAAGTTGTTGTTTTCGCTGATATGATTTTATGGAGTTGCTTTTGTTTGGATGTGTGTCTTAAAAACAATAACACTTAAAACAATAACGCCTAAACTTCTCGCATAATTAGAAAGCATCGCATAATTAGAAATACATAAGCAAATAAACTACAATTTAATCAAAAGCATTGCATAATTAGAAATACATAAGCAAATAAATTAAAGCAAGCGGTAGATAAGCTAACCCTCAGTTAGCATTGCACACTTAGTTCTATGGAGTCGGATAGTTCATTCCATACTCAAAGCGTTTCTCGAACGAATATTCATCTGCATCACTACTTCCTTCGGGAGTTAAATACGTTTCAACTGCGCTGGCTATTGCGTCGACTATTTCTTGCTCCTGCGACTGTATCGCATGTGACACCATCTCTTGCGTAATTGTACTTTGCAATCCTATGTTGAATACATTTCGGACTTTACTTCGGACTTCGTAAGATAGCGACTCAATTTGTATAGTAATTGTTTTAAGATAAGCTAACCTATCGAACACTTCTTCGCGTCCGCGTGGTCGGGGCATCATACATCCTGGGCAGGATGCCTCCCTACCGTGGTTGAAGAAAATTTTGCACAAAACCGCATCGATGAAACTAGGAATCTCCTCTTGCATCATACCTCTTACGAAGTCAAATGCGTTTAGGAGGCTTGCATCTTCGTGCACTTCCAGCCTGAATCACTAATTGTTATAACTTAAATTTTTTAGTTTCGTAGTCTGATTATAGTATTTATAGACTCGAACTAGGTGGTTCAGCTCGAAATTTGTTAGCGCGGAATGTTGTTATTTTTCCCACGTAAATCTCTTTTAAGCGGGAAACCTTCACTTCATTCCCTCCATATGTTTCCATACAGTATTATAATATTCAGATGATTATTATATGTTTTGCTTACTTTATGTAATATAAGGATAACGTAATCCAAGTTGACGAATGAGTATGCGACACCTAATATTTACAAAAGTACTCTAATGTTGCAGTGCAATAATAGTAGGGGTCTCATTATAGCACAACTTCCATCACCAGGTTTTTCGCTATAACGAGACACCTACAAAAATTGCCGCAAAAAACACCAGCTTTTAATACAGTTCCCGCCCAAACAACCACGAGCCTATAAATAGACGTCAAGCACTCCTCGAACATAAACAGTTTAACCAATGGAGTTTACCCCTAATGAAGATTACCATTTGCTCGAGGCAGTGAAACTTGCCCTCCGAGAGTTGGGAGAAGATAGTAGCGACGCGTTTTTCGAGCTGGTCTTGTGTAATATGTACTACAACTACGGCCGTTTAGGAACTGAAGGTTTTATTGTGCGTAACTGTGACCAAATCAAAGAGAGGTGCATTTTTTTCAAACCAATGGACCGTGTATTGTTTCTACCATTTAAAATTAAGCAAGAAGCAGCTGCCGTCTGGAACATGACGGTGGTAGACTACATCACTAAGGATATGGTAGCGTATCTTGAGAATAGGATTACTTAGAGGGAAGAGGGGATTGAGTTTGACGACAACTTGGGATATGACTTCGACGATTGAGAATTATGCTATGTTTTTAATTGTTTGCATCTTGTAGCTTCTGTCTTGTCTGTTTGTTTAAGTTAATGCTATAACTTGTTAAAGTTTTCATTACCTTGTTTTGCAGACATTATTTGGTACCCACAACTTAAGACTACAACTAATAATAACAATAACAACTTAACACAACAACTAATATTTAAAATCACAACTTAAATTAACAACCAGTAATACGAAAATCACAACTTCAAACAATAACTAATAAGAAAAATCACAACTTAAATTAACAACCAGTAATACGAAGATCACAACTTCAAACAACAACTAATAAGAAAAATGACAACTTCAAATAACAACCGCTAATAAAACAACAACGTAACATTGCATAAGTGGAAGGCTTAGTCGTATCAAAGTTTGTATTCCACATCATCCACTCCACCCCTTGCAATAATTATGTCCTCTAGAAATGCTACCATATCCCTTGTGATGTAGTCTATCAAGCTCAGGTTCCAAACGGCGGCTGCTTCTCGCTTAATTAGCGATGGCAAGAAACACAAATGATGTATTGGCTTGCAAAAATTGTATCTGCTTTTGATCTGCTCACGAGTATGCACGACGATACCTCTTGTACCTAAACGTTCGTAGTTTATATACATCGTACATAGGACACGCTCGAAAAACTGATCGTTGGTACCTTCCCCCAGTATCTGGCGTGCAATCTTCACAGCTTGAAGCATGTGGTAGTCTTCGTCCGCCGTAAACTCCATATGTAAACGTTAACGAGTTTTATATTTTCGTGAGTGCTATAGGTTGCCAAAGTGTCGTAATTTTCTAGAATTTATGTCCTATTTTATAGGGGCGAGTCAATTTTGGTGGGCGTTTAATATTTGGATAAGGTCTCATTATAGCGAAATTCATACCATTTCGAATGCAATATTGTCCTTAGCTATAATGAGACCCTGATTTAAACCACGTGGTTTGTAATAATTATCTTTGATATGTGTGTATTTTTTTATATATTATGTGTCACCACATTAGTCGCCTATTCAGATTACGTTATCCTTACATGTCTGACAACGTTATCCTACTTTTAAGTAGTTTTTATGATGTTTTTAAATTATTAATCTTTCCCACAAAATTCGAATCATTACTTTGAAAATGACTAACGTATAATGATGGTTAAAAAAATAAAAAGTTTCGGACTCAAGAAATAAATGAACGTGAAAATGTCAGTTCTGTGACCATTTTTTGCTACTTCAGACCTATTTCGGAGAACAGAATATACGATTTCGACTAAGAAATTATATTTCCACTATGTAATGTTGTTAATGTCACCTTGGAGTGAGATCTATTTATGTGTATTATCTATCAAACGTATCATTTTGGGTTCATATATGATACTTCAAATCACAACTAATAATGATACTATCTTATATATTTCCATGTGTCGGTGCATATATGATACTTCAAATCACAACTAATAATAATGGTTTAAAAAAAGTTTAGACTAAAAAAGTAAATAAACGTGAAAATGTCAAAAATGTGACCATTTTAGGCTACTTTGAAGTAGTTTTTTCAACTTTTTTGAGTTTTTTTCCCACAATATTCGAATCATTCGGGCCAAATGACTAATGTATAATGTTCATAAAAAGAAAAATCAGTTTTGGAGTCGGGAAAGTCACAAAATGGTGAAAATACTAAAGTTACAGAGGGCTTTGCGAACACAGGAGGCTGTAATTTGCCCATATCGCGAATGCAGGCGCCTGTGACTTGCCAAAATCGCGAACAGCCCATTCGCGATTTTGACAAACCATAGCGCTCGGCGTTCGCAATTTGGGCAAAATCCAACGTTCCCCATTCGCAAATTCGCCACGGTGCTGATTTTGTTGAATTTTTCCCCACTTTTTGGGATAAAATTGTAATTTTTTGGGGAGCTTGCAATTTAATTTTTTTGTGCAACTTGTTTTTACAATAATGATATGAAATGGAATTTTCAAAATAAATAAAACGTGGGAGTATCGATTACAAACCGAGGTCAAAGTAAAAATAAGTATTTGTAAACACAACGGGATAAAAACAAGTAATGCATAAACAAATTATTAGTCTTCACCCAAATCGAAGACACATGGTGGCTCTTCGTGTGCGGTCGATGGTTGGGCGGGCTTGATTTGGTTATGTTTGTTCAATCTCTTGTCGAGCAGTATTGCCCAACCGGTGACGGCATCTTCCGTGCGAAACGGAAACCAAGTAGGATAAATTTCCGGAAGTGGTCCATTCAATACAACCTACACAAATAAAAGCAAGATAAATATTTGGTCGCAAAAATAATATATAAAATTGAAACACACATTTGTATACTTACTTTCACGAAATGGTTACCGTGCACGAAACCTATACCAACTTCCAGGTTAGGACACGATCGAGGATGCACACCGCGTAGAGGTAGATAAGTGTACGATTGGTGGAGTGAAATGTGGTATACGATACATTGGTATCTAGTGGCTATCATTAAGCCTAAATCGGGTAACGTCATCCAATGCCTAGTACCGGCACCACACAATTCAAAAACGTTCAACCTTCTCACTAGGTTATCTACACCTTGTGAACCATCAAACACTCTCTCCCATAGCTCGCATTCATTTTGCAATTCGCCGATCAAATCCCGTCTAACTTTGTCCCATGAATCGGATTTACCGTATACCGTCAAAGCAACGGCCCGAAATCCACAATTACCGTCGGGAGAGACGTCTTCGACGCTAGAAATGTAGTCATGCAAATAGTTAGGAAACCAACTCTCGTACCCGCTAAAATCTTGGCCCTTTGATGATTTTTTCGGTCGAGACACTTTATCTTTCTTCGATTGAGCCTTGGTTTTCGCTTTTTCTTTCGTCTTGGCTTTTGGCGCTAGAAATGTTCTATTACCTACCAAGGCGGCCGTGCTACCAATCGTGTCGGGAGTGCTAGCGCCTAGACTACCATCGTATTCCCACTCGCTAGGGTCCCGTTGAGTTGATTTGTCCCGGCCGACTTTTTTCCTACCTTTAATAACAACCGGCTCCTTAGGTTCCAAAACATGACTTCTAGTGGGATCTAGGATTTGCATCATCTTATTTATAATGTGATCTTGGACGTGTTGCCCGTAACCGCGGATGGTGCTATCTATTAATGAGAGTTTTCTAGTGAGCTCGTCTTCGGTATCAAACTCCTCATTAGGTTTGATCCTTAACGTACTCCAATAGACATCACACTCATCTTTTCTAACCGGCCTTCCTTCTTTATAAATCAAAGCTAATTCGCATGCACATGGTAAATTATGAGTTGTCCTAATAACACACCCACACATTCCGAGAGTGAACCTTATTTTCAAGGCCGTTGCGAGATTTGTTTCTATTAATTCTATAGCTTTACATGAAAGCTCACCTTTGACATCCTTGTAGATGGTTTTGTTAGGCCCCCTAGTTGAGTTTCTTGGACGATACCTACTACGCTCGAATGACTCGAAAATGTTAGAGTGTTGAGCGGTTAGCAATGTATAAACATGTTTCCAAAATTTCTCGAACGTGCATAGACTACTACCAATTGCCCGCTTGAGGCTAGAGTGAGCACCCTCCGACCTATAACATGAGATAAAATAAATTAGATTTCTAACACTTGATATAAAAAAATATTGTGTGGAGATGGAAATATAACTCACCGATTGCTAGTTTGGTTGCCAAAATGTTTAAATTTGTTCGTGTGAATATTGAGAAATTTGTGTCCATATTCGCCAATCCATTGCTTCATAACGTACTCGATAACCAATGGACAAAATGCATACGTGTGGTGCAATTCGGCAAGGTTTTTGTTATAATCTTCGAGCGTGGCAGCATAGGCGACCTTTTGGTAATATTCGCCGAACTCTTCGGCCATATCCGAATTCGGTAAAACTTTTTTAGCGTACGAGGTGACGTTCTTACCAATATGCCAATTGCATAGCATGTGAGTTGCGTCCATAAATATATCATCGATAGCATTCATTAAAGCCAACTCCCTATCAGTGACGATAATGTTAGGTAATGCGCACTTTTTGTTTGTCAACACCTTCTTTAGAACGCTCAATCCCCAAGTGTAGTTCTCTTGTTTTTCGGAGCTCAAAAAAACAAAAGCAACACAAAATGTCTTCTTCGCCGAAGTTTGGCCAACTATTTCAAGTAAAGGCATCTTATACCTTGTAGTCTTGTACGTGCTATCCATTATAAGAACTTGAGGAAAAGTACGCATGAAATCGATGCTTTTAGGGTGTGCAAAAAAAACTCGAGGATCTCGTCCGTTGCTTCACAACTTCGCTCCCAAACATAGTACTCGTGTTCTTTTAACTTAGCAAACAAGTATTGCTTTTGGGTTTTGCCCGCTTTATCAACCAAATCATGTTTTTACCGCATGTTGTATATCGTGCGCAGGCTTGATACATTCTGCGGGTCTTTAATCTTCAAACCGCGATATATCTCTCTCGGTCGAGAACCGACTTCCGTTTGACTACGAACGAACAATTGTTCTTCGACTTTTAGTCTAGCGGCTCGTGAGTGACCATCCAAGTGCAAAAATGGTTTGTGGTTGTGTTTCCCATTTAGCACAACCACTTTCCAATAACCCGGTAGCTCTAAGACCGGACTCCCTCTTAAATAGAACGGACACCCGCATTTTTTCGATGAACATTCTCGGCGCTTCTTAACATACCCCGGTTCGGGGTTAGGTTTGTAAACCCCGTGCCTTTCGCACCTAAAATATATCCTATGAGTTTTCATGCTTTTGCTACCGTCGTCGTTTTTACTACGGACCAAAATGAATCCTACTTTTATGCTTTCGGACTCGACCAAATCAACCAAATCGGCTTTGGTGTAAAAAGTATCCGTACTAAACACTTTCGTGTAATCGGCCATCGAACATGGCGGTTGATCGGGTTCCTACATATGTCATTGATGCAATTATATGAGAACATACTTAAATCTAGCCAATCGTTTAATTTCCAAAACAGGTCATTTTCGTGAAGAAGGAACTCGATTTTTCTGCCAAATCGCGAATAACCAACACGACAATTTTGCCAAATTACGAGCAGTGAGCTCGTGTATTTGGCGAAATCGTGAAGTGGTTGTTCGCAGGTTTGGCAAAATCGCGAACAACCAGTTCGTCCATTTGGTATTCCTGCGAACGGACCGTTCGCGATTTTGCAAAAAAATTCATGCAAAATTGCGAACGGGTCGTTCGCAGTTCGTCCATTCTATAGCGGTGGCACCGCTATATTCGCACAGACATGCAAAATTTCGGAAAATACCTCATTTTGGGTTTCCAAATGGTCCGTCAACGGCTCTTCTTCCTCCGATGCAAAATCATCAAGGTTGCAGCTGAAACCTTCACCCAATCACTCAAATCCATGGTTTTTTAGAGTTTTTTAGTTATTTTAAAGAAAGAAAGCTTGAGGGAAAAGTGAAGAAAAGTTAGTTTTTCTTTAGAAACTTAGACTTATAAATGAAAGGCAAAATGAACATTTCACATTAAAAAAAATTCTGAATTTGAAGTCTCATTATAACCAAATGAGATTCCAATAGAGCATTGCTCTACTTTTAAAGGGTTTTTATCTGCATAGGAACCTCATTACTTCTAAGTGTATATGTTAGCTTGTTTAAAGAGTTTTTATCTACATAGGAACCTCATTACTTCTAAGTGTATATGTTAGCTTGCGTTTATATTCTGGTTTAAATTTAAGCCTTCTTTACTTAATCTTAATCTATTTTAATACTACTTACTAATCTTTAACTAGTAATTATAACGATTTTACCTATGCTTCCGATACTACCTAATTAGAGATGTATAAGTGGTGGCTGCACTTGCTATACTATATTATCCCACGTCTTAAAAAGGGAAAAAATAGTCAATACAAACATGTTTATATAGAGACAATATAATTTACCTATATAAACTATAATTTGTTCGTCTTTTGGCCAAGCTAAGTGTAGTACTTTTCAAATAGACATTGCAATTTACATATATAAACTATAAATTTGTATTTCTTTTCGTCAATATAAGTATAGTATTTTCTAATCAGTTTAATATTTTATAATTCGAATATGTTAGACCGGACTGTGATTGTCTTTCTTGGATCAGATCCGAACGATCTAAAATATTAGACGGGTATGAACGATCCTAAATATTTACGGTTTAAATTCTGGATCACTTTTATTGTTCTCGATTATGTTCCGTAAACTGGAACCAATTTATCTCGAACCGTTAAGTTTAACGGTTCGGTTTAGTAAAAAAACAGTAATTATATATTTTCTTACGTGAACAATATAAATAATCATTTAGTCAAAAATACATTTTCGCACGTCCAAAAAATAACACAACATATAACTAATCTATTAACCCAAAATTATTAACCCAAAATATTTTCACACGTCAAAGAAAACAAAATACGATAACTCGCTTGAAATGTCATCGCAGGTAAGAAACACCATACATAACTCATAAATTCAAAAATTATGATTTAAATGATACTTTTCTTTGTGTGTTGAGTATTGACAAAACATCTACTTTTCTTATAAAAAAAATTGATTTCAGATTAAATACAAGCTTTTAACATTAATAATTTTCTTAAAACGAGTTTTGATTACATTAGTTTAATTACTCAATCTATTGTGAATGATTCGAATAATGATTTGACAGTGTACCGTATTCGGCGATACAGTTTTGTGTCATGGACAGTAAGATGTAATACAATGGATGATTTTCTTATTAGTGTATATGAGCCCATTAGGCCCACTGTCTAGTAAGTCTATTTATTCCCTATAAATAGACTACTAAGACTATATAAAACACAATCTAAAATCTGTAACCTTTTCTATCATAGTGAAACTATTTTCTCTGGCGGCGCCCGTGGACGTAGACAATCGTCGAACCACGTTAAATCATGTGTTCATTTCAGTGTGTCCTTCACATATGTTATGTGCTTGAGCCATTTTGTGATAATTGCATAGTGATTTTAATAACAAAATTGGTATCAAAGCCACGTGGTGAAATTAGGGCTTTTACAATTAGGGTTTCACAATGGTGTCTACAGCAACAAAATACATGATTGAATAATTTGATCGGGGATCCAGCTTTGCGTTGTGGAAGATTAAACTGTAATCTTAATTGGTATTGCAAAGGCTATAGAAGGCTGTGAAAAATAAGTTACCAGAAGAGATGAAAGAAGAGGAGAAGCAAGATCTTCAATAAAGGGCTTTGTGCTGGATTTTAATGAGTGTGAAAGACAACGTGCTTCGCGAGATTAGTGGTGAGAAGACTACTGCATGCGCATGGAAGAAGCTAGGCGATCTCTACTTAGAGAAATCAGTAGTAAACCAATTACACTTGAAGAAGCATTTGTATGATTTCAAATTGAAAGAAGGTATGTCCATAACTGAGCGCTTAGATAATTTTAAATCAATTATAATGGACTTAGAGAACATAGATATCAATATTAAGGATGAGGATCAAGTTTTGTTTGTATTGAGATCGTTACCAGCTCCCTATGAAAACTTTGTAGATACCATTATGTATGGTAAAGATAAGTTATCGCTAGTAGATGTCAAAGGGGCACTGAAATAAAAGGAGATGAGACAGTTGCAGCCAGACAATCAGGCTGAAGGGAAAGGTCTTATGAATAAGAGAAGATCTAGAAGCAAAGCGAGTTATTTAAAAAGGAAGAACTAGAGGTCCAAACCAAAGGTAAAGCACTCAAACTGTTATGAATGCGGTGAGCATGGTCATTACAGGAGAGATTGTCTGAAACTGAATGATAAGAAGAGAAATCAAAAGGAAAATACAGCAAACATTGTTGAAGGTGTGAACGATTCTGACGTTAGTGAAAAGTGGTAGATGAGATGTATTCTCCGTGAGTTTAGACTTTGGGCAAAACATTTGGGTACTCGATACTGGCGCTACATATCACATGTGTCAGTTCAAGCAGTGGTTCGATATGTACAAGCCAATGCAGGGAACTGTCTATTTAGGGAACAATCATTCGTTGACTATTGGTGGTATTGGTAACGTCAGAATCAGAATGTTTGATGGGGTTGTTAGAATCTTGACGTGCTGGCATGTTCTTAGGTTAAAAAGAAACCTGATTTCTCTTGGGACTCTAGACTCTCGTGTGACTTGGTGAATCGGTCTCCACCAACGGCTATTGATTGTAAAACTCCTTTTGAGATTTTGTCTGGATCGTTGGCTGATTATAAATATTTGAGGGTGTTCGGTTGTCCTGCGTATGCTCATGTGAGAGATGGTAAGCTTGAGCCGAGGGTAAAGAGGTATATATTTCTAGGATATGCTACTGGAGTGAAGGGATATAGGTTATGGTGTACCTCTCCAAAGTATCTATGTTTTCTCATCAGTAGGGACGTTACTTTTAATGATTTTGCTTCGATAGACATTCAAAAGTAAGTAGGAGAAATGGTCGAATCAGGATCAGTTGTGAGTAAACAGGAGGAGCTTGAAGTAGAATCAGTTCCTATCAGGTCCAATAATTCAAGTGGTTCTGAGGTGGATCCAGAATCAGGAGGTGAAGCGTCAGCATCGGATGATAGTGACGATGATACGCCCAAACCAGAACAACAACCTTATAGCATAGCCTTGGGCAGAGAAAGAAAATATATTAGACTTCCAAAAAGGTATGTGAATCTAGTTGCATATGCTCTGTCAGTTGCAGAAGAAGTTGAGATGCAGGAACCTAGTAGCTACAAAGAAGCTATAGCGAGTTCAGAGGCAGATCGATGGATTGGTGCTATGGAAGAAGATATTGAATCTCTTCATAAGAATAAAATATGGAATCTTGTTGACTTGCGTAAAGGACAGAAGATAGTAGGCAGTAAATTGTTTTTAAGAAAAAGGAAGGTAATCCATGGGTTGAGGCATCTCGATTCAAGGAAAGACTGGTCGCTAAGGGTTTTACTCCAAAGGAAGGAATCGACTTCAACAAAGTGTTTTCTCCAGTGGTGAAGAATAGTTCGATTCGAGTTTTGTTAGCCATAGTAGTTTTGCAAGATTTAGAGCATGAGCAGTTGGATATGAAGACTGCATTTCTACATGGTGAATTGGAGGAGAAAACCCACATGAGACAGCCAGAGGTATTTATCGAACCTAATATGGAGGACAATGTTTGTCTGCTGAAAAATTCATTGTATGGTTTGAAACAGTCACCTAGGCAATGGTACAAACGTTTTGATACATTCATGGTGTCAAAAAGGGTTCACGAGAAGTCCATATGATAGTTGTGTGTATCATAAAAAGATGTCAGATGATTCTTATATTTACTTGTTGTTGTATGTGGATGATATGCTTATTGCTGCTTGTAGTATGTCACACATTGTGCAGATAAAAAAAAGCTTAGTGCCGAGTTTGAGATGAAGCATCTGGGTAGAGCAAAGAAAATTCTTGGTATGAAGATTATCAAGAACAGAAGTGTCGGATCATTACACTTGTCTCAACGAAGCTATATTGAGAAAGTGTTATAACTATTCAACACGTTTGATGCTAAAGTAGTTAGCATTCCCTTTGCTACTCATTTCAAGTTGTCTGCAATAGGAGCGGCCAAGGACGATGCTAAGTTGGAACAAATGTCTAAGGTTCCATATGCAAGTGCAGTTGGTAGTATCATATATGCTATAGTATGCACACGTCCTGATATTTCACATACAATTAGTGTAGTTAGCATGTACATGGGATGTCTTAGGAAAGAACACTGACAAACAATGAAATGGAGACTTCAGTATCTTAAGAATACTGTGAACGTTGGTTTAACTTTTAACAAGACCGATATTGGTGAATCGCTAAATGATTTTGCAGGATCATTGGTTGATTTTGTTGATTCTGATTTTACAGGTGATATGAATAAAAGAATATCTCTAACAGGATATGTATTCACTATAGCTGGGAGTGCAATCAGTTGGAAAGCACAGTTGCAAGCTACTGTAACTTTGTCTACAACAGAGGCAGAGTACATGGTGGTAATAGAAGCAGTTAAAGAGGCAATATGGTTGATAGGTTTGGTGGCAGATTTAGGCTTGAATATGACTACTACAAAAGTGTTTTGTGACAGTCAAAGCGCCATACAACTTACAGGGAACCAGATGTACCATGAGTGTACAAAGCACATATATTTCAGGTATCATTTTATTCGTGATATAATATCAAAGGTAATTGTTGATGTGAAGAAAGTGTCTACACACGATAATCCAGCAGATATAATGACCAAGTCGGTATCAGTTCAAAAGTTTAGCGAGTGTCTAAACTGGATTGGTGTTCGCAGTATAGAGTGAATGCCTTAGGGGCATTTAGTGAGTCAGAAGAAGAGAAGTTTCTTTGTTGATAGTGAAGAAAGGATATTCACCTCAAAGGGGAAGATTTGTTGTGAATGAGTCAAATAGTGCCTTGACACTGCACCGTGTTCGGCGATACACTTTTGTGTCATTAATAGTAAGTTGTAATACAATGGATGATTTTCTTATTAGTGTATATGAGCCCATTAGTCCCACTGTCTAGTAAGTCTATTTATTCCCATTAAATAGACTACTAGGACTACACAAAACACAATTTGAAATCTGTAACCTTTTCTATCATAGTGAAACTCTTTTCTCTGGCGGCGCCCGTGGACGTAGACAATCGTCAAACCACGTTAACTCATGTGTTCATTTCAGTCTGTCCTTCGCATATGTTCTGTGCTTGAGCCATTTTGTGATAATTGCATAGTGATTTTAATAACACAAACATTAAAACATAATATTTATCGTTGCAATTTGTTGTTGTGTTTGTAAAATATCTAATTCTTTTAATGTACAAACCAAAAAAAATTCATATTAAAGTTGCAGGCATAATTTTGAACTTATATATCTATATCATTTTTATTATGTTCGAGTGCAATCCAGATTTGGTTGTCCATTATATAAATACAACAAAACAAGTAAAAAAACTCTCAAAAAAATTGTATATCCCCAATCAATTTCTTTATGTTAGCTCGAATATTTTTGTTTATATACTTGTATATTTCATTTTTGTTTCCTCGACCTCAATTTTCATTAGTTAACAAAACATTAAATAACGCGCATAATGCACAACATCGTCAAATCTGATAGTACAATGGAGCAACTATAACAAGGACTCCATGGACAATTCAATTAATCAATAGAGAAACCTGAGAAAAAGACTTATTCTCTCTCAAGAAAGAAGCTTCATTCCATCAATGGCGTTCTCCGGCCATAACCTCCCTCTCAATCAACTTCTATTTCAACCGTTCTCTCTTCACCATCTGAAAGTATTTGATGGATTCGTTTCCATTGCTACATGAAAATCTTGGCTTATCAAATAAAAAAAACAGAGTACCAATGAACAACAATGATGAATTCAAGACTTACGCTGATGTCTTAAACCCCAAACCTTTATGCTCATTAAAATGCTTCAGGCCAGAAAGCATTTTCTTAAAGAAAGATCACATATCACTCCAATATGATATGAAGTTTCTTGACCATTTAAAATATGTTTCAATGGTTACGCTCGTTGGAACGTTTTCCCACGGCTTGCACGAACACAAAATCCTCATGGAATTCTTTCACTCCTTCAAATTAGAAAAAGAATTCAGATACACAATAAAAGATTCAAGGAACATACTAATTGAGCTCGATTCCAATGCCGATCTATGCAAAATCTAGAAAAACAATATATGGACAATAAGCTCCTCTAATATGAAACTTCTGAAATGGGCAGAAGATTTCAATAGTAAACACAAATGTCCAATTTCGCCAGTGTGGATCAAGACTGGAAATATCCCTGAACATATCTTTAATAACCAAGTTATCTTTGATATTGCTTCTGCCATTGGCAGGCCTCTGCATGTCAAGGTTCTCTCTAAGAACAGGGCATTCCATAATGCTTGTATGGCTTGGGTTGAAATGGACGTCACTAGCAAACTTCTTTATGATGTTTGGATAGGTTTTGGTATTAACCAATGAAGCTGGGTGAAGATCAACTACTTAAATGTACCAAAATACTGTGAAAACTGTTTTCATCTTGGTTATCTTTCGGAGCAATGCAAGAAGAAATTAAATAGAAATGTGTTGAATCTTCATGAACACAAGAAAGAAATTCAAGAAGTTGTTCAAAAAATGAAAAAATTGAAAGTAATCAGTTTATTATTCATAGTCCAGCTGAAAAGAACAACATATCGAATCAAGGTGACGAGGTTACAAATGTGCATATACAAGACGTTGATATCCCTAAAGATGCTGAAATTCTTGATGCAATTGATACATTAAAGTTTGGTTATACTGCTGTGAACTGTGGAATACATGACAAATCTATAAACTTCTCTCCTAAGTTTGAGAATATTGGCAGTCTTCAGTCCTCACCAAAATTCTTGGAGGTGGTTGTTGATAGCAAGGCTATCGTTGAGGATGAATTAACAACTAATCTTGGACTGCAAAACAATTCTCCAAGCTACCATGATAACACTGATCATGGTGTGGATAAATGTGGCATTGAACCTGAAAGTGCTTCCTCAAAGTTATCTCCTCTCAATGCTATATCCATCAGCCCGACCCAATCATCCTCAACCAATTCTCCAGCTAGTGATCATGAGGATAACAACATCACAGACATGTCTGTCACGCCAAAGGTTGTCAAAAGATTAACAAGGAGTCAGAAAAATAAAGGTATCATGAAGGAAGACATCGAAGAGGAAGAAGACGTTGATTTCAAGGAAATAATTGACATTAAACTTAAGTTAGCAAAGAATAAAAATGCAGCAAAAGGAACATTTCAATTCACGGGAACAAGTAACACTAAACCCTTTCTTAATAATGATTAGTCTCATTAACTGGAACATAAGAGGTATCAAAGATAAATCTTCTCTTAGAAGACTTAAACATCTTATTAAAAGCAACAATTCTTCTTTGGCTGCAATTCAAGAGCCTTTAATTGGTTGTGATCATATGGAGAATATTGAAGAGTTTTAAGAATGCTCAGGGGTGATTTTGTGATATGAAGATCTCTTAGTGTCAAAATAGTTTATAGTACTTTGTTTAGGAGTCTTTTTAGAGAGAGAAAGTAAGGATTAGGTTAAGTAGAGAGAGAAAGTAATATTTTATTCATCTTGGGATCTGTGAAGCGTGTGTGGTCCTTTTATAAGACAATTGCGGGCCCCACACGCTTTAATTCCCGTTTATTACACTTTTGGTCCCCATATATTTTCATCATCTCATAATAGATACTTATTTAGCAGTCTATACAATTTGTCCCCCTAATATAATTTATTATTTACAATTCTCTCCTAACAAACTTCTTCTTTACACTTTTCTCCTTGACAAACTTCTTCTTTACAATTTTCTCCTTAACAAACTTCTTCTTTACAATTTCACCATGTCTTTTATTCTCTCTCATCAGTAGCCCCCCAGTCCTAGTAAAAATAGTTTTACTAGGACTGTAAAGAAGTCTCCATTGCTCCCTCGAATATCTTTTCCTCGGATAACTCTTCTTCACTTGCAAAATTTCCTCCTCGAAAATGCTTTTGGACAAAACCATGTCTCTTTGAAAGAGCGTCTCCTCGAAAAAGCGTCTTCGTAGCAAGTGTCTCCAGTTACTTTTTAGGTCACACTAACCAGTAGCCCCCCCCCCCCCCCCGAATCCTTGCAATGTCTTGACAACGCTTGACACAATCCTTGACAACATCGTGCATCGGAATTCGCTGTATCAGCACATCAAAGCCATCAAAACTGATCTAAGAGATTGCAAGGATTGGATCAAGGGGATATGATATCATCAGTCGTACTTCATTGCCAGCACATATGTTAGAAAGCGTTTCGTATCCTACATGCTAGATTATGCCTCTATACCTTCTCCCGCGCTTTTCATCAACCATTGTGCACCTATATTTCTCGTAATACCCCTAGGAAAACAATAGAAAATGTCCCCAGGCCTGACTTACCTTAAAAGCCCATTGTCTTCTATAAATACTGATCTCTTTCATTAATAGTTCCACCCAGAATTTCTAGAGAGAGAAAGTTGGCTTACAAACCTCGTCGGATTCCAGAGTGGCTCCTTATTAGAAAAAAGTTCGAAGAGAGAGTCGCTGCTGGTGAATACACTGAAACTCAACCCCCACCTGCTGTTACTACATTCTACGGTTCGTGGCCCCCTCCTGAAAATTCGACAACCATTATTCCCCTCGAAATAGCACAACAAAACCAAATCAGCAGCCTCGCCACCCTTGGAGTAATGGGGAAAGAAAAACACCACAAGCACTCATCGGGAAAGAGGAAGAGACACCATAAAGAGAAGCATTCAAATGAACGCAAACGTACTAAAGAAGTGCCACCAACTACCCCTGACCCTCCTCGAACTGTGGTGGTGGATACTATTCTTCCAAAGACCGGGAACCCTGTATCAAGCCTTCCAGCCACTCCATCTATAACTGCGACTGGAAGTCCCCGATTTTCCGCAGGAAAAACTGTAATAACCGAAGAAGAGACTCGAGAACTGCGCAACAAAGCCTTAGCTGCTAAAGGAAAAGCCATCGCCTCGGACAATCCTGAGCCATCTACTCAGGATATTCAGGTTGCTGATCAAAAAAAAGTCCTCAAGCTTCCTGTGGTATCATCTAGCAAGCAGCCCATCTCCCCGGACCATGTTGAGCCATCTACTCAAGCAATTCAGGTCATGGATCAAAACAGAATCATTGAGACCCCGGCAGAGTCATCAAGCAAAATGCCTATCGCTCCTCCAACAATATCCGAAGAGCATGCAAACCGAATTGCCCCCAAATCAAAGGGAGACATAACACTTCCCTTATAACTTGATGCCATCGTAGGCAACAATATCCGAGGGATTGAGAACAAACATTTGGTTACTCTTCACAACATATCATACAAGTAATTTTCTCCTTCGGAAGAAATGTTATTGCGGACCCGTTGGTGCATCCCTTCATACATCGATATTAGGTTCCCCTCCGAGGGAGAGACCCCATTATCAGTGAGGGATAATGAGCTTATAGTATATACCGAAATCATGAATTGGGGACTAAGATTTCCTTTAGACCAATTTTTCATTGAATACTTTGCTAAAATCGGCCTTTGCCCTTCTCAAGTCAGTCCCAACATGTGGTTCACATTGATGGCACGCATCATGGCATCAAGAATTTCAGGCCAAGAATTTACCTTGGAGCAGCTCATCGGACTATCTAGGTTAGCTAGGAACCCGATCTTCCCATTCTATTCATTAACCTTTAGCCGAAGGCAGAAAGTGTTGAAGGACTTGCTAGAGGCTGACAAGAAGTGGAGACAACAATTCATCTTCTTCTCAGGCCATTGGGAAACAGGCTCAGAATCAACCCCTTCGAACCCCCACGAATTATCTCTCATGTGGACCAACAAATGTAAGTCTTCGAACTATTTTACTTATGGTAACCCCTCGAATAATGGGATTCTAACTTGATATATTTGTAGCTATGACTAGTGTCTCCAAACCATTTGCTGATCATGTAGAGAGTGCCACTACCATTTTTACCAAGCTCAGCGAATGGGCCAAAGAGAAATGGGAAAATAGATTTCGTCTGTGTTTTAGGGATAATAATATGGCTTTGAGCAGACTTTGGAGGTTGAACCCCCTTGATCGGTTATCCTTAAAAGAATTGATGAACCCCCATTCTCGTGCAAAAAGTCACCTGGGTGAATCCGATAAGGAAATCCCCACTAAGAAACAGCAGCCACAAATGGAAGTAGCCATTGTCCAAGAGCCGGCCTCCTCGGCCAACAGAGTGATTCCCAATCCTGACTCTCCCCCCAAAAATTCCGTCCATCCTTGGAAGAACAAAGACTTGAAATCCAAAGAAAAGGAGAACAAGGCTGCCCTGGAGCCTATCCAAGAGTTATCCGAGGACGGAAAAATGCAAAACGATGTCCCCGAACCTGCCCAAGAAACTGAGCCCCAAAGGGTATTGGGTGAACCTGAAAATGAGGTTGGAGATAACTCTCCCAAGCAAAACTCAAACTTGACACCCAGCACTCCTCTCACCCAAGCTTCACATCCAGCTCCCCTCGTAGAGCCCCCAACATTAGCTCTACTACAAATTCCCTGAAGTAAACCTCCCCAACATGTTGACCTTAGAATTCTCGAAGGGGAGGCCTCGGATTTTGACGCTGCGGCCTTAGGTTCACCCACCAGCTCCTTCGAAATCCCTCGAGATGATGAATTTTCACTAAGTCTACGGAGCTTGCTGCACACCTCTGTCAATAGGGGAAATAAAATGCATCGAGAGAATTGAAAAGATCACTATAAGTTCAAAGCCTCCTTGTTGGTTTCACAACTTAAAGAAGCCAAGAAGCAATATGCCATTGTGGAGAGCCAAGAAGATGCACTGTATGAGAGACTATCTGCATCTGGAAATTACGTCATCATGCTCGAAAGATGCTGCCAAGAAGAAAGGGACCTCTATCAAAAGAAGACGGAGGGCCAAGAGAAACTCATTATCGAGTATCAAAAGGCTCATGAAGTGGCACGCAAAGGTTTTAACAATTGATGTAATGACTATAATTTTTTTATAAAGACAGAGAAAGGTTGGTGAAGTGCATCGAAGATTTTCCTCGGCAGGTGGAAGGGGAGAAAGGAAAGGCCGTGAATGCCTATGCGACCAAGTGTACAAACAATTTTGTCATTCGAGATGCGAAAGTTCGAGCAGGCCTAATAACTCAACTTCATGTGGAGTATCCCGAATACGACCTAGGCAGCTTTTGGAAACTTGTGTCCCCGGATCTTCGTCCTCCTCAAATTGTTGTCAGTGAGAGTGAGTCATCGGACTCCGAGGAAAGCCATTCCCCTGATAAATCCCAGTTGTAGGTAAAAGATGGTGGGCAAGTTAGTAGTTTTTGTGTATAAGACCTTATAAGGCGGTTTTTGTTTTCCCTTTTACGTCATGCGAAGAGATTTACTCCTCAGATTTTTGCATATTCCATAACTGGGAATGTGTAATCGTGTAACTTATTATTTATCTTTTTATCCTAATCGCTTGCCAACTCTATATCAATTCTGGCTATGGTATGCGTTGAGGCACAAAATATGATGATCCCAACTAATAATTCAAAGTGTTTAGACAAGGAAAAGAACAATTCGAGGCACAAATGATTGTGACCCAAATAATAGTTTAAGGCAAAAAACAATTCGAGGCACAAATGATTGTGACCCAAATAATATCACAAGGCAAAGAACAATTCGAGGCACAAATTATTGTGACCCAAATAATAGTTTAAGGCAAAAATCAATTCGAGGCACAAATTATTGTGACCCAAATAATAGTTTAAGGCAAAAATTATTCGAGGCACAAATTATTGTGACCCAAATAATAGTTCGAGGCAAAAAATAATTCAAGGCACAAATTACTGTGACCCGAATAATAGATCGAGGCAAAAAATAATTCGAGGCACAAATTACTGTGACCCAAATAATAGTTTGAGGCAAAAAATAATTCGAGGCACAAATTACTGTAACCCAAATAATAGTTCGAGGCAAAAAATAATTCGAGGCAAAAAGTACGTCGTATTAAGCAGCTCATAGGGACACCTCGTTAAAACCTTCCTGTGCCTATCAGGGTAGAAAAGAGTATGCCCTCGCTATGTGTTATAACTTGGAGATACAAAAAAGGAACAAATGTTACGCTCTTAGCTAGTTCCTCATTCTAGATACAATTTTAAGTGTTCAATGTTCCATGGTAGCCGCAAATATCGCCCTTTCTTGTCTTTTAATCGATACGTACCTTGTTTTACTTTCTCGGTTACTTCATAAGGGCCCTCCCAATTTGGTCCCAATTTACCAAGACTCTTTTCTTTAGTGTGTCGAAAGACTTTACGTAGTACTTTGTCCCCCACTTTGAAATCTCTATGCCTTACTTTAGATGCATATCGACTCCTCATAAGAGCTTGATAATGTAAGGACTTCAACTGTGCGCGTTATCTTTTTTCTTTAACCAAATCCAACTCCAAGGCTCTGCTTTGATCATTCATGTCTGCTGTATAAGTTGCTACACGATATGAAGGGAAAGAAATCTTTGAAGGGACAATGGCGTCCATACCATATACCAAGGCAAATGGAGATGCAGCAGTGGCAGTTCGAGGCGTTGTCATATAAGCCCACAATACTACTTGTAAATAGTCGGGCCATTTCCCTGCCTTTCCTTCCAAATTCTTTTTAAACCATCGAGAATTGTTCGATTAGTCACTTCCACTTGTCCGTTAGTTTGGGGATAAAATGGGGCAGAAAAACATTGTCGTATGCCCCTGGAAAGGCAAAAACTTTTAAACTCCTTGTTATCGAACTGAGGCCCGTTATCCGTTGTGATTTGCAACGGTACCCCAAAGTGACAGCAAATATTGGACACGAAAAATTTAATTGCGTCTTTGGATTTCGTCCCTGTTAGGGGTTCCGCTTCCACCCACTTAGAGAAATAATCTACCGCCACTATTATAGTCTGTCTGCCTCCAGATGCCATTGGTAGGGGCCCAACTAAATCAATGCCCCACCTGTCAAATGGGACCGCCTCTGAAATACTCTCCAATAATACCCTAGGCTTGTGGATTATGTTTGCATAGCGCTGACACGTATCACATCGTTTGACCAAATCTTTTGCATATGAAGCAATAGTCGGCCAATAGTAACCAGCTAAAAACACCCGTCGAATTAATGCTTTATACCCACAGTGAGCAGAGCCTTCCCCATCGTGCAATTCGGATAGGACACATTATGATTCATCCCTGTTCAGACATCTTAGTAATGGTCGGCTCAAAGATTTCTTATACAGAACGCCTCCCAACATGATATACCCGTGAGACTTGAACCTAATTTTCCTAGCCTCGTACTTTCCAACAGGTAAAGTATCATTTTCCAAGAAGTCAATAATGGCTGACCTCCAATCATCTTTGATCACATTTCTCACCTCGTTAACATTCATTGTATGCTCTGCATCGATCATGACCGAAGAATGTTCCTGAATCAAGACCCATGGGTATTCCTCCGTTCGTGAGGTTGCGGCCAAAGAATCTGGGACAACATTTGCCTCTCTTCGAACGTGTTCATATTTGACCTACTCGAAATTAGAAACCAAATCTTTTAATGCCTTAAGATATTGTATCAGCTTATCTTTTTTGGCCTCAGACTCCCCCAAAGCTTGGTTTATCACCAACTGTGAGTCGTTGATCAGTTTAATCTTTTTGGCCCCACATATCTGAGCTAAACGCAACCCCGCCAATGCTGCCTCATACTACGCTTTATTGTTAGTTGCCTTGAAACCAAATTGAATATCTTGGAACATAGCTAGCCCTTCTGGAGAAATCAACTGGACACCCGCACCACTTCCAGAGTTGTTCGACCCTCCATCCGTTCGTACCAACCATTCCATTTCATCAAAATGGTCAATGACCTCCTCGTCATCTCTGTCTGAGTGAAATTCGACCAAAAAATCAGCCAAAATTTAGCCTTTTATCGCCGTTCGGGGCTCAAATACTATGTCGAAATCTCCCAATTCTACTGACCATTTAGTCATCATCCCAGAGATATCGGGCCTTTGTAATAAACCTTTTAGGGGGAAAGTTGTCCGAACAACTATAGGATGTGCCTGGAAATAAGGTCTCATCTTTCGAGCAGCTGTCACCAAAGCTAACGCTACCTTCTCCAACTTGAGATATCGTTTCTCTGCATCCAACAAACTCTTACTGACGTAATAGATAGGTTTAAAAAAGGAGTCCTCTTCACGGAGTAAAACAACACTGACCGCACAATCTGATACTGCTACATAGATAATTAATCTCTCCCACAGCAATGGTTTAGACACTATATCAGGGGATGTCAAATATTCCTGAATTTGGCGAAAAGCTGCTGAACACTCATCAGTCCAGTTAAATTGTTTGGCGTTTCGTAATACCTTAAAGAAAGGTGCACATTTGTCTGAGGATCGAGAAATGAATCTATTCAACGCTGTCAATCTCCCTGTCAAGATCTGGACTTCCTTGATATTTCGAGGTGGAGTCATGGTGATTAAAGCTTTTATTTGGTCCGGGTCAGCCTTGATGCCTTTCTCACTGATGATATATCCAAGGAACTTGCCCGATCGTACCCCAAAAACACACTTTTCCGGGTTCAGTTTCAAATTGACCTTACTCAAATTATTAAAAGTCTCCTCTAGGTCAGCAAAATGATCTTCATCCTGCAAACTCTTGACTAACATATCATCGATATATGCTTCGACATTCCGACCAATCTGTCCCTCAAAGGTTTTGTTGACCAGACACTGATAAGTTGCCCCCGCATTTTTTAAGCCAAATGGCATGACCTTGTAGCAATATAACCCTCTCCCGGTAATAAACTAAGTGTTTTCTTCATCGTGAGCATCCAACCGAATTTGATTATACCCAGAATACGCATCCATAAAAGACAACAATCGATTTCCCGAGGTCGAATCCACTAACTGATCAATGCGGGGCACCGGAAATGGATCCTTGGGACAAACTTTATTTAAGTCTGTGAAGTCAACGCACATTCTCCACTTGCCATTCTTTTTCCTGACCAAGACTGGATTCGAGGCCCATACGGGATAATGTGACTCGCGAATGTGGCCTATGCTTAACAGCATTTCCACTTCCAAAAGAATAGTTGTAGCCTTCTCTAGAGAAACTGGTCTCCTCTTCTACACAATAGGTCTAACATCAAGTCGTACCGCAAGTTTATGACATATTATCTCCGATGGTACTCCTGTGACATCCTGTGCACACCAAGCAAACATATCGAGTTTGTTAGACAAAAACGCAATTAATCTTTCTCTGAACTCAAAAGAAATTTTTACTTCAATCTTCAGAGATTTGCCGTTTTCAAATATATGTGCCTCAGAATCCTCTTCTGGGACCAGAAATCCGGGGGTCTTCCTCGGATCATCACATGGAATGATTTCCGAGGGAGGCCCCTTTAATTGCTATGCCTTATCCAATGTTTCTCCCCGAACTCCCTTCGAGGATAAAGCTATCTGGTAACATTCGCGGGCCATTTTCTGGCTGCTTCTAATTATCCCGATGTTGTTCCCTACCACATATTTTAGACACTGATCCACCGTCGAGATTACACCATGCATTCGGGACAACCAAGAGCGACCCAAATAGCGTTATACGAAGTCGGTGCGTCGACAACAATAAACAATACTTCCACCTCCTTCTTGAACGGCCCCCGGCCTAACTCGACCACACACTGAAATTCTCCAACCACCACTGATGTGGCAACGGTAAAGCCCACTATGGTTCCGTCGGAACGTCGTATAACTGGTGGGTCAGAAATTCTCCTGTAAGTGCTCATAAATAAAATATTCGCTGAACTTCCTGTATCAATAAGTATCTTCTGAACTTGATCTCCAGTAATACCCGCGACAACCACCACCGTATCCTCATGTGGGCCCACGATATTTCGCATATCATCATCGTCAAAACATATGATGGGGGAGAGCAATCGGTGCATTTGTGATGATACCCCGGCCTCAATATGGGTAGTTAGGTTGACCATGTGCCTCTTTCGCGAGCTATTGGAATTCCATGCGATGGTATCCTCTCCAAAGATGGCCATCGACTCAAAGAAAGCACAGAGGTTGTTCACTTTCCCCCTCAGAATAACCTCTTCCACCATATTTACATTGTTCTTGCCCTCCTTAGGATCCAGATACTCTTGTTCAATATAAAAAACATCAACCTCCTCGGAAATCACCATGGCTGTATCAATGTTCTTTGGAACAGTCTTTACCACAGTATTTTTCTGAGAGTGCTTTTTGACAAATTCTAACAACATTCCATTTTCGATTAAAGCTTGCACTTCTTTTTTCAAGGCTATGCAGTCCTTAGTGTCGTGCCTGATATCTTCGTGATACTTACAATACTTGTTAACACTTCTGCTTTCCCTCGGAGTCTGAATAAGAAAAGGTTTCCTGAATGGTACTGTGGATCTCGCCTTATCAAATATAGCAGCAACATTTTCCGTTAACTCCGCGAAGTGGTCCGGTCGAATCCACTTATTTGACATTGGTCTGGCCCCTTGATTGTAATTTTGCTGGTTGCCATAATATTGTGGGTTTGTTTTCTGCCTCGGCGGATACTGACCCGTAATTTTTTCCTGAACATTGGCACGAGGCCCTTGGTTACTAGACTCAGATCTTTGAAACTGGTTCTGGTCCAATTGGTCGCCGGATCCTTTCTCAGATGCATGAGTTTCCTCCACCAGGATTCTCTTCTCGACCTGATCCAATAAAGCTCCGAAAGACATAGCCTGACTCTCCGCCACCGTGTCCTTTAATAGTCCGGGGAGTAGGCCCATTCTGAAAGCTGCAAGTGCCACTGAGTCTTTACAATACTCCATATCAGTTTTTGTTTTGACGAATCGATTGGTATAATTCTTCAAGCTTTCCTCAACCTTTTGTTTGCAATAGATTATCGTATCTCCGTTAGCTCTAAACGTTTTGCTCCCCACAAAGTACTGTCTGAAGATATTCCAGAACATGGAAATTCTTTATCGAGCCCTGTGGAAGCCGATTATACCATTTGGAAGCCACCCCTTTGAAGGTCTGAGAAAATGCTTTACACAACAATTTATCATCGTCATCGAAATTAATCATGAAGTTTTTGAATTGCTCGATGTGGTTATCAGGGTCTTGCGTCCCATCGAACTTTTATAACTTCGATATATCGAAATGCTTTGGGAGATTGCCCACCAATATTTTCGAGGCCAAAGAGGAAGCCCTCCAATTATGACCTGTTCGATAAACATTGGATCTCAAGTATTCATGGCTCGGAAAATATAATCCCTCCTCGGATGGTAGGGTATATTGATGCTGCCACTCTGAATTTCGTGGGCCATCGTTTTGGTTTCCAGAGGGAAACTTCGTCTGGCCATAGCCCCGCTCATTATCTTGAGCATGATAACTCTTCTCCCTTGGAGATTTCCTCTCCGAGCTTCTTCCCCTCCGGTAATCTGCGTATCCTCGACCATGTCTTTTCTTTCTGTGATTTTTCCTAGGAGATGACTCCGACGAGCTATATCGAGAATAATCACTCGAGTCAGATGAATCCAAACGTCGTTTTTCTTTCCTCATCAACGATCGTCGTACGTATCCCCTATATCTGTCGTCCATGTCTTTAGGACGAAAATCGGTTTCGTGCTCCTTTTTTTCACTATCTGGCTCCCTTCTTATCTCGGAGTGAAGTTTGCCTGAACAGTTTCCTTTTCTGCCTTCAATTTTTCGATCTCCAGCAACAGTTCATTCCTTCGAGCCAACAGATCTGAGTCATCAAAAATGTCTCCGACTCGCTGGCTCCCACGTGCCTCGTATTCCATGTCGTTCTGATAATCGTCGCCCACCATATTTTCCTCGCAATTGTTAACAAAATACTCCCCTTGCTCTTCCATAATTTCCTTCGGGACATGAACTATTTCCAGGAAGCGATTGTTGTCAGAACAATCTTCGTTTCCCACAGATGGCGCCACTGAAGAGTTTTAAGAATGCTCAGGGGTGATTTTGTGATACGAAGATCTCTTAGTGTCAAAATAGTCTGTAGTACTTTTTTTAGGAGTCTTTTTAGAGAGAGAAAGTAATGATTAGGTTAAGTAGAGAGAGAAAGTAATATTTTATTCATCTTGGGATCTATGAAGCATGTGTGGTCCTTTTATAGTATAATTACGGGCCCCACACGCTTTAATTCCCGTTTATTACACTTTTGGTCCCCATATATTTTCATCCTCTCATAATAGATACTTCTTTAGCAGTTTATACAATTTGTCCCCCTAATACAATTTATTCTTTACAATTCTCTCCTAACAAACTTCTTCTTTACACTTTTCTCCTTGACAAACTTCTTCTTTACAATTTTCTCCTTAAGAAACTTCTTCTTTACAATTTCACCATGTCTTTTATTCTCCCTCATCAAATATTACTAAAAATATTGGCCTTACTCATTATATTTCTAATGTCTCTAACAAAATATGGATTTTCTGGCATGATAATATAACTGTCAATTTTCTTGTTGACAATATTCAATGCATCCATATTGAGATTAATCATATGCCTTCAAACCTAAACTTTATATTAACAGTAGTGTATGCTAAATGCCAAAGGACTAACAGACTTGCCTTATGGGACACCCTTTATTACTTTCTACTTCTAACTCTTATTGGATGCTTTGTGGTGATTTTAACTCTACATGCTCTATGGATGATCATATAGGATGCTCATCTTTTTGTCAGAATATTGCTGATGACTTTAACAACATGATTGGCGATTGCAGAATAACAGATGCTGGTTATGCTGGGTCTAGATTCACATGGTCGAATAAAGCTAAATGGAAACATCTTGACTGGGTTTTTACCAACAACAATTGGAATGACCTTTTTAAAGAAACCAAAATGATCCACAAGGCGAGAACTGGATTCGATCACATGGTTATTGTTATCCTCCTATCTAATGATAGTCACTGTTATAAGAAAAGCTTTAGATTTCAAAACATGTGGTCTTTAGACAGTGACTTCATCCCTTTTGTCACAAACAATTGGAACAAAGAGCTAGAGGGTGGCCCTTTAAGAACATTTTGGTTGAAGCTTAAGAGACTAAAGGTAGGTCTTATTTCTTGGAACAAAGTTCATTTCGACAATATTTTTAATAAAGTGCAGGAACTTGAAGACAAAGTCCTTCAGCTAGAAGTTAAGAATCAAAATCAAAACAACAATGATTCTAGAACTGAATTATCTAATGCAAATGCTCAGCTTATCGTAGCTCACAAGATAGAGGAAGATTACTGGCTTCAAAAATGTTATGCAAGCTGGACTAACAATGGGGAAAATAATACCAAATTATTCCACAATTATGTCAACGAGAAAATAAAAAACATCAGCATCAATGGAATAAAAGACAATGATACCTGGATCATTGACAAAGAAGCTATTGGTCTGTCTGCTATTTCTTACTTCACTGATGCTCTAGCAAGTCCTCCCTACAATAACAGTCAAGAGTTGAACATCAAAATGCAGCATAATATATTCAAAAACATTCCTTGTATTGTCACTCAAGATGAAAACAAAAGCTTGCTTCAACTTCCTAGTGAATAAGAGATCTGAAGAACTATCAACAACCTCAATGCATCAAGTGTGGCAGGTATGGAATCAATTTTTTTACAAATCCTTTTGGATGATAGTAAAAAATGACCTAACTTTAGCTATCCATCACTTTATAAGAGGTTACAACATCCCTTAGGGTATTCTAACCACTGGTCTTTGCCTTATTCCAAAGTCCACTAATCTTACAAGATGGTCTGACTTCAGACCTACAAGCCTTTGTACCCTCCTAAACCGTATCATGTCTAAAACCTTGAATGACATGCTTATGAAATTTCTTCCTAGGCTCATATCTAACACTCAAGGAATTTTCATTCCTGGTAACAATATTCAGAACAACATTCTTATTGCTAAAGAATTACTATATGACCTTAACATGAAGATTAAAGATTGTAACATCATTATTCAACTGGATATGTGTAAAGCTCTTGACAAAATAAGCCACTCTTTCATCATTAAGGTTCTGAATTTTTTTGGTTTCTCTAAAAGGTTTACTACATTGATTAACAGTATGATATCTAATGTATTCGTCTCTATCCTTATTAATGGAGCCAACATTGGCTACTTTAAAACTGTTAAAAGTCTGAGACAAGGTGATTCATTATCACCAAGCCTCTTTATATTAGCAGAAGAGGTTATTTTTAGAGGTATTAATAATCTCTTTAATGACAATAAGCATATGAATTACAGGAATCGTAGTAGCGTCTGTATAAACATCATTGCTTTTGCTCACGGTATATTGCTTTTCACTAATAGCAAGGAAACTACTCTAGCTTGACTTAGCAATTTTCTGCAGGCATATCAGGATATCTTAGGGCAATTCATAAACAAAAGAAAAACTAAGGTCATTATTGTTGCTGGTGTTGATGCAATCAAAATCAACTGGGTCACCAAAAACACTGGTTTCAATGCAAACATGCTTCCTACTGACTATTTGGGAATTACCATCAATACAAATAACTACTCTTTCAACTATGCCAAACTTATCAACAAAATGAATAGAAGAATTAGATATTGGGAGTCCAAACATCTTTCCTTTGTTGGGAGATTAACTCTCATCAACTCAATGCTTATGAATATTGTTATTTATTGGATGCATAGCAATGTCATTCCTAATGGCATTATTGTCAAGATTGAGAAAGTTTTCAACAGATTCCCATGAGAGACTACCAGCTCTGACAAAACTACATTGGTGTAGTTGGCATCAGGTCTGTAAACCCTTCAATAAGGGAGGTTTAAACAACAGAAATCTATCTGACATTCAAACTTCCATCTCCTGCAAGCTTTGGCTCATTTTAGACAAAACAATACTTTATGGGCCAACCTGATTCACAACATATACTGTAAGAATCACCACCCCATTCAGATTGTTAACAATAATAAGGGCTCTATGGTTTGGAAAAGGCTCATCAACATTAGACACCTTGCTGAGCATCATATAAGCTGGAGACTAGGGAATGGTTTGACTGACTTTTGGCTCGACAACTGGTCTAAATCAAGTCCTCTCCTAACCCTTGATAATAGGTGGTACATTCCTGAGCATGTTAACAAATATTGGCTCAACAATTAATGGAAAGGACCTTCTCAACCCATCTGACCTAAGCCGCATTCAGTACTGTTACATAAATCAAGGTGGAGATGACGAAATCATTTGGAACCTATCCTCTTTTGGCACATTCAATCTTAAAGACACTTGGGAATCTATGAGAACTCACCACAATAAATCTACTCTTTTTGCTAAGATTTGGAATACTCTGACTCCTAAAAAGCACTATTTCCTTCATTGGAAACTCATCAATAACTACATTCCTACTAACTCTGTTCTTAGGCACAAGCATATGACTATAATCTCCAAATGCCAATTTTGTAAGAACTGTGAAACAATTACTCACCTTTTTATTGCTTGTGAGCTCGTTTGGCATACTTGGTGTCACTTTGCAGGCATATTCAACATTCCTATCTTCAGATACATGACAATTACTCACATGTCAAGAACTTGGTGTTGGTCCACAATAAGAACACTCACGTGAGACTGGTAATTCCATCTCTTATATATAGTGTATTATGGAAATACAGGAATTATTCAAAATTCAAAGGAGTTACTGCTACTCCTCAAATGGTAATTTCTACTGTATACAAAATCCTAAATAATATTCACTTTGTTGGTACCTTTACTACCAAACATTGGTATAATGACTTGAATGTGGCTAAAGATTTTGGTTTCCACTTTAAAGAGACTAAAACCAGAATTGACAAGGGAAGCCTTCTTCATGGAGATGGCTACTTGTATGGTAAGATTTATCCTCTAATGGCAGAAGCTCGTGCTCTGTTGGATGGGCTTCTGATCTGTCATAAGAATGGCTGGAACAATCTTGACATAGAAACTGCCTCTCAGCTTCTTGTCAACTATCTTAGTAATGAGATTTACCCTTAAGTCCTTAAACCTATCCTTAACTGTTGTAGAAGAATAATAACACCTACCATGGTCATCAATCATACCTTCAGAGACTAGAACATAGCAGCTGACTAGTTTGCTCGCTGGACTCTGAATTGTAAAATGAGACAAGTCATTGACTCTCGGCCTGCTCCTGTTAATCTTAAATCTATTCCAACTCTTGAAAGCCTAGGTATTGGATACATTAGTAATGAATTTTCTCACTAACCTTGTTTTTCAAGGAGCAGGGCCTCCTGACTCGTATTTAAGCTGCAGGTTTGCTCCCTTCTGCCTAGTTTATTGCACGCATACCCAACTAAACAACCATGGAAGGAGTCTCAATAAAGAGTAGCTTATAACGAAGGCTACAGAGAAACTATAGAGGATACTAAACTTAGTCGATCAACACTGAATGTGGAGTTTCAAGATGGAGCAGCACTGTACCTCGAATCTGATCTCTCCTGATTAGAAATCGAATTTGGAAGCCTGATGTTATCCTACAATGGAAGAACCGGATGCGAAGGCGGTAGTCAATCATCTGCGACGCGATCTAAAAATGGAAACAATTTTTATAATTCCTCAATTGGATTTCTTAAAATCAATAAATATCCGATTTATTAAAAAAAATACAATGAAGCAACTATCTCGGTCTAAAGCTCTGTTTTCTCGGGCCTATTAACAGTCAGCCCGTCAATGGTTACCAGACCAGGCCCAACTACGATTCCAATATCGCACACATACATTACCCGCTAATCAATCTTCTTTCATCTCCGAACCAACCAACACAAACAAACAATGTCACTTCTACCATCGTCCTCTCTACAACCAACACAAACTTTTTCGCTCTTCTCTCTCTCTACTCTTCACTCTCACAATTTCTCTCCGCCCCAAACCCTCACTTTCCATAAAAAGCTCAATTATATCTCCTCTTTCTCCCAACCCTCGTTCTCCGTCCAAAACGAAGATGTCGACGACCATGTCATCGGCGACTGCCTCGTCTTCGAAGACGGCATTTTCGAGGACCCCAACCTCCACCAAGATCTCTATTTTGCTAAACCAAACATTACTACTCCAAAATCGGAAACGAAGAGAAAGAGTAAATCGAGTGTGATGAACATCACTCCCATCGAACCAGAGAATTTGGTACCGGAAGAATGGCGACACGTACAAGACGAAGTCAATATCACGAAGAAAGAGAAACGAAAGATCGCTCAGCAACTGGAGTTTGGGGTTAGAGTTGAGAAGAAGAGACTAGGTTCGATTCCCTTGAGACATTTGAACCTCCAGGAGTACATGCCTGAGAAAATACCAAAATTGGATCAATTGAAGCCTCTGGTTCTCGATAATCCTTCTAGTTTTCGTGCTAAGGATGAAAAAGAACCTGATATGAGAGGTTCTTATTCGGCCGAACGAGTGGCTCCCAAGAATCCGAGGTGGGCGGCTTATGGGAAAGGTTTCGATGATGTTACACGATTCTTTAACAATGCGGATTACGAACCCGGTGTCAAGAAATCTGAAGGTAAAAGTAAATTCATCCTTAATCGTATTGCTTAAATGTTGTAAGCGATGATCATCCTTAATATACTACTCCACGTCGAATGTTGACGATTATCTATGCTTTTGATTTAGTGTATTTGAAGCTAATGTTAAACCTGTTGATGCATAAGTTTATTGTTTATGATTCTGGGAACTGCAGGCCCTCGTAAGTTATTTACGACTGAGGAAAAGTTTCTACTGAATAGTCGAATTCCTGATCTTTCTGCTGCTACATCTGTAAGTTTCCCGGATATTGCAGTGTTTTTTACGTTATGTCTCATCAATTTATGTCCTTTTTTTTTGTTAATATGAATTGTTTTTGGATCATAGTATCAGCTGCTTAAGTATGTAGCCAATGGTTTAAACCCTAGGCTTCCTCCTCGTATTTATCTAATAAAGTAATCAGAAACTATTTCTGCTTATAATGCAGTTCATAGCTTTTGTTAGAACTATTGAACTTTTTTTCTTCTGGGATGAACTCGGTAAGGTCAGTCAAAGTGTTCAATATAATCATCCGAGCTGGATATTATGGTGGTGCTTGGATCGAATTGGGATACTAGGGCTTTCTTGAGATGTTGAGTAAGACGAACCTTTAATACTTACAGAGTTGGTGTATAGGGTTTATGTGATCTTGAATGGGGTAAGGAATCACTAGGGTATATGTGCTTCACGTTCTTTCTCTTGGTTACCGAAGTAGAAAGGATGAATCAATTTCTTAGACATTTCATTTTTACAGATGTAACATGAATTTGAATATTTTTTTCTGTGGAACTATCTATTTGAACCTTATGTTGATTAAATCTCTTTGAGAATCAACTTGTTTCTAAAATTTGAGAGAAACTGTTTCTCCAGAGAAAATGGCTACCTCTTCACACACTTGCTGCATCAGGAGAGTTCTACCTCGTTGACGCCTTGCTCAAGCATAACATTGACATCAATGCAGTAGATACGGTATTTTGAGTAGTATCACTCTTGCATCTCTCTTAAGTATATGCTTCTATATGTCTTCCATGTAAATTATCTTGCCATTGTTCCATGTAGAATGGAATGACTGCACTCCATGGGGCAATACTTGGTAAAAAACAAGCAGTAACTAACTATCTTTTGAGAGAGTCAGCCAACCCTTTAGTTCGTGATCAGGTAATTTTTTGTGTTTTGCCTCTTTTTTTTTCCTGATTATATTCATAGAAACATATATCCAATTCATGTGTAATTCATACTGATAAGTGGGCACTTTCTTTAGGCAGGTTAGTAGTGGTGAAAGCACTGTTCTAAACGTAGATACATACAAATTTATGGATAAGATATTACCTGCTTTCTTATTTGAATTCTGAATTTTTGCTCTTTGCAATATCGCGAGTGAAGACTGACTTGCTTTTTACATGGATACACAGATGTGGAACCCATTATAGTATAAATTCAAAATTGTAATGCTAGGAGTGCTAATTTTCTTATTCTATCAGTCCAAGCTTTAATAATGTGGATTGCTTCTTTATTGAAAACAGGATGGTGCCACTTTGATGCATTATGCTGTCCACACAGCTTCAAGCCCATCAATTAAGCTTCTTATGTTATATAATGTTGATATCAATCTCCAGGATAATGTATGTTTAGCTGATTCTCCTAGTGCTTAAATAAATATTCTTTTTATATCACTCAGTTTGTTTGTAATTCTCATTTCATTTTTCATTTTTTAGAATGGATGGACACCTTTACATCTGGCTGTTCAGGGTCGAAGAACAGACATAGTTAAGCTTTTATTAATTAAAGGTGCTGACAGAAGTTTGAAAAACAAGGTAATCCTTCATAGTATTTGTTTTCTTGTGCTGAATAGGACTGTTCTACAATTTAAACATGAAAGGCTTGTATGGTGGTGCCAAACTTTTAAGCTAGCTTTAAAATAAGCTAATTCTGTCTATATAGAACAACTGTGAAAGATAAAATTATCAAGTGAAAAACTAAATAAGCCAAAAAAACTAGTTTTTAAAGTTTTTTTTTTTTGCTTAATGGGCCTTTTGATCTTCTTTTAAGCTAGTAATACAAAAAAAAAACTAGCTTATAATAAGTTGGATCAACCAAAAACTCTAATTAGTGGGATCAACCAAAAACTCTAATTAGTGGGATCAACCAAACACTCTAATTGTGTCAATTAGTCTGATGGAATCAACTGACCTGAAGGATCATGATTCAGTTGACATTTTTCTCTAACTCTTTTTATGTCAACTGTCCAGTCACTTCATAGGCTATTTAACTTGTTTCGAAGTCACCTTCTAAGGTTTTGTTTGGGTATTAAATTCTATCTGCACAATCAATTTTGTTTCAACTCTAACTTTGAAGTACTATAAAACAAAACCTCAAACCATCTCATGACTTTTCAAAGTTTTTGAACTCTCGTTCTCTAATTTCTTTGTCCATAATATGATTTTGTTGTTAGCCAAAACCGAAATATATAATATACTTAAATCTTTATGTGTTTTCAGGATGGACTTACTCCTCTGGGACTTTGCCTCTACAGTGGACAAGACACGATAACATATCAACTAATCAAGTTGTTGAAAGAGTTTCCTAATCGTCGCACTAACCCATACACTAATCAATCTATTTCAGTTCCCTCCGCCATTCCCAGATCGCTTAAACCAGTAAAGTAATAATCTCGCACAATTCGTTTGATGCAGAACACGACTAGCTAAGTATGTCAGTTATGTAATATGAAAACAAGTGTAATTAAGACCGTAATTTTCAAGACTTAGGCTTCTGCCAGGATCAACAAGAAGCGATTTCTTAGTTATTTTATTTATATATGTACTAATAATTCAATACTGATATAGCTTCAGGATTTCAAATGACCAAGTTGGCATGTACTTCTCTTTCAAGTAACCACTTCCCAGTTCGAAAATGTTACTAGTAATAAAGAAAATATTCTTATTCATCCATTGACCAAACCATAATTCATTAGGGGCCACAGTATGTGTTAATCGAAATCATTCCTAGTTTCGCTTGGACTACTGAAAATTGGCATCGGATTATTCTATCTTATTATCGAGCATGATGATTTCAAATTTAAAATATCAAATTTCAATTGGAGAAACGAGAAAGCAAAGTTGAAGAAATGAAAGTTAAATTTAGATATACCCAATAAAAAAAGAAGACGGAGAATTATTTAGAATCAAGACTTGCCGTATTTATGCCAACAGAGTAACATAATAAAACATCTTCTAGCAATATAAAATCTTGAACGTCTCTCCTGTACCATCGCCATACAGCCTGCGTTTCTCTTCACCGGAGATGAAGATGGATCCTCCCATTTTCCGTCTCTTCTTTTAATGCTTCTCGATGAACATTGACCCATCAAACACGCAATCTATTTTCCGATAACAAAATCCGCAAGATATCTTAAATTTAATTTATAACGTAATGTGTCTCTATATCTCTCTCTCGAGTCTCGACGATTATAAGAAGAAGCAATTATGTAGATGGTTTTTTTTTTTCTGTTGGAAACCAATTATTATCTGGTCATCCTCAGTTCAACTATTCTCGTTCCATTCTTGTTATAATAACGAATAACCCCTTTAACTATTTTGTTTTTCAAAACCACCCTCTGAAAGTCTTATATTGTCCAGCAAACACTCTCACTCCCTAAAAAATAGCAACTAATATTATTGGGACGAAATATTAAAAAAGAAAAACTACCTGGTTGACATCTAATGCTTTTGTAAGTGAATATTTTAAAATGAAATTAAAAAGAAAAAGTTGAAGTGATTCCGAAACAAATAAAATATACGTAGAAATGGATTTGATATAAAAACGAATGTCATAGATGAATTAGAAATAAAGAAAAATTAGCTTATGTATGTTCTTTAACACGAATAGAAAACAACTACCATCGCTCGCCTCGTATCAGATCGTGATTGATAATATGCTGTCCACGTTTCGCTTTTTCATTGGTAGCCCCATCACATTACCAAATACGGTTCTTTATATCGTTTTCGTGGGTTTAACTTATAGTAATTCAATTATGTGTAGCCTAGCACCTAACAAATATTAAGAAAATTAATAGTAGCAGACTAGTAGTAGTAGTAGCGGATTGTTGAAGAAATAATTATAACTTATAAGATTCCTTCTGGGTTGGGCTGGGTGTATTTACAAATAATGAATCATGACGTACAACATCAAACCGTGTTACTGTTGAAAACACACGAAGTATGAATATGGTTTTCCAATCGAACCAACCCCTTAATATAAATAATACTAATAAAATAATCATCATTATGGTTCTCCAATTCCACCAAACCCTTGTACTTATGTATTAAAAAAACATATTGGATTGTACCAATGATGTTATTAAAGGATTAATTTGACATACAAATATGAGTTAACATATTTACGTAGGATATTACTTATTATCTATGGCTAAAGCTATTTCCTCCATGTTATTTTTTATTTCTTCCATCTTCAAATTTTCAAAAATACTAACCAGTGACTAGCTTTTACCAAATTACTCTTATTTTTATTTCAAATTTATCACTGGATACCATTTATCTAATAGATAGTCTTATATGAAAAAACACAGCATTAACCTAACTTTAATCCAAGATATATGATTCTACCTCTAAAATTAACCCTAAAACAAAGAACTTTAATTTTATTGAAGATTAATCATGGAAAATGAAGAAACTCAAACAAAGCCGGAGAACAGCACTCAATCGACAAACAAGATAATCTAAACTTGTTTTTACGTTTTACAACTTCGTAGCTTGAAAATACCTATTTCGAAACTTATTTTTTTCAGCTAAACCCGAATTTTACAGTTCTGAAAGAAAAACAACTATTTCCGAACCGGGCATTAGGAATCAGGTGTAATTTAAAAAAAAAAATGTGCATCTGATTCCGAGAGGGCCACTCGGAATCAGATGTCTTAAGTTTGAACCAAGTTGCAACTGATTCCGAGTGGGCCACCCGGAATCAGTTGCAAGTTTTCAAAAAAAAAATGTGCAACTGATTCCGAGAGGGCCACTCAGAATCAGTTGCAAACTTTCTGTCCCGTTAAAAACATCATCCGATAAACATGCTCGATGCATTTAAAAAATTGCATAAAACTTTTCCAAACCAAACCCTAATCAAAAATGAAAAAGCAAAGAAAAATGAAGAAATCATACCTTTTCCAAGCCTTCTATCTTCTCTCTTCGAATGGTTTTATGAAGAATGGGTTTTCTTCACCAAGCTTCTCTCTCTTTTGTGAAGAATGGATTTTCTTCTCCAAGCTTTTTCTCTCTCTTCAATTTGTAAGGTACTGGTTTTGTTGTTTTGTGAAGAATGGATTTAGTTGTAGTGAATGGGTAATGGTATCTTATGGTAATAGTTTTTGAAAAAAAAATGGGTATAAGGGCAAATGTGTATTTTCTTTTATGGAGGATATAACAACATGGGGTTTTTCAAATTATGGGGGAAATAATAATTTTGACGGGAAATAGCTTTGGCCATTATCTATAATTAATATATATATATATATATATATATATATATATATATATATATTAATTTGAACTAATCAATATTTATAATAATAAATATTTATAAAGACACATATAAATTAAATTAACCGAATTTATTGTTACATATTTAATTAAATACATATAATTAATATTTAGTGTATTTATATTAAAATAATAATATCACGAAAATATATAGTGCCTACCCGAGGGAGAATGTTAATTAATCCAATATTTTAGTTAATAGGTTTAAATATCTAATAAAAATTATAGTGTCATTGCAATAACCAATATATTGGACTATAACAACTTAAAAATTAAATAAATCATTGCTTTAATAAAATTAGAGTCGATTCTTAAACGGCTTAAATTAAATTTAAACACTTTTAAATAATTTTAAATTTTAAATTTTCCAAATATAAATAATATTTTGTTAAATTTAAGAAATTGTATCATTTATAAAAATAAAATAAATCTATATTTTCTTAATTCACATCTCCTATCCCATGATTATAAGTTGTTACTTTGTAAAAATGTTGTTTCTATGATTCTAGAAACAGTTAGCTTTAGCAGGTTCTTCATAAAAGAATCGAGTAGATTTTCTTGTGCAAAACGAAAAGAATCCAATACTGAAAAATGCAAATCCGTACGTATGTTTTCTTTCACTGTTATTTATCTTTAAAATATAAAGATCAAGTGGTATTAGAGAAATTTGATAGCTACATGGAGATGAATACATTTTGATTAATTATCCTAAAACCCGGTTGAATTGATTTAGTATAAGAGAAAATATCTAACATATTTTCTGATTATGAGAGCTAATTTTGTGTTAGGGGTTCACGATCATAATAAACACATTTAAGATTGATTAGTGTAATCAAGTGCACGTAATTGATTATATGTGATGCATGATTAAAGTTGCAAGTATGGAATTCAAAAGTATTTGGACAAAAAAATTATTCAGATCAATTTAGGGTTCTGATTTTTTATCACGACAAAATAGTTCGTTGCGACAACAGATCGCCTTCAGTATCCCTCTTCCATGTGACCAACAATAGTTCATTACGACAAACTGGAAGAGTAGGATTTTCTCCGCGACCGACGGTGTCGTGGTCGCGATAAGCTGCTGATGTTCGCAATATGTTTTTGTTTTTCATCTTTGCGTTTGCTTGTATATGATTTTTTTGCATTGAACCCCTTCAGGCCTGCAGCAAATCGATTCAGGGTTTGAAAAGTTTTAATCTTTATTGTATGTTTCTCAATTCATATATAAAACATATTTATTACTTGCATATATAAGTTGACATGTACATTTATGTTGTCATATTTGAGTGCAATGCTAAACACTTATAATGATCAAGAAAGTGTGACATTCAGGATGAAAGATAATAATCCGTTTTCATTGGCACTTTGAGTCTAGAACTTGGACTCTAAAATGTACGGGGTGATGTCCTGCATGCCCATAAATTGTTTTTTTTTCACTTTTACAATTTTGAATGATATTCATCCCCCTTCAGATATTTGAGCACTTGATGGGATAATTCACATCATAGAACTGCTTCAGCTGTTAAAAGCATAACAAAATACAACGTATTAAGATCTGATTGGTAATATATATAATTAAGTTGCGTTTGTATGAGTTATAATGTGAACATTTCATATGACCATTTCATCGAACTTCACTGGCAGACTTGCCATCCCACACGCATGGGATCTGTCGAGGTGAGTCATGTAGGAAATATTTTTGGTGGCTCATGGCTTAAGGAACGATTTTTGTAAGTGTAAAATATCCCCACTGAATGTTATCTCACATTTGTTTTAATGGTAAACAACCCGTCATGATACTCGTCATTTTACTTTTCAAAAGTTAAGCGGAGTGTATAAATAATACATTAAAAATGTTAAAAACCAGCCATAAAAAAGATAATGCGGATCCAACCATCATACCTTCTCTTCATTCAAAAGATACATGAAATTTCCAAAATTAATTTATGGTAAATATTTTTACAGATAATGATGATTCGTGCATAAAAGAGTTATAACATTAATTAATTGTATAATGCACTGACGCATACCGTCTATGATAAGATTATGAAATATTGGGGGCCTAAATATAATACAATTAAGGTTGTATGTGATAAATTGTATAGTTAAAAGATGGTATTTATACTACTTGTAAATATAAGGGGGTTAAAGTGCAATTTATCAATTTGTATAACTGATTGAGTTAAACTAAGTCTGATGCGACTATAAATAAAGACAAAGACAATGAAGAAAGGGGGACACTTTTTCATTAGATTGATTTTACTTTCTCTCCCTATAATTAAGCTCTTTTTTTTACTTTCTCCCTCAAGAAACAAGATTCACACTTAACGAATTGGCGACCACAGTGGGAGCGTTATTCGACTGGTACATTGATTTCACATAAAAAAAACTAGAAATTGTAGAGTTTTTCGTAGTTATATTGCTCTAGTTCGATAGGGAACCTAGAAAAAAAATTGATCCAACTGTTCGAAAAGTAATTGAAACTTTGAGATATGATTTATGTAAGGAAGAAATTAAAAACAATGATCAAATTCCACTACAACAACGTCCTTCAGACATTGAGGTTCGTATGAATCAGTTGGTGGATAAAATAACAGCATTAAACGGCAAGTATGTTCAAAGAGAACAACATATCCAGTCAGGTAGGCTAAATACTGAGGTACGACAAGTTGAAGAGAAATACGTGGTGGAAAATCAATTTGATCGATCATATACATCTCATCAGATTCAAAGCGATCGGAAGAAAACATATTTTGATTATGATAATGAATATCGTACCACACGAAAAGAAAAAAAATACAAACACAAGTATATTACATCTAGTGATGATGGATTTGATATCTCAGAATTTGAGGAAGGATTATCTAAGAAAAAGAGGTATCAGGGATCTTCAAAAGAAGAAAAAGGCTGGCCTCGAAATTTGCGTAAAGAATATAAACCAAAAAGAGATAATGTGCCGTATTGTTTAAGGGAATCTGGATGATGTGAATGGAATACATCTGACCAATACACAAGTGCAGGTGATCAGAATTTGTATGTTGTTATGGGAACGAGAAGAGATGACTAGTACGAACAAGGACTAGACTGGAGAAATTCTCCTTTAACTACTGAGATAAGGTCAATTACTCTTCCAAAGCGTTTTAATAACTCTAAAGTCTAAAAATTCAATGGGATGCAGGATTATGATGATCATATCGAACAATTCAAGAACTATATGATGAACTTCAAAGATGATGACATGCTGGTACAAAGAGCTTTCTCTCAGCCTTTCAAGGGCAAAACATTGAAGTGGTATAATAGGATTCCCATGAGATCTATTACCAATTTTAAAGATTTGTACACAACTTTCCGACGATAATTTGTAGGAAGAAAAGAAATGGGTGCAAATGGAGATACAATAATACTGGTGTGGATTAAATCTAATTATAGAGAGATTAAAAAAGAAATTAATTTTAGAGAGAAAACGTAAAGCTCGAGTATCGTTCACAAGTGAAAATGTCTCATCCTCATTACTTTCAGCCCTGGCTATTATATATAGGCGAACATGCTCAGAAGAACTGAAGAAGCTACAAAAATGGGTTAATTGCAATTTAACTCCCTATTTTTACAAATATACTAAAATTTGTCATATATCTTTCTAATTGTTTGTATGTCTTTAATTATTATATTTTAGTCCTCAATATTTTATATCCTTATCAGTAGCCTCCTAGTTCTTATGAAATTCAATGAATGAGAACTAGTTGTCATCATAAATATTTATTAGTTAGAAAAAAAATCCCATTTGCCAAAGTCCGAACTGCTTAAGGTTAGCTGATCCTATTTTCTTGGCAGCACATCTTGTCCTCGAATCAAAACAAACTTTCGTTGATGCTTTGAACATTTTCATATTGAGACATTTTCTCTTAACGGTCATACATGTTCGAAGTGAAAATTGAGAGGGTGATGATTCCTTAGGCATTAGGTCTGCCATTAGACCTGCCATGTGGCATGTGTCAAGTTCTCCTCTTCACGTAACCGTCAAGTATTCCACACAATGGATCCTTCCACCTCTTCTATTTCTCTAATATTTCTCTCTCTTCTTTCTCCTCTATAAATACTCCAAGGAGACATTATTTATTTACAAACGCATTTTAGAGAAAGAAAGTCTATTCTCACCAGAAATTCATTGGCTACCTTCATCTGAATCTTCAATTTCCAGGCTACCACCACCAAAAAACTCAAATTCTCCTATTAATTTTCAAGTTAGTATATAAAAACAAATCCAAAAACCAAAAAAATCAAAACCAATAACATTAATCTCCCCATAAACGAAACCCCCCCTCTTTGGTGCTTACGATTACTTATGCATTAGTGAACAAACTGGAGAATATAGAGCATCTGGGTTGATAAGCAACTCTCCTCGTTTCTCCACTGAAAAAATACGTTACGATAATTTCGATCCAAATCAAACTCCTCATGCGTTTTCAAGTTTAGCCACCCAGAAGAAACCTAATCATAAAAAACCCAAACATCAAAATTTCCTCAAACTTTACCATCACCAACTAAGTCATCACCTCGAATCCCTCCAACAACTTCCACTCCTCAAATCAACAGTAAAGTAACCTAGTCCACATCTTCTTCAAGAAGATCTAAGAAACTTCATCTCATGTTAGCTCTGAATCTCCTCCATAGCTGCAAGGAAACTCTTCAACTCCATCTAAAAACTCACCTCCCCCAAAGCCTTCCTAAAAGAAAAACCTTTATAGATATGGGAAACAATGTTGACAACACTTCACCTTCTATTGTCCAAAATATTACAACGAACCCTTCACCGTCTTCTCCTGCCCCGTGCAAAGTTGTTGAGACAATCATAGAATCTCAACACGATCCCTCAAATAAAGAGCAAAGGAAACCAGCCTTGACTCTCATCCCACCTCAACTTATAGATGAGGCTTCCGAGTAAGAGGTTGACTCTGAAGCTATCCAATCAAACATCAAAGCTGACACTGAAGATGACGCTTCGAAAGATACTAAAGCTGATGTAGAGGATGATATCTCGAAAGACAATGACAGTGAATTGGTTAAGCGTGCTTCAAAAACAAAAGTACCGAGGAAAACAAGGGGGGAGGAGAAATCTCTTATTAAGCTTCCCGAGGAGCTTGCTGCTTCAGTAGGTGAAAATTTGAAGCCACTCATCCCATAATACATATTGTCATTACAAAATGTGCCATACATCTACTATCAAGAGTCCTAATCTTCCTTTTTGAAAAAACAATGGGGAATGTCAGATAACATCATACTTCGGTTTCCAGAAGAAGGGAGACTCCACTTGACTGTGGAAATGATTAGTTGGTGGTATGTTTTGAAATTATCAACTAGGGTCTTTGGGTTCCGTTAGATTCGATGATAGTAGAGTACTTCAAACTCCTAAACCTCTAACCTACATAAGCCATACCCAACCAATGGTTCACCCTCTTATAAGTGATTATGGCCTCCAGACTTGCCAAAATTCCTCTTTCTATATAAAACTTCATCGCCTTGAGCAAAATTTTGAATGGACCTGTTCTACCTTTCTACTATCTTAACCTTGATGATGATCTCAAGATTATCGATGAATTGCTCGAGGCTGGCAAGTTTTAGAAACAAAAATTTGCTTTATATCTGGGGTATGGGAGAACCGAAAGGAGATATCCGAAGAGCAGCTTAACCTCGTTTAGAGGAGTAACAGTAAGATTCTTTACCCTTCCATTTTATGTTGTTATTTTAAGTAATTTTCTTTTTTTATTTTTTTATTTATTTTTGTATTGCATCTAGAAATTCCGAGGAGATATAAAATTCGTCAGAATGACGGTAAAGAAATTTTTAGCAAATTGGCCATATGGGTAGAAAAAAGTAAGGAATTGGGTTCCACTTAGCTTTTATGCCTATAAAATTTCACAACAACCATTTGTGGTGGATCAATATGGAAGCTGATCTTCACAAAAATCTGATGGAGCCATCCAATCCTCTCATGGCTGTAAAAAAACTTGTAGTTCCTGATTGTAAAGTATTTCATCATGTTCAAAATAAATCAGACAACCACCTTCCCTCAAAGAAGAAAGGGAAAAAGAATAAACAAGTAGCTAGCACATCTGGTGCTAGCCCCTCAGAAAACCCGATGCCGTAGACAAAGGAAAAAAGGAAGGCAATATAAAAAAGCCTTCCTACCATTGAAGATGGAGTGAAGGTTGAGCCTTCACTAAAGAAGAAGAAAACTGTTACCTCAAAAATAAAGAAGAGTGCATTCAAAACGCAACCACAAAGAAGGGGAAAAATAAAACTGTTAAGACCCTTTAAGAAGGGCTCCCTTCTGAGGCTGATGAAGTCATTGTGGTAGAAGATCAACAAAGAGAAGTTGCAACAGACAACGATCAAAGATACGATCAACAAAGAGAAGCAGCAGCAGACCATGCCCGAGAAAATGATCATTTTGATCCTGAAAACTTCATCAACATAAAACAGTCTCAAGAATTTGACACAGATATGGATCTTTACATCTAGGAGATTCAAGACCAACTAAAACACTTTGGTCATAGAGCTGCCCATGTTTTTCCTGAACTAGCTGGGCCAGAAATATTCTTGCCACCATCAACCTCCGCTCTTATTCCCTACACTAGTCCAAGATTAATACCTACTGAAGAACTATCCGGAGAGGTCGCACTTGCTCTACAACCGTTTATCGACCTTGGAACTGTAGCACAAAATTTGTGCAAATAAGTGAAATCTTCCCGAATCCACTTAGAGACTATAGAAAATGACATGGTTTGACATAAGAAAATTGCTACATCTGAGAAGAAGATGAGGGAAATATTTGGTCACATTATGGAGGACTAATTTCATGGATTCCAGGCTGCAAGTTCAAAATTCCTCGGAGACATCATTCATTTCAAAAACCACCTCAGATTTGTACACAAAAATGAGATAGAAGAGCTCAACACTTCTCATAAAAATGAGATAGAGGAACTCGAATCCAAACATGCACAAAAGTTATCAAAGAAGAAACAACGATACTTCACTCTTTAAGAATCTCTAAACAAGAGTGAGGATGTAAAGAAGAAGCTGACATAAGACATGAAAGCTCTTAAGACTTAATTCGTGAAGGAAAAAAAGATTTTTGTGGTGGCTGCTGAAAACGAATGTGGAAAGGACATGCTGGCTGCCATCAAGATCGCTGATGAGCAGAAAACTATTAATTTGCTTCGTGAAATTCATGCCACATTTCCAAAGGCTAACCTTTCAAACTTATGGGAGTTGATTCCCATTATGAATCACCTTGGTGAAGATTTTGACCCTGTGCCCAGTGATTCTTCCGAAGAAGCGGAGTCAGAGGAAAGTGCTTCTGAACAAGGGGAGTCGTCTGAAGGAAACTCTGAGGAAAAATAATTTTGGTTTTTCCCTTTTTGTTTTTACCTGTCATCTAACTGCTGTAAGGTGACTTGCTTTTGGGGAATGATTTTACTTAGCATTCAAAAACCTGTTTTGTTATCATCGAATTAATCTTAATGTAACAGTACTTTGTTTCCCCTATACTCCTATTTCTTTCAAACTTATAATTTTATAAAACAAGTCATGTTCTTCTCGAAATATAAGGTAAATCATAATAAAAGTTCTAATTTTTCAAATGAAGATACTTCAACCTCGAAATTCACTGGTGTGTTTAGAGAATTTTAACACTTTCAATACAAATAATACATTTATGAAACACAATACTTCGAATATTACAGTACGTTTAGAGAACGTAGCACTTCGAATATTACAGTGCGTTTAAAGAACGGAGCACTTCGAATGTTGTAGTGCGTTTAGAGAATGTAGCACTTCGAATATGGTTGTTTCTTCGAAAAGTGTTTATAATAAACGTATAACACTTCGAAATAATTACTCTTGGTCAACTCCAAAGATGATCAGTCTTTGACTAGTTACCAAAATAACTCAAATACTTATACGTAAACAACCATTGGCCAAAAAAACTCTTATTGATAACTTCGAGTATTTACATGACACCTCATTAAAATCTCTCTGGGCCAACATGGTAGGAAATAATGTGTCAATTATTAAAAAAATGTTTTTCGAAAGACAAAATTATTCCCAATACAATTTCTGAGGTGCTTATCCTTTGTATGGAGGAATACTTTCCTTAAACCTTTATCACCAACTTTGAAATATCTCCTCTTTACCTTCGAATTATACCGACTCCTTATCAGAGTTTGATAATGAATTGTATTCAGATGCGCTCTAACTCTTTATCCTCAATCAGGTCCAAATCTGCTCTTTTTACTTTCACTCATGTATTAAGAATACTGAAGTACTCTATAAGAAGGTAATGTATACTATGCAGGACTAATGGCATCCATTAAATGAGTTTCTTTAGTAGTCTCTCTAGGATTTGTTCGATAAGCCCATAACACCTCTTCAAAATAGTTAGGACATTTTCCGGCAACCCTTGTCAAATTCTTCTTCATGCCTTCTAGAATAAATCAATTTGTCACCTCCACTTGGCCATTTTCTTGGGTATGAAAAGGTGTAGAAAAACACTGTGTAATACCCGTCGAAGCACAAAAGAAAGCCAGTTTTCTATTGTTAAATTAAGGATCATTATATGTGGTGATTTTTTGAGGAACCCCAAAGCGGCAAAAAATATTGTTTACAATGAACTTAATAATATACTTGGCTTTTGTTCCAGAAAAAGGTTCAGCCTCTTCCCACTTCGATAAATAGTCCACTGCCACAATAATCATTTGGAGTCCTCCAAAAACCATTGGCAATGATCCTAAAAAATCTATTCCCCATCTGTAACAAATGATAGCTTCAGTAATGGATATAAGTGGAACTACAGGTTTGTGAATAGAATTGGAAAATTGTTGAAGAGTCTCACAACCTCAAACCAGACCTTTAGGTCTTTGATAATCGAGGGCCAATAATAACCTGCCAACAAAACCCGGCGTGTTAGTGCCTTGAACCCATAATGTGCTGAACCCTCATCATCATGTAACTCTGATAAAATTTCTTGAGACTCTTGTTTATTCAAACAACACATTAATGGCATACTCAAACACTTCTTGTATAACACCCCACCTAATACAACATAGTCGTGAAGCTTAATGCTTTAGTTTTTTTAGCCAATTACACATCTTGAGGAAATGTTCCTCTTAACGAGAAATTCAAGATATCAGTTCTCCAATCACTTCGAATTTCATCTGGTGTGACAAAAACTTCTTCTGTATATTTACACTGCTTCGACCGAGTTAAAATCAAAGTACTCTCCTGTAATAAAATAAAATGATACTCTTCTGTGTAAGAAATAGTTTCCAAAGAATCAACAACTGTATTGTCTCCTCGACTGATATGTTCTACAATAACGTGGTCAAACAGAAGAGTCAAATTTCGAAGCTCTCGAAGATACAAAATTAAGTGATCCTTTTCATCTTACGATACACCGGCCATCTGATTCGCTACTAATTAGGAATCTGTCTCCAAATGAACTGAAGTTTACCCACAAATTCTCCTAAGCCTTAAACCAACCAATGCATCTTTGTATTCAGCTTTATTGTTCGATGCATGAAAACCGAATTTAATGACTTAAAACATTGCCTTTCCAGGTCGAGAAACCAGTAGAACTCTTGCACTGTATCCTAGAATACTAGAGCCTCTATCAGTTCAACCTACCCACATCGAACTTTTTGCCAAAACCTTTATGTCTATCTCTTTGTCTGATCTACTTGAATGAAATTCAACAAGAAAATCACCTAAGATTGGGCCTTAATAGTTGTTCGAGGAGCGAAAATGATATCAAAGTCTCCCAATTCCACTAACCATTTGGTTATCCTCCAAGAAATGTCGGGGCACTGTTAAACATTTTTCAATGGAAATGGAGTTCGAACCATAACAATGTGAGCTTGAAAATAGGGATGCATCTTCCTTGCAGCCACCACTAAAGCCAATGCCAACTTTTTAAGCTTCCAATATCCTTTTTTGCTGCCAACAAACTCTTACTAACATAATAGACTAGCTTCGAAATTCCTAAATCTTCACTTATCAACACAACACTCACAACAAAATCTGACACTGCAATGTATAAAAAGAGTTGCTCTCCAATTCAAGGCTTAGACAATATTTATGGTGATGATAATAATTCTTTAATGCTTGAAAATGCTGCTTCACATTCCGAGGTCCATTTAAACTCTTTTAGCCTTCGTAATACTTGGAAAAAATGAAAAACATTATCTGAAAACCTTGAAATGAATCTATTAAGAACAGTTAACCTTCTTGTCAAGATCCGTACTTCCTGAATAGTTCGAGGTGATGTCACTGATACCAAAGCCTTTAGTTTCTTTGGATAAAATTCCATCCCATTTTTACTAATAACATACCCCAAGAAGTTTCCTGATCAAACTCCAAATATGCACTTCTCAGGATTTAGCTTCAATCTAATAGCTCTTAGATTAAAAAAAGTCTCATCTAAATCCTCCAAGTGCGCATCATCTGTTAAACTCTTGACCAACATGTCATTAATATACACCTCCATATTTCTTCCAATTTGAGAAGCAAAGGCTTTATTAATTAACCTTTGATATGTTGCTCAAGCATTCTTTAACCCAAAGGCATAACCCTATAACCATGCAAGCCTCGTTCTGTGATGAATGTGGTGCTCTCTTGGTCCTTTAGATCCATCTGAATTTGGTTATACCTTGCAAAAGCATCCATAGAAGACAAAAATTTATTTCTTAAAGTAGAATCAATCAATTGGTCTATTCGAGGAACATGAAATGGATCTTTAAGACAAGCTCGATTCATATATGTGAAGTCAAGACACATCATCTATTTCATATTCTTCTTATTAACCACCACTGGGTTTGATGTCCATAAGATATATTGCGACTCCCTTATCTGTTCGACCCTCGACAGACGATCCACCTCACTAACAATAGCCTCTGATTTTTCAAAAGAAAAAACACGTCTTTTTTGGATAACTGGTTTGATCTTCAGATTAATTTCTAAGTTGTGACATATCACCTCGATTGGGAATCCTACCACATCTTATGTTTTCCAAGCGAAAACTTCCAAATTATGGAACAAAAATTATAACAACTACTCACGTAAAGTTGGGGTCAGTAATGTTCCTATTCAAAGTGCTTTCCCATTAGGGAAAGAATATTCTTCTATATTTTTCACTTATTTTGAAGAAACCCGGGGATTCCCTCAAATCATCGATTCCCTCCTCTGCTTTCGAGGTCAACCCCTTTGATTGCTATTCAAGCATTTCATCTCTACTTCTCGAACCTCGAATTCGAAGAGATGTTGCATAACATTCTCTAGCTACCTTCTAATCACTTCGGACAACCCCAAGGCAATCACCGTTGACATACTTCAAACATTGGTGGACTGTAAAAAGTATATATCCTCGAAAGCCAAGATCTTCCAAGAATGGCATTATAGCTGGTCGGATAATCCACCACCATGAATTAAACTTGAACCTTCTTTCTAAAAGGTCCATTTCCCAAACACACATCATCCTCAAATTCTCCAATCACCTGGACTGTCACACCTCTAAATCCGATTATAGTACAATATGATTGAGAAATTCAAGAAGGACTACACATTCAATCATATGTTTGCTTGAAAAGAACATTCATAGAGCTTCATGTATCTATCAAAATGTGTCGAATTTCAATACCAGTTATTTATGCTCTAATAACTACTCCATCTTCATGAGGAACTGCAGTGCCTCTCGAAACATCTTCATTGAAAAAAACAAAGGGAATATCTCAGTTACCATACAAATGATTAGAAACCTCACCTTCTGTTTGAGTAGCTAAACTCAACACATGCCTCTTTCTAGAGCTATTAGTGTTACGAGTCATAATATCTCCTCCAAAAATTTCCAAAGACTCAAAGTATTCACATAAACTCCAAACTCGCTCTTGTTTTATTGGCTCATCCACTGCCATCAAAATCAATTGATCCGGAGGTGTATCTAAATATTCTGACGCAACATTGAAATTATCAATCTTAAAATCCAGAATCATTAGATTATCAACTTGTGAATTTGGATTTTCTGCTTGTGAAGTCGATGCAACATGGACCTTTGATCCACTGCTCTGCCCTTTAACATAATCTGTTAACTTGCCATTTTAATTAAAGATTACATATTTTTTTTCTTCAGAGCTATATAATCTGCACTATCAATTAAAGATTCCCTTTGCATTTTCATAAATTTCAACAACTTTCTCAGTTAAATCAATATCATTCGGTGACATTACTTATTGATTTGGCCTCGGTCTTTGAAAGTGATACCCTGTAGCTTGAGTTGGGTATCCTCCAGTTCGAGGAGGAAAACTGTTATTGTTCCTCGGACACGATGGTTGAGTTAAGCTCGAAGAGTGCCCCTGATTATTTGGCACCTACCCTGAACTCTTCTGAATAGGTCCAACCACTCATTGAACTCGAGTTGATTCCTTCACTTTGATTTGATCCTTGACTTGAGCCATCAGTGCTCCAAAAGTCAAAGATTTTTTTGTTGTTGTTTCATTTGCTAAGTCACATGGCAACAAACCTTAATGAAATGCAACCATGGCTACTAACTCTTTAGAATTATATAAACTAGATTTTTTCAACACAAACGCTTAGTATAATCCTTCAAATTTTCTCCCATGGCTTGCTTGCACTATATTATTGTGTCTCCATTTGCTCGCATATCTTTACTTCCCACAAATTATCGTCGAAAAGCTGTATCAAAATATCTGAAATTGGAAATGGATCCCTTCGAAATCATATTGTACCATTTCAAAACTATACCCTTAAATGTTTGAGAGAAGGCTCTGCATACCGGCCTACCATCGTTTTCGAAATTTATCATGTAGTTTTTAAATTGTTTGACATGGTAATCGGGATCTTGCATCCCATAGAACTTTTTGGCTTTAGAGATATCAAACCGCTTCAGAATAGCGATGGATCTTATCTCAGTTGTCAAGGGAGAGTTTCTCCAGTCAAATCCTTGTACATACTGATTATCATTTCATGTTCCCATGACAACATACAAGTTCCGATCATCTATTCATGTGTATTGATTCGACATATTCCCTTCACACCACTATGTTTCCCTCAAACAACGAGGTATATTGTCATTTCTTGTTTTGTATTCTTTTCGTGATTTTCGAGGCCGACCTTTTTCTTCTTTCGAAGACCCTCGGTACATCTTATACTCAGATCCTGAACTATTCAACTTATCGTCACTAGATGCAATAGACCTTTGCTTGTCTTTTTTTCTATTTTTATGAAGTAAAATGCTATTTATTAGATTCATAATGCGTTTTCTTCTGCTTACTTTGAACTTGGCGAGCTGTACAAGCTCGATCAGATTGGCTGTCAACATTAGTTTTATTGTCTATTTACCTTACTTCAGATTTCAGCCCAGTTGATTGAATATCTTGCTCTCTTTTATCATACTTCTCATTTAGAGCTGTGATTTTATTTAGTAACTGGTTCATTGGCATTTTAATATCTGAGTGAGTCTGTCGAACTGGAACTGACTCATCTTTCTTACCTTTTCCTCCTTGTAGACCAGATTTTGAAGTCTCAGCTGACTTTCGAACAAAATGATCGATTCATTCATTGGTTTCATTATCGATCCAAAAAAAATTCAAAGAATCGATCGAGAACAATCTAAACAAAACAAGAATCAATTACTTATGGTTTTTTTATTAAGAAATCAAGGTACCAATCAATCAACTCCCAATGTGGTTGCCAATTTGGTGCGAAGTAAATCTGATTCTAAATAGATGTAAAAAGTAAAGTTGATTTTAGAAAGAGAAATTAAAGCTCGAGTATCATTCACAAGTGAAAATGTCTCATCCTCATTACCATAGACATTATATATATGAGAACAAACTTAGAATAACTAAATTAGTTATAAAAATGGGTTAATTACACGTTAACCCCCTACCTTTACAATCAACTAAAAGATATCCTATATATTTACAATTTTTCGTATAAGTATTTAATTATTACATTTGAGTCCTCAATATTTTACATCACTATCAAATACAATGCAAGCAAGTTATGGGAGAGAATTTGAAGGACTATACGAAGAATTTTGTGTTAACAAAAGAAGGATTGGATAATTGTGAAGAGCTGGTTGTTATGGCTACATTTCGACAAGCGTTATTACTAGGTGATTTGGCAAATGAAACAATAAAAAGGAGAGCATTAACTTTTGGAGCACTTATGACTCAAGCCGGGAACCAAATTAAAGTGGAAGAATCAACTAGGATTCATGAAGCGGTTGGACCTAGTTAAAATAATTCAGGGCAAGTCTCAAATAATCAAAGACACTCTTTAAATTATCAGCCACCTCGTCCAAAGAATAACAACAATTTTCCTCCTCAAACTAGAGGGTTTCCAACTCAAGTTACAGGTTATCAATTTCAAAGACCAAGACCAAATCAATTAATAAAGCAAGAGTATTATGCTGAGTTAACTAAGAATATTACTGCAATTTATAAAAAATCCAAAGGTGACGTAAGCTTTTAAAAATCCAGCTCCAATAAACAGACCAAAAGAAGAGCACAACAATAGATTTTGCAAGTATAACAATGATATCGGGCACGTCACTGCAGACTGTATAGCTTTAAAAGATGAGATACATGTTTTAATAGAAAATGGTAAGTTGTTTGCTTTTGTTAAAAGAAAAAGTAGGGTAAAAAATTCTGAGCACATGGATACAACAAATTGCTAACCCGGATTCAAAGGAGGAAAGTTCATTGATGATTTTAGATTCTAAATGTGATGATTTTGATGCAACATCAGAATATTTGGATACAAATCCAGATTGATTAATTTTGATAGTTGTGGATGACCTAGTAGGGCAAAGACGGTTTGGAAGCTTGTGTGAGTATTTTGAATCCTTAGTAATCTTTGGGGGAGATTATATGTCTGGTAATACCAATAGTTCCAGGAAAAGGCACGCTGTCAGTTTAACAACTCAGGTAGACAGAAGAATGTCTACTCATTTATATGACACTCATGATATTCTTATTTTGTTCGATGAGGATGATTTGAGGGGAATAGTTGGCCCTCATAAGGATGCAGTAGTTATAGGGGAAGAAATATATGAAGTTGAAATTTGATGTATTCTGACGGATACAGGGATTCTGAAAATGTGCTGTTCAAATCTACGTATGATAGGATGCATAGTCAGCTTCAAATTTATCAGTCTGATTATACTATAATTGGGTTTACATGAGTAACAAGTCAGGTGATTGGGGAATTCAAGAGTAAAGTGTGTTTGGGAAAAGTTCCATTTAAAAAGAAATTTCAAGTCTTGTTCATGGTAGTTGAATGTTCAACTAACTACAATGTTATTTTTGGTAAATCTTGTCTTTCAAGAATGTATGTTATTGTGTCTACTGTTCACCAATCTTTGAAATATGTCATTGTATATCGTGTTGGTATGGTTTGAAGTGACCAAAAAGTGGCAAAGAAATGTTATGCAACTGCACTCCGGGTTCGAGGTTCTAATTATGAAGATCAAATGGTTAAATAGTAACCAACGGGGTTGACCTCAGATGAAGAGTGAATCTTGAGAAATGTATTTTTGGTGTCCGTTTATGAAATGTTTTAGGGTATATCATTAGTGAAAAAGGGATAGAATCACATCCTGAACAGATGAAAGCTTTAGTTTTGATGACATTGCCTCGAACTATAAATGAGGTGCAAGTCTTGATAGGATGGTTAGTTGCCCTTAATCAATTTATTTCGAGGTTTTTCTAACAAATGTTTTCCTTTTTTACAAATATTACGAAGACCCAAAGAGTTTGAATGAAGGCTAGATTGTGAAGCAGTTTTTCAAAGATTAAAGAACTTTTGTTATAACCATAGATTTTGTCTAAGACTCGAATTGGAGAGCAACTGTTTTAATATATAGGAGTGTCTGATTTTGTTGTAAGCGTTATTTTGATATGCGAAGACTATGTTAGTAAAAGTTTGTTGGCATCGAAGAAGAGGTATTTGAAACTTGAAAAATTGGCTTTGGTTCTAATGGTAGCTGGTAGGAAAATGCACCCTTATTTTCAAGCTCATACCATTATGGTTCGAACTTCTTTCCCATTAGAGAATGTGTTACAACGACCAGATAATTTTGGTAGAATGACCAGATGGTCAATAGAATTGGGAGATTTTTACATCATTTTTCTCCGCGAACGACTATTAAAGCTCAAGCTTTAGCTCATTTTCTGGTCGAATTTCATTTGAGACGATCAGATGAGGGGACATATAAAGAGGTTTTACCAGAAACTTCGATGTGGGTGGTTCGAACATATGATGGGTCTAGCATATTGAGGTGTAGTGTATGGGTTCAATTAGTTTCACCCTCTAGGGAGGAAATGTATCAAGCTATTCGTTTTGGTTTTCACGCACTAAATAATGAGGCTGAGTATAAGGTTGCGTTAGCTGGTTTATGACTTGCAAATATTTGTGGAGCAATAATAGTTCGTTTGGAAATAGATTTGCAGCTAGTGGCAAATCATACGACAGACGTATCTAAAGCCAAGAAAGATCAATTAATTTTGTAACTTCACGAGCTTCGAAATTTAAATCTTTTGTTTGACAAAGTGATTGTAAAGCGTATTAACCGAGGAGATAATACAGTTGTTGATTCGTTGGAGACAATTGCTTATAATAAGAATATCCATGGATATTGTTACATGATAGTCCTTGAATTTTAACACGATCATAACAATGTAAATATGTTGAGGAAGTATTTGTCATTCCAAACATAATTCGAAATGACTAGAGGTCTGATATCCTTAATTTTTTACTAAGAGGTACGTTACCTCACGATGCACAGCTGGCTAAAAAGTTAAGGTATAAGGCCCATGGTTATGTTGTATTGGATATAGTGTTATATAAAAAATATTTAAGTAGACCGTTGATGCGTTGTTTGGGCAATAAATAATCTCAAGATATTTTATATGAGTTGCATGATGGTGAAGGTTCAGCTCAGTGTGGTTTCAAGTCTTTGACGCGTCGAGTTTTGTTGGCAGGTTATTATTAGCTTCAAATATGAATAATGTTAATATGTTAGTTCGAGGTTGTGATACTTGTCAACGTTTTGCCAATTCTATTCATAAACCAGCAGTTCAACTTATATATATATATATATATATATATATATATTTCTAAAGCTATTTCTTTTGACAGATGGGGAATAGACTTGGTAGGACCATTGCCCATGGCTTCCGGAGGACGTCAAATGATCATTGTGGCAGTGGATTACTTATTGAAGTGGGTTTAGCCTGAATCATTATCTGGTACAAAATTTAAGGATATGATTAAGTTCATTTTGAATAATATTTGTTTTCGTATTGGAGTGCCGCACAATATCACCACAGATAATGGTCCTCAATTTAACAACAGAGAAATGACTTCTTTTTGTGCTTTGAGGGGTATCACAATGTTTTTACACCTTTTCATCCTCAAGAAAATGGTTAAGTGAAGGTGACTAATAGGTATATTTTGGAAGGTTTGAAGAAGAATTTAGCACGTACTGCATGGAAATGGCCTAACTATTTGCAAGAGGTATTGTGGGCCTATCATACAGCTCCTAGAGATGTCACTCAAGAAACACTTTTACCTTGGTGTATGGTATAGATGTTGTTAGCACTGCAGAATCTACTTTATTTTTCTTATAGAGTACTTCATTATTGCAAAGAGTTAAATGAAGAGGAAAAAGGAACAGACCTAGACTTGATCGAAGGGAAAAAAGTTAAAGCACATTTGGATATGACTCATTATCAAACTTTGATGAGGAGTCGATATAATTCGAAGGTGAGAATAAGGGATTTAAAAGTAGGTGACAAAGTCTTAAGGAAATTATTCCTCCATACAAAGGACAAACGACTTGGAAAGATGGCCATGAATTGTGAGGGTCTTTATATGGTGATGGAGAAAATAAAGTCGAGTACGGATCACCTTTGTGATAAGCAGGGAAGGATACCTCAACATCTTTCGAATATAGAACATTTAAAACTATATTGGTAATAATGTTTATTCTTTTTAATATTTTTTTGAATAATTTGCACACTTTTTCCAACCTTGTTGGTCCATGGAGGTTTTAATGAGGTGTCATGTACATATTCGAGGTTATTAATAAAATTATTTGTTGGCCCGTGGTTGTTTTAAATACAAGTATTTATATTATCTTGATAACTGGTCAAAGACTGATCATTTTCGAAGCTGTTAACCAAGAGTAACTAAGTATATTCGAGGTGTTATGTTCTTTAAACTCACCAATTATATTAGAGGTGCTATGTTATTTAAACGCACCAATTATATTCAAGAAACACACCAATTATATTCGAGGTGCTACGTTTTTTAAATGCACTAATTATATTCAAGGTGTTACGTTCTCTAAACACACTAATTTTATTTGGGGTGCTAACATTTTTAAATGAACTATTTTTATTTGAAAAATTACAAATAAATATGTGACGTATATTGGAATTCGAGGTCATTTAGACTTGTTTATGAAATTAAAAGTATTCATGATTAGATAAAACTTGGAAATAAATGTGGAAAGAAGAAGAGTAGTTTTTCATCAAAATTAGAATCCGATCTCACAAAAAGATGTTTTTGAATGCCAAGAAGTTAAGCATTCACAAAAAGAAGTCATCAACAACAAAAGATGACTTCAAAATACAGACAAAAAGAAACAAAAATTAATCATTCTCTTTGGAGTTCTCTTCGGGTAAATCTCCTTCTTGTTTACTGGCATTTTCATTTTCTTTTGACTCTATCTCTTTGGAAGAATCAGTTGGAACAGGGCCAAAGGCTTCATTAGGACGATTATCTATAGGGATCAATTCCCAAAAGCTTGACAAATTTTCCTTCAGGAATGTTGTGTGAAATTTACGGAGCAAAGTGATTGTATGTCCCTCCTCAGTATTTTTTATTGCAACTAGGGTGTCCACACTAATTCTTGGTAGTTTTCACAACGGATTATTTTTCTTCTTCGAATATTGTCTTGAATGCATCCATATCATTATTCAGCTTCCTATTTTCTCTTTCACTTTTGTTCAGAGATTCTTGAAGAGAGGAGTAGTTTTTTCCTCAGATATCTCCCCAGCATGTATAGCTTTTAGTGCATCTATCACACCATGATGGGAAATCTTGAGCTTTTTTATTTGTCGTTCATGCATAGAGCGTAGATGACATTTGACGTGGATAGCTCATTTAATATATTCTGACTTTTCAGCCTAGAATACATGAAATTGTTCCTCGATTTGTTTGCCATATATTTCTCTAATCTTCTTCTATGCTTTAACATCTTTTTTATATCGGACTATATCGTTAGCCATGGTTTCCAAATGGCATCGAGCAAAGTTTACTTTTGTGCACAATGCTTTTGATGTTGTTTCAAGATTGGAAAAAGGTTGTAGTGCAAGTAACATTTCTTCTGATGGATCTTAGATAGGTATAGACCTTTGATTATGGTAAAGCATGAGAGAAATAGATGAGGTTGTCATGGGAAGTTTTGAATTTAGAATTTCATGTAAAAGAGGAGCAGTAACCTGATGACCAATTTGCTGAAGCTTCTCTTGGATTTGTTTGACCCTCGAATCCATACTTTTGTAGAGGTTTTGAAGCTCTTATTTACTAATGGGCTCATTATGAATAAAATGGTCATCCCATCAGTGGTCTTCCACTGTAGTTTCTCTTCGGCGATCTTCCACTGCAGTTCTTTTCAGCTTCGGAAGCAGGCACTAATGAGACAGTTTTTTCAGAATTATTTTCTGTTATTTTTGTTGGTGAAGTTTTTGAATTAATATTTTTCTTTAAGACGGCTGTCTTCTTTCTTTTTAAGAAGGTTCAGCCTCGAATCCTTCTTCGATGGTTGGAAGGATAATTTCAGTTGCCTTTTTTTTTGTCTTAATCTTTTTTTCGTAGATTCAGATTAGTCGAAAGGCTAGCATCAGACGTGCTATCTGGTTTTTTATTTTTCCCTTTCTTTTTCGAGGGCATATGGCTTTCAGATCTGTTTCGCATACGTGGAGTAACCTTACCATCAAGTGTTATCAATCTCTTCACATATCTATTTCCCATTCTCCTAATCCCCAGATATAAAGACAATTCTTTGTTTCCAGAATTTGTCAGCTTCGATCAGATCGTCGATAATTTTGAAATCATTAGTAAGTGTCAGATAGTAGAAATGCAGTATCGGTCCCTTCAAAAGTCCAGTCATGACGATGAAGCTTTTGATGAACAAAGGGGGTTGGCTTAGTCTAGAAGCCATAATCACTGACAGGAGTGTGAACCACAAATTCGGTGTTGCGTGTGTATGACAGAATTTTAGGAGTTCAAAGTACTCCAGTATCATCGGATCTAGTGGGAACCGAATACCCCAATTGATGATCTCAAGATAGACCACCAATTCATCTGCTCCATAATCAAGTAGAGTTTTTCCCTCTTTTGGTAGTCGAAGCGTTATGTTGTCTGCCATTCTCCATTACTTTTTTAGACGACTAGCTTGATTTTCACTATAATAAATATATGGCACCTTTTTTCAGCTTCATGATGTATTTGGGAAGGATTGTTTTAAATTCATACTTATTGAGGCAGCATTATCCTTGAGAATTTCAACTGGAATCTTCTTTTTCTTTTCGTTTTTCTCGGGTGCCCATTGCTTCGAAGCATCATCTTCGGTATCAGATGCAGCCTCATTTCCTTTAGCCTCGAGGCCCTCGACATTTAATATAGTTTCCTTTGAATCGACTTCTTTTTCAGAAGCTTCGTCTATTAGTTGAGAAATATTTGGGTTCAACGCTCAATTTTCTTTTTGAGTATTCGAGGGAGTTTGTTGTGACTTCAGGTCAGTCTCAACAATCTCTCTCAGGAGAGGAGATGGTGGTGTATAGTTAGTTGTGATGTTTTGAGCAGTGTTTTGTGCAGAATTTTGTGAAGTGTTGTCAGCCTCGAGGTCTCCCATATCTATCAAACTTTCTCTGATTTTCTTTGGGTAGATGTGCGTTGTGTTACCTTGCGGTTGAAAAGAAACAAATGTGGAGCCATAAACTGCTGGAGGGGTTTTTCGATGTGATGATGGTGGTAAATGGTTTCTTTCTGGGTTGGATGAACTCTGAAACTCAGGGAAACTTTGATTGGGGTTGAAATTACCGTGGACAATAGTTTTAGTATAAAATTGTGGAGAATTGTTTATCACTTCTACAACTTTATACTCAACAGTCCTCTCACTAATACACAAGTAATTGTAAGAGCCAAATATTGTTTTTTTAGTATTTGGGGATTTTTCCATAGACTAAGATGAAGAATAATCTTCAAATTAGTTTAGAAAATTTAAAGATTAACTGGGAAATATGAGTTTTCCGACGAAGGTAGCCAAGAAACTGGGTTTTCAAGTGGAGGAAACTAGAGATTCTCTTAGGGAAAAAAATTACTTTCCTTCACTAGATGGTATTTATGTTTCGCAAATAATGAGTGAGAAGTATTTATAAAAAAGAGAAGAAAGAGAAGGTGGTTAGATAAGTTGGAAGGTGATGACTATTTGATAGAAAGAAGGAATGCCAAACGGTTACTTGTAAAAATATAATACGACACTTGTTAGTTGTCAGACATAATGGAAGGCCTAGTGGGTCATTGCGTGTGTACTAAAATATTCTAAACGTTTCCAACCGTTATAAAAAAATCAACTAATGATTTAATGTATGAATATTCGAAGCATGAACAAAGGTCCAAGCCATCTTGGAAGTGAATGTGAGTACAAGTTTATTTGAGGAAGACAAGTATATAATCTAATATTATTAAATCAGTTGACAAATGATTTATATTCGAGGCAAAATATGAATGCATGTTTATTTGAGGACAACCACTGTTGGGACAAAACCTTTTGACAAGGATATGATAAGATCTAATACGAAGCAAATTAGATTTTGGCAAGTAACAGTTTTTACCTACCATGATTTCCGACGATTGCTAGTTCTTATTCACTGAATTTCATAAGAACTAGGGGGCCTACTGATAAGGATATGAAATATTGAGGGCGTAAATGTAATACAATTATGGTTGTATGTGATAAATTGTATAGTTAAAATATGGTATTTAATTTTTTTATAAATATAAGGGGTTGAAGTGAAATTTATCCATTTGTATAACTAATTCAGTTAAACTAAGTCTGATGCGCCTGTAAATAAAGACAGAGACAATGAATAAAGGGTGACACTTTTTCATTAGACTGATTTTACTTTCTCTCTCTACAATTAAACTCTCTCTTTTACTTTATATCTCAAGAAACAAGATTCACACTTAACGGTCTATACTAGCGATTATAATTAATTATGCGACAATGTTATGCATATTTACATATTGTACAATAAAGTGAATTGAAATACTAGGACAAATATGTACATTTTATCACAAATATCCATGTCATATCTCTCAAAAGGAGGCGGGCAAGCTAGTTGATAAAATATTTCTGAACCATGTGACTATTATGATTATTCATACATGTGTTGGATATAGAGATGACAATGGGTCGAGATGGATGCAGATATTGTTAAACCCGTACCGGTCGAGTTCGAGTACCTATTTGGGTAAGAGATTTTTTTCTCGCGCCTAAACTCGTCGAGTTCGGGTACCCACCCACGGGTACCCATTGATCATTTATTTATCTATAAAATAATTTATCGTAATTAAATATCCAATAATTTTTTTAGTAAAACTAAAAATAATATATTAAAATAATAAATAACATACGGAATATAAACTCTTAAATTTAGTAACAAATCTAAACTTTAGTAATAAATTTATAAAACATATTTATTGTTTATAATTCTTATTTATCTAAATTTTTAATAAATTATATTTACTTCTTAAATATATAAATTTATTAAAAAATTGTAATGTTTTCAAATTTATTCCATTCAAATATTTATATTTGTTAAATATAATTTAAAATAATTATAAAAAATAATAAATTATAAATATTGATGAAACTATAAAAACTAAAAGGATAAATACATAAATTACAAAAAATAAAAAATAAAATAAATTATGTTATAGTATAATTTTAGAATTTATGAAATAATTATATATCATGTATTAATTTTTCAAGACTAGAATTACTAACGGATATCATGTGGATTGGATTTGGGTTTTTGTCGTGGGAAAGTTTTTAAACCCATAATTCATCCCAAACTGGACGAATAGTAAATTTTCAAACTTGCAACCCATCCGTATGAAAATTTTAAAACCTATAACATATTCCATCGGGTTGACTAATGATAAGGTTGGATAATTTTAACATTGCTACTTACACCTCTCCGAAGGGCAGTTCGGACATAACCAATACGATGAGCAACCGAACAAGATAAAACTAGTGGAACATGACTCACCTAGGGTGCTCGTCATTTCATACATTGGGCTAAAGGGTTCTTAAATTTAACTCAAGCCCACGATCCGACCCAAAAGGCTCATGGATCATTAATTAAGTATAAATACCCCAACTGCTTTCATTAATGAGAATGATCAGAATTTAATACTAGCATAGTCCTTAATCATCTCTCTACATTTCACTTTAAACCTTAAATTCCCAAAACACTTTACAAAATTACCTTCAATCAAAAATAATCCACACCAGGCTTGGGTCGGGTTAAAAAATTATCATCCCTGATTGGATACATTAAGGAGGACATAACAAATAAAAAAATAAAGTGCATATAGAGTGATGAAACATTTTGAGAAAAAATAGAAAATTATAAGGAAAACGTTCATATTCATATGCAACTGTACATACACATTACGTTTATGTATACCTTTTGGCCCTACTATACACATATTTCATTATAAATGAAGTTAATTTACAAGTTTAAATATTTTAATCATGAAATAAAGTAACGACTTTGATAAAATAATTAATTTTTATCATATTTAACCAAGATGGTTGCCACTGAATGAAGGTACGATTATTTAGTGAATAGTGTCATCATCCAATTTTTTGTTTATACAATTAAAATGTGCAATAGTTTTTTATTAAGAATTTTTTAAGGAAGTAATTAAAAAAACTTGTATATTACATAAAACATAACGAAAGCATTGTTTAAGAATCGTGTACATTTGGGGATATCCAGTACAAGCAAAGCCATACAAGCATAACACTGAAAACTAGAGCTTCATACACTAATAATTATCTCCACATAGAAGACATTCCATGTTATATCAGTTCATTTTATAAATCCAATACTCAATTTAAGATTTGAGGAAATACAATTATTTTGAGAATGTTTAGTTTTGGAAAAATATTTAATCGACAATCTTGATTTTGGAGAAAGAATCATAAATTATTTGTTTAGTTTCAAACGATACAGATTTGATCATTAATTATCGATCATCTCTTTGTTTCCCTCGATGAATCAACACTCAAATTCTCACTTGAGATTAAGCCATTGTAGTTGTTCATAAAAGGCAAACTTAACAACCTCATCAATTGTGAAAACTTAAGTTTGTATAATAGCTTACACAAGATTCAATTTTATGAGTTTTTAATATCACCAACCCCTTAATATAAGAATAATAACCATGATTATGACTATGTAATTCTACCACACTTGTATACAGTTAAACATTACATAAGTCATGATTTAGTGAAATATGTTCATTTAAGATGAAATATGTAATTTTTAAATTATAAATGCATTATAATATCGATTGGATAATAATGATGATATATTATTCTAGGACATAAAAATAGGATTTAAAATATTTCCTTCAAGGTATGACATATATTATCAATTTTATATAATGTGAACTTATGTTATAATATGCACATTAGCCTATTATTTTTGCCTGATTTTGGCCTTTCTTTGTAAAATTGATCGACATAATGTGCATGGCCGCATATTCTATTGTATTTATCATTATTGTATTGACTGAATTTAAAATGTAGATTTTTTCCAATATTTTTGAAACTAAATGAGATACAACTAAGTTGTATTTTGTGTTGTGTTCCCGCTTGGGCCCATATAAATCATACCCTTATCAAATATGACTTCAATATTTTGGATCAACCTCCTACATATTAGGATAAATGGCCACCTAAAGGGTTAGATCCACAATCTCACCATATTTTGCTACTGGTACAGTGGCAAACAAACCATTAATAAGGTTCCAAATTAGTTCAACCATCTAAGAGGTACATGAATTTGAAAACCATTATCCTGACCATAATAAAACGTAATTGGTGAACAACTTATGATGCTCATCTCTTGCTAATAAGGGAAAAACACAATTTTGAAATAACAACATAAATCAAATTTAATATTCTAAAAAATGAATCAATCCTCTATTAGGAAAATGCAGAAGTGAAAAAATATTTATAAAGATCCTATATGTTGAGATAACAGGTTGACAAAATGGATCACAATTCTCATCATTACCACCAAGGAAGATAAATGATATTATATATGTTTTTAGAGTCTAAGAGGACTGTTACACCTTTATACTGGGTTCACAAATAATAATAATAATAATAATAATAATAATAATAATATACTAATTTGGTTTTGGAGGATCATACTAGTTATAACTAATAACTCATTCATAGAAAACAAGCAGTTGGCAACCATAATGGAAGCTACCAGCATCCTCTAGCTATTTTGCATCAGTTGTCTTGGGCACATCCATTTAAATATAAAAACCTCAGCAACTAGGTATACAAAGAACGTTGAACCCTTATATAAAAAGAGAGCGTGAATAATGCTTCCTCCCTTCTTTAATAGTTAATGTCTTCTATATTCAAAAGTCTTACCACTATGTTATTTATGAGCATCCACTCTGTTATTAGATCGTCGATAAACCATTGCTCTTAGTAAGTATATGTTTTCCTCAAAACTTGATCCAATAAGAGAGAATAAAGGTATATATATATATATCAGATCATAAGGGATTCTCAAACCATGTAAGACCCTAATTTCGAGACGAACTTTGATCTCTGATTCTCAACCGTGAGTTGTTTTTTCCTCCAAGTTATTTCTAGAACCTTCCGAATTGAGCCAAATAAATCATACATAATGCATTTGAAATAACACATAGTCGAATGGGTGAGCACGATTCTCCAAATTATACTTTTCCTCATAGTACTGGAAATGACTATGGGCTCATGATAAAGATCAAATATGTAATTTAACCAAACCCCATATATTTACGGGGAAGGCTAATTGGTGATCTGTAACAAAATGATCAAACTTATACTTAAATTTATAATACACCATTTTGTAAAATTTTGTAATTCGTGTCCTAAGAGTTACACTAAGTCAAATATAGGATATTCCTAGTTATAGATAAAATATATGATACAAATCTTATCACATGTATTAAGGGCATGCTTTTGTATGTAATAAAAAAATATAAATAAAATATCCAACCATGGAAAAAATAATATAACTTCTATTATTTAGAGATGTAACTTATTTACTTATCATCTAAATTATTTTCTCTTTAACTCCTTATTACCAGACTCTTATGCTAAACAAATGTTAACAATTATACCATTATCATCAACTAAAAATAGTCGAACTAGAATAATTTACATTAAATTAGACTAAGTAAATTAAATATGTCAAAGTTGAATTCGTTATCGTCTTTTAATAGAATAAATAATTTTTATAAATATTTTATTATATTTATAAAATAATACTACTATATTATTATAGCATATGTGATAATTTATTTTTGACATATTTAGAACTGTTCATTTTAATATATTGTTTTTAATAAAATAATATTAGTTTAACACTTCATGATGGTTTTTCACATTATGGTTGGTTTAAACAAAGTATTTGGTGTATTTTCAAAGGCTTTTATCGATCTTTTATTTGTAGTATATCACCGTCACCTTAGATGGCTTCACTTTCTATGAACTAGTCTTTGAGATCATCTATAAAGTTTTATAATTATGTATAAAACCTAGTGTGAGTCGGTTAAATCAGGTGAAATATTATTTTGAAATATCACAAAAAATGAATGACAAAGTAGTATGTGATCTCTTCCAAATTAAATTTATTGTTACAAAATTGCTCAATATGATACCTGGAGTTTTGAATTCCATTGTACTTATCCATCTTATATTGGTTGAACGTTGATAGAAGATGGCTAACGAGAACAACACGATGTTTTATTTGGATTTTGTACGAACGCATTTCAAAATAGCCAAAGTTTGTCGGACCGTCAAAGTTACCTGGTCATGGTATGGATAATATTGTAGGATAAATGACGAATAAATTTTTGAATTTATTGGTAGTTTCAAAAACACGTTATAGAGCTTTCGAAAACCTTCATGTTAATCAAATATATAATTTTGTTGCTTCAATTTGGCGTGCCAATTTTTTTGAAGTAATACAATCTATATTTTTTTTTACTTACATGAAAACAGTAAACGAAAAATTATTTTTGTTGACAAGATTGAAAAATAATATTGTTTCGACTTGGTACAAGATTCAAGATTCACAGCCATATCATTTTCTTTTTTGAATTTATTTTTTATACAAACGCAACAAAATATACGGTCATATTTAAAAAAGATCTATACAAAATATAAGATCATATCTAAAAAAGATCTATACAAAATCGATAGTAATACCAAATCATGATTGATCACGTTTGTGCATATAAAATATAATATATTATTAATTAAACCGCATCAATTTATCGAATTAGAAACAAATCAATTTTTCCATTTACAAAATGTTATTTTATTATAATATGGAGTAAGTAAATTAAATATGAAATTTTTGATTCATTATGATCTTTTAATAAAATAATATTTTGTGAATAACTAGATGGTATACATGACATAAAAAAAATTAACCTACGAGATGTAGTTGTTGGTTTTAATATGTGGTTCTTTAAATTAGCTTTGGCGATGCATAGCTCATGTTTTAAGTTTTACTGTACGTTCAATGTTCTTGGTTATTTAGGGCTGTAAAGTAAGAGGAAAGCAGTGAAAAGTAGTATGGAGAGACCATTAATGGCTGTAGCCTGTCTGTCTGTCTGTTGAGATTCCTTTCTATTTAATGTTTATTTTCCGTTTCTATTTAGAGTCAACAACAGGACTCCATATCGCCATCAATATCCTCCTTTCCTTTCATTCTTTTTCCCACAACCCCTAAGGCCCTAACCTAATCAGTTAACTCTGGTTATTTCTATTGTTTACTAGGGTTCGTCAAATAGATAAAATAAAAACACTGTCTTTTAAAAATAAATACGTTTACATTAACCATGTTTAGCGTTTTTGGTTTTACGAGCTTCATAATTTGAATCTTATACTCTGGAAAAATAATATTACAAAGTTAATCTACTTAGAAACCGAAGCAAAACATGTTTTAACCAATGGAGCAGGTGTCGGTCCATCCCTCTAGAAAAAAGAAATTAAATGCAGTGGCCCTGGTTTTGTGGTTTGGTAGTAGAAAGTTTTAAATGCCATTTACACACTGACCCATCTTCATCTTCTTAAATCCCTACAAAAAAACACCCCTTCACCTATCCTACTCCTCTTCTCTCTCTCTCTTCTTTATGTATAGAAAACAATAGAAAAGCTCCTTTGGTTTTCTTGATGATCATATTCTTATCCTTTCTCTAAATCTATAGCACGAGAGAGTTCCTATGATATTGGCTTGGCTCACTCAGATATTCATGTTATGTATTAGCACTTATATGTTTTGTTTTGAGTTTCTGATTGAGCCGTGCCAATATCTTAGCGCTCTTTTGTCGACAATAACTTCTTGGCTAAAAGGTTTGAGTTTTCCAACTTGTATCTTGATTCGGTATCTGGGTATGTAACAATTTTGTTTTATGGTATGATATACTACATCTCAATACTAGGGTTAGGGTTAGGGTTCATAAAACAGAAGCCTTCACTAATATAGTAATACTATATATACTCTATGAGTAATTATGTATAGATCTACATAATGATATGTCAACAACCCAAATTCTTATGAAACTATTCTACAAACACATGTGCGATTCCTGAAAAATATATGAGTTTGTGTGATATCTATTTTTGAAATCAGTTTTAAAAGTCGATTTTTATTTACAATTGACCCGTATAAGCGAAAATTTAATGTTTAGCTTCGGATATTGAGATTCATATTTAGAATTTGATTAAAAAAGGGCTACAGATCGGTAAATTATTGTTGTTGGCTCTTAGAACTTAGGATTTAATTTTCCGGCTGTTAATCTTTCTGACTAAGAACTTTGTTTTAATCAATCCTTTTTTAAAAAGAACAATTAAATTAATTGGATCATGATTGTTCTCTTTAGTCACCAAACTGAACAGAAAAATAAGAACTCAACCAGCACAAATTGATGAAAGAAATTATTGGATAATAAGAGAATACTATAATAAGGACGTGTGCGTGCTAATACTATCGTCATTTTATAATTATTGCCAAGTTAGATTCATGTATATGATAAAAACAGTGATGCAATACCTAATCCTTCACCTGCTAAATAATGTTCATATATATATATATATATAGTTATTAATTTGAAATAAAAATCAGTTGGTCCTTTCTTCCGAATGATAAAAACTGATGGGTTTGGTTTGGTTGTTATGATTGATACATTTAAAATCTGTGGGAGAGTACGTACCAATTTTATTTCCGCATTTATAATACTTTTTTATTATATTAGGACATGCACTGTTTTATTTTGTGTACTAATTCACTTTTATAAGCTTCATGTTTTCAACCGATACCCGAATTGATCACTTATAATCTTGATCACACTATTATAATATCTAATTTGCACGAGAAACTGCTAGCTGGTATCTTTTTTATCCTTTTCAACTTATTGGGTAAGCTCTTCCCGGTTTTATTCCAAATCGATTATGTATATATCATATGTTGTTAGTCACTCATTTAAGTTTTGTAGACAATTTTACTCAAACCATTTTAATCTCTTTGACATCGTATGATTTGTTATTTCCGAAGATAATCCTTCTACCATTAAGTTTTTTTAGGTCTTTAAACAAATATTTTGGAAGTTATTTGGAACTACACAACCAATTCTAACACCCATTTATCGTAGTACTTACAAAAGATAATAGTTATTAACCCATAAACATACTCACAATTATCAGACCTTATTGCATCATCTATGCCTTTAGTATTTTGATAGTTGTTTTCTTCTTGCATATCCAACATATTACTTTTAAACTTGTCCCAATCCATTTGAACTTCTACTGAGATTGTCCTTTCTGCTTACTTGAATCTATCTTCCCTGATCGACCCCCATAACTTAGTTGTGCCCTTCAGATTCACCTTTCAAAATATTATTCCTTTGAAGATATTTTGAGTTCAAGTTGCTCTTGATTTCAAACATCATTAGGGAGTCTTTTTCTTAGAGCATGATGATTACAAAATGTTTATACTCATTCGACATAGAACTTAAAAGGATGATTGATTCGTCCTCCTGCTCGACCTTTAACCAACTGTATTCAAGTGAAGTATGATTCAATTATAATTATTTAAGTTCCTTTAGATCTCCGCACCACTATCCATAGTATAGTTGCTTCTTAAGATATAATCTATTCGCTAAGGACTTCTTTGTGTAAGTCACCTCAAGTTATAATCTATTCGCTAAGGACGTTATGAACTCTAGACAATATCATGACATCAACCTGTGTAGATTATTGTCGATATTAACAACCAATCTTTTCCAATAGTAGGTGAGCCTTAACCTTAATTCTCCAGATGTTAAAGTCATTTCTTCTATCGAATACTTTTAGGCTAAGCTTCATGGAACTTGTCTTTGTGGATTTTTGGTTTCCATGCGAGATCTACTTCTCCAGCCTTCAAGTTTGTGGTCGATAAATTTTTATATTGTTGATTCACACTCATCGCACCAGTTGTTAAGGAGAAAAAAGTAGTTTGTTCGATGTATGCACCAATGTGTAATTATGAACCTTTTGAAAAATAATTTACCATTTTCAAATATTACCAATATATAAATATAAGCGATTATAACCAAGCACACAAGATATATTTAACATGGTTCAGATTATGAAGAAATCCGAAGAAATCTAACATCCAGGGGAAACATACATTCTTTCAAAAACATGTAGGTTACAAAAAGGCTCTCATACATAAATTACTCAATCACACTTTGTAACAAATTATGGCTTGATTTAAAAAAACCCTCTCTTTAATGTTTATCTCTCATCTTACTTATCTATCAAAATGCGTATAGTTATTTCTCTCACTTATGAAATATGGTACTCATGTAACTCGTCGTCATATTATATTTTGCAATTGTATATCTTCTACATTTATAGGTTTAGGGAAATCTTAATTCTTCATCAAACACTCCAGATTAAAGACCATTAATCAACCTTTGAAATCATTCATAATCCCTTAATATAAGAAATAAATGACAAATTTTAATTAACATAAAAAACCTAATTAATAGAAAATCTGATTAGAGAAGACCCAATTAAATATAGGATACCTAATAAGTAGAATAATCCACTCGATCTAGTTTTGGTGCTTCGATCCATCTTTCTTCTGATCAGCTCGCTTCAGATTATCCTGCTTTGGACTAGATGTTTCAGCTAATCACATATCTCATTCGAATCTCACACAGAGAGTTTCAACAGTTCTTGCCTATACATGTCATAACAGCTCCAACTATGCGCATGCACTCTTTCAGCAATATATTTGTTAATAAGTTACTTCTAGCCTATCCCTAACAAAGTCTAACATAGTGTGTTTGGAGATCATGAAAGAAGTGATACCATACGTATTATGTGGTGCGATTTTGACATAGATCACCATTGCGAAAATATTTCTCGATGAGTTAGAAAAATACTTTTCCAAAAACGATAAGGTGGAAATGAGAGTTGTGCTTATATAGTTAGCTTTCATGAAGTATCGTGACAAATAGTCTATTCGGGAACACAATGGAAATTTCAAATATTTCTTTTAAATTAAAGGCACTTAGGATTAAATTTCTAGAGGATGTAATTGTGAGTTTTGCATTTTACTATTTCCTCTTTTTTATATAAGATTTTTGAAAAGTGTTATAAATGCAGTTGAATAGATATACTTTTAATAAACTTATTTCTCAAGCAATGTTAAAGGAGGAAAAAAATTAAACTAGAACGTGTGAAGGTGTAAATGGTGGATGCTCAGTCTAGAAAAGACTATGAAAAGAAAGAAAAAAGGCACATGCATCCGATTTTGGTACATAGAGGCATACAGGTTTGTTTAGTAGAAAAATTGTTTCTATTGTAAAAATTCGGGGTATTTTAGAAAATTGTGAGTATAAAATTTTTATTCAAGGATGAGGTAATCTCATTGTTATGATATGTTCAAATATAAACTTAGTTTGAAGGCCTAAAAATAGTTGTTGGGTTGTACGAATATAATTATTCATATATGTATTTATTTGTAAGGTGCGATAAGAAACTGAAGCGTGAATGATGGTACGGTAAGAAGTATAATTAGTCATTAAAATTTACCAATATCACGATCGGTAGAAGCATAAAATATGTGATCTATATTTTTTTTATAGAGTTCCAACAAAAGAAACTTTTAAAATATTATAAGAAATTTCAGGATGGGTTAAAACCTAAGTTAAAGCACTTATATGTTTGAGTCCAATTGAAGTGAAGCCTTATAGGCCGAATAAGAATAAATCAAAATCCAAAATAGTTAGTAGTTATATTAGTCGATATCCAGATCCTATGATGAGTTTTAAGTTTTATGATATTTCCAACATGCATATTTTTTAGATAGGTGCAATAAAATTATTTAACAATGATATTCCGGTATTGGATGATTGTGTATGTATGCTAATTGTTTCAGAATCATTGAAGCATATAAATACACACAATAATATTCATCATCCACCTATGAACATTGTTCTATATGAGCAAAATGAGATGGTTCTAATAAACCAAAATAAAATTATTCTAAAAGATCAAACTTACTTCCTTAAGAACTAGTAAACTGAAAATTGCACTTTTCAAAGATTTCTAAGAGAAAGGAAGAGCGTTATATCTTCAGACTATATCGTGTATCTTCAATAATATGAGAAGTTTTGCGGTGTAGCAAAAAACGATCTCATAAGCTTTTGTGAAATCATGAAAAGTTCTGATCCTCACCTATAGATTAACTCAATGAATGTATAATATAAATCAATACAAGATAACACCGTATGGAAGCTTTTCCCACTGCCTACATGAAATAAATATATTGGTTATATAAATAGATTTTTAACACCACACATAGTGATAAGGTTACTCTAAAAAATATAAAGCTCGACTTGTGTAGAAATGTTTCACTCAACGCGAAAGAACTGAATTTAAAGAACCCTTATCTCTAGTTTTGTTGAAGGATTCTTTTTCTAAAATAATGGAACTAATTTCACATTTTGACCTTGATCTTCATCAAATGGATGTATTTTTTTTAAATTTGGAGACATTCAGGAAACAATCTATATGGTTTAGCGTGAAAATTGTCTCTAGTGATCGATTTTCGGTGGTATAAAACTTTAAAAAAATCTATTTATGGGCTTATAAAATCATTTCAAAAATGTTACTACACGTTTATTGAAGTTATCATATCATTTTTTATCAAGATAAATTTAGTATAAATTCATGCTTTTGATGGTGTATGTTGATTCTATATTACTGACCATAAACAATAAATATTTTTTGCATAATCTTAATAAAAAAATGGAATCCATTGTTGAAGATGTGGAAAATTTATTACGTTGGACACATTCAAGATTCCCGTTACTTAATCTGGACAAATGACCCATTATTAGGAAAAAAACGGCAAATGGTGAATGGGGATTGACTTCACAGATCTCAATAAATCTTGTTTGAAATACCTTTCCCTTTATTGTAAGTCAAACAACTTGTAAATGTCATATCAGGTATGAATATTGCTACAAGGTTATGCCTTTCGGGTTGAAGAGTATCTATCTAAGTATGAATATCTTATCAATAATATATTTGTTACCAGCTTTCAAGAAGAAAATTATATGGCTGACGTGTCTAAAATGTTCAGAAACCTCAGGCAAGTCAATCTCAAGCTAAATCCATAAAATGTACTTTTGGTGCTTGATCAAGTAAATTTCATGGGTTCATGGCTAGTGAGAAGGAAACTGAATCTGATCCAAATCAAATCTCCTACCTAGCCAACATGGAACCCCCACATAATATAAAAACTTAAAAATACAAGAAGGGAGATTTGTGGGGTTGAACCGATTATATCTTCAAACAAATGGTAACCATTTTCCAAGTCTTTCGAGGAATGGAGAAAATTCATTGGACTTTAGCATGTGAAGAAACATTTTAAAATATCAAGAAGCTCCTCACTTTATTACGAATATTAACCAAACCAAATGATATTTATCCTTGATTTTATTTTACTTTTATCTAATTTGCTTGTTAGTTTGAATAAATTATGAATAAAATACTCTTATTTGATTATTTTTTATTTATTAGTGAAGTGAGAGCAAAAATAAGCTAAACTTACAAGTAAAAGCTACAATTGAAGAAGATGAGTAAAGCTAAGAACTTGAAGATAAATAAATTAAAAATAAATAGATGTAGAAGAAAATATAATGAATTAATTGAAATTTAAGTTTTTGGTATCATTACATGGGAAAATATCTAATATTTGTTTTTAAATCTATTGTTTGATATAATTTATGCTATTGTTTTAATTGACAATAGGTGAAAAAGAGCTTCCTAAAAAACCTTTCGGAGACAAATAAAAGAACTGAAGATGACGAAACAAAATTTACAAGCAGGTCCCAATATGAGAAACAAAAGTTATTTTACAAATCCATCATTAGTGGGATTTAACCCCAACATGTTGAGGCCATAGTTAACCGCTTTGCATTTTAAGATAAAAAAGATGTTAATTATTATGATCCAAAACAACAAAATGTTCATAGGAGATCGAGAATAGGTACCATAATATGCATCTCAATGGTTTCTTAGAGATGTGCTATAAGCCTTCAAACTCTTCCGTTTCTCTTTTAATCGAAAGCTAAAGTATTACTACAATATTTACCGCCATATTGTATAAAAACTTGGGAGCGGCTAACTTACCTGTTTTTGGAAAACTATTTCCCACCCGTGAGATCAACAAAATTTCACAATGATATTTCAACCTTCACTCATAGAAGCAATAAACAAATGAATAACTTATGGAAAAATACAAAGACTTGCTGCATATATGCCCTAATCATGGGATCTCAACCCGACTGATAGTCCAGACCTTCTATAATAGGTCTATGAGAGACAACAAGTTAATGGTAGATGTTGTAAGAGGAGGTTCATTCACCAAAACAATACCAAAGAAAACATATCTGTTACTTGAGGTACTATCGAGCAACAACTATAAATATGAAAGGAAGGTTGAGATGTACTCAGTTAACAATGACACTATCCTTCAGGAAAAGTTAGCAGCTTTTGAGAAGCAAATGTAACAACTTAAAGTGAATTCTATTGCGGTACCATACATTAGTGCTTATGTGTGTAAGTAATTTCCAGCATGGGCCTACTCCTTATTATACTAATAATTATCAAGCATGTCACAAGAAAAATCCAAACGTTTCTTGGAAAACCTAGGAGAACGTATGTAAACAGAATGACTTAGATAAGTTTAGGCATGGGCATATGGGTATGGAGCCGAAGAACCAAACCGAACCGAAATAACGGATTCGGTTCGGTTTCGGTTCCTTATAAATACCCGCACGGTTCCTTATCTTAAATACCCACGGTTCTCGGTTTGGTTTGGTTCGGAACCGAGAACCGAATAGTACTCATAAAGAACCGAATAAGCAATAGTACCTTTGAATATCCATGGTTTTCTAATCGGTTCCAAACGGTTCTTTTGGTTACAAAGTAACCATCTGGTTACAAAGCAACCATTTGGTTCTTTTCGGGTTCAGTTCCAAACAGTTCTTTTGGTTGAAAAGTAACCATTTGGTTAGAAAATAACCATTTGGTTCTTTTTGGGTTCAATTCCAAACAGTTTTTTTGTTAGAAAGTAACCATTTGGTTAGAAAATAACCATTTCGTTCCTTTCGGGTTCGGTTCCAAACGGTTCTTCTAGTTACAAAGTAACCATTTGGAACCAAAACCCGAATGTAACCGAACCGAAGCGAGAAGAATCGAACCGAACTGAATTTTAATCAGTTCCTAAATGGGTACTAGTTTTAAAGAACCGAAAGAACCGAGAACCGAATTTTAATCGGTTCCTAAATGGGTACTAGTTTTAACGAACCAAAAGAACCGAGAACCGAAAGAACCGAACCGAACTAAACCAAAGAACCGAATGCCCATACCTAGATAAGTTGAAGAAAAAATAAACATTTTAGATAATGTGAACAAGTTTATTGAATTTTGTAAGGTTCACTCTGAAAGGAACGAATCGAGCATAAAAATATCAAAGTATCATTTTAGAATTATGAAGCAAGCTTGAAAACTTTAGAGGTTTAATTAAGACCTACACTTGATGATGTTATCTAGAATTCAAGGAACCTGGCCCAACAATACGAAATATAACCCGAAGCAAACTAATGCAATCACACTAAGAACACGAAGACAAATTGGTCAAATAGGGGAGCCTTTCGTTGAGAAATAGAGCGACAAAGTAGCAAAACCATATACTTAAACTCTTTTCCACAACCATGTTGACCTTAATCACGATCAGGGGTCCTTTGTTATGAAAAAACCCCATCTGATCACGACCAATATTGTTTTACTCACAAATGTTTGCTTGATCGCATCAATATGTGTATTGATTGTGACCGGAAATAATATCCTTGATCACGGTAAAGAAACATATGATCGTGATAAAAAGTTGATATCTGACAGTTAAGGCTTTGATTGTGGCAACACTTCTTTTGGACACGACAAAGACACTTCTGATTGTAACAACAAGTTGGTTGATCACGTCAAGGAGATGATATCTAATAGTGAGGGATTTAATCACGACAATTCATTGTTTGAACCCGAAAATGAGACAAGACCTGACATGATATACTCTGATCGTGGAAAAAGCGATTTACCTACCACAATGTAATCTGATTGCACTAATACTTACCTTGATCAAGACAAAGAATCGACTACCACATACTTTGATCGCGACAAAAAAGGTATTGGATGCGTGAATGAGACAATAATTAATAATGAATCTTATGATTATGTCAAGGCTCCTGTTGATCATACCCAATCCCATATTTCATTCCATAAGCCACCTCCGATCTCAAAATATACACCCCAAATTCCATATCTAAGCCGGAATAAGAAACAAAACTCTAACAATGAATTTTCTAACTTTCTTGAATATGTTACGCGACGTAAAAAATAATATTCCTTTTGTAGGTTTGGCGTAGAAGATGCCGAAATATGCAAGTTTTTTCAAAGATATCATTTCTTACAAAAGAAAATTCAAATATTTCGAGACATTTATACTGATAGAAGAATGTGTGCATTGATTCAGAATAAATTACTAACCAAACTATAAGAACTATAGAGTTTTAGGCGCTAATAGCAATTTAATTTTTTTATAAATGCATATCTGATTTATGCGCTAATAGAAATTTAATGCCCCTCTCTATCTATGGGAAAATATGGATATTAGGGATTAATGCTACAACTATTTATCTTCAATTAGTTGATAATTCGGTTTCATACCTAAATGGAATAATTGTATTGATAAAGGTTGACAAATTTATAGTTTTAGTAGATTTAGTTATTTTAAAAGTGGAGAAACATAGACTTATTCTTTTATTACTAATAGAGATTTTCTAACTACCACTAGAATGATTACCGATGTTGAGATTGGGAGATTAATCATACAAGTACAGATGAGCAAGTAGAATTTAACATATTAGAGGCTTTGAAATTTTCTAATGATGTTAATGCTTATATGATTGATGTGGTTAAAATAAATTGGCTGATAAATGCATGCATGAAATTTTCCATTAATATGCTTTATAAAATTCTATAGTCCATGTTAGACTAAATAAAATTTCCTAAGGATGATAATGTTTATATGATTTATGCTAATAGAACATTTCAGGTGAATAATTAAATTATAAAAAAACTAAAAAATAATTAATATCGGTAGTTTTTGCACTATATAAGTTTCGATCAAATCAACCAGGTACAAAACTAATAATACATACAACACTCGAGTATCTTTTAGATAAGAAAGAATCGAAACCACAATTATTACGTTGGTTATTACTTTTTTTAAAATTTGATCTTGAGATCTGAGATGTTCAGAGAATATTATAACAGATTATCCATCTGTTCTAGAGCATAGCAATCATGTTATATAATAGATTAGGCCGATAAATGAGTTTTTTTTCCTGATGAGAAGTTGCTGACAGTTATAGTTGAACATTCATTTGCAGACATTGCAAATTATATTATAGATAAAAAGATCCCACCAGACATAAATTATCAACAGAGAAAAACTTCTTCAAGATCTTAAGCACTACTATTAGGATGATCCATACTTATACAAGTAATGTGGTGACAAAATTATTAGACGGTGTATACATGAGGATGAAATGTTTGACATACTAAATCACTATTACACTTTAGAGATCGGAGGTGATTTTGGTCAAAACAACAACAAAGGTTTTACAAACTGGTTTATTATGGCCCACCTTATACAAAAATGCTCATAAATATGTTATGAAGTGTGATAGATGCCAAAGAGTGGGAAACATCTATAAAAAATGAAATATGATGAGACATTCTCATCATTATTTAACAACAATAATATCCTAGTTGTACCTGATTATGTCTCGAAATGATGATGAGATAGTGGTAATAATTTTTTAATGAAAATGAATTTTCACGATTCGAAACCCTAAGAACAATCATTAGTGATGGAGGACCACACTTTTGCAATCGTCAACTGAACGTTCTTTTAGAAAAATATGAAATTATACACAAAGTATCGACACCATATCATCCTCAGACTAGCAGACATGTTGAAGTCTCAAATAGATAATTGAAAAGGATCTTGGAGAAAATAGTAAGTGCCTGTAGAATAAATTAATCTTCGAAGCTCGATGATATTCTGTGGGCATATATAACTACTTTTAATACCTCAATTGGTGTGTAAATTTATAAACTAGTCTACGATAAAGCTTTTCATCTCCATGTATAGTTGGAACATCAATAATATTGGGCCACGAAACTGTTATATTCAGAGGCTTGGAACATGAATTAGTTCATTGACTATCTATTTTTGTGACATATAGTCCATTGACTAAAAATGTTTGGATTTACTCCCTTAACTATCCATTTTTTGATAAAGTTAGTCCCCCTTGTGTGTGTTGACTATTTATTTTTATGACAGATAGTCCCGTAACTGTTTATTTTCGATAAAGTTAGTCCATTGGGTTTCCATTTTCGATAAAGTTAGTCCCCTTAATAAACATTTGCACGATACTAACTTTATCCAAAATGAATAATCAATGAACTAACTCCAGTTTTTTGTTAGGCAAGGGACTATATGTCACCAAAATAGATATTCAATGGACTAAATCTGGATTTTTTTAGTCGAGAGGCTATATGTCACAAAAATGGATAGTCAATGAACTAATTAATGTTCAAAGCCTGAATTTCGATATAGAAGTCGTCGAGAAGAAATAATTATTGCAGATGAATGAGCTAGAAGAGTTTCGTAATGAAGCATATGAGAAATATATGATATATAAAGAGAAAACAAAACTCTGGCATGATAAAAATATTATTATGCAAAACTTCTACGTGGGAAAAAAAATATGTTGCTATACAATTCACGACTAAGACTCTTTCTTGGAAAATTACAATCAAGATGGTCTGAAACTTTTGAGATAGCTAAAGTCTCTCCTCATGGAGCTATCAAGGTATTACATCTAAAAAAGGCACTTTTAAAGTAAATGGTCACCATATGCTGGTGATCTATTTTTTAATTTTACTATTTTTTTCTTTCACATTATCATATGACAGACCGACATAACTTCAACAATATAGCTCCAATTTTAATTCAATCCAGTCATTTTGACCTCAAATATATTTATCAGGCACCATTGTTCTTTAATCTATTTATTTTGATTTTTAAAATAGAGGATAATATTAAATTTTAAGTGTGAGGTAGTATGAAATTGTTTGATTAAATATATCATAAAATAATAATTTTTTATCATTTAATATTGTTTTTATTATATTTTTTTAGGATTTTAGTAATTAATTCAAACTTGTGAAGTGATTTTTAAGTTCAAAAATATAATAAATACATGTCTAGATTTATATTTGATCAGGTTTTGGAATTTCTTTGTGTCTAAAAGTTACTAAAATGAATTATATTACAAATTTACTTTGAGTATATATTTTTTATATGGAAATTAATTTATTGATATAATAATTTTTTATGAAAAAATAGTAATCATTATAGAAAAAATAATAAAAAATATGTATATTTGTAAATAAATAAAAAATCTTATAAATATTTTACTCAATTACCTGATCTCTTCCTAACTGGTTGAGATTCACATACAAATGGAAGAGATTTATGTTAATATTCATATGTAGCTTGTCTAGTTTTGTAGACTAATTTGTCAAAGTCAATAAATCCTTAGAGGTGTTTCATCACTTTATGTTCCTAACCAACTCGGAGGAATACCATTGATTTAACGCTCGTTAAATAGATTAGTTAGAAAGGTTAAATAGACATTACACGTGTCAAATGATGTATAATATTACTCTTATTTGATTATTTTTTATTTATTAGTAAAGTGAGAGAAAATAATAAGCAAAAAAGAGTTAAAATTGCAAGTATAAGCTACAATTCAAGAAGATGATTAAATTAAAAAACTTGAAGATAAATAAATCAAGAATAAAAAGAAGAAAAAAATACGGGGAACTAATTGAAATTCGAGAAAAAATATTTCATTCTCTAAAGAATTAATTAATTATTTAATTTTATATTATAAGATCTTTGTTTTTATTCTTATGAAGATAAGTTTTAGTAGGGTTCAAGAAAATATTTCATAACTCTTCCTATAAATAAAACTCTTACAAATCAAATACAGGACATTTAGACAGTGAAAAATAGATCAAATACACAAACATAGTCTTATTCATCTTTTATGAGTTTTATATTATTATTATTTCCGTTTTGCTATTAGGATTATTATGCTCAACATGAGCCAAATTCTTTATGATAGGGGTTTTGAAACCTTTATTTATATAAATATTTATGAATTATAATTTTTATTTACATATTTCTTTTCTTTAGTATTAGTATTATTTTTAATGTTTTTTTTATTTCTGACGAGATTAATTGAATGATTTTAGATTTAAGTTGAGATCGAGATGTAAAACCTACTTCTGATCTATTGTAATATTAATGGGTTGAATTATTAGTATGCTGCTACCATGATCTAGTAAAGTTTGAAATAAGTTAGTTTTGTGAGATCAAGAGTTGATCACAACACTCTTAAAGAGAAATTGGCTTTGTAAGAATTATGTTTTAAAAAGAATATTAAAAAATATCATCGGTTTTATTTTTTAAGACGGAAAATAAATGATATTTTTTTGTTAGATTAGTTAAGTGTCTTTCGTATTTTGCACTTTTTTAACCATTGTTTCGCAATTTGCATTTACCCATGTTCCATAATTTGTACTTGCATATCAAGTGTAAAATGTAAATTCTCACTTGTAGGTCAAAGTGCAAAGTTCACACTTTGGCAAAAACAAAATAAAATTAACAATAGTGCAAAATATGAATTCACACTTGTAGATCAAGTGAAATATGCAAATTCTCGCTCAAATCTTATTTTAAATCTTGTTTCGCAATTTGTTTTTAGACTATAACAAACCATTTACTAATTTTAAATCTTGTTTTGCAATATTTACTAACTTTTAGTCACTGATCCAACCAAAAGACCAAAACCAAACTAAAAAAATCAAGTTATCATGAACACCAATTACTCAAAACAAACACCATATGGATTTTGCAAAAAAAAGCAGCCAACGTTGATTCGTTTTTGAACATGAACCACAACAAAAAGCCAAAAAATCTAAATCGACTTTGAAAATAGTTTTTAAAATTAAATTAACTGGTTTGAAAAAAAAATGAAGAAACTATAATATATTAAAATAAATAAATTATAATATATTAATAGATCATGTGTAAATAAGTGTCTTTCAAAATTAGTGCATAAATATTACAAATAATTTACTCATTGAAAAATACAAAAAAAAAACTTAGTAAAGGAGAAAATAAAATAATAAATTCTATAATAAAGTTTCATTGAATTTCTAAAACTACAATTTTATAAAAAAAAAAACTCTAAAAATACACTTATTTTGATTGAGAGAGTATTGTTCAACAATTATATCTTTAAAATAATATTGTAAATGTACACTTTAGCAAAATAAAACTTGATACAAATATATCTGCAAATTAAATTTTTCTCATCAACATGTGATCACTTAATTAATGTATATATTTATATTTATTTAAGAACAACCGTCGCACATATTTTTCGTATTTAGTTGTTGACCAAACTATTTAGATATGAACTTTAAAATTTAGTTTTATTATTTGGTTGTAATCTTATATATATAGTTGGTTGTTTATGTATTTGGGTAAATGTATTTAGTTAACATCTTATTAACTCAACATTTAGTTATTTAGTTGTGAGATTATGCATTTATTTATTCATTTCTACATTTATTTAGTTGTTAAGTCAATGTATTTCGTTTTCATGACTAATATGTATGTATTTTATAATCTGGCAAATACATACAACCGCATATAAGACCAATTCAAAGATTTAGTTTGTGGTCGGAAAATTTCGTTATAAAATGAAACACATAACTACAAGTTTAGTGAATTAAATATTTAGTTGTCATATTTTAGTTATATATTTCTTTGTTGGTGAAACCATTCAACTATAAAATTGATCATTTAACTATCATATTCTTAACTAGAACATTTTTAACTAGAACATTTAAAAATAAGATTGCATAGGTAAATATGGATGTCATATATAGGGATGGATGAAGGTATAACTAAACTCATAACCTGTCTTATCTTTATTTCCAACAATCATTAATTCATTTAAAAAATATTTTATATCATCAACTATCCAATAATAAATATAATGAAACAAAGTTTTTTTGAGTTTGCATACCATGTCTTGGGGCTTCACAACTAGTTAGGCTTTGTATATTTTAAAACCACCATACTCATAGTCTATGAGTGTAACCAACTCCTTCATTTTGTTGGAATATTTTGACAACTAGTTAGGCTTTGTATATTTTAAAACCACCATACTCATCTTTCACCTAATACACCCATTTATTATAAAGTGCCTTCTTCCCCCATGGGTAACTCATCTAGTTACATTGCCTGGTTTGATATTGAAAACTCCATCTCTTTTTTCATGGCAAGTTTCCACATGCTAGCATCACCAGTCTGACAAGCTTCATCATAGCATTCAGGCTCTTCTTCATCGATAAGATATACAATGTTAAACTATCTCAGGATAGGCACATGAGGTCGTGCAGACCTTCTCAATGTAGGAGCTGCTATGATCGATTATAATATGTTGGGAAGTTGTGCATTTCTCTATCGAGCAGACTCTCCAGTCGGCTCCGTTTGCGTCCATTTTATGCATATTCTTAAACATCACTCTTTAGTTTAAAATTATATCTCTGTTGGGGATCATATTTCTATTTTTTTCGTTCTAAATACGGTACCCAAACTCATCCTCTCCATAACCTACCAAAGTGCAGTTTTCAAATTTGGGATAAATCTTGTTCCTACTTTGATCACTGATATGAACATATGTTGCACATGCAAAAACTTTTAAATGTGATAGTTGTATCTATTTTTAACTCGATAGCTCCTCAGGTATTATATCCTCTAATAGAACCAATGGACCTCGATTGACCAGGTAAGCTGATGTGTTGACTGTTTCCGCGTAGAACTACTTACATATACCGGACTATATACAAATGCTTCTGGCTATTTATGTCAATGTTCGATTCATATACTCGGCAACCCTATTGTGTTGAGGCGTACACGACACAGTTTTATCCATACGATCTCATGCTTATAGAAAAGCTTCTTGAATCTAGTGTCTTCATATTCACCACCATTATCAATTGTGAGCTTTTTAATCTTCATACTTGTCTTATTTTCAAAATTAGATTTTCATCTTAAAAAAACTCAAAGCATTTCAGATTTATGTTATAAAAAGTAAAGCATACCTTTCAAGAATGATCATCAATAAAATTCACGAAATAGTGTTTCCCTCCAATATATGAAATATTTATTGGTCCCCAAACAGTAGAGTGAACAAAATCTAGTTTTTTTTCTTTGGGGTTCTGCCACTTGTATGATAGGTGAGTATTTTTGGTTTTCTATGTATGCAATCTTGGAACATGTTTATATCAATTGAGTGTGATAAGGAAATGGAACCTTGAGGACTGAAATGTAAAGAATAGAAATTCTTATGACAGATTGTAAAATTAGAGGATGTAATTAGAACTTTATATTTTAGTCAGGGACTAGCGTGTAATTATCTCTTTTATGTAACTGTTTCAGTTAAAGAGCTAAGTCATTGCACCTCTATATAAAGGCCAATGATGATCTAATAAAAGGGATTGGATTTTTGAGATAGATCACTTTTGCAATTCGACTTTCTCTCTCTAAAACCTATTTCTCTCTCTACATTCTGACTTCTCTCAATTTACTTAAACAATCCAAGTATTCAACTCACTAAATTGGCGACTCCGTTGGGGACCTGATCATTGATTGGTTCCTAGTTTACTAGTTCAAATTTCTTTTTTTCAAATCCTGAAAAACGATTTTAAGCTTGACAATGAATCCAGAAAACGATCTGCTAGTCCGATCAGCTTTTGAAAGATTGAAAAAGGATTTTCAAAGGAATGAAGATAGAAAAGAATATTTTATCCCGATTACTCAAACTCAATCCTATATAAAGTTGCGAATGAACCAACTTTTGGACAAAACAACAGCTCTGAACGAAAAATACGACCAGAGAGAACGAGAGATTTAGTCAGCCAGACTGAAATCCAAGGTGAGAAAAGTGAATGACCAAAATGATGCTGGTGATCAATCTATCGATCTTGCACTAATCGTCACTTCAGAAGTGAACACAAAAAAATGTGGTTCAAAGCACCAGAAGAGCGTCATTCTTCTCGAAAGGACAAGAAAGATAAACATAGGTATGTCACATCTAGTGATGAAAAGATTTAAAGTTCTGGATCTGATTTCAAAATATATCGAGGCTCTTCAAAAGAAGAGAAAGATAAACCTCGTAAATCTAAAAAAGAATATAAAGCTAGAAGGAAAAGTGTACCTCGATGTTTGAGGGAGGAAAACGGGTGTGAAGGAAATACATCAAACCAGTACAATGTTGGGGATGATCGAAACTTGTATGCAGTGACGGGAACTAAGGATCAATATATTCAAGATGTTGATTGGAGTAATTCTCCATTGAAAACTAAGATAAGATCTATCACACTTCCAAAGCGTTTTGATATTTCGAAAGTTGAGAAATTTGATGGAATGCAAGACCTTGACGATCACATCGAACAATTCAAGAATTATATGATGAATTTTAAGGATGACGACAAATTGGTGTGTCGAGAGTTTTCTCAAAATTTCTAGGGAACAACTTGGAAATGGTATAACCTAATTTCGAGGGTGTCCATTTCAAATTTCAGAGACCTTTACACCGCTTTTCGATGAAAGTTTGTGGGGAGTAAGGAAATGAGGGCAAATGGAGATATAATAATCCAATGCAAGCAGGCAGTTGCAGAAAAGCTGAAGATTATACGAAGCGGTTTGTCTTAAGTAAAGCGAGTCTGGATAATTGTGAAAAATTGGTGGCAATGGCAGACTTTTGTCAAGGATTTCTACCAGGGCATCTGGCTAATGAAACAATAAAAAAAAGAGCCTTAACTTTTGGAGATTTGATGGCTCAAGTGGATGACCAAATCAAGGTGAAAGAATCGACCATGGTTCGAGGGGTAGCTGCAACTGGTCAAAACAATTCTGGGCAGGTGCCAAATTACTAGGGGCAATCTTTAATTCTTGCTCAACAAGTACGTTCAAGGAACAACAACCTACCACCTCGAACTGGAGGGTATTCAAACCAAGCAACTACGTACCAATTTAATAGGTCAAGGCCTATTCAATGGATAAAGCATGAGTATTATGCAGATATGAGTCAAGATATGGCTACAATCTTCGAAAAAACTAAAGAGTATGTGAATTTCAGGAAGCCCACTCCAATCAATAGGTATATGGAGGAGTGAAACAACAAGTTTTGCAAGTATCACAACGACATCGGACATGATATCGCAGATTGCATCACCTTGAAAAATAAAGTTCAGACTTTAATTGAAAATTGGAAATTATTGACTTATGTGAAAGCGCATAGCAGTGCATCAAAGAATTCCATTGCATCAACTTCACAACCAATAAATCCAAATGCACATACTGAAAGTTTGATGATTCTAGATGTGAAGGTTAATGATTTTAATGATGCATCAGAATACTTAGATATGGATCCAGATCGATTAATCTTGATGGCAGTATAGGAACCAGTAAAGCAAGGCCACGTTCGAAGCCTTTGAGAGTATTTTGAGTCCTTGGAAATTTTCGGGATCGACTCTATGACTGGTAGTACTGATAGTTCAAGGAAAAGTCACATAGTAAGTTTCGCTACTCAAATATATGGAAAAATGTCTACTCATTTGTACGGTAAGAGAGACATTCCCTTTATCATTTTCGATGAAGATAATTTACGGGGTACTGCAGGGCCACATGAGGATGCGGTGATCATTGGAGAAAAGATTGTTGGCGTTGAGATTCAACGTGTGTTAATAAATACTAGAAGTTCTGTGAATGTTCTTTTTAAAATGATTTATGATAGGATGCACACCCCTTTTTAGATTTCCCAATCAGAGCGCAATATCATCGGTATTACTAGAGTTACTGCACGAGTAATCGTGGAATTCGAGGGGGAGGTAAGTGTGGGAAATAAACCTTTTAAGAAGAAGGTTCATGTGCTTTTTATGGTGGTGGAATGTCCAATAAGCTATAATTCTATTTTTGGAAGGACTTGGTTATCAAGGATGTACAATGTTGTATCAACAGTTCATCAATGTATCAAGTATGTTATTGGAAACCATGTATGGGTCGTCCGAAGTGACCAAAAGGTTGTCAGATAATATTACACCACTGATCTTCGGATCTGAGGATCTAACAGTGCTGATATAATGAATAAATAGCAGTCGGGGGGTTGACCTTGGATCCTGAGGAAAGGGTTGACGATCCGCGAGAAACCCCAAGGTCATTGACAGTAAGTGGAAAAATAGAGGAATATCCTTTTCCTGAGGGAAGAGTACTTCGAATAGAAACCTTACTGACCTCAATTTTACGTCAACAACTCTTATAATTTTTATCCCATAATCTGGATGTTTTCGCTTGGAAAACAGAGGACGTGATAAGAGTACCAATTGAAGTAATTTGTCATAACCATTAATCCAAAGGCGGGCATTTTCTTTTGAGAAAGGAGAGGCTATTGTTTTCGAAGTGGACCACTTATCGAAGGTCAGACATATAAGCGAGTCACAGTATTTATGGACGGCGAACCCAACAGTGGTCAAGAAGAAGAATGGGAAGTGGAGAGTGTGTGTTGATTTTACAGACTTGAATCGAGCCTGTCCTAAAGACTTGTTTCTTGTTCCTCGAATAGATCAGCTGATTGATTCCACTTTGGTAAATAAAATATTGACCTTTATGGATGCTTTTGTAGGATATAATCAAATTTAGATGGATCCAGAGGATCAAGAGAGTACCACCTTCATCACAGACCGAGGCCTGTATTGTTACAGGGTTATGCCTTTTGGGTTGAAAAGAGCAGGGGTTACATATCAGAGATTAATGAATAAGGCATTTGCTTTGCAGATCAGAAAGAACGTGTAGGTGTATATCGATGATATGGTAGTCAAAATCTTAACATACAATACACACTTGGACGATTTAAAATAAATGTTCTTGAATTTAAAGGCAATAAGGCTAAACTTGAATCCTAAAAAATGAACTTTTGGAGTTCAATCAGGGAAATTGATGGGTTATGTTATCAGTAAAAAAAAGGATAGAAGCTGATCAAGAGCAATTAAAAGTTGTAGTATCCACGAAATTGCCTCGAACTATCAAATAAGTGCAAATTTTGACAAAAAGGTTAGCAGCACTTAACAGATTCATCTCTAGATTTTCTGACAAATGTTTCCCTTTCTTTCAAGTGTTACAAAGACCAAAGAAGTTTGAATGGACTTCGGATTGTGAAGTAGCATTTTCAAGTGGAGAGCAACCTTTTCTGTACATTGCAGTATCCGATTTTGCAGTGAGTGCAGCATTGATAAGTGAAGATTCAGGAATGCCAAATTTAGTGTACTATGTCAGCAAGAGTTTAGTGGCAGAAGAAAAGGGTATTTGAAGCTCGAAAAATTGACATTGGCATTGGTGGTGGTTGTTAGAAAAATACATCCTTATTTCCAAGCTCATACCATTGAGGTTCGAAGTTCATTTCCATTGAAGAATGGTCTACAACGTCCTGATATTTCAGGGAGGATGACTAAGTGGTCAGTAGACTTGGGAGATTTTGACATCACTTTTTCGCATCAAACGACAATTAAAGCAAAAGATTTGGCGGATTTCTCTGTTGAATTTCATTCAAGAAGATCACATGAAAAAGTTAGCTAAGATGTTTTGCCAGCTAATTTGATATGGGTTGTTCGAACCGATGGAGGTTCTAGTGTTTTTGGATGCGGCGCTGGAGTTCAATTTGTTGCTCTATCTGGAGAAACAATGCTTCAATGTATTAAATATGGTTTTCATGCATTGAATAATGAAGCTGATTATGAAGTTGTATTAGATGTATTGAGGCTTGCAAAGATATGTAGTGCAACTTCAGTACGATTAGAGACAGATGCTCAGTTAGAGGCAAATCAAGTGTCTGGAGTTTCTGAAGCAAAAAAGAACCACTTAATTTTGTATCTTCGAGAGCTTCAAAATTTGATTCTTCTGTTTGATCATGTTGTTGTAGAGCATATAAATCGAGGGAAAAACACCGTTGCTGATTCTTTAGCAACAGTTGCATACAAAGAGGAATATCCTTGGATTTTATTACATGAGAGTTCATCGATTTTAACCCATTTAAAGCAGGGTGAGCATATCGAGGAACTGTTTGTCATCCCACACACAGTTCGAGACGACTCTAGCACTGGCATTTTAAATTTTTTGGTTAGAGGAGAGCTGCTTGAAGATGTGAAATTGGCCAAAAAATTACGAGGCAAAGATTTTGGCCATATAGTGTTAGATGTGGTCTTGTATAAAAAAAATGTTGAGTAAGCTATTATTGCGATGTTTGATCAGACAAGAATCACATGAAGTTTTATTAGAATTACATGATGGAGAAGGTTCAACGCATTGTGGGCTCAAGGCATTGACTCGTTGAGTTCTGTTGGCAGGGTTTTATTAGCCTTCGATTATGAACGATGCCAATTGGTTCGAAACTGTGATATTTGTCAAAGTTTTGCTAACTTTATTCATAAATCAGCAGTTTTACTTACGTCCATTACCAAAGTCGTTCCATTTGATAGATGGGGAATAGATTTGGTGGGACCTTTGCTGATGATCTCTTGAGGACGAAAAATGATAATTGTGGCAGTGTATTATTTTACGAAGTGGGTGGAACAAAAGATAAGGATGTGATTAAGTTCATTGTAAACTATATGTTTTTTCATTTTGGAGTACCTCGAAGAATTACTACATACAACAGTACCCAATTTAATAATAAAGAAATGACTTTATTTTGTGCTTCGAATGAGATCAAGAAATGTTTTTGCGCACCATTTCATCCCCAAGCAAATGGACGAGTAGAGGTGACAAACAGATCTATTTTAGAATGTTTGAAGAATAATTTGACATGAGCGGCAAGAAAATGGCCTAATTATTTGTAGGATGTACCATGGGCTTATCGAACAACCCCTAGGAAAGCTACTAAAGAAACTTATTTTGCTTTGGCATATGGAATGGATGGTGTTAGTCTTGTAGAATCTACATTGCCTTCTTTTAGAATTTTTCAATATTGCGGAGATTTGAATGATGAAACTAAATAGAGAAAGTTTGGATTTGGATGAAGATAAAAGAGTTCGAGCTCACCTGAATGTAATTCATTATCAAACTCTTATGAGGAATAGATATAATTCGAGGGTAAAAAAGAGGAAGTTAAAGGTGGGTGACAAAGTGTTAAGAAAGGTATTTCTCAATACCAAGGAAAAGAGCCTCGATAAGATGGCCCCGTATTGGGAAGGACCTTATATGGATGTTGAAAAGATAAAGCCAAGTTCTTATCGCCTTTTGTGATAATCAGGGGAGGATGCTTTAACATCTATGGAATATACAACATCTAAAATTGTATTGGGAGTGACTGTGTTGTATTTTAAAATTGTTTTCTTTGATTAATTAGCACACTCTTTCCTACCATTTTGGCCCCGGTAGGTTTTAACGTGGTGTTATGTACATATTCAAATCTATCAATTATAATCATTTTTTGGCCAATGGTTGTTTACAAATACTTGTTTAAACTATTTTCGTAACTAGTCAAAGACTGATCATCTTTGAGGTTGACCAAGAGTAGAATATTACGAATTGTTGAGTACACTTTTCGAATAAGAAACTATATTCGAAGTGCTACGTTCACTAAACGTACTATATTATTCGAAATACTACGTTCATTAAAAGCACCATAATATTCGAAGTGTTATGCTCACTAAACGTACTATAATATTCGAAGTGTTACGTTCATTAAACGCAGTATCATATTCGAAGTGTTACACATAATATCATGTTATATTTTCACTTTGAATATCTAATATAAATAATATTTAGATGCAAATACGACTTAAAGAAAATAAAGGATAAACAAAGCCTTTTGTCATTAAATTCAATTCGATAAGAACAGGGTAATTTCTTGTATGCCAAGTGAAAAAACATGTATTAAAAACAAAATATTACAGTGATTGTATGACAGGCACAAACAAGAGATAGTAGAGTTACTCGTTTTCGGAGCTTTCTTCAGAATCTTCCCTTGAATCTTCCTCTTCCGATGAAGAGCTATGAACAGGTTAAAAGCCTCGCTAGGACGCCGTTTCATGGGAATTTAAATTCGAAAAGCTAGAAAAATTGATTTGAGGATATGTGGTATGGATCTCGAAGGAGGGTGATGGTCTTTTGCTAAATTTAAATTCCGATGAACTGCTAACATGTCTTTCGCACATTCATCCTCAGCAGCAGTGACAACAAGTTGTTTTTCCTCATCGAATTGGGCTTTGAGAGAAGTCATGCCATCTGTTAACTTTTTTTTTATATGCCTCACTCTTGCTAAAAGAAACTTGAAGATCATCAATTTTTTCTTTTCTGCAGCTAACTTTTCAGAATGTTTAGTCTTAAGTTGATCTATTTCATTTTTATGAGAAGTATTGAGATCTTATTTTTCTTTTCGATACACTTCTTTGAGGCACTTCTTGACATGGATGAGTCCTCTGAGGAATTTAGATATGGCCACTTGAAATCCTTGAAAGGTTCCCAAAGATGTCTCTCATACGTTTCTTAGTTGCAACAACATTCTTGTAGCGAACCATCTCTTTAGCCATGGATTTTAACTGACTTTGAGAGAATTCAATTTCTTGATTCAGTTTTTGTGTTGCGACATCGAGATCAGTAAACGGTTGAAGAGCGGCTAAAACCTTTCGGATGGCTATGTAGGAGGAAAGATCACTGGCTAGGTCGAGGTATGAGAGAAAAGGAGGTTGTAGAAATAATAACCTCGGGAGATGTGGCTTCGAAAGTAGCAGGTGCAGGTATTCTACCAAGATTATGAAGTTGGTCTTGAATTTCTTGAACGATGGGATCCTCATCTCCAGCAAGTTCTTGAGATTCATCGAAGTTGATAAAGCTATCAGGATCAAAGTGGTCATCGCCTCGATCATCATCTAAAGCCACATTTTTCTTCTACTGATTGTCAACATCTTCAACATTTGCCTCATTTTCTTTTTATTGACTTTGTTGATTCTCTATGACTGCAACTTCGTCTCCATCGGACAACACCTCTTCGACAGTTTCCACAACTTTTATTTTTCCCTTTCTTTTGGGGATTCGTTTTACCTGTGCCTTTCTTTTTCGAAGGAACGGTTGTTTTCTTCTATTACAAAGAGGGTTCATCTTCAACTCGTTTGTTTTTCTCTTTGAACCTTTTGGCTTCGGATCTACTGAAGGGCTAGCACCATATGTGCTAGCTTCCTTTTTATTCTTTTTTTGCCTTCTTCTTTTGAGGAAGATGGTTATCCGATCTGTTGCGAATTGGTAAAAATATTTTGCATTGAAGATAAACCAACCTTCTAACTACGTGTAAAGGATTGGGTTGCTCCATCAAATTCTCAGGAGGGAGAGCTCCAAACTTGATCGGAAACAGATGGATGTTCAAAAAGTGGATAGGTTCGAAAACTGTGTGGAAAACGGTATTCTATTCTTTTTCAGCCCATGCAGCGAGCTTGATAAAGGTATCTTTTGCTTTCTCTCGACGAAGTGCATAACGTCTCAAAATTTCTATTCAGAACATAGAATTTGATAAGAAATAAGGAGAATATCAGTTGAAAATATAATTCGAAGAAACGAAATAAAAGGACTTCCGATTACTCCTCCAGACGAGGTTCAATCTAGATGGATTGGCTTCGGATATCTCTTTACCATTCTCCCAAGTCCTGAGATAAAAATAAATTTTTGTTTCCAAAATTTGTCTGCTTCCATCAGGTTGTCGATTATTTTTAGGTCATCATCCATGGTAAGATAATAAAATAGAAGCACTTGTCCCTTTGATAGTTTAGTCAATGAAATGAATTCCTCGATGCAAAGTGAAATTTTCGACAGTTGAAAGGCCATGACCACAGAAAGCAAAGTGAACAATTGATTTGGTGTTACCTAGAGTTTGACATAGATCCAAAAGTTATAAGTACTCAAAGAACCCAGTTGATGATCTCTGGGTAGACCACTAATTCATCTTTTCTGCAATCTAGAGGTGTTTTCCCTTCTTTGGAAAGATAAAGTGTAATATTGTCTCCCATTCGCCATTGCTTCTTTCGGTCAGCTCCTTGGCTCTCTTTGTAATATGTATATGTAACATTTTTTAGAGCCAATATGTAATGCGCTTCTAGAGGCCTTAAGTTCTCACCTATTGACGCACACAACTCGTCGGATATTGTGACATGAACTTTATTTTTTCTCGTTTTATAAGCCTTTTTAAGCATTTTCTAACTCATTCGAAGCCTTTTCCTCGATTTCGGCTTTGTTATTTGACTGTGTAGCTTTGGAATTGATTTCTTATTCAGATTCATTGTCCATCAGTTGCGGAGGATCACTTGAGGGATTTTGTTGAGACAATGTTGTTGTCTCAACAATCTCCCTCAGAAGAGGAGAAGTGGTTGATGGATTCTAGGTGACATCAGCATTATCGCCCATTTCTATGAATTTTTTTTCTTGGAGTTCGAGGATGATGAGTCCGGATTTTGTTACCACTTTTTGTAAGAGCCGGACAGGGGTAATTCGGACACCATCCATCTAACCGGACAGGGACGATTCGGACAACCTCCACTTACTAAACTATCCGAATAGAACTAAAGTATTAAAAACATAATCACTTCATGATTAAACTAATCACTTGTTTACTTAAAAGCTAATGGGTCTTTAAACTCGACCCAAATCCATAAAAACACAACCCGAAAGCCCATATGGCCCAAAATAAAAAGGGTATAAATACCAAACCACCTACATTAAATAAGGGTAATGAAAATTAAATACAACCTTGCAACTCAATTCTCCTTCTACATTCTACCCAAACATTAAATACTCTCAAAATTCCACAAAAATCTAGACGAAGTTACAAAATTACCCTCAAACGAAAATAAACCACACCAGAGGAGGGTTAGTTTTGGAGGATTGGTTGAGGAATGAGTCTCTTCGGATTTCTTTGAAGAAGATTTGCTCACTTCCCGACTGATTCGAGATGATGATCCAGTAAGAGAGGGTGAGACTCGAGGTGTCTTTGGTGTTCGAGTTTTTGATGATTGACTTTCTTTTTTAAGAGGAGAAGGTGAAAAAATAGGAGTTCGGTAAGGATCTAAGTTACTGTAATATATTGTCTTTGTAGGAAGACCACGAGAAATCTTGCTTATTAGTCCAGCTGATCTATATTCATCTGCCCTTTCATTAATACAAAGTAGTCGTAAGCTCTGAAGACGTTGTTATTTGATTTTGGATATTTGGGTTTTTAGGAATTTAACTTTAGATGTTCTAGTATTTTGATGGTTTCTCATAAACTAGTTGAAGATTGAACAAAAAAATTGAGTTTTCGGGTGAAAGTAGCCAATATATTGAAGAAGCCATTGAAGGTAGCAAATGAATTTTGAGCTTCTGCAGTTTCTCACTCAAGGAATTTTGTATGTGAATTAAACAATGGGTCACAATGATATTTATAAGAAAAGAAAAGAAGTATCTAGAAGTGGAAGAGGTGGACAATGATTGGATAGAATTTGAAGCAGTTATGTAGATAAGAATCTAACGTCTGTCACGTTGTGGGTCTAGTGGCAGACCTAGTGCCTATGGCGTCCTTATTTGCTAAGAGATAGACTTGGCATCTATAGTGTCACTATATATTTGGCTTTCGCTTCGAATCATGATATAAGGAAGTGATTTCATGTTAAAATAATTCGATGCATTTGACATAAATTATGATATAACAACATATGCAAAGCAGTTCAGATTGTGGATAAGGGGATTTTCTTCACCTCTAAATATGTTCGAGGCTGGTTAGTTCTCATTCATTTACTTACATGAGAACTAAAGGGGCTACTTATAAGGAAATGGAACTTTGAGGACTGAAATGTAAAAAATATAACTTCTTATGACAGATTAAAAAATTAGAGGAGGGAATTAGAACTTTGTATTTTAGTGAGGGACTAGCGTGTAATTATCCCTTTTATGTAATTGTTTCAGTTAAAGAGCTAAGTCATTGTGCCTCCATATAAAGGTCAAGGCTGATCTAATAAAGGGGTTGGATTTTTGAGATAGATAACTTTTGCAATTCGATTTTCTCTCTCTAAAACCTATTTCTATCTCTATATTCTAACTTCTCTCACTTTACTTAGACAATCCAAGTATTCAACTCATGACAGTGTAATCTGGAATTTTTCCTTTTTAATACATAATTTTCATTCATTTCTCACTCATGTGGCCAAGTCTATGGTTTCACATATTGGGATTTTCTTTTCCTACTACAATTACAATTGAACAATGCACCTTTGTTGCCTCTGAAAAGTACCACTCTTTTATTTTGCAAGAAACCGTCATTGTAGCTTTTGAAATCTTCCAATTTCACCATGGAAATTTGTACTGTAGCCTTTACAAGGAAACTAGACTACTGGGATTAAGTTCTTTATCAAGTCAGGGATATGTCTGACATCTTTCAATTCTAAAATAGAATCATTCAACTTAATCTCCACTACACCTTTACCAATAATATCATCAAGTTGATCATCACCAAGGTATACATTTACAAGGTTTCCAACGACATACCTTTTGAAGAATATTTTCTTCGAAGTAACATGGAACGATGCTCCAGAGTCTAACTCCCAAAACTCTTCATGTATCTCTTAGGAGCATATTGGTACATCACCTTCTTTTGAAGTGATATTTGCCTCTTTCTTCGTCTCCTAGTCCTTTGGTTCTCTCTAGAACTGAATATTGTAGTGCCCAGTCTTCCTACAGTTCCAACAGTCGACATTTTTTTGCCCCTGTAAATTCTTGGTATTCTTGGACTTAGACTTCTCATCTTTTGATCTATCTTGGAAGTTTAATTTGCCGCATCCATTCCCCTGGTTAAAGTTCTTCCACTTAACTCTGTATCCAAAATTGAGGAGGTTGATGATTCACTCGACTTTATTTCTTGAAACTCTTCACCGAGAACTAGATCCTGAACATCATCAAATTCTAACTTATTGCTTCATGACGAGCTACTCACAATCGTGACAGTAGAATTCCAACTTTATGGTAGAGAAGACAAAAGTATCAATGCTTGTATTTCTTCATATAAATCAAATTTAACTAAACTCAACTAGGTTGCGATTATATTGAGTTTAGTGAGATGTTGAGGTACTGATGTGCATCTGTCATTCGAAATTTAGATAACCACCACATTAAGTGAAATTTTTTAGACGCTAATGGTTTCTCATACATACTAGGGAGAGCCTTCATAAGACCCGTCGTGGTTGTTTTTTTATGATTTTGAAAGCAACATTACATGACAACGTCAATCTGATAACTCCAAGGGTTTGCCTGTCAAGATGGGCCCCATTTTCATCTTTCATACTCGAACGTTTCTATTCTAATATAGGTTGATGAAGCTTTTTATGGTACACATAATCTTTGTTTTACATATTCCAGAACCCAAAATCTGCTACATCGAAACTTTTTGAGTCTCATCTTTCCTTCTTTTGTAAACATCACTCCCACTAAAATCTGACCTCTTTTATATTGCTAACAACTTAAACATCTGATGCCAATTATTGAGAAAAAGCACTCAAAGTATAGCAGTTAAATAAAATACACACTGATTGTTAACAAAGTTCAACACAATAATGCTTATATCTCCGGATTTGTTGTGCATCGTGTTTTTTAAGAAATAGCTTTGTGACTCTATATTTTAGGTTACAATCAGAAAAGAAATCTAAGGGTTTATGACGAATTTAACATATAAAAAAACAGTTTTCAAGAGTCATTAACTCTGAATTTGAGAACCATGAATTCAAAGTCATTAATAGATCACTAAATGACTTGATTAATTTGACGGTCTTTCAAAATTATAAAATGTATTATTGCCCATTGTATAAGGAATCTTGTATTCTAAACCCCCGGCTAAACACCCTCATCTTCAGGACCCTTATCTGTAAGATCCTCGTCTTCATACCCCCGTCTAAATACCTTCGTCTTCAAGATCTCGTCTTCAAGATCCTCGTTTAAGGAAACGCGTCTTCAAGACCCTCGACTTGAAGACCTTCAGTTTGAAGACTCTCGGCTAACTACAAAACTCTTATCTTCAAGACCTTTATCTAAAGGCCCTCATCTTGATAACCATCGGTTAAAAGTAGGACCCTCGGTAACAATGTCTATGCATTTGGATGTCAAGCTATATATTTAGACATTTAGATGTTTGTTTATATATTGATATGTTAGTTTAATGTAGTTAGTTGTTTGACTAATACACATATCTACCTATCAGACCAGTGTAAGAATATCATGAGTTGGAATGTCTCATTTATAAAGATTCAGAGTATCCAAATTATTGTAATTATAATTCCAATTAATCAAATGTAATATTAAGGATATTTAGCTTGGGAAAGTAAAATGGACAACTTTGATTATATGAACTAGTTATAAATGATTGATTTATTAATAAATATTTATCATTAATTTGTATGTATTTTACCCAAAATTATTAGATAATTTAGTTTATATAAAGAATAATATTCCTTCATTATTTTTAATTTTGGATTTAAGAGATTTATTGAATAAAATAAGTAAAAATGAGAAAAACTATATAGAATGAGCAAAAATGAGCTAAATTTTAAAAAAAGCTACATTGAGAAAAAGATTAAAAAAACTACAAATTCAAAAATCAAAGTCAACTAACCTATGAATAAAAAATAATAAACTCATTACTTCAAAATTAAAAGGTACAAAGCTCATTGTCTATACCTAAAGATAAAGTTTGTGGACATATGTATTATAATAAATCTTTTAAGCTAGAAGATAAGATTTGAGCTATAAATAATTGACACTTGATGTGTGAAACATATCATATCATAAAAATAAAAAAAATAAAAAATAACTTCTTTATTTCAATGTCGATAATTTAATTATTTTTTATTTTTTATTTTTTTATGTTTATGATTATGTTTAGTCGTAACTAAACTTTTTTTATAACGTTATTGAATCTATATAAATGTTTTTTCTATGAATTAGTCTATTGTTTTTTTAGTTTAATTTATATATATTTTTGTTTAATATTAATATTAATCTTAATGTTTCCAATTATTTACGAGTTCTATATATATATATATATTAATACATTAATACCCCTATGTTGAATGAGTAATATACTATATTTGTGACCTATTGAGATATAAAGTAGATTCTTAGTATTTAAGAGTCAATTGTATGAGGTATGGGACTGGAGATATAATTAGCCATACAATAAGGTTAGTTGTTTGAGATCGAGCGATGATAACAACAAACTATAAGAGAATTTGATTTTAAGGAATAATATAAACACTAAGTTGGATTAATTGTGATAATTCTTAGTAAAACATATTACATGTTCATTATTGATATTATATATTCGCACAATCAGTTTTTATATTCTTTGCACAACAATCATCTCGATATCCTGGATCAATATTTAAAATTTACTTTTGTTATTAAATTGATATATCATTATTATATTCTTAGATTAAATTATATAAAATTGTAGGATAAATCACGAGTCTATTACTCATCAAAACTATTGTGATAATCTTGCATTTGTGATTTTCTGTGTCAAGTATTGGTATTGTTTCCTGAGATTTTATTTTATATTTTGTCTACTATATATTTATTTTTGTTCACTAATTTTATATTTAATTTTTTGTTTCGATTTAGATTTCATACAATGAAGATTTATTCTGAATAGTTATTCCATCTTGACCTAGAGAGTAAAAGAACTTTTTTTAGGTGAATAAGAGAACTAAAGAAATCAAAATATGATACAATGGGTGTGAACAAATAGGGCCATGATATGAGGAGGACTTAGTGAATATGTGAGTCGTTCACTGGATGGGTTTAGTCCAAGCATACTAGAATCATATGTGAATGCTCTTCACTTTGAGATAAAACCAACAATGATCTCACTAATCTAGAACAACCATATGTTTGTTAAAGACATATAAAACTTCAATAATACTCACATGTATGGTTTCTTGGAACTGTGTGATATGTGCATATATAAACAACGTTCTAACTATTGTAATATGATTGGGGTTATTTCCATTTTCTCTCAAAGGAAGGTAAATATGTGGCTAAATTTGTTGCCTCGTTGATGCATTACAACTTAGGAGCTGTTGACTCAATTAAACTTGTCAAATTCCTTTTCCATTAGTTAAGTCATCTATATTCCATAATGACATTACCAATTACGCTAAATGAAACGATAGGTTGTTGTATGACCCATGAAAACGGTATAAGTAATTGTTGTGTAGATGTCCTCACCATGGAATTCCAACGTGGATTATAATCCAAACAATCTACAATGGACTATTAGGTAATAATAGAATGATGGTTGACAATTCTAGTGGATGTGATTTGATGAGCAAGCAGTCAGAGGAAGCATAAATATTATTGAAGATGTTTTCCAACAACAACTACGTGTATGATGAAAAGAAAAAATCGGGAATGTATGCAGTACGAAGCAAAACGATTCTCCAAAAAAAATTGATGCAGTGTAGCAGCAAATGACGCAAATGAAGATGCATTCGGTTGTTATAAATGAAGTCAAAATATACTACTAAACAATTGGGAACTAATTCACGGTATCAGACGATATGATGTATGCAAGTAACTATAACTAATGGAGTAAACCCTATTATGTTAATAATTCGTATCAAACTGGTAGTAGTCAAAATCCCAATTTCTCGTGGAAGAATAATAAAAAAGTATAGATACAAGAAGATCTATACAAGCTGGAAAAGGAAGTCAACTTAGAGGAGACATTAAGAAAATTCATTGAATCCTCTAAAAATTGTTTTGAGATGAATGAGTCAAGTATAAAGAATGTAGAGGCGATCATTTAGAACAAGGAACATACATGAAAAATATAGAGGTGTATGTTCATAATCAAGGAGGATGCTTGAAGAATTTAGAGATTCAAATGGGTCAGATACACTCAATGTTCGCCTCAAGAAATAGATGAACTTGGTCCAACAATGCCAAAAATAACCCTAATCAGGTTATATACTAAGAACTATGAGATAAATTGGCCATAGAATGGAGAGATATAGCTAAGAACAAAGAAATGATTGTGACCAATGCATTAATGACCACGACGTACTAGCCGAAGAATAAACATAAGATAATTGAGGAGAAGTTTGTCACAACTGGGATAATGATGATTGCGACCATCTTATAGTTTGGCATGACCATGAACTTGATAGTCGCGGAAAAGTGGCATCAGAAGAAACCAAGAATCCCAGTTCTTCACTTCGTCGCAACCAAGATGCAGGTGATCGCGATCACCATGTAGTTCGTCGCAGTAAAAATATAGGTGATTGCGATCATGATAAGCGAGCCAAAACAGAAGGTAACAATAATACACTTCCCTAAAACCAGATTAATGATGACCGCGACAAATTTCCAAAGACGATTGTAAACCTTCCAATTTAAAAATATGCAGCAAACTTAAATTCCTCGAGATGTTTCAAACTTTCGATATCAATATTCATTTTGCTAATATTTTATAAAAAAATGTTGAATTATTCAAAGTTTCTAAATGATATCTTTTCGTAAAAAAGAAAAGTTAAAGACTTCGAAAGAATATTGCTTACAAACGAGTTCAATGCTCTAATTCAAAAAACAAAGACAAGAAAACTACATGATCCAAGAATTTTTATTATCCCTTGTACAATTTGTGATTTAAATTCTGCAAAAATTCTATGTGATTTAGTTGTCAACATACATTTATACCTCTTTTTATATGCAAGAAATTAAGAATAAGTGGAATAAAACCTACAAATATATCTCTACATTTAGTTGGCCGGTCTTTTACATGCCACAAAGATATAATAAAATATGTTTTGATAAAAGTTGATAATTTATATTCCGATTAGACTTGTATCTTCAGTTTGAAGATTTGTTTAGCTATTATACGAAAATTATGGATATGAAGGCTGTAAATTTGATTATCCGAGTAAGAGATGAGCAAGTAGATTTTAACATATAAGATGCATTAAATTTTTTTAAAGATGTTAATACTTGTTTGTCAATTAATGTGGTAGATGAATTGGGGGATAAATGTACGCATGGACTATTTCCTCATTATAGTTTAGAAAAATCAATAGTGCATGCTAGATTAAATGGAAAATAAATTGATAATAAAAAATTTGTGAAATGTGTGGAACACTGAAAATAATTTTCCAAATGAAATTATGGAATTTTAAATTCTATATATAAAAGATATGATGGATAAATTTGAATTTCCTAAGCTGGAGCTGAAGCATTTACCTTATCATCTACGTTATATATACTTGTAAATCTAATCCATTTCATGTTATTATTAATGCTTCTTTGAGTAATGCGGATGAAAATAAATTATGGAGGGTATTAAGACAATTCAATGAAGCAATATCCTAGACAATAGCGGACATCAAAGGGATCAACCCTCTTATTTGTTACTACAAGATCTTGATGAAGGAAGTCTATAGAGCAATAGTTCAACCTCAAAGGTGGCCGAACCCAGTTATGTAACAAGAGACGATAAACGAAATGCTAAAATTATTAAATGCATGTACTATATATCTTATTTTAAACGGCAGTTGGGTAAGTTCGATACAAGTGGTCTCAAAGAAATGAGAGATGATGGTAATCAAAAACGATAGAGACAACTAGATACCCATAAGAACAGTCACCAGATGGAGAGTTTGTATGGATTATAGAAGAATAAACTATGCAAAACGTAAAGATAAGTTCTTACTTTCATATATTGACTAAATGTTGGAATGATTATTTAATCATGTTTTTTATTTGTTTCTCAATGAGTGTTCTGCGTCTAATCAAATCCCTATCTGATCGGATGCCCAATAAAAGACTAGTTTTACTTGTCCAGTATAACACGTTTTCATACAAAAGAATGTCATTTGGTTTATGTAATGATCCTGCCACTTTTCAACGATGCATGATGTCCATCTTTTTTGATATGGTTGAAAAATCCATCGAGATTTTTATTGATGATTTTTCTATTTTTGGTGACTCCTTTAATAATAATCTATGTAATATATCTACTGTGTTGCAATGATTTGTAAATACTAATATTGTTCTTAACTGTGAGAAATGTTATTTTATGGTACAAGGCGAGATTGTGGTAGGACATCGTATCTTAAAAATGTAATAAAGGTAGATCAAGCTAAAATATAGGTCATTGAGATATTACCACCTAATAACTCGGTAAAAGGAATCCAGAGTTTTCTCAACCATGCAGATTTTTATAGGCAATTTATTATATAGTTTTTGAAAATTTGTAAACCTCTATGTGATTTTTAATTAAAAATGTTTCGTCCATATTTTCTAAATACAATTTAGATGTATTTCATAATATAAAATCCAAACTCATTTTTTCACCTATAATTTTTCCATCTAATTGGATTCTACCATTTGAATTGATGTGTGATGCTATTAATTATCTGATATATGGTGTATTTGGACATCAAATAGATAAATTTTCATACCATTTTCTATGTTAGTCGAACACTCACATGAGCTCAATTGAATTGTGTCACTAGAGAAAAAATAATACATTGTAGCTGTCTTAGTATTAGAATAATTTAGATAATATTTGTTAGGTATTAAAGTGTTCATTCATATTGATCATACTGCACTTAAGTACTTATTAGACAAGAAATATTCAAAACTGTTGTTGTGACATTGGGTAGTATTATAGCAATAATTAAATATGGAGATTAGAGACAAAAAATGCTCAGATAATGTCACCATAAATCATCTCGATCGCTTAATACCAAACAAAAAGTGGAAACTTAAAGCATGCAATCAACGAGTATTTTCCATATTAACAATTTTTAGCCATATAAGCAAAACCATGGGATGCAAACACCGTAAATTATCTTGTTTATCATACAATGAATAAGTTTCTATATCATCTAAAGTAGTTTTATTGGGACGATCATTACCTTTATAAGAAATGTGGCGATAAAATTATCTTCCAATGTGCACCAGAGATTGAATCAAACAACATCTTGCGTCATTGTCATTCATTAGGAGTTGATAATCATTTTGGTTCGGTAAAAACAATAGTGAAAGTTTTTCATTCTTGATTCTTTTGGCTCGTACTGTTCAAAGATGCACATACGTTTGTTACACAATGCGGTAGATGCCAGTGTATTTCAAACATCTCTGGAAAAACAAAATGTCTCTGAAAAATATTATAAAGATGGAGTTTTTTTACGCTTAGGTTATCGACATGGGATCATTCACACCATCCTTAAACAACAAGTATATCTTAGTTGCAGCTAATTAGGTCTCCAAGTGGGTTGAAACATTAACCTTTCCCACAAATGATGCGTAGGTTTTTAAATAAGAATATATTTTTAAGAATCGAAACCCCAAAACCGATCACCAGCATGAAGGATTACACTTTTGCAATCGTCAATTGAACACTCTATTTGTTAAGTATGAAGTTATGTACAGAGTTTCAACACCTTATCACCCTCGGACCAGCAAGCAAGTGGAGGTATAAAATCAAGAAATGAAAATAATTCTAGAGAAGATAGTGAGTGCTTTATAGAAAGACCGATCCTCGAAGCTCGAAGATGCACTCTCTACCTACAAAGTTTCTTTTAATACCTCGATTGTTATGTCACCTTACAAGTTGCTCCATGGGAAAATATGTTACCTTCCTGTAGAGTTAGAACATCAATCATATTAGGTCACGATATTGTTAAATTTTGATAAAAAACCCACTCAAAATAAGAGATTTTACAATTAAATGAGCTAGAAGAGTTTCACAATGAAGCATACGAAAACTCCCAAATCTAAAAATAAATGAAAAATATCTAGAAAGATTAATAAATAATTCCACGAAACTTTTATATGGGATAACAAGTGCTGCTACACAATTCATATTTAAGACTCTTCCCAAACAAACTAATATCAAAGTGGTCAGGACATTTGAGATTACTCACCTATCTTATCATAGATCAATCAAAATATCTCATCCATATAAGGGGAAGTTTACGATAAACATACATAAATTAAATCTTTGTTATAAAATAGTAGTTTGTAAAAATCAAATGTTAACTCTTCAAGTTCCAAATTGAAAAATCTTACAGGTCGAGCTACCGACGATAAACAAAGCCTTGGTTGGGAGGTAACTCAAGATGAATATATTTTACATTTTTTTATTTGTATACTTTTTTCTCATTTATAAAAAATAAATAAATGAATAATGTTATTGTTCCTCGCCGCGGTGAACACTAATCATCATCGCAACTAAAACTCTTTGCACGAAACAAAATGTTTTTTTACCTTTGTTTTTATTTTGCATTCATCTTATATATATTTCTTTGGATTGCATAATACTTTAATTATAATTGGTTTTTATATTTAGTGGTTGTTCTTTTCTTTTCAGATGATTGTTCAATAACGAGACTGGATTCAAAATAAATAAATTATAACTTTTTTACAAACCAACGAGATTCAACTCCAAATATTAGGTACCATTGTTCCATAATATTATATTTTTTGAATATTAGTGAAAATATTCATTCTTAAGCACATGTTATATGGGTTTATCCTAAAAACATTGACCAATAATATTTTTGGTTTGATCATTGAATATTCTATAAAGTATAGTTTAAGTTCTTAAGATATTTTTTTAAGAGAAGTTTAAAAAATTTATTTCTAAAGAATGTTACAAAGATATAGTAATATTGTTTGGTCTTTGAAATAGTTAAATGATCTTGAATAATAAATCTATATTTACAATATCTTCTTATACAAGTATTTTGCTGTTATTTCTTTATTCTTGTAGAGGGGTGACTTGTTCAATAAGTCTTTCTCTTGCTTCTCTTCATCATGTCCGACTTCTTGTAAAGTGGGAATTTTTCCTTTAACTTACAAAACAAGAAAAAAATATTGGTCACGGGTTTTAATCCTGCCTTAGGGCTAGTGAGCTTAATTATCATTAGTTTTGAGTTCTTAAATATCCCATGTCAATGTTTTCTAATAGTAAAATAACATTTAGAGGAGCATGTGATTGATTTTATATGAATTAGCAATTTGATTAATTTTTAACAGAGAATTTTGCAATCCAATCAGCCACAATATTTTGCTCTCGATATATATGCTTAATTACCATTAGTGATGATATTAGGTTTGTACAACGTGTTATAATCTAGTTCAAGTACCAAGGGGATTTTCCAAATGCTAAGGTATCAAATAAAATTAAGGAGCCCACTTTGATGTCAACATTTTTAAATTCATGATTCTTACAGTATATAGTAATGCACGTGTTTCAGCCATTAATGAAGTATTGTTTCCAATTATAGTACCCTTAGCAACTATTAGTTCACCATGTTCATTGAGAATAACAAATTCACTGCTAGACTCACCATTATGAAGATATTAACCATTACAATTAACTTTTAGCCTGGATGGTAAAGGTGGATGCCATTTAATGTAAATATAGTTTCTTAAATATGTTAAATGGTTAAAACAATGCAAGTCTCTGGCAGATTTTAAGTCTCTATCCTAATGTTTTTGTTTAATAATGTTTGATATGTCTAATGACCATACTAAATGGATGACATGATCTATAATTTGTTTGGATAAAGACTTATTGTTGTTGTGTTTGGAGTTATTCCTTGCCATCCAAATAGACCAAAAACAGTAATGAATGGTAAAATGGTTCTCGTATGAGTGTTTCTTGAAGTTGGCAGGAGCCCTAAGTTTATAACATAGTTTATCGTCATGTGCTTACCTAAATTGATGCCAAATAAACCAGAAAAATGGTGCCAAACACCCAAGTGACATGACATGATACAAATACATGATTCAATGTTTCAGAATTTTGGCAGTGTTAGCGTTTGTAGGCCAAATTGAATCCTTTTTTTGTAGGACTGAACTTACTTAAATTAACTGGTTTAATATTCTCCAAAGAATGAAGGAACACTTCTTTGGATAAATATTATTCCAGATATTCCTTTTTATTAATGATTTCTTTTGTCTTTATCCCTAATTAAAAATTTCTTGTGTCTTTAAGATTAATTTTCCATCTGGAGATACTTTCCATAGAATAGTATCTTCAAAGGAAAGATTAAGGAAAGTTTTTGTATTCTGTTGATGTCTGATTGCAAAACACGGTCTCTTAATTTAGGCAGATTTCATTCATTGTTTGACCAAAATTCAAATACCTTAGTTTGTTTATACCAAAGATTTTTTCATTTGGGGATATGGTTATAAAATGATGAGTGTGGTTCTACTTATCCAGCCATAAGTCTATATTTCCATTTCTATGGGTCCAGAATATGTATTTCTCAGGTAGTTTTTTATTCTAAACATTCTTTTCTAGGCTTTTGAGTCTGTTTGTTTAATGGATGTTTGAAAAGGGTGGACATTTATACACTATATTTCCTGTATAAAATTAGCCCATATAGTTTTATTGTCTATAAGAGTTAACCATAGTTTACAGGAAAATGAGGTTTTTATGTCATTTAGCTTTCTGATGTTTAATCTACTTTCTTCAAATGGTTTTCACAGTTTAGACCAGTCTGACCAAAGAATTATTTTGTTGTTTTCATTGTCTTCCCAAAGAAATTTGTTTAGTAATTTATTGATTCTTGATATGACATTATTTGGTAGTTGGATACTTTGTATATAATATATTGGTATTGCTAGGAGAATTGATTTGATTAGAATCGATGTCTCACCAAAAGACAATATTTTAATGTTCCTGTCTATGATCTTATACTTTGTCTATAAGGTTATCATAGTGGTAGGAGTTGACGTTGAATGGATTGGGATTCCTAATTATTTGAAAGGTAAGTGACTATGTTTGAATTCTAATTTATTTTCAAGAGAATAAATTATATTTCTACTCATCTGATGGGTGAAATAAAAGTAGTTTTATGTTTATTAACTTGTTGGCTAGATAATTGTTGATATTACAGATTTTCTTGACATTATTTAATGATCCACTTGAGGATATTGTGGCATAGTTTGCAAAAGTCATACATGATGTTAAGAAAAACTATGGTGTTATATCTTATTGTTAAATGTTGGTCAAATAGTTTTTTAATTCCTTTAAGTAATAGCTCTTATACAATGATAAACAAGCTGGGGGATAAAGGGCGCATCTTGCCTGATACAATTACAAGAAGTGAATTATCCAAAAGATATTCAATTAATGAAAACTTAATAGAATATGTTTTCTATGCTTTTTTAACTAAGTTAATGAAAGGTGTGTTAAATCCACAAACCAGCATTACTTGATATATGAAATTGAAATCAATTGTTTCAAAAGATTTTGACATATCAAGATTAATAATTATATTTTCTCCCCAAGATTTTCTGTTAATGTCATGCGATATTTCCTGTGTTATGAGTATGTTTTCTTGGATATTTCACTTTTCAACATAAGCACTTTGTTCATTAGAAATGATTTTGGAGAGTAATTTTGAGATTTTTGTTGTTTATTAGTTTTGATAGTATTTTATTGAATATTGTACAAAGACTAATTGGCCAAAGTATTGCTATGTTTTTTGTGTGTTTAAGTTAGTGATCATACATATTGAAGTAGCAAAAATACATTTTGGATATGGGGAATTGTTGAAGTATGTTGTGATAGCATTCACTAGATCATCTTTTATTAATGACCCGTATGATTGGTAGAATCTGAAGTTGAATGCATCAACTCTGGAAACACTATTGTTTTTAAGGTTCTCTATTATATGATAGATCTCTTCTATTGAAGGGTTTTTCAGTAAAACTTTATTATCTTGGTTAGTTAATATTTTTGGAATTCAATCAGTTATAATGTTTGAAATTGGTTTATTGGCTTGGCTGTTTAATCAAGCTTTGAAATGTTTAACACCATAATCACCAATTAGGTTTTGATCTATATCCAAATATTATTATTTTCTATTCCATTAATTTTGTTTCTTTTTTTCTATTTTTCACAAAATTATCGAAAGTTTTGGTGTTTTTGTTACCACTTTTAAGTGAGAGAGAAGAATTGTTTTTGTTGTCAGAAGATTTCTTCTCTGGCAAGCAAATTTAAATGAATTTCTATGAGTTTTGAAAGACTGGTTTTGTTAGTAGGATTGTTTAATTCTTCTAAATGCCTTTCAGTAATTTTAACATCTTCTTGTGCTTTAGCAATGCAGTCATAGATGTTACCACACACTTTTTTGTTCCATATTCTAAGAATGTGTTTAAGCCTTCTTAATTTAGCCTATAATATATGTATAAAAGTTCCATACATTGGGTCATTTGAGTTTGGTTCTACTATTTTAAGGAAGTCTTGATGTTGTAGCCACATATTTTGGAATCTAAAAGGTGGTTTGAAGACAGAAGAGTTTGAAGATATGGATATCACTAAGGGTGAATGATCTCAGCCAGTTCCGGCCATATGTTTTACCTTAGTGATAACAAAATGAATATCTTCAATAAGAATTGTGTAAAGCACTATCCAAGCGCTTTTTATTATTATTACTAGACCATGTAAAGTTAGAGCCTCTAAATCCAGGGTCTTCCAAATTGCAATCCATTATCATATAGTTAAAGTCATTCATTCCTCTAGTGCAGAGGGTTGAGTAGGAAAGTTGTTCACTTGCTTTGGAGATTGTATTAAAGTCTCCAACCACAAGCCAACGAAGGTTTGTTTCAGATATTTGTCTTAAATGATCCCCAAGAGGTAATCTTTGGGATCTGATGTATTTTGCATACACTATGGTGACCATGGCTTCTGTGTTTGCAACAAGATGGTTCACCATAGTGTGGATAAAATTGATCATTATTGTCAAGTATTTGAACATTGAAATGTTTCCTCCAAAAGAGCCATATTTTATTGTTTCGAAACCAAGTTTTTTTTGTTATCTTCTCAATATTTTCCATAGATGTCATTAGCTTTTAAAGAGAAATGGAATTTATGTTATCAATTTTAAAAATGTTATTAGCTCTTCTTATTATTCCTTGATTTCCTACACCTATTGTGTTCCAATTTAAGAGTGATATGGTCATTTAGAGGTTGATTTTCAGGATCTAATTGAATATTTGAAATTCATTGGCTTGTTAATTAAGTTACCTCTTAAACTTTTAACCTTTGGTGTGGATGATTTTTTATATGTATATTTTTATGTTTCTTTTCTCACAAGTGGGTTATTTATGACAGGTGAAATAGGGAGGCTTAATATTGTTCTAGTTTTAGGTGAAACATATTCATTTTCTAAAATATCTTCTTCATTAAATATATTGAAAGAGTTTCCTAAGTTGATGGATTGAATTGCTTCAATCACATCAGTTTTAGAGACTTAAGGAGGGTCAATTGATTGGTTTAAGACTAATTTTTTGTCACTTCTAAAAATTATCTAAGAGTTTATAGTTACAGTACTTAGGCTCATTTTAATCATAGAATTTTGTTTAGAGATTGAATTTGATTCTTTTTTGTGAGACAGATTCTTGGTTTGTGATTATTTTCAATACTTTTTATAGGATGATTCTCGGATGAATATAAAGTTTGCTGAGTGATACTATTATCAAAAGTATCTTGTTTATTGTGATCCACAATTACAGATTTGAGTTTTGGAACCCAAACTTCTTTTGATTGAAGATTGGGTTGTTGGGTATGATGGATAGGTTCAATACATTTGATATTTCTTGAATATTTTATGTTTCTTTCATCATTTTTATAAAAAAAATTAATTATGCCCTAGATGTTTACAGGTTTTATGATATGCATGTTTGTCACCATAAGTGACATCGTGCCCGTAATCATCTATTTCCCCAAAGTTGATCCATATTATTTGGAGAAGAAGTTTGGAGACATCCGCAATGAGCCAAGCTTTACACATATTAAAACTTGCTTGATTTTTTTAGGGACCCAGATTTCCAAAGACAATCCAATTGCTTTGGCAATATGGGTAACAGAGTCAGGGTTGTATAGAATTTTAGGGATTTTTAGCAATTAAATCCAAACTGAAGTCTGAGGGGACTCTATTTTAGGATATAATTCTAAGAACCATTATAAAATCCTAAATGAATATTGGCTTATAGATCTTACAGTTTTTTCCAAAACACTATGACAGCATCTAATAGGTCAAATTCAATAAAGTAATGGTGATAATATCATTTAATTGAACTATATGCTCCTGAGAATCTATATGATGCCAAGTGGGTTTTATATTCATCGAGAGTTGGACTTCCAAATGAAAATTTTGCTATCAAAGTAATTTTTGAAAGAGCATATAATGAAGATTTATCAGATTCTTAAAATTTGATCGATTTATATTCTTCTCAGTACTCGTGAATCACATTTGAGTGAATGAATTCTCGCATTGTACTTCGTAATGATTTCGCATACGGTCTGGAAAAATATCTTCATTGTTGATTTGTTGGAGTAGACTCAAAGGTTAGGTTATTTACCATTATTGTTTGAGTTCCTTCTTTGATTCCCTTGGAGATTGAGTTCAGTAGTGGCGGGAAATCCTTCTAGATCCATTCATGTTCTCGATCTTGTTGATTTGGGGCTTTTCCTTGGGGGTTTTGGGGATTGTTCTTCTGATTTATTCGATCTTCATCTTCATGTATTGTTATTCTACCTTGTCGAGGTTGAAATTGGGTATTTTAGTTGTTAAAGGTATTTTTTGACAGGCTTGTTATTCCTCGAGGGGAGGTAGAGAGGAAGGCAAAGGTATGGTGGCTGTAGCCTAGTGGAGGAAGCTTCTTTCAGGTACTATCTTGTTTTAGGGTTATTGAAAGAGTCGGGTTTTCAAGATAGTCTTGATATATTTCTTAGAATTCTTAGAGAAGCACATCTTCCCCTCAATCATAAGTGATTTATAAAAAACTCAATACTTTGAACATGTTTAAACTTTTGTAGAGTGACATAATACTTAACAATAAAAATAATAATTACACGTTTAGATTTTTGTATAATCAGGTCTTTTATATTTTTTATGTGTATAATTTTTGAAAATAAATTATAAATGATTTTACTTTGAATATAATTTTGTGTATAAAAATTAATAAATTGAAATAAGTTTTTTGTTTTGTTTTTTTATCATATATGAAAAGAAAGAAATAAAAATAAAGAGAATAGAATAAAGAGAATATTATAATATTTTATCAAGTAATCGGGTCGCATGTCTAGTCATTATAGGAATTTGTGTAAAAATGAAAAGTTTTGTCTTAATTTCCTATTGTGGCTTATTTATATTTATAGCCTAATTGGTTTGTGTTTTTAAATCTTATTGAGTGGTTCATCAGCTAATCCTCCTAACTAAATCGGAGGGAAGTTATTGATCCAACACTCGTTAATAGATTAGTTAGAAATCTTAAGAAAACTAGACATGCACAAGTCACACAAAAAATCATTACATCTATTTCAAGTTTATATTCCCTTTGGGGTTCTTTATCACTTAATAACCTAGGCCAACTGGTTTGTGATCCATTTATTATTACATAGATAAATAAAAGGATAGACTTTATTAAATCGCTTAATAGATCTATCACATGTATAAAATGAATCGATCTTTTTCTTAGGTCTAATTCTTGTAAGACATAGCAGTATACATACTCACTTTATAGGTTAGACATGCTATCAACAACTTATTCCAGTAAATGCGTAGGCAAAGATCTGCTAACATTTTGTTTCTTATATATTATAAGATCTAGAGTTCCTCTAATATTTTTTAAGTCTTGTCTCCAAAATTAAAAAGATTTATACTGAGAAAGGCCATTGATGGAAAATTAATAAAATTTAGCTAGGGTTTTTGTGAATATTCTAACACAAAATTGAGAAATATATCTAGGTTAGAGTGAAAGAATAGATAACCTAAGTCACTTATATATAGATAATTGAATTGGGTTAAAAATCAAGCCGAATTGCATTACAACCTCTACAACCAGCTTTGAATTAGGATCCAAAACCCTCTTAATTAATATCTATCAATTAAGTTTTTGAATTTATCAGTTCAGTCTTAAGTGACGATATTTAGGTACAGTCCTTCACATAGTCTAAATTCAACCTGATTTCTACGCTTATACCTCCATAATAAGTTTTCAGTTTATAGGTTTAATTCATGTTTAATATATATTAATATAATAATTTGATTACTTGTTAATTGGATTGACTTATATCAATGACCAAATTGATCATTAATATACCGACCCACAATTTTCAAATAATCTCTCACTTGGATCATCATATGCTACTAAAGAATGTATTTACTTTTATGGACATTCTGATTTCATTGTCAATAAGAGAACTGAAAAATCTCGTACATGATCAATGAACGTAAAAGATTAAAGACCTTTTATTTGTAATATGAATAATTGGACACAATAGTAATCATGTTATCGCCACCAATCAAGTACAATATCAATTATAATTTTTAACATAAGACTAATATGAAGTGAAATAACACATATTTATACTTAACTTGTCTTACCTTAGTAGAGATCTACATTAAAGTTACAAAAGTAAATAAATATCAACGAGCCATATATTGCAATAAACCAAAATGTATACATTAAAATCACAAACATAAATTTCTTCATATTATAAAACTCACACTCAAATTAGTGAACCTCTAAATTAACTACGCCCATCATATGGTGTATACCAGAAAAACCTTAAGGAATACTGCGTTAGTAAGATAATATGCAATCATAAAGTTTGTGTTGCTGTGTTATATACTTATTTGGCCCATCTAGATCTTTCCTTAACGAACAAAAACTTTATGTATATGTGTTGGAACTTAGACGAGCTCATGTTACTTTTAGAATATTGCACTGCGTAATTTTCGATACAGTAAAATTATTTGAGACCTTTTATTCCTTGGACAATACGTATTATAGTGATAAAATTTTGTAGCCATAATGCCTAATTTGATACCTCTAAGCACAGAAAAAATTATAATCTCATAGTGGATGATGCAATCAGTGTTTGCTTTATAATTTTCCATGATATTGTACCTCTAGCTAATAAGAAAATAATGCATGAAGTTGTTTTTAATTTGTTTATGCATCCACCAAAATCTGAGTCGGAATACTTAACGATCTCTAGCCTTTCTGACTTTCCATATGTTAATATGTTTCCTTTTTTCTTTGGATATATCACAATACCCTTCTAATTGTCTTCCAACAGTCCATGTTTGGGTTTCTTACATGTTTTTCCAACATATTAACAACAAAGGAAATAGCAGACCTTGTACAGACTTTATTGTACATTAAACTCCCAACTTCTAAGGTATAAAGGATGGTTTTCATTTCCTTAATCTCACCAAGGCTTAATCTGTCACATGTTTCTATACATGTATTAAAGGGTCAACAGTTTGTCAATTCATAATGCAGTAACACACTCTCTAAATACGCATTTATTACAATCCAAGAGTTCTACGATAGTGATCCCGGTAAAGCTGGATTCCTAACATAAAACTTGCATCACCAAGATGTTTGATATAAAATTTATCAGATAAAAAATTCTTTGTAGAGTATAAAAATTCCTAAATGCTCAAGACGAGCAGTATGCAATCAATATATAATACCATAAATATTAAATTAATCCCACTGAACTTATGGTACACACAATCCTCAATTGTGTTGACCTCAAATCTAAAATAGACAATTGCCTCAAGAAACTTATGAAACCACTAAAGAGAAGCATGTTAGAGCCTATAAATGGGTTTCTTACGCTTAAATACCATAGACTTTGAGTTAAATATTTCAAAGTGTTCTAGTTGGACCATATAGATTGTTTTCTTAATATTACCATTGAGAAAAATGGTCTTTACATCCATTTTATAAAGCTCAAGATCAAAGTGTGCAACTAGTGACATGATTGTTCTAAAAGAATTATTCATTGATACCATTGAGAAGGCTCTTTAAAATTAATACCTCCATGTTGAGTATAACTTTTTGCTACAATGTGTGTTTTATGTTTTTCTAAATTACTCATGAATTTTTTTCTTTTGGTTTGCAAAGACACTTACAACCAATCATCTTTTTCCCTTCAAGTAATGGGAAAAATCCAATACTATATTGTCCTGCATCAGTTTATACTTTTTCTTTATAGAGTCGATCCACTTTTGAGAGTTAGAAATTTCCATGGCTTGTTTATAAGACAACAGATCATTTATAGTTCTAGAACATGACTCTTGAAGATATACTATAAAATCTAAAGTTATAACATTCTTTATTTCTCTTATGGACCTTCTTAAATGAACTATTACAATTTGTTGCGCTTCTTAAGGAAGTTGAGTTTGATCTTCATTAACAATACCATTTGTTCTAACTTTGGAAGATTACCTTTAATATATTTTTTGTTTTAACTGAATTAATATGATATTATGGTTAAAACCCTATTGTTTTCAGACTCTTTCTCCACATGGACATATGTTCTTGAATTCTTCCCTTTAAGCTCAAGATCCTCAAGAAACTTTGTCTAATTTATTACCAATGGAAGAATCATAAAAATTATAACCCACTAAATATTCAGAATAACTAATTAAGAAGAAGTTAGCCATTTTTCGATCCAATTTATTTTCACGAGGCCTATAAAACTTTGCCTCAGATTGACACCCCATATATGCATATGTTTTAACCTAGGTTTGCACCTAGTCGAATATTCGGTCTTACCAATTTCCTTAATGGGAACTTTATTGAGTATGTAAGTTGCACATTTGATAGCTTCCTGCTAGAATGATAAATTTAGAGATGAGTTACTTATCATACTTCAAATATATCATTTAGTGTACGGTTCTGCCACTCATAAATGTCATTGATTTTGGACGAATTCAAAATTGTTTATTGAGGGAATATGCTACAGTCCTCTAGCTATCTTGTAAATGGTATTTCACATTATTCACTTGATCCGTCATATCTGTCATAGAATTCACCACCACGGTCAGATCTAACACTATTAAAACTCTTACCTAGTTATTTTTCAACTTTGATCTTAAAAGAAATGAAATCGTATAGGGTCTCGAACTCTTCATGAAGAAGGTAAATGTATCTGAAACGAGAGAAATTATTTGTGAATGATATGAAGTATTGTTGTCCCTTTTATGGTTCCTTTGAAAACAGTCCATATATATCGCTATAAATCAATTCCAAGACTTATATTGCTCTATTTGCCTCTACCATTTTAGTTTTTGTATATTTCTCCTTCATACACTCGATAAAAGTACCGATATTTGTGTTATATAAGGGACCTATTTAACCTTCAACGATAAGCTTATCCAACCTAACTTTAGATATATGACCTAAGTGTTTCTGCTACAGTTTAAATGATTTTTCAGTTTTATTAATCTTATTATTTACTACTCGCGTGTTCATGGCTATATAGTGATTTTCAAAATTATCCAAATAAATAACATTTATCATTCATTATTTAACTATCAATATGAACAACCATATCATTAAAGAAAAAATTTAAGCGACTATTTCTAAAATAATAAGAATGTTCGTCATTGTCTAGAATGAGGAAAGAAATCAAGTTCCTTCCAAAACGAAGGTACATACATACCAATTTAAGTAACTATTAAGTAGAAAGTTTTAAAATGAAATCACACAGAGCCAGAACATGGCACGAGCTCCCTTTAATTGTGAAGATGGACCATTCATCCTCACTTAGCTTCTGGCTCCTTATCGAACCATGCAAGGAAATAAAAATATAAGATGTTGCAGTCTTATTAACCCAACATGTATTCTTTGAAACAAAAATAAGATTAATTTATGGATAAACCAAAATTATGAGATTATTTTTACTTTTTACGTAAGCCTGGTGTTTCTCACAATTCTTTTTAAATGTCATTTCTTTCAAACAAAAATAAAGATTGTACTTTCAATTAAAAAACGGAAGTCATTGTTAAAGATGTGGACAAAATTATTGCGTATACCACATTCGAGATTCCCATTAACTAGTCTTGTCAGCCAACCTAGTATTGGCAAAAAAGAAACGAAATATGGTGAATGTGCGTCGACTTTATAGAACTCATCAAAGCTTTCCTGAAGGACCGTTTCCATATACCGCGAATCGATCAACTTGTATATGTAATATTCATGACTAATATAATATCATTCATGTATTTTTATTCCATATACACTGAGGTATGAATGCACAATAATGATAAAGAACATGGGACTTTCAGTACAGAATGGGAACTGCATTGCTACAAGGTGATGTCCTTCAGGGCCAAGAATACTGGATTTACGTATCAATGTGTTATCAATAAGATAATTGCCACATGACTTGGAAAAACTAAAAAGCTTACACCGATGAAATGCTTGTTACCAACGTTCAAGAAAAAGATCATCTGATTGACTTATCTGAAGCCTTCAGCAACCTCATGCAAGCTCAGTCTAGAAAAAATATACTTTTTGCATTCATTCAAGATTATTATTTAGGTTAATGGCAAGGAAGAACGAAATTGAAGATGATCCTAATCAAATCCAAAAACTAGTCGACATGGACCCTCCATGAAACACAAAAAATACAAATAATGATAAGAATATTATCGGCATTGAACTAATATATTTTCAAATATTTAGACAAATGTTAACCATTTTTCCAAGTCTTGCGAGGAACAATGGAGTTTCATTGGACCTCATCATATAAATAAGCATTTCATAACATCAATAAGTTCTTCATGTCACCATAACTATTAAACAAACCAAATACGATAAAATTATTATATCTCTACTTGGCGATATTGGACTAAGTTGTAAGCTTGTGTTGGTCCAAGAGAAAAGAAATAATTCACGCGTACTCTACTATGAAAGTAAATCCTTACTCGATATCTGTAGTTGGAGAAGTTTTCCCTAACATTGGTTGTTGTAGCTTGCATAATAATTATTTAGATATCGTTCTCTTTGGGAATCATATTGTACAAACCAGAAGTATCTGACATATTAATACGTGGTCTGTGGAGCTAGGAGACTAAGACATCCACTTCAAATCACAAACGATGATCAAATCCCAACCTTTGGCTAACTTTCTTAACCAAGCTCTACTTTGAGAGAAGAATACCTACCAATGAGTAAGGTGAATTAACCTGAAAAGTTTGAACGGATGACGGAAGCAATAACCAAGGTTCGGGGGCATAAATCTAGCTTACACCCCCCCCCCCCCTATATGAGATATCATATCACAATCCATTAATCTTGGTTTCCTAGCTTCCAAAAAAGAAATAGAATACAAGGTTACGATTGCAGACCTTTGATTGGCCAATATTTGTGCTCAAAGAAGTACGACCACTTATAGAATCACAAATGGTTGTTCATCTACTCGGTCATGTTGAAGCTAAAAATTATTCAATCATTCAGTACTTAAAACAACTTCAGCGGTAAGAAACCCTATTAGATAGTATTGAGCAAGTTCTAAAAGCGGGGAATTAAATCATTGATGCATTGGCTTCTTCAGTATGTACAACATCAACACCATGAGCCATCTTTTAAGGTAAAACTTTTATTACCTTCCTCAAAACAATTATATCAATAGTCTTATTTTCAAGAGTAATGGTAATCGTGGGGGTGGAAGAAGAGTACTAACAAACTTTTATTATTAAATATTTGAAGGAAGGTTTTTTCTAAAGAGCAAAGCTGACGCCAAAAAAATAAAAATGAAATCAATATTTTTTTACGAAAATCATATATATTCTATAAAAAAAAGCGTCGACAAAATATATTTCTCTACCTCGATCTCGTTGAAGCATCACTCATAGTGGAAGAGCATCATGTTGGAGAAGGAAGTGCCCATTGTGAATATACGACGCATCACATAATAATTATGCAACAATGTTAACGTTGGCCTACTACGATGGAGGATGCCAAGAATAAATTCAAGCATCGTGGTACATGTCATCGCTTCTCTAACTCAATCCTAGTACCATTCGTGCTACTGAATATAATATATGAAGCCATTACTTTTGATAGATGTGGCTTGGAATTGTATGACCCATTACAAAGGCTCTTAAAAGAATAAAATTCTTACTTGTAATAGTGGATTATTTTTCCAAATACATAGAGGTGCAACCATTGGTGAACACCACGGCTAAGAAATTTATAAACTTCATACGCTCCAACATTTCTTGTAGGATAATGACGTTCATTTTCAGAACAACTGATATGCATGTTTCTGTAACACAAGAGGTATTAAGAAATTTTTTTATTTTTATTTCATCCCCACGCAAATGGCTAGGTGGAAGTGACCAACATAACCATATTTGAATGCACTAAGAAAATATCTCTATCTCTATCTATCTATCTATCTATCTATCTATTTCTCTCTCTATTTTCAAAAAACCCTACAATTAAACTATTGTCATTCATATGATGATATTAACTTATGTTCTTTAAAAGTTGAATGCACATATTCTCGTGATTAGAAGGAATATCCCCAACTGTCAGCCTATGATCTTTAAATCTAACTTATTTTATGATTTTGCCAACTTCTTCCCTATTTGTTTTCGGTGTATCTATTCCGCTGCCTAGTAAATCAATATTGTAAGGATGACCACAACCTTTTCCTTTTTAGACATCATAAAAGTGGTATAATAGTAATTTTTTAATAAAAATATCGTCAAAGATTATATAATTGTAGAACGTAGACACAATTCTCGTATTGGAGCTTTATCTTGTGGTACTACTTGAGCCTTTAAAAATGATACGTATTATTCATGTCAATCCTATGTCTTGTTAGTTAGAAAAACTTATGAATTTATGGTTTGTCTAAAATTATTAGAATAACTTAAAATATAATCAAATGATTGTCTCTCAAACATCCCAACTTAGCTAATGGATGTGCACTAGTATTTACATGGTGTGGTACATGCTAATACATGATATTATCAAATTGTTTCTCTTTTTGTTTTACCACATTTAGATGTCCTCTCATATTTTCTTATTTTACTTCATATTTGTATTGTGCATGATTAACTATCACATGAGTATATGATATAAATACATATTTCCCGAGCATCATATATATACGAGTTAAACTTATTTATATCGATATTGCCTCATATTCAACTTTATTATTTATAACAATAAAACTAAACCTTATAAGTTATTTTATTTGTTCCCACCCATGATGGTTAAAATAATCTCAACACCACTATCAATTGAATTAGATGCCTAATCTGTACGGACAACCCATTAGTGTTCTGATAGAATTTCATTTTCCATGCTAGGTCGTTATTCCTAAAATTTATTAATAAAATATGTAATTGTTGAAACTTTAATTTCAATACGTGGTTCATAATGAATTTCATAATCACCAAACTCAATAAACAATACACCAACTAACAAGACACATTTGGTTTTTGTAAAATGTATTTTAAAGAGAGAACATACGCAACACAATAATATAAATTTGAAAATAAGGTCGTATTTTATGTTATGCCACTATTAAACCAAGATCTAGTTTGTCAAGATTATGATATTGTGCCTATGCATTAAATAAACTCTTAATCACATTACATATTGGTCTGCACTCCTTATGCTTCATCAATAAGCATGATACTTACTTTAAAGCTAGAAAAAGACAAGTACAAAAACAACAGCCCTCACTTTTGTGACTTAGATATTATCTCAGTCGACATTGAGATCTTCAAATGCTTTAGCACATTTTTCATCTCAACAAAAAAAATTTGTTGCTTTCAAATTATAAGATAAAAATGACCTTTATCTGAATCGTGTGGTATAAAACTTCATAAAGTTATTAAACGTCCAATCAACTATTTTACTTCTTCAATATATTTAAGTGGATCCATAGTCATCAATGCTTTCAATTTCCCAGGATTCGTTTCATACCTAATTTACTAACAACACAACCTAATAATTTCATGGTTGTGCTCTGAAATAACCTTTTGTCAGGTTTCAACTTCAATTTACACTTTCTAAGAATAACAAAGGTTTCAGTTAATGGTGATATAAGTAATAACTCGGCATTAATCTTTAACAATCATTTCTTTGATATATACCTGCATATTAATTTTCACTTTTTTATCAAATACATGATTAATTAAATGCTTGTAAGTATCCTATGTATTTTTAAAACCAAATTACATTACTTTATAACAATAAAGACATCGTTCTATTATAAATGTAATGTTCTTTTCCTCATTTGAATCCATACATATTTGGTTATATGTTGAGCAATAATCCATAAATGATAGTAACTTATATGCACATGTTGCATCAACAATCAATCAACTTGAGGTAAAGAAAAAAAAATTGGAAAACACGATTCAGATCAGTAAAATTAACACATATCCTCCATTGCTTATTTTTCTCTTAACCAGAAGCAGGTTAGTTATCAAGCTGGATAGTTACCCTTACATGTCATTCTTTTAATAACATGTCTATGTATCTCAGAATAACTTCGGATTTATCCGGTGAAAATATATTTTGTTCTTGTTTTACCGATCAAAGTCTTTAATCGATGGTTAAGTTATGGTAAATAACTAACTTATTAACATCTATAACATAAAATATGCTCCAAGTAAAAACATTAGAATTCAAATTCAAACATTTACACAACTTATTTTTTGAACTCCCCATTCACACGAGCTTCTAATTTTAGCATCTTTTATCATTTAACTTTAAATAATGGTGATATCTAAAGGTTCAGTAATCAAACGTGATTCTATGAGATCGTTAATCTCTCATGTTTACGCTTTATGAGGTTATTATGTATTTGTAGTTGATCTCTTCACGAAATCTTTGATTGCTACAAAATAACATTTTCGAGGTTAAACCTATCGGCATGGCATTCCTTTGTTTACCTATGGTGATATCTAACTTGATATCTTACAATATATTTGACAATTTGATGAAACAATGATCTGATAACTTTCATGTTGAAGCCTTAGTCCTTGTATTCTAGGCAATCAAAATCATCTTAACATATTCACTATCATGAAGTATGTTAGTTAAAATTCATATATTAATCAATACTTTCTTAATATCAATCATTATAATACACATAATAATAACCAAAGCATCCTCTTAAGGAATGGAATTTCCTCGATAATCATTAGTAAAAGTAATCTTACGTGATGGTGCTCTATTTAAATGAAGTGGCATGTCATATACAATATGTACTTCAATATAATTTTTTATATTTCTTTCTTAACTACTGAGGTATTCTTGCTAAAGTATCTCCGAAAGAAATTGTACAAACCATTTTCATTAAATTACTACTTTTTCTATTCTTTTCCCCTATTAAACCTACTACTTTTCTATTCTCTTCCTGTATTTTCATTTCTTTATCCTTAATATATTCCATCAATTATTAATTATTAATCAAAATCTGTATCTTACTCTTAACTGAAAATTTATGATTGTGACCACAATGATAAGCACATTATAATATTATATATTTTATTTACTAATATTAATCATAGCTGGTGTGGTTTATTTTGGTCTGAGGGTAAATTTGTAACTTTTGTTTGGAGTTTTGTGGAAGTTTGTAAGTAGTTAATGTTTGAGTAGTGAGTAGAGGGAGAATTAAGCAGCCTGGTTGTATTTAATTTTCATTACCCTCATTTAATGTTGGTGGTTGGGTATTTATACCCTTACATCTGGGTCTTATGGGCTTTCAGGTCATGTTTAATGGACCCAGGTCAAGTTCAAAGACCCATGAGCTCTTAGTAGGAGAGCAGGCAGCTTAGTCATGAAATGATTAGGTTTTTAAGTACTTTAGTCCTTGTTCGAACAGTCCAATGGGTGAGGTGTTCGAACTACCATGTCCGGTTAGATGGTCTTTGTCCGAACTGTCCTTGTCCGAAGAGGTAGCAGAATCCGGACTCATCAGTAGCCCCTTTTTTAGATGTTTGTTCAAATAACCTTTGTCAAAACCTAAAAAACAGTCCGTTGTCAGTGGCAGTTTTACCCGGACAGGTATTTCGAATTATGTTGAGATTTTATCCGGACTGAAAAAGCTCTTTGAATCTAAACGATTTTTTTTGCCAGAGTTCGTGGGACACGTGTCACTCTTTGGTTCGTTGCATTAGCCGTTTTTTCACCTTGAATTTCGCACCCACCTTCTCTGAAAAGCAACCTCTTCATTAATGAGGGTGACATCAGCGCCGTCTCTTAATCATTACTAATCTTTTCGAATTCTCCTAGGAATCAAGACTTCTTTTTTAGGTTTACTATAAATTAAGATACTTTTCCACTGTTTTACTATCACTTTCATTTTTACTTTGCTAATTCTCGGAGCTCTCTCTCTCTTAAACACAAATTCTTTACTTAGGTTGTTTATGTTCACGGCTAGGAACACTCTGATCAAAGGTGGGTGGCTCAATCTCTCTGAATTAGAAAAAGCACAAAAAGTCGAAAGGGAAAGGCGCATCGCAACAGGCTTACCCACTTCCCCCATCGACAAACCAGCAATCTCAGCTACAGAGTCTGACCAGGGTTCTTCCTCCATAAAGGGTGCCAAACCGAAGAGATTGTTTCAATCTAGTCTTTCCCCTATCATCTCAGGTTCTTCGGTTCAAGAGTCATAACCTACAGCCGAGCCAGGTTTAACAGTTACCAGTTTTAAAAAACCTTCCCCGTTCTTAGCCATGGGGTCAGATGTTGAAACTTCTCCTAACAAGCTGGTTGATCGAAGAAAAGGTCGGCTTGTTAAAGGGCAGGCTTCTAAAGGAACTCCTTTGAAATCGGGCACTAAGGACAGCAGTGCAGGGTCAGAAACACCCATAAAAGTACCCAAAGATAGGCTGTCCGGTCCAGAGGCTACTGGTTCGAGCCCTCGAAGAGAGACATCCACATCAGAGCCCCAACCGGAGGCTAGAATTTAGGAGAGTGTTGAAGCTCATCAGTCCGGAAGTCAGGCTGAACCAACTCCAAACCTCCCCCTCACAACAACAACTGAAAACCCTTCTTCAATCATGGAGGAAATAATGGAGGACTCTATCAAAGAGGCTCCATTCGAGTCCGAACCTTCCGGACAGACTAGTGGTATTGTTGCTTCCCAAAAGGATAAAGGCAAGGAGAAGCTATGCTTAAGGCATCCGGACCTGCCGGGGTGTCTCGAAGGAAAAGTGGGACCTTGTTTCCATAAGGTCAATGTTAAATATCTCCTTGCTTTGCAAAAGATCAATTACGCTTTCATCCATACAGCTGAGTTGGGCCGGATGTGTACGAAGTGGGGGGTTCTAGAAAATGTGAAGATAAGAATCCCCATAGACCCCGAAACCCCAATGGATTGCAAACTTAGTGAAATAGTCATCTTCACTGAGCTCTTTAACAGTGATTTAAGGTTCCCCTTGGATCCGGAAATAGTTAGGTATTTCCATCTTATCAAGCTCTGTCCCAGTCAACTAAGCCCCAATGCCTGGTACACACTTATGGCGTATCATGGCCTCCAGGCTCTCCGGGATTCCTCTACCAATGGAGGAATTCGCTGATGTGGCCAATCTCTGTAGGAACCACCACATTCCTTTCTATCACTTCAACATGGGTGATAATTACAAAGCAGTGGATGATCTGCTTGAGTCGGAGAGAAACTGGAGGACTCAATTCCTGTTCGTAAGTGGTGCTTGGGAGAACGGGAGGAAAATCAAATCCGGAGTCAATCCAAGTCTCCTCACCAGCAGATGGAGGAGTGATCGTAAGGCTCCTACTTTATATCCTTATTTCTTCTTTTATCGAATTTGCTTAAACTAACTAGTCTTGTCTTTTTATTTAGCAGAACTGCCAAAAGACTTCAATGAGTACCTAAAGTCCGAGCAGACCACTTGTACCAAAATCAACACTTGGGCTGCTGAAAAGTGCGGAAACCGGTTTCACGATGCTTTCACGGGAGGCAACTTAGCAAGGTCTCACCTTTGGAACACTATTGGCCGGAGGGACTTGACCTGGGAAGAACTCACTACTCCACCCCCTCCGGATGTAGTCCTGAAGAGAACACACGAATCGAATGGGTCACTTTACTTGCCAGGCCGGGCCAAGGCCCTGAGTAAGATGAAAGGCAAGAAGAAGAAGGGCAAGAAGGTGGTAGGTGAAACTAACCCTGCCGAGGTGGAGGAGGCTGTTCCAACAAATCCCGAGGGGCCAGCCTCAAGCCAGATCGATGCTGCTCTCTTAGAAGTGGTAGAGCAGGAGAGTGTTAAGGAAGATGCTCGATCCCCAAAGCCCCTAAGGGCTTCCAAGAGAGACCGAAAACGGGGAGCGGAGAGCAAGGATAGGGAGGCTAAGAAGAAAAAGACCTCGAGGGGTGACGAGCTTTCTCTCTGGCCTCCGGAGCCTCTCCCCCCTACAGATCCTACTGACCCAACGCAAGCAGAGGAGATCTCTGGTGATTTTCAAACCGAAGAGGTTGGAGGAGGAGACCTTAGCATTGATGAGGTTGACATCACCGGGCTTGATGGATTGGGTGACTACTTTTCCAACCTCCCAGAGACGATTTTGTTGGGCCTTACCTCCCTCCGAGTACTTCGAACACCGTCACTTTTATTGGTAAGACTTTTACTATTTCAAGTGAAGGGGATATTATAGCTCACTCCATATTAAGCAGTGTTCAGCCAGTGCTTGTGTTGGAGAAACAAGTTCGAAGTCAGGCAGACACTATCAAAGATCTCAAATCTGACAAAGAGAGACTGTCCGATGATCTTCTCACTGCCACTCAACATGCTGACATTTTAAAGGGAGAAAATGAGGAGCTGAAGATTAGCCAAGAGAAGTGGACCACAAAGACTGCCACACTAGAAGACACTGTCAAGGAGCTCCGGGAGAAGTTGTTCGGATTAAAGAAAGATCTCACCTCTTTAAAAGAGGAGGCAAAGGCCAAGGATCAAGTCATCCACAACTTGACAAATAACAAGATTGCTCTTGAGAATACAGTGTCCAACGCTGCAGAGGAGAAAGCTGATCTGCTAAAAGAGCAGGAGGCCAAATTCAGGCCAAGATCGATGCTTATGCCAACAACGTAATAGATACTCAAGAGCAAATGTATGCCAAGGTGAAGTCGGATATGGTCCTGCTCTTCCATGAAAAGTTCCCGAAGAGGAAGCTGGGAGATTTGTGGCTTCATGTAGAGTACGAAGAACTTCCCTTCCACACCATGGCTGATGGAGACTTGCATGATTATTCCAGTGCTTCCTCCTCTGACGAAGAAGAAAATACCGGGGAGGGCCTTCACAAAGAGAAAGACGATACCAAGAAGAAGAAGAAGACAAGTGAGGCTGAGCCATCTTCAAAGGCTCAGTCTTAAATTATGAATTATCTTTTCACTTTTCATGTTACCTAAACTAAAGTCCTTGGAAGGCCAAGGCATTTTTTGTTATTGTGTTCGGTATCTGACCGGATAGATCCTTTGTTTTGTTTGACAATTTAAAATTCCTTGGAAGGCCAAGGCACTTAAGTTATTTCAATGGATATCTTTGTTTTGCATAATTCTTGCATTCTTTCATAGTTTATTTTAATTTTGGTGGCTAGTGTTTAAATAGCCCTTAGTTATTTCATAAACAGTCTAAAGCGAGAGCGTTTAAATTCTCCGATGATAAATGTTTAAGTGGTCATCATTCTTTTACTTTAATCCGGATGGTGTGACAAAAAACAAAGTAAAAACACTTCGAATTTTTTTAAGAAGGTATCAAATTTTATTAAAAAACTCGGACACCTCATTAAAACCTCCCCGTGCCACCAGGGTAGGAAAGAGTATGCCCCCAAATATTTACATGGATTTTTAAACAAGTAAATATTTACACAGCTTTTATTCCAAGTGTGATTTAAAACCCTTCCATCCTTGTCTTCGAGCCAATATGTTCCAGGTTTAAGCCTTTCAATGACCATATAAGGTCCTTCCCAAGTTGGGGCCAGTTTGCCGAGCAGCTTCTCTTTAATGTGTAAGAAGACTTTCCTCAATACCTTGTCCCTTGGCTGGAAATCTCTTCTTTTAACTCTAGAAGCAGACCTGCTTCTCATCAAACCTTGATAGTGTGCAGCTCTAAGGTGAGCCTTAACTCGTCTTTCCTCTTTTAGGTCAAGCTGGCCTCTGACTGCTACTTCGTTTGCGTGTTCGGAGAAGTTGTGAACCCGAAATGAAGGGAGAGTTGCTTCTATGGGGGCTATTGCATCCATCCCATATACCAAGGCAAAAGGTGACTCTTGTGTTGCAGCCCCAGGTGTAGTCCAGTAGGCCCACAAAACCTCTTGTAAATAGCTAGGCCACTTCCCAGCAGCCCCTTCCAAATTTTTCTTTAAACCGGACAATATAGTTCTGTTAGCCACTTCAACCTGACCATTCGCTTGTGGGTGGAAAGGTGAAGAAAAAAAATGTTGTATACCCCTTGAGGCACAGAAACTCTCCATTTCTTTGTTGTTGAACTGTGGCCCATTGTTTGTTGTTATCTTTTGTGGAACACCAAATCTGCAACAAATATTGGATAAAATGAATTTTATGACAGCTTTTGATGTTGTTCCTGCCAGAAGGACTGCTTCAATCCACTTTGAAAAGTAATCTATAGCAACAATTATAGTTCTGCGTCCTTCGGATGCCATAGGAAGAGGCCCCACCAAATCCAACCCCGATCGAGCAAAAGGTATAGGCTCAGAAATTGACTCTAAAAGGATGGTTGGGACACGAATTTCATTGCTATATCTTTGGCATGGATCACACCTTCTCACCAGCTCCTTAGCATCCTGCATTATAGAGGGCCAGTAATAGCCAGCCAGTAAAACTCTCTGTGTTAGAGCCCTGAATCCACAGTGAGTTGATCCCTCACCATCATACAATTCGGAGAGGACTACTTGAGACTCGTCATCTCCCAAACATCGCAAAAGAGGTTTACTGTAAGACTTTTTATACAAAACGTCTCTTAGTATGATAAAACCACGAGCATTGTGCTTCATTTTTCTTGCTAACGATTTATCCTGAGGCAAGATGCCTTCGGAGAGGTACTGCAGGAGAGGAAATCTCCAATCTTGAGGTTGTTTCATCTGTACTTCGAAAATCTCTTCCTCTTTACCCACATGAAGTTGAATGGAAGGGCTCTACAGTACATGGATCCAAGGATATGACTCAGTGTATGCTATGGTTGCGAGTGAATCTGCTAGTTCATTCTCTGCCCGGGGTATATGTTCATAAACAATGCTTTTGAATTTAAGAGCCTCATTTTTAAGAAGAAGCAAATACTTCACTAGTTGCTCCTTTTTGGCCTCAGATTGACCTTGTGCATGGTGGATAAGAAGCTGGGAATCTCTCATCAGCTTGACCCTTTTGGCCCCACAAATATAAGCTAACTTTAAACCAGCTATAGCCGCTTCGTATTCGGACTCATTGTTGGAAGCCCTGAAAGCAAAACATATAGCCTGGTACATTTTGTTACCATATGGAGAAGTCAAGCATACCCCTGCACCACATCCCATAGTACTGGATCCACCATCCGTCCGGACGACCCAGATCTTTTTGTCTTTCATCTCAGTGGTCTGCTCTGAATCCCTATCAGGGTGGAACTCAACTAAGAAATCAGCCACAGCTTGGGCTTTGACTGTTGTTCGAGGAGCAAAATCAATATCGAAATCCCCCAATTCTACTGACCACTTAGTCATTCTGCTTGAAATGTCTGCCTTTTGGAGAACATTCTTCAAGGGAAAAGATGTCCGGACGATAATAGGATGAGCCTGAAAATAAGGCCTCATCTTTCTTGTAGCAATTACCAAGGCTAACGCTAACTTTTCAAGTTTCAAATAACGCTTTTCTGCATCTATCAAGCTCTTGCTGATGTAGTACACCGGATGGGGGTAGTTATCCACCTCTCTTACCAATACAGTAGTGAGGGCACAACTTGAAACTGCCAGGTATACGAAGAATGTTTCTCCATCAATAGGTTTAAACAAAGTCTTGGGGGAGGACAGATGTTTCTTAATTTCATTGAAGGCCTCATCGCATTGTAAAGTCCAGTCAAATCCATTTGCACCCTTTAAAGTTTGAAAACACGGGGCACATCTGTCCGAAGACCTTGATATGAATCGATTTAAAGCAGCCAATCTCCCCGTCAACCGTTGTACTTCTTTCACATTCCGAGGAGGCTCTATTTGGAACAAAGCATTAACCTGGTCCGGATCGGGCTGTATCCCTTGCTCACTTATTATGTATCCCAGGAACTTCTCGGACTTCACTCCGAACACACATTTTTCTGGGTTTAGCTTTAAGTTTACTTTTACTAAGTTAGCAAAAGTTTCTTGGAGGTCTGCCAAATGTAGTTGTTCATCCACACTTTTTACCATCATGTCATCAATGTATACCTCCATATTTCTTCCAATTTGATCAGCAAAGGCTTTGTTCACCAATCTCTGATAAGTAGCCCCATCATTTTTCAATCTGAATGGCATCACCTTGTAGCAATGAAGACCCCTATCAGTGACAAATGTGGTATGCTCCTGATCCTTCAGATCTACTTGAATCTGATTGTATCCGGAGAAAGCATCCATAAAGGATAGAAGCTTATTTCCAGAAGTGGAATCTACCAGCTGATCAATCCGGGGGACTGGATATAAATCTTTTGGGCAAGCCCTAATGAGATCTATGAAGTCAATGCACATACGCCACTTGCCATTTTTCTTTTTCACCAAGACCGGGTTGGCAGTCCACAAAGGATATTGTGACTCATTTATATGCCCCATCTTTGTGAGCCTGTCAACTTCTTGAACAATAACATCAGCATTTTCCTTGGAAAAATCTCTTCTCTTTTGTACCACAATTGCTATGTCTCTTCTGATGGATAGGTGATGTGATATAATATCTGGTGGAACCCCTGTAACATCAGCGTTGCACCAAACAAAAACATGCTGATGGTCTTTCAGAAACTTTAACATCTTAATCTTCAGTTTGGACGGCATTTTGAACCCTATTTTAACACTTTTTCCTTCTTCTAAAGAATGTGTTTCAACTTCTTCAACTAGTATCAACACTCCAGGGGCCTCTCTAGGGTCATCAATTTCACCCTTACCCCCAGAAAGCCCCTCAACTGCTATTCTTCGTTGGTACGAACTGCCCCCAACGTCCGTGGAGCCAGCGCGGTAGCATAACACTCTCTTGCAACCTTTTGACTGCTTCAGACAACTCCTACTTGTCCTTGAACAGCATATTTCAAACATTGGTGGACTGTCGAGGCCACTGCATGCATCCTAGAGAGCCAAGACCTCCCTAAAATAGCATTATAACAAGTGGGACAATCCACTACAATAAAAAGTATCCTGACCATCTTTTTATAAGGGCCCTTGCCCAATAAAACTTCCTCTTCGAACTCCCCGATCACATCTGCTGAGCTGCTAGTGAAGCCCACAATTGATATGTCCGAACGATGAATTACAGCTGGATTTTTCATCTTTTTGTAAGTGTTTAAGAAGAGGATATTGGCTGAACTCCCAGTATCCACCAAGATTCGTCTTATGGCATTGCCCCCAATGGATGCTCCAATGAAAACAGCATCTTCATGAGGGCCAGCTATATCCCTTAAGTCATCTTCATCGAAAACAATGAAGGGAAATAGAATTTGTGATTGATAGGAGGTCATGCCTCCTTCCAGCTGGGTGGCTAAAGTATGAACGTGCCTCTTCCTTGAAGAAGCAGTAGGAGCTGTCATAGTATCCCTTCCGAAAATTGGGAGTGACTCAAAAAACTCAATAAGCCCGGAGACTATTTTACAACGTTCCTGAATGGCACCTACCCTATTTCGAGTTAGATCAGGATCCAGATATTCTGACTCTACATCAAACCTTTCGATTATAACAATAGCTCCCTCCGGAGCAGCATTGCTTGGACCAACCCGATGAGCATTATCAGACCTATTTCCTCCTCTTCTTTTGACATATGCCCCCAACTTCCCTCTTTCAATCAAGTTCTGAACTTCTTGTTTCAAGGCTATACAATCGTCAGTGGTATGGCCAGTATCATTATGGTACTGGCAGAAAGAGTTGTTACAATGTTCCCTAGGAGATTGCAGTGCGGCTGGTCTTCTATAGTGCACTTCTTCCTTTGTTTTATCACAAATGGTGGCCACACTTTCTTTTAATTCTGCAAACCACTCCGGTTGAACCCAATGCCCTCTCTTATTTCTAGATTGATGACTCTGGGCAGGTGCAGCTGGCTGAGATTGAGCTTTAGCCCTGTTATGCCCCTGTCCGGTCTCCATCGCCTTGTTCCCGGATTGATTTTGGTTGGGGTTTGGTGCAACCGGGGCAGACCTCACCTGCCTGTGCACCCTAGTTTTCTTTATTTCATCAATATTGATTTGTTTTCCGACTTGATTCAGCAAACCTCCCCAAGTCATGGCTTTCTTTCTGGTGACCGAATCAGCCAAATTTCCAGGGTTTAAGCCCTGTCTTAAGGATGCTATTGCTACTTGCTCGAAGCAATCAGCCAACCCATTTTTGGTGTTTACAAAACTACTTATGTATTCTTTGGTTCTTGGGCACAATGGATTATTGTGTCCCCATTTCCCTTTAATTCCTTACTCCCAACAAAGTGCCTTCGAAAGGCCACCCAGAAGGTATCAAAGTTCCTGATGCAACCTTGAGGCAGACTGTTATACCACTTTAGAGCATTCCCCGTAAAAGATTGGGAGAATGCTCTACAGAGTAACTTGTCGTCATCATCAAAATTCATCATGAAGTTTTTAAATTGCTCCAAGTGGTTGTCCGGATCAGTACTGTCATTGTACTTCTCCATTTTAGTGCTATCGAACCTCTTAGGGAGGTTTCCGGACAGAATCTTGGAAGACAATGGAGATTGTCTCCAATTCCGGCCACGACTAAACACAGTATCCTCATTAGGAGTCGCAAAGATTCCTGGTTCATCTTGGAAGGCGAAAGGATCCATCAGCATCCGATCTACATGCCTCCGGCTGTGAGATGATCATTTGCCTATATTCCTCTTCAATTTCCCATGTATATCCCTTTTTCTTGAATACATTTTAATCAACTTTTGCTTCTTTTTGGATCGGCCCTCATCACTGCTGGAGGATAAGGATTCTTCGACTCCATCCTCATCTGAGGAGCTACCAGAAGATTCTGAGTCTGAATCAGAACTCTCCACTCGTTTAGACCGGTGAGACTTTTTGGAGCTAGCATGAGTCTTCTTGGTACTCACATGAGTCTTCAAAGGCTCATGCTCTCTAGGGTTGTCGGTATGATGAGCGGCTGATGCTTTTGACTTTTCTTTCATGCCCATCTTAGCCTTCTCGATGGTGTATTCATCATTTTCACCCACCACTTCAAGCAAAGCTGGTGGTACTTCTGGGGCGTCTGGATTCATTCAGAATGATTTTTCCTGTTGGTTTCGAATGCTTGATTCAGGCACCGTCGTGCTCCCACTGTGGTCGCCAATTTGGTGTGGTTTATTTTGGTCTGAGGGTAAATTTGTAACTTTTATTTGGAGTTTTGTGGAAGTTTGTAAGTAGTTAATGTTTGAGTAATGAGTAAAGGGAGAATTAAGCAGCCTGGTTGTATTTAATTTTCATTACCCTCATTTAATGTTGGTGGTTGGGTATTTATACCCTTACATCTGGGCCTTATGGGCTTTCGGGTCATGTTTAATGGACCCAGTTCAAGTTCAAAGACCCATGAGCTCTTTGTAGGAGAGCAGGCAGCTTAGTTATGAAATGATTAGGTTTTTAAGTACTTTAGTCCTTGTTCGAACAGTCCAATGGGTGAGGTATTCGAACTGTCCTGTCCGGTTAGATGGTCTTTGTCCGAAGAGGTAGCAGAATCTGGACTCATCAATAGCTTGTGTTATTCTATGACTCATTTGGTTATCATCATATTTTCATAGACATGTCTATCTTTAAACTCTTTTTACTTTTACGGAATGATACCCTATTGTTTGGTTTCTTAAACTTTAATGAACGTTCAGATCGATGGAGTAAATATCCCATGGTTACAACCAAAAATTTCATTAAACTTTCAAGAAGTCTGTTATTAATTGGAAATGTTATTTTATAATATGTGAGATCCACATTCTCCTTACATCTAATAAAGTTATTTACTTTTTATACAAATATTTGAACATAATTACGAAGTGACTCGTCTCGATTTTGGTGCATAGTCATTATATAACCTCCTTTAGACAAATAAATTTATTTATAATAAATTAAATTTAAAAAAAATATCTTCAATAGTAGTGATAGAAAAAAGCTTTACACAAAAGAGTGACATCTTGATTAATCCAAACACAATATTACAAAATTGTTTAAAATAATGCTTTGGATCATCTGCTTGTCATACTTGTTGATTTTATACAAATCAAACTTATAAGGTAACTCTCCTTCTACAATCTTCAATGAAAATGGATATTGAGCAAAAGTATAAGAAACTTTCTCTATTTGTATTTAACATATCCTCTTTTTCTTTCTTATATCTCTCATTCTAAAAAACTTCATTACTTGATGATTATTCTTTATCAACTTGAACAATTTTTTAAGAATTGACCTTTGTACGAACCATATTATTTTTAACATGCACATCATCTTGACTTACGTATCCTTGAATGTTCTTTTATCTGTTAAAATGTAAATGTTTTAGATATTGTTTCTAACATAACTTGTTATTCTTCATCCCTTTGTATTTGTAATATATTGGATCTATATTATTTTTTCCTTAACTCTTACATAATTTTATCAAACAAAATGGTCAAATAATTTCTTTCTCATTTTCATCTCTTATCGGTAGATGTTAAGATAATCTCATATATACCACATCTTCCTCGTTGGGCGAGATAATTCTTGCTAGATTAACAATTGCAAACCTTATGTAGCATACCCCTTGATGGATTTATTTACATTAATGAGCAAGTCATCGTCATTTGTTAAGCTTAGATTTTCAGGTTTCTTGAAATCGGGGTAACTTGATAAAATTTCCCACATATAGCGTCAATTTTGATGAGAGGATACCTCGTCAAGGTTAAATACCAATGGTTTAAATAGTTAAACAACTCAAGTATGAAATAGGATCTGATGAGTCCAAGTTTAGCTCACCATAATAGTTAGAGAATAAATATAGAAAGATAAAACTACTCAAGAGAGAGAATACTAAATGTTTTGAATAGAATAATGATTGTTCATCCTTTTCTAAGAGAGTGGAGTGTTACATATAGTTACCAATGTGGGCCTTTATTTGCTATTGGTCTTAGTTATGATAGGAAATGATAAGAATTTATTTAAGAAGTTGTACAACCTAGAGCCCATGTAGGTAGATTACATAAGAATGGAACCTTTAGAAAATGAGAAGAGTAATTTTGAGGTTGAGTTAATTTCCTCGTTCTCATCACAAAAACCCACTCTGATCCTACAAATAGTCAATATTACAGTTGAGGCTAGACGATCGAATTATGAACCAACTGTCATCAGATGTCGTTCGAGGAGTCTAACACCTAAGGGGAACCATTTATTTAGTCCTCGAACTCTCATGCCACAACCTCAAGTTTCTTTCAATATCATCACCCCAACGAGTGAGGTATCAAAAGACGCGATAGAGAGAAAAATGTTTAATAAGCAACCAGTAATTATAGAGTTCCCGATAAAAAGAAAGTATCTAAATAAAACGAACTTCGAGATCCGTCATAAAACTAGAGACCAAGGTTCCTCAAGAGCCTGAAAAATAAAGAAAATGAATCTAGGGCTCCAAATTCTCCTAGGAACCCCCGTTATCCGGAGCTTCTGAACCAAGGAGCTTCGAGATTACCTAGCAGCCCTTCCAAATTGGAACTTCCTAACCTGGTTTTGACATCAAACCCTCATACCGCACCAAATTTGAAAGGATCAAGTATGATTACGCGCACCCGGATGAACTCCTAAATATGTTAAGTTCAATGAATTTTTTTATCAATGTTAAATTAGGGTTTCCAGTCGAACGTGAAACTCCTCTATGGGCAAAATTCGATGAACTCGTCTTTTTTACTAACATTTTTTAGTGTGGGTTCTGATTTTATTTTCATCAAATTCTTAAGGAATTTTTTAGTATTCTTGAAATCTACATTGCCAAGCCAACTTGAACGTATAGAGAACCTTGATCTCTTTCACAATCACCTCGGCATATTGGGATTTCTTTTATCGACGGAGTAACTCCTTACTTCGAATAAAACTCTCCATCTATGAGAACATTTTATATTCTTACTTTATATTTAACTGTTTAAACCAAATTTTATCTTATATATCCTCTTTTGTAGAGTACTCAAAGCTATTTGGCGCATCCATCAAACATGTTAAAGAATAAATTACACTACTAAGGTTGAGCCAAGCTCAACTAGAACCGCGACAAGTGTTTCACTTTCAGAAATCTCATTAGGTCGAAGTTTCAGAATATTGTGAAATGGTTAACTCCTGAGAAGAAGGAAGATGATGACAAATTTGAAATTTGACAACTTAAGGACGTTATGGGAAATACCATTGAATTACAATTTCGAGTTTGAGATTGTCGTAAACGTATTAGTCATATGGAGAAGTCAGACGCTCTTGAAAGAAAGCGAAACTAGAAAAATGCTCAAAGGTAATGATACTGCTCTTAACTCCTATGCTTTTCTGCGCAGAAGTTGAACAACACTTTGGGTATGATAAAAAATGTTACAGAAAAACCCTAGAAAATGAGTGATTGATAGTAAGGAGGCCAAGAAATTGAAACAGAACATAAATAAAATGATACTTGATTTCAGGCTAGACAAACTCAAGAATTATGAAAACTAAGACAAGAGAATCACCAATCTCAACAAGGATGTGGATGACTTAAAATGGAAGCTCTCATAATATGAGAAGAATTCTAATAAATCCATTATGGAAACCAAAGCAAAGCTTGATCAAGCCTTGAAGGACATCATCGATGTCACTCAGAAAATGAGATACGATAGGGGAGGAAATGGTCTTGAAATTTTATTAGTGTTTCCCGCTCAACCTTAGGACAATATGGGAACAAATTTTTGAAGGTAAACGACCTTATGTGTTAGGGTAGCGACCAAAGTTCCACATCCCACATCGCGTACTGTCTGGGCCTGGAGCTCTGATACCACATGTTTATGAGCACTATGTCTGAGACTGCTAGAGCAAAAAGAGCACTATGTTTCTCAAATGCAGTATCATCCTCTCCACGTTCTCTTCCATCAGTACCCTCCAAATCCATTACGATGGTACAGGGCTCAATACCAACACATCTCGCCATCCATATACCTTTCGTGGTTTGACACCTTCCTTTAAAAGAATCCATTTCCCTGAAGTTAGTTGCAAACAAGTGATTCAAAAGTGTGCTCTTCCCACTACTTTGCGGACCCATAATCGAGACAACGGCATAGGAAAGCCCACATTCCCTAAGATGTATCTCCTTGATAAAATTATCAACTCCGTCAATATTAAATGCTCCATCTCCATCAATAAGGTGGGTAGAACAAGCAGCATCATTGTTTGCCATCATTTTGGCCTTTAGGACTACTGATGGCTTGAAGGTTTTTCGGGATGAGAGAGAGAAGAGAGGTACTTTGTTCGAGAGGAGGATTTTTAGGTGCGACCAAAAGTCCCACATCCCGCATTGGTTAAACATGGGAAGAAAGATCAGTATATAAGTTAAGAATACATCTCCATTAGTGTGAGGCCTTTTGGAAGTGGACCAAAAGCAAAGCCGTGCGGGCCAGTGGGCTCAAAGCGGACAATATCACACTATTGTGGAGATCGGAGTATTCTTACTTATATACAAAAAGCGGAATATACTGACCCAATATTCCCTCAAAGTGGTATCAGAGCGAGAGGTTGTGTACTTGTCTTGTATCAAATATGGAGGTGAATACAAGCAGAATGGTGACGATGAATGGTTCAAATTATCATATATGGAAATCGAAGATGGAAGATCTTCTTTATGTTAAAAGTTTTCATTTACCAGTGTTCGGTGATGAAAAACCTAAAGATAAGTCTGATGCAGAATGGATAATTATTCATCGACAGGTTTGTGGCTTTATTCGGCAATGGGTTGATGATAATATGCTGAATCATGTTGTAGACGAAACAGATGCAAGTAAATTATGGAGTAAACTTGAGGATTTATATGCTCGGAAGACAAGAAATAGTAAGTTACTTTTGTTCAAACAGTTGATGTATTTGAGGTATCAAGATGTATCACCTCTTACAGATCACTTGAATACCTTTCAAGGATTGATTAATCAGTTGGCTGCTACGGGTATCAAATTTGATGACGAGGTTTTGGCGTTATGGTTGCTTGGTTCGCTGCCAGACTCATGGGATACTTTCAGAATGTCTCTTTCTAATTCAGCTCCTGAAGGCAATATCTCAATGGCATTAGCTAAAAGTAGTATGTTGAATGAAGATATGAGAAGAAAAACAGTTGGCTTCTCTTCATATTCAGAAACTCTAGTCGTTGAGAAACGTGGTAGAAATGAAAATCACGGTTGGAAAACTAGAGGTAAAAGTAGAAGCAAGAGTCGGAACAAGTCTAATAAAATTGCAGATTGGGAGTGCTACTACTGTCATGAGATCGGGCACACTAAGAAATTTTATCCTAAGTTGAGAAAGAAGAATAATTTTGGGAAATCTAACAATGGTAAAGAAGAAAAGAACAAGGAGAAAAATTATGATGAAAGTGGTGACGAGAAACATGTTGATGCAGTTTCAGAGAGCTACTTCGTTGTTATTGATGATGCTGTTGTGAATTCTGTGTCTGATGAAAATGGTTGGGTAGTTGATAGTGGTGCTACAATTCATGCCACTTCCCGTAGAGAATTTTTCTCATCTTACACCTCTAGTGACTTTGGTTCTGCAAAGATGGGAAATAATGATTTGTCTAAAGTGGTTGGTATTGGTGATGTTCATCTAGAAACAAGCATGGGTGCAAGATTGATTTTGAAGGGTGTTAAACATATACCCGATCTTCGATTGAATTTGATCTCTACAGGGAAGCTAGATGATGAAGGTTATTGTAGTATTTTTGCGAATGGGCAGTGGAAACTTACTAAGGGCTCGTTGGTTGTGGCAAGAGGACAAAAATATTCAGCCCTCTACATCATGTCTGTAAGGGTGTCTGCTGAGAAAATCAATGCTGTTAATGATGAATCAATGGTTGATTTGTGGCATAAAAGACTCAGTCACATTAGCGAAAAAGGATTAGATATTCTGAGGAAGAAACAATACATTCGTGGGATACACAAAGCTCATTTAAAGAAATGCGTACATTGTTTGGCTGGAAAGCAGAATAGAGTATCTTTAAGAGCTCGGCTCCTTCAAGAAAACCAAGTTTGCTTGACTTGGTACATACTGATGTTTGTGGTCCTTTCAAAACGAGAACACTTAGTGTTTGTTTGTACTTTGTTACTTTTGTTGATGATCATTCCAGGAAAGTTTGGGCTTACACTTTGAAAACAAAAGATCAAGTGTTAGATGTCTTTAAGCAGTTTCAAGCTTCAGTTGAGAGACAGAGTGGGAAACAATTGAAGTGTGCTAGAAGTGATAATGGGGGAGAATACATTGGTCCTTTTGATGATTATTGTAGACAGCAAGGTATTCGGCATTAAAAGACACCTCCCAAGACCCCTCAGTTGAATGGCGTAGCGGAGAGACTAAACCGAACATTAATTGAAAGGGTAAGATATCTTCTTTCACAATCACAACTCCCTAAATACTTTTGGGGCGAAGCTTTGAATACAGTGGTACATGTCTTGAATCTTAGTCCTTCCGTACCTTTAGATGGAGATATCCTAAATAGAGTTTGGACAGGTAAAGATGTTTCTTATGATCATTTGCGTGTCTTTGTGTGCAAAGCTTATGTACATATTCCTAAAGATGAGAGATCTAAACTCAATTCGAAGACAAGACAGTGTGTATTCATTGGTTATGGTCTTGATGAGTTCGGCTATAGATTTCATGATCCAATTAATAAGAAGCTTATTAGGAGCAGAGATGCCGTATTTATGGAAGATCAGATAGTTTATGATATTAATAAGAGTCAAAATTCAGTGCCTATGTCTCAGAATGACTTGGTAGATTTCGGGCATATTCCGCTTGCACATACTCCTACAGAAGTTGAAGAAAATTCGGATGGTGACTCACTTGCTTCCAGAGGTTCACATATTTTTGATACTAGTGATCATGATAATGATTTTGTGGATGAACAAGTGAATGAAGAAGATATTGAACAATTTGAAGTTCCAACGCGGAGATCTACTAGAGATAGACAACCCTCTACTAGATATCCTTCTGATCAATATATTTTTTTAACCGATGCAGGTGAGCCTGAGTGTTATGATGAGGCTATTAGTGGTGTATGTAAAAATCAATGGATTGAAGCGATGAATGAAGATATGCAATCACTTCATGAGAATCATACATTTGAGTTAGTGAAGATACCTAAAGGGAGAAAAGCCTTGAGTAACAAGTGGGTGTATAGGTTGAAGCAAGATGATAGTTCTCTGCAACCTCGATACAAAGCAAGATTGGTAGTCAAAGGCTTTGGTCAGAAAAAAGGTATTGATTTTGATGAAATATTTTCTCCAGTTGTAAAAATGTCTTCTATTCGTGTGGTTCTAGGCATTGCAGCGAGTCTAGACTTGGAAATTGAGCAAATGGATGTAAAAACAGCACTCTTGCATGGTGACTTGGAAGAAGAGATTTTTATGAAACAGCCTGAAGGTTTTGTGGTTGAAGGAAAAGAAGATTATGTATGCAGACTGAAAAAGAGTCTATATGGTTTGAAGCAAGCTCCGAGACAGTGGTATAAGAAGTTCATGTCAGTTATGGGGGAGCAGGATTACAAGAAGACTTCTTCTGATAATTGTGTATTTGTGAAGAAATTTTCTGATGCCGATTTTATCGTTCTTTTACTTTATGGGGATGATATGCTTATTGTTGGGAAGAATACTTCGCAGATTGATTCTTTGAAGAAACAGTGAAGTAAGTCTTTCGCAATGAAAGATTTAGGTCCAGCAAAGCAGATTCTCGGCATTCGAATTACTAGAGACAGAGACTTGAAGAAGTTGTTCTTATCACAAGAAAAATACATTGAGAAAATTCTTCAGAAGTTTAATATGGACAAAGCTAAAGTGGTTAGCTCACCACTTTCCGGTCACTTCAAGTTAAGCAAGAAACAATGTCCTTCAACTAATGAAGAAAAGAGAGACATGGATAATATTCCATATGCATCTGCAGTTGGAAGTCTCATGTATGCCATGGTATGTACTCGTCCTGACTTAGCTCATAGTGTTTGTGTTGTGAGCAGATTTTTGTCAAACCCAGGTAGAGAGCATTGGGAAGCCGTGAAATTGATTATGAGGTATCTACGAGGAACCTCTAATTTAAATCTCAGTTTTGGGATGAATAAACTTGAGTTGTTGGCTTATTCTGATTCAGACTTGGCTGGAGATGTCGATACTCGCAAGTCTACTTCTGGATATTTGATTAACTTTTGTGGTGGCGCTGTTTCATGGAAATCAAGACTACAAAAGTGTGTTGCCCTTTCAACGACAGAAGCTGAATTCATTGCAGTGACATAAGCGAGTAAAGAGCTACTATGGATGAAGAAGTTCTTGAAAGAACTTGGATTTGAGCAACACAGGTATGTACTGTTATGTGATAATCAGAGTGTTATTCATCTCGTGAAGAATTCGTCATTTCACTCAAAGTCGAAATATATTGATGTGAGATATCATTGGATTCGAGATATTCTTGATGCTAAACTAATGGAGGTTGATAAAGTTCATACAGATGATAATGGGTCTGACATGATGACAAAGGCTTTGCCTAGGGGAAAGCTTGAACATTGTAGATTGATCGTCGGGATGGCGAATCCTCCCACATAGTCGTGAGGGGGAGATTTGTTGGGCTCTTCCTATGTGGGAGTCCAATTATCATATGGGCTAAGCCCAATTTGGATAACACATAGGATTTTGGTTTATGTATAAATATATATTTATACAGTGTCTTTCGGAAATTAGCATCATATTCTATAGTGCAGTTGTTGAGAGAAAAAGGTGATTCGAGGCGGAACTTTGTGCTTTCAATCAGACTGTCTCCGGTTGTCCGATCGGCTTAAATTTTGGTGAGAAAGCTCGTCTACTTATCCTCTACAATCTGTCCAGAGGGTTTTTGATTTGGAGTCATCTAAGTGTATTTTTCGATCATCTTATTCTAACTGCGTTTTGGGGATATTACGGTGAGTTTTCTGATTTCGGTTCATTATCTTGTGTATTGGGGTTGTGTATGAAGTTGTCATACTTCTTGTGGCGTATGCTCTAGTTTTATCTAGAGAATAGTTTTGTAACCCATATTCTGATAGTGAATATTTGGTTGGACTCCGAAATCAGTCCCGTAGTTTTTATTTCCTACACTGGGAAGGTTTTCCACGTAAAAAGTGTTCTGTGTTGTTTGCGTTTATTTTATTCAGACTTGATATTTTATTTGGGATCGTTATCTCTATCATACTTGATACAAGAAAGAAGATTTCGTTTGTGCTTCTATTTCTTGTCAAAGTGGTATCAGAGCTCCAGGCCAGACAGTACGCGATGTGGTGGGTGATGTGGGTGAAATTCTCATTAGTCGAACATGATGAATTAGTAGCCATGCTCAAGATATTTGTTTGGAGTGCCCGTGGCTTATCAAGCAGTGTGGCTTGATTTGAGGCTCATCAAGCATTGTGGCTTGATTGGAGAGATCCTCGTTTGGAGTGCCCGTTGCTCATCAAGCAGTGTGGCTTGATTGGAGTGTATCAAGACGGTGGTACTTGTTTGGAGTGGCGCTAAGGAACAAGGCAGGATGGTCGAAATCAGATAAATCCTCTCTAAAGGCTCTAGAGATCAGGCAGCCCCAACCTGATTAGAGTGAGTGGATTGATGTCAATTGAGAGGAGGCTAAAGTGGTACTTTGTTCGAGAGGAGGATTTGTTAGGGTAGCGACCAAAGTTCCACATCCCACATCGGTAAAACATGGGAAGGATCAATGGTATATAAGTGAGAACATATCTCAACTAGTTTGAGACCTTTTGGTAGTGGGCCAAATGCAAAGCCGTGAGGGCCTTCGGGTGCCAAAGCGGACAATATCATACTAGTGTTGAGATCGGTTGTGTTCTTACTTATATACGGAGGAGGAATATGCGGACCGGACCCCCATATTCCCAACATTATGGGGGGTCATTGGAGTTTGACCTAATATCCGAAGAATATTTTGAAGAGGATGAGAGAGTGGATATCAAAATAGTTGACGAGCTCACGAAACCCGCTCATAATGACTCTGCAGTTCTAGATTCCCTTGCCGATCATGCTGCCACAACCACTCTCATTGCCACTGAAGTGATTCATCTGATCATCCAAAATGATCTTCCCACTACTAATGGTAACCAAAAATTGATCATTTGCTCATTGGTTCCTTTACTACCTTTACTATATTTTGAATTTAAAATCCTTGGATAGCCATGGAAAATGTTGTATTTTATCCTTTCACGTGAACCACTGAAATTCCCTGAATTGTTGGGACATTTTGTAAAGTTTATTCGAACCTTGAGGTTATTTATATCATTGCACTACTTGTTTATATTTTGTGATATGATTTTATTTTATAAATTTACCCTCATATGACTTATGTTAACCTAAAAGTTACCAGCCGCGAACTAATTTAGAGTTCACTTCAGGATTAAAAAACATTTTTGTCGGTAATAAATCGTACCTAAACCAATATTATTTTGATTTTTTTTATAAGGAAAGTAGGTTTATCCATTGGCGGTCACTTTGAGTCTCTCCAAGCTCAAGGCTCCACCTTAGCCAACCCTTGTTGGAAGCGTTTACAAGGATAACTTTGACTAGGACCCTCGCCATCATTTTGAGCTCGGAATTCTAACTTGACCAACACTTGTCGGAAAAAATTAAAAGAAAATAATATATTTGGACCATTTCCGTCACTTCGAGCTCGAGTCTTTATCTCGACCAAAAGTTGTTGGAAATGTTTACAAGGAAAATATAATTTGGACCATTGCGGTCAATTCAAGCTCCATGATCTATCTCAACCAATAGTTTTTGGAAACCTGTACGAGAATAAAATTCCAAACATAAAACATGTGCATTTAGACATACCAAAATCATTTTTAAAGAAAAAAGTTTCATTAACTTGTCGGCTATGTATACACTTCATTAAAACCTTCCTACGCCACTATGGTTGGGAAAAATAGTATGTCACAGACCTTTCATCATTTACAAACAAATTACCATAAGGTAGAGCTGGAGATGCTCAATGTTCCATAGGTGTTGAAGTTTCCTTCATTATTCATTTATCAGTTTGTAAGTTTATTCTTTGACCTTTTCCACCATAGTGTAAATAATTTCCTAGTTTGGACCTAGCTTACCCAGCCTTCGATCCTTAGTATGTAAGAATGTAGTTTTAAAAACTTTGTCCTCCATTTTGAATTTACTATCTTTGGAACTTATCCCCCATACCCTCTTTGCTTCCTCTTGGGAGTAACTAGAGATCTCTCGAGATGGTAGAGCCATTTCTACTGGGGATATTACATACATACCTTAAATAAAGTCTAAGGATCTTTCACATATAGTGGTTCTGAGAGTTGTTATGTAAGCCCATAGGAATTCTTGAACATAATTTAGCCATTTCGCGGTTGCCCTTGTAAGACTACTCTTGAGGCCCTCAAAAAAAATTTATTCGTTACTTTTACCTGCCCAATTGTATGAGGATGAAAAATGGTAGTAAAGTGTTTCTCTATACCTCTTGTGAGATAGAAAGTATCAATCTCCGTATTTCGAAACTGAAGGTCATTGTCCGTGGTGATTGACCTTGGGATTCTGAACTTGTGACAGATATTAGTCAAAATGACATTGATAACGTTCTTGGTAGTGTTCCTAGAGAGAGGTTTGGACTCTACCCACTTCAAATAGTAGTCCATGATAACAATAATGTATTTTCAATCTCCTGAAATGCTGAGTAGTGGTATGACCAGGTCTGTGCTTTATCTGTCAAAAGGTAGTGCCTCAGAAATTGATTCAAGAATCACTACGGGGATGTGAAATGTATTAGCTAAATGTTGGCATGAGGAAAAATTCTTTACCAAGGCCTTAACATCAATTGATAAAGTCGACCAAAAGAACTCTGCCAGCAGAATCATTTACATTAAGGTCTTGTACCCACAGTTTGCCGACCATTTCTCGTAATAGAGCTCTTTTAAAACCATGGTTGATTCCTCGGGATCAAATACCATAGTAGATGCCGACTTAGACCTTTCTTGTATACAGTCCCACTTAGAATGAGGATTCTCTTTGTCCTAAATTTTAATCTTTATGTCACAATGTTTTCTTTAAGGCAAAGACTATTTTCCAACAAGTTCAAATCTCGACCCTCCAATCTCTAGCTTCAATATCCCATCTCCAGAATTTCTTTAGGACTTGGCTCATGCTCTTTATCAATTAAAGTATACTCTTGTGATATGACCGACATATTTGTCTCGTAACAAGTTGTCAAAACCATAGAATATGCTTCAAATTTCTATACCATGGAACTTGTTCGAAGTTCACATTCTCAGAGAGTTGTAAATGGGACTTTAGTACATTTAATTACTTAATTAGGTGATCATTGCGTGTTTTGGCATGTCCCGGAGTGTGGTTTATCAAAAGTTAGGAATCTCTTATCAGATATAACCCATTGACTCTACAAATATGGGCCAATTTATGCCTCATACTTAGCCTCATTATTCAAACCTGAAAACCAAAACCAACGACCTAATTCATCGCATCCCTAGATTGAGCCATGAGTTGTACGTTAGCTGTGCAACTTAAGATATTAGAACCTCCACTGATTCAGACCGTCCACTCAGATCATGTTGATTCACCTACTGGTTTTGGGCTTCTCAGCGTGGAGCTTTATGAGAAAATAAGGCAAGGATTGAGATTTGATAATGATCTTGGGCTTATAAGTCGTAGAAAAATCTCCCAGTTCGACTAACCACCAGGTTATCCTTCCCAAACATTTTGGAATCTGCAAATATTCCACGGTAAAAAAGACGTTCGAACCATAATCAAATGACCCTTAAAGTGTGACCTCATCTTTGTTGTTGCTATCATCAACACTAAAGCCAACTTGTCCAATTGCAAGTACCTTATCTCTACGGGGAGAAAACTTTTGCTCATATAATAAATTATCTTCGAAAGACTTCCTTATTGTCTGATCAAAACCGCACTTAAAACGTGTTTAGATATGGCTAAATAAATAAATAACTTATCTCATGAGATAGGCTTAGATAAGGAGTCTAGATAGGTCATATTCCACTTTATCCTACTGATGCTTCGTCATATTAACCAGTCTACTGAAAATTCTTAGCCTTTTGAATTACTTGAATAAAGGGAGCATATTTATCTACGGGTCATAAGATGAATATGTTCAAAGCTGCAAGTTTGTCTGTTAGTCTTTGAACCTCATTGAGGTTGTTTAGGTTGTTGCATGGAAGATAAAGCCATTAATTGCGTATAAATAAGCTTCGATGTCATTTTCACTTACCAAATACCCAAGGAACTTTCCCGACCTGACCCCAAATGTGCACTTCTCATAGTTGAGTTTAAAGTTTACGAATCTAAGATTCTAAAAAATATCTACCACACCAGAGATATTCTTTTGATTCTTTCCTAATTTTATAAGCATATCATCGATAATGACCTCAATATTTCTTCCCATATCAGAGCCATAAGTCTTGTTAATCAACCTCTGATAAGTTGCCCATGTATTATTTAATCCAAAATGCATTACCTTATAACAATAAAGACCCGGTTTGTAACAAATATGGTAATGTCATGGCCTGAATGATGTATATGAATATGGTTATACCATGTATAAACATCTATGAATGAAAAAAGCTTATTAACGGTCGTGAAATCTACCAACTGGTCTACTATGAGCACTAAAACTTGATTATTTGGACGTTATTTATTCAGATCCGCGAAGTCAACACACATCCTCTAATTCTCGTTCTTCTTTTTTACCAACACTAGATTAGCCATCAATATGGCGTAATGACCCTCATATATGCCCTACAATAGATAACATATCCACCTCGGTAATAATTACTACAGATATCACGTATGGGTTGACCGATGGCTTGTGATAAATTATTTTAGATGGAACCCAATTACATCCTTGCTCGACCAAGCGAAAACATCTAAGTTTTTTTTAAATAAATTAATAAACTCCATTTTCAACAAACCTGAAAAACTGGTACCAGTTTTCATACTTTTACCTTTCTCAAAATGATGCACCTTGATATCCACTCTTGGTACAACACAAATGGGACCTCTCTATGATCATCAACCATCTCGATCCCCACTAAAGGCTCCAAATTTTTTATTCTTCCATGACTTTTTTTGCTCTTCATGTCTTCATATTTAACCTCTTTGTTTTCTTATTTCTTAAGTAATAGTAGAGTAACATATCATTCCCTTGCAACCTTCTGGTTACTTTAGATAACTCCTGTCATATATTATATCACGTATTTTAGGCCATGGTGGATACTAGAGGCTATTGTATGCATGTGGTCAAGCCATGACCTGTTAAAAATTAAATTGTAAGAGGTTGGATGATCCACCATAATAAAAGTACACTGAACCTCTTCTTGAAGTCAACTCGCCCCATAATAACATCTATTTCAAACTCCTCGGTTACTATGGTGCTCGCCCCGGTGAACCCAACTACGGTTTGATCTGAGTGGTGTAAATGGTAGGAGGATTTTTCATCCAATCATAGGCTCATTAGAACAAAAAAATATTATTATAACTTCTTATGTTTATGAATACCCTTTAGATCTCTTATCCTCCCACATACGAATTAATAAAAACAATATCCTAATGAGGGCTTGCAATGTCTCACAAATCATTATCCTCGAACATGATGTGAGGGTAATGAGCCCGATTGAGGTGAAGAGATATTCTCTAATGAATCTGTGCTTCGAGGCTCTTATCATGTTTTTCCAAGAAGAATTGGTGATTTCCAAAATAAAATTACCTCCACCAATACTAAGAATCCCCAAGAAAGTATTTAAATCATACCTTCTTGATACGACTCGCACTACATGACGCTCAAGATATGATTCAAGATAATATTCTCTAGATATAACTTGTACCATATGAAAGATATCATGCTCTAGATATTCGTCGGTTAACTCACAAACGGTAGCCTCATGGCTGCCATAAATCTTTTTTTTTTGCTTTTGAACGGTTACTTGAGTCTCTGATCCACCTATGCCGACAGACCCTAATTCATTTTCCAAAACTTATCTATGTTTTACTATTATTTTTATGTACTAAATAAACTAACCATTATCAATCAAATTCGGGATATTTTCCTTTAATGTTATGCAGTATTTCGTTCAAAGGTCGGCGTCGTTATAGAGCTTGCAATATTTACCATTTATTCTCTTGATCCTTGATCATTGGAGAAAGAGGTCTGAAATGGACTTGGATTTGGGTCTTATGGAAAATATTTGCCAGACTTTCAATTAATTTGGTGAAGTTTTCGTACATCACCCACTTATTCTTATGATCGTATCGATCCCGACTTGATGAAGCACTCAATGGAGCTACATCGTGCGACTTCCTTGAGGTATGGACTTGAGCTTATGACGTCTATCTGGTACAGTGTAAGGGAAAGAGAGGGGATACATAATATATTATTATTGCTAAATCACTTGACGTGCTCTTTACGCAGTCAAAATAACTATAAAGATCAGAGTTGGAGGCTGATAATTCTGCATATGCGCATCGTCCAGAATCAGACAAAGATGCATGATCTTCTCAATCCAGATTTACGCATCTATCTAAGAGAACAATGCCTCAAAATTCAGAGTTTTTTTTATAACCTTTTTAGACAAATAAGTCCTTGAAAAACATCCATGCCTATAAAAAGCAACAATCATGTTCTTCTTGCAATCATCGAGTATGGTCTTGGTGTGTATAAATATCTAAGTGTAATCCCTCAAACAATCCTCATTCAGCTACTTGCAGTACATATTGTGGTCACTGTAACCATTTTTTATATTTCTTCTAATGAACTGGTGTCTAAAAAGCACCCATAAAATATCAAAGTTGGTGACAGACAACGGGGTAAGTTGATTGAACCATGTTAAAGCATCTCCCTTAAAAGTCATTAAAAATACTTGACACCACAAATAATCGTCCTTGAGAAATCTCATCATTATGTTTGTGAACTGCTCAGTATGGTGCTCTAACTCATTGGTTATGTCGTATTTCTATATTTTGGGAACGTTGAACCTTTTTTAAACTTTAATCACCACTATTTTTAGAATCAACGAAGACATTTTCCTTTTATACATTTGGTATAAAAATCTTCGTTCAACATATCATTCAGAGATGAATATAGGTCTACGCGATAAATTGACCCTACATTGAACATCATAGCCTGAGTCTCATGGGTGAGACCCTAATCTAGAATTGAATGCTGAAATTGAACAAGATTCTACTATGGAGGTCGTAACTCGGATTGAGGTCCGGGAGTGGAAGGATAGTTATGGTGCTGCACTTTTAGAAGAAGAACGGTTCGAGGATACTATGCATATTATTGAGCTACTAGTTTGACCTGAACTTGCTCGACAACTACGGTTGTAGCCTAAGTGTCTATGCCCCTCCCCCCCATATGACCTATCTCAAGGTTCATACAAGACCTACTCTTTAACCCCTCTCTTATCTCAAGACCTTGAATGTCTTATGCACCTTCGGTATTCATGGTTTCTTCGACGGTGTCTTTGTATGTGATGAGAGGATTTCTCCTCACCTTCCATAGTAGATACATATAGATAAATTTGTCTTCTAGAAGATATTCCTTTGTCTTTTCTCCTCAAAAAGATACCTTATCATCCATGATAATGTCTAACAAAACCACATAATATTATTGTTACACTTTCTAACCTCTATAGTAAGGGTATGTACCCCTGAGATTTATATCATTATCATCGATTTCACATCTTTGCATGTAAAGTTTTAAGTAGGTTTATGTATATAAGTATTTAACAATCAAGCAAAAAATATAGATTTTAACATCTACATATTGGTAGAACATTTTATTTTATTTTAAAAATCAAAACTATCGGATTTTAATATTTAGAATTCTAAAAAAATAATATAAAATCATCACCGTATTTATTTTTTGAAAATAAATCAAACTAATTACATTTTAATTATATTTAGAAACTTCATAAATTAAAAAAACAAATTGTATATATTTTTATCCATTTCTCAAGAAAAATATAAAATAAATCGAACTGATTTTTTTATTCTTTTATACGAACAATCTAATAGTTTTGATTTATTTTATTGATATTCTAAATACGTAAATATGATCATTCGAATTTTTTTTCTACAGGTAAAAGTTTAAAAAATCTTTTTATTGAACTATTATCAAATATAAAATGTTAGATAACTTTTTCTTATACAAATCTAATAGTTTTAATTAGATAGATATATAAGCATATTATCTACTTCTGATTGAAATTTTAAGCTCTGACCAGACTTTTAAGCTCTGACTAGACCTTTTAGTACCTCAGCTTAATAACCAACTGCTGTAGAAAACTAATAACATTTCAAGTGACTATTAAACTTATTCGCCGAGAATAAAATTTCGCAGCAAATTGAGTTTCAAATCAAATTGTGACTTTACTATAAATCAAGACTTATTCTATTACTATAAAGTCTCAATATGGGTTATCTAAGACTTGAAAGATGATTAGTGGTTGCTAATATAGAATACTTTGATCATCATTTTTTGTATGCTACTAATCTCTTCAAAATAGGTTAAAACCTCACATATAGATCAAAATAGTTTTATTTACAGTTTTACAAGGTCTAGAAGATCAATCTCAATAATGAAAATAAGAATAAAATTTATGCTCTCAATCTAAAATCAAGCTCGGAAAAACCAGAGATACAAATATACCAATTTCAAAGAATTCAAAAAAAATATAGCAAAAAGAAAAAACTAAGCACTCGACCAACTAGAACAAAAATTCTATTTAGAAAAGTATCCATAATTTGTAAAAAAATAAATATGGGTCAAATAATTTGATTCACGTTGTAAATTGTTTTTTATATAAATCTATATCAATGGAAGTTATTGTTTAAAAAAAACTATTATTAAATATAACAGGATCAGAATATATTGAAAGTGGATTTGTAGAGCATTTTAGATTTCTTTTGAAGGGTAGTTCAGACTATTAACAAAAATAACGATGAATAAGTTGTGCAGTAAGCTAAATTCTTGCTCCATCTTATCGTGAGGCTCCAAGCCCACCTAACTGACCTAAATATATGAACCGACCGGATTAGCCCATAGGTATTCTAAATCTTATAAATAGGGAAAAACAACATTTAATAAGAGAATAAAAATTCTCTCTTTTAAATACATTAGATATCGCACATCTTATCTCTCTCTGTTATCCATAACAAATCTAATGCATTCCACAAATATCCCTTAATTAGTTTTTACCTTCACCAGATTGGTGACCATAGTGGAAGTATGAGGTGACTGAATAGCTTTATTCGAAACCATACTTGCAGATCGTACTTTGGTGGTGGACTCCACTTCAGAATTATTTGAGGCATGGAACTCGATATGTAATAACTCCCCCTATTGAAAATGAAAGGATAAGAGGTGAGAATGAGCATGCTAATGTGTCACAAGTCAATCATAATACATAAGAAAGACAGATCATGCAAGACGAGTGTGATCAGCTGAGGACTGAAATTGAAGCTTTAAGGGCCGAAAGGAAACCTGAAATAGAATTAAAAGAAAAGTTATCTTGAGGATGTATTGCTACAGACAAGCCGAGAAACAATCACAAATAAGATGAACACATCGGGTTCTGTTGAAAACTCTGCCATAGAATATGATTCGGATATTTATACTTCTTCATCTAGTAGTGAATATGGTCGTCAGGACAAGAAAGAAAGGTTAACCAAGAAACATTCTAAGAAAATGGATAGGAAGGGCAAAGGGAAAAAAGAAATATCAAGGGAAAGTAAAGAAATCGACAGATAACGAAATTGATAATTTGTTAAGTGATCAATTTGTTATCCAATCCTAACGAGGTATCTTTACCACTCCTGATGAAGATCATATGTTTAGCCGTAGCCATAATTTGAGACAATCACCTTTGTCTTCAAGACATCTGCCAATGCAGTTTGATAGCTCTAAAATATAGAAATATGATGGAAGCAAAGATCCTGATAATCACTTTAAACAGTTCAAAAAATTCATGATGAACTTTGATGATGATGATAAGCTATTATGTCGGGCCTTCTCACAGACTTTTAAGGGGAGTGTATTAAAATGGTATAACAGTTTACCACAAGGATCTATTAAATCTTTGATATGTTCTGAATGGATTTCCCGAGGCATATTATGGAAAATAAATAGCGTAAAGGGAATGGTGATATTATCATTCTTTGTGCACAAGAACCGAATGAATCCTTAAAAGACTACATCAATCGTTTTGTAAATATAAAAAACGGATTGGCTGATTGTTTTGAGAAAGTAGGCATCACTTCTTTAAAGCAAGGTTTAATGTCGGGTGAGTTTGCTGATTCAATAACTCGAAAGAAAGTTATGACTAGAAGAAGATTATTAAATCAGGTCGGAAAGCAAATCATAATGGAGGGAAACAAAAATTCTAGACTACCGCGCCAAAATAGATATGCTCAAATAATTTCTATCCCACAAGCCAATACTCAGTCCCAGGCCACAGTCAGTTTCCGACCTAAAGACTCCGGACAAGGTTCACATGGACCTAGGAAAAATCAGTCAAATCAGAGCCAACCGTTTAGACCAAGAATGAGTTAGTGGGTCCAACCGTTCAATCTTCAAGAGAAAATCAGAAGACTCGTTTTTGTAAATACTATAACAATGTGGGTCATGATACTCAAGATTGTATTTCCCTAAAGCAAGAAGTAAAAACCTTGATTGAAAAAGTAAAGTTTTCTTCTTTTGTTAAAAAACAAGGAGGCAATAGGCAAGTCAACATTCACCCATAGCTTAGTGCAAGCACAACACAATCTACATCACCAAATGTTACAGGACAAACTATAGAGGAATCTAGACAAGATGATACTATGATTATTGTGGAAATATTTTATGTAGACTTGGAATACTTAGACCTTGATCCAGTTCGAAACCGGGTTGGGGTGATAGTGAAAAAACAACGACGATATCCGATATTTGCAACTTTTTTAAATTTTTGACCATTTTTCGAGGAGATACTATGACTGTGCCATCAAGTTGCTCAAGAGAAATACATGTAAATATTCTAACTACTCAGTTAGAAGGGAAATGTCTACACATCTCTATCGAATCCCTATACCGCGGATAGAACAACTATTAGATTTTATATCGGGAAACAAGTTGTTATCATTAATGTCTACACAACTCTATCGAATCCATGTACCGCAGATAGAACAACTAGTTAGAAGAGAAATGTATACACATCTTTAACTAATCTAAATAGAGCTTGCCTCAATGATCCGTTTCCAATACCGCGGATAGAACAACTAGTAGATTTCATATCGGGAAACAAGTTGTTATCATTTATGAACGTTTTTCTGAGTATAAAAAAAACATATGGATCTGAATTATCAAGACCATACTACTTTTATCATCGATAAAGGGCTTCATTATTATAAAATAATGCCTTTTGGATTGAAGAATGCTTGAGCAGCTTATCAGTGAGTAGTAAATAAGGCATTTGCTAACCAGATCGGAAGAAATGTAGAAATGTACATTGATGATATGATGGTTAAAATTCTTAAGGAGGAGGATCACATATCCGGCCTCCAAAAGACTTTTTCTAACTTAGAAGTCATCAGTTTTAAATTAAACCCGGAAAAATGTACCTTTAGGGTACGATCTGGAATATTTATGGGTTACTTTATAAGTGAGAAAATGATTCAAGCTGACTCATATCAGTTGAATGCTTTGTTGGCCATGGATCCATCTCAGAATACTAAAAAGGTTCAGATATTGACGGAAGATTGGCAGCATTAAACGGGTTTATTTCAAGATCATCAACTAAATGTGCTTAGTTTTTCCAAGTCTTAAGAAACACTAAAGATTTCAATTGGTCCATAATTGCGATCAAGTTTTCCTTAAAATCAAGAGACACATATCTTCACCCAAAACATTGTTCAAACCTATAAATGAGGAAAGACTTTATATTTATCTAGTAATATTTGAGTATGTTGTAAGTGCGGCATTGGTGTGAGAAATTGATAATTATCCCCACCATCTTTATTATATAAGCAAGAGTTTGTTGGAAGCTGAAAAAGATACTTCAAATTAGAGAAATTAACCTTAACATTGGTGATAGAAACTAGAAAAATAAGGCCTTACTTTCAAGCACACTCTATCAAAGTTCGAACTTCTTTTCCATTGAAGAATGTGTTACAGAAGTGGTCAGTTGAACTTGGAGATTATGATATTAATTTTGCACCCCAAACTGCAATCAAAGCTCAAGTTATGGCTGATGTTTTAGTTGAATTTCACTCCGAGAGGCCACATGAAGAAACTCAAACCAATAAAATTAAGAAGGAATGGGTAATCCGAACTCATGGTGGATATAGTACAATGGGGTGTATAGCTGGTATCTGCCTAATTTCTCCATATAATGATTCCATGTACCACACTATACGTTTTGGATTCAGAGAATCTAACAATATGTCAGAATATGAAGCACTTATAGCCAGATTGAGATTAAATCAGATATGTGGTGCCAAAAGAGAGTGATTGATAAGTGATTCACATATACTCATTCATCAAGAACAAGGGAAATTTGGAAACAAGAAAGATCACTTGATAAAGTATCTAGAAGTATTAAAAGAGATCACAATCGGGTTTAAACACATCGAATATGAACATGTCCCAAGATCGGAAAAATCAATGGCTGACTCCTTAGCTACTATAGCTTATTCTGAAGTGCATCCTTGGATCATTATATAAGAATTTCCTTCCATAGTCACAACCACAAAAATAAAGGGTGAAGTGGGAGAAAGCCTACATGTATTCATCATGGTTTTTAAAGATCAAAGAAATGAGATCCAAGAGTTTATCACTAATTGAGTTTTACCTGAATACAAGGCTTTTGCCAAGAAGATAAAGTACAATGCTCGTGTATTTCTGATTCTAATGGGGTTGTCTATAAAAAAAATTCCTTCAACAGACCTTTTTCGCGCTACCCTGGATCCAACAAAATCTCAAAGTGCTATATCATAACTACATGATGGAAAATGATCATCACATTGTGGCTATAATGCTTTAGCTAGAAGGGTCTTGTTGGCAGAGTATTATTGGCCTTCTATTATGACAGATGCTAAAGAATTAGTGAGAAGATCTGACCCTTGTCAAAGGTATGGAAATGAGATCCATGTGCTAGAAGTACCCATTGAGTCTGTATCCGAAGCAATACCATTTGTCAAATGGGACTTGATCTAGTCGGGCCTCTTCCGATGGTTTTTGGGGGATGACGTACTATAATTATGGAAATAGATTATTTCTCCAAATGGGTAGAAGTTTCACCTTTTTCAGGAACAACATCTAAAGCAGAGATAAAGTTTATTCTCTCTAACAAATATTGTCGATTTGATATTCCTAAGCGCACCACTACAGATAGTGGCTCAATTTGACAATAAATATATAGATATATTTTGTATGTCAAGAGGAATTCAACATTGTTTCTCTTCTCTTTTTTCATCCTCAAGAAAATGGACAAGTTGAAGTCACAAACCAATTTTTTAACAGTTTTAAAAAAGAATTTGGAGGGAGTGACTAGAAAATGACCAAGTTACTTACAAAAAGTACTATGGGCATACTGAACCACTCCCCACACAACCACTTATGAGTCTCAATTCGCTTTAGTTTATGAAATGGATGCAATTACACCTATAGAAGCTACTCTTTCTTCTTTCAGAGTTCAAAATTATTCCGAACAGAATAATAAAAGGGCAGTAAGGGCTCAACTGGATTTAATTGAGGAAAGAAGAGTGAAAGCTCATCTAAGAACTGTGCATTACCAATGCCTGATGAGGAGTAGGTTTACATCTAAAATAAAAAGAATAAATTTTCAAGCCAGAGACAAAGTGTTAAGAAAAATATTCTTGCAAACTAAGGAAAAAAGTTCGAAAAGTTGGCTCCGCATTAGAAAGGATCATACATCGTATATGAAAGGGTCAGGCAAGGAACGTACAAACTTGTAGACAAAGAATGCAACCTTTTGAAGTACCCTTAGAATATTGAATACCTGAGGTTATACTTAGAATAAACTTATCTTGTATATATTTACTTTGCTTTAATTCAATGTAAATATTATGGGGCATACTTATTCCTGCCCTGATGGTACGGGAAGGTTTTAATGCGGTGTCAAAAATACAATCGATATATCATTATTTTACTTTAAAAGTGTCTTTGCTATATTTGATTGGGTTAAATTTATGTTGCATTAAAATGGATTACCTTCTAATGACTTGGTTGGATTAAAGTTTTGTTCCATTCGAATAGATTACCTTCGAATCGCTTGGTCGAATTAAAGTTATGTTGCCTTCGAATGTATTACCTTCGAATGGTTTGATCATATTTAGTTTATTTCTTTGGGCAAATGTTTTCAAATTTTGATCATCTTTGAATAAAATACTAAATGGGGATCAGATATCAATGGAAAAAAATACATACTAAGACATAAAGTACATAAGAATGAAGATGACATAAAATGCCTTTGAATCATAATAAAAATCTGATCCACGTAGCAAAATGCCTTGTATAAAGCAATGACTTATGCAAACAAAGTTAACAGGTAATCCGATAAAAAAACATCAAGATGCCTTGCGCACTTCAAGGACTTTAGTTTGAAACACAATAATATAAAAATTGTTAACCTTAGGGCTTGTTCCCTTCAGTTTTTTTCTCTCCCGCTTCTACTCCTTTTTTTCTTCCTCATTTTTATTTGAATTATCATCATCTGAATCTTCCACAACTTCATCATCAGGGTCAGATTCATCCAAATAAACACCTAGTTATCACCCTTAGACATAGTATGAAAATGAATGTGCTCATATGACAGAAACCTCTTCAAATGCCAAAGAGACCTCTTGGGAAAGGTTTCATGAAACAACATTATCATATCTGATTTGATAGATTCCTCCCTCTGTTGTATGGAATCCAATATTGTATCGGCATATGAATCCATGATAGTGGCTATATCTTGAGCAGTTTTCTCCTTAAGAGAAGCAATTTCTTGTTTTTTCTTCTTAATAAGAGAAACAATTTCTTCTTTTTTCTTCTTAAAAAGATCTTCTAACTTTTTCTTCTCTTCGGATAAATGGTTGATGATACCTTTATCATTAGTCTGTTGATCCTTTAAGGAGTTGATCTTTTTAGATGTGGTTGACTGTATATCAGTATAGCTAGTCTGCAGCTTCTCACAATCGGTTTTAGTTTGAACTAGCTCATAATTAAGGTTTTTATTTTCTTTACCTAAAGTCTCAAACTTTTCTTGTTCGACCTTGATGGAACCCCTAAAATTTTGAGTTTCACTTGTAAGTGAGGCATATCCTTGACTTGAGATTGGACCAGCCTCTCCAAGTCAACTATTGGACTTACATAGCCTAAGACCGCATACCTCAGCTCATTATGTGCCCTAGAAAATTTGAAATACTCTCCATCATATATTACTACGTTGGCGACAATGGCAGATTAAGGGAAATCCTTGTCAAATTCAGCCTTGTCGAAGTATAAGTTTCCTATGTCATCCAAATGGACATCACCTTCGAAAGAAACTTGGTTAGCGGTATGAAACACAGGGGAATAAGGATCAACATGTGCTTCTTCTTGAGGAGGAACCTCTGTAAAAATGTCAGAGTGAAGGACTTTGGATTGAAGTATGATCTTCTAACCAATGAAAGTTTTCTTCTTCTTTCCTACTCTCTTGTCACTGCCCTCTTTGCTCCTATTTTGGCCTTTCAGTTTCTTGACTGTTGGAGATTTTAATGGCTCATTGGCCTCGCCAACAGTAACTGCGAGTGCCTCCAACAAAGTGACATTAATTTCATTTGGAGGCCCTGAACTCCCTAGTTCAGGAAAAACTTGAGATGAATCATCTCATTTCTTCATCTTCTTGATCTTATCAAGATGATTGGGGGCTTTATTCCTGGCTGGCAAATACCGTTTATCATTAGATTACTCAGTCCTTTTTAAGATAGCAGATGATCGGGGAGGAATGGTAAATGATTCCCATGAAAGCTCCTGAATCGGATTCATTCTCCATATGCGAGCCTTCACCATGTTCACTAAGGTGAAACAATTTTTAAAAACAGTTGGCCATTTGTCAGTGGCCCACTGATTCAATTTCGTAAAAGTTGTTTTTCTCTCTTCTGGATGTTGCGAGAACAAATTTAAAAACACTGTAAAATAAATCCGATGTGAAAACCAATATCAAGACATAACAAAATAAATCTTTTAAAATACTTATATGAGCTTTTCCAGTATCTCGTGAACATATTCAGATTTTCTTTAGACGTAATCTTCTTGCCATTTTCCCAAGCGCCACTAATAAAGAGGAACTGAGTCTTCAAAGGCTTGTCATCCTCCAGCAAATCATTAACAACTTCATAGTCATTCCCCATATTGAAGTAGTAAAAGAGGATATGGCCATTTTGACATAAACTTGCTACAACAACAAACTGTTCTATGAGCGTCAAAAGTTTCGATAGTGTTGAGGCTATAATACTGGCTAACAGTATGTACCAGGCATTAGGGCTTAATTGGCTTGGGAATAACTTCACCAACTGAAAGTATCTCACTATTTTTGGGTCCAAAAGAAACCTAAGACCCGAATTGAGTACTTTGGTATACACCACCAATTCTCATGCCTTAGACTCCATCAGAGTTTCATCAGAAATAAGAATTTTCACTTTGATTGATTCTAGAAATCCCTATTTTTTCCGGATCTTATCCAGATCGGCAGTATGAGAATATACGTAGGATAGTTTTTTGAAGGGCCAACAAATATTTGACATTGACCTTAGAAAAAATTAGGCCCAACTCGCCCCAAAAGACTCTCCAGAAAATGGTTTGGACTCTACCAAGACATCTTTTTCCCTTTTCTCCTGAACCAAGTTCTGAGTCTCTCCAGTTTGTCCGGATGTCTCCAGAGGTGTATCATTTCCCACTATCGTCCATCTTCTCTTCCATAACGCGTGACCTGTGTTCTGAAGGCTCATTAGTTTTACAGCAGAATTTTCTTCCTCTGTTTGAGAAGGCTCAACTGATGAAATGGTGAGATTTATTTATGAAGCAAGTTGTGAAAGAAGCTCTGTTGTAAAAGCATCTCCCGAGGTTGTAACATGCCTTGAGGGATTGCTAGCATTAGTAGGCACTTCAGCTGATTTTTCTACTTCTTTGTTTGTTGTTGGACTTTTAGCTTTAGCTTTAGAAAGCCTAGTGATTTTTCGAGGATTACTTTCCCCAACGTCTGACCCCATGACGATAAAAACTGACGGAGGTTTGCGATTTTTAATTTCTTTTGTAGAAGGTTTCTTAGCTAACTAAATAGATGGGCCATGGTTGTAAAAGATTGAGTGAGAGAGCTAGGATTAGAAACGACTGATTGTTTATTAGATGAAAAACTTCTGTATGGTTCTGGAATCTGATTCACAACGAGGGCTGTTATCGGTCCGGTTCGGTCTGGGTTTTGACGAAACCGGACCGGACTGCTAAGCTTATCGGTTCAGACCAGACCGGACCGTTAAGCTTTCGGTTCTAATTTTTGGAACCAGACCGGACCGCTAAGCTTTCGGTTCGGTCCGGTTCGGTCCGATTCGGTTCGGTTCCGGTTCCGCTTCGGTCCGATCCCATTTCGGTCCATTTCGGTTCGGTCCACTTAAAAAAAATTAAATCCAATTAAAATTTGATTTTTATTTATTTTTATTTAAATAAATACTTAATGTTTATAAATTAATGTTTGATTTTGTTAAAAATTGGTAATTAACTATTAATTTTGGTAATATAATTTATAAAAGAATAAATAATAATAATAAATAATCGATTCTAACAGTTTTATCGGTCTGATTCCCTATCGGTTATACCGGTTTATCGGTTCTATCGGCTCGATTCCGTATCGGTTCTATCGGTTTACCGGTTCGATTCTATATCGGTTCGGTTCCTAACCGATTTTTTATTTCGGCTCTTTATCGGTTTTCGGTTTTTAGAATGGAACCGCGAACCGCTAAACCTGAATAACAAAATATGATTCGAAAATACACAATATAATTCGTCACTAAAAACTATTTACCAAATAAAAACTACATTAATAAGATGTACCTGAAAAAAAGAATAATACCACATTTATCGGTTTTTTGTCATAAGAAAATATTTTATCATTTTTTTAAAAAGGGAACCCGCAGTCGCTACTCAAAGTGCAATGAGTGCGCACAGGGTAAACCCTCAGTCTGACGCGATAGCCTGCAAACCAACGCCAAAAGGTAAACCACACAAGGTGACAGACTCAGCGTATGTAGAGAGACTCGAACTGATGACCTTTTGGTCATAAGAATGCCATACTCAACCAACTCGGCTACCCCCTTGGGGGCGAAAATCTTTTATCATGTTAACTCTTCCAAAGGACTTTTGAGATAACTAAATGAACTAGATGATAGGATCAATATATATTTAAAATTGATTTGGAGAGCATTTCGAATTTGTTTTGAATGACACTTTTGACTATTAACAAAAATATCGATAAATAAGTTGGGTGCCTAGTGTAGTAAGCTAAGAGCTTGCTCCAAGATAAGTTGGATCTCCAAATTCACATAACTTATCCGAATATATAAATCGACCTGATTGGTCCATAAATCTTTTAAACCTTATTAATAGAGTAAAAAACAACATTTAATAAGAATACAATTTTTTTATATTTTAAATATATTAAATATAACACTATTTTTTCCTTTAACGCTCTTTAACAAATCTAATGGACTCTACGAGTACTACTCGATCAGCTTTTACCTTTACCAAAATATAAAACAACATTTTAACCCAAAAAACTAATACTCAATATAAAAATGATAAAATCGTAAATATAAAATAATTACACTGTCAGATAATTTTAAATGGTCATCAAATGAAAAAGAGATAACAAAAGTAATCATTTCATGTTTAGGTTGGCAAAAGTATCCATCATAATAGCAACACTAAAAATCCAACCAAAAGCTCTCCCCTCTCTCTAATACTCTCAACGGTAACTATCTGGTGTCTTCTAAGGTTCCCTGGCTTTAGGCCATGGAATTCAAGGTTTTGATCGAAGCTGGGTTATGTCTGAAGCCTCCTATGTCTTCTCCCCGCCCTAAATCTGCCTCTGAATTCGTTGATACTTTCTCTCCGATTCGTTCGCAGGATTTCTCGTCCAAGCTAGCCTCCATTCCGGTCTCCTCTGATGATCTCGGGCTCTGTTCTGGATCCCCGAGCTCTTTCCCGATCAGCTCTCCGTCGCCTCTACCCGGCCACATCTCTCCCTTCCACGAAGCTTTTGTGAGGGACGCCATGGCTATGGCTAGAAGCCATATGGAAGCAGGACACTCTGTCTTCCTCCCTGGCTCACCTTCCACCCTGCAAAAACAATCAACTCCAATCCAGCAAATGGCCCCGGTTGTTACCAACCATCATTCAAACATCCAACTTACCGGTGTGATCTCTCGAAACCCTCCTGAGGTTAACTTCTCCTCCGCTTCGGAGTGTGAGGCCATCCACCGTTCCGAAATCCAGCCATTTGTAGGATTCTCAGCGCCGCAAATCTCCCAGGGAGATTATGATAACCTTGTAGCCGCCATCTACGAAAGTTGTCCATCCCCGTTCACTCCGCTCCCTCCGATAGGCTCTGGAGGCTCTGGACGGCGTTATGAGGTGGCCCGATTCGGTTATGCCTCCGACTCATCTTCGAGAGGGATATTGTCTTCGTCCTTGGCACTTCCGATTCAAGCGCCGACTGTTGGATCAGACGAAGCGGTTGGTCTGCCGGTGGGGTTCGTCAGCGCGAGTAAGTCGAGCTTGGGAAGTGATGGTAGCTCCGGCTTGGGGAATCGCTCCAGAGAGGGACGACGGTTGCTCGAAACGGCGACCGAAGCTGTTACCGGTGAAGATGACGATGTTAGGGTCTTGAACCGTCTGATGGAAATAGGCGTCGACGAGGCCGATGCCGCCGACCGGTGGAAGAACAGTCGGTCTGGTAACTTGGGTAAGGATGGGGATTCGTCGGGACTAGGAGAAGCAGCCGATGCCGACGCTGGAGATTGGGTGAAGCTCAGAAGGTCTGAGATAGGGTTGATGCAATCGGGATTGGCTGGAAATTCGGTCTGGAAAGATTTGAAGGGTAAAGAAAAGGAGTCTGGGCTGGGAAAGGACGGGGAGGCGTCGGGTCAGGGAGAAGCTGCCGGTGCCGGCGCCGGAGTTGGGGTGAACAACAGAGGGTCTGGGCTAGGGTTTTGGAACTCGGGATTGGCAGGAAAGACGATAGGGAAAGGAAAGATGGGTAAGGGAAAGGCAACTGGGTTGTTGGGTATCGGTAAAGAAGATGGGCTCTTGGGTCCAGGAAAGGAATGTGAGCCTTTGGGCTCGATAGGGAAAGTGGGTTTCTCGGACTCCTTGCCTAGTCCAGCCCAGCTTTCCTCTCTTCCTGGTTTTGGGGGCCCATTGGAGAAGGTTCAGACTAATTTTCAATTGGGCCCTGGCTCTGGAGGGTCTCCAAACCGGATTATTAATTCTTACCGGTCGGGCTCTTCTAGCCAAAGCAGATTTTATAAATCGATTGGGTCGACCCAAATACTCTCTATTGATCGTCCGAAAAGAAATGAGGGTCAAGGTATAATTGGTGGTCCGTCTCCTTCTGTTCCTTATTCTTTGATCCGGAATTTTGGCAATGCGGGCAAAGGCCCAAAAGGAAGGAGATTAAAAAATAAGCTCGCTCAAATCCCGTCAAAATTATCTCAAGCCCCTCCTTTTAAACCTAGCTCTTCGGGATTTGCTAATTCAAACTCTCGTATTCATCCGTCAGCACCATCTTCGTATGCGAGTGTTGTTTCGGGGCATAACGATAACCGGTCTCCATTGGTGATTGGTGTCAACCATATGGAACTTGTAGGCAATGAATTCATCATGAAAGATTCTGCTATGGGCTCGTCGGAATCCTGGAAAGCTTGTCTTTCAAGATACTTTCTTACTCAACCAAGCAATCTGAGCTTTCTCAAAGCTAACGTCGAGGCAATGTGGAAAAGGTTTGGCCTCATTCAATTTAAGCCCCTTCCTGAAGGCTATTTTCTTTTCCAATTTGGTTCCGAAATTATGGTGAAAAAGATCTTAGAGGGAGCCCCATGGCATTTTGGAGGCAATTTGATGATTCTGAAAGTTTGGGAACCCCTCTCCCCCCTTATCAAAGATCCTCATACTGAAATCCCCATCTGGGTTAAGGTTTTCAATTTGCCATTGGAACTCTGGACGGCGGAGGGTTTTAGTAATATTGGCTCAGTCTTAGGTACTCCCTTATATGTGGATCACCAAACGAAGAAAAAAGAAAAGCTCCGATTCGCTCGAATCTGTATTTTGATCTCTGTAGGATCTCCTATTCGCTCCGATCTTGTTTTTAAGATTAGGGGAAAATCTATCTCGGTATCTTTTGAATACCAGGGCCTTCCTCCCCAGTGTGCCAACTGTAAGGTGTTTGGACACCCTACCCGAATCTGCAAAAAAGGCCCCTTGAAGCTATCCCCTTTCCCAGTTCCATCTTCATCATCCGAGGAAGATCCTTCCGAGTTCATTCCTGAAGCCATCCCTGGCCCTCTCCTTCCTTCCATTAACGAAGGGACTGAAGTGGAAAGTGGAGAAGAGGCAGAATCTCCTCCTAAAAGGCTTCGCATTGTAGACCCGAAGGGGAAGGGAAAAATGGAGATGTCCTCCGACAGGTCCATCGTCTGACGCACTGTAAGTCTCCCTTTTAAATGAATATTGCTTCCTGGAACGTTAGGGGTCTTAATGACCCCGTTAGGCAAAACGACGTAACTGATTTCATTATTAGAAATAGTATTTCCTTGATTATTCTAGCCGAGACTAAGGTTAATATTTCTAAGGTTGATGCTATCATTAGTAAAATGGTCCCCTTCTGGCATGTCATAAATAACTATTCCTCTCATCCCCTCGGTAGAATTTGGGTCACTTGGAACCCAAGTGTAATCACAGTCTCGAAGATTTCTGAGTCTCCCCAGTTCATTCATTGCAGAGTAAATTGCCATAATGATAAATCGACTTTTAGATTAACTGCAATCTATGCTTTTAACGAAGCAAATGATCGCGTGACCCTTTGGAATGATCTAATAGCTATTTCCAACCATGAGAAGCTTATCCCTTGGGTAGCCCTTGGGGACTTTAATGCAATTCGTCATCCTGACGAGAGAATTGGTGCTTCCAAAAATTGGAACTCTGCTATTGAAGAATTTAACAACTGTTGTTACCAAAGTGAGCTAAGTGATCTCCGATCCTCCGGGTTTCACTTCACTTGGATTAACAAACAGCCCGCTAGACCTATCCTCTCTAAAATTGATCGAGTCATGGTCAGTCCAAACTGGGATGACCTTTTCCCAATGTCAAATGCCCGTTATGGTTACCTTAGATCGTCGGATCATACCACTGTTACTCTCAACCTTGGTATGCCAAGACCTAGAAGTAAAAAGCCCTTCCGGTTTTTCAACATGTGGCAATCTCATCATTCTTTTAAGGAAATTGTCCTGAAAAGCTGGAAATCCCCTATTTCCTCCTCTGGTATGCGGCTAGTTTCTGAAAAGCTTCATAGACTTCAGGTCGAGCTTGTTAAACTCAACCGTGGAGAATTTAGTGATATCAGTAATAGAGTTAGTACGGCTCAATCAAAGTTGTTTGAGGCCCAATCTAGACTTGGGTCTGATCCCCTCAATCCGAGTCTCATGAGCAATGAAATTGAGGCTTCCAAAGACTATATATTTTATAGTCGAGCTGAAGAGTCATTTCTTAAGCAAAAATCTCGTGAAAATTGGATTAAGCTCGGGGACAAGAATACTAAATTCTTTCATAATAGTATCAAGTCCCGTCTCTTCCGAAATAAAATCATTTCAATTAATAATGACTCCGGAGTTACCATCTCATCGCCAGTTGGTATCTCTAATGTCATTGTTAAGTACTTCGAAAACTCGTTGGGAACTCAGCACTCCATCCCTTACCCTGGTTTGGAGAGAGTCTCCTCTCTGATTACCTCCTCTGTCAACAGTAATGATAAGGATTTAATGACGCGTGAAATCACTTGCGAGGAAATTAAATCGGCATTATACTGCATTGACAGTAATAAGTCGTCTGGGCCAGACGGATATAACTCTTCCTTCTTTAAATCTTCTTGGAATGTAGTTGGACCTGATATATGTAAAGGTGTATTAGAATTCTTTTATTCGGGATCCTTGGAGAAGTCTTGGAACTCTACTTCCATTGCTCTCATTCCCAAAACAGGATCCCCCACTGTGCCTGGAGACTTTAGACCCATTGCCCTATGCAATGTTGTCTATAAAATCATCTCCAAAATTATTGCCAATAGAATTAAGGACTCCTTCCCTTATCTTATCGACCCTTCTCAATCGGCCTTTGTAGCGGGAAGAAATATCTCAGATAACATTCTTCTATCCCAAGAACTTTTGAGAGGGTACCATTCCAATGTTGCAGGCAAAAGGATTGCTCTCAAAATTGACATTATGAAAGCATTTGACAATGTACATTGGCACTTAGTCCTAGACATTCTGGTAGCAATGAAATTTCCTGGGAAAATGATTACTTGGATAATCAAATGTATCTCGTCCCCCTCTTATTCAATTAATATTAATGGTGACTCTTATGGGAATTTTCCTGGGAAAAAGGGTCTGAGGCAAGGTGATCCCTTATCTCCTTTCCTTTTCGTTCTCATCATGCAAGTTCTTTCCGGGTTACTTAAGGAAAAAAGTCAGAATTCAAACTTGAGATTTCACTGGAAGTGCCATAAGCTAAAAATCATCAATCTCTGCTTTGCAGACGACCTGATGATATTCAGCCATGGTGACGCAAACTCTCTGATTCTTATAAAAGAGGCCCTTGACGAATTCTATAAGCTCTCTGGTCTTAAAGTCAACTCTTTAAAAATTCATATTTTTCTGTCGGGTATTGATGAGTCTACTAAGTCTAGTCTTCTGCCCATCCTGGGATTTCCGGAAGGCACTCTCCCAGTTAAGTATCTGGGAGTCCCCCTTATTACAAGTAGGCTTACCCACTTGGACTGTCGTCCGCTTCTGCATAAGATTACCAATCGTATTGAGTCTTGGACCTCAAAACCTCTCTCTTATGCAGGAAGACTTCAACTAATAAAGTCTATCTTATTTGCTGGTCAAGTCTACTGGTCTTCTATTTTTATTCTCCCCTCTAGAATAATCAAAGAGCTTAATCAATATCTTAGTCGCTTCCTCTGGTCAGGTACGATCACAAAAATCCATGGGGCAAAAGTATCTTGGGACTCTGTTACGTCTCCCTTTAAAGAGGGTGGCCTTGGGATCCTAAATCTAAAGATTTGGAATCAGGCGGCCATCCTCAAACATCTCTGGTCTATTGTGAGTAATACTAATCAATCTATCTGGTGTGAGTGGATTAAAATGGAAAAAATGAAAGGAAAAAACTTATGGATCATCCAATCTGGTTCCAATCCCTCGTGGATTTGGAGGAAAATTCTTCGTATGCGCCCTTTGGCAAGTAATTTGTACAGGGTTGCTATTGGAAATGGTAAATCTACTTCATTCTGGTACGACCCTTGGCTTCTTTCGAAGTCTCTGGCTTCTTACTATGGTGATAACTTAATAAGTGACTCTCGACTGAGTAAAAATCTTAAGGTATCAGATATCATTCTTAATGGATCCTGGAACTGGCCGGCTGATATCAGACCAGCTAGATCCCGTAGCAGATCACAACTAATAGAAATTAACACCCTCATCGAATCCCTCCCCCCCCTAACATCTCCTCATCCGATGTCCCGTTTTGGACGGCATCAGCAGGGAAATCTGCGTTCACAATTAAAGAAACGTATTCTGCAATTCGATCTCCCAACTTAGTAGTGGGTTGGGCCGGATTAGTATGACACAAATATAACATTCCTCGACACTCCTTTATTCTTTGGCTCGCCATTCTAGGCAAGCTTGTAACCAGGGACAGGATTCTCGGTTGGGGTTTAAACACCCCCTCTGATTGTGTCCTTTGCAATTCAGACTCAGAAACTATCCCTCACTTACTCTATGAGTGTAGATACACTCAGAATATTTGGTCCAATGCTAGCTCCAAGTTAGGATTCCCGCTAACCTCTTCGTGTTGGCAATCTTGGGTCATCGAGGCGTCAAAATGGTCCAACTCTCGCGAACATTTTATATGGCGTACTTGTTTTGGAGCGGTCTCCTACCACGTCTGGAAGGAGCGGAATGCAAGAATCTTTGGTTCCGCTCCAGCCCCGGAATCATTAATTTTCCAACGTATTGTAGACGATATTCGATTCAGGTTCCAGGGTACCAAGATCAGCTGGTCATAATAAAATTTTATATTGACTCATCTACTTATCCTCTTTTATGCAGGGTTATCTCGCACCAAGACTACTTGCAATTCCGAAGCCGATCTGATCATGCCGAAGTCCGTGTCTTGTTTTGCTACGTCAGCATTTAGTGATCTTACGCTTTCTATGAACTATGTAGTATAACTTCGTCTATCTATCTTTCATTTAAATGTCTCCTCGGGGGATGCCCCAGGTATTTTGTATGAACTATTTCCATTAATTTATCGTTTACTTTCAAAAAAAAACACTAAAAATATTCAAATCTAATATTTTTATCTTTTATAAATTTACAGATGTTTTAGTTAGATATTAATTTTCTTTTTGACATCGACTGAATAAGGGCATAAGACCCAATAGTTATAATAAGGTTATCTATGTGCTTATTTGATAAAGAAATGCACAAGATTTTTCGAAAAGAAAAGAAGCTAAGAGACTTTAGAAAAAAAACGATACTGGAGTGGAGGGTTTACCAAAGGGATTGGAGACGGTGGGGTGTCTCGTGACTCGTCTGACCCACCAGTTGGCGGATCCACGTCTGACGTGTAACCCTCTGCTGATGCACCCAAAACACTTTAATACTTGACTAAATTAGCATCTTCGTATCTCTACTTTTCTATATTTTTTATTTCTTTTACTTAATTTTGCTTCTTTATCAATTTCATCCCAAAACAACGCCATGATCGTTCTCTTCCTCATTTAAGCTCCTCCGCTTCCCCTTGGTTGAATCCAACATAAGAGACCTTTTTACTGATTCTACCTCTAATGGCGATTGAAGAAGATATCGAGAGCTGTGGTAGTCGAGCTGCGTCGTCTGGGGCGCCAGTAAACCCTCGACAGTACCGTCAAAAGCTGGAAGTTTACACCGAAGTTCTTCGGCGAATCCAGGAGTCAAATTACGAGGAAGCCAATCTGCCTGGGTTCGATGATCAGTTATGGATTCATTTCAATCGACTCCCTGCTCGGTATTCATTTACTAACCTAGTTTGTTACTTTTTTCTTTGCTCTTTTTGCTTTCGTACCGCTACGTATTTGTTTGCGAGAAACGGCAGGAAAATATTTGAAGTTTTTTATTTTTTGGATTTGAATCTAGCTACTCGAGCTTGGTAACCGTTGGATTCGTTGAAAGTTTGAAATCTGGTCTATTTTGTTTAGATGTTTAAGAGTAAAATTGGTATCCTGTATTGGCATAGGATAGAATCGAACAATCAAATCAGCCAAACAGTTACGTTTGGGGATTGACTTTTTCTTGTTCTATTCCTTCCCTATTAAATTGACTTTCCTACTTGTATGGTTGGTATGAAGATTGAGTGCTGCTAAGGAATCAAGAGTTTGGTGCTTTCGACTATATAATTAGCTCTGTTTGTTCTTCTGCAAACAATATAGCTCTCTCTTTCTATCAGTAACTGATAAGATTTGTGAATACTGAGATCTAGATATGCGCTCGATGTGAATGTTGAGAGGGCAGAAGATGTTCTGACGCATAAAAGATTACTAAAGTTGGCAGAAGACCCTGATTCTCGTCCGGCCTTTGATGTCCGACTTGTGCAGGTAATCTTGCATGGCCATTGCTCTAGGCCTTGGCTACATAGTTGAGATAGTGATAGTTATATCTAATTGCATGATCCGTCAGCTTCGATTAATAGTAATGGAAAAAGTCTGAACTGCTTTCTTCCATGCAGGTTTATCCTCACCACCCCAATCCGGAATCAAATGATTCTGTCCATTCGGATTCTTCAATGAAAGAAGATGCACAAAGTTCTTACCACCCAAACAGGCAGGGGTATGTGCTGGTTGTACATACATGTCATTTCTTGCTTCTGCTGTCTTTTTTTATTCTCTCTCTTAATTCGTTTATCTTTGCTCTTGCTTCCCTGTAACCAGAATCCATGCACCGCCAACTTTTGGTTCATCTCCTAAGCTTGACGCATATGCCCAGGCTAGTAGGTACCACACTAATGATGGTGGCAGTACCCCAAATACTACATCACAATCTTACAGGTAAATTCATGGAGACAAGCTTTTCTGTGTTGCAGAAGAAGTCATGATTAAGTTGTGAATCTATGTATTTTATTTTGAAACGGTTGTTGAGAAACAAAAAAAAAAAATCATTTAGTCGTCGAAAGAACCAGAATAATATTTGATATTTTTCAGCTACTGCTTTATACAAGCCTTTGGGACTTTTCTGGAGAGGGGATTGTTGCATGTATTGCGTTGCCAATCTTGTCTACGCTGACCGAAATGATTTGCTTTCTTAGAAACCTTGGTGCTACACGTGCCGTTTGTTCTCATGTTTTTCATTTTTTCTGTGATGCCAAATTAAGCCAATTTTAGGTATAGGTAAAACGCCTAGAAATTCCATGCTTGAAAGTTTGGAATTATAGAAAAGCATAATCGACATGTAGATGGTTATGGAAGAAAAGTAGAAGGGTGCCCCTGATACTCTGAAGGATCAGAGGGTGAATGCTTTGAAGTTTCACTGGGATTCATTTTGTTGAATTCAAGATTTGATGGGACATATCTTGAGATACTAACTGCTACTCTTAAGTATTCTCTGTGTAATTGGATTCTTAATAGTAACCCCTTTCATTTTAATTATGTTTGTGTTGAGTTCCATGTTCTATGGTACATTTTTATCATATTATTGTTATTTGCAGGCCGATGCACGAGATTACCTTTTCAACTGCTGACAAGCCTAAGGTCCTCAGTCAGGTCATTGCTCGTCTCCTACCACACATTGGACTCTTATCTTGTTAATATTTAGATTGTATTTTCCCTTTTAAAGTCAAGCTCAGCATCTTATACAAATATCAGATGATATGAAAATGCTCAGAGTTTCACAGTTCTCAGGCTCTTGTTGTACTGGTCCGCTACTGCAGAGAAAAGCTATTACCTAGACTCCTCTTTCTAACTAAGATTTATTAGATTTCATCATCAGTGATGATTGTTTACGTTTTAACATATCAAGCTACACGTATGTAGGTTTAGTTGGAGCTTTTGGGTTTTATTGTTTTCTTCTCTTGCCACTCCTTGGTATATATTGTAATACATGGTACATTTTTTTCAGTTAACTACCTTAGTTGGGGAGGTAGGACTGAACATTCAAGAAGCCCATGCCTTTTCAACTGCTGATGGCTTCTCCATGGATGTCTTTGTTGTTGATGGTTGGCCTCATGAGGTAGTGCCTTAACATTTTTCCAGGTTTTTCCAGTTGTGGATTGAAATGTCAGGTAGTTTTTGAGTGAATAAATATCTATACACAAGGATAGGAGCTTTGGTTCTCTGTCCTCTCACATTCATGTCAAATCACTTCGATCTTTTTAGCTGAAAAAACCACACGAGTTTATGCGATATTCAGCTTTGTTTTCTAGCTACCAATTATTATTTAAAATTGATTCACTATAATATTAAATAGTGAAGGTTGAAGTTTGTACCTTACATAAAAGGATAAAACAATTCATTTGCTACCAAAGTTTAGCTTTCTTGTAAAGCCGATTCATGTTTTTCTGGGCTGTTCTTCTTTGTTTGGAAGGATGCTTTGTTTTGTAATTTTTTGGGTTATTTTCTTTTCTGGATTCGAGATTGTCCAACGTATGATTTTCTTGACATTAGGATTTGGGGTTTCACTCTTTTTGTTTGCAACGACTGCTTACTTATAGTTACAATTTTCTAACATTTAGGAAATTGAGGATCTTAAAAGTGCGCTGGAAAAGGAAATACAGAAGATAAAGGTAGTTCTAAATTCTTAACACTTGTTTTTGATTTACCGAGTGGCATAAAGTTCTGATTTTTAGATTGATTCTTATATGAGACTGTGATCTCGATGAGTGATGTGACCATGATTAAATTCACGTTTTGCATTAAAATCTAAGTTTGATGATGAGTTAGTAAGTATATAGATAGTATATCAAAGGTTGAAAAGGAAAATAGATAAATTAATTTCTAATCCACGAGTAAATAATAGCTGATCTGACTAACATTTTTAATATCTGATCTATATGTTTCGTTAGTAAATAATAGCTGCTTCGACAAGTACATTTTTGTATAAACCCATCTTAAACAATGCTTTGATGGTGGTGGAATCATGAGATGTGGCCGCGCCACTTGACGTGTGATCATGGTTGCACCACTTGACGTGAGACCATGGCCGTGCCACGTTAGAGCTGTCAATTTCGTGTCATGAGTTGGGCTTGTGTTGAGTCGTTTTGGATTTGGTACAAGAAACTGCTGACACGAACCCGACTCGAACCCGAAAGATGCGTGATTTGTTAAGCCAACCCTACCTATTACAAACACGGGTAAAACAAACTCGACATGTTAGACCCGAAAACACGACTGAAATTCTAAACGTGAAAAGCCCGATGATTCATTCGATAAATAACTGTTAAAATCGAAAAACCCACTAAACTGTAAACACCTACTAAACCCAAAAAAAGACTGCAAATCCTTAAGTGTTTCACTTGTCAGTTTCAGGGTATACGGGTCCGCATCTAAGAGTTTTTCATTGGTTTTAACTCCTGAAAAAGAAGGATATTTTTAATATCATTATTTAACTTAACACTTAAAAGATGACCTTTGTAATCAAATGTGATTTATATGTTTCATTAGTAAATAAGTAACGAGTTGCTTCTAAACTTACTTTTTCACAAACCCATCATAAAAATGCTTTGATGGTGGTTAAATCAATCGGTAAGGGTCCCTATAAATAATTTTCTAATTCTATGATCTGCGGAGTCGAGATTGCGTATGTAAGCTGTTCATATGACGTCTGAAATGAAGTTTTGTCAACTTGGGGATCGATTTGTTATTTCTGACGCATGGCCTGAATGTTGCATGTTGCTAACTTAGTTTATCTTATAATGCAACTTTTTGAATTTCTGTGCAGCATAGTTTTCTGACCTCTGTAATCTGGAGGTGGTTTCGGTTGTTTATTACATTTGATAGATCTTCTCTCTTAATAAATTTGTGCTGGGTGTCCATTGGTAATCAGTTATATAATGGCAGTTTGGAGATGGATTTTTTATCACATATGCTTCTGCTTGTGTCTAAGAGCCGACTGTTCTATAGGAGAAACCTTCTTCAACACCAACAGCATTTCCTACCGGAGAGGATAGTAAAGTCCGGATTGAATCGTTACCGAGCCACATAGAAATACCTTCTGATGGAACCGATGACTGGGAAATAGATAGCAGACAGCTCAGAATTGAAAATAAAGTTGCATCAGGTTCATACAGTGATTTGTAAGTTCAGTAATTTCCAGGTCTATCTGTTTGGATAATTCTTGGAATTGACCTAGGGTGCAAAAATCCATTTTTGCATTTACAAATTTATTTCCTAGAGGAACCCAAAACATTAATACACTTACTATATGAATATGGCATCAAGGAATAAGAGAGACGATAGGAAATTTTGAAATTTTAAATCAAATGGTATATTCGACAGCGGGCATGCTACATACGTACGACCTATATCAGAAAATTCCATATCTACAAAATTATAATTTTCTCATACTTGTTCTCTTCAGGTACCGAGGTATCTATCGCAGTCAGGAAGTAGCTGTGAAAGTCTTTAAGCAGGAGCAGGTGAACAATGAACTGTTGGGAGAATTTATTCAGGAAGTTTATATAATGAGGTTTGTCACATTAGATTTTCATAGTTATGACTTCTGAGAGGTCTCATATAATAAGTGCTCTGGACTTGCGAATATAGTAAAAAACTCATAATTATGACTTCATGAATTTCTAATTTGCAATTGATATGCCTACCCTCTGAGCAAAAGTCAGACATGAGGTAGAGCCATCCTCAATTTCAGTAAGTGTTTCTAAAAGAATTGAGGTCATAGAACATTAAATTGTTGCTATTTTTTTTTATCTTTTGCACTGCCAACTCGAGGCTCTAGTGTACCTTTTTGTTCAAAAGATGATTTGCAGCTGTTTACCAGTTTTCATTGTTTGTAGGAAAATTCGGCACAAAAATGTTGTGCAATTCATTGGTGCATGCACAAAACCCCCAAACCTCTGCATTGTGACAGGTAAACTCCTAGTGAAGCTTGACAGATTGGTCAAAGTAAAGAACTGCTGTTTATGCTTTACTATGTAACATACCATGCGAAGTGTTATTATTTCTTTCTGAGTGGCTAATTCTAGATGGTCAAATTTTTTTTATCATCTTCCATTGGAGTGGGTTATTCTAAACTATGATGGACAACTTTTTCATAATTTTCCATAGTACTTATTCTCTGATGTTTGGTGTACTATATCAGAGTTCATGGCTAGAGGAAGTATATATGATTTTCTACATGAACAAAGGGGTGTTTTCAATCTTCAAACTCTACTCAAAGTAGCGCTTGACGTTTCCAGAGGAATGAATTATCTCCATCAAAATAATATTATCCACAGGGACCTAAAAACTGCCAATCTTCTGATGGATGAAAATGAAGTAAGCAACTAATGTCATCATATCACTTGTTAATCTATAGATTGTTCTGAAGACATCTGTTCTAACCTCAGCAGATTAGGAAAACTTTGAAAGAAAGAGAAATGAGGAAAACAATGAGATTCTTCTGCTGTTTTCAAGCTTTTTTCTTAATAATAAAAAATGAACTAAACTTCTCCTGAAACTTGTTATCCTTTTTCTCTGACCAAAAGCAAGCTTGTGTGAAGTTTTTTTCCCTAATATTTTGTTTTAGGTAATAAATAGATTAGAATTTAGAATACTTAAAAGATCATCAATCTTGAGTTGTATCTCTTTCTAAACAGGTAGCCAAGGTTGCTGATTTTGGGGTCGCGAGAGTGCAGGCTCACTCTGGAGTTATGACAGCTGAAACTGGAACCTACCGCTGGATGGCTCCAGAGGTATTCTTTCTTCCATGTTAAAGTTTTGTTTGTATTCATGATTTTACAGCACTCTGGTTACATTGTGAGTCTACATTGACTTGTGCGTTAAGTAATTTATGAAGATCGTTGGTGACGACTTCAAACATGATCTCCACGCGGCTTTGGCTTCATGTAAAAAATAAGTGATGCTGTGGATAACGTGTCTAAGCTCTGTCCTGTTAATACGACACGTGACCTGCGTTTCTCATTTTTGACCGTTAACCAGAATTTAGTAACCTAACAAAATCGAGCTGTTCAAAATGTGATTGGCATGCTAGATATAAATTTCGCTGATTTGTAATCTTGTAACCTGAATGGACATAGTTGACTGAGTATGACTTGATAACTAGTCTCTGTCTAGATAATAAAAATGTTGTTTTTGGGGTTCAAGCTTACGGGGTGCACAATTTTTGGCACACCTAGATAGTACAAGTATGGTTTCTTCAAATTTGTGAAGCCGTGCATACAACTGCTTTATATGTATATTTTTTCTCTTTTTTTCATCTCACTTTCTCTCTATTTTTATTTTAAGACCCTCCTAACATATATCTTGGTGGCTGCAGGTCATCGAGCACAAGCCATACGATCAGAAGGCTGATGTTTTCAGCTTTGGAATATCACTATGGGAACTTCTGACAGGAGAAGTAAGCCCCCTTCACCCAAATTTATCTTACCTCTCTTATGAAAATAACTGTGTTCATAATAGCGCTATCTTAATGATCTTTACCCTTTACATTTTGAATATCAGCTCCCATATTCATCTCTATCCCCATTACAAGCAGCAGTTGGTGTGGTGCAGAGGGTATGTATCTCAAAATGTTGCTTTTTCTGAAATATTATCTACCTCTTCAATTTTGTTGATCTAAAACCCTCACAGGGACTAAGACCTAAGATCCCCAAGCAAACTCATCCTAAACTTGCTGATCTGCTTGAGAGATGCTGGCGTCAAGACCCAAATCAAAGACCTGATTTCTCTGAAGTAATAGATAATCTTCAGCATATAATTAGTGAGGTACTAGCGGTATTTATGTGTTTTAAAGTTCATTAAGTGTTTTAAAGTTCATTAGTATGAATTAACTTTTGACACGATGATCATCTTGTGTTTAAATAGGTCGCAGGTCACAAGGATGTAAAATGCAGCTTCTTTTCAGGTGTAAAAGAGGAGCATCACTGAAGTTTAGGTTTGAAAGGATAATCTGTCCTTGATGCTGGGTGTATGTTCAGTTGTTGCCTTACATCTCTTAACCTATATTTTGTATTGTACAGTGCTGCACCCTTTACAAGCCTCCAATGTGAGTTTATATATTTTCCTTTCTGAAGAGATCTTGTATTTTACTGGTTTTCTGTTCTCTTCCTTTCCCTAGTTATCATTGCTGCTTGATACTGCTGAACTTGTAAGTAATTGGAAATATTAAGAATTTATATTTTGCTTTGAGTTTCTGTATATCAATTCCGGTATTTGAGATTTATGTATTTTCTCTAATGTTTTGTTCATTGAGGTTCAAAATCTAATACGCCTTTGGGTTAAAAGTTCATTAGAAGTTCAAAATCTAGTATGAGGGCTGGTATTAAAATTTATTATAGAGAATTAAATCTCTTAAACCAGTTAGATTGTTTTTTTCCTGTTTATTTTCTTCTACTGATATAATTATTCTTTTGTTGGCAAGTAAATCTAACTATACATTATTATAAATATGAAAGGTCACATGTGTTTTAGATAAATTTGATATCTTTTGCGCTGTAATTGGTGTGTGAAAAAAAAGGTTCTGTGGCTGGGAAGACGAAAACTAGTTAAACTTTTAATTTTATAGGGCTATTATAATTCTTTTCTTTACTAGATCAAAATAAAAAGTAACCCATGCTTCAACAATCAAAATTGAACTTTAGTCAAATAAGTGATTACATGGTCTATTCATATTATTGTGTCAAAGAAATCTGCAAGCACGACATGTCATGGTATGTGAGAAGTCTGTTCCAATACAGGGTATTCTGTTTAGGTTTGAATGAGCTATTCCGTGATCTGATCGGACCTTAGCTAGCATTACACTGGCTAAGGAGTTGTTGGGCACGGATTTTGACCTGCAAGCGAGTAAGTGCATGCATGCAGTGTAAGGCTACACGTGCTTGCTTTCTCACAATCACTCCTCGAACCAGTGCTTGCAGCTTAACCAGACTCTTCAGTGCCCTGAATGCTTGCCTTGCCTGTAATATTCAGGTTAGCCGATGTTGGCAATCAATAATAATTCAGATATTGCTTAAAGGAATCTGGATCAAACATATCATTGGTGTCTATAGTTCAGAATCCAGTACCTCTTTAGGCTAAAGGTATTAACTCCTGTATTTAGTTTTCTTTTAGCCAAATCTTGATAAAGTAGGTTCTTCCAAGTTGTTTTACTTTGTGGAATTTAATTAGAAACATCATACAACTTTCCTCTTTATACTTGTTAGTTAGTCTCCATTTCCTTGTATAGAATAAATATTTTACTAAAAAGAATGGAAGAAAATGTTTTTACCAGACATCCTCTGAAAAAGGATTGGATTCTGAGGGCTGCAATGTCTTCTGTAAGGAGACTGCTGCTACTGCTGCTAAGGCTGACAGTTGCTTGTGTGATGCTGGTTCTGTCTGTTCCCTGTGTGATACTTGTTCTGTCACTCGAAGTTGTACCTTGCCTGGCGCTTGTCGCGTCACTCCGAGCCGGGTTATAAATGATGGTAATGTTTTTTCTTCGAGACGATCTTACTACTTTTCTTCGGACCACAGTGAAACAGTTGGTCCTGGGGTTAGCCATGTTTGTTTCCTCTGGATTGTTTCAAGGTTTTGGCCTGTTGTCTGTTATTATAAAACGAGTGGAGACGTGAAGAGCATGTTATATAAGCACTCGTTTTCAGTGTGAGAAAGAGAAGAGAGTGGTTTTGTTATCGTGGTGGGATGAAACATGACAGCTCTCACTCACATATTCCACCTCTTAACTGGCTTTAGCCACTACACCATATATTAATACCAAATCTTCAAAAGAATACTGTATTAATACCAAATCTTCAAAATAGCACTGTATTTATATGGTATTAACAAAAATGTTAAATTCTGATTTTAATGATAAATTCCAAACTAGTCACCACACCACCCACTTATAATTAATGTTATATATTCTAAAAAGAAAAAAATTACATGGGACATGAGACTGTGGTTTGGATTATTAATGGATAGGAATAGAGACGCCATTTTTTTTTAGAGCAGTTCGAATGATTATTTTTTATCATGAGCATGTCTTACTCAATCAACCAGTTCGGTTATTTTTTGGCAGCCAATACTTGTTAAAATTAAATAAAGTTTATTATTCAATTTTCTGGTAGCCAATAGATACACTACTTGTTAAAATTAAATAAAATTTATTATTCAACTTAGACTTAAATAAAGATCCAGCTAATAATTTTTTCGATGCAATTAATCGAAGAAATAATATGTTAAGAAGAGAAAAGATGCATATTTCGAATAAGGTGTGTTGGAAGCCTATACAAGGTGTCCTATCTAGTTTGGTGATGCTAAATTATACGAGAATCATGAAATCCAGATTACATTGGATGGAAAAGCCAACAGTGGCTATGTTTGGTTAGCCAGTTTTTTTGAGCCATTTGTTGGTTGACTAATATGGTTGATTATGAGGTTAATCATTTATGACAGTCGTTTGGGAGCCATTGTAGATGCTAGATTGTTTTGTTTGTCCCGGGGCCTGACCCCTGGCAGATGCGAGAAGTCATGACCTGTACTAGCATTAATCTTTTATGGACACACCACTCTATGTTGTCAGAAATTATGAATAAGAGACGAATGTGACATACGATTCATTAGATTTCATGTACGCTGTAAGTAGTGTAGGGGTATGTTAGAGTTTCTCTCGGTAACTGAGATCTTTTTTCATTTTCAATTTTTTTTCATTTATCTTTGCTAAGGCCATATTACTCAGGCATGACATGATTTTTATGCCTCGCAATTGAAGACAAAAAAGGATGGGTACTCGGCTAAACCTAAAGTACAAGTCAAGAAAGCTTGCCGACCAGGCAGAAGGTCAAACCCATCGGTTGATTCATGATCCTCGTGCTCAGCAAAGTAGAGCCAAAACGGACAGACAATGACTATCAATCAACGGGGAGACAAAAGACTTGAAGGGTCACCAAGCAACATGGATAGTAACCCGAACGAAGAGCAGAATGAAAAATTTACCGAATGAGCAAAATAACATCCCGAGAAAAATCTTAATTGTTACTTCACACGTCCCTGACTTTTAAGTACCGTTAATAAACATGTGCAACAAAGGCTCAATTAGTGAGTTATGTGTTTAGTCTCATTAGTGCACATTCAGAAGAAGGTTATGTAATGAAGATTCTATCTAAATAGGACTAGGACACTTGACAAAAATGTACTTTTGTTTCCAAATTAATAAAGTTATCACTCTAGCATACATTTGTGAGGATTTTTCCTAACAAATTTAGCGTCGTATGTGGGAAATTTTTGTCACAGAAAAGTTTAAATCTCAATATTTGCAATGGTGGTAACAAAATTTTGGAATAAAAGAGGGGTCTAAAGGGGAACCCTCCCAGTGGCAATCATGCAGTTGTTCTTGGCACAACAGACAACTTTTCCCATATCGTGAACCATCTAAAGACCATCCAGTGCTCGGCTCTGTGACCCATTTGACTACTCCCGCGCGCTGATTTTAACATCGGCTTCGTTCTAGTCGATGAGGGAGTCGCTCCCATTTAGGAAAAAGTCTCCACAAACCAAGATATCATAGTTACTCCCTCTATTATTCACCTTCTAGAATCGTAGATCAAGAAGCTGAAGTAGAAGCATATTAAAGCTCTCCAGTTGCAAAAGGACAAAGATAAGGAGGCCAAAACCACACTCACCAAGATGACTGATGCACTGTTGACAGAGAAGGTGCTGGGTGGGGTAAAATCTAAGCAAATACCACCCCCAGAGACTAACAAGGAAAATCACGCCGACAAAGCTAGAGAGCAAGTGGAGAACCACGAAGAGGAAGGTGGGAGTGATGGTAAGAAGAAGTAATCCAAAGGTCATGAGTACGAAGACAGATCAGATAGGGAGACAGCGAAACGAATTAAGGAAAGGGGTATGATACTGATGACCAAGTATGTCCCAAGATGGCTGCCTACGTTATAAAGAAATCCCCCTTTGTGAGAAACATTTTAGAAGCAGAGCTCCTGCCAAAGTTCGATCCTTATCAGATGGAGGTCTATGACGGAACATGAGACCTAAAGCGTCACTTAGAGAAATTCCTGAGTATGATGATGATATTCAACCCTGACGATGCCATGTTGTGCCTGATAAGGGAGAATAAAAAATGTAGGGGAAAATTGTAAGAATGTATTTTTATTAGGGAAGTATTGTAAAAAAGAACAATAGAAGTAGTTATTATGAATAAGTGAGGAAATATGAGGACTAAATGTGTAATAAGGTAGGAATTAAGTTGTGTGTGGGGCCCATTATTGTACTATAGAAGGACCTCACACGAGTGGATAATCTGAGGGATTAATAGAATATTACTTTCTCTCTTTACTTAGTCTTGTTCTTACTTTCTCTCTCTAAAAGGCTCCTTAACAAAGAACTTAATACTATTTCAACACTAAAAGATTCTCGTATCATAAAATTACCCTAAAGTTGTTTCTGAATTCTTCAGTGGCGCCGTCTGTGGAAAGCGAAGATTGTTCTGACGACAATCGCTTTCTGGAAATAATTCCTAATCCGAGCGGAATCATGGAAGAGCAAGGGGATAATTTTGTTAACGACTGCGAGGAGAATCTGGTGGGTAACGCTTATCGGAATGATATGGAGTATGAGGCGCATGGTGGCCAGCGCGTCGGAGACACCTTTGATGACTCGGATCTGTTGGCTCGAAGGAACGAGTTGTTGCTGGAGATTGAAAGATTGAGGGCAGAAAAAGAAACTGTTCAGGAAAATCTTCGCACCGAGGTAAGAAGGGAGCCTGACAGTGGAAAAGAGGAGCATGAAACCAATTTTCATCCTAAAAACAGGGATGATAGATATAAAGGTTATGAACGACGTTCTTCGAGGAGGAAAGAAAAGCGCCATCTGGAATCTTCTGAATCAAGCGATTATTCTCGTCACAGCTTACCGGAATCATCTCCTAGGAAAAATCACAGAAAGAAAAGATATGGTCGAAGACGTGTGGAACACCGGAGGGGAAGGAGCTTGGAGAGGAAATCTCCGAGGGCGAAGAGTTTTCGTGCTTGTGCTAATGAGCAGGGTTATGACCAAATGAATTTTCCCTCTGGGAACCAAAACGTTGACCCGCGAAATTCGAAGTGACAGCACCAATACACTCTGCCATCTGAGGAAGGACTATATTTTCCGAGCCATGAAAACTTAAGGACTAACGTCTATCGGACGGGTCATAATTGGAGAGCTTCTCTTTTGTCCTCGGAAATTTTAGTTGGCAACCTCCTAAAAGATTTTGATATCTCGAAGCTAGAGAAGTTCGACGGGATGCAAGACCCTGATAACCATATTGAGCAATTCAAGAATTTCATGATTAATTTCGATGACGATGATAAATTGCTGTGTAGAGCGTTTTCTCATACTTTAAAGGGGGTGGCTTCTAAGTGGTACAACCGGCTTCCGCAGGGCTTGATAAAGAATTTCGACATGTTCTGGAATATCTTTAGACATCATTTTGTGGGGAGAAACGTTTTTCAAGATAATGGAGATACGATCATCTACTGTCGGCAAAAAGTTGGGGAAAGCTTGAAGAATTACACCAATCGATTCGTCAAAACAAAAACGGACATGGAATATTGCAAAGATTCTGTGGCACTTGCAGCATTCAGGATAGGGCTCTTTCCCAGACTCTTAAAGGATACAGGTGGCGGAGAGTCAGTCTATGATCTTTGGGGCATTGTTGCATCAAGTTGAGAAAAGAATTTTAGTAGAAGAGACTTAGGCATCCGAGAAAGGTTGAGGCGATCAGTTGGACCAGAACCAGTTTCAAAGGCCTGAGTCAAATAATCAAGGGCCTCGTGCCAATGTGCAAGCCAAAAGTACGGGTCAGTATCCGTCGAGGCAGAGAACATATCAACAAAACTATAGTAATCAGCAAAGTTATAACCAAGGGGCAAGGCCGATTTCGAACAAATGGATTCGTCCGGACTATTTTACCGAGTTAAGGGAAAATGTGGCCACGATATTTGATAAGGCAAGATCAACTGGTGCAGTTCAGAAAACCTATTCCTATTCAGACTCCAAGGGAAAGCAGAAGTGTTAACAGGTATTGTAAGTACCATGAGGATATTAGGCACGACACTAAGGACTACATTGCTCTGAAAAAAAAAGTGCAAGCTTTGATTGAGAACAGAATGTTGTTGAAATTTGTGAAAAAACACTCCCAGAAAAATGATGTGGTAAATGCTGTCCCAAAGATCGCTGATACAACCATGGTGATTTCCGAAGAGGTTGATGCTTTTGATATTGAGCAAGAGTATCTGGATCCTAAGGAGGGGAGGAATAACGTGAACATGGTGGAGGAGATTATTCAGAGGGGGAAAGTAAACGACCTGTGTGCTTTTTTTGAGTCACTGGCTATCTTTGGAGGAGATACTATTGTAGGGAATTCTAATAGTTCGCGGAAGAGACATATGGTGAATTTGACCACACAGTTTGAAGCAAGGGTGTCAGCATAGATGCATCGCTTCCCATCATATGTTTCGACGATGATGATATGCAGAATGTCGCAGGCTCGCACGAGGATGCGGTGGTTATCGCTGCCGGTATAGCCGGAGACCAAGTTCAGAAGATACTTATTGACACGGGAAGTTCCGCGAATATTTTGTTTATGAGTACCTACAGGAGAATTTCCGACCCGCCCGTTATACGACGATCCAACAGAACTATAGTAGGATTTACTGGTGCAAAAACGGTAGTTGTTGGAGAGTTTCAGTGCGTGGTAGAGTTAGGCCGTGGGCCGTTTAGAAAGGAAGTGAAAGTTCTGTTTATTGCTGTTGACGCACCCACATCGTACAACGCGATTCTGGGTCGCTCTTGGCTGTCCCGAATGCATGGTATGATTTCGACGGTACACCAATGTCTGAAATATGTGGTAGGAAACAATATAGGGACGATCAGAAGATGGCTCGGGAGTGTTACCAGATAGCTTTATCCTCAAAAGGAGTTCGGGAGAAGTATCTTGAAAAGGCATAACAATTAAAGGGGACTTCCTCGGAAATCATTCGTTGTGATGATTCGAGGGAGACCCCCGGATTTCTGGTTCCAGAAGAGGATTCCGAAGAGCATAAGTTTGGAGATGGAATTTTTTTGAAGATTGGAGTAAAACTTTCTTTTGAGTTCTGAGAAAGCCTGATTGCGTTTTTATCGAGCAAGTTAGATATGTTTGCTTGGTGTGCAAAGGATGTGATAGGAGTACCACCAGAGATAATGTGTCATAAACTTGCAGTACGGCTTGATATCCGACCTATTATCCAGAAAAGGAGACCAATTTCTCAAGAGAGGTCTACAGCTATTTTGTCAGAAGTGGAACGGTTATTGAGCATATGCCACATTCGAGAGTCGCAGTACCCCCTATGGGCCTCAAATCTAGTCTTGGTTAGGAAAAAAAAATGGCAAGTGGAGGATGTGCGTGGATTTCACGGACCTGAATAGAGCTTGTCCCAAGGATCCTTTTCTGGTGCCCCGAATTGATCAGTTAGTGGACTCGACTTCGGGCAACCGATTGTTTTCTTTCATGGATGCATACTCAGGGTATAATCAAATCAGGTTAGATGCAAAAGATGAAGAGAGCACATCATTTATCACTGGGACAGGATTATATTGTTACAAGGTTATGCCTTTTGGCCTGAAGAATGCAGCGACAACTTATCAGCGTTTGGTCAACAAAACCTTTGAGGGGAAAATTGGTAGGAATGTCGAAGCCTACATCGATGATATGCTTTTCAAAAGTTTACGGGATGAAGATAATTTCTTTGATTTGGAGGAAACTTTTAACAATCTAAGTAAAGTCAATTTGAAATTGAATCCGGAAAAGTGCATTTTTGGGGTACGATCGGGTAAGTTCATTGGCTATATGATAAGTGAAAATGGTATAGAAGCTGACCTGGAACAGATAAAATCTTTAGCAACCATGACGCCACCTCGGAATATCAAGGAAGTTCAGATTCTGACAGGGAGATTGGCGGCATTGAATAGGTTTATTTCTCGATCATCGGACAAATGTGCACATTTCTTCAAGGTGTTACGGAATGCGAAACAATTTAATTGGACCGAGGAGTGTTCAGCAGCTTTTCGCCAAATTCAAGAATATTTGACGTCCCCGGATATATTGACTAAACCATTGGTGGGGGAGCGATTAATTGTCTACGTGGCGGTATCAGATTGTGCAGTCAGTGCCGTTTTACTCCGAGAAGAGGTCAATATGTTGAAACCCATTTACTACGTCAGCAAAAGTTTGCTGGATGCTGAGAAACGATATCTTAAGTTGGAAAAGGTAGCTTTGGCTTTGGTAACAGCTGCCCGAAAAATGAGACCTTACTTCCAGGCACATCCTATTGTTGTTCGAACGACACTCCCCCTGAAAGGTTTGTTACAGAGGCCTGATATATGTTGAAGAATGACTAAATGGTCAGTCGAACTGGGAGATTTTGGCATAACGTTCGAGCCTCGGACGGCAATAAAACCTCAGGTCTTAGCTGATTTCTTAGTCGAATTCCACTCGGTGAAACGACATGGAGACTATTGACCACTCCGATCAGACGGAATGGTTGGTTCGAACGAATAAGAGGTCGAATAATTCTGGAAGTGGTGCGGGTGTCCAATTAATTTCTCCAGAAGGGATAGCTATGTTCCAAGCTATTCGATTCGGTTTCAAGGCAACCAATAATGAGGCAGAGTATGAGGCAGCATTGTCGGGTTTACGATTGGCTCGAATATGTGGGGCCAAAAGGATTAAAGTGATTAGTGATTCACAGTTGGTGATAAATCAAGCTTTGGGTGAGTCTGAGGCAAGAAAAGATAAACTGATCCAGTACTTAAAAGCGTTAAAATATTTGGTTGCTGAATTCGATGGGGTTCAATACGAGCATGTTCGAAGAGAGGAAAATGTCATCCCTGATTCTTTGGCTACAACTTCACAATCGGAGGGTTACCTATGGATCTTGATTCATGAGTACCCTTTGGTTATGATCGATATAGAGCATTCAATGAACATTAAAGAAGTAAGCAATGTGATCACAAATGATTGGAGGTCAGAAATTATTGACTTCTTGGAAAAAGATAGTTTACCCACTGAAAAGTATGAGGCTAGGAGGATTAGGTTTAAGTCTCACGGTTATATCATGTTGGGAGGAGTTTTATATAAGAAATCCTTGAGCAGACCATTACTGAGGTGTTTGGCCAAAGACGAGTCGCAGTTTGTCCTATCAGAATTGCACTATGGGGAAGGTTCGGCCCATTGTGGGTATAAGATGTTAATTCGACGAGTGTTTTTGGCTGGTTATTATTGGCTGACTATCTTTTCTGATGTGAAAGATTTGGTAGAACGGTGTGATACGTTTCAACGCTATGCAAACATAATCCACAACCCTGGGGTGTTCTTGGAGAGTATTTCAGAAGCAGTTCCATTTGATAGGTGGGGCATTGACCTAGTTGGGCCCCTACCAATGACGTCTGGTGGAAGGCAGACTATAATCGTAGTAGTGGATTATTTTTCTAAGTGGGTGGAAGTGGAGCCTCTAGCAGGGACAAAAGCAAAATATGTTATCAAGTTCGTTGTTTCGAATATTTGCTGTCGTTTTGGGGTACCGATACAAATCACAACGGATAATGGACCTCAATTCGATAACAAGGAATTTAAAAACTTTTGCCTTTCCAGGGGCATACGACAATGCTTTTCTGCCCCATTTCATCCCCAGGCTAACAGTCAGGTGGAAATGACCAATCGAACAATTTTGGATGGGTTGAAAAATAATTTGGAAGGAAAGGCAGGAAGATGGCCTGATTGTTTACAATAATTATTGTGGGCCTATAGGACAACGCCTCGAACTGGAACTGCTACATCTCCATTTGTCTTAGGGTATGGTATGGATGCAGTCGTCCCTTCGGAGATTGTCTTCCCATCATATCGTGTGGCAACTTATACTAAAAATTTGAACGACCAAAGTAGAACCTTGGAATTCGATTTGGTTGAAGAGAAAAGACAACGCGCACAGTTGAAGTCCTTGCATTATCAAACGTTAATGAGGAGTAGGTATGCTTCTAAAGTAAAGCAAAGATATTTCAAGGCGTGAGACAAAGTATTACGCAAAGTTTTTCCGCATACTAAAGAGAAAAGTCTTGGAAAGTTGGGATCGAATTGGGAGGACCCTTATGAAGTAACAGAGAAAGTAAAGCAGGGAACATATAGATTAAAAGACAAGGAGGGGCGATGTCTGAGGCTTCCATGGAACATCGAACATTTAAAATTGTATCTGGAATGAGGAAGAAGTTAGCATGTAATATTTGTTTTTTGTGTATTTTCAGGTTTACAAAAAAGAGCGAGGGCATACTCTTTCCTACCCTGTTAAGCACAGGAAGGTTTTAACGAGGTGCCACTATGGGCTAATTAATACAACTGCATTTTTTGCCTCGAACTATTCTTTTGGAGACGATATTTTGTGCCTCGAACGTTTCTCTCTGAGACAATACCTTGTGCCTCGAATATTATTCTGTCTCACATACTTCTTTTTTAGACAATTTTTTGGTCCCTTAAACTATTTTTTCTAAGCTAGCCTTAGCACAGTTTATAATGAATATTACGATGCAAGTCGGTATAGAGCAACCATTCAACGAAAGTTGGCACACATTTATAAAAAATGTGAAAATTAACGTCATAAGACTATCATTTCAACAAAGTGGGATACACAAAATTTCGAGAAGGGTGCTCCTCGGAGCAAATCAGATGGGTTACAAAAATTTCCTTATAAGGACTTATACACAAAAAATTTCCAAACATGCTAACAGTTTTAACTAGTCAGAATGTTCCGAGGAGTTGCTTTCCTCAGAATCCGATGCTTCACTATCACTCACCACGATGTTCGGAGGACGAAGATCGGGGGAGACAAGCTTCCAAAAGCTTCCTAAGTCATACTCGGGGTGCTCTGCATGAATTTGAGTAATCAGCCCTGCTCGAATTGTAGCATCTCGAGCATTGAGGTTGTCCGTACACTTAGCCGCATAAGTATTTACGACTTTTTCTTTCTCCTCCTCAACTTGTTTAGGAAAATCTTCAATTCTCTTCACCAGCTTTTCTCTGTCCTTCGTAACTTTTTCGTAATCATCACAACAATCTTTATATCCTTTGCATGCTAGCTGGTGAGCTTTTTGGAGTTCTGTCAAAAGTTTTTCTTGAGCCCCCGTTTTCTTTTGGTAGAGGTCTCTTTCTTCCTGGCAGCATCTTTCGAGCATAATGACATAATTCTCAGAGGCAGACAGTTTTTCATAAAGTGCATCTGCTTGACTCTCCACAACGGCGTATTGTTTTTTTGTCTCTTCAAGTTGTGAGGAAACCAGAGATGCCTTGAACTTATTGGTGTGGTTAATTTATGTCTGAGGGTAATTTGGTAATTTGTTTTAGAGCTTTGTGGAGGTTTATGGGTGTTTAATATTTTGAGTAGAGAGTAGAGGGAGAATTAAGCAGCTTGGTTGCAGTTAATTTTCATTACCCATATTTAATGCAGGTGGTGGGTATTTATACCCTTATATCTGGGCTTTATGGGTTTTCGGGTCATGTTTAATGGACCTGGGTCATGTTTAAAGATCCATGAGCTCTTAGTAGGAGAGTAAGCAGCTTAGTCAAGAAGTGTTTAGGTTTTTTAGTACTTTTGTCATAGTTCGAACAGTCCAATGGGCTAAGTGTTCGAAGTGGTCTGTCCGGTCTGGTGGCCTTGGTCCGATCTGTCCCTGTCCGGAGAGGAAGCAGTATTCGGACTCATCAGGAGCCCTTTTTTTAGGTGTTTGTTCAAATGCCTTTGTCAAAAACCTGAAAAACAGTTCGATATCAGGGGCAGTTTTATCCGGACAGGTCTTTCGACTTGTGTTGTGGCTTTATCCGGACTGATAAAGCTTTGTGAATCCAAACAGGTTTTTGCTAGAGTTTATGGGACACGTGTCACTTTTTGGTTGGTTTCTTCAGCTGTTTTTTCACCTTGAATCTCGCACCCACCTTCTTCGAAAAGCAACCTCTTCATTAAAGAGGGTGACATCAGCGCCGTCTTTTAATCATTACCAATCTTTTCGAATTCTCCTAGGAATCAAACTCCTTTTTCAGATTTACTATAAATTAGAAAGCTTTCTACAGTTTCACCATCACTCTCGTTTTTACTCTACAATTTCTCAAAGCTTTTTCTCTTCAAAGCAAATTTTTACCCAGATTGTTTATGTTCACAGCGAGGAACGCTTTGATCAAAGGCGGGTGGCTCAATCTCTCTGAATTAGAAAAGGCGCAAAAGGTTGAAAGGGAAAGGCGCATTGCAGCATGCTTACCCGCTTCTCCCATCGACAAACCAGCAACTTCACCCACAGAATCAGACCAAGGTTCTTCCTCCATAAAGGGCATTAAACCGAAGAAGTTATTTCAAACCACTCTTTCACCTATTATCTCAGGCTCCTCGGTTCAAGAGTCGGAACCCATCGTTGAACTAGGTTTAACAGCTAAAAGCTTTAAAAAACCCTCCCCTTTCTTAGCTATGGGGTCAGACGCTGAAACCTCTCCTCAGAAATTAGTTGACCGAAGAAAAGGTCGGCTGGTCAAGGGTCAAGCTTCTAAGGGCACCCCTTCGAAATCGGGTGCCAAAGACAGTAGTACGGGGTCAGAAGTGCCCATTAGAGCTCCCAAGGACAGGCTATCCGGTCCGGAGGGCAGTGGCTCAAGCCCTCGAAGAGAAGTATCTATGCCAGAGCCCCAACCGGAGGCCAGAAGCCAAGAGAACACTGAAGCGCAAGAGTCCGGAAGTCAGGCTGAGCCAAATCTAAACCTTCCCCTTACCACTGGTACTCAAAACCCCTCAACAATCATGGAAAAAATAATGGAGGACTCTATTGAAGAGGCTCCATTCGAGTCTGAGCCTTCCGGACATACTAGTGGTGCTGTTACTGCTCAAAAGGACAAGGGCAAAGAAAAGTTGTGCTTGAGGCATCCGGAGCTGCCGGAGTGTCTCAAAGGAAGGGTGGGGCCTTGTTTTCACAAGGTCAATGTTAAGTACCTCCTCGCCCTGCAGAAGATCAACTACGCATTCATCCACACAGCTGAGCTCGGCCGGATGCGCACAAAATGGGGAATTCCAGAGAACGTGAAGATAAGAATTCCTATAGACCCCGAAACTCCCATGGACTGCAAGTTGAGCGAGGTAGTCATCTTCACAGAGTTGTTTAATTGGGGTCTCAGATTCCCCTTGGACCCATAGATTGTCAGATACTTTCATCTGATAAAGCTCTGTCCAAGCCAGCTGAGTCCCAATGCTTGGTACACCCTTATGGCTTGCATTATGGCCTCTCGGCTCTCCGAGATCCCTCTACCGATGGAGGAGTTTGCTACTGTGGACAGCCTCTGTAGAAACCCCCACATTCCTTTTTACCATTTCAATATGGGGGATAACTTCAAAGCTGTGGATGACTTGCTAGAGTCAGAGAGGAATTGGAGGACCCAATTCCTGTTTGTAAGTGGTGCTTGGGAGAATGGGAAGAAAATCAAGTCCGGAGTCAACCCAAGTCTTCTCACAAGCAGATGGAGGAGTGACCGTAAGTCTCCTACTTTACATTCTTGTCTTTTTTTAAAAATCAAGTTTGTTTAAACTAATTGTTCTTATCTTTGCCTTAGCAGTACTGCCCAAGGACTTCAGTGACCATTTGAAAACCGGGCAGACCACTTGCACCAAGATCAACGCTTGGGCTGCTGAGAAGTGGGGGAACCGGTTCCATGATGCTTTCACAGGGGCAACTTAGCAAGGTCTCATCGTTGGAACACCACAGGCCGGAGAGACTTAACTTGGGAAGAGCTCACCACCCAGCCTCCTCCGGATGTAGTGCTCAAAAGGACGCATGAACCGGATGGGACACTTTACTTGCCAGGCCGGGCCAAAGCCTTGAGTAAAATGAAAGGTAAAAAGAAGGGCAAGAAAGTGGTGGGTGGAGCTAACCCTGCTGAGGTGGAGGAGGATGTTCCAACGCATCCGGAGGGGCCAGCCCCCAGCCAAATTGATGCTGCTCTCTTGGAAGCGGTAGAGCAGGAGAGTGTTAGGCAAGAGGTTCACTCCCCAAATCCTCCAAGGGCTTCCAAAAGAGACCGTAAACGGGGAGCTGAAAGCAAAGATCGGGAGGCCAAGAAGAAAAAGACCTCTAAGGGTGACGAACTTTCTCTCCGACCTCCGGAGCCTCTCCCCCAAGCTGACCCCACTGACCTAACACAAGCAGAAGAGATACCTGGTGACTTCCAAACCGATGAGGTCGAAGGGGGAGGTCTTAGCATTGATGGGGTAGACATCACCGGTCTTGGTGGGCTTGGTGAGTACTTTATCAATCTCCCTAGAGATGATTTTGCTGGGCCTTATCTCCCTCCGAGCACTTCAAACACAGTCACTTTTAATGGTAAGACCTTTACTATTTCAAGTGAAAGGGATGTTATAACTCACTCTTTATTAAGCAATATTCAGTCGGTGCTTGCGTTGGAGAAACAAGTTCGAAGTCAGGAAGATCTTATCAAAGACCTCAAGTATGACAAAGAGAGGTTGTCCGATGACCTTCTTACTGCCACTTCAAATGCTGCCATTCTAAAGGGAGAAAACGAAGAGCTGAAGAAAAGCCAAGAGGTGAGTACCACAAAAGTTTCCACTCTAGAAGACACTATCAGGGAGCTCCAGGAGAAGTTGTCCGGACTGGAGAAAGACCTCAACTCTTCAAAAGAGGAGACCAATGCCAAAGATCAAGTTATCCACAACTTGACCAGTGACAAGATTTCTCTTGAAAACGTAGTGCCCCAAGCTGCAGGGGAGAAAGCTGATCTGCTAAGGGAGCAGGAGGCCAAAATCCAGGCCAAGATCGATGCTTATGCCAACAATGTGATAGACACTCAGAAGCAAATGTATGCCAAGATGAAATCAGACATGGTCCTGCTCTTTCATGAGAAGTTCCTGAAGAGGAATTTGGGGGATTTATGGCTTCACGTAGAGCCTGCAGACCTCCCATATTACACAATGGCTGAAGGCGACAAGCTTGGCTTCTCCAGTGCATCCTCATCTGATGACAAAGAGAACACCGGGGAGAGCCCAAACGAAGAGAAAGATGATCCCAAGGGGAAGAAGAAGATAGATGAAGCTGAACCATCTTCAAAGGCTCAGCCTTAAATTATGAATTACTTTTTACTTTTCATGTTATCTAAACTAAAGTCCTTGGAAGGCCAAGGCACTCTTTTTGTAAGTGTGTCTGGTATCTGACCGGATAGATCCTTTACTCTGTTTGACAACTCGAAAGTCCTTGGAAGGCCAAGGCACTTAAATTATTTCAATGAATATCCTTGTTTTGCACAATTCTCACATTCTTTCATAGTCTGTTTCAATTTTGGTGGCTAGTGTTTAAATAGCCCTTAGTTATTTCATAGTGAGAGTGTTTAAATTCTCCGATGACGAATGTTTAAGTGGTCATCACTCTTTTATTTCAATCCGGATGGTGTGACAAAAGACAAAGTAAGAATACTTCAGAATTTTTTTAAGAAGGCATCAAATTTTATTAAAAACCCGGACACCTCATTAAAACCTCCCCGCGCCACCAGGGTAGGAAAGAGTATGCCCCCAAATATTTACATGGATGTTTAAACAAGTAAATATTTACACAAATGCTACTCCAAGTACATCCGGAGATGTTCGATATTCCAAGGGTGGGTCAAAACTCTTCCATCATTGTCTTCTAGTCAATATGTTCCAGGTTTAAGCCTTTCAACAACCATATAAGGTCCTTCCCAAGTCGGGGCCAATTTGCCGAGCAGCTTCTCTTTAGTGTGTAAGAAAACTTTCCTCAATACCTTGTCCCCCGACTGGAAATCTCTTCTTTTAATTCTATAAGCAAATCTGCTTCTCATCAAACCCTGATAGTGTGCAGCTCTAAGGTGAGCTTTAACTCGTCTTTCTTCTACTAGGTCGAGCTGACTTCTGATTGCCACTTCGTTAGCACACTCGGAGAAGTTGTGAACACGAAATGATGGGAGATTTGCTTCTATGGGAGCTATTGTATCCATCCCATAGACCAAAGCAAAGGGTGACTCCTGTGTTGCCGCCCCATGTGTTGTCCGGTAGGCCCACAAAACTTCTTGTAAATAGCTAGGCCACTTCCCAGCAGCCCCTTCCAAATTCTTCTTTAAACCGGATAGTATAGTTCTGTTAGCCACTTAAACCTGACCATTTGCTTGTGGATGGAAACGTGAAGAGAAACAATGTTGTATACCCCTTGAGGCACATAAACTCTCCATTTCCCTATTGTCGAACTGTGGCCCATTATCTGTCGTTATCTTTTGTGAAACACCAAATCTGCAACAAATGTTGGATAAAATGAATTTTATAACGGCTTTTGATGTTGTTCCTGCTAGAGGGGCTGCTTCAATCCACTTTGAAAAGTAATCGATTGCAACAATTATAGTTTTGCGCCCTCCGGACGCCATAGGGAGAGGCCCCACTAAATCCAAACCCCATCGAGCAAAAGGTATAGGCTCAGAGATTGACTCTAAAGGAATGGTTGGGACATGAATTTCATTGCTGTATATCTGGCATGGGTCACACCTTCTCACCAGCTCTCTAGCATCCTACATGATAGATGGCCAATAGTAGCCAGCTAGTAAAACTCTCCTTGTTAGAGCCCTGAATCCACAATGAGCTCATCCCTCGCCATCATGCAATTCAGAGAGGACTACTTGAGATTCATCATCCCCCAAACAGCGCAGAAGAGGTTTATTGTAAGACTTTTTATACAGAATGTCTCTCAGTATGATAAAACCACGAGCCTTGTGTTTCAGTTTTCTTGCCAGTGATTTATCCGGAGGCACGATGCCGTCGGAGAGGTATTGCAGGAGAGGAAATCTACAATCCTGAGGTTGTTTCACTTGTACTTCAAAAATTTCTTCTTCTTTACCCATATTAAGTTGAATGGAGGGGCTCTCCAGCACATGGATCCATGGATACGACTCTGTGTATGCTATGGTTGCCAATGAATCTGCCAACTCATTTTCTGTCCGGGGTATATGTTCATAAATAATACTTTTAAACTTGAGTGCTTCATTTTTAAGAAGTAAATACTTCACTAGCTGCTCCTTTTTAGCCTCGGATTGACCTTGGGCATGGTGGATAAGAAGCTGGGAGTCACTCAATAGCTTGACCCTCTTAGCCCCACAAATAAAAGCTAACTTCAAACCAGCTATAGCTGCCTCGTACTCAGACTCATTATTGGAAGCCCTGAAAGCAAAACATATAGCCTGGTACATTTTGTCACCATATGGAGAAGTCAAGCACACCCCTGCACCACATCCCATAGTGCTGGATCCACCATCCGTCCGAACGACCCAGACCTTTTTGTCTTTCTTCTCAGTAGTCTGCTTTGAATCTCTATCAGAGTGGAATTCAACTAAAAAATCAGCCACAGCTTGGGCTTTGACTGCTGTTCGGAGAGCAAAATCTATATCGAAATCTCCCAATTCTACCGACCACTTAGTCATCCTACTTGAAATGTCTGCCTTTTGGAGAACATTATTCAAAGGAAAAGATGTTCGGACGATAATAGGATGAGCCTGGAAATAAGGCCTCATCTTTCTTGCAGCTATCACCAGGACCAATGCTAATTTTTCAAGTTTTAAGTAGCGCATTTCTGCATCTATCAAGCTTTTGCTGATGTAGTACACTGGATGGGGGTAATTATCCACCTCTCTCACTAACACAGCACTGATGGCACAACTTGAAACTGCCGAATATACGAAGAGTGTCTCTCCATCAACTGGTTTAAATAAGGTTTTGGGAGAGGACAGATGCTTCTTGTATTCATTGAAAGCCTCATCACACTGTGAGGTCTAGTCAAATCCCTTCGCACCCTTCAAGGTTTGAAAAATTGGGACGCATCTGTCCGAAGACCTTGAGATAAATCTGTTTAGAGCAGCTAACCTCCCCGTTAATCGTTGTACTTCTTTAATATTCCGAGGAGGCTCCATTTGAAATAGAGCATTAAGCTGGTCCGGATCGGGTTGTATCCCTTGCTCACTTATTATATAACCTAGGAACTTCTCGGATTGCACTCCGAACACACATTTTTCTGGGTTTAACTTCAAATTCACCTTTACCAAGTTGGTAAAAGTTTCTTGGAGGTCTACCAAGTGCAATTGCTCATCCACACTTTTCACCATCATGTCATTGATGTATACTTCCATATTCCTTCCAATCTGATCAGCAAAGGCTTTGTTCACCAATCTCTGATAAGTAGCCCCATCATTTTTCAATCCAAACGACATTACCTTGTAGCAATGAAGACCCCTGTCAGTGACAAATATGGTATGCTCTTGATCCTTCGGATCTACTTGGATCTGATTGTATCCGGAGAAAACATCCATACAGGATAGCAGCTTATCCCCGGAGGTGGAGTCTACTAGCTGGTCAATCCGGGGAACTGGATACAGATCTTTTGGGCAAGCCCTATTGAGGTCTGTGAAGTCGATGCACAAACACCACTTGCCATTTTTATTTTTCACCAGAACCGGATTGACAGTCCACAAAGGATATTGAGATTCCTTGATATGCCCCATCTTTGTGAGCCTGTCAACCTCTTGTACAATAACATCAGCCTTTTCGTTGGAAAAAGCCCTTTTCTTTTGAACCACTGGTGCTACATATTTCTGGACAGATAGGTGGTGTGATATCACATCTGCTGGAACCCCAGTAACATCAGCATTGCACCAAGCAAAAACATGCTGATGGCTTTTCAAAAACTTTAGCATCTCTCTTTTCAGATCGGGTGGCATTCTGGACCCTATTTTGACACTCTTCCCTTCTTCTAAACAATGTGTTTTTACCTCTTCGACTGGTATTAATACTCCAGGGGTCTCTCTGGGGTCATCAATTTCACCCTCACCCCCAGAAAGCCCCTCAAATTGTTATTGCTCGTTGATACGAACTGCCCCCAATGTCCGGGGAGCCAGGGCTGTAGCATAACATTCTCTTGCAACTTTTTGACTGCTTCGGACAACTCCCACCTGTCCTTGAACAACATATTTCAAACATTGGTGGACTGTCGAAGCTACTGCATGCATCCTAGAGAGCCAGGACCTCCCTAGAATAGCATTATAGCAAGTGGGATAATCTACCACAATAAAAAGTATCCTGACCATCTTCTTGAAAGGGCCCTTGCCCAACAAAACTTCTTCTTCGAACTCCCCGATCACATCTGCTGAGCTGCCAGTAAAGCCCACAATTGATCTGTCCGAACTCTGAATTACGGCTGGATTTTTCATTCTCTTGTAAGTGGTTAAGAAAAGGATATTGGCAGAGCTTTCAGTATCCACCAAAATTCGTCTTATGTCATTGCCCCCAATGGATGCTCCTATGACAACAACATCTTCATGGGGGCCAGCTATATCTCTTAAATCATCTTCATAAAAAACAATGAAGGGGAATGGAATTTGCGATTGATAGGAAGTCATGCCTCCTTCTAGCTGGGTAGCTAAAGTATGAACGTGCCTCTTCCTCGAAGAAGCAGTAGGAGTTGTCATAGTATCCCCTCCGAAAATTGTAAGTGACTCAAAAAAATTAATGAGCCCGGAGACTGTCCTAGAACATTCCTCAATGGCTCCCACTCTATTTCGAGTTGGATCAGGATCCAAGTATTCAGATTCCACATCAAACCTTTCGATTATAACCATGGCTCCATCCGGAGCAGCATTACTTGGACCAACCCGGTGAGTATTGTCAGGCCTATTACCTCCTCTTCTTTTGACATAAGCCACCAGCTTTCCCCTTTCAATCAAGTTCTGAACTTCTTGTTTTAAAGCTATACAATCATCGGTGGTATGGCCAGTATCATTGTGATACTGGCAGAAAGAGTTATTGCGGTGTTCTCTAGGAGATTGCATACGTTTGAACCTTCCGCGATTCTCTGCATATCTTCTGCTCGGATTCCTCGGCTATCCTAAAACTTCACGTAATAAGTTTTTACTTCAGTAGTATTAATTTTCCTATGGAAGAGAGAGATGAAAGTGATATTTAGATAATTAATTTTCATTGTTACCTCGTTTAACCAAAATCAGGCCCCACCATGATTAAGATCAAGCTTAGGAGTCTAACCTTGAGACCTATAACTTTGACGACCCTATCCTTTAATGGTATTCATTTTTCAATGGTCGACCAATCTGATATCCATATAGTATAAGTTCAACATGACGAATATATTACGTAAACCTATATTTGTCGTAGGTTTCGTAAATAAAAAACTCAATGAAGGCTCAAAGTACCTCGACACATTGTGAAGTTATTCCTTCCCAAGATATTGGTTCTTTTGGCCGATTTAAGATCGATGGGCGAGATCTTAAGGATAATATGGACATTGAATATATTTACCCTGACCCTAGGTCTCTTCACCAATTTAAAACTAGATATGAAATCTCTCGTAGCATATTCCACTAGATGTTCTCCCGAATATAGGTTGTTATATATAGTGATCTGTTTGACTAAGGACTGAATTTATCCATGCACCCTTAGCTAGTGAGGTTATTTGATCTATTATACCTCTTCTTAGTCAAGCCATGCCGAATTCCTGGAAGGAATATAATAGAAATCATCATAGATTATGGTATTGCCGGTAATCCCTTCCAGATTGAAGAGTTTGTCTAAGAGAGCTGGATAAACTTGTGAAATTTATAACCCTTCAACTATCTAAGGATCTCGCATGAATATAAGAAAATGATTGACTTACATGAGTTTAATATGTTTTGGAAGCAAAGATTTGTTTTTGTCTGTGAGGTGTTGGAGCCTGATCACTAGAATTCCTTGAACAAGAACAAAAATAGCTGGCAAGATAAAAGTAAGAATTTGTAATTTATAGTCGATGATAACATTATTCCCCTGTCTTGCTTTACTTATTGTAAGCTTTAGTTTACTCTTACTGTAGGTTGTATGGTTGTCCAATTTGTATTTTGTTTTTTAGGTCCAACGTGGTTTATGGCACATAGTGCGATAATATTTATTTGGTTTTTCCTTTGGAAGGTAACAAGGTCCTTCAGGGTATCAAAGAGTACGCCAGCGAGCATTGGGAGAATCAATACTACAATACATTTACTTGAAAATTTATTTTGATCCTGACCACCCCATAGAGACTATAGGAGGCTCAAATTAAATCTCCCTTACTTCATAGTAACAAAAGGCTATAGTTCTCCCTTACTTCATAGTAACAAAAGGCTATAGTTCTGGTGGAATTGACCCTGCCCTCGACCAAACTATCCCATCCTTCCCACATCAAGTACCAAAAGTGTCCAAAGACTTTTGGTGTCACTCCAACCCTGAAACGTGGTAAGAATGAGATTGGTGAATTGAAGACAAATAAAACTTCAAAAAGAGGGAATAACCGAGATTCTCTCTCTCTTTTTTACCCTGAAAAAGCAGAGGATACAATAAAAATTGACATTAAACTATTCAGAAGGATGACATCGAGGTAACGAGTCATTATGCTAAAAGAACAACAGCAGAGGTCTTTGACGATTCTTAGAAAATGACTTTTATTTGAGGTGCAATGGTCTCAAATCTAATCAAAGAGCTAAGGGAATCTAGGAGGATAACTCCGATGCCAAAGTCGTGTTGGGAATTTTTGTTTAGAGATTTCCGGATAAACTCTGAAGTCTTGTTTTAACAATTTCAGATTGAAATTATTTTGGTGGTTCTCCAAAAATTTCAACCGGATAAAATCAGAGCGTATGCATTTGAACAACGAGAATGGATTTTTGTTAATATGTTTTTTTCTGTTACAGAACCATACTTATTTATTCAACCAAAATACTCAAACTGTAAAACAGTTTTATGTCCCAAAACGGTTAAAATTTTAAATGATAAACTGACTAAAAATTCAAACTCAAATTTAAATTCGAATTCGAATTTCCATGAATTTTCATAATAGTCTTATCATTCAAAATAAATCTAACCCGAACAACGATCCGTCCATTGGACCCACTAATCATAATATATTCTAACAAGCGTGTACTCCACACTCTCCGACTTGCTCGATAATATATTATGACTACATTGGTCGACTAGTTAATCCAATTACACTAAAATATCCAACAATCTTCCCCCATTTTAGTGCAATTCATGATTAACTAAAACAAATTCATAACAAATAACAAATTTATGCATAAATGAAATATCGTAACGATTGAATTTCATATTAGTATATTACACATTTCAAATATTCGAATATCAAGGTATCACTAAGGATTGAACCTTTACTATCCATAATGAATACTCGAAGATAATATACACATAAATTCACATTCTTAAATGTTCTTACTTGACACTATTTTTTACTAGCCTTGTGTCCTATCCTTCTTAAGCATATCAAAGCCAAGTCCTAGCTTCTTGAAGCGGCTAAACTTCATGCTTAAATAGGTAGATCTTTTACTCTTGCACATGCATATGCAATTTTTCAAAAGAGCTATTAAGAAGATAAACTTCAACCTCCACAACTTGCATGTCTGAACACATACTTTGGGATAATACTACTAATGTGTTCCAATCTCTAGATGTTAAGCTTTCCACATTGAATTCAGCACCTAATGTCATATTAGATGGGAATTGACCCTGCCCTCGACCAAACTATCCCATCCTTCCCACATCAAGTACCAAAAGTGTCCAAAGACTTTTGGTGTCACTCCAACCCTGAAACGTGGTAAGAATGAGATTGGTGAATTAAAGACAAATAAAACTTCAAAAAGAGGGAATAACCGAGATTTTCTCTCTCTTTTTTTACCTTGAAAAAGCAGAGGATACAATAAAAATTGACATTAAATTATTCAGAAGGATGACATCGAGGTAACGAGTCATTATGCTAAAAGAACAACAGCAGAGGTCTTTGACGATTCTTAGAAAATGACTTTTATTTGAGGTGCAATGGTCTCAAATCTAATCAAAGAGCTAATGGAATCTAGGAGGATAACTCTGATGCCAAAGTCGTGTTGGGAATTTTTGTTTAGAGATTTCCGGATAAACTTTGAAGTCTTGTTTTAACAATTTCAGATTGAAATTATTTTGGTGGTTCTCCAAAATTTTCAACCGGATAAAATCAGAGCGTATGCATTTGAACAACGAGAATGGATTTTTGTTAATATGTTTTTTTCTGTTACAGAACCATACTTATTTATTCAACCAAAATACTCAAACTGTAAAACAGTTTTATGTCCCAAAACGGTTAAAATTTTAAATGATAAACTGACTAAAAATTCAAACTCAAATTTAAATTCGAATTCGAATTTCCATGAATTTTCATAATAGTCTTATCATTCAAAATAAATCTAACCCGAACAACGATCCGTCCATTGGACCCACTAATCATAATATATTCTAACAAGCGTGTACTCTACACTCTCCGACTTGCTCGATAATATATTATGACTACATTGGTCGACTAGTTAATCCAATTACACTAAAATATCCAACAATCTTCCCCCATTTTAGTGCAATTCATGATTAACTAAAACAAATTCATAACAAATAACAAATTTATGCATAAATGAAATATCGTAACGACTGAATTTCATATTAGTATATTACACATTTCAAATATTCGAATATCAAGGTATCACTAAGGATTGAACCTTTACTATCCATAATGAATACTCGAAGATAATATACACATAAATTCACATTCTTAAATGTTCTTACTTGACACTATTTTTTACTAGCCTTGTGTCCTATCCTTCTTAAGCATATCAAAGCCAAGTCCTAGCTTCTTGAAGCGGCTAAACTTCATGCTTAAATAGGTAGATCTTTTACTCTTGCACATGCATATGCAATTTTTCAAAAGAGCTATTAAGAAGATAAACTTCAACCTCCACAACTTGCATGTCTGAACACATACTTTGGGATAATACTACTAATGTGTTCCAATCTCTAGATGTTAAGCTTTCCACATTGAATTCAGCACCTAATGTCATATTAGATGGGAATTGGGTATCTTAACATGAGAGATTTCAAATGGAATTTAATCTCATCCCAATAGCCGATTTGTGCACAAAATCTCTATTTAACCCTTTGGTTAAATGATCGGCTAAATTTTTAAAGAGTTATCACAAACTCTATTGAAATAACATCATGTGTGATGCGCTCACGAATCATACAGCTGATAGATTTAGGTGATATAGGTTTGGGACACAACGGAATTTCATATATTAAATTTCTTAGACACTCAGCTTCTTTACTCGCTGCTGCTAATGCCACAAACTCTGATTTCATTGTTGAATCAGTAAAACAAGTTTGTTTCTTAGACGCCCAAGAGAGAGCACCTCCCCCAAGTAGAAATACCCATCCACTTGTGGAAGAGTTTCTTCCATATTCGAAATATAACTCGCATCCGACTATCCTTCAAGTATCGAAGGAAATCCAGTATAAGTCAAACCATAATCAATGGTTCCTTTTAAATACTTAAATAATCGATTTAAAGTTTGCCGATGATGTGAACTAGGATTGGTAGTATACTTACTAAGCTTTCCAACAGTAAATGCAATATCCGGCTTAGTGCTAGTTATGACATACATATACCAAGAGGCCTATTAACTTCCTTCAAATCATTTATTTCAAAACTCGACGATAAAAATGTATTGTTTTCATACAAAATACTTTTACTTTTGTCGAATTATGGTATGAAGTAATTTTTACATACCTATCGTATGAGTTTGGATGCAATATCACAGTAAGCCACATATGTATAATTTTATTGATACTTAAAGTGTATAAACCACTTAAAGAATAAAATCCTCTAAACAAATAGACAACAACTTTTCAGTTAAGAATTACATTACAGGCACCGAACATAATTGTAAAATAATTTACAGTTATTTATAATATATTATAAATAATTATATTTCAATGCATCACTTTCATGCAAAATCTACCTGTACCTGTTCTTCATAGATTACAATATTATAACTGCTTTACCATTTATAAAATTCAATATTTTGCTATTATATTTTCATTTTTAAATTCAAATAAATAACTGTAATAACAGTTACAATTTTTTTTTCGTATTTGAATTTACTGCAGTATTTTTGGATAATTATGCAAACAGACATCTGTAATTTTGCATGCACTTGAGCGAATTTGTATTAAATGCTATAAAAATACATGCAGCTTAAAATTTGGTATTAAACACGGTAACTGCATCTATACAAAATAACTATACTTCGCCATGCAATTTAGGAGAATTTCATATTAAACTCCATTGCATATGCAAAATAACTATAATTTGCTTGCAAATTTCAAAAACTGTGTATTTGTCGTACATGCACATGAAATTATCTTTGTTTTGTTTGTATGATTCAGTCTTCTGAAATAACAATTCATGCATTAATGCATGTAAATATACATATAATGAATTTTGTGCCAAATGCAGATGCATGCAAGTACATCATTAATAACTGTCTTTACAAGTTATAAATGCATGCTAAATTGATTGCATTAATTGTCAATACACACGATTATTATAGTGTGTATTACAATAATATAATAAATTTAAAAGCAATTCAAAACTGCATTAACATAAATGTCATCTTACACTTTTTGTTTTTCTTCCAGACGTAAGATGCATCAAATCAGATAGGCAAAGGGACATAAATTTCTTGCTAACAATAGTATCATCAGACATGCATAACAATAGTATTATCCATAGGTTTTTTTTTCTTTTGTTGGGAATTTTTGTTTAGAGATTTCCGGATAAACTCTGAAGTCTTGTTTTAACAATTTCAGATTGAAATTATTTTGGTGGTTCTCTAAAATTTTCAACCGGATAAAATCAGAGCGTATGCATTTGAAATACGAGAATTGATTTTTGTTGTTATGTTTTTTTTCTGTTACAGAACCATACTTTTTTTTTCTTTCAATCGGAAAGTAAAATCTAAACCTACTTTATTTACGAACTAAACCAATTCAAGCAATTTTACCCCAAATACACACTTCTAATATCTAAATCAATAATTATTGTTTAGGTGTGTATCAATTCACGGAATTTAAAATAATTCAGAGATTATCACCATTTTCATAATCTCAAAAACTACACATACATCATCAAAAGTCATACAATAAAAAGGGAGAAAAACTTACAGGACTATGATACCGTAGTTGCATTAATGCTTTAATATTTGATTATGGATTCGTTAAAGATGACAAAAAATCTCTTCATTCCAATCTTCATCCACATCTTTACATAAAACAAGAACATCTTCATACAAATCCTTTCATAAAACAAGAATATATAATTTCAATCTTTTGTTGGGAATTTTTGTTTAGAGATTTCCGGATAAACTCTGAAGTCTTGTTTTAAAATTTTCATATTTAAATTATTTTGGTGGTTCTCCAAAATTTTCAACCGGATAAAATCAGAGCGTATGCATTTGAACAACGAGAATGGATTTTTGTTGTTATGTTTTTTCTGTTAGAGAACCATACTTATTTATTCAACCAAAATACTCAAACTGTAAAACAGTTTTATGTCCCAAAACGGTTAAAATTTTAAATGATAAACTGACTAAAAATTCAAACTCAAATTTAAATTCGAATTCGAATTTCCATGAATTTTCATAATAGTCTTATCATTCAAAATAAATCTAACCCGAACAACGATCCGTCCATTAGACCCACTAATCATAATATATTCTAACAAGCGTGTACTCCACACTCTCCGACTTGCTCGATAATATATTATGACTACATTGGTCGACTAGTTAATCCAATTACACTAAAATATCCAACAAGTCGTGCCTACGAATTTTGGACCTCAGCCGCGTGGTCACTCGATATAGCAGCCAAACATCTTCCAATTACACGTACCGAGGGAGATCTAGTTGATGCTTATGTCTGTCAGGTCATGTTAGGAGTTGAGGTAAAGGCTTTAATGTTTGATTTTTAGTTAAGTTAGATTTTTTTAACATCTTTTATTTTGTTTTTCATATAATGAGTAACGTGTGCGCGACCATCCAAACAATTCCTGAAACGAACCATATGATCTTACCTGACTTTTTTACCCTTATGGAGGCTTTATTAAAGAAACCTGAAAATATGACCGAAACCGATATGACCTTACTGTTATGGGAAAATATAAAAAACAAAATGTTAAATATAAATTTTATTGATCAAGGAATAAAATATACATTTTATAAGGATTGCATATCTATTTATACTATTTCGTAGCGGTTTCAAATTGCCACGTAATACATTTTCCCACTAATTATGCTCATAGACCAACATTGATGGTAATGAACCTAAACTTATGGACATTACTTCAGTCTTCATGCGTTGCGTGGGTTGACCTATCAACCAATATTAAATTGGTTATAACCGTTTCCTTAATTACTCATTTTAGTAGTCGGCCTTGATTGATCTGAGTGTTGCGCATTTGATCGTCGATTACCTCTGCTTCAATTATAAATTATGTTCGGTTTTGACCTATGCTTGGTCTCGACCGACGCTCGATTTGATTTTTTATTTACGAAAGCTCGAATGTTTTTATGATGGTTTTGTTTGGTTTCCATTTCTACTCTGTTTGATAACCAGCTCGGTTCATCATATGCTTAGGTGCGATCGCTGTTAGTGAGGCGTCTGCTTAGTCTTTTTCCCTCGATGTCCTTTACCGTTTTCCTTAACATCATATACCTTACTAGGAAATTGATTTCCCCTTAATTTGACCTCGGTCAATTGATACTTGCCGCTTATGTTTATGCATAGCTTTAATCCATCTTGTATTTGTACAACAAATAGCTCGGCTCGGTATTGCTTATATATCTCTATCGTCTATATATGTTCTGATATTGTATGGTCTATTGGTTAATGGAGCCCCCCTCATCACTTAGTAGATCCAAATTAATTTGGTTGATGTTAAGTACCAACACTAGATTAGGAGGCACGAGGCTACCGAGAAGCTTCAAAATCACTTACGACGAAGAGGTCAGACTTTTGGAAGATGAGAATCGTCTGTTGGAGGATAAGGTGATCCTCTTGAGGAAAAAAATTAAAAGAGACCAATGCTTCCAAAGACAAAGAAGATAAGGTGACCCAAATTTTACCGCATGGATATCTTGCGACCAAGCTATGGAAATCAAGAAACAAATGATCATCAATTTTCATGAGGCGCTTCCTGATTTGAACTTGGGACAATTATAGAGCTTGATTCCGGAGGAAGCTCGTCCGGGTATGGTTATAATAGATTATCAAAAAAATGAGGACATGTGGGATGCCAACCAGGAGACAAATTCTCATGCCGATAACCAAGTAAATCCCATGTTGTTTGAACCATTCATTATTTTACTAAGACCTCTACAGGAGAAGACAACCATAATTTATAAGAATAAAGTACTAAGATAAATGATGGTGTTTATGAAGACAATGTTGTTTGAACCATTCATTATTTTACTTAGTTTGTGTTTTAGTTCTACTTTTTTAGCCAAATTTCTTGATAGTCCACGAAAATATTTGTATGTGTTATGTTAATTTTTTTTAAACCAAACTTCTTAGTAGTCTAAGGCAGAGTTTGTATGTTTTCATTTACTGTTACATAATTAGATGCATGGACGGGCAAATATCATAAAATGTTTTCATTCACGTGCTCTTCTTTTATGTGAGGTTTCAACATAACTTATAAGTGACCAATATCTGTCGGGGAGGTCGAAACTCACACACTCACTTAGTTTTATATTTAAGGATGACTTCATACTTAAATTTTAAAGATAAAGTTTATTTTTTGGGGAATGTCTCATGCTAACCTAATCTAATGTTTGAATTGATTTTTTTTTCAATATTTCAAGACTTGGGGATGACATAATATCGACCTCCCTGAGCAGCTTGTTCATTCGAATCAGTGGGACCTTGTAGGTAAGGTCGTTCCTTAGGCCCATGTATCTTATCATACACTTCTTTCAACACATAAACCTTTTTAGGAAAATATTTCTTAAGTGTCCGATTATATAAGTGTCTCGTTAAAACCTTTCCGCACCACTAGGATAGGAAAAAGTACACCATCGAGAAATCCAAATGTTTATAAAGAGTTTTATTTATATAAAGAAGGATAATATTAAGCTTGATAGAGATTAAAATGCTATATGTTCCATGTATTTAGGAGAGTCTTTCCTTATTCATCAATCAACATATACATTTCGGCCTTGATTTTATCTACCAATGTGTAAAGACCGTCCTAATTAGGTTTCAGTTTTCCTTTATTGAGGTCCTTAGTGTGCTGAAAAAACCTTCCTTAACACTTGATCGCCAACTTGGAAGTTTCAGCCACATATCTTTGAATCTTACATGCTTCTCATTAAAGTTTGATAATGTTGCACCCTTAGATACACTTTGGTTATTTTTTTCTTCTATTGCATCGAGACTTGCTCTTCTCTCATCGAGATTATAAATTTTGGTATAGTTGGCTACCCTGTGATAAATGAGTACTAGCTCAGTCGGGACTACCACATCCACTTCATAGACCAAGAAGAGAGACGTTTTGCTAGTGATTGTTTGAGGGGTAGCTATGTAGGCCCAAAATACTTCTTGAAGTAATGCATGCCATTTGGTGGCCGAGCCTTCTAATGTTTTTTAAATCCATCTACTGTATACTGCGATTCCTTACCTCGACCTGCTAGTTGGCACGATGATGAAGGGAGTTGAGAAATTTTGTTGGATACCTATGGAGACGCAGAATGAAGTATTTTTCGCGTTCTACAACCGGGTCTCATTATCAGTGGTAATTAGACTTGACATTCTGAACATGCAACGACTATTGTTTTTAATGAATTTTATTATCTCTTAGGCTATGATTTTAGTAGGATTTCGGCCTTGAAATTTTCTTAAAAGAAATCCACATGTACTTGTATCCTCCCAAAGCATCATATATAGTCTTCATCGGTCAAATGAAAGAGACTAAAATATGGCTTCTATTGGAACTGTTAAGCTATGCTTAACATTTGAAAATCGTTAACAAGTATCACATCTCTTGACTATACTCTTATCTTTAGTAGTAAAGGTCAGCTAGAAATAACCTACAAGACATGCTCTTCTTGCTAAATTCCGATAACCATAATGGGTCGACCTCACATTGCTATAAAGTTAATCTAGCATATAATATGTTTTCTCCGGAATGAGGAACCGCAAAATGAGGTTTTAAAATACATGATAATATTTTGTTCCTATCCACCTCTCAAATTAGCACAAAACTCATGGCCTAATCGAACACTACTAGATAGATGTAAAATGTTTCACTAGGAAACAAATTCGATAGTACATTTGGAGATGTTATATATTATTTTATCTTATAAAATTATCTATTGCACTCATCAGTCCGAAATGATGAATTTTTTGGTAATTGTAAAAATATATTTATCTCGGAAACTAAATATTAATCTATTTAAAGCTGCTAATCTACCGACCAATATTTGTATTTCATTTATTAAACTCAGAGGATGCATCGTTGCCAAGGCTGCTAGCTGCATCACATCAGCCTCAAGCTCTTTTTACTTACTAGGTACCTAAAAACTTACTTGAGAAAAACCAAAAATTGTATTTTCTGGGTTCAAATTAAGGTTTATGGCCTTTAGGGTTTTCAGGCATTTCCTTCACATCTCATATATGGTTGACTTCCTCAAGACTTTTGATCATATATCATCGATACAAACGTCCATGTTCCGGTCTTTTTACTAGAAATTGTCTTGTTAACGAGCCTTTAATAAGTAACCTTACATTTTCAATCCAAAAGACACGACTTTATAGCAATGTAAGCCTCAATAGATAATACAAATAATGAATTACTGGTCTCTCGGTTGTATCCGTATTTGCTTGTACCCAGAATATGCATCGATGAACGATAGGAGCTTGACATCAGAAATGGATATTTAGGCCATGCTATATTCAAGTCCGTGGAATCTATACACATTTTCCATTTTCTAATTTTCTTTTAGATCAACACCAGTTGGCTGTCCACAATGGGTATAAAGATTATCAGATATGTCTGATCTTAGACAATTGATCCACCTCGACCACAATAGTCTATGACCTTTCAATAAAGTAATCTCTTATTCCCTGAATGATAGGTCAGACACCCAAATTTGTTGATAATTTATGACATATCATATCTGAGGGTACTTTTGTTATATCCTCTAACTTCCAAGTAAAAATATCCAAACTATTAGTAAAAAAAGAGATAACATAGTCTTTTAAAAATTACATGAGAGAGTAGTATCAATATTTAAACTTGCTCCATAAACAAGTTCTGATTATTCTATAGCCTCACTAGAGACTACCAATTTTTGGGCATTGCGAGGGTCGTTTACCCCTCCCCCCCCCTCTAAATCAAGTGAGACCTTTTATGATTTATATTTTTTCTTGAGAGTTGGGGAAGCCACATAAAATTTTTGAGAGGTTTTTAGATCTTCTCCTATGGATTATAATTTACAATTCACTATATATCATATCAGTTTTTGTATCGAATAAGCAATTGTATGCATTTTGGCAAACCATGATTGCCGTATGATCTCGTTATAGACAGTAGGACTTTACACCATAATAAAAAAACGTACTCAACATATTTTTGTATTCTCCACATCTTAATAAACATCAACCTTCATTTCACCCACAAAGATTAGTATTTTCTCTTGTAAACTTGACTACGATTGTATCAAAATTCTCATAAGTTGGTGTCTTCTTTATCTTATCGATTGTATTTTTAAAGATTATGTTAGAAGAACTATCGGTGTCTATTCAAATCATTTTTACTTATACCTCGATAACATAAGCGGTGACTAACACAATGCCATTATATGGTCCATCTATCCTATGAAGGTCATCATAGTAAAAATCATATGTGGCAACAAAGCTTTGTACAAATGAGCCAAGATTTTCCCCTGGAGCTGCTTCTCGAGCTCGAATGCATATATTTTCTTAGAAGATTTGGTTACACTGGACTCTTCGTCCATCCTCATTGCAACGTCCATGACTCTATATTAACTCGCATCTAACTTCAAGTAGCCTTCTTTTTATGGCTCAACCAGTACTTCAGGGAAATTTTCAATAAACATAGTTTGCTTCACTTTTAGTTGTACTACCGACGCCTCGATTCTTATTTGCTCACGTTTAGTTCATATTTTTACCTTACGTCAGACTCCTAAACCATTGTTCTTCACAAATTTAATTAATATCCAATCCTTGATGAGTATTTAGATCTTACATCTCATAACCTTCCAGTCTTAAGTGTAGTTTACGATGTTGTTGTTATACTTCCTAAATTTATTTACACTTCTACTTTCTCAAGGAATGAGCATTAATAACGACTTTTTAAAATGTCCAAAATCCTTAGCCTTTCAATAAATCATGGCTATAGTTCAAGTTATCTTAGTTTAGTTATTCTCAATGTTATATACCATGTGACTTTCTGTGTGGGTACGCCCTCAGGCCCACTTGTCCATTTGATCAGCCTCACAACTGGTTTGGTGGTTCCCCTTGATGGGACGACATGCCGATACCTCAAAGTTGCGAATGAGATTGAAATTACTTGATCAATCATTTAAAGATTATGAGTTTTCTCGTTAAAGGTTATAGGTGGCGATTTGCAGCTGGAATTTACCAATTAGGTCAGAACATCAGCTGCATAGTTTATTCCATCTTGATTTGTGACTCTACGTGGAAAGTAACCTGCCAAAGGACAATTGCTTATTCTTCATCTTATTTTATGCTAGTAGCCTTAATAAAAATTTCTAAATGAAAGAAGCGCATGCCATTTTCTCATCACAACCCTCGACTATTCTTTGTTTCCACAAATCTTCGAGTATAATCTCTGAGACTTTCATTCGGATCTTGTTTAAAATACATGATGTAGTCCCCATCTCTATTCCATAATCTTACTTCTATGAAATTGGTCCTTAAATATAAATGAAAATACTCCGAATCTTTAAACATATTAGCGTAGTAAGTTGTTAAACCCATCCAGCGCAGTTCATTTAAGATTCATAGATAAATATATGCATAGCAAGCGATCAGCCACACCGAAACTAAGTATTACATTTTTGAACTGTTTAATATGTTATCCAGGGTCTTCTCCATCTTAAAGTAATCAAATATCCGAGGTAGCTCTCTAGATAAGAATTTTAGAGGTAGAGGGTACCGAGTTATACTCGACCTTTGCATGTAAAAATAATTATAATTCCGCACTGGGTGTTGACCCAAACCTTTGTAAACTTCCAAAAATAACTGATTATGAATAAGATGATATGGGTTTGAGTAAGATGGTTTCCCATAAACATTCATATAATAATGCCTGACCCATGCGTTGGACCCCAGAGGGGATTAGTCCATAGCGGAGGGGGTTGAAAGGTTGGTTAGACATGTTATTCAAAGTTCTTTATCTCCATTTACAATAAGTTTTCATTTAAAACAATTCAAATGTTAGAAGTTTAGGTGATTTTTACTTCACCATTTTGGTTCAGTTTCCAGGAAACTAGATCAGCCAACATTTTAACTTATCGACTCAAAGCCTTAACTCTCTGTTTGAACAATATGAATTTAAGGTAAGGAAAAATATCAACAATCAGGAAAAGGATGTCGGTTATGCAACTCACCTAGCCTAGAGAGGTGAGCATCTAAGATGAGCCAAACTACCATGTAGAGGTGGAAATCCTTTAACACGCATGGTCGACCGCAGCCCCATCTGCCATTTATATGGACAACATAACCTTATTCTTTCAGATAATGGTGAGGAGGAAAATAATACGACCTTCTTAAAAAACGAAAGGATCGATAACCCATCCCAACAAATAAACGAGCCCGTACAAGTCATCAAGAGAATTGTTGCAGCTCAAGAAATGACGGGGCACTCATGTCCCCCACTAGCTCGTTCAAGAGAAACTCATTTGTACCAGACCCAAAATGACTTGGCTCGGGAAGAGCAGCAGAGCCACCTATGATAGCCAACCATCTAGCACTAGTCTCAGATCCTTTTTATCAATCTGAGGTCGACCACGAGAGAAAAAACCTGAGACGGTTGTCACTCACCAACGATTAGACCAATAACATTGACATGTTGGGCGAGGTTATAATGAAGTGGCCATGAGTCATTGATACTAAACTGATTAAAGCTCAGTTGGAGCTCATGATTTTCATATAGATAGATGAGAGTTATCCAGAAGGGTGACGCCCCAAATTAGAGAAGGAAGATCGGTTACGCCTGACACTTTGGAAGCTACACCTACCTTTGTAAGCGTATAAGAAGTAAAAAATTTACTCCTATGATCGAGGATTCTCATCGAAAAAACACTCGCTGACCTATACATAATGAAGTTGCAATACTTCAAGAGCACTAATGATCCCGAACATCACATGTACTTTAGGAAGCTCATGGAATACCTCCAACACGAGGATACACTCATGTGCGGTTCACCCCCTCAGCCTCTAAAGGGATACCTTGGTGTGGTTTTACCAAATGCCCCAAAGTTAAATCCACACCTTCCGTTAGTTAGAAAAACTATTCATGGCCCAATTATCTTTTAAGAAATAAATGAAGAGGGGGCTCGATTCTATGTGGATGCTCAAACATATATAGTGCAAAACTTTGAGGGAATATATATCACGGTCCGTCAACCTTAACACCAAGTTGGATGATTTCCGTGAGCATTTAAAGTCATCCACGGATTGCCAAGCTCTACCGCTGAATTCCCCGTTTGCCAAATCAGTCAGGAAGGTGGAGCCTCTAACCATTGTTGAGCTCATCACCCGAGTTTAGAAATATATCAACCTCATGGAGGCTGAAATTTAAAAAATGTTATGGTGTACAACATGCCTCTCGAAAGGTGAAGATGGTGGCGTTTTCCAAAGAGACCCCAACACCAGACCATCGTTGCAGTGTTTCCATCTGGATGAGCAAGCCAACGAACGACGTTAACTCTATCCAACGCCTACCTTTACCACCACATAAAAAACACTGACCTTTTGGACCATTTGGTAAAGATGTCATGGCACCCGAAAACCCAAAAATACAACAAGAAATGCGAGTATCACCGGGACCACGTGCATACCATAAAGGAATGACAAGTGTTAAAAACAGAGCTCTAAAAGCTAATTTAGAGGAGAAATATGAGAGATTTTGTCAAAACACCCAACAAATACTAGCAAAAATGGCCACGTAGCCTTTGACACTCCCCATGGCTCCCACGATCAAGGTAAGCGGGCATGGGATAAGCTGGACAGACTAGAGTCAGGAGGAGATCAGGTTCCTCACTCTCTATGGAGGCACCACAAGTCAAACAGGTTTTATGTATAGTTCCCGCAAGCGCTACATCCAAGAGCTAACCTGTTTGACTGATAACGGCTATAAGCTAGACTGATAACTTGCATGATATTTAAATTTACAAATTGGTAGAGCAGAGGAAAGCTTACACAAATTAAGGAAGCAACAGGTGAGAGAGCGTCCTCTAAAAATAGACATGGAATCCAAAGGACCAAAGTTCTTTCCCAAAGCACGGGAGCTCGTCTAGAAAGCTCTAAATCTGGCTGGTAAGTAGGAGGAGTACATGCATACTAAAAAACGAGGCATACGGAGATACAAAATACAAGTAAATGTATGACATATAGCTGCATACTTTACTTCTAACAAGAGGTTGGTAAAGATAGTTCGATTCGAAAGGAAAACAAAGCTTATATTACAATAAAGGAATGAAAAATATACCCACATTACAAACTAAGAAGGCTACACCAACCCCTCCCCCCCTCCCCCCCGATTTAAATATCACATAACAAGAACTTGTGCTTTCTCTATCATGAACCTAAAATATGCTTGCATGCCATACCTTTACCTCAAGACAAAAAATTGGTGGAACGAGATTAGAAAATCCAGCGTCAATTTGAGCCTCACACGCTCTGATAAATTGGTCTTCAAAGTCTTCAACTTGCTACATGGCACATGCCCTCTTATCTTATGTCTCTCTTATCTTCCATATTAAAATAAATCACTTGGTATATGTTAAACTCTTCTAAGATCCATGTATGTCACTCATAAAAAATTCAATTAGGGGAACCATAAAAGGAAAAAAAGGTAGTAGGGTGAGAGACTGTGGTATCAGAATCAACACCAACATCACAATCAGATAATTCAAATGTCATGGTCGGGGAAACAAGTGGTGCATCAGGAAAATATGATATATCATAGTACAAAAGATTATCAAAGTGGACGCAAAATTCATATCATAACAAAGCTTGCACATTGTCTGGACGGATTTAGCCTCGCAACGTTTGTGGAAAATGTCAATGAAAAGGAGCATCCTCTTCTTTTGTTTCTTCTTAGTAAGCTGAATATCGTATCAATATTTTATCTCAGCCTCATCAACACAAATCTCCATTAGCCCATTCAGTTTGTTTACCCTCTCAACAGTAACCATACGAGAAACTTTCTCATTGATTGAGCCTCTTGACCCCCGCACATTATGATTTCTTAGAATTCTTTGAGGTAAACATGGTTTCATTAATCCGCGTAAATTTAGGATGAATAAAGCAATGGATATTTCAGGAACTGACCAGGCTCTCACTAAACAATATCTTTGTGAGTAGTAAAATACTCCTTCATAACAGCCACAACAAATGGAACTCTCTTTTTTCGCGCATTTAAAACTATCCAAATCCCTCTAATGTTTCTACATAGCCCTTGCATATCAACCCCATTACCTCTGTATAGATTTTCCTTCTCCCCAATTTGGTTAGAAGTATCAATCGGGGGACCAACAACGACGGTATGGGAAGATAGCGGATAAGACCACATATCTGCGTAAAAGCTTGGTCAAAATATGGAAGCCCTTTGAAACCAATTCCATGGTAAGGATACCTCAAGCACATCATTGTGAAGAGTAAGCTTAGACTCTGTAAACTTGGATGAAAATGAAACCACAAGAGTAGGATAGCCACGACCATTCGGTCAGTGCCAACACTTTAGGATGAGGTTGTGGCTCTTCATCTGAGTTGGCATTAAGGACCCGACCTGGGAGGTAGAAAAATTCAAACACCAGACTCATTGAAGATGGTAGGCTGTCAAATATATATGAAGTGACGGTGATAAAGTATGGTATCAAACCATAACTGCCGGGAAGAGTAAGCAAATAGAGATGAAATCGTACATGGAACTTTTTCTCAAGAAGATCTTTGGTACGTTTAATTGTAAAAAAATAAGGACAGAACATTAGTGAATAAGGAAAATCCATGTAAGCACAAGATTAAACGCCTGTATTTTGTGGCATACCAGGCTTGGTGATGGCGAAAAGAACATGTCCACTAGAGATAGACGAACAGTTACAACTCACCACAATGAAGTATTGCTCAAATTGTTAGAAAAGAGTCTTCTTTGTTTGCTTGAGAAAATAGAAAGAGGTAAACAATGGAATCGTAGGGGTAACACCCCTAATACTATTAATAGACGCCACCCATTTGGGTTAAGTTGGGTCAGTGGAATTAGCCCATGATAAGTAATCGATGTGAATGGATCCAACGAGAGTCGAATGCTATAATGAAAGGTTTAGTGAAAGAAGACGGTCTCATGACGTTAAAAATCGAGTGAAGTTTTACTGAGACACGATATTTGAATAAATATGGCATCTGGTATATCGTTCTTATGATGAATCCTAGATTTATTAATAACATCGAAGGTAGAAGACCACCGAGGCCCCAACCTTGACCCCAATCATAATTGCACAAAGGGATGCCCTCACTAATGGGGAAAAACTATAATATTCATCAAAAATATCCATCTCATCACTAGAGAGGGCCTCAATAGAATTAAAGCTACAGGTATCCTCTACCACACACGAGTCGATCCCTCACATATAACCTTCTTCCGACATAACTTCTAGAGAGAGAAAATAAATATTTAGAGAGTGGTTCTCTAGATTAAATAGAGAAATTATAACGTATTTAAAGAATAAGGACAACGAAATATGGTGATGCGACTTAAAATAATAATATAAAACAGAAAAAAAAGTGGTGAAGCAAGAAGTCATCTTGAATTAAAAGCTTGGAAAAGCAAGAAGTCATTTTGTAGTATAATCTTCAAAAGAAGATTTTGTCTCCATTTTTTATATATTGTTTGTAAGGTTTTGGAACGTTAATTCCGGGTACCACTAAGATTCCCACAATCAGTGCCACTGATGAACTCAAAATATTCTTAGGTGATTTCGGAAGCGAAAATATCTGTAGGAATACTTGTCTAAAAAATGTTTTTATAAGGTGACAGTTTTATAATATTAATGTTTTGTAGAGAGAGAAAGAGACAAAATGAATAAATGTAGCAATAATGGACTAATCATTGGCCTTTTTCCCAAAAAAGGAATATCCTTTATATATTACATGAGGTATGTAGTAAAATTACATAATTACAACCATTAAGATGGATTTCTCACCCCACTCTTTTACTATTTACAAACAAGTTCTTGGGGGTATATCATATAACCCCTCTATTTCTTATGTTTGCTTTACTTTGGTCCTAAATCACTAAATACACAAATTTAATCCTTCTATTTTTTATAATTAATCTCGCGGCTATCTATATTTTTCTCCCCTAATCATATGTAATCTGTGATAGGGTCATAACTTTGTATGTGATATGTGTGTGACTTTTGTGGAGTCCGTGCATGGTATGTGGTTGATCTGTTTGTAGTCTGGTGTTACACAGAGAATGTAGTGGGTGAGTGTGTATGTAGAGCTTCATAATTAGGTAAATTTAAAGTATGTTGTTGATTAAAGTAGTTGAGTCAGACTTATGTTCCCTTAAATACCAACTAAGTTTTCAGAACTATGAAATGTCGAGAACCAAATAAAGTAGAGAATAAACATGAGAACTCATATTCATTGAAGACCGCGTTTTTTGAAATATAGACTTCTCCATTAAGAATCAAATATTTGTAACTCTTATGGGTAGCAAAGTATCTTAAGAAGACACGTTTAACATTATAGAAATGAAACTTATGACCCTGATAAAGTCTGAAGCATGGAAAACATACACAACCAAAAAATCTTAAAAAATAATAGTATGATTTTTATTCTATATAGTTTCGTACGGTATTTTATAGATTTGAAACATATTAGGAAACCTTCTATTTAAGAACAGAATTGTAGAAAATTTCTCATACTAATATTTGAAGGGTAAGTTGGTTTGAGCTAGTATAGTAAGACCATTTTCTACTATATGTATGTAATTTCTTTATGTCCTACCATTCTGGACCAAGGTGTATGGACATAAGATTCTTAAATGGATCCCATATTTTTTTGTAATTGATATAAATTCTTTGAATTCGCATCCTTATTTATCTGTATAATTGTTTTTTCAAATTGAGTTTCTACAACTTTTTTAAACTAAACAAAGGTGTTGAATGTTTCACTCTTGTTTTTAATTGATAAAACCAAGTAAAACTACTAAAGTCATCTAGAAATCATATGAAATATTTTAAACCAGATAGAGTTTGAATGGGATAAAGACAACATAAACCAATATGCATAAGATCAAGAACATTATAGGCTGGGATTTATCCAATTGAAAGGCATCACATAACTTCAATTTATTTTTTAAATTAATAGGAATGTACATTAGCTCAAAATATAAGATAACAATTGATGAGAGGGATTTCCAAGTCTCATATGCCACCCTTCTTTTATAGAAAAAGATAAATTCTTACATAGAGACAATTTAGTGCTAAAGACCCTAAAATTTGACTCTTTTGAATTAATTGATCCTTCAATACAATATAACCCATCCTTACTTTTCCTTGTTAGAAGAACTTTACATGTTTCCAAATTCTTCACAAAACAAAAATATTTATAAAACTCTACATACACAAAATTATGTAATATTAACTAAGATATAGATAGCATATTTTTAGTGATCCTACACACATTTAAAACATTACTTAGTGTGATATCTTTGTTTTCATGTGTTGGTAGGTTAGAATTTCATGTTTATGTAATAACATATTTATTACCATATCGTACTGTGACAGATTACTTACCAACAAAAGCATGCCTCTAACTCATCAAGCTTGGGTTTCCATTTACATGATGAGTTGCTCATAAGTCAACATATTATATTGTTAACATGCACATGTTCTACGTAGCATCTCATTTGTTGTCTTTATTAAAAAAACAAAGAGAGAAGTAGCCGCAGGAAGCGGCTAGGGTTTTGTGTTTATTAGAGATGTAATTCAAGAATTGACCAATAGTAAGGCTCTCAATATATAGAGAACTTAGAGCCCTATACAAGGAAACTTAATACACTGAATATTCTAACACTCCCCCTCAAGTTGTGTATTGGGATCACCAATACCCAACTTGGATAAAACTGATTCGAATGTTCTTGCAACAACTGCTTTTGTCAGGATGTCTGCCAGTTGGTCTTCAGATCTAACAAATGGAAGTTCGACTGTCCCATCTTTAATCTTTTCTTTTATGAAGTGCCTATCTATTTCAACGTGCTTTGTTCTATCGTGTTGTACCGGGTTCTCTGAAATATTAATCGCAGCTTTATTATTGCACATTAACTGAGTTGGACACTTCAGAGGGGATCCGATTTCTTTCACTATCTTCTTTAACCAAAGTATCTCGGTAATCCCCTTAATGATTCCTCTAAATTATGATTTAGCACTTGACAGTGATACTACTTTCTATTTCTTACTCCTCCAAGTTACAAAGTTACCTCCAAGAAGAGTAAAGTAGCTAGCAGTTGACCGCTTGTCGTTAGGATTCCCTCCCCAATCAGCATCTGTGAATACTTCAACATCAAGGTGTCCATTTTTCTTAAAAATTATGTCTATTCCTGGTGTGTCTTTGACATATCGAATAATCCTCATTACTGCCTTCATATGGTGTTCCTGAGGATGATGCATGAACTGGCTAACTACTCCCACCGCGTATGCAATGTCGGGTCGAGTGTGAGCCAGGTAAATCAATTTTCCCACCAACCTTTGGTACATTTCTTTATTCGCTGGTCTGGCCCCTTCAATTATCTTTAGTTTGTGATTCACAACCATAGGAGTGTCATTTGGTTTGTAATCCACCATGTCAACTTCAGTTAATAAATCCAATATATATTTCCGTTAGGGGATATAAATCCCTCATCTTGACCTAAGAACCTCGATTCCTAGGAAATACTTCAATCCCCCAAGGTCTTTTATTTCGAACTCCTTGAAGAGGTTTTTCCTAAGAGAGCTAATTTCTTCTTCATCATTCCCCGTTATAATCATATCCTCGACATATATTATAAGACAAGTGACTAATTCTCCTTTTTTTTTAAACAAGGTATGATCGCCATTACTCTATTTATAGCTATACTGCTTCATTGCCATTCTAAATCTCCCAAACCAAGCACGAGGAGACTGTTTGAGCCCATATAATGCCTTTTTCAGTTTGCATACCTCATTTTCTTGAAAACCATCAGAGAACCCTGGTGGGGGTTCCATATATACCTCTTCTTCCAAGTCTCCATGTAAGAAAGCATTCTTTACATCAAATTGATGAAGAGGCCAATCTTTATTCGCGACTATTGAAAGTAAAACTCTGATAGTGTCAATCTTTGCAACCGGAGAGAACGTTTCAGAGTAGTCTATACCATATGTTTGTGTATATGCTTTGGCAACCAATCTTGCCTTGTGTCGCTCAATGGTGCCATCGGATTTATATTTTATATTAAACAACCATCTACACCCGACTTCTTTCTTCCCTTGTGGTAACACACAATTCTCGCATGCATCATTCCTTTTTAGAGCTTCCATTTCGGTATTCATTGCCTCATGCCATTCAGTCATCTTCTTAGCTTCTTGAGCTGTTTTAGGGATTTGTTCAGAGAGAATAGTAGCTAAAAACGCCTTTGCAATCTTCATCATTCCTTTCCTGCCCGTTTTTACCAGATATGTAGAAGCACGAGGAACGTGTTCCGGTGAATACCGGTCAGGAGGAACCCCTATATTTTTTCTTGTGGCAAGAATCAGAGTTTGAGTTTTAACAAATGAACTTCCTGAAATGTCATGGTCAATAGCATTTTGTGAATTATGACATTGTAAATTGTTTACCTCTTGATGAACATTTTCTTAGGTTGATTCGCTGGTAGTATCCATGGCATTTATTTTTTGTTGGACATTGTCTTCGGGAGAATCATTGGTGGTAAGAACTGCCTCGTCAGTCTCCTTTATATTGGAAGAGGAGTGTTCAGTGGCGCCATCTACCGACTCTGTTGGCATATCCTCAAAGTAACTTTCATATAACAACCAGTTGAGTGATTCACTTACTTTCTCCCCCTGAGCACGTGATTGGTGGTCGAAAAAATAATCGGATTTTAAGAAGTCACAGTCCATGGTGACATGAATTCGACGAGTAACCGGATTGTAGCACCGATATCCCATTTGATGAACACCGTAACAAACGAATACACACTTTTCAGCACAAGGATTAAGTTTGTTTCGACTAGTTTTAGGGATATGAACAAACACCGAACAACCAAAGACACGAGGTGGTAAGGTCATAACAGATGGAATTGTAACTTGGGTGGCAAGCATTTGTAATGGAGTTTTATTTCCTAGACATCGGGTTGGTAGACGATTTACAAGCTATGTAGCTGTAGCAAGAGCTTCTGGCCAAAGAGAATGAGGAACTCTAGATTCAATCATAATAGCACGAGTTTTTTCAAGTAAAGTACGATTTTTTCGTTCTGAAGTACCGTTTTGTTGAGGTGTGTTTGGACAAGTGGTTTGATGGATAAGACCATTTGTTTTGAAAAAATTATGCATTGTTTGGTTGACAAACTCTGTTCCATTATCAGAATGGAGAATCTGTAATTTTTTTTAAATTGAGTCAAAATCATTTTGTAAAAACAAACAAATATTTCTGGTACTTCCGATTTATGTTTCATGAAGTATATCCAAGTCATTCTTGAGAAATCATCCACAAATAAAACAAAGTATCTGATTTGATTGTTAGTGGAATTGGGTGTTGGACCCCAAACATCAGAATGGATTAGCGAAAAAGCATAATCAACTCTAGTATTACTTTGATTAAATGAGACCCTATGATTTTTTGCACGAATGCAGGTTTCACATTTCTCATGAATGGAATTAGTAAAAAAAAGACTAGGAAACAAACTCTTAAGATAGCTGAAAGAAGAATGACCAAGTCGCCGGTGCCATAACCAAAGTTGCCTTTCGGTTGTTCCGTGAGCAAGCATGGCATGTCCCTTATGTACTACCTCATCAACATAATAGAGACCTCCTTGTTCAGTACCACGCCCAATGATATCATTCGTACGAATGTCCTGTAAAATGCAAAAAAATGGATACATAAGAACCACATAGTTGAGTTGTTTTTTCACTTGACTAATAGATAATAACTTTAAGGATAGTGAAGGAATGTAGAGGAAGGTTTTAATTTCCATTTTTTCCGAAAAAATAATTGAACCTCCCCCTTTGACTTCACAAATTTCACCACTAGCAGTCTCAATATGGGACTTCTTTGGAGATGACATGTCACCAAATTCTTTAGGATCATAAGATATGGTGTCCGTAGCCCCGCAATCAAAGATCCAATTCATTGATTTCTCAAACCCTTTGCCTCCAAGTTTTTCATAGGAGTTCGCCGTCATTCCTCCAAAACCAGTACCACTTGCTTGCTCATTTTTAGTCGGATCTTCACCGCCATTGTAGACGAAGTCCGTTTGACATTATATCTAAAACGCTGGTTATTTTTCTCCTTATGACCGTCCTCCCACCATTCTGGATAGCCAACAAGCTGGAAACATGTCTCTTTAGTGTGTTTCTTCATCCCACAATGAGTGCAATACAAATTGGATTTATCTTCTTTCTCTTTAGATCGGAATTTAAACCTCTGTACAGAATCTTTAACAGCCAAACCCATTCCAATTTCAATCGATTCACTATCAGAAGAACTTGATTTTAGTATATTAAGCATGGCCACTTCCCTTCGTATTGTAGCATATGCTGTTTCCACGGAAGGAAGAGGATCCTTTTTCAGGATATCTCTCTTGACTGGTTCCAGCTTGTCATTAATCGTCATTAGCAATTGATAGAGTCTTTGTTCTTGAGTCTTCTTATTGTAGATCTGAATGTCTTCTGGGTTTATCATAGGGTTCGGATCTCGCCTATCTATAGACATCCAGATGTTCTGCAGTTTGTTCCATAAGTCTTCTAGTGTATCAGACCCTTGCCTTAATGAATTAGCCCTCTTATGAAGGTCAAACACCTGTAACGAATCTGTTTATGTGGTGGCTAACATATCCTAGAGGGATTTTGCAGTGGGATATTGCGAGACATTATTCACCAAGCTGGAGTCAATATTCTGGATAATCCATGTGAAAACACATTGATCATCTTGTTCCCACCTTGTATATGTTTTGTCAGTTTTGGATGGAGGTGTCAGCTCCCCTGTAATGTGAGAACCTCTCCCCATTCCCCTAATTTCTTTCTTCATCAGGTTTGCCCATAGGGCATAGTTGTCACCACCGAGTTTAATCCTTAGGGATAAATTCTCGGGGTTAGTTGTTTGTTGTTGTGTTCCGAGACCATTTCTCAGAATGGCAACAATCTGCATTGTTAATTCATCAGGGATTTGACTGACCACGACTTCATTGCCAGCCATCTTTGTTGAGGATGTTCAGAATTCCCAGAATCACACGTTCTCTGATACCATGTTAACATGCGCATGTTCTATTTAGCATCTCAGTTGTTGTATTTGTTAAAAAACAAAGAGAGAGAAGTAGCCGCAGGAAGCGGCTAGGGTTTTGTGTTTATTAGAGATGTAGTTCAAGAATTGACCAATAGTAAGGCTCTCAATATATAGAGAACTTAGAGCCCTATACAAGGAAACTTAATACACTGAATATTCTAATACATGTACCATCACTTTTCTGCTCTTCAGTATATATGCACACTGATCACCTTCATTCTTTTGTTTTTTATTAAAGTAGAGAAAATGATCATCCTTAAAATAACAAACAGGTGTAGTATGACTAAACTTGCCACATATTTGGCAGGTTGGTTTGTTAGGTGAAAACTTGACACTTCTTCTTCCTCTATAGTTATGCATTCCTCTAAAATTGTATAATTATAGAGGACTAAAACCTATACCTTGTTATCTAAGGTAATCATTATTTTGATTGGGTTGCTTTTATCTTTTAATATGCTTTCTCCTTTATGAGTAACAAAGTTTGCATAAGCGAGGTTTAAGTTAGCTACTGAATATGGTAGGTTACATAGTTGTTCCAGTCTACCGTCAAATGTTTATATTGAGGCTTGCAGGTCCAACTAATTCAGTATCTCCTTATCTACTAGGCTTACGGCTATAAGAGTATACTCATACTCAAGTCCAATTAGGAATTGTGTTACCAGGTCATGAGCAGAAATGGAACACCCATCTAGAATTAAATTATCGATAATATTTTTCATCTTGTTAAGGTATTCCTTCAGGTTTTAGTTGTCATTTCTAGTTCTTTGAAATTCTGCCTTGAATTATGGATTATTTTTTTGGATCCAAATATCATTTTGGTTGCGCCTTACAAGTCCTTAGATATCTCATCCACCATCAGTAGGGTTGTTACGTCAAGGTTCGTAGTGTTGTAAAAGCACCTTAGGAGCAAATTGGTCCTTAAACATCCAGTCTTTCATAGTCTGGATTTTTAACTATATTGCTTGTTGTATCAACAATAACTAACCTCAAAGTTTGTTTAGTTTAATTATGGGTGGAACCATAGTTTTCCAAAAGAGGAAGCTACTCATGTCAAGTCTTATGCTATTGAAATTGTTAACTTGGTTTTATTGCAGGTTTTTGCTTCTAAAAAATGAACCAATGGACGGATACCCATACCTCATTGAGTCAAAATTCAGGATCGGTGAGTATTGTCTAGTCATTGAAGGCAAAAATGGTTCTTATACCAAATAAAAGTGAATAAAGTATTTGGAAAAACATAGCATTTTCCGTGCTTTTTTAGTTTGTAAAATTTATATTTCTTATTTTGATAACATTTACATTTCACAATTATAACCTCATATAGAATAGTTTGTTCCAGATTTTTATATTGTCGAAGGTAAGGATAGCTATTAATAAACCTTATCCTTTAATTTTTAGAGTATTTTGTTCCAGATTTTTATATTGTCGAAGGTAAGGATAGCTATTAACAAATTTTACCCTCTAATTTTTAGGTTATTACCGAATTACATATTATTGAATATAATGATAGCTACTTTCTTCTAATTCTTCTTCTCCTTTTAGAATGTTCAATTGTGGTAGGTGAGCTAAACCTTTTTTTTGAAAAGGTTTAAGCTTAAAGCCCATATAAAAGTCTCTAGCCTAGTTTTAATCCTTTAGGCCAAACGGAGTCGTTTCATCATATTGCTTAAAGCACGCTGTTTTACTATCACCTTAGGATTAGAACTGAAACACTCTTTAGAACTGGAACGCTCTTTTTAGTTCTAATCTCCTAATTTGAGCAGCCTCCTCTACAGAACCTGTCTCACCATTCTTCTTCTCGTCTAAGTTATTGTTCAAGTTTTCTTTAGTAGCCAGCCTTTTATATCACCCAAAACTTCTACCTTAAAGGTAACTTCACCCAAAACTTTTTCTTATTCGCTTATTTGACTCCAACCGTAGTTTTAAATATCAAAATCATAAGTTATCAAAATCATAAGAAAGGTACGCACAGAATAAAATTAGAAAGACACGACAGATATGGCCAACTCCAAGTACATATCTAAACACTATCTAAACATGATTCAAAAATACACATTTCTTTAATGATCTGCCAAGCAAATGAGTCTACTGCGACCTGAAAATACTCATTTCCATGGTGAATTTCCAGGGAACAACATTCCTCTTATTCAAATTTAGAGTCTAAAATATTTCTAACTCAAAGTAAAGCCTCTAAAGCCTAAGCCAATTACTTGAAGTCTGATACTTCTTTTGTATTATTAAAATCTCGAGAAGGAAGATTTAGAGTCTGCCCTGTTAGCTTCTCTATGTACGAAACAATGAGCGATTCTCTTTTTGATGCTAAAGATTGTTCCCGAACACTAGCTATTGTTTCTCTCTTGTGTTTTTCGCTCTCTTCTAGCCTCCACTCTTCTTCTTTTTTCCTCCTATCTCTATCAATTCTCTCAATCACTTTTACAACATTTCTTTGTAGATTTTCTTGATGATCCACTACTTGCTTCATCAAATTATCAAAAAATACACCCATTGAATTCATTTGGTCTTTCATCAGCTTCCTCTTCCTCTTCCTCTTGTTCTTCTTCTTTCTCATTTCCTCTTCTTTTCCAGTAAACGGATTCGTTTCATGATCAACACTTTTGGTTACAGGCCTTTGTTCAGCCTCCTCCTCGATCTTTGGAGTACGGCTATATATGGCCTCGAGCTCACTGAAAATACCATTATTGGTCTCATCATGGTTCTGAATCTTTTGATTCCTTTCGTGTTCTATAGCATCATCGCACTCTCTGCTACTACAATCAGATATCCTTGTCACTAACCTCTCACTGCGTCATTATAACAAACACTTAGAGTGTATAAATACAAAAAGGAAAAAATTAAAACAAAGATTGGTTAATTAACAAGATTACCAAACGGGTAGCTGATTAAGCAACTGGGTGGTTCGGTTCTTGAATGTATGTTCATCAAAACCAGAGCTTTCTCCGAATCCACTTTTCTCGTTCAGTCCAAGCTTGAAATTGACACTGAAAAATTGATGCAGGCCTTGTTGTTCAGGGTGGGGATGAAACTGTTGAAAATGTTGTTGTTGTTGAAACAGTTGATGGGTTACCGTTGGAAGCTGGTGGTGGTTTGATTGGAACATATGTGGCGGTGGGTTCTTTTGTTCCTGAAACGACACCGGATTCGGATGGTAAATGTGGGTTTGTTGTGGATTGGAAATGGAGAGAGTGGAAGAGGAAGAGGAATATTCACCACGGTTACTTACGTTATTCGGTTGTTGTGGTTGTTGATGGTGGTGAATGTGTGGTAATCCATATCCGGTACTGGGCTGCATTATCGAGGCAGGTTGTGTTTTCAGCTGAAAAAAAAATGAAGAAGAAACCGGTGAATATAAGTATTGTTTCGTTGTTAGGGTTTTGAACAATGACGAAACGGAACGAGATATTGTATATATTTTAGTTCGCTAAACAGGGAGGTTTATTTCAAATTTTAGATCATGTATCCTCCGTGATCTTATTGATTTTTTTTTCATAAGTCTTGTATTTATTAACATGATTGAAATTATAAAGATTAAATTTGGTTAAAAATTACTGTAATGTATCAATCTAGTTATTTTTTTTTTCATTTTTATTTTTCGTGCATCTTTTTAGTTTTAAAAGTTTGCAAATTTAGTCTCTCGCTTATGTGAAGTCTGAGAAACTAACCCGTGTCCCTTAGCTTTGTTGTAAGTTTGGTCTTTTAGAATTTAGGTCAATAATACTCCTTGTCTATGTCACCTCATACGTCAACTAAGCAACCACGTCATATTTATTATTTACTATAAAATTTAACCATTTACCATTTACTTTCACCTTTTACCCATAACTACCCTAGTTGGACCGGATCGAATCTAAATAAACCTAACCCAACCCAGCCCATTCTAATATAACCCAACCCAGCCCAATATAATATAACCCAAACCCGAGACCCGTTTAATTACCCAAATACCTGTTTAATCACCCAAACCCCCAATTAACTCAATCCGAAACAAAAAAACCTTAATTTATCCCTCCAAAACGTAAACTTCAAATTTCTAAATGAGAAACCCCAAAACGCGACTTCTTTAGTTGTTCTCCCTTTTCCTCTCTTTAGGTCTCTACTGAATTGCCTAAACAAAATCGAAACCTAAATTAGTAAACCCTTAGCCATCGACTTATTATGTTCTTAATCCTTAATAGATTTCAGCTAGTGGTGATTCTTCATCCTAACCTATAATGTTTTGCAGCCAAAATTCGTAAACCCTAAGTGTATCGACATATCTAGTTCTTCATTCTAAATAGATTCAAACCACTTTCCCGAAAACCCTAAGTCTTTCTCCAGTCGAAGCTCTTTCACCATTAAAATAACATTTTTACACAGGTGGGTTATTTGATTTTAGTTATATTCTCATAGGTAGCTGGATACTTAACTTCAGTTGGAATGAAAAACGAGTTATTTGATGTTGTTCTGGGTGTTATGGTGTTCTTAATGGTGTTGTTTTGGGTTTAATGTTGTTGTTCTGGGTTTAATGTTGTTGTTCTGGGTTTAGTGTTGTTGTTATGGGTTAAATGTTATTGTTCTGGGTTGTTGTGGTTTTAATGTTGATGTTTAATAATGTTTTTAATGGTGTTGAGGCTGCTGTTAATGATGATGTTTTTATTCTTTATCTGAGGTGTGAATGACGACTTGTTTGCTGTGAATTACCACTTCGATGGCAAATTAACTGGAAAAAAGAAATTGAAGTGCATTGGGGGTAGGTTAGAAATCGTAAACTTCATTAGCTGCGACAAATTTTTTATTTTGGAAATACATTCTATCCACGATTTAATAGAAGCATCAGAAAGAGGGGGACATTTTCTAGTTTGTTTATTCGCTGCCGGGTTCAAGCACTTCTCTCAAAATACTAGAGACAAATACAGATTGCTATGAGGTAACAAAAATGATTGGTAGTGATTGGTTAATGAACATATTTTCTGATAGGACACCTCCTCTAGAAGTGACATCTCCAACTAAACTAAGAAACATAAATTTCATTCCAACTATCGATGTTGAAGGTGATAGCAGTATAGTTGTAACTGATAGTTTAGGACTGTTTCATGATAATATAAATGTTCACACTGAAAATAAAACAAAAATAAGTGATACTAAAAACGTGGATGGTGATGTTACTGGTGGTGGTCTAGATAGTGTGGATGCTGATGTTACAGGTCGTGGTCTAGATAGTGTAGATGCTGATGATACTGTTGGTGGTCTAGACAGTGTGTACGTTGATAGAACTGGTGATGGGATAGGCAGGGTGCAGGTTGATAGAACTAGTGATGGGGTAGACAATGTAGTGGGTTCTCCTACTGTTGATGTGGTAGATAGTGTAATGGGTGATAGAACTGGTGATGGGGTAGATGTTGTAATGGTTGCTCCTACTGGTGATGGGGTAGATAGTGTAGTGGGTGATGTTACTGATAATAGGGATAGTGTTAGGTAAAATGTAGAGGCTGAAGGGGATGGTATCGACAGTTTGCAGGCTGATGGTGATGGTATAGAAGATGTGGAGGTAGAAGGGGATTGTATAGATGGTTTGCAAGCTGATGGTGATGGTATAGAAGGTGTGCAGGCTGATGGGGTTGGTATAGATGGTGTGCAGGCTGATGGGGATGGTGTAGATGGTATGCACGCTGATGGGGATGGTACAGATAGTGTTGAGGTTGTCGTTAATGGTAGAGACGGTGTTGGTGCCGATAGGGATGGGAGAGACAATGTTGGTGTTGACGACATCGATGACTCGTTCTTTGCTGACATTGACATGTCGCAATTTGATATTACTGAGAAGCCTCAACCTGCTCACACGAAATAGAGTGAACCTGGTGATGATGATAGTATGAGTGAAGACAGTAGTTACGATCTAAAACCATACAGCGAAAGAAAGACCGATGCCGATGGATCTGATACAAGCAATGATTTGAATAGTGATATTAGCTCAGAAGAAGAGTATGTCAGCAGCGATAATTTGACAGGTCCTCAAGACTCTGCAGATGGATCTAGGAGATTGAGGAAAAGGAAACAAAGGCTCAGAAGTTTCAGGATGCTGAAAGAAATTAGGTTCCTTGAGTTGGAGGTGGAAGTTAAGTTTGGTTCATCGTGACAGTTTAAAGAGAGTGTAAGGCAGTATGGAATCAAACAGACACGCAACATCAAGATGTACAAGAATTACAAACAACGTTACTCATTCAAATTCCTCAAACCAACTGCAAGTGATACATTTACGCAAGTAACAGAGGTTGTGAATCAGTGTGGAGGATCAAAAAAAATTTGGACGAACACTATTGTGGGCCAACTAACAGGAATAGGAATAGTACGAGTCATTGGCTGGCAAAACACTACATGAGTAGGTGGCAGGCAGACCCGAATTGGTCGATCGAGATTTTAATTGCGGATGTAAACAAAAAATACTTGGTGAATATTGGTAGATGCAAGGCTTATAGGGAAAGATCAAGGGCACTTAATCTTATTATAGGAGATGACTTGATCCAGTACCGAAAATTACGTCAATACAGGCATGAGATACTAAGGAGTAACCCAGGATTGACGATTATAATCAAATGTTATCAGTCAGTATTCGAACGGGTGTATGTTTGTTTAGATACGTGTAAAATGGGATTCAGTTCTGGATGTACGCCTGTTCTCGTGTTGGATGGTTGTTTCTTGAAAGGTCATTTTGGAGGACAGTTGTTGGTTACGGTTGTAGTGGATGCTATCCCATGGCTTGGGCTATAGTGGAATCTGAAAATAGATCGAGTTGGGAATGGTTCCTCTAACTAATAGGAGAGGATCTGAATATCCAGAATGAAGGAAACTTCACCTGGCTATCTGACAAACAAAAAGGTATGGTTCCTGCATTGGCTGCATTGTTCCCTAATTCAGAATACGTGTTTTGTGCCAGGAACCTATATGGTAATCTGAAAAAGACATTCCCATTAAAGAAGAACACCAACTATTCTGGGCATGTGCTAGGTCAACATATGTGGAAGAATTTGAGTACCACATGGAGGAAATGAAGGGATGCAACCAAGCAACATACGATTCGATGTCTGAAAAACCTCCATCACAATGGACAAGAGCACACTATGATGCTGAAAACAAATATTTCATGCAGACTAGTAATCTGACTGAAACGTTAATTTCGTTATCCTAGATTACAGAGGAAAAAGGGTAATCAGTCTGCTGGAGGGGATTAGAGAACAAACAATTACTCGCATAGTAAAGAAGCATAAGCAGTTAGCGAAGTGGGATCAAAAGCTATGTCTGGCAATCTAAAGGAAGCTGAACAAGATTATAAACATCACTGGTAATTGTTACGTAGGAGAAACTGGTGGACCAAAGTACCAGGTTAGAGAGACCAGTTTGTGGTAGATTTGGAAACGCAGGATTGTGCGTGTAGAAAGTGGTAGCTTTCGGGAATTCCTTGTTGTCATGCTGTTGCACTAATATTTTTAGCTGAGCAGGATCCAATTGATTACGTGGCTGGCTGTTATCATGTTGCAACGCACGATAAGATTTATTCTCACACCATTAACCCTATTAACGGGCTTATGCTCTGGCCTTCAAACCCTTACGAACCTATCATAGCTCCTCCAGCAAAAGTTGTTCGAAGAAGACAACAAACTGCGAGAAGGAAAGATCATTCCGAAAAAGTCCAACCACCATCAGCTGTTGAACCAAGTAGAACAAGGCTGTCGAAGAAACATAACACCAACAGATGCGGTATTTGCAACTGTATTGGACATAATCGTCGTAAGTGTCCAATGGTAACCCCATTAGCTCAAACCAACAATGAATCAGCTCCTTGTGAGTCACCAACAGCCCCAAGCAAAGTTCCAAAAGGTCCAACCCATACTCCACCACCTTCATCAAATACTCCACTACCTCCAACCATTCCTACACCACTTGTAACTCATACTCCAACACCTTCAACCAACTTTCCTCCAGCTACAAGCAATACTCTACCACCTACAAGCAACATTACAACAGCTCCATCCAACACTCAATCAACTGGAGGGTCAAACTACAATGTATAACTGTAAGTATTTCCTAATTCCAGAATCTATTACGTTTATATTTTATGATTGGTGTAAATAACTAGGTTAGGGTCCATTTTACAACAGGTGAGAAAGGGTGGAGTTGAGAATCAAACTGTTAAAGCTGATGTAAGTGTGTTTCATTCTATTTTTATGGTACCGTTTGATATTGGCTGCATAGTACTGCTTATTTAATCTTGTTCCTGATTGTAATGTACTGCTAGTTTATTGGGCTTGTAATATACAGTTGTTAACTTAGCTACTTTATGGGTTTATTATGACTGTTCTCAATGTGGCCTTGTTAATTTTAGTTTCTGATGGGCTTCTTGTGAGTGTTATGAGTGATGGTTAGTAATGGTTATTGAATGAGCTTGCTGTGAGTGTTGTGACCACTGCATTATAATTATAATTTTGTTATTTTCCGTGTCGTGAGTATTATGATTTCCTTGTAATGTACCACTGTTTTAAAGAATCCAAGTGGGCTTCACTATATACTGTATGTAGTGTAAACATATAGACTTGGGCTTAAGAAGTGGAGTCTATCCTTATTGAATGTTCCACCTATTTATTGTTGGTTGCTGGTTCCATTGGTTGTTGGTTGGTCCCATTAGTTGTTGGTTGTTAGTCCACGTATTAATAAAGTCTTGTTGAATGATTGCAGGATATTGTCATATACTGTGTTGATAGAAGAGCCCACTCACGTGGTAGACAATTGGAGAAACAAAAAGTTGTCCAACTTGTAAGATTTTCAACCTAGCTTTATTAAAGTTTATATGTATATAGTATTGCAAATGGAGGCTGCAATGTTTAAATTGATTTGTATTATATATAATAGGAAGCAAGTGGTATATTTTCTTTCCAGAACAACATAACCTCTCCTCACACTTCTTGGAAGAGAACAGGTGAAATGAAGATATTTAAAGATGCACAACAAGCTCCGTCCAATCATAAGAAAAGAAAGCTATCGTAGTCCTGTTTTTTAGTCTTTAATGGATAGTTAAACTACTATGGTGCTGTTTTTTGCAAACATATGAATGGTTAGACTACTATGTGCTATTTTTTGTAATCATGTGAATGTCTAGACCAATATAGGTACTGTTTTTGAATCATGTGAAGGGTTAGATTAGTATTGGTTTTTTTGAAAACATTGGATGGTTTAATGTAACGAAACATGAAATGTAATTTTTTGTAACTTATGATGTAAGTAATGTTTTATGGTTCCCATGATTTTGTAGATTTTTATAGATTTTTATTTTTAAGTAGGTTGTAGAATTACAGCTGCTGAAAATATATTACAGGTCACTTGGATGTCTTAATTTTTAACATATTATTAACAAAAACCTATTACAGGTCACATTAAAAATTACGGGCATCACAAATCATTTGTTCAAGACATTTTTTGAACCCATTTACATGCATGAGAAGTAACAATTACACTTATAGGTCATAAATACATGCATCAACAAACCAATTATTGATGCGATTACACTCATTATACTGGTTATAAGACTTAACAAGGGACAAAAACACAAGATCCAAATATAGTAGAATCATACATTATCATTGAAATAAGAAACAACCATCCAACAATTACAAGTCTTTGTTTTTTAACCCTATTACTTGACTTAAGGAAACTGATAACAATTACATAACAATTACAGTGGCTAACTAACCATAAGAAATCAATTCAAATACAATTATACTCCCTACCAATACAAACAGAAAACAATAATCTTCTTCATCATTTCACAATCTGCTTATAATCTTGAAACCCTCTTCAACAATCCATTGATAACAGGTTGTGACCCATTGTTAGCTGGGGGGATCAATCCACCGAAAATAATGACAATGTCCTCCTCTTTACAGAATCACAGTTTAGAGGAAGATATTTACTAACTCAGGAATATATTTACTAACTCGTATAAGGTATATGAATAACAAACGTACCCCGAAATTGTTACACCCAGTGAATCTTCTTCCTCAATTTGGATCGATCAAAGCAGTGCGGGTTACACTGGGTAACTCGCATTCATAAATAAAATCACCACTCGAGTTAGCAGAGGCTTTTGAAACTCTAGAGTCAGACATTTTAATTTTAAGACTTCAAGTGACAAGAATGGGTTTTGGTGATTGAAGGAAGAAGAACTGAGATGGAGAATAAATGAGAGCTCATAAGCTTGTTAAATCACTAGACTGAATATAGATAAATAGAAGGGAGATGGAGAAGAAATGGGGAAAACAAAGGCTATGTCAATGAAATTAGTTTTTTTTATTTATAATTGATTTAATTGGGAGTTTGGGTAATTAAACGAATTTTGAGTATGGGTTATATTAGAATGGGTTAGGTTAGGTTAGGTTTATTTAGGTTCTACCCGGTCCAACTAAGGTAGCTATGGGTAAAAGTTGAAAGTTGATGAGTCCGGATTCTGTCGCCACATTCTATGAGAACCGGACAGGGACAATTTGGACAATATCCACATTACCGGACAGGGGCAGTTCGGACGCCATCACCCATTGAACTATCCGAACAGAACTAAAGTACTTAAAATCTAATCACTTTTTGACTAAGCTGCCTGTTCACTTATTTAGAACTAATGGGTCCTTAAACTCGACCCGAATCCATTAAACACGAACTGAAAGCCCATGTGGCCCAAATATTAGGGTATAAATACCCAACCACCAACATTAAATGAGGGTAATGAAAATTAAATACAACCAAGCAGCTTAATTCTCCCTCTACATTATACCCAAACATTAAATACTCACAAAAATCCACAAAACTCTAAACAGAAGTTACAAACTTACCCTCATACAAAAATAAACCACACCAAAAGTAAATGGTAAATGGTTAAATTTTATAGTAAATAGTAAATATGACGTGGCTGCTTACTTGGCGTATGAGGTAGCATAGACAGGGGCATTATTGGCCCAAATTATGGGGGACCAAACTTGCAACAAAACTAAGGGACACGTGTCAGTTTCGTAGGCTTCACATATGCGGGGGGACTAAATTTACAAACTTTTGAAACTAAAAAGATGCGCAAAAAACAAAAATGAAAGAAAATGACTAGATTGATACAAAGAGTAAACATGAGGACTAAGAGTGATTTTTAGCCACAAAATTTGAAAGAACTAATAATTAGAGGGTCAAGCTTTTACAAACTCAGATTTGTTCAATTTTTAAATTACCGCCTTGTGGTAGGAGATGAAAAGCTCGAAGAAGAAACCATGGGAAAATGAGGAATCCAAAAATAGTTGGTAGAACTAACATCAACAATTGATAAAGCTAGCTTAAATCCAGATTACAATTGTAAGGATGTATCATTTTTTATCCATAAAGAAAAGATTATTGGCTGCATTTGGGGTAACCCGTGCCCATGCTCTCTAGTACGTGATAGCTCTTAAATGATTTGGGGCTTGAGCAAGATTGAAATCCATCTTCTTTCTTTTTTTGAGGGATTGCTTCGAAATTAAATCAGCTGCTTTCTTATGCTCTTGATAGATTTGGGAAACAGATATTGAAGAATCGATTAATTTCCCGCAGCAGAAGATAATGGGATCTAGATACCGAACAACTTTCCCAAAAAGAATAAGCTTCACTAGGATTTTAGAATCGAGTTCAATGACAAGGTTGGTAATATTGTGAAACTGGCATATCAAAAGTCCATCCAATAGTGTTCTGCACTCAGCTACAATGGGAAGATTTTTCCTATAGATTCTCTCAAACCATAGGATGATGTTTCCATTATGATCCCGAATGAGGCCTCCACTACTTAATTCTCCAGTGATGTTGCAAGCTCCATCAGTTTTGAGTTTGAAATGATTGACTTTAGGGTTCTTCCATTGAAGAGCATAGCCAAGCTTTGTGGGTAGCAATGTGGTTTACACAGCTCAAACTAATAGCAGCCTTATAGTCTTTACTGCAGTGAGAATTCTTTAACAAATTCCATTTGTCAAGACCCTAGAGGATGAAGGTAACATAGTCAATCATCGACTTAATTATGGGATTCATTTATGTTTCTTTTTGTTACGAGACGTTCAGATAACCCAAAATATTACTAGGGGGAGAATGATGTTGCATTCTTTGGAAGATGACGAGTACTAGGATCAAATTAGGTGAGTAAATGACATGCTGTTTGAAATGGGAATCTTAAAGAAAGAGCTGAAAAAATCCAAACAACCCAGGATTGAGGGCATTACACGAGAATATGATTTGTTGATTCTGAGCTATTGCAGAATTAGCACTTTGAAGCTAAATGAAAGTGCTTCATTTGGAGATTAGAATCAGAAGGAATCTAGTTAAATAGGGATCGTCATAAAAAGAATGAGCATTTTTTGAGCGTGATAGAATCCAGGTCTTTTTTAACAGATTGGATTTATTTCTTGTAGTCTTGATGGCATTCCACGTATTTTTTGAGTTAAAAAATTCATCAGCAGAGAGTGACCAGTTGATTGAATCATGGTTATTGATTAGAACTTCCTTTTCAATATATATAATCTTAAAATTATCATTATGAAGAATATGATGCATTTTATATATGAAAAATTAATAACCATCATAAACAAAATACTCGACTAATTTTTCCTATCGTTTCAAAGTTATGTGCCAATATTATAAAAAATGTAGCAATTATTTTTTATTAAAAAATAAAAATAAAATAAAATAGTAACGTAATAAATAATATTAAATTTTGTAACTGATATATGGAAACAACATTTAAAATGTGTCAACAAATATTTTCTAAAACAACATATATTATGACTAAAAATAGTATCAATAGTAGTCCAATTAATATTGATCACCAAGTACCAATCTGTTAAATAGATTAGTCAAAAAATTCATATGCAAAATTATATTATTGGTAATTAAAAATCTATTTATGCAACCAATTTATTACTAATTCCGCAACCAAATATTTTTTGTTTTTTCACAACTAGAAATTTATTTTCACAACTCAATTACATGTAATTCTGTAATCCAAAGTAACACTTACAAATATTATTGTAGGATACAATTAAGATAACTGTAAATTTACAAAGAGAACAAGATATCAAAGATGTAGTTGTACTCTTCATATTGTATGGTTGTGCAACACTACTTTTCACCATGTTTGGAAAAAGATTAGCTACTTCGAAAATCAAATATGTTGAATAATTTTCAAAAATCAATGAGTGTGATTGGAAAAAAATAAATATGAGACAAACTAATGAATTGAGTGAAAAAATGGCGTAAAAGTACACTATATATATAATAAATTATAAACAAAACAGTACTTCATATAGCAATTTCTTATCATTATGCAAGATTGTTTTTCAAGAACACACAAACCTTGAATTAATCTTTAAAATAAATTAAACTATACCATGATTCTTCAAATGGTTGGCATTCGAGAGTAGATGTGATCTAACATCGAATCACATATTTGATCAGACAATGTAAGTTTATAAATGATTTTTGTGAAAATATTTAATTAATAATTTTCCTATTATGATTATAGGTTCATAAAGGAGAAATTCAATTAAAATAAATATAGAGGTTGACATTTACAAATGATGTAGTTGAAAGTGATTAAGGTGTTGTTGTTGAACAAAATCAACAACCAACACATGTTGATGAAGAAATTAACGAAAGAGATGGTGAAAGGGATGAAGCGGATACTGAAATGAATGAAAAAGATGTTGAAAGGGATCAACTGGATTCTTTTGTTGGTGTTCGGGAGCATGTTATTCTCCAAAAAATAAGAATAAAAAGAAAATAATCATTTTGAAATATGATTGCGACAAAACTCCAACTCACATATTCTAAGAGATTTAAAATACCTAAAAAGATGATATCACTTTGAAAGAAGTTTCAGAGAGCATGAAACTCAAATAAAAAATAAAAAATCTTCAGGAAGAAGTCAACAACTTGAAGAATTAAAATCAAAATGTAACTTTATTCGTTTTTTCCAACTAAAAATATATTTTCGTAACCATTTTACTTGTAACTCCACAACCTTTCAACATGTAATTCTGCAAACTTATTTTTTTCACAGTTAAAAATCTACATTTCGTACCCATTTTACTCGTAAATATGCAACCGTATAACATGTAATTTCACGACTATTTTTTATCACATCTAAAATTGTATTTTTGTAACTCAATTGCACGTAATTCAACAGCGAGACTTTGAAAAATCTATTTTAAATTTCTCAATTAAACGATATGGGCCTAGAGGACCTTAATACACATATTAAAGAACTGAAAATAAAAGGTGACGAACTCAATCAACATATCCATGAACTACAAGAATCAAATATTAGTCTTATTGCTTATGTTGAAAATTGAATAAGAAATTCAATCTGCCCACAATAATGTTCTTTCTTTAAATGAACAAATCAAAGGAATTAATGATGCCAATTAAATATCCTAACTAATAGAATAGTTGAACAATATTTTCTAATTGAAAATACGAAATATGTTCTCAAAATACAAGAAGCAGAGCTCGTTAGCTATAATCTATCAAAAGCATTGACATTCCATTTGTTACAACCTTCTTAAGTAAACATGTTGAATTCTAGAATGAAGTTTTTTTTGTTGAATTCTTAGACATGTTGGAGATTTCATATGAAGATGAGCTGGAATTATAAGGTAATTATGCATCTAACATGTTAATTACGCACCCAATTTGCTGGTAATTTAACATGTAATTATGCAGCCGTTTATTTTTTTCACAATTATTTTTGCATTTTTTCCACACTGTTATCATCTGCATATACTTGATGCATATATATACATATATATATATATATATATATATATATATATATATATATATATATTATGCCTATTAGAAGAGTAGATCACAATATCACAGTGTTTACAAACTTTTGGTTTAGATATGCTAGATCTAAATCTAACTATTAATTTAGTTGTACAATAATTTCTTAATCTAACTATTAATTTAGATCTAAAATAAAAGTTATAAATTTCTTAATCTAACTATTAATTTAGTTGTACAATAAAAAATAAATCATATGTTACCCAAATGATTGAAAGAATCTACAATGAGAGACCTACATTCACAAGTTATGTCATAAAAAACTAAGGAAAATGTAAATTAAATCATTGGGTTTCATATATATATATATATATATTTGATTTCGACAATGAAGATGTATTCAACTATAACTTTTTCAGGTGTTCAAAAATTAACCCGACTTCAAATATGACATTATTGATTTTATATTTATATTTTCTCAAAATGTATACAAATGGTTGTGTCAACTTGATTTTGCAGTAAAAATACTGTATTAATAGGTAAGTCATGCAAATAAGTGATCCACCAATAAAATTTTATAGTCCTTTAAACATTCCATAAAAAAATGGTTATGTTAATTGTAAGTCTTATGTTTGCGAGTATGTGAGAACCTTCATTACAATTGTTAATGTTTCCAAAGTATTTGAAAGAGATCTTGCATCGACCAAAATATCCAAAATGCTTAGTTTATTTTTAACCATAAACATACAATTATATATTGATATATGCTCTTCTATTTAAGTCACAACTATAAAAAAAATATTGTATGTCTCAAACTACATTCTTTTCTAGTTTGGAGTGTTATTTTTATTTTATCGTTTATTATATATTATTATTATTATTTTCACGCATATAACTATATTATCTCACCTAATTTTCCCTTAATTTAGCAACCAATAATATTTTTACAACTAGCCCCCAATGGGGTAGCCGAGTTGGTTGAGTATGGCATTCTTATGATCAAAAGGTCACGAGTTCGAGTCCCTCTACATGCGCTTTCTCGGCTGAGCCTGTCACCTTGTGTGGTTTACCTTCTGGCATTGGTTTGCAGGCTATCGCGTCAGACTGAGGGTTTACCCTGTGCGCACTCATTGCACTCTGAGTAGCGACTGCAGGTTCCCTCCGAAAAAAAATAATAATATTTTTACAACTCAAAATGTTATTCCCCAGCCATTTATAAACTAATCATACAATCAATTAAAGCATAATTTTGCACCTAATTAGACTTATATCTTTTTTTTTACAGAAACCTTCTTTTTACACAACTTAAATGTTATTCTGAAACCAATTATTACGTAATTTCATAACCAATTAAACATCATTTTGCACCCAATTCAACTTTTTCTACAATAACACTCTTTTTTCAACCAAAATGAATGTAATTTCGCGCAAACTAACAATTTTTTACTTTTATAATTGAAAAAAATAGATATTGCATGTCCATTTCTAAATTATTTAAAAATAATAATAATATACAAGAAATAAAAAAACATATTCAATTGAAAAAACAAAAACACATTATTTTATATGTTTTCTTCACAAGATCTTTTATTATGACTATGTTTTTTACAATGCACGTACTTTACTTTATGAATAAAGTCATCACATTTGGACTGAATACATTTTTTCTTATGTCTTATAGTTCTCATTTTCAAGCAAGGTGGAAAAACAAAAGGAGATTAATTTAAACTAAAAATCTTCACCAAACTTAGTTAAAGATTGTATGCCTTGATTATAAGTTTCCTTATAAGAACTTGAACTATAGTTTGACTCCATATAAATTGAATGATTTCCATGAATACTAAACATAGCTGTCAAAGCATGTGAGCAAGGAAAACATTCAATTTTCGAATACCGCAAGAACATTTGTAGTTCAAAAAATTAACAATCATAACTGGTTCTAATTGAACTTCAAAGAATACTTATGTAAACAACCGAACAATCCATGTATGACTATCTTCAACGTTGCTTTTAATCTTCTTCTCAATAGCAAGACACAATTTGATATTCCAACATAAATAATCAGAGTAATGCTTTGAAATCTAGATCATAAGAGTAAGCCTAATATTGTCCAATAATTTTAAAATAGGCAGGCTACGAAATTATTTAATCTTATAATTAAAAGACTCAACTATACAAGAAGCCAAAACACCATATCGCTTACCTCTAAAGTACACGCATGTATATTTTTCGAGAATCATAACTTTTCATTTACCACATACTGTTGGGAATATGTACCGGACCCACATATTCCACCTCCGTATATAAGTATGAAACACACTCGATCTCAACACTAATATGATATTGTCCGCTTTGGCACCCGAAGGTCCTCACGGCTTTGCATTTGGTCCACTACCAAAAGGCCTCATACTAGTTGAGGTATGTTCTTACTTTATATACCGCTGATCCTTCCCATGTTTAACCGATGTGGGATGTGGGACTTTGGTCGTCACCCTAACAAATCCTCCTCTCGAACAAAGTACCACTTAGCCTCCTCTCAATTGACTTTCATCCACTCACTCTAATCAGAGATTGCTCCATCTGAGCAATAGAGCTTTTTACAGCGGATCCATATACTCACTCGACCATCCTGCCCTTGTTCCTTAGCTCCACTATCCACTCCAATCAAGTACCACCGCTTGATGAGTCATGGACGCTCTAGCTCCACTATCCACTCCAATCAAGTACCACCGCTTGATGAGTCATGGACGCTCTAGCTCCACTATCCACTCCAATCAAGTACCACCGCTTGATGAGTCAAGGACGATCCGAACTAGGATGTATATAGTAGATCATTCACCTTGAGCATGACTACTGGTTTATCATGTTCGACCTCCGAGAATATTACCACCACCGCGTTCCGTCTGGGCCTGACCCTCTGATGCCACGTGTTGGGAATATGGGGGTCTGGTCCGTATATTCCGTATCCGTATATAAGTAAGGAACACAACCGGTCTCAACGCTAGTATGATATTGTTCGCTTTGGCACCCGAAGGCCCTCACGGCTTTGCATTTGGTCCACTACCAAAATGCCTCATACTAGTTGAGGTATGTTCTTACTTTATATACCGCTGATCCTTACCATGTTTAACCGATGTGGGATGTGGGATGTAGGACTTTGGTCGCCACCCTAACACATACTTTAAGAAATATTTGCAAATATAAATTGAATAAACTCTCAGTAGGCACATAAGCATGATTTTTTAATTTCTTGACCATCTTAATTCCTAAATAATTTCAGTGTACATCTCAATGCATTCTTCAGATTCCTAATAAGATGTAAAGATAATGTGCATTTTAGCAATCAAGAAAAAACATTTGAGACAATATTAACTATATTTATGTGATGATCAATAAAACTGATTTGACGACTAAGTAAATGAGGCTTTAATATTTTCAAAAACCATTGTCAATTATCATGAATTTCCAGTCCTAACAACATTTAATGTTACTCGATACAGACCTCCGTAAGATATAATGTACTTAGTATATATTGAATAAATTAATTTAACATCCAATTAAAAAATTATATTTCCGTAATATCAACCTAACTCCGCAACTATTTTGCACATAATTGTGCAAGAAGTTAACACGTAGTTCTGCAACCAAATATAATTTTGTATTGTTGAAACATAGGACTATTTTTTCACTTACTTTTGCATATATTTTCATAATAAAATTAAAAAAAATCACAACAATAGTTTTTAACACCGATTAAAAAACATATTTACACATAATTACTGTTAACAAAAAATTTTCATTGTTACCATCTTTAGCTATTGTAGATAGTAAAACTCCTTAATGTTTCAAGGTAAACACGTGTCATCCATAAAGATCATGAGATGGTAAGAGTGAAAACTTTGTAAAGAAGATTCATAAGCTAAAAATATTATTTAAAAAAGCAGCTGTCTCCATCATACTCCATCACATAATCATTTGTGATGTTCAAACTTTTTAATGCCTTAAATAACCTTTTAACATGCTGAAATAAGTAGAACTATGTTCGTAAACTTCCATTCTAGCTTTATTTAAAGCAAGCCATGAAAAACGATAAGAAATATCTAAGACATAGTCAGATTTAATAATTGATTTGAACTTTTTTGAAGTAACATCATTTCTTGATCTAATATCATCGCATATCTCATTTGATATCAAATTAGACGTCGAGATATTTTCATTTTCTATCAAGAAACCGGGATAGCACTTATGATCATCCATATACTTTTTAATAACCATATATCCATTTGAATTATCAATTGAAGCATAAATCTCCATCGACATCCTTTGCTCTCTTTCATCGAACAATGAACACTAAAATTTTATTTCTCATTTATGAATGAAATTATAACTAAATCTGTGTTCGGCAGAAATCGAGATAAAACAAGACGGAATGAAATAACACCACCTTCAAATACCTTCAACCCAATTTCTGGTAACATGCTATTTTTTCTTATATTAAAAAAACTAACACCCGAACTAGGTTCTCCAATTGATATATTATCTTCAACTATCGAATCGATATTATGAAATAATACTCTATCCAAATCAGTACCACTCATACTTAAAAATCTAGTTTTAACGGTATCAACAATCTTGATATCATTATTTTGAAATTTACGGTGGCCAACCAATACAACCAAAGATATAAAATCACTTTTGTTGCATAGAAAGCAATTCTTATATTCATCAAATGAATAATTGACATTAAAACGGACCATAACCATCCAACTCACTTGCTTATTATAAAATCAACCATATTTTCATAATTTTCAAAAATATTATCTAAACAAATGCAAACATAATTATTTTACTTAAAAATAAGTAATGAAAATATTACAAATCTATTCCATAAAGTTCTACAACTAATATTCAAGAATCCATCAAACTTTGACATCATTCCGCAAGCAAACAACATTAAATTTCAATGACAGAACTAACACTAACTAATATTTCACACTGGATAGCTTGCTACCCACAAGACCTCGCCAATAGCACAAATGTAATTTAAATCCAATAGCACTCTCAATCTAACCAGGATTAAACACTGTAATGAGGCACTTGCCTCCTGAACTCATGTACAACATTTCATTATTAATTTAAAGCATTTTTATACCAAAAAAAATATATTTCACACTAACTAATTTTGAAATATTTATACAATAACTATATTTAATTCTATATATATACTATTCTATTTAACACTATTGTTATTGTTGTTCCAATTAAAGTGTTATCATGTGATGAAATCGAGATTAAATTTTATTTTAATATTTTAAAGTATTTATGCAATAGTTATCTTCAATTCTACCTATATTATTATATTTAACACTATCGCAATTAAAAAAAAAAGTACTATCGTAAGATGAAATCTAGATTAAATAAGATTTTAATTTTTTTATGTGTATTTTAAAAAACAAATATGTTTTAAAATATCAAATAAACTAATATTATTATTATTATTATTATTATTATTATTATTATTATTATTATTAATTGTTTATGGATAATACCATACATTTTGAGTTGAATCAATAATCACTAATTATGTTTTTTTGTTATTTTATTTTAATTTTCTTGGTTGTGTGGACGACTATATTTTCTTCGCACAATCAATAATCACTAATTATTTTGTTTGTCTTCTTTATTAGTTGTTCAAAACTAGATATTTGTGTAATCTTTTTATTTTAAATATTTTGTACCATTATTTTTTTTGTTTTTATTTCAATTTTTCATTTATTTATTTTCATGTTTTTGCGTTATATTTTAAAAATCAAAATAGTATTTGATTTATTTTTCTAAAATTAGAGAGTTAGTAAACCAAATTTGTTTTTAAATGAAAACTTTACAATACCGTATAGATCGTTTTAGATAATAATTCAATAAAGAATATTTAAAATCTGAAGTTATTTTGCTTTCTTGTGCTAAATAAATTGTTTTGATGCAAACATTAAACTGAAAATAAATTATGATAGATTTTGATTTGTTTCTTTTAAAATAAAATATTACAAATTTTATTAATATTTTAAGTAAGGGAATTCGAATTTTATAAGATTTTGTAAAGATAGTTTTAAGGAATCTTCACATTTTAGAAGATTTTAATTGAGGTATATTAGAGTTTAGAAGATTTTAGTAAAAATGTTGGATTTTATAAGATTTTTATATAAGACATGTTAGAGTTTATAAGATTTTAGTTAATGAAGTTTAGATCTTCTAAGATTTTTGTTAAGTATGTTGCATTTGAGAAAATTTTACTTAAAGTTGTTAGCAGAGATATGTATATGTTTATCCTAGATCATTATCCTTTTATATATTGTTAGTATCTTTATCTATATATAAAGTATTTTCTACATAGTATACTAGTAATCCAATCTACTAATAAAAACATCTTTAATTTATACATAGTATAAGAGCAGGTTTAGATATTGGGTTTAGGTTTTTCATGTCTTCTGTTATGATGGTCCGGTAGGAGAAACGCATTTTGTTGTCTTTGACTTTTTTGGTCGTCAAGCTATCGGTAGTTTTCTTGAATATGTAGCTAAAACGAAATTATGGTATCTTAGTTAGAATTTATGTTTATTAAATTATTGTTGTTAGTTGTTTGGGTAATAATATTTACAATTTGGGATTGTTTTGGTGTTTTTTTATTATTAAGATTTGTATTTTTTTGTAATTGGGTAGTATTGTTTGCAATTAGAATTATTGACGGTCTTTTGATTTGGTTTTTGTAGTTTTGATTGGATTGGTATTTGGATTTTGTATTTGATCTTGGTATTTGGTTTTGGTTTTCTTTGGATTTTGGATTTTGGATTTGGATTTGGATTTTGGTATTTGGTATTTGGTTTTGGGGTTTGGTTTTGGGTTTGTTTTTTAGTTTGGTTTTTGTATTGGTTTATGTTTTTTTTTGGATTTGGATTTAATTTTGAATTTAGTATTGGATTTGAATTTTGGATTTTGCATATTTCTTAATTTTAAACCGGGAATAAATATTTGATATTTGAATTGGAATTTGGAATTGGATATCATGAATTTCGAATTGAAGATTTGAGATTGACAATGGAGATATGATTGAAGAAATGTGAAGAAGAATATGCATGAAGAACATGTGAAAAATAAATCGTTTGAAAGATAAGAAAAAAATGACGCTTGAATTTCATTTGGAAGCAAATAAAATGTGTTTTGTTATTAGATTGGGTTATTAGTACAACTAGTAGAAATATATATATAGACAGAGACAATAACAAAAAATAATAGAATAACGATGTGAGATAGACACATAATATAAAAATAATATATATGCTAACATCCTCTCCCAAACTTATGATGATATAGTGAGAAACATTAAGAGTTTGTCAAAAAAATACCCGATGTATAAATTTGTGAAACAACACCAATTGTCTTCAATCTTTAAATGTTCTTCAAACGCCTATTTTATATCTTCCAAAAACCGACTTATTTTTCACATTTTCTTCTTCGCATTTCTTCTACCTACTATCTTCTTCCACCAAATCTCAAATCTTCATTTTTACTTTATAATTTCAAATTCCAATATTAAAATCTCAAATCTTAAATCGCAGATTAAAATTCAAAACCAGATTCAAACCCATATTCAAAACCAAATCTGAAACTAAAATTAAAACATAAATCCAAATCTAAACCAAAAACAAAACCTAAAATCAAATCTAAATCCAAACAAACATAAAATCAAATCCAAATCCAAAACCTAAAATCAAATCCAAATCAAAATACAAATTCAAATAAAAAATTTAATTAAAATTAAAAAATCGCAATTAAAAGACTAACCACAATTCTAATTGCAACCAATACTGTCAAATTGCAAACAATTCAAAAACCAAATAAAAACATCTAAAAAATCCCAAATTTCAAACATTACTTCAGATAGAACTAAAAACACTAATTTAACAAATATAAAATTAAACTAACATACAATAGCTTCACATTGTCTACATGAATTCCTTTGCAATAACTCGACGACCGAGAAAGCGAAATACAATCATTTTTTTCTTGCGGTGGATAACTAAAATAACTACCTGCCAACATAACGGAAGACTAAAAAAACTAAACTCAATATCTAAACAAGCTCTAATACTATGTAGAAACCAAAGATTTTTTATTATTATATTGTGTTATTATGATAATTGGTAGAAAGATCTTTATATATGGATAAAGATGGTAACTACAAATAATAGAATAACATATAAATGTATACTATAAAAAAGACTATATATGCTAACAATGACATGTCAAATTTATGAAATTTTAGCAATTATAGATTATTTTTTATAAGATTTTAGTTAAATCACGTTAGATTTTATAAGATTTTAGTGAAGTTGTATTTTTTTCACAATAGTAAATATTATTGCCAAAATTTATGCTAAAAATCCATTAAGTAACAAAGAAAACAGGAGTATGATCCTGTACTTGGTGTCAAAGGTAAACTAGTTACATTTTGAGAAAATATACATTTGACTAAAGATTTAATTTTAACTTAAAATCATAACCCTTTGGGAGCTAAGACATCTCTTGACTCTTACAACAAGGTTGATATATGAGCTTGAGATGGTTTAATCTATCTTACGCATCCGTTTTCTTTTAATCAGATTGCTTTGCCACTTTGATCTTGAGATCTTGAAGTTTTTCACACTTCATGATATACTTGTAGTGCATTAGAAAAATATAGAAGTCATGCTTGTAGCCTGCTTGGTTGATTAGAGCCATGTTATGTAGTCATTTTCTGCCTAAGGTACCCCACTCCTAAACTTTCTTATAAAATAATAGCCCTAAGCTTATCTGGAATCTGACCATTGTTATAATTGAAGTTTGATTTAAGCTCAAGAGTTCTTTTAGCAATCTAATCATCACCTACATTTTTTTGTCTAAAGATGAGTTCAATGGACATTGTAGAGAGGATTAACTTCCTAAAACAAGTTATAATCGGTGATATGTACCAAAGGACTACACTAGTGGTTAAAGATGTAAATAGAATACTATATTCTATTTCAATATCCACATTAGATTTTATAAGATTTTAGTTCATACATGCTAGGGTTTATCAAGATTTTAGTTAAGGGAGGTTAAGTTTTTTGAAGATTTTAGTTAAAGCATGTTATATTCAATATGTTCATTAAGACATGCTAGATTTAATAATATTTTAGGCAATACATATTAGATATAAAAGTTTATCACATATTAGATTTTGTGAGGATTTTAGCTAATGCATGTTAGATTTTATATGTCTTAAGGCATATTAGATTTTTCTTTTTGAAGATTTTAGTTAAGAAAAGTTAGATTTTATAAGATATAGCTAAGAGATGATAATATTTTTGAAGAATTTAGCTAAGACAAGTTAGATTTTAGAGGAGTTAAAGTATGTTAGATTTTATAAGAGTTAATGCATGCTAAAAAAATTTGACGATTTTAGTCAAAAACATGTTAGATTTTACAAGATTTTAGTTAATGATGTTACATTTTATAAGAGTTTAGTTTTCTATATTTGATAAGATTTTAGTAAAAATATGTTAGATTTTATAATATCTTAATTAAAAGATGTTAGATATTATAATATTTTAGTTAATCACATATTAGATGTTATAAGATTTTAGCTAAGGAATGTTAAATTTTGTGAAGATTTTAGTTAAGACATGTTAAGCATGTTAGATATTGTGAAAAGTTTAGGTAAGACGTGTTAGATATGCTAAAACATATTAAATTTTATAAGATTTTAGTTAAAATGTTAGATTTTATAAGATTTTAGTTAATTCATGTTAGATTTTATAACAATTAAGGTCGGTTAGATTTTGTGAAGATTTTAGTTAAGATATATTAGATTTTATAACATTTTAGTTAAGAAGGTTAGACTTTATAAGATTTTAGTTAAGGCATGTTAAATATTGCAGTATATTGTTATGTATTTTATCGTGTGATTAAATGAAAATTAATTTTTAAATATTTGTAATTCAAAATATTATAAAATTTATTTCTTCGTGTTAGTAAATGAAAATTAACTTTAAACTAAAAAAACTTAGCCTTTTCAAATTATAAAATTTATTATAAAAATTACATAAAATAATCGATAAATATGTGTTTAGTATATTCGAACACGCCAATTATATATAAACAATACACTATATAATATGTGAATCCATAACCTAATTTACATGAGATTTGTTTCTTACAAAATTTATTATTTATTGTTTATATATGTAAATAATGGAGGATAAATCTAATTCTTTGAATATATATCCTTAAAATGAATATGTTATATGTTGTTGTACTTTGAATCTATTCTTCAAAGAACTAGGAAGAAGTATGATAAATATTTACAAATTAAATTCAAACAAGTTAGAAAAAAAATCGAGGTTTGTATTGCTTTTTGGATAATGTTTCCGATTTGCATAAGTTTTCCATATATAAATTTTACTAATAGTTTTTTTTTTGGATAATTGTTTCGATTTGCAGAATTTTCCATAAGTTCTACATAATTTTTTTTGATTTTATAGAATATTTTCACAAACTTTGTTATTTTTACAGAATCATTAATTGTCGAACCCATCAAGTTAATCTTTAAAGTTCTAAGTTTTCATTACTTTCCTTTTTAAACCATATTTATGAATGTCATATGTCATATTTGGTCAAGCCTATTAATATATGCCTCATTATTATAGGTATTTCGGCTTCTCACGTGTGATTTTAAGAATGTACTTTTTGAATCATCGATGTCCTACAACCATTAAAGAAAGAAAAGGGAAACGTTATAAAGGAAGACAAACTCATTTGTAAATACATTGAGGTTCTCTCTTCGTATCACTTTAGTACTTAGATAGAGGGTTATTGGTTTAGAGATAGGGAGAGAAAAGTACTTCCATTAATAAACTCGACTATAAATCCTTACCTGGTAACTTAAACCACCATTCAAACCTCATCAAAGATTAAGGATTAGTGACAATATTTCATGAGTTCAAGAATCAAACATCAAAAGCTCGTCTAAATCTTTCTTATCTCTCCTGCATCAGTTTTTATTCTCTACCTTCTAAACAACACATTATCTCTGTAAAATTCAGCTAGCCACACATCCATCAAAGTCACTTCTTTATTGTTTTTTCCCTAAATCACTAATGAGCCAAGGAAAAAACATAGATCGGCTAAAGAAAGTGATGGGGTTGAATGCCTTATTGAGGTTGAAAGCAATAATAGGGAAGAATCTTCTTTCAATGATTCTTATACCTCTTATTTCATCATTTCCATTTTTAAGGAAATAAAAATAATAAGACTAGAAAATCCAAGAGGTAAAGATACATTCGAACACTAAGAGGTCCAAGTCAGGGCCGATGCATATAAAGATATTTAAATAAAGTCAAACTCTCTATGGGACACCTCAAGGGAACCCATTAGTAAGCCTGAGAATAACAACTTATTTCATATTTTTTGTCATACTGAGCTAATCATATGCCCATGTTCGCGCATATGTGCTTCCATATTCTAAGGAATTTTCAGCTATGAGCCAAATAAAAAATTATAAGCTTTACAATAAATATTTTAAGATGCAGACGAAATACACCGAAACTGGTGTAGGGTTTGGTAATACCGAATATGTTGTAGGGAATCTAAGGCCAAAGTGGTAAGGAAGTAAAAAAAAATACCAACCTTATGATATATCTCTTGTTAACTTAGACTTGAATGATTTTTAAGTAAATGGTTTGAAGAGAATCAAATACATATAATTCGAACCTAAGAATTTTTGGCAATCTTTCGCTTAGGGGAAATATATTTGAGAGTATCATGGTTCAACTACATACCCCAAGGGAGACTCTAGCTTTCACATGGGCCAATGAGATTGTGTTGTATACTTATATATTTTACTATGGGCTTTGAATTCCATTCCATCCTAAGCTTCTCAAGTTCTCTGAGTTGTTGGACTTATATTTGGGCTAGACCAGCTCCAATTCCATGGTAGATGTTGGACTTATATCTGAGCCAGGCTAGCTCCAATAACATAATCAAACGGTAATATCTTACATAATTTCTTCTAAAATATTAAAGATATAATTTGATATGGATGAGTTCATATTCCTATGTATATGAATCAATATCTTCTCTTCAACTACCTCACATTGCCAAACCAGTATAAACTAATAGATAACCTTCAAGATTCAAAGAAATATTAGACATATGAGTTTTATTTTTGTTTGGACGGTCTGAGAGAATGAGGTTTCCACCAGCAGAAGAACTCTTCACCTATCCCAAAGCTCGTGAAAGAATACATGTAAGGATATGGAGGTTGCAAAAGCGTCCTCATATCCTTAGCACATTGTTTGTTAAATTTTTGTTGTAAGTTACTTTTTTATTTTTATTTTGAAACTGAATTCGTCTTATTTTTTGGTATAGTACAAACATAGTTTTAGTTCACAAAAATATAAAGGGGGGTCGGTTCTTAGAACTGAGTCAATTCACTTGGGAACATTGAGGCAAAATGTTCAATTATTGCTTCAATAGAGAAAATCTTGTTTGTTCTTGTCTCGCATGGTAGTGACTTTCCCCAAGTATTTGTTACTAATGAGGATCCGGTAAGGATCCAGAGTATTTCAACATTTATAAATTTAAGCCATCACCAATAGTGATTTCCTTGGATATTCTGAACCTGCAACAAATGTTAATTTTATTGAAATTAAGTACAAGGTTTAGTCGTATTCTCGATATTAGTGTTTCTTTTACCGAGTTTAAGAAATAATCAATTTCACCAAATATATATTGATGTCCTCCAGATTCTCCAGAAAGAGGTCTTACAAGATCAAGACTTCATGTATAAAAATGCATAGCTTATGAGATGGTATCTATGCCGACAATGGATGAACTCGAAAAGTGTTGACGGGTGTCATATTTTTTGACTAACTCTTGAACATCAGCCATGATCTCAGGCTAGTAATACCCTACTAACATGACTCTTCTTATTTAACTATTATACCCTAAATAAGTTGATCCCACCTTATTATATAGTTCTTCAAAGATAACACATGACTCATCAGGTCCAAGACAAAGTAGGAGGGGTAAACTCAAGCATTTGTTTTGCAATGTCCCTCATATCAACACATCCTTACATGCTCGCGACTTCAAGATTCATACCAAAACTTTATCCGAATATAACTAAGTATTTAGGATAAATTATATTTTCTCTACTCTCCATTCATCCGATTATATAATGCTTACCTTTAAGGTTTCTTCTTCATAAATTCATACGTTTTTTCAAAGGATTGGCTCTCTTAAAAGACAACCCAACGGGACGCTGTGGTACATGCAAAGGAAGTTAGTTATTGAACCAATACGTTTTTAACCATATGGACTTGATTATAGTATACAATTTCATAAGGTTTAAATTTATGCTTAGGGACCTATAGCTTTCTAACCAGATGGTCTTTATATGACTCAGCCTAACCGAGGGCATGATCGATCAAAATATGAGGGTCACTTACCAATCTTACCCTCTTTGCTAGACATACAAATTTCAATCAAAGCCCTTAAATAGTAGCCTCATAATTATTCTTGTTGTTAGGATCTTGAAAGAAAAACTGATAGACGGATGTATGGCCTATCCTCAAGAGTTAGACCCACCGTCGGTTCGAACTATCCACTCAAGAAAATAACTCTCATGAAAAATAGTTGATCTCCAAGCATGAAACTTTGTTAACAAAAATTTAAGGCTTAAGCGTTAAGCGTCTAGATATGTAAGGATTATAAAGTATGTTATAAAAAAAAGGCTCGAACTTAAATTGAATTACCTTGGAAGTATGATTTTATTTTTTTTGTTGTCACAATCAAGGTATGGGAAAGCCAACCTATCTATAGGTACCTTTTTGTTGCATTAATTAAGCTTTTACTCACATAGTAAACATGGTTCAGATTTTTTTTCGAACCTCTTTTTTATCAAAACAAAGCTTAGGACATAGTCAAACACTACTAATTAAATATAAATCTTTTGGCCTATGAGAGGTTCTGACAAGACTTACGTGGAGAAAATATTCTCTTTGATATTCAAAGGCATGATTATACTATTTAGTCAATTGGAAGTGATTAACCTTCTTCAACAATTAAAAGAAATAAAATGCTTGTTTGGGATCAATTTATGAATATATTAAGAGTTTTTAAGATTTTTGTCAACACTTGAACTTCTTTGATGGATCTAATAAGAAGTACAGAAGTTAAGAGCATGTCCAATAGATATGTTAAATCATTTATAAAAAAAGTATGTTAGCTGGTTCTAAAATCATTTTAGTGAATATGTTAAGTTACATGTAAACTAACAAATTAAAAAAAAATTATCTACTAAAGACCCAGAGTCATTTAACAAAGCCATGTTGTGTTTTCTTATAAATTTGATAGTTTTAATTTTATTTTTTCACTTTTATTCTTCGTCTTCTTTATATTTATTTTTAGCTCGTTTTTTATTGATTGTATTAGAAAACTGAATATTAAAAAGAAGCAATCTTAACAACTTCAAAATTTAATTAAGTATTTTAAGAGATATAGTATAACAAAATCAAATATATGAAGTTATTTAAAAATATTCACAAAGATAAAATCAAAAAATTTATTTACAAAATTTATTAAAAATATATAGTTGTTTTATTTTTTTTTTATTCACTATTTTCATCTTCATTTTCTTTTTTTCTTCTTCTTCTTTATCCATTGAATTAGAAACTTTAAGATTAATGTTTTTTTAACAAAATCAGCATTAAAATTAAATTTATTAAAAAATACGACATAACAAAATCAAATCCTTCAAAGTATTTTAAAAAATTAACAAAATATTGTTATTTAAAAAAATCATTAAAAGATACGGCTTGAGGAAAATAAATATTTGTTAACAAACATATCATTAAATAATATTTCTCTCTCTTACGTGTCAGTCATTAACATTTAAACTTAAAAGATATGATTGTAATGCTCTTATACTTATAATTATGATGGATCAACTTTTATAACCTTATCATTTACCAAGTCACCAAGGAACTTTCTAGACCTAGGCTCTATATGATTCAACTTGAGATTGATAGCCTTTAGATTCTCGAATGTGGACTATGTGGTTGAAATCTTATCAGATCTTAACCAACATATTATCAATATTGAGCTAATATAGTTAGCGGAAGCTTTCTTAACCAAGCTTTGGTAGGTAGCACCAGGGTTTTCTAATCTGAAAAGTCTAACCTTGTAACAATATAAAACTCGATCGATGATGAATATGGTACTCTCTTAGTCATCAAGATACATTTGAATTTGGTTATACTCTGAATAAGTATCCATGAATGGAAGATGTTTGTTTCTATAAGTATAATTCATCAACTGATCGACTTTTGGGACCGATAGGGGGTCCTTGGTAAATGATTTTTTTAAGGCTGTTAAATTTATACACATTCTCCGTTTTTTATTTTTTTATCCAAAAAAACTAAATTCGATATAGGATATTGAGACTCTTGGATATGTCATACGCGAGATATTTGTCGACTTCAACGATTATAGTTTCAGATTTTTTGAATGAAAAGGCTTGCATATCCTACTTTATAAGCCTAATATCAGGGTTTATTAGAATTTGTGACAAAAAATATAGGAACAAAATCATGTTACATACTATGTTTTCCAAGAAAAAACATCTTATTTATTTGTTAAGAAGGCTATTAGTTCAGTTCTGAGGTTACCTTACAATGAATTACCAATCTTCAAACTTTTTCCTTCTTCAAACTCGAAGGTCTCGATATCATTTCTTTGTATCACTAGGCTTAGGTCCTCTCTTGGTTCGTCAATTCCTTTGATCTCTGCCAAAGACCGTATGATTTTTATTTCTTCAAACCAAGAGAGATTGCATAGCACTCCTGGGTGAACTTTTGTTTGCTTCTGATCACTTACATATTATCCCCTACGACATAACACATATATTCGTGTATAGTATAGGAAATAGAGACCATCATACCAAAACATGATCTCCCATATATTAAATTTTGAGAGATGCGAGAGTAAATTACTATGAACAAAACTCAGACGACTATACTGAAGTTATCATTGCCTAAGATGGCTTCAACTTCAAACTCTTCTATAACCAAGGAGTATGTGCATATAGAATTTGACTAGTGTCTCTTAGACCTTCAGATGGATGGAGGATTTTTCATCCTATCATAGGTTGATTTGAAAATGGTATTAATCATACTCTATGTTTCTATCTAGATTCTTCTTAACTCTACCCCTTCAGTGTTAGGTCTAATCAGAACAACATTATTGTGAGAACTTGCAACCCCTCAAAGATCATCATTATCATCAAAGATTATTTGAGGATGACGGGGCTCGATAAAAGTGGGTGAATGTGTACCCTTTACATTAAAATTAAAGATCATTAGCACGCTTATTTCTAGAGGTCATGGTCACTCCGGACAATAAATCTCCACCGAAAATGGTCACCAGATTATATCGGTTGGGATCCAAATCAAGGTATTCATTAAAAAGATCATGGTATTCAATAGAATGGTCCAACATCACCATGGTTCGGTCTTTCTTCAAGACTACTACAAGGGCTTTGACCTCGAGGGTCTTAATTCTTGTTTATGCCTGTTTTGGCTCAGAGATGGTGTTTATTCGAACTAAACTGACACAAGTCTTGATAAACATAATTAATTTTTCATCATTGGTCAAGCTTTGAATTTCTTGTTTCTAAATTCTACAATCCCTAGTAATGTGACGAACACTCTTATAGTACTTACAAAATCTGTTAAGGTTTCTATTTTTTCTCGAGGTGTAATCATTGGGATTGGTCTAAAACACTAGATAAATTCTTCTATTTTCTCTTAAATTGTTACTTCTTTCTCAGTTAACTCAATAAAATTATTATGGTGATTCCAATTTATCCTTTGGTTATCTCGGAATTTTCCCGGAGGCCTAGTCCAGTTTGGAAAAAGTGGTCTCACTTCGTCTTAATGGAAACCCGAGGACGCATTAATACATTAGTACTATAAATATAATAAATTTGTTATTTATGTAGAGTGGGATGTTGCTGATAGGCCACAAGAGTTTAAATAGGAGTTAAGTTTATGAGATTGATTAATTTGTCGAGTTTGTCGATTAAAAACTACCCCCAGTCTCATTCTCTTCTAAACTTTGATTTGAGATTCGACCTGAGCCATGAGCGTGCCAAAGGTTAAGGATTTTTCTTCATAATATCATTGGCATCAATCTCGAGAGTTTCCCTTTCGTAAAATAAGCACACATAATTACTTCATAATAATCTACATTTATATTTTTTGTCTGAACAAAGTGTCATGTATTATCTCACAAGCTTTCACGAGATTCCATTTACAATTTATGACATAATTATCATCACAGGTTACACAAGTTATACCCCGGGTTTGGTTTACAATACAAAACATGGTTGTTATACATGCAACAACATTAAAAAGAATACAAAATCAAAATTATATTCCTAGATTAAACACAAAGTAGTAATAATAGAGCTTAATGGTTATTTTTCCAAGGGAACTTAGTTCAGTGAAAACTATAGCGGACACCGTAGATGAGTTTATGACTTAGAGTAAATTAAAGGGAATCAGTGTCTCTGAATATCATGTCATTCATTTCCTTCCATAAATAATAAATGACAGCACATAACATAACCCTCCAATGGTGGCCACTACCAGATTTGGAGAAGGTCTAGTTAGAGGCCATATTAAGCCACAATTGTCAAGTGGAAGGAGCACTGGGAATTTTGAATTTTTGGGTGGCAAAGCCCCAGATTTTCTTAGCGTAGTCACAATCGAATAGGATGTGGTTAATCGATTCTAGGTTACATCGAAAAAAATGCAGCTGGGGCTGGTAGGGTAGCTGCATGCAGTTAACTTGTTCCTATTAGTGAGCTTACCCTGAATAGTAAGCCATAATATGAAGAAGTGTCTAGGAACATTATATTTGTTCGAAAGTAAAGAGGCCAAGCGAACTGTATCGTTGGATGAGGGAATGTATTTGTAAGTACTACTCATAGTGAAACTATAATTCCTATCATTTTGGGATCTAGATAAAAGTTTTCTCCCTATTAGAGGGGGGGGGGGCATTGGTTGATGTCGTTACCAATATCAACTAAATGTTATCAGTGAGCTATTCGTTCTGAACGAATGAGGCTAGGTCAGGTCCAAGAACCATTGCTAATAATTTTGGAGACCTTGGGTTTTCCCAGAAGACGGGCATATATGATTATACTTGATCCATAACGAACCACCATGGAATTAGAAAAGAGCCATAGATCGTACCAGATGGATGTAGATGATCAATTTCTAACGTTTACTTTGTAAATAGAGGCGACGATGGGTATGAGTTTGATAATTTTCCTCCAACACCAGATTAAGAAAGAACTAACAAGGAAGCGCAAGATGCTTTTGTCCTTAAATATTTTATTTGATGATCCAATCGGTCCAGATTGAGACAGGATTTTTAGTTAAAATATACCAAAATTTCTTTAATGCGGCGTCATAATTCCAAACTTTTAAGTTCAGGAGCCTAAGGTCATCCTTCTCTGAAGGCAAGGTGATTTTATCTTAGGAACTTTTAGCACCGATGATTTTCATCTTTGGGCCCGATTAGAGAAATCGTCTAAACAGCTGCGAAAGATCCTTTAAAACCTGAGTTGGGTGGATGAAGGCATATGCCTAGTAAACCTGGCTGGTGAAAAGGACGGATATGAGGAGTTAGAGTTTTTCCGCATATGAGATATGTCTAGCCATCCAGGAGTTAATACGGTTGGTGATGTTCTGGAAGAGAGGGCGGCATGGAAGTGATTAGTGGGACACCTAGATTTCTGAGGAGGATGACACCCTTCAAAACCCAATATGACGATGATGTCACGTCACGTGCCATTCGAGATGTCGGATAGGTATATCGTGCTTCTGTTGGGGTTGAAATGTAGGTAGGAGAGGCAGGTAAATTTGTTCATGGCCTTCTTGATTAAGCTAATGGAGGAGGTGTTAGCGCGAAAGAAGATCATGAGGTCATCCGTAATGGTAAGGCTTAAAATCTTTAGCTTATCAACTTCCAATGGATGCCAAACTGCATATATTGGCTCTTTTATTTTAAAAAACACAAGAGAACCTGCATAACAAAAATAAAAAAGATACTAGGATAGAGGGTCATCTTAGCGGAGGCTCCTTTTCCCTTAAAACTGAGGATTATATTCCCATTTATGAAAATAGAGTAGGAGGGCAAGACAATACATTGGAGGATCCAACCAATCATTTTGGTGGGGATATCCATCACATAAAAGAAATCTAATAATATGTGCTATCTTAAATTGTTGAAGTCTTTCATAAGGTCGATCTTAAGAGCGCACCTAGCATTTATTTTGTTTGTGTGATAATCATGCAAATGCTCATGGGTGAGAAAATTGTTGTCGGGAATGTTTTTACCTGGGATAAAAACTGTCTGGGTTGGGTCTACAAGGCTAGGGAGGGAATCCTTCATCCGAGCGGTAAAGATCATAGGGATAACCTTATATACGATGTTGCAACATACTATAGGGTGGAAGTCGTCGGTAGGATGGAAGAAGGACTTTGTCTTACAGGTAAAGGAAATTAACATTATATTCCATTAAGGCCAGAGGACTTATTACTATCTATAAAGAATAACACGTTCTTAATTTCCTCATCATTTGTAGGTTTTATCATATTGATCTTGTCGTTCGGGCCTAGTCTAGAGGAAACGAGATATCTAACTCTATCAAGGTCGGGGTAATTGGCGGGGGTCTTTGAGCCTAATACGTTGGAGAAGTGGCTTTTGAAGATGTTGGCTATTTGCCTCGGGTTTGAATTGGGATTACCATTGAAGGCATTGATGGTCATAATTTTACTACGGTCTCTACTATCCTAATATTGTTTTAGAAGAACTTAGAGTTGCAACCTCCAAGTTTGATCCCCGATTCTCTTGATATTTGCTTGAGAAAGAACTCTTCAGCTCTATTAAGGGAGATATAGGTCTTGGAGGCATGGATCTTATCCTCAATCAATGAGGTATTTGAGGCAAGATTAATCTTGGTATCGAAGAGGTCCTTCTCATCCTTTTCTACCATGTCAATAATGTTGCTAAAATCCCTTTTGTTCAACTCTTAAAGGGGGGGTTAGAGCTTGAGTAGTTTATAGCTCAACATGCTCACGGGTCACCAAACGCAGGAAGAGACCAACTATTAGATACTATAATAGAAAAATTAGGATGGTTATATTAAGGTATTTAAAAAACTTGTTCATTTGGATAATGAAAGAAGTGAGGTTGGAGGGTGATTAGTGTATGGTCGGAGGTGAGAGAAATATCAAAGTGAGTGTAAGAGCTGGGGAAGCAATCGTCCTAATGGCTATTGACGAGGGCTCGGTCTATTTTGAAGGAGATAGATTTTTTTCACTTGCTTATTAGACCACATTAATTGGAAGCCAGGATAGCGAAGTTCATTTTGGACGCTAAAATAGCAACACTTATTAAAATTCATAATGGTATACACCTATCGGTCTGAGCTAGCTATCTTCTCAAAAGGGTGTCAGATAACATTAAAATCTCCCATAACCACCCAAGGGAGGGTTTTTCTAACGAAGGCGATATGAGGGATGGTTTTCCAAAGGGTTTGGTGGTCATTTGGGTCATTAAACCTGTAAATGGCCGTGAGGAACAAGTGGGTATTTTTGGCAATGTGGGTGAGCTTGCAGTCGATAAATTGGGATATTCTTTGGATGTCATCCTTTAACACACTGTGGTTCTAGAAAATCCATATCCTACCATAAGGGTGGGCATCATGGTTGGTTGCATGATGCCAATAAGGGAGTATAGAGCTCATAATATAGTCAACGTTATCAATACTAACTTTAGTCTCAAGCATGCATATGATGGCGATATAGTTAGCCAAAACATATTCATGGACATCTCTTTGTCTAGTGGGGCCATTTAAACCATTAATATTCCATGTTATGATATTCATAAACAAGATACAAAAGATAAGGATTAACAAATTAACTAACTATATAACATAACAGTGTTTGTGACAGTAGACATTAAAGTGGAAGCATGTGGAGAATGTCTTGCCTGCAACGAGAAGAAGAAGGGAAGTGACTTCGTTAGCCATATCCTCGTCCATTGCGTCAGGGTTAAGCTGTCCAGCAGTTGTGTTACCTTGTTGAAGAGTTATCCTCTTGCGTTGGGTAGACCTATCTTCTTTGATGCACCTGCACAGAGCCTCATACTTATAGGAAGGTGTTGAATCACTTATGCTTGTAGAGAGTAAGAAGTGATTATAGGTGTTTACAGATGGTTCTTTTTCTGATTACTTGGCTAGATGTTCTGTGTAGAAGGCCTCATTCATTTCCAGAAAGCTGAAGGTTACATAGATAAATGTCTTGCATTTCCCATATATGGTGGGTATGCTTTGGTACTCTATTTGCAGGCTGTGAACTTTGCCTAGGCATCTAATACTAAGTGTGCCCGAGAATAAGCTCGTTAAGCTCATCACAATGTAGATGCGAGAAAAGTTAAGTATTTCCTGACTTGTTGTATGGGTGTCCATTTATATTGGAATAGCCAGGAAACTTCCTAATATTCTTAGCCCTTGCCAAATCCAGAGTTCATGTAGAAACCTATGAACCTTCACTAAGATCGATATTGATTTTATTGATTCTTTGATTGGGTTGTCTATGGGCTCACAATGCTTAAGAAAAATCGAGTGGTTGGTGAAGAACCAAGGCACTATTTCTAAAACATGGATGACGTTGTATGCAGAGGATAATTTGAAGAAGAAGTGGCCTGGGGGATTTGTTTGCAGTCTTTAAGATAGTACATACTCAAAATTCTAGAGGCAAGTGACTGATTGCGATAATAAGCTCTTCTTTTGGTGAGAAAGTAGTTAGACATGTATTTTACCCATTCATTTTTATCACCGGCTAAGGCTTCTTGCAGGAATCCCATGTATGGGGTTGAGTGAAAGGGTATTGTTGTGGGTGATGAGTCCGAATTCGAAGTGCTCCCCAGAAGGGCAGCCCAATGTAAATCTCTCCGTAAACCGGACAGGATATTTGAACCGGACAGGTGACTTCGAACACTGTGAGCCTAAGGCTGTTCGAACTATGACAAAAGTACTAAAAAACCTAAACACTTCTTGACTAAGCTACCTGTCCTCCTGCTTAAAACTCATGGGTCTTTAAACATGACCCGGGTCCATTAAACTTGACCCGAAAGCCCATAAGGGCCCAAATTTCATACTATAAATACCCAACCACCAGCATTAACTATGGGTAAGAAAAATTAACTGCTGCCAAGCTGCTTAATTCTCTCTCCACATTAAAAGCACTTTGAAACACCCATAAACACCCACACATCACCGTGAAACACCCTCACACCGCCTTAAAACTCCGCTTGAAATTACCAGCCTACCCTTAGGCTACTTTTATCCTCACCAAATTGGCGACCACAGTGGGAGGCGACGGTGCCTGAATCAAGTATTCGAAACCAAGTAAAGAAATTTTGTCCGAATGAATCCGGATAATCCAGAGCTTCCACCAGCTTTGCTCGAAGTGGTGGAAGAGAACGATGAGTATACTGTCCAAGAGCGCGACAGGTTAAAACTTGAGATAGAAGCTCTGAGGGCTGAAAAAGCCAAGATGGGCGTGAAAGAGAAATCCAAAGCATCAGCTGCTCACCACACTGATAACCCAAGAGAGCATGGGGTTTCCAAAACTCATGAGAGCACTAAGAAGACACATGCCAACTCTAAAAAATCTCACCGGTCCAAGCCTGTGGAGAGTTCTGACTCGAGTTCAGAGTCTTCGGACAGCTCTTCGGACAGTGAGGGAAATGAAAAGTCCTTGTCCTCTAGCAGTGATGAGGGACGAACCAAGAAGAAACAAAAGCAAGTTAAAAAGTATTCCAGAAAAAGAGATCACCATGGAAGAATGAAGAGGCATATTGGAAAAGGGTCATCTCACACCCGGAGGCATGTAGACCGGATGCTGATGGATCCTTTTGCCTTCCATGATGAGCCAGGTATCTTTGCAACTCCTAATGAGGATACCGTGTTCAGTCGTGGAAGGAATTGGAGGCAGTCTCCACTGTCTTCTAAAATCCTGTCCGGAAACCTCCCCAAGAGGTTTGACAGCACCAAGATGGAGAAGTATGATGGTAGTACTGATCCAGACAATCATCTGGAGCAATTCAAGAACTTCATGATGAACTTTGATGATGATGATAAACTACTCTGTAGGGCATTCTCCCAGTCTTTTACGGGGAGTGCTCTGAAATGGTACAACAGCCTGCCTCAGGGTTGTATCAGAGACTTTGATACTTTTTGGGTGGCCTTTCGAAGGCAATTTATGGGGAGTAAGGAGCTGAAGGGTAATGGAGATACCATAATCCATTGTGCCCAGGAACCAAACGAATCATTAAAAGAGTACATAAGTCGTTTTGTAAACACAAAAAATGGGTTGGCTGATTGCTTTGAACAGGTAGCAATAGCATCCCTGAGACAAGGTTTGAACCCAGGCAACCTGGCCGATTCGGTGACCAGGAAGAAAGCCATGACCTGGGGAGGATTGCTGAACCAAGTTGGCAAGCAAATAAATGTTGATGAAACGAAAAAGACCAGGGTGCACAGACAGGTGAGATCCACCCCGGTGGCACCAACTCCAAATCAAAACCAGTCCGGGAACAAAGCAAGAGAAACCGGACAGGGGCATGGAAGGGGAAAAGCTCAGTCTCAACCAGCTGCTCCTGCACAAAGTCAACAGTCTAGAAACAAAAGAGGGCCATGGGTCCAACCGGAGTGGTTTGCAGAGCTCAAAGAAAGTGTGGCAACCATTTTCGATAAAACAAAAGATGAAGTACACTACCGGAGACCGGCAACCTTGCAGTCTCCCAGAGAACATCGAAATAATTCCTTTTGCCAATACCATAATGATATTGGCCATACCACCGATGATTGCATAGCGTTGAAACAAGAGGTACAAAACTTGATTGAAAGAGGGAAGTTGGGTGCATACGTTAAAAGGAGAGGAGGCAACAGGCCTGACAACACTCATAGGGTTGGTCCAAGCAATGCTGCCCCGGAGGGGGCTATGGTAATAGTTGAAAGGTTTGATGTGGAGTCTGAGTACTTGGATCCTGATCCAACAAGAAACAGAGTGGGTACTATTGAGGAGCGTTCTAGATCAGTCTCCGGGCTCATTAAATTCTTCGAGTCACTGACAATTTTCGGAGGGGACACTATGACAGCTCCTACTACTTCTTCAAGAAAAAGGCATGTCCATAATTTGGCCTCCCAGCTAGAAAGAGGCATGACATCCTATCAATCTCCAAACTCATTCCCATTCATAGTTTTCGATGAGGATGATTTGAGAGATATTGCTGGCCCTCATGAGGATGCTGTTGTCATAGGAGCATCTATAGGGGGCAATGAGATAAGGCGAATTTTGGTGGATACTGGAAGCTCTGCCAATATCGTTTTTCTAAACACTTACAAGAAAATGAGAAATCCAGCTGTGATTCAAAAGTCGGACAGATCAATCGTGGGCTTCACGGGCAGCTCAGCCGATGTGATCGGGGAGTTTGAAGAAGAAGTGTTGTTGGGCAGGGGCCCTTTCAAGAAAATGGTTAGAATACTCTTCATTGTGGTGGATTGTCCCACCTGTTATAATGCTATTCTAGGGAGGTCTTGGCTCTCTAGGATGCATGCAGTGGCTTCGACAGTCCATCAGTGTCTAAAGTATGCTGTTCAGGGACAGGTTGGGGTTGTCCGGAGCAGCCAAAAGGTTGCAAGAGAATGCTATGCCACTGCCTTGGCTCCACGAACGCTGGGGCCAGTCCGTATAAACGATCAATAGCAGTTTGAGGGCCTTTCTGGGGGAGAGGGTGAAATTGATGACCCCAGAGAGACCCCCGGAGTGTTGATTCCGATTGAAGAGGTAGAGACACACTGCCTGGAAGAAGGAAAAAGCGTCAAGATAGGGTCCAAAATGCCACCAATACTGAAAGAAGGAATGTTGAAATTCTTGAACGACCATCAGCATGTTTTTTCTTGGTGCAACGCTGATGTTACTGGAGTTCCATCAGAGGTGATTTCCCATCACCAATCTGTCCGGAGAGATGTGGCACCAGTGGTACAAAAGAGGAGAGCTTTCTCAAAAGAAAAGGCTGATGTCATTGTACAAGAGGTTGACAGACTCACAAAGATGGGGCACATTAAAGAATCTCAGTACCCTTTGTGGACTGCCAATCCTGTCTTGGTAAAAAGAAGAATGGTAAATGGCGTATGTGCATTGACTTCACAGACCTCAATCGAGCTTGCCCAAAAGACTTGTATCCGGTTCCCCGGATAGATCAGTTAGTAGACTCTACTTCTGGGAACAAGCTACTCTCCTTCATGGATGCCTTCTCCGGGTACAATCAGATCCAGGTGGATCCAAAAGATCAAGATCATACCACTTTTGTCACTGATAGAGGTTTACACTGCTACAAGGTGATGCCCTTTGGCTTGAAAAATGCTGGGGCTACTTATCAAAGGTTAGTCAATAAGGCATTTGCTGATCAAATTGGAAGAAATATGGAGGTTTACATTGACGATATGATGGTGAAAAGCATGGATGAGCAGTTGCACTTGTCCGACCTCCAAGAGACTTTTACCAACTTGGCCAAAGTGAATTTAAAATTAAACCCTGAAAAGTGTGTGTTTGGAGTGCAGTCCGGGAAGTTCTTAGGGTATATCATAAGTGAGCATGAAATACAGCCCGACCCGGACCAACTCGATGCTTTGTTCCAAATAGAGCCTCCTCGAAACATTAAAGAAGTACAGCGATTAACGGGGAGGTTGGCAGCCTTGAACAGATTTATCTCCAGGTCTTCGGACAGATGTGCTCCATTTTTTCAAATCCTGAAGGGTGCAAAGGGGTTTGAATGGACACCACAGTGTGATGAGGCATTCAATGAAATCAAGAAGCATCTGTCCTCTCCCAAGACTTTGTTTAAACCAGTCGATGGGGAGACTCTTTTTGTATATCTGGCTGTTTCAAGTTGTGCCATCAGTGCTGTGTTAGTAAGGGAGGTTGATGGGTATCCTCAGCCAGTGTACTACATCAGCAAAAGCCTGATTGATGCTGAGAGGCGTTACTTGAAACTCGAAAAACTAGCATTGGCCTTGGTAATAGGTGCAAGAAAAATGAGGCCCTACTTCCAGGCTCATCCTATCGTTGTCCGGACCTCTTTCCCTTTAAAGAATGTCCTTCGAAAAGCAGACATTTCGAGCAGAATGACAAAGTGGTCAGTAGAGTTGGGGGACTTCGACATAGACTTCGCTCCCCGGACAGCAGTAAAAGCTCAAGCTGTGGCTGACTTTCTAGTTGAGTTCCATTCTGATAGGGATTCAGAACAACCTGCTGATTCAAAAGACAAAAAAGTGTGGATTGTCCGAACAGACGGAGGATCCAGTACCCTGGGATCTGGGGCAGGAATATGTCTCACTTCCCCCTACGGGGATAACATGTTCCAAGCTATTTGTTTTGCTTTCAGGGCATCCAATAATGAGTCCGAATACGAGGCAGCTATAGCTGGGTTGAAATTGGCCTACATTTGTGGAGCTAAAAGGGTCAAGCTATTAAGTGATTCCCAGTTGCTAGTCCACCATGCCTTGGGCCTATCAGAAGCTAGAAAAGAACAATTGGTCAAGTATTTACTCCTCCTGAAAAATGAGGCGTTGAAATTTAAAGCTGTTGTCTATGAGCACATCCCCCGGGCAGAGAATGAGCTAGCAGACTCATTGGCAACGATAGCATATACGGAGTCCTACCCATGGATCCATGTGCTCGAAAGCCCTTCTATTCAACTCGATAAAGGTGAAAAAGAGGAAGTCTTTGAAATACAAGTAAATCAGCCTCAAGATTGGAGGTCTCCTCTTGTGCAATATCTGTCCGATGGTATCATACCCTTGAATAAATCACAAGCCAGAACATTGAAACACAGGGCTCGTGGTTTCCTTATGTTAAGAGAAGTATTATACAAAAAATCTTATAGCAAACCTCTCCTACGTTGTTTAGGGGATCATGAGTCACAAATAGTTCTCTCTGAATTGCATGATGGTGAGGGATCAGCCCATTGTGGATTTAGAGCTTTAACAAGAAGGGTGCTACTCTCCGGATACTATTGGCCATCAATTATGAAAGATGCTAAGGAGCTGGTACGAAGGTGTAACCCATGCCAGAGGTACAACAATGAAATTCATGTACCGGCCATTCCTTTGGAGTCGATCTCTGAGCCCATCCCTTTTGCTCGATGGGGATTGGACTTAGTTGGACCTCTCCCTGTGGCGTCCGGAGGGCGTAAAACTATAATTGTGGCCATTGACTACTTCTCAAAGTGGGTAGAAGCAGCTCTCTTGGCAGGAACAACCTCGAAAGCTGTCATAAAATTCATTCTGTCCAACATATGTTGCAGATTTGGTGTCCCCCAGAAAATAACAACAGACAATGGGCCACAATTTGATAATAAAGAGATGGAGAGCTTCTGTGCCTCAAGAGGTATTCAGCACTGCTTTTCTTCACCTTTCCACCCTCAAGCCAATGGGCAAGTTGAAGTGGCTAATAGAACGATACTGTCCGGTTTAAAGAAGAATTTAGAAGGAGCTGCTGGGAAGTGGCCTAGTTATCTACAAGAAGTCTTATGGGCCTACCGAACAACACCTAGGGCTGCAACACAAGAATCCCCTTTTGCCTTGGTCTATGGAATGGATGCAGTAGCTCCCATAGAGAAGACACTCCCCTCCTTTCGTGTTCATAACTTCTCCGGACAGGCTAATGAGATGACAATTAGAAATCAGCTTGATTTGATCGAAGAAAGACGGGTAAAAGCTCATCTTAGAATGGCACACTATCAGGGCTTGATGAGAAGCAGGTTTGCTTCTAAAGTTAAAAGAAGGGATTTTCAACCAGGAGATAAAGTATTGAGAAAAGTTTTCTTGCATACTAAGGAAAAGCTCTTCGGAAAGCTGGCCCCAACTTGGGAGGGTCCATATACTGTGGTTGAAAGAATCAAGCCTGGGACATACTGGTTGGAAGACAAAGATGGCAGGTTTTTAACTCACCCTTGGAATATTGAACACCTACGAATGTACTTGGAATAAAACTTGTGTAAATATTTACTTGTTTAAACATCCATGTAAATATTTGGGGGCATACCTTCCCCTCTTCGGTGGCACGAAGAACATTCAATAAACTTGATGCCTTCTTCAAAATTCTCTAAGTATTTTCAAAACTTTGTCTCTTATCATACTACCCGGGTTAAAAGGTCTAAGGGCTATTTAAATTCTAGCCGGAGAGTCTTAATGCTCTCACAATACAATAAAACTACTTAAACTCCAGCTATTTAAACAAATGATGAAAGAAGAGGATGGTTGAGCAAAATAAGATATTCATTCAACAATTTAAAACTGCCTTGGCCTTCCAAGGACTTTTTAAGCAAGTTTGGGCACAGTACAAAAATCTGTCCGAATAATACGGACACCATCACAAAAAAGTGCCTTGGCCTTCCAAGGACTTTAGTTCAAACAAAAGATAAACAAAACAAATTATAAATTAAGGTTGAGCCTTTGAAGATGGCTCACCCTCATCTGTTTTCTTGCCCTTGATGTCGCTCTTCTCCTCGACTATCTTCTTACCCTTGGGATCAATCTCTTCCTCACCTGGACTCTCTCCGGTTTCCTCTTCATCACCAGACGAGGACTCGCCGGAGTACCTCTCATCGTCAGCCATGGTCCAGTATGGGAGATCATCGTCATCCACATAGCGTCATAAGTCCCCTAGTCTCCTCTTCGGGAATTTTTCGTGAAACAGGAGGACCATATCAGACTTCACTTTTTCAATCATTAATTCTTCACTCCGTATCATCTCCCTGGCATAAGCATTAATCTTGGCTTTGATTGTGGCCTCTTGATCCCTCACCAAAGCAACTTTCTCTTCAACAGCCTGATTCACTGCATTCTCTAAAGCAAGTTTGTCAGTGGTCAGATTGGTGACAAGCTTCTCCTTTGCTGCAGTCTCTCCTCTTGAGGCTGTCAGGTCCTTCTCCAGTCCGGACAGCTTAGCCCGGAGATCTTTTACAACCTCTTCTAAGGAAGCAACTTTTGTATTACTTTCATCTTGATTCTCTTTAGCTGATCATTTTCCTCCTTGAGCAAATCAACCTTATTGGCAGCAACCCGGAGGTCTTCGGACAGTTTTTCCTTCTCCGATTTGAGCTCTTTGATGGTGTCCGCCTGACTCCAGACTTGCCTTTCCAGGGTAAGTATTGGTTGCACGTTGCAAAGGATAGAATGGGCTATAACATCCCTCTCACTGGAGACCATAAAAGTTTTACCGTTGAAGTTGACTGTGTTAGAGCTGCTTGGAGGGACATAGGGCCCTGCAAACTCGTCTCTGGACAGCCCAAGAAAATATTCACCAAGTCCACCCAGACCGGTGATGTCCATTTCATCTAAGTTGAGCTCCCCCCTCTCAACTTCATCTGTAGTAAACTCCCTTTGAATCTCTCCGTGCAAGTCCCTTGGGATCTTTCAGCCAAGGTTGGATCAGTAGGAAAAGAGGGCTCCGGGTCCCGGAGAGCAACTTCATCTCCTTGGGAAGACTTCTTCTTCTTGGCCTCCCTGTCAGCGCTCTCACTTGTTTGCTTGCAAGTCCTCTTAGAGGCCCTTGTAGGCTTAGGGAGGTTCACTTCCTGCTTCTCGCTCTCCTGTTCCACCACCTGTAGAAGGGCTGCATCAATCTGAGTCTGTGCCGGTCCTTCTGTATCTGTTGGGGCCTCCTTCTCATCGTCACCTGCTGCCCTCTTGCCTTTCTTCTTCTTGCCCTTCATTTTACTTGGGGCTTTGGCCCGGGCAGGAAGGAAGAGAGTCTCATCCAGTTCGTGAGACCTTCTCAGCACAATGTCTTCATCAGGTTGGGTGGAGAACTCCTCCCAAGTTAGGTCTCTTCGACCTGTGGTGTTCCAAAGGTGAGACCTTGCTAAGTTCCCAGCAGTGAAGGCTTTATGGAACCGGTTCTCCCAGTTCTCTGCAGCCCAAGCGTTAATTTTGCCACAGGTAGTCTGTCCGGTCTTTAGGTAGCCCCGAACTCCTTTGGCAGTTCTGTTAAAACGAAAAGAAACTAATTAGCATAAACTTGAAGAAAAGAGAGATTCGAACAGAAGCTTAAAGTAAAAACTTACGATCACTCCTCCATCTGCTTCGAAGAAGGCTAGGATTCTCCTTGACCTTGATTTTCTTGCCATTCTCCCATGAGCCACTGACAAATAAGAATTGGCCCCTCCATTTGCTCTCCGACTCCAGGAGATCATGGACAGCTTTAAGATCGTTCCCCATGTTGAAATGGTAGAAGGGGAACTGATGGTGTTTGCACAAGTTGGCCACAGATGCAAACTCTTCCATAGGAAGAGGGATTCCAGATAGCCTAGACGCCATAATACATGACATCAAGGTGAACCAGCCATTGGGGCTTAACTGTGATGGGCAGAGTTTGACTAAATGAAAATAGCGCACTATCTCCGGGTCCAGTGGGAACCTGAGTCCCCAGTTGAATAGCTCCGTGAAGAAGACTATCTCATTCCTTTTACAATCCATCGGGGTCTCTGGATCGATGGGAATCCTTATTTTTACGTTCTCAAGGATTCCCCACTTTGTGCGCAATCTGCCCAGATCTGAAGTATGGATGAACGCGTACTTGGGTTTCAACAAAGCCAAAAGGTACTTGAACTCCACCTTATGAAAGCATGGCCCCACTCTCCCTTCAAGGCTCTCCGGCAGGTCCGGACGCCTCAGATACAAGTCCTTTTTGCCCTTCTTGGAAACAACGATAGCAGTTTCAGCCTGTCCGGAGGACTCGGACTCAAATCTAACCTCCTCAGTCGAGTCCTCCATCCTCTCCTCCATAATCGTTGGGGGAGCTTCAGTAGAAATAGTCCGGGGAGGATTGAGGCTTGGCAGAGCTGATCCTCCGGACTGTTGGCTGTCCGAATGTACTTGACTTCTTACCTCAATTTGAGTTTCTGAGGTAGAAGATTCCTTGGGGGGTAGCGGGCTGCTGGCTTCTATTCCTGACGGTCTCTCCCGGGGAGCCCTTATAGTTGCCCTAGACCCTGATTCGCTATTTTTGGCCCCCGATTTCGAGGGTGTGTTTTTAGAAGGAAGTCCTTTAACCAACCTACTTGGCCTTTTCATGATTAATTTGTCTGGGGAGTGGTCAGAATCAGACCCCATAGCAATAAAAGAGGATTTTTTCCTAACACTTGTGGCAGTGACCCCCGGTTCAACAATAGGGATCGACTCTTGAACTGAAGAGCCAGATACTATGGGGGAGAGTGTTGATTGAAAGAGTTTTTTAGGTTTTGTACCTTTAGAAGAAGATGAACCTTTGTCAAATTCTTCGATTGAAGGGGCTGGTTTCTCAACAGGCGACGCTGGAAGCCCTGCTGCAAGTCTTTTTTCCTTTTCAACTCTTTGAGCTTTCTCCAATTCTGAGAGGTTAAGCCAGCCGCCCTTGATCAGTGCTGTTCTTGCTGTGAACATAAAACAGCTAAGGAAATTTTGAAGTTTTAGAGAGATAAAGCTTTGGGTAAAATGGCAGAGTAAAGTTTGAAAGAGATAATGAGACAGTGAAAAGTGAATAGAATTTATAGTAAATGTGAAAAAAGGAGTTGATTCCTAGGAGAATCCGAAAAGTTGGGCAATGATTAAAATACGACGCTGATGTCATTAATGACATTTAAAAGAGGTAACTTGTTCGAGAAAGTGGTGCGAATTTCAAGGTGAAAAAACGGCTAAAGTGACCAACCAGAGAGTGACACGTGTCCCATTAACTCTGACAAGAACCGTTTGGAATTCGTAACGTTTGGTCTGTCCGGGTCTGTCCTCAACTCTCTTCGAATTGAAAAACCACTTCCTAAATCGGACTGTTTTTCAGTTCTTTGACAAGGACACTTGTTCAAATACCTAAAAAAGGGGCTCCTGATGAGTCCGAATTCGAAGTGCTCCCCGGAAGGGCAGCCCAATGTAAATCTCTCCGTAAACCGGACAGGATATTTGAACCGGACAGGTGACTTCGAACACTGTGAGCCTAAGGCTGTTCGAACTATGACAAAAGTACTAAAAAACCTAAACACTTCTTGACTAAGCTACCTGTCCTCCTGCTTAAAACTCATGGGTCTTTAAACATGACCCGGGTCCATTAAACTTGACCCGAAAGCCCATAAGGGCCCAAATTTCATACTATAAATACCCAACCACCAGCATTAACTATGGGTAAGAAAAACTAACTGCTGCCAAGCTGCTTAATTCTCTCTCCACATTAAAAGCACTTTGAAACACCCTTAAACACCCACACATCACCGTGAAACACCCTCACACCGCCTTAAAACTCCGCTTGAAATTACCAGCCTACCCTCAGGCTACTTTTATCCTCACCAGTGGGTATCGGAGGGTTGGTGTTTGATAAAGAAGTGGAAATCTAGGGACTAAAATGTAAATAATAAAAATTATATAACATATTGTAATTTTAGAGGAGGAATTTAGAACTATATATTTTAGTCGGGGACTAAAGTGTGATTAGCCCTTTTATGTAACCTTTTTCAGTTGTAAGCTAAGTCTTTGTGCCTCTATATAAAGGCCAAAGCTGATCTAATAAAGGGGTTGGATTTTTTACGTAGAACATTTGAGCACTCTGATTTTCTCTCTCTAGAATTTATTTCTCTCTCTAAAACTTACTACTAAAGGGATTCAGATAATCATACTCATCCAATTGGCAACTCCTCCAGGGACGATTAACAATCAGTGCTTATTTTGCTATATCAAATTTCATCAATCTTGATAAAAAATCTTGCAATTTTGCAATGATTCCAGAAAATGACCCGCTGGTTCGATCAACTGTTGAAACACTAAAAACCATTTGGAGAGGATATATGATAGACCAGAAGAATCCACTCTTATCCACCAAGCCTAATATGAGATAGAATTATGAATGAATCAACTTTCGGATAAGATAAACGCTTTAAATGAGAAATACGATCATAGAGAGTATGAGATTCTGTCAGCAAGGCTGAAATCCGAGGTGAGGCAAATGAATGAACAAAATGAAGCTGGAAACCAATCTAATCGATCTTGCACTGATCTTCAAATCAGGAATGAACTGCAGAAGGCGCGCTTCAAAACTTCAAAAGAGCGTCATTCATCTCGAAAAGAAACAAAAGACAAACAAAAGTATGTCACATCTAGTGACGAGGAGGTTGAGAGCTCTGGATCAAATTTTAAAAAGTATAGAGGTTCTTCGAAGGAAGAGAGGGATCAACCTCGAAAGTATAATAAATAACACAAATCCATGAGAGATAATGTACCTCGATGTTTAAGGGAGTCTAATTGGTGCGAGGGAAACACATCAAATTAGTATGATTGAGTTGATTGGAATTTATATGCGATAATAGGAACTTAAGATATGTTCAAGGTCTCGATTGGAGGAATTCTACATTGACAAGTGAAATCAGATCTATTACGCTTCCAAAGTGTTTTGACATCGCAAAAGTTGAAAAGTTCGATGGGATGCAGGATCCAGACGATCACATCGAACAAATTCAAAAGTAATATGGTGAATTTTGAGGACAACGACAGGCTGGTATGTCGGATTTCTCGCAGACTTTTAAAGGGACAACTTTGAAATGGTATAACTGAATTCCAAGGGGATCCATTTCAAATTTTAGAGATTTTGATACTGCTTTTCGAAGACAGTTTGTTGGCTGTAAAGAGATTAGAGCAAACGATGACAAAATTATCCAATGCAAGCAAGCAGTTGGAGAAAAATTGAAGGAATATGAATCGATTTGTTTTGACAAAAGCGAGTTTGGATAACTGTGAAAAGTCGGTGGCGATGGCATTTTTTCGCCAAGGGTTATTGCCAGGGGATCTGGCTAATGAGACAACAAAAAGGAGGGCTTTAAGTTTTGCAGCATTAATGGCTCAGGTTGAAGATCAAATCAAAGGTTAAGAATCAACTAGGGTCCAAGGATCAGTAGTTAACGTTCCAAAGATTTTTGGTCAGGCGCCATATAATCAAGGGCAATCTTCAAATGCTAATCAGCAAGCGCGTCCGAAGAGTAACATTTACCACCTCGAACCGAGAGATATTTGAATCATGCTTCATCTTATCAATTCAACATGCTGAGGCCGAATCAGTGGATAATGCCTCAATATTATGCGGATTTGTCTGGAAGTGTGACTGTAATTTTTGATAAAACTAAGGGGTATGTAAATTTCAGGAAGCTAGCTCCAATCAATAGGCCAAGGGTGGAGCGAAACAACAAATTCTGAAGATACCAAAATGACATTGGTCACGACACTAATGATTACATTGCTCTGAAAAATAAAGTCCAAATTTTGATTAAGAATGGAAAGCTACCGACTTATGTGAAGGCACAGAATAGTGCATCAAAAAATCCAGCATCGAATTCACAACCAACCAACCCAAAAGCGCAAGCTGAAAATTTGATGATTTTAGATTCAAAGGTTTAAGAATTTGATGCTGCCTTGGAATATTTGGATATGGATCTAGATAGATTGATTTTGATGGTTGTGGGAGAGCCAATAAAGAAGGGGCATGTTCGAAGTCTGTGTGATTATTTCGAGTCACTCGCCATTTTTAGGGTGATTCGATGACTGTATGGCAAAAGATACATTTCTTTTATTCTGTTTGATGAGGATGGTTTGCGAGGAACCGCACAGCCACACGAGGATGCAGTGGTCATTGGGGCAGAAGTTGCTGGCGTTGAGATTAGATGCATGCTTATAGATACTCGGAGTTCTACGAACGTCCATGTTAAAGAAACGTATGACAGGATGCGTAATCCTCCTCGAATTTCTCAGTTAAAGCTCACAATTATTGATTTTACTGGAGTGACTGTGCGAGTAATATGAGAATTCGAGGGGGAGGTAATTTTAGGAAAGGGACCTTTCAAGAAGAATGTTCAGGTGCTTTTTATGGTGGTGGACTGTCCCACAAGTTATAATCTATTTTTGGAAGGTCCTGGTTGTCAAGGGTGTATGTCTTTGTGTCAATAGTTCATTAGTGCTTCAAATATATTGTTGGAGACCGCGTGGGAATTGTTCGAAGCGGCCACAAATTTGCAAGGAAATGCTATGCCAGGGTGATAAAGTGTTAAGAAAAGTATTCATATACACCAACAAGAAGAGCCTCGGAAAAATGGCCCCAAATCGGGAATGACCTTATATGGTTGTTGAAAGGATAAAGTCAGGGTCTTATCGTCTTTATAATAATCAGGGGAGGATTACTTCAACTTCCATGGAATATACAACATCTGAGTTGTACTGGGAATAGCTATGTTGTATTTTGAATTTTTTTTCTTTTGATTGATTAACACACTATTTCCTACCTTGTTAACCTAGAGAGGTTTTAACGAGGCGCTATGTACTTATTTTTTCGCCAATGGTTGTTTACAAGTACTTATTTGAACTATTTTGGTAACTGATCAAAGACTGATCGTCGTTGAGGATGACCAAGAGTAGAATATTCCGAAGTGCTGGATACACTTTTCGAAGAAACAACCATGTTTGAAGTGTTACGTTCATTAATCACTCTATGATATTCGAAGTGTTACGTTCATTAAACACTTTATGATATTCGAAGTGCTATGTTCAATAAGCGCAATATGCTCTTCGAAGTGCTACGTTCAATAAACACATTATGATGTTCGATGTGCTAAGTTCATTCAATGCACTATAAAATTCGAGGTGTCACGCATTGTAATGGTTATTTAAAGTATTTTATTATGTTTTTACCTCGAATAATTAATATAAATAACGATTAAACGTGAATATAACGTAATATAAAACATGAAGCGTAAGCAAAACCCTTCTTCATTCAGAATAATTCGATGGGTACAGGAGTTGTAATACTGATATGACAGGTACAAAAAGACAATAAAAATTCAAAAGATAGTAAAATTATTCGTCTTCAGAGCCCTTTTCGAAAGACTCCTCTTCGGATGATGAGCTAGGAATATCATTGAAGGTCGTTAGGGTACCGTTCGATGGAATTTCATTCCAAAAGCTACAAAGTCTTATCTTAGGGTACGTGGCGTGAATTTCTCAAAGGAGTGTGGTGATTTTCTCTTCTTTTCCATTACTGATAGCTACCAACATATTTTTGGTGCACTCATCTTCCACACCAGTGACAACAGGTTGTTTTTTGTTTTCAAAGTCAGACTTGAGAGTAACTATCTCATCGATTAAGTTCTTCTTTTCTGTTTCACTCTTGTTGAGAGAAGTTTGAAGGTCATCAAATTTTTTCTTTTCAGTAGCTAAGTATTCAAGGTGTTTAGTCTTGAGTTGGTCAATTTCTCCTTGGTACATGGTTTTGAGTTCTTCCTTGTCGATTCGATGCAGTTCTCTGAGATACTATTTAACATGAAGAAGTCCTCACAGACATTCATACCTTGCCATCTAAAATCCATGAAACTAATCTTTTATGTGATCACGAAGATTTCTTTCATCTGTTTTTCAGCTTCAATAATACCTTTATAGCGAACCATATCTTCAGTCATACTTTTCAGGTGACTTTGAGAGGCTTTGATTTCTTGAGTAATTATTTTCGCTGCAATATTAAGATCAGAAAACGGTAGAAGAGCAATTATGAATTCTTAAGAAGGATCTCAGAAAGAAAAACCATTGGGCTAGGCCAAGGAATAAGATCTAAGGATGTTGTAGGAACAGTAACTTCAGGAGATGTGGCTTCGGAGGAAGGAGGTGCAGATCTCCTACCAAATTTATGTATGATAAGGGAGCAATTCATCAATAGTAATAATAAGGAGCCAATTGTAAATAGAAGGAAGTTAAAATATCTATTACAGTATTTATCATTTATTAGAGGACAATTTGTAAACAAAGTATATTGTGAAGGATTGAAAGAGAAATAAAGTAAGCCCACCAAGGACATAAATGGGTCCACCTTTCCATACTATAAAAGGAGACCCATTATTCTTGGTCGGTGGGACATTCTTTGGAATATAATACTCTCTTTCTAATTTCTCTCTCTAGAATATTCTGCCTAGGTCCAAGATCCTACATTACTTACTTTTAGTCATTTATTCTCTCATTAATGTAGATGAGTTTGAATCTCTTGAATAATAGGATCCTCTTCGCCATCAAGCTCTTGTGAGTCATTGAAGTTAATAAAACTATCAGGGTCAAAGTGATCATCACCTTGGTTATCTTCTATAGCGACAATTTCTTGTTGCTGGTTAATGGTGTTTGCAGTGTTATCTTTATTTTTGTTTTGACCACTTTGTTGATTATCCGCAGCTATAACTCCAGTGTCATCAGACAGTACTTCTTCGACAACCTCCGCTACTTGCTCTCTTCTGAGGGTTATCTCTGATGGTGTTTTTTTTTTAATGTGCAACAATTTTCATCTTTTTTGGAGAAGGTTCTTCTTGTATTCATTCTTCGATGTTGGAAAGTGTGTTTTCTTTTGTTTTTTGTTTCGAACCGTTTGGCTTGGGATATGTTGAAGGGCTAGCACCAAATGTACTAGTTGTATTTTATTATTTTGTGCCTTCTTTTTCTTGGGAAGATGGCTGATCGATCTACTGTGGATTGGTAAGAACATTTTACAGTCGGGATGTACCAACCTCTTCACAACTTGTCGAGGATTGGGAGGCCCCGTCAAGTTTTTTGGGGGAAAGTCTCCAAGGGTGATAAAAAATAAGTGACTGGTAAGGAAATTAATGGGTTCGAAGGCCGTGTGGAAGGCGCTATTTTATTCATTTTCAGCCCAAACGACAAGCTTTTTGAAAGTTTCTTTGACTTTTTCTCGTCGAATGGCATAACGCCTCGAAATTTTGTTCGGAAGGTATAAATTGATAACGAATAAGGATAGTACAAGTTGAAAATTTAATTTAGAAAAATAATATTAAGACACTTATGGTTACTCCTCCAGATGGGTTGACTTCGGATATGCCTTTGCCATTTTCCCATGCTCTTGAAATGAAGATGATTTTTGCTTCCAAAATTCACCTACTTCGAGGTGGTCGTCGATGATTTTTAAGTCATCATCCAAAGTAAGATAGTAGAATAGAAGTATTGGCCTCTTTGACAATTTGGTTAGGGATACGAAATCTTCGATGCAGATGGGGATTTCGGATATTCGAGAAGATTTGATTACAGAAAGAAGCATGAACCACTGGTTTGGTATTACTTGGGTCGGACATAAATTTAAAAGTTCGAAGTAATCCACTATCATAAGGTCTAGTGGGAATCAAAGCCCCCAGTTGATTATTTATGGGTAAACAACCAGTTCGTTTTTTTTTTTGCAGTCTACGAGTGTTTCTCCTTTTTTTGGAAGACAAAGTGTAATGTTGTCTCCATTCCCCATTTCTTCTTTAAATCACTAGCTTGGGTCTCCTCATGGTATATGTATGATACGCTTTTAAAGCCACAATGTAATTGACATCAAGAGACCTTAAATTTTCACCAATTACCGTTATTTCCTCTTCAGAGATGGTAATAAGGGTTTTCTTTTCTCTCAGTCTATGAATTTTTTCATGTGCAGCATTTTCTGATTCTTTTGAAGCTTCCTCTCCGGTACCAGCTTCATTGTTTGACTGAGTAGCATCATAATCGAACTCTGTTTTTGACACTTCGTCTGTCAGTTAAGGAGGATTATTCAAGGGATTTTGTTGAGATAATACAATTTCCTCAACAATTTCCCTCGGGGGGAGGGAAATTGGTAGATCGATTTGACGTAACATTAGCATCGTCTCCCATAGCTATAAAAGTCCTTTTTTAGGAGCTCGTGAGAGACAAGTGTAGGAAACGGTTGCTTCAGATTATTTTGAAGAAAATATGCTTATTTCACAACTAATTCGAGGTGATGATTTAGTAAGAGAAGGTGAGATTTGAGGTGTTTTTGGCGTTCGAGTTTTTGAAGATTGAATTTCTTCTTTAATAGGCGAAGACGAAAAGGCAAGAACTTTAGAAAGATCAAAATTAACATAATAAATGGTCTTTATGGATGTTCCAAAGGGAGTGTTGCTTATCAACCCAACAGTTTTATATTATTCTTTTATTTCACTGAAAATGACCGTAAGCTCCGAAGACATTGTTGTCTGATTTTAAAGATTTAGGTTCTTTGGGAATTCTGGCCTTTGATCTTTTGGATTTTGGGCGCTTTCTCATAAAATGGTTGAAGATTGATCGAAAAATATGAATTTTTTGGTGAAGGTAGCCAGTAAGTTTGAAGAAACCGGTGAAGGTAGCAAAGGAGTTGATAGGTTTTTTGTGCTTTCTCTCTCAAAGAATTTTATTTATGGATAAAAGAATGAGTTGAAAATGAATTTATAAGAGGATAAAAGACGTGTTGAGAAGTGGAAAAGGTTTATGTTGATTGGGTAGAAAATGAAATAGTTTCTAGATAAGGTTCGACACCTGCTACGCTAAGGGCCTACTTGTAGGCCTAACACCTAGAGGCCTTGGGTTGTGCGAGAGGTCTTGAAAGTGGTCAGGTTTGAGTTTTGATGCATGGGGGAAGGAACATGGTTTGCATATATTTTCATTGTTAGGGACCTAGGGGCACTAGGGATTATAGGTTGGCATGAACTTTTTTAGCTCGAGAAGATAAGCGAGAAAAGTTCAAGCGATTGAAGGTGGGAGAGGTGTGTAAGAATGAGAGGTGTTGAGAGCATGTATTTGAGGATTAATTGAATTGTGCTTGGAAGGAGCTTTGTGTGAAGATTCGGGGAAGAGGAAGTTGTTGATGACACCATGCATGGGCTTGCTCTTGCTCACGCTGTCATCTCCTAAAAGGATACTAGCATTGCCAGCAGAAATGGGTTTGAGCCGGTCAAAGGAAATTAGTTGTTATTGGAGAGGTGAAGAGTATGGCGCAGGAGACAGAAGGTGTTTTGGAGAGTGGCAATAGTGTGGGATAAGCAAGGTAGGGTTAGATTGGGCGTTGCGCTCATGATGCAGAATAAATGGAGGATGCTGTGTGGGTAACTAAGAGAGGGTGAGAGTGGTTTGGCGAAATATGACCGTTTGATCATCACACATGGCATGCTACAAATGAAATCGCAAGAGCATAGGCAAGGTCCTCTATTCACAACGATTAAGATGAATAATCTCATGTTGTAGCGGAATCTTTCATCATGAGCGTCTTTTTTAATCGGGAGAGGATCCGATGAGTACTAGTAGTTCGAGAAGAGCTAATGGTGAACGTGAGAGGGGCATTAATTATAGTTTCCACTTGGATTATGACATTTATTTCGCTATAGTTATCATTGTAGATAGGAGAAAACATGTAATCACGGTAGCTTAGATGCAATATTAGGATGCTTGAACATAATATATCAATATGGAGCTTGACAAGATAGAGCATGTCCAATAGCATGCTTATCGAGGTAGTCGATGGCTGCTCTCCTGTCACAAATGCCTGCCATGAGAGGCAGCATAGGGAAAATGTGAGGGCCTTATACGCGATGGTGGGATTCATAGGATTCAAAGCTGGATATGGAAGAGATCGAAAATTCCATAGAGTCTGCAAGTGAGGGTAATCCATAAAGAATCGAATGAACTTAAGTATCTTATGCTAAGCCTAGAGAAACCACACAGCAGGGTAGTAACGTATGTTATCCCAACTTGAAATGGACCTTGCACGGTGGAGACAACATTAATTGGTGAAAACAACCTAAAAATAATCGAAAGAATGGTCAAGTCGTTCTTAACCTAATCGTGGAATGTGTAGATGGAGGACTCTCCTTTTGCAAGAGAGAAAAAATCAACTGTGAATTTAGTGAAATTTTTTGAAATTTAGTTCTGAAAAGATTGAAGTTGAGTTTTAAAAATATAAAATATAAAATTATACTCTTTAGATATTAGATATTAAATTTTGAAATATTATATATATTTATGTTTTCTAGTTTCATTTAGCATTGTAATCTCAACATGAATTATAACGTTGTAGTTTATATTTCGATATTTTATATATTTTGATAGCTTTTCGAAAATATTATGTAACACTATAAAACGGAATATATATATATATATATATATATATATATATTTAATATTTTTAAAAGCAAAATAGTACTTAGTTTTCTAAATACGTTTAGAAAAAGGGCCATGCTAGAAATAAGACACATTTTGATAGATCTTAAACCGCTAGATCTTATACCTAATTGATAGATCTCACACCTAATTTTTGATCATTTTACCCTTTTCAGAAACCCTAGGTATAAAAGCGTTTGATAGATCTCTCACCATTTTTTTTCCTCTCTTTCTCTCTCTCTATCTCTAGAAAACTCTCAAGCACCTGTAGCATCGATTTCAAAAACTCGATTTTGAAGAATCTGAAGTGAAGAAAAGTTAAAGGTAAACGATACAAACATCATGGTGTAATTTGTTTTTGATTTCATTCGGTCTAAACTGTCGAATCTAGGTTTTTTAGTTTTTTAGGTTTCGATTTGAAAAGTTCGATTTTTGTATGATTTTAGGTGTTGTTTTGTTAGATTAGTGTTGTACTGTTGTTAGTATTGCTAGGATATATGTTTTGGTGCTTGATTTTGTTAGAAATGAGGCTCTTTTGGTGTTGTTGTGTTTTTTAATCGACTTTGCTGTTGGTAGCACGAACATCGTGCTACCAGATGGGTTCTGGTCGCACCCTGTATTTGCGAAGACGAAGGGTTTTCGTGGCAGGCCCAAAATGAGACGAGGCCCAAATGGCGTCTCATTTTGGGCCTGCGACGAGGCCCAAATGACGTCTCATTTTAGGCCTGCGACAGAATAGTAAGCTGGCCCAAAATGAGACGAGGCCCAAATGGCGTCTCATTAAAGTTGTTTCATTTTTTTTTATTTGTTGTTTTGTGACTAATACATATTTTCTTGCGTTGTGTTTACAGGATGGTCCGATTCAAGACTAAAGTAAAAAATCCGTTCAAGAAACTTAGGGCGGACGAGGAGGCAGCAGCGGCTAGAGCTTCGTCACAGGCCGAGGAGGCTGCTCCCAGCGAGGGACATGTTCCCGGTACACGTAGTAGACGACGTCTCCGTCGTCACGACGATTATATTCCTACTCCTGCTGATGGTAGCACAGGGGCAGCTTCTACGTCGCATCCCCCTGACTATGAGTACGATGACGATGTAGATGCACCGGAGTATATGGAGGCCGATGCACCTCACGCACCGGATTATACGGAGGCCGTTGCACCTCACGCAGCAGAGGCAGCATCCCACGCACCTGAGGGTGAGGATCTTGATTTTTTGTCCGTGTTGTCACATGTTCCAGCACTTTTCCCGGATTACACCCTGCACGAGGCTTTTAGCGTCTATCACGGAGATGTAAGTGTTACACCTTTATATTGTTTTATCATTTTCTTACGTGTTTGATACACATGTTTATAATTATTATTATTTTACGAATTTACATATTTTATACATATTGCAGGATAGGGTCACCCTGCGATGCTTTGCTATGTATGACAGTCTCCGGAGATGGGACATTACAAAGCAGAGCAGGGTACGGGCAAGGGTGATGGAGACTATATTTGGTCCACTCGTCGATGCACTCACCCGCTGGCATACGAACCTCCATTTTGTGGAGGCATTCTTAAAGCGGTGGCATGAGGAGACTTCTTCTTTCCATTTCTCGTTCGGGGAGATGACAATCACCTTGGACGATGTCCACGTCATCACTGGACTACCGGTTGTAGGTAGGTCCTTCGAAGCTCTACCCTTTGACTGTGACGTTGAGAGGCTTGGTACTTATGCTGCCATGCTAGGTGTGCGACAATCGGAGCTGACTAAAAACCTTAAGAATGCTAGTAGTGTGAACCTAGGGTGGCTGCGGAGTACTTTTAGTAGTTCTCAGTATAGTGATAGGAGGATCACTGATGAGGGTTTAGATCATGCCACCCGTGCCTACATACTATATTTGTTAGGTACCACTATATGTGCGAACAAAATCGGCAACAACATTCCATTAGATTACCTCCAGTTCGTGAACCAGTACCAGAGTATGCATATGTACAACTTGGGTCAGTTGGTTTTAGCGCAGCTGTACCACGCCCTTAGTCAGGGATCTCTCCATGGTACGAGAGGCATTTGCGGGTTTCTAGCGTTGCTCGAGTCGTGGATTTTTGCACACTTTGTTCAGCTTCGAGCTCCACGTTTTCCCGATTACGACGTATCCATGCCCCATATGTGCCGACATGCGCCGCAGAAGATTGGTGTCTCCCATGAGTTGCGCATGCAGATGAGACACGCACTGGCGACGTGCACTGAGGCAGATGTAAGTCATATTCGTTCATTTTAATTATTTTAATTATGAGTACTTTTACTAATATAAATGGGCTAAGTTGTTAATTTTTTTATTTAGAGGTTATGTTCCTCCCCTTCATACATTTACAGGACCACTTTCCGTTCCAGCAGGTGACTTATGTTGAGTTGACCCTTAGTTCATTCGACGTGGTTGTGCCGTACTACCCAGACCGTGTCGTTCGACAGATGGGGTATGTACAGCTGATTCCTAAGGATATACGCCCTCCTAAGTCGAAAAAAGTAGGGAAGAAGATGGTCAGTAGCTTAAAATGGGACGATCACTTGTGGCAGACATGGCAAAACCACGTGTTCACTCCTGCTGGCACGACGTACCGTGGTAGTGGAGCGAGTGCTGACCCGATGTACTACATTTGGGTGAGGAAGAGGCTATGGTACATCGTCAGTCGTCCTGCGCCGGAGAGAGGTCCTCGGTTGGAGCCGCAGGGTGGTGCTGATTATTCAGGATACGAGCAGATTGCTAGGTTTGCTCCATCGCTACCTACTATGGATCACCCTGATCTTCTAGAGACCGCCCTCATGATGTGTAGGATCACTGAGAGGTACCGACGGTACTGATTATTACTCTCAGCATAACTTTGTTAGATTTTTGGACATCAACACTATATTTTGTAATCGGTTAATTGTATGACTGCTTTTAATTTTTGTATTTTAATTTATTGTATGCTTGCTTTGAATTTATCATGTTTATCGGTTCGATTCCATTCGAATGAAATACACACTCAAAATTAAAATGAAACAGAAATACACACTCAAAATTAAAATGAAACACACTCATACTTAAATTGAAACTCACACTCAAACAGAAATACACACTCATACTTAAATCGAAACTCACACTCAAACAGAAATACACACTCATACTTAAATTGAAACTCACACTCAAACAGAAATACACACGCAAAATTAAAATGAAACACAGACTCATACTAAAACGGAAGCACGCACTCATTCATACTTATCTATCAGGCCAGTTCCATTTCATCAACCTCCTTTCTTCTTTCGCATCTTTGTAGTCACTGATTTCCTGTAGCCGGATGTCAATAATGTCAGAGCGGACCGTATCCAGCTGGTCCTCTGTTATATAATCTGTCACCTGACAGTTGAACCGGTTACCCGCAACACGACGTTCCAATTCGGTGAGGCCAGAAACTAGATGTTGACGGGATGTGACCAATACCGACCACCTAGCTCGCACTTCATCAACACGCCTTGAAATGTAAGGCGGCTGAACACCATCCCTTCCGTACAGGAAGTACATATGGCATACTAATGCCTCGCAGTACCTATTACCACCCTCTGGAATGTGCATATTACCAACTTTAACTGATGCCCTCATCAGATACTGATCTTCCAACTCAGTCCATGAACCCATTTTCAGCTTGATTTATCAACTAATTTACAATTTAATGTGCATGAAGCTTATATTTATAGACGGACCGGTAAGAAAAACATTCAAATGAAAACGTAACCCGTGTAAAGTAAGAAACCGAAAACTCCCTCTCATTCTCGAACATTCAAAAAATCCCGCTCATTCTAAAATATCAAAACTCCCCCCAATTTCAAAATTCAAAAACTCCATCTCGTTCTCGAAAATTCAAAAAATCCAGCTCATTCTAAAAAATCAAAACTCCCTCCCATTCTCAAAATTCTTAAACTCCCTCTCATTCTCGAAAATTTAAAAAATCCCGCTCTTTCTAAAAAATCAAAACTCCCTCCCATTCTCTAAATTCTTAAACTCCCTCTCATTCTCTAAAATAAAGTCCCACCTAAATTCACTTCACTATATAAAGGGACTACAAATCCGTTTACATTCATATAATCTTCTCAAAGTTAGAAAGTTCAACAAATAGAGTTTACTCCCCATGAAGACTACCATTTGCTTCTGGCGGCGAGGATTGCCCGCCGAGAGATAGGGGAAGATACTAGTGATGCTTTTTTTGATCGGGTGCTTTGTAAGATGTACTACGGCTACGGCCGTTTACAAACCGGAGGTCTCCTCGTGCGCAACCGTGAGTAAATCAAGCAGAGGTATCTTTTTTGCCAACCGCTCCAGCGTTTGTTATTTCAGCCGTATAAAATTAAGCAAGAAGCGGCTGCCGTCTTCAACATGACGGTGGTAGACTACATCAGTAGGGATATGGTGGCGTATCTTCGAGATAGGATTGCAGAAAGGGAGGAGGGGGTTGATTCTGACGACAACTTGGGATATGACTTCGATGATTGAGCATTTTGGTTGTTGGCATTTCGGTGTTTAATTATTTTCTTATGTTTCGTTAAGTTAAAAGTGTTAACTTAATGTTTTCCTCTTTTTGTGACCACTTCAAGTGTACTTGTTGTTTTCTTGCATTTCTTCAAAATGTACTTGTTGTTTTCCTGTACTTCTTCAAAATGTACTTGTTGTTTTCTCCCTTATACTGGTATTTTATTCCAACAAATGTCCAAGCCTGCGAAAAAAGCATTCTGTCTGAAAAACTAGGCCTAGCTCTGTCTGAAAAACTAGGTCAAATTTTTGGCCTAGAGTCGCAAGCCCAAAATGAGACGAGGCCCAAAAGGCGTCTCATTTGGGACTTGCGACAGATGCTTTCTGTCTGAAAAACTAGGCAAAAAATTTGGCCTAGCGTCGCAGGCCCAAAATGAGACGAGGCCCAAATGGCGTCTCATTATGGGCCTGCGACAGATGATTTATGTCTGAAAAACTAGGCCAAATTTTTGGCCTAGCGTCGCAGGCCCAAAATGAGACGAGGCCCAAAAGGCGTCTCATTTTGGGCCTGCGACAGATGCTTTCTGTCTGAAAAACTAGGCCAAAAATTTGGCCTAGTGTCGTAGGCCCAAAATGAGACGAGGCCCAAATGGCATCTCATTTTGGGTCTGCGACAAATGCATTATGTTTGAGAAACCAGGCCAAATTTTGACAGTAGATATGTGATATGTGTTTGAAATGAAACTTACATTAAACTTAAAATCGTCAAACACCTTCGTATGAAATCGTCAAACACCTTAAACTATATTACATCAAAATTACATTAGAATTACATCAAAATTACATCAAAATTACATATGTTACAGTAGATGTTAGGAAAACTAACTAACTTAAACTACAAATGTTGCACAAAAACATTTCAAACATTTGAAACGTCGTCGTCTCTAGTCAAATCTGTGACATGGGGTTTTTCGTTCAAGTTAATTTTCCTTGCGGGCATTATCTGTGTAAATTTGTTCAACCGCCGGTAGTATGGATGCGCCCATTGATTCGCTTCTTCGGTTGCGTAAGCGGCCCAACACGGGTATAATGGAGGCAACGGTCCATCGGGTGGAGTAGTAATCTACAAGGAAATAAAATAAACGAATGCATTAGTAATGATAGCGTAAGAAATTTTGATTGGAAACGAAATATACTTACATTAACAAAGTGACATCCATGCACGAAAGCTATCCCAACTTCTATGATCGTCGAATTGTTGACGGGTGGCTTTCCACGTATTGGTAGATACGTTAACGAGGCTGCTTGCGATACATGGTATACCATGCATTGATACCTTGTCGCTATGACTAGTCCAATGTCCGGAAATGTCATCCAATAGTGGCTACTAGGATTGGGCTTGAAGTAATCTAACCTTTGTATCAAATCGTCAAATACCTTCTCTGAACCATATATATCCAACCAACATGCACGGTTGTCCCGCAACTCCTTCAACAACTCGCGTCTAACATCCTCCCATTTATCTTCGTTGTTGTATATTGAATGCGCTACGGAACGATATCCGCATTGTCCGTCCGGAAGAACGTCAACTAATTTTAAAATGTAAGTGTGTAGAAAGGTCGGGATGCAATCCGGATATAACGTTAACTTCCCATCCTTAACAATTTTCTTAGGCCTTCCAACCTTCTTTTTTGCTAATGGAGGTTTGGGTGGTATGATGGGAACCACTTTGGATGCGGCCGTGCTCCCTAACGTGTTTACGGGTGTACTACCTACCAAGTTAGCCGGAGTACTAGCACTAGCGGTTTGTTCAATGGGATATTCCTACGAACTAGGGTTCCGTTTAGTCGATTTATCAACGCCTCCCTTTGGTCTACCCTTAGCTCTAACCGCTTCTTTAGGATCTTGAATATGACTTGTCTCGGGCATCAATATTTGCATTACCCTATTGATAATGTGGTCTTGTTGGTCGGGGTGGAAACTACGAATGGAGTTGTCAATTAAGGATATCTTTTTTTGCAATTCCTCTTCGCGAGAGGTAGGATCCCTGTGCACAATATCTAACCTTTTCCAAAAAATATCCACATCTTCTAAAGGGATGCACCTACCTTCTCTAGCTATAAACGCAATTTCACATGGACAAGGTAAACCATGCGTTTTCCTAAGGAAACAACCTCCACATGCCACCCGATCTACTCCTATATTCCGAGCACGTACAATAGCAACCATCAGTATCTTTAGCCCCGCATGTGACACATGACCTTTAAGATTTTTGGTCAAAACACCATCGAAGCCTGGAATTGATCTAAACTTACTTCGCTCGAATGATTCGACGATACCCGCATGCTGCTTTGTTAACAAGTTATGAACTTTTTCCCAAAAAGTCTCAAAGTTGCATTGATTCGTCCCAAGATATTTTTTTAGGGACGAGTGAGCACCCTCCGCCCTACATAGTACAACTAATAAATTATCAACTTATTTGAACTTAAATAAAATAACTCAACGAAAAGTAGGATACACGGACTAACCTATTTGTAGTTGTTTCGTGTTCGTTTTGTACGCAAGGAACTTGTCAGCATATTTTGTTATCCACGAGTCCATAACGTACGCAAAACTCCGGTTTAGATGCGAACATCTCCTTAAGTGTATCCAGATTCTTTTGGTAACTCTCAAACGTGTTCGCCTCCGCAACGTAGCCGTAAAATTCAACAAATTGTTTCGCTACCGCATCATCGTGCAATATCTTCCGAACCGCCCCAAGAATGTTCTTACTAATGTGTCACGTGCATAACAAATGGTGCGTTCCGAGAAAAATTCTATCAACCGCACGCATGAGAGATAACTCCCGATCGGTAACAATAATGGATGGAAATGCGCAAACGCTATCCATCATCAAACCACGAAGAGTTTCCAAATCCCATACGTAGTTTCCAATCTTCTCTCCGCTCATAAATACGTACGCAACGGTAAATGTGATGGAAGTGGACGTTAAACCAACAACCTCTAACAACGGCATCTTATACCTAGTCGTCTTGTACGTACAATCCATGAATAACACGTTCGGGAATGTACGTAATAAGTCTATGCTAGTAGGATGTGCGAAGAAAAAGTCAGTGATCACCTTTGTATAATCTTTCAAATGCTCCCACGTCGAGTATCCATTCTCCTTTTACTTCGTCAATAGATATTGCATTTGGGTTTGTCCCCCGTGTTCAGCGTCCTGATGTTTTTGGCGGACATTGTAGATTGCACGCATGTTCGAAATGTTTTCAGGATATTGGTGCTTCAAACCACTATATATCTCCCTAGGGTGCGAACCTAGGTGAGACAAACTACGAACTAGTTCCTCTTTTTCAAAGTTTCCGGCTTTGCCTTTGATACGTATACACCGTATCGCTCGCAAACGTACTCTAACCTAGGAGTCCTTCCCCATTTCCCACTATCGTAGAGTTTTCTTATTGTGACAAAATTGATCTTCTTTGATTCAATCTCCACGAAAGCATCTAATTCGTCTTTAGTGAATAATCTATCCGTGTTGAATATTTTACTGTAATTGGCATCCATAAATGGAGGCTGGGCAGGTTCCTCCTGCAAAATATACAATCGAAAAGTATGAGTTTATATATACAAGTTGTCGCACGAGACATGTCTCAAGTGCCGTCGCAGGCCCAAAATGAGACGAGGCCCAAATGGCGTCTCATTTTGGGCCTGCGACAGATGCTTTCTATCTGAAAAACTAGGCCAAATTTTTGGCCTAGCGTCGCAGGCCCAAAATGAGACGGTCTTTTGTTTCTGTCTCATGCGACGGATATTCAGGTGTGTCGCCCGCTGTTCGTGCGATGACGATGATGTTCATCGCACGAAAAGCGTGCTACGGGCCTGAAATCCGAATAAATGAGTTTCGGTTCTTACCTCCATCCGGTAAGCTTCCTCCTCGTTCAGTAAGTCTTCCAGAGAAATGCCCATCTCTTCGTTATCTATAGATACTCCGATTCAAGATTTTTCGAAGTGGATTTGATGGGTTTGGGTAAAAAACGCTAACTTTTTCGATTTAATGGGTTTAGATTTGTAGATGTTAGTACAAAACTTGTAGATCTAGTGTAATAACGGATAGATTTAAGTGTTTCGGCCGATTTGGAGACTATCAAGCATCAATGTAAAAATCTAGAGAGAGGAAGGACAATTTTAGAATTTCAACTTTGAGTTTGAAAAAAGAAGGGAGTAGGGTGAGAAATCTATCCAAATGTGTAACATTTCTAGCCTGGCCCATAGAAAAAAAGTACTGTTATAGATTGAAAATTTGTGTGGTATTTAGATTGGGTTCGGCTAAATTCGGGCCCATAAGATGTTAACTTACCCCAAAAAACAAGCGTTTTTGAAGTTTTACAATTTTACCCTTGCCCCGGCGGTTGAGCCTTTCTCAACGGCCGGTTGAGACCCTCCCACCCGGCGGAAAAGCTGTTTCACCAGCCGGAGTAAGGTTCCCCACCGGTGGAGAGGGTCTCAACCGGCGGAATAAAAAACGGCGCTGAAATTTTGGGTCTGGTTATCATTGAGGGCCCTAATTTAGCCAAACCCATTTAGATTTTGAATTTCGAAGACAAAAGTTCAAATTCACTTAGTATAGGGTCCGGGGCCCTGGCCTGGGTCCTCGACAAACAAGGCAGAGCAGAACACGTGTAATAAAACTTGGTGTCGGTTGTCAGAAATCATAGCATTATAAAAAAAGATGAAGAAAGACGCATCGTTTTTTTAAATAAAAGAAAAGGATAAAAACAGTAAACGTGCACGTGAAATCGAGCAAAGTAGAGTACATTGTACTTGTTGTCTCTCTTGCATGCATTTGATAATGTCCATCCGGATGTAATCTAACGGTCTGATCTTATTGGCCTAATACAATAATTATAGTTTGATTTCAGTATAACATTCTATTTTTAGATGGGTCAGTGAGTCATATTATAGTGTATTTATGCAAAGGTATATATCCCCTTTGTTTTATAGTAGTTTTTTTTTTTTATAAAAATATTCCAATCTTTTTTTTAGAGAAAAGTGTCTATAAATACTTTTTCGAGTATCTAATTCCAAATAAGTATTCAAATATGAGACACTTACTTTAGTAGTAAGAGGACAATAGTTTTACCAAATTAGTCCTAATACTAGAAGAAAGAGAAAGTCGATTACTATTTTTCTAATTTTTACTTTTCCCCCAAATTCCAAAAACTTTAAGATACCGAATAGACTGTAGGAGAAAGTCAGAGAAGAATTAGAACCCAAAAGAAGTCTGTCAACCGTCTCGTTTTTTGCGAATAACCTCCGGCGAGCGCGAGAGTGAAAACTCTGGCGAAGGTAGAAGAAGGGTGGTTCGAAACTATCGACGTGCATCGTGTACGCTGTGTAGACCAGTTATTTTTTTTTCCTCGTCTGAAGCAAAAACCACCGGTGCAGGGGAAGTTCGAACGGTGGAAACTACATTGAAGGTTAGGCCAAACATTTTTCCTTAATCATGTTTAGTAGATTGCCTGTTTGATGATATTGATAAGAACCGTTTTTTTGGGTTAACTGGCTTATTGGTTCAGTAGTTGGGTTAGATTTCCCAGCCGGTGAGTGCAACGTAAGTTGTTTGTGAAGATGGAACATGTAATCAAAGGTGGTTAACTGTAAGTCGGTTACTGTCTCGCGCGAGGCAGTGACCTGGGTGCAGTTGAAGTAGTTTTGCCCATAAATAGAGCTTCGTCTCGCGTTAGTGTGTAATCGGTTTGGTTTAATTTTGGTAGCTTTGAGTTGGGGCAGAGTAGTTCGTGGTTGTGTTTCGCGTTTGTTTTGTGAATCCATTGTTAGGGCAGTAGATGGTTTTCACATGTAGCATGATGGAAATGGTTGATTGAGATACGCTTATTATGTGTTAGTACGGTGTGCCCCGTGACAAGGCACGTATGATGTTGTCATCGTAAAACTAATCTCGCGTCAGCCTGGTTAGTATTTAGGTTGTGTTTAGTAGTGGGTTTCTTACAATTGGGTCTCGCGTACCTGTCACGCGACATTTAGGAAATCGTTTCGAACTTCCAATCTCACTTGAGTCTACGTCCTGTATCGCGAAATGGAGTAGTTTAATCAGAAGTAGGCATTTCAGCCTGCTAATAATACGTGCGTTGTATATTGAGTGTGTCGCTAGACTTTGTATAAGTAGGCAGTACACTTGTCTTTGTTTTTAAATCGCGCGACGTTGAAGGGGTGACATGCGTTGTGACCAATGGCTGATTGAAGTTTGGTTTAAAAGGAGTTGTAGTAGCACATAGTTCTGTTAGGAGTTTAGCACTGCTAAAATCTTACGTGTGTGCTGTTTTGTTCAAACAGGTTCTGCTATGGGAAAAGATACTTTTTACAGGTCTAGTCTGGTAAGCATATTAAATTTGCTGCAGAAAGACATAGTGACCGAGGAGCATATTGAGGCTACAAAGAACACGTCATTCTATACTTTGCTTAAAACTTCCTTCACGAGAAAGAACGAAGACCTGCCGAAAAAGAGGTTTAACAAAGTTATAGAGGAGATTATAAAGAGATATTCTGTAAAGAATGAGTGTTTTAGAATAGGTTCGAAGCGGGTCAAGCTGACAACGAAGGATGTTAAAGCAATCTTCGGTCTTAAACACGGAACGAGGGAAATGCCTATGAACATAGGAGGGGCTTTCACTGGAATATTTGCAGATGGTGCGGAGAACGAGTCTCCACTGATGCAGAAATATTTCTTGCGTCCAAGGGCTAGGAAAAGTGGACCGTCAAACCAAAAGGCTATTTCAAATGCGATGATAAAGGTATGAATAACATACTATTAGATTTAGGGATGTTTTGGCATATATTATTAAATAACTACTGTCTGTTCTGACACAGGAAGCAATAGAAATAGTTGCAAAGGATGGTAGTGAGGAATCCGTAACCGACGTTGCGAAGCTTTTGATACTATTCATTTGTTCTACCATGTTCTACTCTGTGTCTGGAGATATCATAGGCTGGAAGATGGTTTTCTATGTAGAATACATGCTCAAAATTAATGACTATGATTAGTCGCGAGAAATTGTTGAGAAGCTAACGAAGTCTATGGTAAACTGTTTGGAGAAAGGGACACCCGATCACGTCATCGGCTGCGTAGTCGTGTTGTTGGTTTGTATCGAACAATTAGTTTATTATTTTGTTCTCATATGAAAGTGATACGAGTGTGACTTTACTTTACAGCCCTTCATAATGGAACACACCACACTAGGGGCAGATTTGGTAAGGCCAAACATGATACCTAGGTGCTACTAATGGTGGCGGCTGGAATGCAAGGAGGCCACTATTGTGGTTGTTAAAATGGTGAGGAAGCTGGCAGATGACGAGGTAAGTTATGGCTGTTTATATATGTTTTTACAGTGATTCGCACGAAGTAGCACTAATCTATCGCGAGGTATGTTTATGAGTTCTCTATAATGCGTGCGAGATGCATTTAGGGTCATTCGCGAATAGGCAAGTGTATCGCGTACAACACACGCGCATTGTGTTAGGGATGGTTAAAAACCAGCACCAAAGTATACACTGCTTGTGTCGCGTTAGAGGTTCTTGCGGAGGGGTCAATTCGCATTGCAGGCACACGGTGACTCGCGTGACGAGGGGACGATGTTATGACTCGCGTGGCATGAGTACTAAATCAACATACGAGTCGCGTCTTAATGAAACTTCCGTCGAGTAATACGCGTCTTATACGTGCGTGTGCGCTATTGGTTAAAACGTTAATGTTGCTTTGCAGGTGTTGGATGGAGAGCTCGAGCTGACGGAAGCTGAAGAACTGGTATTCGGGTCAGGGGAGGCTGGGGCAGGGTTTGTAAGCAAGTTAATAGGAAAAAGGAAAAAACGGTGATCTGTAGAACAGGGAAGCGGGCTAAGTATTGTAGTGGAGGGGAAACAAATAGGATGGATATTGGACAAGGATCTGGTACAGTTGATTACTAGGGAGGGGATGAGGATTACGGGCAGCAGCTGCAGGGGTATATGGATCAAGGAAATAATACACCCCAGAAAGAGGGCAGCTCAAGTACTCGGACGAAGAGGATGAAAGTTTACAAGGCAAGCGCTTGTAATATTTTATTTAAGAAATTGGAGTCTGTTAAGAAGAGAACCAGCGTTAAATACAGATACTCCGTAGAAAACAAAAGGCTAAATATTTCTCTTGCCCGAAAGAATAGACAAGTAAGTCGTTCAATAGGTTTTAAATTGTAATATTGCATTTACATTAATTTGCCTAATACTTGTTGAATTTCACCACAGATTGAAGAACTCCAAATGGAGGTTGCTTTGTTGACTTTGAAGCTTCAAGAACAAGCTGTTAAAGGTGACGAAGAAGATGAAGAAGCTGGGGTTAATGAAGCACTAGAGAAGGTTTGTGTGCTACCTTTCTGTTCGGTAGAAGAGGAGTCACCAGTGAAAGGGGTCGATGTATCGGTAAAAGTGGATGAGGTTCCTAAAACAATTGTTTATGTCTCAAGAAAACATGGGTTCAAAAAGTTAGAAGAAGAAGAGAAAAAACTTAATATAGAAGAAGTAGTTGTAGAGGGTTCTACACCTAATGACAATGAAGAAGACACACACGAGGGGGTAGAAGATGGAGGTGAAACGGTTGAGGAGGATAATGCATCTGGAGCTCCTGAACGACCGAATGATGCTACTGAGACATCGGGGGAGGGGCAGGTAAATGAAAAAAGTTTTTATGTTTTGGGAGTTGACAAATGCAGGCTTGTCCCGTCCATGGTTGAGGTAGAGATTGGTGTGGGTGCAGTCCCATCCACGGTTGAGGCAGAGATCTGTGTGTGTGTAGTAGGAGCGGATGCTGAGGGGTAAATTGGTATTGTACCCAATGAAGAAGAACCGAATGTTGTTGTGGCTGAAACTACACAAGAGTTTGAAGACCAGGCTGAGCAGCATGAGCCAAAACCCATCGAAGTAGAAGCAATTGATGTAACCTCAGAAACTACTAAAGAGTTTCAAGAGCAAGGAGTGCAACATGCTATTGTGGCAGCAGCAACTGAACCAATACCAATAGATGCAGAACCTCTTGAGGTTGTAGCTGAAACAGCACAAGAGTTACATGCAGATGTTGATGGAAAAGGGACTACGAATGAGACTCCCGGAGAACATAATCGCGCCGAGGCTGCAGTTGATACAGTTTGTGGTGATGTTGATTCAAAAGGTACGGAGGGAGATTCGGCAATTCCAAATGTTGGTGAGCAAACAAGTGGGACGGAAATGAATAGAACTGGGCCACATGAAACTCCCTCTAACGTACTGAAGGCCGTGGATCTTAAGTTATTAAGATTCAACTTCTTATAGCTATGTTAAAGTACATTTGTTTTTAATTTGGCCACGCTGTTTTTTTTCAAACTTCGGATTTAAATAGTGGGTTTTAACTGTTGTTAAATACAATAGGGAATGTTTTTAAATTTTCAAGTTCCGCAAATATTATGTTATAGTTATTATGTTATTAGTAGGGGAGGAGAATGTTGTAAGATAAAAAACCGGGCTCAAACGAAGCTGTCAAAGTAATATTTACTTTATACAGGAACTCTATGGCATACGTAAATCGCACTAGTGACAAATGTGTGATATGACACGCGCGAGTGTAGCCAAACTGTATGAGTTCAAAGGATGTCTCTAGTGTCTTATGTGTCGCGCGTGGTGCGACTCGCGAATTACGTATTCCTGAGATCCTGAATCGCGTGACGTTACGCTACGGACATGTTTTCATGGATGAGTAACTTGCGCATCATGGAAGCCCACACAGGCATGTGGCCGTTTCGTACCACGCGATATGCAACATCATGTGAATCGTAACGCGCGGGTTATACCTTATGAATCACGACTCGCGTCCACTTTATAATGTAACACGCGCCGTTGGTTACATTTTTTTCCAGGTATGTCATGTGAGAAATAGAACGTTACAGAAAGGAAATGTCCCTAGCACACCAAGTGTTACTCGAAAACCCAAAACTGAAACCGGGGTGGAATTGGGAACTGCTGTAAAATCAACAAATGAGTTGCAAACCAAGTTGGAAGTGCAACGCAAAGCAAAGTTGGAAGTACTAACACAGCCCGAGATAAGAGAACCACTACAACCAGCAGTGGAAGAAAATTGTTTTGATCTTCCAAACCTCGATGATGCATTCGTATTATGTACACAATCATTTTTTGACGAAATTGATAATGTGGCGGCTATACACTCGAGTGGAGGAAAGTCGGGTGACATTAGTGCGTCGAAAAGTCTGTTACGAGATGCACCTAAAATGGTATGTTCTGAACTATGATAACAGTCATATACTGAGTTGTACCTTAGGAATGGTTAATTAACCAGGTTTATGTTGTTTTACAGTTAGTAGATAATATAAATCCAAATTGGGATTTACTTACACAGACGCAACAGGCGGGAAATATTGAACAAAATTGGGAAAAATAAGCAGCAACTACGAAGTTAATAGATGTTTGTCAATACCGCAAGGTCGTTCGAATACAACAAAACAAAGATCAACTAGACTCTGAAGTATGGTATTTGCCAGAACATGAATTTACATACCAGCTTAGTGTTAGCGTGACAAAGCTAATGGCCGTAGCATACGAAGGGGAGCTAGATTTCAAGCTAAAGCTTAGAAACTTGATAGAACACAAATAATTGACAACTACTCTAGATATAGCTATGATTTTTACGTGTTGTAGATCATCGATGCCTGGATATATAAGCTGCTCCAAGATTCAAACTGGACCGTACCTTTTAAAGGGCTCGATGATGAGTACAACTGTAAACAAAATGCTATTCAGATTTCAGGAGTGACAACGGTTAGTATCTAATTAATAAATACACATTTGAAGTGATGATAAGTTTGATATTGTTATGGTGTACACTGGTTCTATTACAGACATTACTAGCCAAAAAAGCAGATGTTACAAACGTTATTGACGCAGTTTTTGAGAACGCGAAAGACACGTTTATCGCATTCATTCCGGTATGCACCATAAATGAAAAAGGTACTAACCACTAGACTTTGTTGGTAATAGACTTGGAGAATGGTTCGGCCAAAAACTACAATTCCATGGCCCCTCTTAGCAAATTCACTCCAGACGACACTAGGAAAACGGGCGGTGCTTTGGTAAGTAGTATGAAACATTATTGTGTGACGATGTATGTTCATTGTTTGCAGTCTCCTTATACATCTCGTGTCAGTGTGTGTGCAAATCACGTGTAAAATGATCGAACTCGCGGCTTAATGTAAAGTGATTCGCAGCATTATGAGTACACATTTAACTTCAAAAATTGGAACTAACATTATTCTTATTTGACAAGCTCAACTATTGTATGAAGAAGAGATACATACCGCGTGTGAAGAATGAATACAAAGTTAAAGCAGCTATCGAAATCCCACAGCAAGATAAACATTTGCTTGACTGTGGAGTGTTCGTCTGTCAGTATGTGAAAGACATTATCCAGCACGTCTTTGTAGACAAGAAATATAGCAAGTGTATGCCAGCTAGAGCACGCACAGAAATCTTCAACCACTTCCTGAATGACAAGAACACTAATTTAAGGGCATCCGATGTGTAGCATTGAATTTTCGACGTCACTCGCGCCAGAACATTATGTTTTGTAGGACTTTTTACCCCACGTGACTCGCGTTTGAGGTTTCACATAAGTACCATGTCATATGTTTTGTAACTCGTGTGCAATGTTATGCATAGCACGCGTTGTTTTAATTTCAGGCGCGTTGTATGTTGTATGCCATGCGCGATATAATTGTAACGTAACTAAGATTTTAAGGATGTTGACAGAGACATTACTGAGCAACCTATGACTGTGTGTAGTGTGAATATCGCGCAAGGTAAGTCAAGAAATCATCACTATGTCTTGTAAAAGACTTCTCATAATATGCTTCTACAGCTTCATTCTCGCGCGACCCATGATATGAGTGTTTGTCTGACTCTGACTAACACGCGTTTTACTCCTTAACAAAACAACGATGAATGTGAGCTGGCGCGATTTAGGAATGAAATCCCAATAGTTAATACGCGTGATGGAATGTATATTATACTCCCGCCAAAAGTGATTTTTTCATTTTAATTTCCCCGCCAAACACTAACCTGGAAAATATTACTCGCCTACTTACCAACCTATTATTTCGCCCTTATATATACCTCCACAAAACTACATATAGTATACACTTAAACAGTTAAAACACTCAAAATAAGAAATAAGTATGAGTTGGTGCGTCGATGAAGACCAACACCTGCTTCAAGCCGTGAAGTACGTGAAGAGAACAAGCTCGGATGAAGAGGCATACGTTTTTTTCGATCAAGTGTTATGCAAGATGTACTTTGACTATGGGAGGCTTGGATTTGTCGGCCCCCACGTTCGAACACGAGAAAGCGTCGCTGCGAGGTACAAGGAACTGAAATCAGAATCCTTGCCACGTGTTTCTGATCTTTGTTTAGATTTGTGCTTAGAGGAAGCAAACATATGGCAGTGGGAAGATAATGATTGGATATCAAGAGATATGATTATCTACCTAAACGAATCCATCGCACAGAGAGAAGATGCAATTGTTAATTGCTCACCGGCTAGAAGAAAACAATGGTTTTTTCATTAAGGCTTTTTTTTGTCTAAATTGTAACTTTATTCGAATAACAAAGTAGTCTTTAAATTGGATGTGAAGGACTATATTTGGTAATGTTTTGAATGTATAACTTTTTTGGTTAGTGTAATTTTCAACAAATGGCTATGAATCGTGATTTCATTGATGTTAAGCATCAATCTAGCGCCATAAAAGGTACCTTAATAGAAGGTGCTATTCTACGTTAATACTTTTGGCCAATAGAAGGTTCTCATCTCGCGTCTGCTAAAATCTATGTCTAGCGATGTGTCCGTTTGTTTAACATTGTTAAAATCAACCACCTAGCATCAAACGAAACAAATAGCTCGCGTTGTATGTTCTTTACTATAACTTCACATCTAGCGTCAAAGCATTCACATCTAGCTTTATAAGACATACTAATCTAGTGTGAGAAGATAATCACAGCTAGCGTCTGGTCACAGCTTGACCTACTTGAAAAAGTCTCCCTTAGAAGATGAAAGGTTGTATGACAGTAAAGGGTATCAACCGATAGAGTTTTGGCCAATAAAACGTTAGTACCTCGCGTCTGAAAATAACCACGTCCAGCGTGGTGTCCGACGATTTAACAAGGTCTAGCGTCATATCTTACAAATAACTCGCGGTATACATTCAAACTCCAACTGCGTCACATCTAGCGTCGTATGACATGAACGTCTAGCGTGGTATAATATAGTAATCTCGCGTAGTAGGTCTTGTGTATTATCCTCTATCAAGTGTATTCTATACTTAACGTATCACGTCCTATTTAACCATCTCGCGTGGGTTAACGTCTGGCTGGCGATGTAGTGGTCGAATTAACTAACCATGTCGTGTGCTATTGTATGGTGATGGACAGTTTTATGAATATCTAATATAACTTAAAATTTAGAAGAACTAAAATTAGTAATCTTGGAAAGTCCAAATATTTAAGTGTTTATAATGCACGTCACTATATACTATTTGGTTAATCGTAAATTTAAAAAAAATTAAAAATTTAAAAAGTTAATAATCAAAATTAATCAATAAGAGGAGAGAGTACGATTCGGTTGTCGTGATTCAAATTTAAATTTAAATCGCGTCATACTTAATGGCTAGTGAAAAGACAATGGGATGTCTTTTCACTAATCGCATTGGGTTTATTAATGAAGGATGTGACTAGGGTAGATAAAGCACTCATTGCATGTACATTAAATGCTCACTAGGGTACGCGTTGTTCTAGAAATTATTTAAATAGGCGTCTCGCGTTTGCTTGCATGGTTATCCATAAGACTATTCAAATTCTAAAAACTGTTTTTCTTCCATAGCAAAGCAAAAGTCGACGATGAGCGGTTCAGACTCCTACGGAAATCACGGGTCATAAGGTTCGTTTTCCGACATTAGTTCTAGGCGCTCGGACATCAACTATAAGCGGGAGACTACGACAGAGTACTCTTCCGACGCCGAATCGAATCCTTTCACTCCATCTCTTTCACTGAAGACTCAGTACGACTCTGAGTACTCTGAGTACTCCCTGTCGTGGCTGGAAGAAGATTCCGACATGGAGTGGTATGCAAAATGACGAAGGACAGTGAAGAACAAGAAGACGAAGTCGGGCAGGAGGAAGATAACTCCTAGGAAGTCTTCGAAGGACTCATCCGATGATTATTACTGGGGGAGGAAACCGATGACGAGGATGACGAGGAGGAGGATGAAGAGACAGACGAGGACTTGGACGATGAAGAGGACTTGGACGATGAGGAGAACACATGTGAGGAGGGTAACTCTTCAGATTATTAGAATATGGCTGTGTTGTTTGAAACTGCTGTTGTTTTTTTGGTGTTTTAAATTGTAAACCCTTTTGCATTTTACTGTATTTTGTTTAGGGTTTAGTATTTGGGCGCTGGTAGGCCCTATGTGATCCAAATGTATTTCAGTTGTCTTTCTTCTTTACTTTTGCAATGTTTGAATTATCAATCGATCCAAATCTATGTTTCGATAGTTTGATGGTGTTTTTTACACCCTCCGATTGAAAAATATAATACAGTATAGATGGAATGTAAATATTAGTGTCACGCGTTTGAAATCCGACATGATTCGCGCGAGGGTAGTGTAATATTGAGTAACACGTAAACACATTAAAGTATACAAGAGAATATCTGTCCGCAGTGAATCGCGTTAGATATAAGATGAACATGGATGGGGGCTAAAACAACTGAATCGTGCCTAGCGTCATAGTAGGGGCATGTCTCGCATTGTATCAGATATAGGACAAGTGCAGTGCACCTAATTGTATCCTGATGACGAGTTGTGTCATAAAACATTAGCATCTCACGGCATGTGTTCCAGTGATGAGTAATATATTGTAACATAATTCGGACATCACGCGTTGTATACGTAAACTTCAGCTAGTGTACCATCTCTGGTGAAAGCTTCTATGAAATTAAAGGCTATCAACTGAAAGAGTCTAGGGGAATACCCCATTCGCATCTCACGTTAAATAATCTAGTAATTGTAGCATAGTGCACGTGGTTAGAGCATGTTTTGCAACTAGTATCATGTATTGCGCGAGATAGCAGCAGTATCTCGCCTTTTTACGTTGGGAGGTAGAACAACAGGTCCTTCAGATTCGTTAGATGACGAAATTTCACCATAGTTGGTTATTGCAGGTATGCTAAACGAATATGTGGATCTATAATTACTTACCCTGTAGAATGGTTCTACCAAAGTCATAGGATCCTCGTTCACGGATGTTATTGCAGCTAATGAGTGAGCACATCGAAAACACTCTTGCTGCCATGCACCACATGAACACTTAAAATCAAGTATATTGACAACCATAACTCGGTTAGAATAAACTTCGAATGAACCTGCAGAAGACTTAGATACCACCTAGGTTCGACCCGCTTGAACATTCTCCTTTAAGTGCTTCTCATATTCAGGGCATAAAAAATTGTTCCAGGTTAGCCCTTCTGAATAACGTCTGGAAATCTGAGTCATTAGCATTACTCTAATCTTGTCTATCATTTCAACAATCGGTAAATTGCAAAAAAACTTTAATCTGATTGTTAAAGGATTCGGCAGCAGATGATGCCATCGCCCCGTAACGTTTTCCAATGACGAATGGTTGGGCGTACTTATCGGGAGGCAAATTCTCGATGAAAGCCTTAACATTTTTACTAGCTCTACTTAAAAACTTGGAAAGTCTCTCATTAAAAAGTTCAACAATTGGAGCGTAAGCACAACTTTTGAATCGCTTCAACATTTTCTTCTTATACTCGCGGTTGGTGTTTTCAAGAGCTGACTTCAAATTATTAACCAAATGATATATACAGTAAGCATAAAAGCAGCTTGGGTAAACAACGGAAACAACATTAATAATACCAGAATGTCTGTCAGAAATAAAAATGATTTGACGGTTTAACAAATGAGGTTTAAGACATTCCATGAACCACATCCAGTTATCAGAATCTTCACCACCAAAAATACCAAAAATAACTGGAAAAATGCCTGCAATATGAAAATAGGTTTGGTGAGTGTATAATATATGGATATATGTATAGGCTCACGCGCGATTGCTTTGATGCAGCTACTATCTAGCGTGGTGTTTAAAAAATATGTCGCGTGAGGTTGGCATATATTAGCAATCGTATCTAGCGTCATACGCAATACCTAACTCGCACTACAGTTAAATACTATCTAGCGTAACACAACAACACATCGTGCGAGATGTTAGGAAAACTTAATTGGGTATCTAGCGTCGTATATAAAATCTATCTCGCGCTACATATGATAGACTAACTAACATGCTGTCTAAAAACTATCTCGCCTGATGGCTTCTTAAAATATAGCTACACGCGATACATACTATATCTAAATACTATAGATGTACATATAGAAGAAAGTACAAAACACACCGTTATTGTCGTCCTTGGCCACTGTAGACAGCAAGACACCGCCATGCTTGCTATATAAATGGGTTATGTCCACATACAGCAATGGTCGACATGAGTGAAAGCCTTGAATGCATGATCCGAAAGACACAAAACACCTCCGGAAGACATTTCCTAAACCAACCTCCAAAATGACAATCGGTAGTAATATCTCTACTTTTTAATCTTCTAAAATATGCATTTAGCAACCCAAATGAAGTATTACTGTCTCCAAAAACTTCCTTCCTCGCCTTCTCTAACGCATTCCACAATAAACGGTAGGAAATATCTAAACCACAGTCTTGTTTGATAGAAGACTGAATAGTTTTTGCTGTTAAAGAATGACTTGTCCTAATTAATTCATGTATTTCATCCGCAATTAAATCGGACATCAAATGCATACTTTTTTTCTTGGAAAATACCGGGCTACATGAATGGGTGTTGGCAAAGCGCTTGATCATCACGAGACCAGTGCTAGAATCTATTGATGCATACAATCGCCATTTGCAACCTGACTTTTTGTTGACACAGTAAGCAGTGATCTTAGTGGATGTATTATGCATATACTTGAAAGCAAAACCTAGCTCTAAAGCATATTGGCATAAAGATAATCTTAAACTGGAGGCACCATCAGCGAATGTCTGACCAACTCCTGTGATAGCATCAACCCAACCCGTAGTGGCAAAATGTCTTTTTTTATGCTGGGAACCGATTAAACCATTACTACTCTCCCTGCTTAGTAAATGATCATCACAGGGTTCTACAAAGCTTACGGTAGGCTGTTTACCAATGTCATACGCATCTGTTTCAACTATTTGTTGTTCTATGAAGAAGCTAACGCTTTTCAGACGCTCCACATCGAGATAAACAGTTAAACCAATGAAATCAGTCTCGTTAGTAAACAAGCAATAATTTTCACCGCCACAGGAGTAGGAGATAGTGTAGCAACCCTTAACCAGATCATCCCATCTACCTTCAATATATTTCTCGACAGATTCAAAGTTTTCAAACGCGCTAAAAGGAACGATTGAGGTGTGCTTCAAATATTTAATAATACAAACTCTTTGCTTAGACATCTAGGAGGCTGCAAATGAAAAACGTAATTAGGCTAGGGGAGGGTGTTGCCCTGAATCGCGTCAGGCAGGCTTGACTCAGGATGTTTGGTAATACGGTAACTTGCGTTGTCGTGTCTACTGTCTCGCGCTAGACACCGAGATGGGAATCGCGTTAGATAACAAGGTATAATATAATACGTTATTAACTTACGCGATAGAGATTGAACTTGCCTTCTTTATGACCCGTGCATGGAAAATAAATATTTGCAGCGCGAAGCGTCAACCTAGTATATGACTCGCGTTAGCTTCTCCAGGGGCAAACCTAAATCGCGTTATTAGTAGAATCAATTCAGGAAAACAAATCGTAACGCGGGCTATACGGTTATGCAACCAATAAATCGCGAATACTACTTAAAAGGCTAAATCGCGTGAGATATAACATAAAGCTAAAAGCAACAGTAGCCATCAGCTATCGTCTTCAACAACACAGATAAAAACTGAATCGTGAGCTTTAAACCCCATTATAGAAGCTGTACCAACTCCAGACTTCGAAAAAAAATTAAAAAACTGTTTTCAACAAGGTCTAAACAAAAACAGGACTGTAAACTTGAAATCTTTAAAAATAAAAAAACAAGGAACTAAGAAAACCCATGAACTAACAAAAGTTGATACAGACTTACCTCTACTCTGATTCCGGAAATCAGTTTAAACAACGAGATTGATTGAAAATGGTTTCTTTTGAAAAATGTATAGGTTCATTTCTACTTTTCAAAATAGCAGAGTAGGTTGTACTATTGAAAATTCAAAATTTGAATTGTGGTTCGAAAATGATCTGACACATGTGAGGGTATTTCAGGAAGGGAAATATTAGCTGGGTATTAGAAAGGAATTACTTTGGTGAGATGAGTATTTAGGAGGCATAGAAAATAGTTGGGGTACTAGATGATAATAAGTTTGGTGAGAAGGTATTTAGTGTGACATTTCCCTTTTTTTAATGAAATACTAATTATATATATTTAGGTAAGTAATATTTTGCTCATATCATTAGTTTTAGAGTAAAAACACTTTTAGTCTTCATGTTTACTATTTATATCAACATAGTTTTTTTTTCTTCATTTATGCATAAAACTCATCTTCTTCGTTTTAAAAATTTGCAAATATAGTCTCCCGCATATATAAACTATTTAAAAAACTGACACGTGACATTTAAATTCTAAGTTTTCTATCATTTTTGGTCCATAAATCCTAAGTTTTGTATCACTTTTGGTCTCCCAGAATATGCGGAGGGACTAATTGTACAAATTTTTAAAATAAAAAAGATGAATCTTATATAGAAAGGAACGAAAAAACTACATTGATACAAATGATAAACATGGAAGACTAACCGTGTTTTTTAACCTTAGTTTTATCGCTTAATTTTTTGTTTTTTTATAATTCAAGAAATTATTACATTGTCTGATATTGATAAAAAAATTGAACGACACGTATTAAGAGATGGAAAGAGTACAATCCCAACAAAAATTGAACGACACATGCTAAAAGATGGAAAGAGTACAATCCTCTTAGAGCATCTCACACCGATATAATATGTAAATATAAGGATAATAATTAAAAATAAGTTTTTAACAAATATTTTGAATACATTCACAAATTTAGGTATGTCTATTTGTAGCTGCGGTTATACAACCTCTAATATGTATTATATTTCTTTTTATCTTTCACCTTAGCAAACTAATAACGTCTATAAATATAGCTACACTAATCAACAAATTTAGATTACAAATATTTAGTCTAAATTTGTCAAACCTACCTATACTATTGAGATGCTCTTGCATTTATATTTAATTTTTTTTTGATCCGAAGGATCTACGCTGTAACAATGTTATATTCTATAAAATTGGTTACGTTTATAGTTTAAATTTAAAAAATTTATGTTTATACAAGAATGTGTATGAGATAATTTAATCAAATATAATAAATTAAGATAAATATATTATAAAGGATATATTTGAGACTTATTTAATATATTTTAATTTAATGTGCATTAAATAATTTATAAAATTTTCAATTAATAATTTTTAGATTTTAAACTATATCTTTAAAGGTGTTGAGATTTTTTAAACATTTCAATTACTAGATATTTTAAATAGTTTATTATATTTTTCAACTATATTAGATCTTATTTTATCTTAGCATATGAATTTGGTAGCAACGATGGTAGATCCAAGAAACCAAAGAGGCCATCGAGTTTTTATACTTTATCAAACTTAGATATTATCGCTCGAAGCTGAGACCAAGAACATGCAAATTTAATTATGTGAGCAACGCTATATTTCTGAATCATAGGAAAAGAAAAAGGTGTAGAAATCCTAAAAAATGACAAATAAGAACATGTAAACAAACTGTAACAAAAGCTCAAATATTTAACCGAAGATCAGATCCCGAGACTGGTCGAACGAATGGTTCTTCCGATCTTCGACAAGATGATTGGAGAAGGTCTTCCACCTCAGCCACTATCTCAACCTCAACCTTTAGCTTCTATCATTAACAAATCCATAAAACTTGTACCCACATCCTCCATTTTTAGAAACAGAGTCTTAAACCTTTGTCGTGTCTCAGATTAAAGCAATAGCATTGAAGAATTTCCATATTTGCCACACAAAAAACTCACAAATAATACAATGGAAATTCATCTTCAAATCCTGAGCATATTATTGACCTTAGATGATGAAGGGGTATCCTCTGGTTTTCAGGAAAGAAGGTTTCTGAGCAGACGAAGCCACTCGAAGAATATAAAGCGACCCTAAGTATGGTATAAGTCCGAGCAGCAAGCAAAGAGGGGTATCGAGCATAACCGAGGACTGTATAAGAAATTAGGACATGTCTGACCACTGCGAGGTAGTTTGATGGCGCTCAGACCAATCAAGTATTTCATCAACCAAAGATGTAGATATATGAATTGATTTAAAGAGAGAACCGAGCGAAACACATGGCTAAGCAGAAGGGGATCGATTGGATTACGCTCGACTTAGCACGTGGATGAAGCTGATCGAGCCCGACCTACGATGAAAATGATCAATGCAACGGTTTAATGCTACCTTAATGGAACCAGTCGAACCACTAACACATAACTCATAAATTCAGGTCCCATTATATACATGTAGTCTCAAAGTTTCCACTTGGCAATATCCTTTGTTATTTTCATGTAACAAATTTGGTGCTGTCTGTGGGAACTAGCAAAACATTAAGTTATGTTAACCATGGTAGTTAATAGGTCAGAGATTGAGAGAGAGGTCCGAGAGTCAAGTGAAGCAACGTGAAATCAAAGCTCGGTGGTGAACCCACCATTGAGGTAAGATATTTCTTGCCTTATCACCGGCCCCAATCCAGTGGTTGTGGCAGCAGTGCCCGTTGAGCCTGTGAAACCGGTGGCACAATTGTTGCAACCAATGACAAGAACCGGAACAGAAGTCGCTCCAACAAGGTCTACGGTGGCCCCCGTTGCACAAGACATATCAGGATCTAACCCGACTACAACTCCAACCTTATAGTAGTTGGAACATCAGCTCCAACACCTACAATAGGAGCATCTCAGAGTGGCGTGTGAACAAGATATCAGAGAACAAGCCATGCACACTACTTTAGCAAAGATGAATGATGTTCTTCATGCTCTGACTATCAATGTGCGGAAAGCTAGCCGATTTAATCATCAATTGGGGCACAAGGCCAGCCGGGCCAATCATGCAGACTGATGCTCCAAACGTAACGATAATCAGGAGAGAGAAGGAGAAAACGGGGGCAAAAAACGACCCAAGGAGCAGGAACCTAGTTAAGAGGCGCGTCACACCGCATCAAAAAATGCACGGGAGGATGAAGACATCTACTACAACCAGGTGCAACCTAGAATATCAGGTTACATCCTCAAAGAGTCGCTGTTTTCAGAATCCTTGAAGCACAGTTACTAAGGAAATTTGACCCCTTTCGGATGGAGACTTACGATGGGACAGGTGACCCGGAGAGGCACCTTAAAAAGTTTTGCAATTGTATTAAACTTAATGCGCAATTTCAATTTAAAACTCAACCCAATTAAGTGTTCTTTAAAAGTAAAAAACAGTAAATTATTAGGCTATATGGTCATCCGAAGAGGTATCAAAGCCTACCCCACCCAATTGGATACAATTATACAAATGGCTCATCCATGGACCATCAAGGAAGTACAATGCCTTACGGGGTGCCTCGTCGCACTATCACATTTCATCTCTCGATCCTCGGATAAAAGTCATTATTACATTCTTTGATATCGAACTACTCCTCGAGCTACAAATGAAGACACCCATTTTGCACTAGTTTATGGCAGTGAAGCAGTGGTGTCGACAGAAATAATGTGCCAATTCATGTGATTACGAGTTATGAAGAAGACACCAACCTGACCAGCCGAGCAGAGAGTGTCGACCTTATAGAAGAGCGGCGTGATCAAGCACGCGTTCGCTCAAAACACTACATGAGCCTGATGAGAGGACAATTCAATGCTCGACTAAAACCATACAATTTCTAGGTCGGCGACATGGTAATGAAAAAGATATTTCAGAGAGCAGACGACAGAACAGTTGGAAAATTAGGCCCTAATTGGGAGGGACCTTACACCATTATTTATAAAAGTCACATTGGAGTTTATCGCTTAACAGAGGGTTGCGCCCTGAAGCACCCATGGAATGTAAATCATTTAAAGTTGTACCACCAATTTTTGTGATTATGAGGATGCGTTTTTTCCCCATGATGTCGCATACGAGTTTTTTTAATGAGGCATCCAAACTCTTATTCATCTTATTAATATATTTTATTGCTTTTGCCATTACATATGTTTATTACTACATTTTATCCATCGTTACAATAGCGACCGGGTCCATGATCACACCTACGGGCTATGCAAGGGACCACACTGAGCCCAGACAAAGTGTCTATGAGCACGACCGGACTGATTGCCACGCCTATGGGCTATATAAAAGCCACAATAAGCCTGACACCTTGCACATGGTATATAAGCAAACTGGTTGCAAACCAAGTCTATAGCAGGCCGCGCAATAAGGGTTTATAACCTCGTCGCAACTCAACTAAAAGGATAAGTCATTTCCTAGCTACGTAATGAGCCCTACTGCGCTCGACCTTGTAAGGATTAGCCCAAGTAACTAATGTAACTAATAAACACATCTCCAAACAACACTCAAATATCACAAGGGAAGCTACATAAAAATTATACCAACAACATATGCCCATCTAGTCCGAACTGATAAAACTATAACCTTCCATGCAGTTAAGAAAAACTTCTTGCTTGCAAAACAATAAGACTGCGCCCAAAATCAGTCAGTTAAAACATACAACACTAATCCAAGTCTACAATTTAAAGTTTACAATACACAAATATTTATTCATTTAAAAAAATTAGTGTATTGGTAAGTACTTCAGGAGCAGGTAGTAGCTGAAGGATCTCACAGGATGGTCTCGGCAGGAACCGCATCGGCCTGTTGTGTCCCAACCACCTTAGCTTCCATCGCTAATATTTTGCAGGCTCCTTACTCTACAAGAATAAGGTTAGTGTTTAGAGAGCCACCCGTTCTTGGAGGGACAAATATTTTTACCAAATGACTCGGCGTTCTCAACTTCAAACCATGACTTCAACACCAGGAGTTCTACCGCGGCCTCCTTCTGGTTGTTCGCTATCATATCCACTGCAACCCATATCACTTGATTCTCCCTCTAGTCTAAAGAAAATCCTAGTTTTTTTCCATTTCCAGCGCCTCGATATCCATCTTTTTTTTTGTATTTTCTATCTTACTCTTCATGTATCCATTCTCTAACATCAACGCATCCAAACGCTTAGCTTGCTCTTCCACTCTTTGTACCTGTACCACATTTTATGCGACCAGACCAACACTTTGTGACATCAGCTCATCGTTCCCCTTGATCAAAACATTGTTCTATGCAAAAATGGCAGTATTACCAGAAGTAAATTCCTTACATCTCTCTTCGCTTAATGACAATGAAATTTTCAGAGAAATGATCTCCCCTCGAAGCCCCTCACTCGCTTCGTTTGCCATGTCTTTCAATGCCTTCGCAGACCCATATGCATGTTTAAATCTCACGAGCTCGGTAGTCAAACTCTTCACCGATCTGAGTAACATAGGCTCACGTTTCCAATTCTCCATGACTTCCAAGTCAGCATTGGACATCCGGTGATACGATACCATGACCGAGTTGTGATGCATCTGAATATCACATCAGATTAGTTTCTGATCGTATTTTCGATTTTATGGTGAAGTATATCATGCCTTACCTCAATTGTCAACTCTATTTGCCGTTGCAGGATGTCACTCATGGGCATGCCATATAGTATGACAGTTCAGGACACCGCTTAAGCTGCTCGGACATCAACATTGAAGGACAAGGCATAACGAATCTGGTCGGCGATAACTCCTCCATGGGCACTTCCCTTCTACTTGACCTGGCTCATTTGTTGCCAATTGGTATTTGCTCCGGTCTATCAATATTGACAAATGAGAGTCTAGTGCCGACCTCTTGCACAAAGGAGAATCAAGGACAAAAGTTTGATGAGTTCTATAATTATTTCATTCTTTGTGCTATCTCTTTGGGAATTTCATTATTTCGCCGCTCTCTTTCATCATCATTATCCTCTACCCGATCCGTCTGGTCATACGTTTGGTTTTCATCTATAATGTCCATCTCACGAGCTTTCCCTGGGTCCTGATCAATCATTGGATGCACCGAATGATCGTCCAACTTCTTTAGCACCACAGCACCATCACCACTGTCCTCATCAACCAACTACAACTTCCTTGTTGCAAGAGGTACACCATCAACTATCACCCGAGACTTCTTTTGCAAGGGGTATCACTTTATAATCTGAGTCTTCTTCATCTTCCCAAGCGCGCCGTGCTCGGTTATCTACAACTGAGGCAGCGTTAGTTTTTTGTTGATCCACTTTATAATCCCATTGGATAGCCAATACCTCCCCCCATTGATTTTGACAAGGCATTGACGTAGAACCTTCTGCCTCTTTTGATTTCAGGGTCTGAGGCACTGATAGCCAAAATCCCGTACTATTTCGTTCCTGGTATCTCTTTTCCATCAGCCCCCGTATCCCCTCCACCGACGTAATTTTACCACCATCTGCCATGATCACCTCCCCTTCTTTTGAAATGTTTAGTTCTAACACTAGCCACAGACCATCTTTCAAATAGTTCAACTGGATAAACAAAAGAGATGGTTTTTGAAACCAAGTTGAGCTTGATAGGTTACATACTTCGGCCATAGGGTTAGTGTACTCCTTTGAGTGACCCTCTTTACACCAATCTTGATAGGTTCATTCACCTGCACAAACAATTCAGGGATAATTAATGTCGAGATCGGTCAGCAAACCAGATAAAACTAATTAATGACATTTACACTTTAGTTTCCACTTTCTTTCTAAGTGGAGATTCATTATGGGTTTCTCATGATCCCAATTTCCCACCACACGAACACAAATGAATTTTTCCAGTTCTTATCCGATGAAGGGAGTTTAACAATCTTCCTCATTTCGGTCAACTAGGTGTAGAAGAAATGAGATTTGACAAGTTTCACTACATCAATGGCTAAAAGTAAATCTACCAAGTAGACTTTAATTTTTAACAAGCGCGAGCTCAAAAATACATTTAGAAGTGCACTCCACCCATTCGCAACTAATTGGGTTGGGCATATACGTATTACGCTAAAGGTATCTTGAATTAATGAGGGCAAGGGAAATCAAAGCCCCCAATCGAAAACGGTCGTGAATAGGCAGATCTTATGATCCTGTGCCTGATAATGATGTTCACCAACTGATATCACCCTCACTATCATATCCTCGGGAGTCCTATACTAAATATTAAAGCTTTGTAACCTGTTATCGTCCAGATACCCATATGTATGGGAAAGTTGAGAGAAATAACTTTATAGGAAGGCTAGGTCTTCAAATTCTGACTATGTAGTTTAAACAAATTTTTTCTTCATTGCATTTTTTGTGCCATTGTATCTACTTGTTTGAATGCAACGAGCCAATAAAACGACTAAGAACAATTAAAGGAGGAGGTGACTCAGGATGGGTATCACGCCCAGCGAAGATGGTTTTTCAATTTTGTATCCGAGTAAAAGGCTCATCACTTATCCTAAACCATGATGGTTTTCCTCGGAGCAAACGCTAACTATACATACATAAAATCGACATACCTGTATTGACTTTTGAAGATGGCGAAAATATTTATGGAGCAACAAACCCTTGAAACAACAACAAATGACGAGAAAAATAAGAAATAATGAAGAGAGTGATACTACAAATAATCAAAAAAAAGTTGAAAATCATAATCTACTTTAGACCCACGTGTGATGTGACAAGAAAGTTTTCAGAGACATTAAGCCTTAAGCACGCATCATCAAAACCCAAGCGCCATTTTCATAAAATGGCTGGGATGCGTAGATATGACCCAATCACGCATCGTTTAACTGTTCAAAATGTTGGATAAACTACCAACGTTATTACCGCGTCATTCAACTTGGATTCTACACAATGTTAACGCATCTGCTCATTTTGTTATATTTAATTCATCGATTCTCCGCTTACCGTGCACACTCCATGAACTAGGGGGTGCCCTGATGAGGGGGGGGTATCCCCTGGCTATCAGGAAAGAAGGTATCTGAGCAAACGAAGCCACTCAAAAAATATGAAGCGACCCTGAGTACGGTAGAAGTCTGAGAAGCAAGCAAAGAAGGGTATCGAGCATAACCGAGGACTATATAAGAAATTAAGGTCTGTCTGACCACTGCGAGGTAGATTGATGGCGCTCGTACTGATCAAGCATTTCACCAACCAAAGGTGCAGATAGATGACTTGATCTAAAGAGAGAATCGAGTGAAACGCCTGGCGGGGCAGAAGGGGATCGATTAGATTACACTCGGCTTAGCCCGCGGATGAAGCCGATCGAGCTCGATCTACGAGAAAAAAACAGACAATGCAATGGTTCAATGCTACCTTAATAAAACTAGTCAAACCACTAACGCATTGCTCATAAATTTAGGTCCCATGATTTACATGTTGTCTCACATGTAGTTATTGGAATTATATATTATAGTAACCACCAATAAACAGTGAGAAAACGATATCAATAAGGTATAGAACCCTAAATACATGTAAGTTCTCTTCTCTCATAATAAAAGTTTCTACTTGTCCATATCCTTTGTTATTTTTCCGTAACATTATGAACAATCCAATTTTGAACAAACTTATCCACAACGCCTCAATAAATAACCCCTGCAACAAAACCAAAATATCAAATCATATACAGAAGCCACAATGATTACTTCAAAGGAAACTCAACATGCTAACATTAAGATTCAAGACAAGCGAGGCCATATGACAATTCATTTCCTTGCACAAGTAAAAGAAAATATATTATTAAACTCTAAATATACATTAATTGTTAAATTATTTAATGGTAGTCCTCAGTTGTTAATTGTTTAGAATTTTTTTTATTCTTGAGAAACTTTAATTTATCCTTATGGGATCCTATTCATGTATTGATTGAGTTTGATCAACATGATAACCTAAAAAATATATAGAAAATAAATATATAGACAATCACGCAAAACACAATAAGACTCATAAAATTGACAGCCTTTGTTAATCCTATAGTAGAAACCCCTATCACCCCTGTATGGATTACACTTCTCAATCTACGAGAATTTATGTATAATCACGATATAATTAGAGTTATAGCCAATTCAATAGGTAAACCATTATCAACTTTGTGTACCTTTTAATAATATAGCTAAATTTAACTGTAGTAATATATATATATATATATATATATATGTGTTAAGGAATCTTATCACAAATTCTAGGTAGACTTGGGTGATAATTATGGATTTTGACAAGATATTCTATATTTAGACTTGATAACTTACTACTTAGAATGCTTATATTTAGGTTATAACAATCATAATGCAAGAAACTAATATCAATTAAAGAAGGATATAATTAAGGAAAACCCAGACTCAGTCTCTTTCTATTGTTAATCTATCCACTCAAACTGAAATTTGGGTTTCTAAGGTCAAATATATCATTATAAAGGAAGTGGATTCAAAATGGGTTAGTAAGTAAACGACGTGAAACAACACTTTAAAGAAAATAAGAAAAGTACATATACCAAAGTTCTTTTAAGACTTAACAATTGAATGACCAAATGTAAATGAACAATTATCCTATACTCAAACATTATCTTCCAAAAAAGTAATAACTTAAACGTATTTACTAACAAAAAAATAATGTCAAAGAGATTTTAAAGAATAAAGATACATAAATTACTGATAATCAATTGAAACAAGAGTTCTCTTTATTGTAATCAATGGCATTTATAACTCAAATATAAAACTAGACTCACCTAAACAAAGGACCACGTGAAGCTTACGTACATCTCATGTTCATGGTAATATTGATGAAGAAAAATAATTTAAGAAAATACTTAGCAAGAAAAATAAGAAAACCAAAGTTAAACCTATTAAATGCCTAATAAGTACAAAATTACTACATTATAAAGGGTATACTAGGCTGTCCAATAGAAATTTAAAATGATTATCACAATCCTAAATAGGACAATGAGGGGTGTGGGGAACAAATGAAAAATTAAAACTATTAAAAGAGGTGAAACTCACTAAACTCCGAATTAAAAAAATCTACAAATCAACACATTGGTTAATTTATTATGATACAAATTTCATAATTTTATATACTTATAGTTTGATTTTGTTTTAAACTCGCATTTTAAGTAGGTAGACATACCTGACTTCTATGGATTATAAAAATTCAAACTTTTGGAGTACTCTAAAATTTTAGCACAAACTAGAAAAGAGAAAACCGAGGAGAATGGCCAGAAAGAATATATTAAATTCAGAAAGAGGTTTACCAGTAACTCTTTGCTATTTTTGATAATTCTTGAAATAACCCGTAAAAAGCTTGGTCAGAATCGTTATGGGTAGTCAACTAATTGTTAGGATTTGTTGGTGATCTCCATAGATCCTACGAGGTTCACCCAATAGCAATCAACGAGCGCCCCCCCCTCCTCCTCCCATCGGGTGGGGGTGGTCGTCAACATGATTAAGATGATCATTTTTACACTGAGGTAGACGACCCAAATGAGGATAATCATTAAGATGAATCTTTGGGCAATATAAGAAATGAACACTAGAAAAAAAACAGGTGGTTAGGATCAAGAACCAACTCGATCCTAGTTTCAAATGTAAATTGGAGAGACAATAACAAATTAGACGAACTGCTAAACCTTATAAACATTCAAGAATCAACATACCCTAACTTAGGTAGCCAACTCTGTAATCGTCAAAACTAAAAACAGAAATTGACAAATGTGAATCGATTTTACCGATCTTAACCAAGTCTGCTCGAAGGATGCTTTTCCTCAGCCGTAGATTAATTAATTTGTAGATACAAATTTGGGTAAGGAATTCTTTTACTTTATGGATGCCTACTCAGAATAAAACCAAATTTGAATGTACCTACAAGATGAAGAGCACACTACTTTCCAAACAAAAAAAGGTTTGTATTGCTATAGGGTTATACATTTTGGTTTGATAAAAGCAGGATCGACCTACCAAAGACTTGTCAACCATATATTTAAAAAAACTACTAGAACATAGAGGCATACATAGCTGATATGATCGTGAAGAGTAACACCAAACATCTCCATATTGAAGTCTTATCTAACATATTCGAGACCCTACAGAAGTATAAACTCAAGCCAAACCGCCTAAAAAATGCTCATTCGAAGTTTGGAGAGGAAAGTTCTTCAGCTACATTTTCAATAAGAACGACATCAAAACCGGCCTTGAATAACTATAGGTACTTCTAATCATGGAGCCACCACTATATATTAAGGAGGTTCAAATACTAACATGTTTATTAGTAGCTTTTTCACTACTTATCTCTAAAGCTTAAGATAAGAGCCAGGCTTTATTTAAAGTCTTTAAATGAGCAAGATAGTTAAGGTCCAATTATTTTGGTAAGTGTTGTGCTAGTTAGGGAAGTCTATGGGGTCCAGAGATTGATTTAATATGTAAGTAAATGTATGATCGACACCAAGAAAAAGTATTTCAACCTAGAAAAATTAGCTTTAATATTGGTGGTGATCATTCGAAAAATGAGACCGTAGTTCCAGAGTCATGTTATTATCCTATAAATTTTCTTTTCCCTAAAATATGTATTATACAAATTAGATTTCTCAGGTTAATCATGAGATGACCAGTAGTCCTGGGAGAGTAGAAAATTGTGTACGAATCTTGTACATTGATAAAAGGTCAAACAGTCGCCAACTATTTCAACAAGTTCGTAGGTGACAGAATCGACGAAGAATAAATTAGACAATCCAAATGGGAACCAAATTTGGAATGGGTAGTCCAAGTTGGTAGAGATTCAAACCTTAATTAAATAGGATTTGACATTATCTTAAACTCAACATTCGAAGAAGAAATCATACAATCAATCAAATTTTATTTCGATGTTACTAATAGTGTGGCTAAATACGAGTCTGTATTAGGTGGTCTGAAGTTGGCTTTGTAGAGAAAAAATTATCAACGTACAATGATATTCTCATTTAATGATAAGTCAAGAAATATATATGAGGCAAAGTAAGAGAATATGAGGGGTTACTTAGGAGAACTATAAGAATGAGAAAATATATTTGACCGAGTAAAATACAAACAAGTAATTTATATCGATAACTTAATTGTAGATTTTCTGGAAAAAGAAGTGGTCTAGTGATACTAGTTTGTTATTATCCAAGATAGACCAATTATTGAAAATAACGCAACAAGGACCGAGTTGATGGCAATAGAAACTGTTAACGATTAAAGACAATAATACTTATTATATTTGCGAGATCAGGTTATCTCTAGAGAGACATTCGAAGCTCAAGCACTAAGAATACGAGTGATCAAATATGTAGTGTTTGATGACGTTCTCTAAAGAAAAATAATTCAAGGTAAAGTTTTTGTAGAGTTGATTACTTTACGAAATAATTCGAGAAATGTTTTTTGTACAAGACAAGGGCCTACGAAATTTGTGATTTTGTGCACCCAAATCCTATCTAGCTTCGGGATCCCACGTTTTTTGGTGCAAACAATGTTTTGTAAAAGATATAGGGTGGAACATCATTTTTCGACTCTATAGTACACCCAAGCAAATGTCCAAGTACAAGTGACATGCCAAACCATCCTCAACAGAATAAAAAAAAGGATTCTGGGAGCTAAGAGGAAGTAGTCCGATAAACTCATCAAGGTACTTTGAGCATACAAAACGACTCCCAAGTCGGCCACTAATAGAACTCACTTCTCCCTAGTGTATGACATCGAGGCTGTAGTCCCCGCCTAGATCATCATCCATAGTCACAAAGTTAAACAATACTATGAGGAAACTAATACTGTTGAGTGACAAATTTATGTCAATCTGATTGAGGAATATCGCGACCAAGCCCGAGTTCGGATAAAACACTATAATAGTTTGATAAAACACATATTCGAATCTAAAATGAGGCCAATGGCTCCTATATTGGATGATTATTCCTGAAGAAAGTCTTCTAATATGGAAAAGATAAAAATGCAGGAAAACTTGCTCCCAACTCGAATGGACAATGCAAAATAATATCCAAAAGACATCATGAGATGTATCGATTAGAGACATGAAAGGAAACGTCTTGAAGGACCTTTGGAACATCAACCATTTGAAACTGTATATGACCAAACTTTGTAAGTTGGACGTGCACTCTTTTTCCCTTTGGGTGGCGCGGAAGGGTTTTTTATTGAGATATAATGTTGATGAGTCCGAATTCTGCACGCTCCCCGGACAAGGACAGATCGGTCCAAGGCCTCCGGACCGGACAAATCGCAATGAACGGACAGATCACTTTGAGCACAATGACCATAGGACTGTTCGAACAATGACAAAAGTACTAAAAAACCTAAACACTTCTTGACTAAGCTACTTGCTCTCCTACTTAGAGCTCATGGGTCTTTGAACATGACCCGGGTCCATTAAACATGACCCGAAAGCCCATAAGGGCCCAAACATCAGGGTATAAATACCTAACCACCTGCATTAAGTGTGGGTAATGAGAATTAACTGCTACCAAGCTGCTTAATTATCTCTCTACTCTCTACTCTAAACACTTAACACCCACACACCACCATAAAACACCAACTGAAATTACCAGCCTACCCTCAGGAAATTATTATCCACACCAAATGTAACCGTATTTGTTAATAAAATTTCTTAGTTTTCTTAGATACAAACGACTTCAGGTTTTTTATTTAAAACGCAATACTAGTAGCATGGATGGATGTTGACAATCTCTAAATATTTACTAAGTACAATCGGATGGTAATACTTGGATCGACAAGCTAGATATTCATATCCTAAACCAAAACTACATAATACATCGAGTTATATGTACCGTACAACTTAACTAATATCTAACCCCCTTCAATACAATGGGGCATTGATCTCCATGATCGACATACTCTACGTCTAGTAATCTTTATGGTAAAATAATAACTATATGCCAAGTACTAACAAGATCCACAAACAGGGTCGTATATAATAAAAAATTAGCAAACTAGTTAATCAACAAGGCCAATAAGGCTATGGAAGATGCCATACTGAACCCTGACTTAAGCTGTAAAAGTAGCGAACTGGTTAATAAACCAAGCCTATAAGGCCACACAAGAGGACGTACTTAGCTCGTACTTAAAATGTCAATTTAGCGGACTGATAAATTAATCAAGCCTACACGATCACACAAGATACCACACCAAACTCTGACTTTAACTGTCCAATTAGCAAACTAGTTAATATATCAACCCGATTTATGGGCTAGATAATAAAATGAGTTGCGTTGGGTGCCTCTTTACCATTCATAGACTCTTTCGGCGAACCCGTTATAACTACCTCTTTACTCTTATTAGCCCCTACTGTTACATTAGGTGCAGTGGTGATCGGCTCATCAACCCGAGTTTCACTTGATTGCTCATCTGACGTGGTAGATACGAGCTATTTTTTAACGAGGTGATCGTTCCCGGACTAGGATGCATTCTTCTCATTAGTAATAAAAATTGTGCGAAGAACAAAGACATAATTTTCACTAAGAATGATCACATCATTAGGAGGAGAGGCGTCATCCCTCATATTAACAAGTCTCTTGTTACCAATTAGGCTCGAAACAGAAGCCAATGTATTTTTCTTAACTGCAGAGACATGTTTTTTTCACCACGGGGGCTTCATCAACATCGACAAGACTTTTTATTTGGGCCAATAGGATCCTTTTATTCATAAGCGTGCGACTTTCTTTATCCTTTACACTTTTGGTTGTATAAATTCGCTTTATCAAGTCTTACGATTATCATTCGGGTATGACAGTCTTACTATACCAACACCTTTTTTTTGCTGCTCCCAAATACCCTAAGGATTATGAGGCTCATCATGTTGGCGCACATGCTAGACATCGTGATCGGATTGGTTTTTATTTTTCTTCTTAGAGACCTCCTTTTTTTAAATACCTTTAGGGTATGTCACTCTGGAATAAAGACCTGCTTTACGATTGGCTTTCCTCTTTTTTTTTATCCCACCTTACTCGGGGATATCTCCTTAGCATATTTTCCTTCTTTTTTATTGGGGATATCCAAACAAATCCCCGATTTATCCTGATTATACATGTGTTGAAAAATGATACTCTTTATCTCTGAGTTGGATTCCTTGCCGGTAGTAGTCAGGATTACTTTCTCATCATCAATCTTTGTTAGCTCTGAAATGGGTCACAAAGCCGCTAGTAGGCATTTTGCTTCCGTAAAAAAGAAGAAGTGAAACTCAAGTGATCACGTAGAATAAGTAGCAACAACTAGCACATACATCAAATTTATATCACCTCCCTCGTACACTTTGCTCTAAAGTTGTTGGTATTTTCCAGAATCTACACAATAATCAAACATATAAAGAACACATTAGTACAAAGAGTTACACAACAATATGCCCAAAATAAAACTACAATAATCCTATCTTACAAGTCTGCATCCATATCCATTCAAGTTGACAATATTCTATGAAAATATGATATTCCTACTTCCCCATAGAAAAAAGAGCTTTTCTAGTTATGGACAGACGAGGGTACATTACCCATCTTATTACCTCCAAAAACATATATGTAATAGAACGAGGTCTTTTGAGATTTATACAAATCCATGTTAGCAAGAAAATCCGATAAACTAATGTATATTTTTGAAAAAATTGAACTCAACATTATTTTAAGTATCATATGTTCCAACTATTCACCGTTACTTGGACATTATTGAAAAAACCGATTTATTTCGGTTCGGTTTTTTTTTGGTTTTTGCCAACCCCTAATTGGGCATATACGCACATACCTAAAAACCTTTGTATGAACAGATGTAGTGGTAACCAAACACCCTAGTAAAAAACGGTGGTATAACAACAGGTCTTGCCTTCTCTACCCTAGTGAGGTAGTTCTTCCGCATCACGAATGGGAGCTACAATTAAGTTAGGAAAGCCATACTCAAGCCGATCTTCTTCCTCCGACGTTTTTCTCACCATGGCTACCACAGAAAAGATGGTGGGGAAATTTTTACCTTGCTCTTTCTCTTAGGAGCCATTTAAGGGTTCATCGCCGGATCCAATAAAGACAACTCATCAACAATGTTTTAGAATTGATTCGAGTTCCTAGGTTTTATTGGTTCAAAAACAACAAGGGGTTTTTGGCGCAGTGGCCTTAACCTCAGTACGATGACCCAAATTATAAAGTTCAAATTAAATATGACTCTCTATTAGTCATGATTTTATTCTAACATAATCTTACGACTCGCTAGCCATTGGACGAAGGTACGAGACAACCGAAGGATGAGGAAAATATGCGCAAAGCCAGGATGATAGACGAAAAAGTAAAGATAATCAAATGTCAAAACACACATATACATTACGATAATGATAAGAGGTACAAGACAAAGATAACTGTGGCCGAAGAAGATACAAGTCGAGTGCAAAAACTGAATGCTCGAATGGTTATTACAGGACAACACGTGACATAAGAACGTACATTACCTAAGAACGTGTTTACATCTTTACTATGAAACGCGACCGACATTTAGGACATGTTAACACGTTTAAAGTAGTAATAGTTAGAATTAAATGTAGAGAAAGTCTATGATAAAGATTATAAATAAGAGTGAAACCCTCGATGTAAGGCGATCATATTATGAAATACAAAAACTAATTGATTCAAAGTCAATTTGTCTTCCGATCAGTTGTTATTATCCTGATAGTATATATGAAAAGGATTTCTTGATAGAAATACTTTACAGATTTCTAATCTAACTTATTGAACCATGAAGTTAAATCATCCTATAATAATGCGGAATAAATACTTACAGGATGTAGACATTCTTTGATCTTCAGATTCCTGACTTAGAGCAGATGATCGGCGATCCTTTGCTATGTTATTGATTCTTCTAAGAGATGGCAACCAAAACACACTTTTGTAATTGATTCGAAGGAAGAATCAATTTGTTTTTCTTAAAGGATTTTCTCTCTGTATTTGCTTTTGTTGCTTTCAAGAATGAGAAACTCATTCTTATATAGAACTGAAGTGAGAAAACGGTTCTTCATTAAGTAATTGTCTGTAACTTCCAGACATTTACTTAACAAAGACCAGTAATGGTTCTTCTCTCTTAATTGTCTGTAACTTCCAGACAGTTACTTAATGAAGACCAGTAACGGTTCTTCTCTCTTAATTGTCTGTAACTTCCAGACAGTTACTTAATGAAGACCAGTCCTTATTAAATTGCCACTCTTAGGGACCATAACCCGGTATTATTTTGTTTTACAAAATAACCCCAAAACTTTACGTTTTGCTTAAGTTGTTTATTTCCGAATCCAATCCTTCACAGTATTTGGAATTAAACCTGGTATCCATACAATTACCTCCATGATACATATTTTATCTACTAGTCCGTTCTTTTCTTTATGATTACTTTTATTGGACTAATATTAACGATAGTTCGATACATCGATACGACATGTGACGGTCCAACTTAATGGAGAGATTCCAACAATCTCCCACTTGGATCATCATATGCTACTATAGGATGCATCCACTTAATGAACGTTCTAAATTTCTATCGTCACATAGATAACCTTAACAATCTCGTAAATGACTATTAACGACATAGGACTAAAGCCATCATCAATGCATTTCAAGCCGCAAATAGATGCATCAGTAATCACGATATCGCAACAATCAACTACATGGATCTATCATGGTGCATAGCATAAGAATAATATGAAATATAATCTTACATATCTATTCTTAACTAGTCCCACTTAATTGGAGGTCTACTTACAGCGATGTACGAATAATCAAATACAAGAGTACACTGAAAACTTGTATATAAATATGTTTGCATTAATGACCTTAAGTTCGCGAATATCATAACACAAACAAATTTAATAGCTTAATACAAACTCCCACTGAAACTAATAATCCTCTAAGTACACAACACCCATGTTAATGGTGTGTTCAATAAAAATTTTAGGTACTAATGCCTTCGTAAGAGGATCTGCTAACATTGAGTTTGTCCCTATGTGCTCCACACTAATTTGACCACTCTGTACTCTCTCTTTAACAGACAGGAACTTCATATCTACATGTTTGGACTTAACCGAGCTCCTGTTACTGTTTGAATACTGAACTGCCGAGTTATTGTCACAATATAATCTAAGGGTTTTTTCTATCCCTTCTACGATTCACAGTCCCGTGACAAAATTTCGCATCTAAAGCGCCTGATTGGATGCCTCGAAACAAGCAACAAATTCCGCAGCCATAGTGGAAGATGCAATGAGTGTTTGTTTAACACTTTTCCATGACATTGCACCTCCCGCTAAAAGGAATATAATGCCTGAGGTTGAACGACGAGAATCCTCACATCCGGCGAAATCCGAGTCGGAATACCCTATGACCTCCAGTTTATCCGATTTCTTATATGTTAACCTGTGATGTTTTGTTTGTTGTAAATACCGGAGAACTCTTTTGACTGCTTTCCAGTGTTCCATCCCCGGATTACTTACGTATCTCCCTAACACACCCACCACAAAAGCAATGTCTGGCCGTGTACAAACTTGAGCATACATCAGACTTCCAACAGCCGAAGCATATGGAACCTTTTGCATTTCCTCAATCTCAAGTTTTGTCTTTGGGCATTGCTTAAGGATAAACTTTTCACCTTTTGATATAGGGGTTTCCTTTCCTTTGTTGTTAGCCATCCCGTAACGTTGTAACATACTCTCAATATACGCCTTTTGTGATAAACTCAAAATTCCATGAGATCGATTCCTGTGAATTTGAATTCCTAACACAAATGATGCATCACCAAGATCTTTCATATCGAATTTGTCCGAAAGAAATTTCTTGGTCGTATGTAACAATTCCTTATCATTCGTGGCCAATAATATGTCATCAACATACAACACTAGAAATATGAATTTACTCCCACTGAATTTTTGATACACACAATCCTCTACCGAATTTATCTCGAAACCAAATGAGACAATAACTTCAAGGAATTTGTGATACCACTGTCGAGACGCTTGCTTGAGACCATAAATAGATTTCTTCAGTTTACATACCGTCGACTTTGGATCACCAGAGACAAAGTTTTCAGGTTGTAACATATAGATCGTTTCCTCAATGTCTCCATTAAGAAAGGCGGTCTTTACATCCATTTGATGGAGCTCAAGGTCGAAGTGTGCAACTAATGCCATGATTGTCCGAAAAGAATCCTTCGAAGAAACTGGAGAGAAGGTTTCTTTAAAGTCAATCCCTTCACGTTGAGTAAAACCCTTAGCTACAAGTCGCGCTTTATGCCTCTCCACATTACCCTTAGAATCCCGTTTGGTTTTAAAAATCCATTTACAACCAATCGGCTTCTTTCCTTCAGGTAATAGAACAAGCTCCCATACCGCGTTATCTTGCATTGATTTAAACTCTTCGTTCATTGCTTTAATCCAGAAGTGAGAATCAGAACTTTTCATGGCTTCAAGAACACTTAAAGGATCGTTTTCTGTTGAACCATAAAATTCTTCATGTTCTTGAAGATACACTATATAGTCTGAAGATATAGCGCTCTTTCTTTCTCTAGTAGATCTACGCAAAGGCATAATTTCTTCATTTTGCACTTGAACTTCTTGAGGAGATAGAGTTTGTTCTTCTTGAACAACTTCATTTTGCTCCATTGGAACAACATCCATAGGAGGAAGATTAACATCATCTTGAGTATCTATATGTTCTAACGAATCTGAAGTGATGATTGGCCTTCTAATTACAATATCATCATCTGACACTATAGTATCATTGTTAGAACCTTCATGAATCTCTATTGATTCTTCCTCAAAATGAATGTTCGTTACTAAATTCTACCCCCAAACTCTATATCCTCAAAGAATTTCGATGTACCCGTCTCAAATATATTCTTTGTGGAAGGATCATAAAACTTAAAACCCCTACTATGCTCGGGATATCCGATGAAATAACTACTAACCGTTTTGGAGTCCAATTTCTTTTTATTCGGCCTATAAGGCTTCGCTTCAGCTGGACATCCCCAAACATGTAAATGTTTTAAACTAGGTTTACGCCCAGTCCAAAGTTCATACGGTGTCTTAGTAGTTGCTTTCGTCGGAACTCTATTAAGTAGGTAGGTCGCACATTTTATTGCTTCTCCCCAGAGTGATATAAGTAATGTTCAATGACTAATCATACTTCTTACCATATCCTTTAATGTACGGTTTCGTCTCTCAGATACTCCATTCATGTTGGGCGAACCCGGCATCGTATACTGAGGGACTATACCACACTCTTCTAGGAACTTTGCAAACGGTCCATGACGTTGTTCACCTGAACCATCATATCTCCCGTAGTATTCACCACCACGGTCCGATCTGACGCACTTAATGTCTTTACCAAGTTGTTTTTCAACTTCACTCTTAAAGACTTTGAACTTGTCAATGCCCTCTGATTTTTCATGAATGAGATATAGATACCCATATCGTGAAAAGTCGTCAATGAAAGATACAAAATATCATTGGCCGTTCCATGATGCTGTAGGGAACGGACCACAAATGTCTGTATGTATCAAATCCAAGACCCCTTTCGCTCTGTATGCATCTAATCGTTTCACTTTGGTCTGTTTTCCTTTTATACATTCAACGCAAACGTTGAAGTCCGAAAAGTCCAGTTCACTTAATAAACCTTCTGAAACAAGCTTTTCAATTCTATTTCTAGAAATGTGACCTAATCGCTTGTGCCAAAGTTTTGCTGATTTTTCCATTTTACAATTTAGTTTTCCAGGTACATCTACATTCATTATCTCTTTGTGATCCTTTATAGTATCCAATAAATACAAGTTATCATTTGCTATTAACTTTCCAGAACCAACAACATTACCATGTAAATAAAGACATAAACTTTCATTTCCAAATAGACAAGAATAACTTAATTTGTCCAACAACGGAAAAGAAATGAGGTTCCTTCGAAAAGAAGGTACATACAATGCGTCTCTGACTCTTTCTTCTCCGTAGGAGAACTGTCATCAGTCAGAGGTTTAGGTTCATCGACTCTTAATGCTAAGTCGTAATCATGGCACATCAAGTGCAACAACATATCTTCTTTCCACAGCTCAAAGTTGCTCCCATTAAGTATGGGTGCCTTTTTGCCTTCCGGGTTATAGAAATACGAATTTGCTAACATAACAAACAACAAACAATAAATAGCCAAAAACATCACTTAACATATAACCTCCATAGTATTTAACAAATAAACATAGCATAATAAAACATACTCTTACAACATCAATAAGATACCTTTGGGCAAGCATATTAATTTGTATATGTATGAGTTTGAGCATACTTAATGTTGATCCTTCTAATTGACAAAAAAAAAATCTTCCTTTGGGCCGATTTTTTCCTAGTTCAATTTTCTTAATGATCAATTCACAAATAACCATCTCGTGTCTAAGATTAACTATGTCAAACATTAACCTTCCTTTGGGCCGATTAAAATTTACATACTTGTCAATCATAGACTTGTCAAAACTCTAAAATAATTAATTCAACAATAGGGATCACTTTGGCGATATATTGAATCATTAATTATTTACCGAAGTTCGGACAACTTAAAACATGCTAATTATTTCGAAAAATACTATACGACTACCTTACTTAATGTCCAAACTATTTAGTAGTCTATGTATAATTTAATCAAATTAAATTTACACCTTAAATTTAATATATTATAATATATCTTTAATTATATTGTAATATATCTTTAATTATAATATATCTTTAATTAAATTAAATTTAAACCTTAAATTTAATATATTATAATATATCTTTAATTATATTGTACTATATCTTTAATTATATTATAATATAATTCTTAATATATATTATAATATAGTATTTATTTATATATATAAAACTTATTCATATATATACTATAATATATATATTTATACATATAATAAACTTCAATGATATAGTATAATTCTCGTAATAATTCACTTATAACTTTATATAATATATAAGCAAACTTAATTACACATTTATCGGTGGTCACGTATATTTCGCCTATTCTTTAGACGAAAGGACATTTACTAAATTAATAATTTCAGATTTTAATTTAATTATATTAATTATAGTAGTTGCATTCAGCATCTTTTAACTGCATCTTTTAATTGCATATATAATTATACCACCATAGATCTAATATATATGATCTAATTTTATAATCTGAAAAACTAAGAATTTAATTTCATGGTGGCTCTGACATCACTTGATAGACTACTTTACGGATTTCTAATCTAACTTATTGAACCATGAAGTTAAATCATCCTATAATAATGCGGAATAAATACTTACAGGATGTAGACATTCTTTGATCTTCAGATTCCTGACTTAGAGCAGATGATCGGCGATCCTTTGCTAGGTTATTGATTCTTCTAAGAGATGGCAACCAAAACACACTTTTGTAATTGATTCGAATGAAGAATCAATTTGTTTTTCTTAAAGGATTTTCTCTCCGTATTTTCTTTCGTTTCTTTCAAGAATGAGAAACTCATTCTTATATAGAACTGAAGTGAGAAAACGGTTCTTCATTAAGTAATTGTCTGTAACTTCCAAACATTTACTTAACGAAGACCAGTAACGGTTCTTCTCTTTTAATTGTCTGTAACTTCCAGACAGTTACTTAATGAAGACCAGTAACGGTTCTTCTCTCTTAATTGTCTGAAGACCAGTCCTTATTAAATTGCCACTCTTAGGGACCATAACCCGGTATTATTTTGTTTTACAAAATAACCCCAAAACTTTACGTTTTGCTTAAGTTGTTTATTTCTGAATCCAATCATTCACAGTATTCGGAATTAAACCTGGTATCTATACAATTACCTCCATGATACATATTTTATCTACTAGTCCGTTCTTTTCTTTATGATTACTTTTATTGGACTAATATTAACGATAGTTCGATACATCGATACGACATGTGACGGTCCAACTTAATGAAGAAATTCTAACATTTCTCATATCACTTTGCACCAAACTCCAGATGCACTTATCAGATTATATGGTCATGCTTGCTAGGTAAGCAAGTATTACAGGATGACCATAAACATAATCTATAGTTATATCAAAGTAGTACATGGACTGTCTAGAATGAAGATCACAAGCATGAACAAGGTTTCCTCATATTTATGTGAATAAATTTACAAGTTTGGCAGCAATAGATTCATGCCCTTTTGGCAACAAGTTCGAGTCTTACTGTCAGCCCTAGCACACCAAGTATAAGGAGTCGCTGCAATGTTGTTTTTTACTGATGTCCTTTGACAAGTATCAATGATTACCAAAAGTTCAATAAGATTTTAAGGCTGAATACAAGATTTCATACTTGTGTACACTGTCATTTTGTTTTGACAGGAGGGGGGAGTGTAGGCTTCATACATGATGGGTTTTTTGTGCTTTTCGTATCCAGACTACCAAAGAATGCAACAAAACTTCTCCAAAGCTGTCCGAAGTTATGCACCACCAGCCTGACCCATAACCTGCCTAATTTTCAGACAAGCTGCACCTGTTTAACATTTACAAATACAACCCTGATCGGGTCAGAAATTCAACTCTCAAAGCAGTGCACTAAAACCTGCAGCAACATCTCCAAGCACCTGCTTTGCCCTACAAAACGTTTTCCAGCCAAGTAATAACCAATTTATATGTTCCCTAATAACCTTTACCAAAACAGCGTCTCAATTGGCATCTCAAACATCAAAATCCATAACCTCTAGCCTTAGTCAATAGCAAAACATGCCACTAGCAACCAGTCTGTATTTCACCTGAAATATGACCCTTTACCCCATTTTTGGGCCAAACAGATCCTAACAAACCAATTGCAATAGCCACAAACAGCAAAGAGGGTTCCTTATCTAGCAAGCTTTGACAACCAGACCTGTTTTTACTCAGCCTACTTTCTTCTAAACCTGGGCTCTCTAACATAAATCATACGCCTGCAACAGGAACCTATAGGTATCTTGCAAGACCCAGCTCAGTCACCAAAGATAGCACTTGCAACACTTATAAAAACTTAAAAGTTGTCAGCAAAGATTTCCTTAACCAACCTATCATAATCAGGTGGAATGCAATTCTTCTGCCAATAGTAAGCTAAAAAAACCTTTGTTTTCCTAATCACAATTTATAAATCATTCAACACGTCCGTTTCCTCTAGAAGAGCAAGAACAATAGTATCGTCAACACCCCACCTTGTTGCTACTATACAAACCTGCCCATAAGTTGTAGTAAATTGCGCAACCAAAAAATATCAACCAAGAATCCGAATATGTAGTAGAACTAAACATGCCCTTACCCTTTCTTATTGCCATTGATTCACTCATTCTGCAACAAAAAAGAAAAGAAGTTGGATTATGGGAAAATAATATAGCAAATATAGCCAAAACACTTCTTCTCGAGCCTTAAGATGCTTTATATTTCGGCTGGAAGTTGTTATCATGGTCCTACTGGATAAACTCTCGAAATATGTTGGTATAAGTCTAAATTGAAGTACTGTTTGCTTTGCAAAGAGATTAATTGTGGTCCAAATACATGTGTCTCTCAATCATTCTAGCCTTTGCTTGTTATGAAACCGCATGAGCATGAACCATTGTATGAATATCTCTCCGCCGCACATGGCTGTTAACAGCTTTGAATCCATTTAGATATGAGCTCTACGCAAGTTATCTCTAATACCCTATTCACACATAGTTTTAAAATCTAATACCATGCTTGCAATGCATCCATCTCCCCCAAACCCTTCCCGATATCCACCCACGAAGGATCATCTTTGTATCACATTATAATACACCTCCTAGCTGCGTACCCCTCCTCAAGGCCCTATAAGTCAACCATCGAGATCACAGTCCAGTGGCGGATCTACGTTGGGCCGGGGGCGTAGGCCCCCCTTACCTAAAATATACCTTTTATATTTTTTTTAGGTAATAATATAATATTAAAATAAAAGTTATACGCCCCCTTACCTAAATTATACGCCCTCCTATCTAAAATATATATTTTATATAAATAATATTAAAGTAAAAATTTTAAGAAAATAATTGTTTTTTAGGAATGTTATAAATTTAAAGTAAAATTTTAATTTAAAAATTATTATGTTGACTATTTTTAATAAACTTTTTAGATTAAAAGTCTTAGGCGTTAAAAATTTTAATTTAAAAAATCTTGGATTATGGCTATTTTTAAGGAAAAATTTAAGTAAAAAATCTTGAATTTTAAAAGAAATTTTAAGTTGGTATTTATAAATGGTTGGAGGTAGTCTCGGGCATCTCAATCTCTAGAATATTAGAACTCTTGATTGATTTTGTAAGTATTCTCATTCTTTTTTGCGATAATATGTTTTGATTTTATATTCGTTCAATCTTTCTATTTCTAATTAATTATGTTTTATCTCTTACTTTGATTTAGAAAAAAATAATGAATTGCTGGTTACGAACGAGAGAGACGATATTTAAATCAAAGAAAAGGGGAAAAAGGAAGAAAAGGGGAAAAAGGAAGAACACGATCCGAAGGAAGAACACGATACGTCCCAATTTATTTTTTCAAGTTATATATGTTTTTTTTGTTTTTTTTTGAAATTTTATTATTATTTTGATCTTAAAACACTTGATAATCAATATTTTTTTCTGATCTGATTTGTGGTCACTTAGGAAAGTAAAAATAGATTTACATAGTTTTAGATAACAAACTTTTATTTACTGGAATTATTTTTTATAAAGTAATTGATTTTAATTTTCAATCTGTTTAAAGACAATATATATGGAAATATTTGTTATTTTTTAAAATAAAATTATATATTTATATTATAAATATCTTTTATATAACCAAATTTTATTTATTTTCATCTATTTTTCAAAAATATATTTTTTTATAACAAATTTTATTTACTTTTATGTAAATTTTAAAATATCTTTTTAAAATATTAAATTTGGTTTTGTTATATTTTATTTTATATATCTTTTAAAAATAATATATATTAAGATACATTAAGATTTATTGATGTAATAATAACATATTCTAATAAGATATTTTTATTTGTAGACTTATAATGGAGCGTTATTTTGCTAAAAAAGCAAAGAATAGTGTTGGTTCTTCAAGTAGCTCGAGTAATAATAATAATATGATTCATCCTAGCCTCTATATCAAGACCTAATGATGATAGTGTAGAATTTCATTTGAATGAAGATATAGTGAGTGATCCGGGACTACGCCAACTTATTGAAAATCCTAATAGTACTGCTAGAGATAAAATTCGACGAGAATTCATATCAAAAGGACATTGCCAATCAAAAAATCATATTTTCCCCAAAACACAATTTGGGAAAAATAACCGGAGTTTTTAAGTTACATGGTTCGAAAAATATCAATGGTTGGAATACAGTGCATAAGGATGCGGCATTTTGTTTAGCCCCCCCTTACTTCAATTCCTAGATCCGCCACTGCTCTCGTATGATGACTTAATGTTCTTGTTGGATCATAAACTTGACCCATTTAAAAGGTCCAATTAAGAAATAATGTTCTAGAAATAAATTAAAAATTAATTATTGTTGTAGTGGAGGTTGTGTGTAAGACCATCCTTAGGTTTAGTGCAAGATATTTTTTTTATGTTGAGTGTAAGAAATAGTTTTACCTTGAGTGTAGTCTTGAGGTTGAGTGTTTAAGTATTCATAAGCTCTTGGATGGTGGATCATTGTCTCCACTATGATTCTATAAATAGTGGAGCTCTCCCACCATCTAAAGTATCACAAAACACACCAAGAAGTAAATTAGAGAGAAAATTAGAGTGAGAGAAAATAGAAACAATAATGCTCTATTGAGTGTTAGAAAAATATTTCTCTTATAGTGTGAGTTAAAAGAGTGGCATGTAATATTTCTTCTTTTTAATCTACATCAAAGTTGTTTATTTTTTCTTAGTGAGTGTTGTTTTAATATTTTCCGCCAAGAAAGTGGTATCAGAGCCGTAAGCCCTATCCAAAATTTTGTTTTTAGATATTCAACATATTGAAAAATATGGCAAACGGTGTATCATCCTTCCAAATTCCAACACTCAACAACAACAACTACGACAATTAGAGTATCAATATGAAAGCTCTCTTTGGAGCACATGATGTGTGGGCTATTGTAGAAAAAGGGTTTGACGAACTCGAAGATGAAGCAAGCCTTACTCAAGAGGAGAAAACAAATTTGAAGGATACAAGAAAGAGAGACAAAAAAGCTATATTCCTCATATATCAAGCATTAGATGATGATAGATTCAAAAACATTTCAATCGCATCTTCCTCCAAGCAAGCGTGAGAGAAATTAGAAATCTCTTACAAAGGAGTCGAAAAGGTGAAAAAGGTACGTCTCCAAACATTAAAAGGTGAATTTGAACCCTTACATATGAAATCATCTGAATCTATTTCGGAATATTTCTCAAAAGTATCAACTGTTTCTAATCAATTAAAAAGAAATGGTGAGAAGTTTGAAAATGTGAGAGTAATATAAAAAATACTTCGTTCGTTGGATCCTAAATTTGAGCATATTTTCATGACGACTGAAGAAACTAATGACTTGAAGAAAATGATGATTGAAGAACTCCAAGGCTCATTACAAGCCTATGAAGAAAAGCACAAGAATAAGCAAGATATCACCGAGCAACCCCTCAAAGTAGAACTCAAGGACATGCATGCAAATCAAGGAGATGATAGAAACCAACGTGGTCGAGGCAGAGGTAGAGGCCACCGACGAGGTAGTTATCATGGTTGTGGACGTGGCTGAAATTAAAACAATAATAATTCCAACTACAACTACGAGAAATAAGAAAGCTCAACACGAAGTTTTGTAAGAATAAATCCGAACTCGGGGTATGATAAATCTAAAATCCAATGCTATAAATGTCAAAGGTTTGGACATTATGTTTCAGAATGTAGAGGCCCCAACAATAGAGTTGAGGAGAGGGCCAACTATATGGAGGAGAAGACGGAGGAAAAAGATATGTTACTACTAACATACAAAAACACTAATGAAGTTCAAGATAACACTTGGTATCTTAATACCGGTGCAAGCAACCATATGTGTGGGAAAAGAAGCATTCTCGTAGAGATCAAAGAAGCAGTCAGGGGAAATGTCTCTTTTGTAGATGATAGCAAAATATCGGTGAAAGGAAAAGGTAACATTCTTATTCGTGGAAAAGATGGTAGTCACCAAATAATTTCAAATGTCTATTACATACCTAGCATGAAAAACAACATTTTGAGCTTGGGACAACTCCTAGAAAAGGGCTATGATATTAATATGAAAAATTGTATTCTTTTTATGAGAGATGCCAAAGAGACTCAATTGCTAAAGTTCATATATCAAAGAATAGAATGTTCCCTTTGGATATTCAAAATGATGTTGCAAAGTGTCTTAAGGCTTGTTACAAAGATTCATCGTGGCTACGGCATGTTCGACTTGGGCATCTAAACTTTACACGTTTAGAGTTATTCTTCAAGAATAAAATGGTGAGAGGGTTACCATGTATCAAACATCTTGACCAACTATGCGAAGGATGTTTGCTTGGAAATAAATTCAGAAAAAGCTTTCCAAAGGAGTCTGGATCAAGAGCCAAGAAACCTCTCAACCTTATTCATACCGATGTGTGTGATCCAATCAAGCCGAGCTCTCCAAGTAAAAGTAACTACTTCCTTCTCTTTATTGATTATTTTTTAAGAAAAACTTGGGTATATTTCTTAAAACAAATATTCAAATTCTTTGGAATATTTAAGAAGTTTAAAGCAGTTGTGGAAAAAGAAAGTGGAAATAAGATTAATGCCATGATATTTGACCGAGGATGGGAATTCAAATCCAAATAATTCCAAGAGTTTTGTGAAGCGCGTGGAATTCATCGCCTCTTGACAGTTCCCAGATCTCCTCAACAAAACGGTGTGGCAGAAAGGAATAATAGAACAATCCTTGATATGATGCGAAGCATGCTCAAAAGTAAGAAGTTGTCGAAGGATTTTTGGGTGGGAGCAATGGTATGTGAGGTCTACTTGTCCAATCGATCTCCAACAAGAAGTTTTTGGGGAAATACACCAAATGAAGAGTGAAGTGGAAGAATGTAAGGAATTTCCCACCTGAGAGAATTTGGAAGCGTAGCTCGTGTCCATGTACCAGACGAACGACAAACCAAACTCGATGATAAAAGCAAGAGTTTTATCTTCATCGGTTATGACTTAAGTTCCAAATGCTACAAGTTGTACAACCCAAAAAATAAGAAGGTTGTGATAAGCCAAGACGTGATCGTTGATGAAGAAGACGAATGGGAGTTTGGGTCTCATACAAATGAGTTCACATTTTCCCCAAAATTGAAGAAGATGATGAAACAACAAATGAGAAATCCGAAGAGATTGCAACCCCACATACTTCACCGACATCAACTATATATGGAGATTCACCACCTTCATCTATGTCAAATGATAGTCAAAGTGAGAGATCTGTGGAACGTACAAGAAGCCTTTGTGATCTTTATGAGGTAACTGAACCCATGGATAACCTGACACAAAAAGAAATGCTAAGGGGGAGACTGAAAAACACAAAGTGAGGCTTGTTACAAAAGGCTATAGTCAAAAAGCGGGAATTGTCTATTATGAGGTATTCATCCCCGTTGCCCAATTAGAAACTATTAGACTAATAATTTCTTTGGCAACTCAAAACAAGTGGAAGATACAACAAATGGATGTAAAGTCAGCATTTCTAAATGTCGTCCTTGAAGAAGAAGTCTACATTCAACAACCATTAGGCTATGAGGTCAAATGTTACAAAGATAAGGTGTTGAAGCTAAAAAAGGCTCTTTACCGGCTAAAACAAGCACCAAGGGCATGGAACTTAGAATCGAGAAGTGTTTCCAAGATAATGGCTTAAAAAAATGTCCCTACAAGCATGATTTATATACCAAGATCAAAGATGAAGATATTTTGATTATGTGTCTCTACGTGGACGATTTGATCTTCACCGGAAGCAGCCCAAGTATGTTCAATAAATTCAAGGAAGTAATGACGAAGGAATTCGAGATGACAGACTTGGGCTCATGGCGAACTATCTTGGCATTAAAGTTAAGCCACAAAAAGAAGGAATTTTCATCTCACAATAAAGCTATGCAAAAGATATCCTTAAAAAGTCTAAGATGGAGAGCTGTAATCTGATAAGCCCACCCATGGAGTTTGGCGTCAAAATTTCCAAACATGAAGAAGGCCAATGTTTAGATCCAACATTATTAATTTTTTTGGTTGAAAGACTATGCTATATAACTTGCATGAGACCATATATTCTTCATGCAGCTGGATTGGTTAGCCGCTACATGGAATCTCCAACAACAACTCATTTCAAGGCTGCAAAGAGAATCCTTCGGTATCTAAAAGGTACAATTAATTTTGGATTACTTTGTTCAATTTCTAATAGTTACAAGCTTGTTGTGTATATCTATAATGATAGAGGTGGAGACATAGACAATCGAAGGAGTACTACTAGATTTGTATTCTTTATGGGAAATATAGCCTTCACATGGTTGTCAAAGAAACAAACGATTGTCACGTTATCTACTTGTGAGACGGAATACGTTATTGCTAATACATGTGTTAGTCATGAAATTTGACTTATAAATATATTGAAGGAGATAGATCTAACACAAAATGAGCCAACTAAATTGTATGTCGACAATAAGTCAGCCATCACCTTAGCCAAGAATCTAGAATTTTATGATCGAAGCAAGCATATCGATGTCCGCTACCACTACATAAAGGAGTGTATTTCAAGAAACTATGTGCAAGTTGAATATGTAAAGACACAATATCAAGCTGTCGATATTTTCACCAAGCCACTGAAAAGCGAAGACTTCAAACGATTAAGGAAACTATTAAGGATTACAGGATCAAGTTTAAGGGGGAGTGTTGGATCATAAACTTGACCCATTTAAAAGGTCCAGACTTCTCTATAAGGCCCATCAAGCAATCATGTTCTATAAATAAATTAAAAATTAATTATTGTTATAGTGGATGTTGTGTGTAAGACCCTCCTTAGGTTGAGTGCAAGATAGTCTTTTATGTTGAGTGTAAGAAATACTTTTACCTTGAGTGTCGTCTTGAGGTTGAGTTTTTAAGTATCAATAAGCTCTTGGATGGTGGATTATTGTCTCCACTTTGGTTCTATAAATAGTAGAGCTCTCTCCACCATCTAGATTATCATAAAACACACCAAAAAGTAAACTAATGAGAAAATTAGAGTGAGAGAAAAGAGAGACAATAATGCTCTCTTGAGTGTTAGAAAAATATTTCTTTTATAGTGTGAGTTAAAATAGTGGCTTGTAATATTTATTATTTTTAATCTACATCAAAATTGTTTGTTTGTTCTTAGTGAGTGTTGTTTTAATATTTTCTGCCAATATTTCTGCAACATGAACTTGTTTTTTCTCTATAATGCAGATACACTTTCTTCACTAAATCATGCTTCATTCAAAAATTTTCTCACAACGTACAATTTATGTATACCAAAAAAATCAAAAATAACAAGGATGTAACTAAATATGTACTAAACCCTTATAACTCCACCTTGACAAGATGCAAAACCCTGCCCAATACCATATTTTAAAAGAGACAATATATCAAGTTTATTTGTTCGTTACCATTACTCTTCTAAGAGCATTGATATATCAAATTTATTTGTTTGTTGCCTTTCATATATCTTCTAATTTTTTAATAACAAATTTATATGATTTATATATATATTTTTACATAAAAATTAATTTTATTTCTCTTTATATATTTTAAAATATCTTTTATATAATATATATCTTTTATAAAAAACAAAAGCTTTATTGATAACTAGAAATATATTTAAGTTTAGGAAATGGAATAAAAAACATATATGTGTTCAATTATTATTTTTAAATTCATAGAGTGCCTCAATTAAAATTTGGAGGCCAACTATTAATTTTGAGATCATACAATTTCAAACTTAATCATACATATAATTCAGATATACCCTTAGGCTTTGAATAGTGAGTCGTCCCTCGACTATCGCGTTTGGTGGCAGATACTCTCTGGACTTTCAAATGTCCGTTGGCAGTCCCTGGACTATCGAATTTGGATAAAGTTAGTCCAGAGGATCCTCTGATCCACCAGATGTTGCCACCTGTAACCATACTCCCCAGTTTTTTGTGTCACCAGTAGTCCCTTGACTTTAGGTCAAACTCAAAACTTCGTCTGCGACATTAAATGACCCGCCTACCCCTATAATTTCGAGCTTGGCATTAAGAATTAAGTATGTTTATCCAGGTGGAATTATTTATCCTACGTGGAATATTTTTCACCAAAGTCCTTTATAACATTATCAATCGACCGCGTTACATTATATCTTAATTAATTTAATTTAATATATTAAAATACTTAAACAAAATCTAAACCCTAGATTTTCTTTCTCCCTGAACAGACTGATTATACTCTTTTCGAATTCCAATCCCTAGACTTTCTCTTCTTCCCTCTCCCTTGTTCTAAATCAAATCCCCAAATCAAACCTTAATCTAAACCCTAAACTATACCCAAATCTATCTGGTCCTAAATCTATACCCAAATCAAAACACAACCCTAAATCATCTTCCTTAGTCACAATATGCACTCCCTATTGCTAGCCCTAATTTGTGGCAACAGTAAACGCGATTCAACAGTTCTAATAATGATAAAATTACTTCTCTAAACCAAACAAAGAACAATACTGATAAAATTACTTCTCCAAACCAGTTCTTACATTGCGTATCAAACCAAAAATTACATTACTTATCAAACCATAAATTACATTGCTGTAAATTAGTTCTAACAAGACTAATAAAAAACAGAGAGGAAATGAAGCAAAACAACATCAACAAACTAACTTTGGTCAACAGACTACCATTCTCAGCTTCAATCTTGAGTATCTTTTACTTCAACGACATAATTAATTCTTTGGAATGATGAGGAACTGGTGAATCCACCCACTAAAAAAACCCACATTTTCCTTCAATACTCTGTAAAATTAAATTGATTTAGGGTTTTAAAAAACTAGGGTTCTAAACAGAAATTAGGGTTTTAGAAGATTTAGCTTAGATAAACTTACCCGATAGTTTTAGCATCCATACAATCTCCTCCTTGGATTAGATTCTGTCCATGAGGTACAAATTACCAAAGGTTTCCCATAAAAGCATCTCGACACCGAATCTCCATTTTTTTATAAGGGAAAGAGGTAGAGGTGGTAGACATTAATGGAGGATGTAGATGAATTCTTTTTACCGGTTTTAGGAAACGAATTGAAGAGAAGGAAAAAAGAATAAAAAAAAAGCAGAAAGAATGAGAGAAGAGAAAGCATTTGAGTTCGAGGAATAAAAATTAAGCATATGTCTATAAGGCTTTCAATTATTTATTTAATTAAATTAAATTAAACAATGATACATAGGATATAGTAACAGGTGCCACGTATTTACAATTTGCCATCTCACCAATAACTATGCCAACAAGGATTTTGGTCAAAGGGAAAAATCGTACCTAAAGTCAATGGACTACTAGTGACAAAAACAATTGGGGAGTATGGTGATAGGTGGCAACATTTGGTGGATCAGAGGATCCTCTGGACTAACTTTATCCAAACGCGATAGTCTAGGGACTGCCAACGGACATTTGAAAGTCCAGGGACTATCTGCCAACAAACGCGATAGTCGAGGGACGACTCACTATTCAAAGCCTATACCCTTACCTTGGAGCTGAGGGTTTCTTTCTATTTTCTCCAAAATTTACTTGTGTTTAGGCTTCAATTCTTTGTCAAACTCACAATTATTATCACGAAGATAATTAATCTTCTTTGATTGCTGATTTCGTAAATGAAACCTGCTAACTTGAATCTTGCTCTCAAATCTTCAATCATCCATTTGAGTCGATTGTGAGAGCCAACTCTTCTACTCGATTTTTGTGTGTATATGTAATATGAATGAAAGAGAACTGAAATTTTGAAAATAAAGATGGAGCAGAGGAACCAAAAACTTAAGCATAATAAGCAACCTTGAGCCTGCAAAACTCATAGAGATGTTTTTGTCAATTTGTTTTGATACCTTTGAGTAGGTATTCTTCAGTAAATTATGAAAATGTTGGATGAGAATAGATCACCTTACCTTATTCCATTCGAAGATGTAAAGTATCCATGGAGAGTGTCATTGATAATTATAGAAAATATGACTGAATCAATACTTTTTTTATTAGTTTTATAAATTGATTATTAAAGCTAAATGCTTTCATGATAGTGAAGATGAATTTAAAAGAAATTATGTTGAATGCTTTAGCCATATCTAATTTTAGTATAACACTTTCTCATTTGGTTTCCTTGTTAATTTCATGAGTTATTAATATATCATCATAAATGTTTCTCTTCTTGAAAAAACCATCATGAACATTGGATATTATTTAGGGTAGAAAGTTAGCCAACTTTTGGTTAATGATTATAGGCATAATTCTATTGAAAACTATACGGAGGCTTATTGGCCTAAATCTTGCTAAGTTTTTGGAGAATTAATCTTAGGTAAAAGGCATATAGCAGTAGCATATATGCCTTTGGGAGCAATATGTCGTGTGAAATGAGAAATGATAGTTTCACACATATTTTCTTGAAAGACAAATCAGAAAGTTTGGTAGAATCCGGAGTTGAAACCATCAACTCCAGCCACACTGTTTGAATTGAGTGTGTTAATTGGTTGAATGTTAATATGAGGATCTAGTAAATTTCGATAATCTTGGGTTGTTATAAGCCCTGGTATAATGTCTTCAAGGTTATCTATATCGAGAAGGCTAGATTGGGAGGATATGAGATCTTTGAAATATTCTATAGTAGAATTCCCTAATAAGGATTCATCTTCAATCCATAAACCATCAATATTTATTCCGTAAACTATATTTTTATATCTTTTCTTTTTTTATATAATTATGAAAGCAATTTGTATTACGATCACCATGTTTAAACTAGTTTTTAGTACTATTTTGTTCCAAAAATAATTATTATTTGGCAGGAAAGTTAAAATGACTTGCTCTAACTTGAGATAATTTAATTTTATCCTTTATGCTTTTAGATTTTTCAAAGCATGTTTCATTAAATTTTACTTAATCTTATGTTTGGGCTAAACCATTAAATATATTACCAAAGGTGTCTCCATTCTAAATATTTAGCTTTTGTTTTAATCTTTTGAGCTTTGACCAGAAAACATTGATAGGATGACCAAAAAGGTTTTTTTGCCAGCTAATTTCTAATATTTTAAGAAAATCACTGTAGAGTGTCTACATATTAAAGAATTTGAATGGGGTTATTGGTTTATTGGTGACTGATGAAATTGTTATACACAAAAGGTAAATGATCTGAGCTAATTTTTTTCATATATTTTACCTTTGTAATGTTAAAAAATCCTCTCCAACAGCATTATGCAATTACCTACTAAGACACTTCTATTTTTTGTTATTGGACCGTGTGAGCTTACATCTAAAGAAGTTTGGATACTCTATTTTGCAGTCAATAATCATATTATTAAATTTATCAATACTTTTCAAACATATATTTGAACAAGCAAGTTGCTCATCAGCTTTTGTTATTATATTAAAATCACCTACAACAAGCCATTCTCGTGTGAGAACTCCTTGTTCAAGGAGGAGTGGTTGACCATAAAATGTATTAGTTGGTTATGGTTAAGAATTATCTTAACAGGGTAATGTTCTTTCCATACTATACATATTTTATTACTTATATTAGTAAAACCAAAATTGAAGCCAAAAGTTTTTGAAACTTTGTCAAGTTTATCCAGAGATATCATTGGCTCTTATAGAGCAATAAAATATGGTGTTCCAACTTTAAACATAACTTTAAGTCTATGGATTTTTCATTTGTTGCATATTCCACGAGCATTCCAATTTAGGATAGTTAATGTCATTTGAATATTGAGTTATATGATCTGGAAGATCCTTTAAAACGGGCGGCCTTTGAAATAAGAGGACATTTACTAGCTTTGGTTTTTGTTTTTTTAATCTTTTACTAATGATATTTTTTCTGTCTTTTCTTTCAACAATCTTTTCAAGTATTGAAGATATGGGTAACCTGCACATTGATGAATTAGGAGATTCTTGACAATTTTTTAGAGTTTTCTAATTCATTTAAGGATGAGAACATATTTCCTAATTCTATTATGTATAAAGCCTCTACTATCACATTAATTGAGACCTTTGTAGGGTCAAGTTCTAATGCTTGTTCTTTATGATTCATATTATCGTTTTCCTGAAAATATCCATCGTAAGAATACTTTTTCTAGGTGTTTTCAATGTTGGATGACTTGTGGGCATGGTTAAGATCTTGGGATGTATATTTTGTGTTGTTTATTTCAGTTTCATCAGTCTTTTGAGCTCCATTACAATCTATATTTCTATGGGATGTAAGAGAGAGATTGTTGTCATTATTATGGGTTTCATTTTTTTACAATAACAGATTTGACTTAATGAACCCATATTTTCTTATCGGAATTTGGGTTCATATTTTAGCTTTTAGTTTCCTCACATGTTTGTTGTTTATCTATTGGGATTGACCTATCTTTATTTATAGATATCTTATTACATGTTAAAGCTTTATGCCATATATGTTTGCAGGTTATGCCATATCACTAGTGATATCTTGCCAATAGACATCTTTATACTCAAATCATATCCAAATCTTTTTGGCAGAGAATGAAAGATATCCATTTCCAACCAAGCTTTACATCATTTAAAGCTTGCTATATTTTTTGAAACTATCCAAGTTGTGAGAGGTGTACCTATGGTATTTGCAATATTAGTTATAGTATCATGATTATATATATATATTCAAGATTGGTTCGGGAAGGAATCCTAGACTTGAGTTATTGGACATTCAATTCTAAGATTAAATTATTGCTACCATAACCCACTAAATTAATTTTATTTCCCTAAATTATCGGTTCGGGCTTAAGTGTTGAGATTTGGACTCACTCATTCAATGTGCCCAAATTCAACTTGGTTACCACACTTATTAGTCCACAGTGCATTTTTCATCTATATGCCTAATATCTAATTATATATATAATATAATTAATCTAATTACTTTTATTATTGGACTACCTTAAGAAAATGACCTAATATATATTTAGCATACGATCAATAAATATTCCAATAATCTCCCACTTGGGCCGTTATATGCTACTTAAAAAATATTTAACTCCATTGCGTACCCTGAATTTATTGTCAATAGGCGAATGGTCGACGTAACCAACTTCGATCATGAATAAACACCAACACCAACATGCATTTCAAACTCAGTAAAAACACAAAAAAGATACATTTTTGAGAGAACTCTGTACCTGTAATTATACATGTGAGTTTCTTCATCGGCCGACGTATACTAAACGGCGAATGGTTGAAGGCTTCGTGTTTGGTGGTTTAAGAGAGAAGACAACGGTCGGCGGTCAAATTTTGGTGAAAAACGGTGTCAATGACGGTGAATAAGGAAGGGTTTGAGTCTTTGGTATATGGACGGTCTCCGAAGAAAAGGAGAAAGAAGGTCGTATTTTTGGGTTAAAAGGGTCTTTTGAAGGGGGGAAATTGGTTTCAAGCAAAACATGGATATATATAGTTAGTTGCTATTTTTGTCCAATATTTTGGTTGAGATACCAAATATAACTATGGTGTTTTTGGGTATTAGTTGGTAATTAGGTGGATATTTAATAGTATTTTTTTCAATTTTAAATTGTATACTAAATTTGATACTATCTTGATGTTGTATATTTGTTGCTATAAATTTAAATTACATAGTTAAGTAAAAGGTTAAAAGTTAGAAATAAATAGTAAAGATAAAAATATAATAAAATTAAGAGTGAATAAGTTAAATTAATTAGGTGAATTTGATGAAGAGGAAAAATATATAGTAAATAAATAAAAATTAAAACGTAAAGATAAAAAAAAAGTTATACCAAAAATATTTTAGGTGTTATGTAACGTATTTGTAACTATCAGTTGTATCTACGTATCATCACCATGTTAATTGACACCCACAATTGACTAGATAGTCAATATTCTTAAATAAAAATGTCGAGAATGAAAAAACTTTAATAAAAAAAATACTACGATCTATAGTTACCAATTTCTTTTTGAATTAAAATGAAAAAAGAAATAGTATTTTAAAAGTTAAAATAACAATAGCCAAGTTATTCCGTATATGAAAAGTGTTATTAAAACGTTTACATTACCTATCAGTTTTAATAAGTTTCGAAATTTAGATAGTCGTAGATAATTTTAATCTTTTCGTAATTAAGTTTTCCCAACCTACACTTGAATATTTATTATTATTGTATCTTTTAAATACTCTTCCAAGTATAATAAACCTGCTGTCTTTTTTTTTGACCCGGGCCAAGTGAAATTCGTGTGTTTTTTTTTCTTCTTATATATTTTATTCTTTATAGCACCGATTTATAGCACGTTTAACTTTTTATAGTGTTATTTTTGAAGGACTAATTATTCTGCCCATAAAGTTTCTTTGATTCGGACTTAATATCAGAAGAGAGTTTAGGCCAAAATTTTACTGGCCCGTATACTGACTTTGATTTGGGCCTCTTTTATCAAAGGAGGAGTTTAGGCCGAACCTTTAAACCAATACTAACATTTTTTAGGCTAAAAAGCACGGTTAGTTCCCTATGTTTACCACTTGTATCAACATCGTTCACTTCTGCATAGAATTCATCCTTTTTATTTTAAAAATTTGCACAAATAGTCCCTCCGCATATTTTGGGACCAAAAGTGATACAAAACTTAGGATTTGAAGACCAAAAATGATATAAAACTTGAGATTTGGGGATCAAAAGTGATACAAAATTTGGGATTTGGGAACCAAAAATGATACAAAACTTAAATTTTAAGTGTCACCTGTCAGTTTTTTAATGGTTTATATGTGCGGAAGAATATATTTGCAAATTTCTAAAACGAAGAGGATGAGTTTTATGCAGAAGTGAACGAAAGGGACTATATTGATACAAGTGGTAAACATGGAGGACTGACAGTATTTTTTACCCATTATTTTAAGTGCATAAATTATAAAATCTAAGTTCAAATTTTATAAAATTCAAAGACATAACAATGGGATTTCCGATTTTAACTTCTCATCTACTGTTGGAAGTTAATTTGTAAATCAAGTAGTGATACACAAACTTATTTTATTTCATATATACGTTTTTGTTGTGCTTCTACTGAAACAAAAAGATCTGTACAGTTTCAAATACATTCATAGTTTTTAATCAAGCTCCTTCTTATGATCGTGAAGTTGGAAGCCCATTCTGTTTCCAGGCGGCATACCCTCCAGCAACATCAGTGACTGCGGTAAATCCCTATTGAAAAAGGGCAATAAAAGTTTATAACCAGTCCAATTCGATTCCCCTAAGATCAATAGAAACATCAAATATGCTTACAGAAGCCAAGAGATCCGTAGCGGCCATGAGGGACCTTTTCCCACTTTGGCACCCCTACACAAATTTTACACATCAAATTTACGACTTGAAAACTATAACGGGTCTTTGATGATAGTTGGATCGGAACTACTTACCACAATTATCTCATCATATATACCATAATGCGATGAGACTTGTTTCACAAAGTCTATGTTCTTCACCATCCCTGTAGACAGATGAACGGTTAAGAGAACATTAAATCCAGTACGAATATTAAAAGAGTGAACGCATGCGTTCATCATAGCTACCTGATCCTAATCGATACATGTAAGGGACATTAATAGCACCCGAGGGATGTCCAGCACTAAATTCTTCCGCAGTCCTGACATAACAAAACCAATTGGTTTCATTATACACTTAAATGTTCAAACTTGAAACATTAGATTAATGTCTTAATGAGTACCTGACATCCAAATAATGATGACCGGCTTGAAGAAGTTCTAGCGCTACTCGAACTGGAACCGAAGTTGGAACTCCTACTGCCTCTAAGTTTTCTCTAACTGCTGTTCTTGGATTTTTACTTTATATTTCAAGAAACAAAATAACTCTCAGTCACTTACTAGATTGATCAAAACTGAACTACCAGCTATGGTTAAAACTTAAAACGTACTTGAAGCTTGAAACTCGGCCAGCAGAAGAAGATTGACGCCTGCCCAGATCGGCGGATAACGAGAAACGTCGACTGAAAGCAGCAAACCCAAACCCAAAATCAAAATTAATATCTGTATTTATAAGAAATTATATAGTCAATAAAGTAGATATAATTGTACAACCTCCTGTGACAAACAGGCGAAGGAGGCAAAGAAGATGGAGCGAGACTAGGATGAGTGGGAGTAAGAAATTGTGTAGCTAATTCCATTATTTAATTTCTCTTTCTCTTATGAGTGTCTTGTTGTTTGATATTGTATAACTTTTATATATACCGTGTATGTGACTCGTAATTTTTTCGAAGAATATTATTTGAAATAGAATAGTAAGATATAGGAGGTTCATGTTAATCTCATCAACGGATCATTTGCGTGGTGATGATGAAATGGATAAGTTTAAGTCATCGGGTCTCGTGTGGGACATGTCGGTGGCTTTATCATTCCAGACGTCACAATTTTCAAGACAATTGCCACCTTAGGTGGCATTGCAACCCATCAATTTCTTAATCTTCTTGGTTATTTCAAGAAGAATAACCTCTTGTTGGCTTTTTTAAAATAAAAAACTATGATCAAAATTAAAAAAAATGTTTATTTTGTTGTACACCGAGTATGAGTATGAGAAAAGAAATATAAACTCTTTAAATATATATATATATAAATCAAAAAATCAAAAGTACGCCGAAATGACGACGGACAACGTCACCTGGATGCTATAACGTTGACGAACTGATTTCACCGAGATATGACGGAATGAATACCAATTCCACCGTGGTTTTAGCGAAATGGTTTTACGTAATTTGGTTCTTTCGATTCATTCGTTTGCTTTATATGCATGCAAGAACTCATCCAACATGAAATATTAGATATTATGGACTATTCTCACAATTTTGTATTTTACGAGGAATATAACTTCCACTAAATGACTGAGTTGAAAAAAAAGAAGGACAAGACACTTGGATTATTGCTTAAAATTGGCTCTAAGAAATGAAAGAATGAAAACATCTATGGTAGATTATGGATACGAGAAGCCATATAGGTTTGGGTCTAAGGTGAAAAAATGTGATCGTAAGCGAAAGATGTATGGTAGCAAACAAAATTAATTGTCCTTTTCATTTGGTTGATGATAAGACAAAAACCTCAATTAAACACCAAATAGTTTTCTAAGGCAGAGAGAATAAGAAAGACAAAAAAGAAAATAGTATATTTTAGAGTAATAGTATTTTTATATTAAATGAATGGTTCTCTATAATCACAGTTTTCATCCTTACTTATACTAGTTACAAAGGAGTCATTTTCATCTTCCGCATTTATCTTCGTTTGTTAAATGTTTGAAGTCCTCTATTTCACAAAGGTTCTCTTTGCATGCCAAAACCTCCATTGTCTTTGGAGAATTTACCGAATTGTTGTAAGTGGCTGTATAGGTTGTAAGTATGTTGGTAACAGAGAGACGTTTCTCTTTCTTATTGTGGGGGTCGATATATATATATATATATATATATATATATATATATATATATATATATATATATATATATATATATATACAAATCATGAGTCAAGACACGGTATGGTCACTTGCATAGTGTTTACTGGCTTGGGTGATCAACATATTTGCTAATTTGACTTTGTAAGTCTAGGCTCAGTATGAACCGTTGCAGGACCTTATAGGTTTGGTTTATTAACCCGTTTGCCATGTTGACCTTTTATATGTAGGCTTAGTATGCCCCTTTGCATGACCTTATACGCTTGGTCTATTAACCATGTTTGCTGATATTATATTTGAAGTCTAGGCTCAGTATGACCTCTTCTGTGGAATTATAGGCTTGGTTTATTAACCGTGATCGCTTATATGACATTTTAACTCTAGGCTGAGTATGAACTCTTGCGTGGCCTGATAGGTTTGCTTTATTAATCATGTTCGCTTATTTTATTTTTGAAATATAGGCTTATTATTGCCTCTTGTGTTGCCTTATAGGCTTGGTTTATTAACCGTATTTCCTTATGTATTAGTGTATATGTTAAGATGTAATTCGCACGACCCTTGTTTTAGAGAATTTACCAAAATATTTTAAGTGACTGTGTGGATTGTAAGTATGTAGGTAACAAAGATGCGTTTGTCTTTCTTGTCGTGGGGGTCGATGTATATATATATGGCTCGTGAGTCAAGGCACAATATGGCCTCTTGCATAACCTTTACTGGCTTGGTTGATTAACCAATTCGCTAACTTGACTCGGTAAGTTTGGGCTAAATATGAAATTTTGCAGGAACTTATAGGTTTGGTTTATTAACCAGTTTGAGATGTTGACCTTTTAATTCTAGGATTAGTATAGCCTCTTCCATGGCCTTATAGGCTTGGTAGATTAACCATGTTTTCTAATATTACATTTTAAGTTTAGGCTTAATATGACATATTGCGTGGCATTATAGGCTTGGTTTATTAACCATGTTCTCTTATATGGTATTTTAAGTCTTGACTCTGTATGAAATCTTGCGTGACCTTATAGGATTGATTTATTAATCATGTTCGCTTATTTGATTTTTTAAATATAGGCTTAGTATGACTTCTTGCGTGGCCTTGTATGTTTGGTTTATTAACCATATTCGCTTATGTATCAATGTAGACAACCCTCATTTTTGTAGCTAACGTCGTTATTTACATGAAGATTATTTGACTCATAATATTTGCGTAGCATAAAGATGAAGATTACTTGGTGTATAGTCTTTTCTATCACAGAAATGATTTGGCATATATTATGAAGATCATATGGAGAATATCTTGATACCTTTTACGTAGGTTGAATTTTTTGAAGTTCAAGTTATAAAGCGAAATCATTGACGAGAACTCAAAATTATTTTTGGAATAAGGCTTGCTATTGACCATATGATTACCCAACTGTATACCTGAAATTTCCCATAGTAGATTCACATGTGACAATGGATTTGTCATGAGCTAGACTGGTGGTCACTGTTACACTGGATGCTGTTGCAGAATAAAGTAGGGTTGATTTTGCTGTTGTTGTTGCATCTGTGGTGGCGGTGTTTGTAATGATGTTTGCGACTCTTATGGTTGTGCCATAACAGGAATTCAAATGCCAAATAGAAGTATTTGAGGCACATGTAAGGTATATGAGTTTGTAGGAGGCAACATCATCACGTTTGTAAGAATGATTTTCCATGAGTTCCTAGGTGTGATAAGACTATATTCCACACATAATATCTCGATGATAATCAAGTACAAGAAATGTATTTAATTACGAATAATATGTTGTAAGTTACTAAAATCATAATTATGTATTTCTTACATCAAGTATGTAATCAATATAGAGTTAATAGGGATAGATAAAATGTATTTTTGACTAATATAAATAGGAGATGCTGTGGGTGTAAAAGGACGATTTATGAAATATACTCTTCTTCCAATTATTTCTTATATTTTTAGCCTCGTTCTCTCTTTAAAAAATCTTATTTGGTGTTTCATTGAGGTTTCACCTCATGAAATTGTTGCCATTTGTGGGAATCAACTACATATAGTCCATACAATGTAACATAATTACGCAAAATAAGTACAACTACATATAGTCCTTACTTCATCATTCAACAAACACTAGGGGCGCCGCTCATCCATCTCCAACAAAGAATCAAAACATGCCGAAGAAATAGGTAACATTCTAACAACCTATTAATTGTTAGTTATACTCTTTTCCTCTGGAAAAATAGAGCTTTTTATCCTCAATGGAGGTTTTGGACTGAAAATATTTTAACGAGGCATGAAAAATTAACTACGAACCAAATTGGAGACGTATATAATAACACTTAAGCTAGGAAAATCAATATAACATTGATAAGGGAGGAATTTACCTATGTAATTGATAATGGCCAAATTGTGATGAAAGGTTTTTTTATGTACTAATTAAGGAATTTAGGGTCTCTCAGGGACAAATGTGCAAACATGGAATTAACTTAGGGGAGTCATTAAATATTTGGTCAGCCCACTAATGCCTCAAACAGGGCCCACCTTATTTTAATATAAAAGGTGACCCACTTGTTTGGTAGGTGGGGACTTTTTGATTATTCTAATATATTTCCTTTCTCTCTCTAGACTTTCTCCCTCTAATCACAACTGGCACAAGATCTGAAATATACTCCTAATCCATTATTGACTCATCATTGGCGCCGTCTGTGGGAATCGAACCCACGACCACGGGATTACAGAGGAACTACTACTGGAAGAAAGGATTACAGTTTCAGGAGAAAAACTAATCCCGGGCGATAAAGAAACAAGAGGATCGGGTAGAAGGAAAGACTCAGCGGGGATCGGGGTAGCTAAGACAGGATCGTGAGGAAGCGGTGCGGGAGTAAAAGGCTTGGAGTTAGACCCCCAGATTAATCCGGCGCGACGGTATTCTTCGGCTCGGTCTCCGATGCTAGACCACTCTTCAAAACTCCACTCAGGCTTTTTCTTCTTCTTTGCGGGCGTTTGCTTCAGGAATTTTGGATTTCATAAAACAAGCATCCCATGTCTAAATCAGGTCGGATAAGCACTATCTCTCTCTAGAAACGGTCTGACAGCGATTTCTCTCTCTAGAATGCCTCTAAGAGAGATTAAGGATCGAGGGGTATTTATAGGCAAGGATGAATGATCGGAGAATACCAATCGACAAAAGCACAGCGGGAAGACGAAGAGTCTCCCTAAGAGCCTAATCTGGAAAAGACGCACCCCTAGGGCCGGCGACACGTGTTGGTCTCCTTCTGACGAAGGCCTGCCCAAGCAGCCCTCTACGAACCAATTGACGATATGGGCCTTCGCCGCCATGACCGCTAAGAAAAGTCGGCCCAATACGGAAAGGCCCAAGATAAAAACCCAAAAGAAGGTGGAAACCGACCCAACTCATGGCTGAGCACGTCGGGAAAGAAAGATCTTATAAACAGAATTTTGTCTGACGGGACAGATATGGTTAAAAAGCGTCAGGACGCAACCGGAGCGAAAGGGGAAAGATTAATTCGCCTAAATATGGGTCGGGATCCGAGGCGCAGAAAGACGCAGACGACCAGCACGGGCTCGGCAATGAGTCTCCGCTCCTGATACTCCCGAAGACTGGGGGGCTACTGATAAGGGAGGAATTTACCTATGTAATTGATAATGGCCAAATTGTGATGAAAGGTTTTTTTATGTACTAATTAAGGAATTTAGGGTATCTCATGGACCAATGTGCAAACATGGAATTAACTTAGGGGTGTCATTAAATATTTGGTCAGCCCACTAAGGCCTCAAACAGGGCCCACCGTATTTTAATATAAAAGGTGACCCACTTGTTTGGTAGGTGGGGACTTCTTGATTATTCTAATATATTTCCTTTCTCTCTCTAGACTTTCTCCCTCTAATCACATCTGACACAAGATCCGAAATGTACTCCTAATCCATTATTGACTCATCAAACATAGCCTTAAGACATTTCGAAGTCTAGTAGACATGGTTGACATAATTACTTCGGCTTAATCAACGATGCCTCAACAAAAAATGATTAATAAAAAATAAAGAGAACTTAAAGATACACCATCCAGATATTATTATCCATTGTATTGTCTTTAATTTTCACTATGCTTTAACTCAATGACTAAAGGGACTCCTGATAAGGCTATATTCCACACATAATATTCAGATGATAATAAAGCACAAAAAATATATTTAATTACACATAATCTGTTGTAAGTTACTAAAACCATAATTCCATATTTTTTACGTTAAGTATGTAACGAATATGGAGTTAATAGAGATAAATAAAAAGTTTTTGTGACTTATTTATATAAGAGAGGCTTTGGGTGTAAAAATATTATCTATACAATATACTATTCTTTCGATTAATTCTTATATTTTAGCCTTGTTCTCTCTTTAGAAAATCTTATTTGGTGTTTGATTGAGGTTTCACCTCATCAAGGTGCACTAAGAATATTGGTCGGATTTGGAGCTTCATCAAATTCTTGTCCTTGATCAATTTCGGTTTATATACTATTATGTACTCCCCCGTTCCGAAATATAGGACATTTAAGGAGGTAGCACGAATATTAATAAAAATCATTATGACTTGTTTTTTTTGTAAAAAGTTAAAAAGAAAGAGATTTAATTGGTCAGATGTAATAAATGTGTTTTTTATTTAAAAACAAAAAACAAAAACAGTGGTCCTATTTTATTATTTTAATAAAACAATATTTAATATCACTTTGAATTTCGAAAACGATTATTAATGCGGAATCCTAACAAATCTCTAAAACGACTAATAAAAGAGAACATAAGGAGTAGTATCTAAGTAATTTTTTATCGGTGGCTTGAATTTAGAAGCAAGTAAATCCGCCTTATCAGTATTGGGTAGAGTATCAAGAGGATCGTCTGCTCTCAAAATGTCTACCATGCTACAGTTCCATATGTTGCCTTCTCTGACATAATCATTCCAAGTTTTCTTGGAGAATACGTGACATAACCATATGTTGCATTAAATGAATGACTCTGGTATTGCACGTATTCATACTTCCAGCATAACATGATTTTGGCAATGGATATGTGTGGTTCTTAATATCCTCAGTAGCCTATTGAAATACTTCAATGCAATTTCTAGATTATGTATAGTCGGCTCCCTCTTTATGTCATTATCATTATACATTTTGCGGTTTAGTTTACGCCTCATGATTAACATTTTTATCATTGAGAATTTATCGAGCAAAACTGGTCGGCCACTGGTGGGGTTCCAACTGAAAGACTCTGTGTTAAAGGAAACGTTCATATTACTTACACTAGTATGGGAGCCAATAGCACTCATAGATTGGCATTTGGAAGAGAATTTGGCCGTGCGGTACTCCTTTAAAATGATTCCAAATGATCATCATCAACTAGGCAATCATAAGTATTTGATGACCTCTCAAGAATGAAGCTACTGTTGACGATAACAGCATAGATGGCTATTTTCGTCTAGGCCCAAGTATGAGAGCCAATACCCACAAGGTAATCGGCCTAAAAGCATGAAGCTCTTAAACAAGACACACTTCCTTGAAGCTTATCCTATGCTTAGGTTTCATCACATCTTTCCAAGTAATCACATCTTCGTTTCGAATATGTTGGAGAAGCTTCAACTTAAGCAATGTTCTAAGTGCCCTTCGGTGGGCGCCATTTGTTTTCATCATACATAATTTTTTTTGTTGGTGAGTTCACCGTAAAATTCTTCGTTACATCATTTCTTGGCTTGCGACTCCTGCTAATTTAAAATCACCAATTTTAGTTTTGAAGTCGGCTTTGTTGTAAAAATAAAACTCACACAACTCCTAAATTGAAGAGACATTTATATATAATATATTGTTTTACAAATGACTTAATTAAAAATGTGATCATACAAGGTTTTATATAAACTCCAAAAGAAGGGTCTAGATCTTTATATTAAATGCTAAAAACTCATGGACTTTTAGGGTCCAAGAGATTCACTAGAAGTTTCTATGCATACATGTATCAAGAATACTCTAGAATCACCTTCTCTATTTTTGAGTGAAAATTATTAATTTATTTTTAACACTCCTTTTAATTTTGACTATTCCGAGTAGACTTTGAAATTTGATGAAGACTTCACATAGTTGAGCTCCACTTTATTTCTTTCGATGCACTCGAATAAAATAATATTTTGTATCAATATGCCTGCTTTTTTTTATGGAACACCAGATTCTTCGCCAGAGCTATAACCGACTTGTTATCAACTAATATTTTCGTAGATTCATTTTGTGGCATATTAAGCTCCTCCAAAACTCTCCTTAACTATATAGTTTGACAAACACAAGAACATGCCGCCACATATTATGTTTTACAAGTAGATAAAGTAACGACTGATTGCTTCTTTGAGGTCCATGAGAAAGATGTATCACCCATAAAGAATACATATCGGGTAGTACCCTTTTCATCATTAATGTCATCAGCCCAATCACTATTACAATAGACAACAAGTTTGAAAACATCAGAATGATGATAAAATAATCCATAATCAGTCGTACCTTTAAGATAACGAATAATCCTCTTGGTCACCTTCAAGTGTGTTGTTATTGGAGCCTCCATATAGCGACTAACAAGTCCAACACTATATAGTATGTCTCGCCTCGTGCATGTCAAGTATCTCAAACTTCCACAAGAATTTTCAAGTAAGTGGGATCCACCTTTTCACATTCTTCAAATTTTGAAAACTTTGTCCCACATTCAATAGGGGTGCTAACAGCCTGCCAATTTTCCATCTCAAAGTTTTTCAAAATTTCTTTTGTATACCTTCCTTGCGAGATTATTATTCCATATTTCAGTTGCTTCACTTCTATGCCAAGATAATATGACATAATCCCAGTATCATTCATCTCAAATTCTCTTACCATGTCTTCTTTAAATTTATTAAACATATTTGGACTATTCCCCGTAAATATTAAATCATCTACATACAAACATGCAAGAAGAAATTCTCCAGTTTTCATAGTCTTAGCATATAGAGCATGTTCGTGAGGACACTTGTGAAATCCTTGAGTTTGGAAGTATTTATTAAGTCTACTATTCCAAGCCCTTGGCATTTGTTTCACAACATATCCCAATGGTTGCTCAACATACATGGTTTCTTCAAGAACACCATTTAAGAAAGCATATTTTACATCTATTTGATGGAATTTCCATCCTTTTTGTTCCGCCAAAGAAATTATTAGCCTAATAGTCTCCATCCTTGCAACCGTTGCAAAACTTTGTCATAATCCACTCATTGCCTTTGATTGTAGCCCTTGGCCACCAATCTTGCCTTGTATTTTTCCACCATGCCTTGTGCCTTTTTATTCACCTTATATACCCACTTCACACCAATAGCCTTATGTTCTTTTGGAAGTGTTGCTAAATTCCATGTATCATTCTTCTTCATAGATTCAATCTCCTCATCCATTGTTTTTTTCCATTTGTCATCTTGGATGGCTTTTTTAAATCTTGTTGGTTCAGTTTCCACTAGAAGACAAAGAAGAGTTAAATCAGAAACTGCGGGAAGCTATTCTTTTTCATCATATATTTCTTCAAGCCTTTTATAACGCCTAGGTGGTGTCTCATTGCTCTCATTTGATTGGGATGATGAAATGACTTGTCCATAACTTGTTGTTTGTGGTGATGTGGGAGAACTTATATATTGCTCATGACTTTCTTCATTTTCTTCATCAATGAATGTAAAGAAATTATAATCTTCTTGTGCATTGCTCCAATCCCATGAGTTTTCTTCATCAAAGACAACATCGCGACTAATAAAAATATTTCCATTGATGGGGTTGTAAAGTTTGTACCCTTTTTCTCTTGTATCATAACCAACAAACACAAAATTCTCACTTTTATAATCTAACTTTTTCTTTAGCCATCATCAGCATGTGCATAAGCTATGCTTCCAAAAACTCGTAAGTGAGTAATAGTTGGTCTCACACCTTTCCATGCTTGTTGTGGAGTCTTGTCTTTGACACTTCTAATGGGACATCGATTTGACAAGTAGACGGTGCAATCTACCGCTTCGGCCCAAAATTCCTTAGGCATATTTTTGCTCTTCAACATACTTCGTGCCATGTTAAGGATGCTTCTATTTTCCCTCTCTGCAATCCCATTTTGTTGAGGTGATCTTGGAACTGTTGCTGGTCACCTTATTCCATGTTCTTCACAGAAGTTTTGGAACTCCTTTGAATTGAACTCGCCTCCTCGATCCGAACGGATGGATTTTATACGATACTTACACTCGTTCTCAACTTGGGCCTTGAATTTTTTGAAGATTCAAAAACTTGTGACTTCTCCTTGAAAATATACCCATGTTTCTAAAATCGTCGATGAATAATAAGAAATAACGATTCTTACTAAAAGATGGAGGATTAAAAAGCCCACATACGTTTGAGTGAATAAGTTCAAGTGGCTCATTTTCTCTTGTCATAAATTTATTTGGAAAACTCTTTCTTGATTGCTTTCCGAAAAGACACCCTTCACAAATTTGATTTGGATGACGAATGTGAGGCAAGCCATTCACCATGCGCTTCTTTGATAGTGAATTTAGTCCTTCTAAGGGTAAGTGGCCAAACCTAAGATGCCAAATCCAAGAAGAATCTCCAACACAAGCTTTTAAGCACTTTGCCACATCATTTTGAATTTTAAGAATAAACATACGATTCTTGGTCATACACACCTTAAGAATTAAATTATCACATGAATTTCTTAAGTTAAGAAATCCATCTTTGATGGTGATGGTGTAGCCTTTCCCCATTAGTTGACCCAAACTCAAGATATTATTTTTCATATTATGCATATAATAAACACTTGAAATAAAATTACGATCTCCATTTTTCAAATGAATTAAGATGTTACCTTTTCCTTTGATGGGTACTCCCAAAGTGTCTCCAAAAGTGACTCTTCCATTCACATGCTCATCAAGATCCACAAACAAGTTTTTGTTTCCACACATATGATAACTAGCACCACTATCGAGATACCATAAAATTATCCCCATAAGTTTCTTCTCATTTTTGTGCTAGAAGTAAGACGGGCTCACTACATTTATCTTCAACAAAATTGGCTTTCTTCTCAACTTGAATTTCTGAAGTGCGGCACTCGGAAACATACTGACCATATATTTTAAAATTGTAACACTTAATATTTGATTTGTCCTACCTTGAGGCGTATCTTCCTCTTCCACGACGTCTTGAATTTGTTGACCGCATTCTATTCCTTGTCCATATACATATCCACGTCCACGTGCACGTCCTCGTCTACGACCTCATTGGCTACTTGTATATCTTTCATCATTATTTTTGAAAGATAACTTTGCTTGTAAGGCTTGTTCAGTAGGCTCATTTCTCTTTAACATTTTTTCTTCATGGGCTTGTAGTGATCCCATAAGCTCATCAATCGTCATATCATATATATTTTTAGCCTCCTCGATTGCCACAACTTTGTAATCAAATTTAGAGTCAAATGCACAAAGGATTTTTTCTATGACATGAACATCACTTACCTTTTCGCCATTGTTTTTTATTTGATTGAAAATGGTTAGAACCTTTGAAAAATAATATGAAATGGACTCAGAATCTTTCATTCGTAGCACCTCAAACTCACCGTGAAGTCTTTGTAACTGTTAAACAACAAAGAGAGAAGTAGCCGTATGAGGCGGCTAGGGTTTTGTGTTTATTAGAAAATGTTCCTTCTTGTATTGAACTATTTTTTGTATTAATAAACCCAAGTAAGGCTCTCAATATATAGAGAACTTAGAGACCTATACAAGGAAACTTAATACACTGAATATTCTAACAATATCTAAATATGACAAACACTTTTAATGTTATGTAGCGTGTATGTGTTACATGCTAGCGCACTAAAAACATGTTATTGTGTGAATATTCTAACACTCCCCCTCAAGTTGTGTAGTGGGATCACCAATACCCAACTTGGATAAAACTGATTCGAATGTTCTTGCAGCAACTGCTTTTGTCAGGATGTCTGCCAGTTGTTCTTAGGATCTAATAAACGGAAGTTCGACTGTCCCATCTTCAATCTTTTCTTTTATGAAGTGCCTATCTATTTCAACGTGCTTTGTTCTATCGTGTTGTACCGGGTTCTCTAAAATCTTAATCGCAGCTTTATTATCGCACATTAACTGAGTTGGACACTTCAGAGGGGATCCGATTTCTTTCATTATCTTCTTTAACCAAAGTATCTCGGTAATGCCCTTAACGATTCCTCTAAATTCTGATCCAGCACTTGACAGTGATACTACTTTCTATTTCTTACTCCTCCAAGTCACCAAGTTACCTCCAAAAAGAGTAAAGTAGCCAGCAGTTGATCGCTTGTCGTTATGATTCCCTCCCCAATCAGCATCTGTGAATACTTCAACATCAAGGTGTCCATTTTTCTTTAAAATTATGCATCTTCCTGGTGTGCCTTTGAGATATCGAATAATCCTCATTACTGTCTCCATATGGTGTTCCTGAGGATGATGCATGAACTGGCTAACTACTCCCACCGTGTATGAAATGTCGGGTCGAGTGTGAGCCAGGTAAATCATTTTTCCCACCAACCTTTGGTACCTTTCTTTACTCGCTGGTCTGGCCCCTTCAATTATCTTTAGTTTGTGATTCACAACCATATGAGTGTCATTTGGTTTGCAATCCACCATGCCAACTTCAGCTAATAAATCCAATATATATTTATGTTGGGAGATATAAATCCCTCCTCTTAACCTAAGAACCTCGATTCCTAGGAAATACTTCAAACCCCCAAGGTATTTTATTTCGAACTCCTGGAAGAGGTTTTTCCTAAGAGAGCTAATTTCTTCTTCGTCATTCCCCGTTATAATCATATCATCGACATATATTATAAGACAAGTGACTAATTCTCCTCTCTTTTTGTAAAACAAGGTATGATCCCCATTACTCTGTTTGTAGCTATACTGCTTCATTGCCATTGTAAATCTCCCAAACCAAGCACGAGGAGACTGTTTGAGCCCATATAATGCATTTTTCAGTTTACATACCTCATTTTCTTGAAAACCATCAGAGAACCATGGTGGGGGTTTCATATATACCTCTTCTTCCAAGTCTCCATGTAAGAAAGCATTCTTTACATCAAATTGATGAAGAGGCCAATCTTTATTCGCGGCTATTGAAAGTAAAACTATGATAGTGTCAATCTTTGCAACCGGAGAGAACGTTTCAGAGAAGTCTATACCATATGTTTGTGTATATCCTTTGGCAACCAATCTTGCCTTGTGTCGCTGAATGGTGCCATCAGATTTATATTTTATATTAAACACCCATCTACATCGACTGCTTTCTTCCCTTGTGGTAACACACAATTCTCCCATGTACCATTCCTTTTTAGAGCTTCCATTTCGTTATTCATTGCCTCATGCCATTCAGTCATCTTCTTAGCTTCTTGAGCTGTTTTAGGGATTTGTTCAGAGAGAATAGTAGCTGGAAATGCCTTTGCAATCTTCGTCATTCCTTTCCTGTCCGTTTTTACCGGATATGTAGAAGCACGAGAAACGTGTTCCGGTGAATACCGGTCAGGAGGAACCCTCTATTTTTTCTTTTGGGAAGGACCAGAGTTTGAGTTTCAACAAATGAACTTCCTGAAATGTCATGGTCAGTAGTAGTTTGTGAATTATGATATTGTAAATTGTTTACCTCTTGATGGACATTTTCTTCGGCTGATTCGCTGGTAGTATCCATGGCATTTATTTCTTGTTGGACATTGTCTTCAGTAGAATCATTGGTGGTAAGAACTGCCTCGTCAGTCTCCTTTATGTTGGAAGAGGCGTGTTTGGTGGCGCCATCTACCGGCTCTGTCGGCACATCCTCAAAGAAACTTTCATATAGCAACTAGTCGAGTGATTCAATTACTTTCTCCCCTTGAGCACGAGATTGGTTGTCAAAAAAATAATCGGATTCTAAGAAGTTACAGTCCATGGTGACATGGATTCGACGAGTAACCAGATTGTAACACCGATAACCCATTTGATGGACACCGTACCCAACGAATACACACTTTTCAGCACACGGATTAAGTTTGTTTCGACTAGTTTTAGGGATATGAACAAACACCGAACAACCAAAGACACGAGGTGGTAAGGTCATAACAGATGGAATTGTAACTTGGGTGGCAAGCACTTGTAATGGAGTTTTATATCCTGGACATCGGGTTGGTAGACGATTTGCAAGATACTTGGCTGTAGCAAGAGCTTCTGGCCAAAGAGAATGAGGAACTCTATATTCAATCATAATAGCACGAGTTTTTTCAAGTAAAGTACGATTTTTTCGATCAGAAGTACCGTTTTGTTGAGGTGTGTTTGGACAAGTGGTTTGATGGATAAGACCATTTGTTTTGAAAAAAATATGCATTGTTTGGTTGACAAAATCATTTTGTAAAAACAAACAAATATTTTTGGTACTTCCGATTTATGTTTCATGAAGTATATCCAAGTTATTCTTGAGAAATCATCCACAAATAAAACAAACTATTTGATTTGATTGTTAGTGGAATTTGGTGCTGGACCCCAAACATCAGAATGGATTAGCGAAAAAGCATAATCAACTCTAGTATCACTTTGATTAAATGAGACCCTACGATTTTTTGCAAGAATGCAGGTTTCACATTTCTCATGAATGGAATTATTCAAAAAAATACTAGGAAACAAACTTTTAAGATAACTAAAAGAAGGATGACCAAATCTTCGGTGCCATGACCAAAGTTGCATTTCGGTTGTTCCGTGAGCAAGCATGGCATGTCCTTTATGAACTACCTCATCAACATAATAGAGACCTCCTTGTTCAGTACCACGCCCAATGATCTCCTTCGTACGAATGTCCTGTAAAATGCAAAAAAATGGATACATAAGAACCACACAGTTGAGTTATTTTGTCACTTAACTAACAGATAATAACTTTAAGGATAGTGAAGGAATGTAGAGGCAGTTTTTAATTTCCATTTTTTCCGAAAAAATAATTGAACCTCCCCCTTTGACTTCACAAATTTCTCCACTAGCAGTCTCAATATGGGACTTCTTTGGAGATGAAATGTCACCAAAGTCTTTAGGATCATAAGACATGGTGTCCGTAGCCCCGCAATCAAAGATCCAATTCATTGATTTCTCAAACCCTTGACCTCCAAGTTTTTCATAGGAGTTCGCCGCCATTCCTCCAAAACCAGTGCCACTTCCTTGCTCATTTTTAGTCGGATCTTCACCGCCACTTGTAAACGAAGCCTGTTTGACATTAGATCTGAAACACTGGTTATTTTTCTCCTTATGATCGTCCTTCCACCATTCTGGATAGCCAACCAGCTAGAAACATGTATCTTTAGTGTGTTTCTTCATACCACAATGAGTGCAATACAACTTGGATTTATCTTCTTTCTCTTTGGATCTGAATTTAAACCTCTGTGCAGAATCTTTAGCAGCCAAACCCATTCCAATTTCAATCGAGTCACTATCAGAAGAACTTGATTTTAGTATATTAAGCCTGACCACTTCCCTTCGTATTGTAGCATATGCTGTTTCCACGGAAGAAAGATGATCCTTTTTTAGGATATCTCTCTTGACTGGTTCCAGCTTGTCATTAATCGCCATTAGCAATTGATACAATATTTTTTCTTGAGTCTTCTTATTGTAGATCTGAATTTCTTCTGGGTTTTTCATAGGGTTCAGATCTCGCCTATCTATAGACATTTAGATATTCTGGAGTTTGTTCCACAAGTCTTCTAGTGTATCGGACCCTTGCCTTAATGAATTAGCCCTCTTATGAAGGTCAAACACCTGTAACGAATCTGTACCAGAACCGTATGCGGTGGCTAACCCATCCCAGAGGGCTTTTGCAGTGGGATATTGCGAGACATTATTCACCAAGCTGGATTCAAGATTCTGGATAATCCATGTGAAAACACATTGATCATCTTGTTCCCACTTTGTATATGTGTTGTCAATTTTGGATGGAGGTGTCGGCTCCCCTACAATGTGAGAACCTCTCCCCCTTCCCCCAATTGCTTTCTTCATTACGTTTGCCCATAGGGCATAGTTGTCACCACCGAGTTTAATCCCTATGGATAAATTCTCGGGGTTAGTTGTTTGTTGTTGTATTCAGAGACCATTTCTCAGAATGGCAGTAATCTGCATTGTTAATTCATCAGGGATTTGACTGACCACGACTTCATTGCAGAATTACCAGAATCACACGTGCTATGCTACCATGTTAAAACAAAGAGAGAAGTGTCGCAGGAAGTGGCTAGGGTTTTGTGTTTATTAGAGAATATTCCTTTTCGTATTGAACTATTTTTTTATAATGCAAACCCAAGTAAGGCTCTCAATATATAGAGAACTTAGAGGCCTATACAAGGAAACTTAATACACTGAAAATTCTAGCATACATGTTGGTAACATCAATAGTCATCACAGAAAGTGTGTCAAAGCATGTCAAGATCTTATGAAGAAAAATCAAAGTATCGAATCATCATTTGTAAAGCACAGTACAAAAGCAGAAGCTGATTATCTTGTTCGTGTTAAAGCGTCACTTGAAGCAGTCAAGTTTCTTGTTATAGGTTGAATGAATTTTGGAGCACATAATGAGGGGGGGGGGGGAATTCTTCATATAAGGGATATTTCCTAGAATTTATTGAAGCTTTGGAGTGAAAGGTAACAAAGCCAAAAGAGTTGTTCCGTTTTTGACAAATCTCAATTATTTTAAGAATGGTTATTTTTTACATGTCATTGATTTTATAATGAAAGAGTTAGGTGATCGTTTTACACCGGAAAATGTTGAGTTGTTGAATTGTGTGGCGTGTTCGAATCCGTATTCTTCATTTCAAGATTTTTACTTTAAATCACTTGTGAGGTTGGCAAGATTCTATCCATCTGACTTTCAATATGTTAGTGATAAAGAATTGTCTAGTCAATTTGAGACTTATATTGAGTGTGTCAAGATGGATGATAATTTTTCCAATTTGAAAGGTATTTCAGATCTATGTAGGGCTTTTATCTGTACAAAAAATACAAGACTTTTGGATTGGTGTACACACTTTTAAAGCTAGCTTTGTCATTACCGGTGGCCACCGCAAGTGTTGAACGTGTTTTTTCTGGTTTGAAATATGTGAAGAATGATTTAAGAAATTGAATGTCTAATACATGGCTTACTGATTGCTTAGTTACATTTGTGGAGAAATATGTTTTTAGTACAATCAATGATCAAAATATTATCAAGCGCTTTCAAGACATGAGTAATAGGAGAATGCATTTACGTTTGGACTAGAAATGAATATTCATTTTGAGTTGTAATGGAAACATTGATATATTTTTACTATGTAATACTCAAATATTTATTTCTTGTCATAAAATTTAGTATTATTTTTGGCATACTGTTAATTTGAGTTCTGGATTCGCCCCTAGGTATAGGTTATAATAGAAAAATAATAACAAATTTACTCTAGATATAAAAAAACGACACTTATTATAAAGAGAATTAAAAAACAAAAAAAACCTTTAAAAGACTCTTATTTTGAACAAGATGGAGTATATTTTTTGGAAAGGCTATTTCCTCGTAACATTTATTATTTCATTCATCTAAAAAAAATCAAAAAAAATCGTGGTTTTCTTTTTTACCATTTAATTTCAAATTTATATTTTTATGTCATTTATTTCTCTTTGTCTTTATTTCATGCATAATCTGTTCATATGCAACCCAACATTTATTCTAACCTTCTTTTAGTTTCATAGTTATTTCCTAAAAAAAACTTATTCAACCTAACTATATTCATAAACTTCTAAAATTAAAATTTTAAAAAAATTACAACCTAAATCAAACAATAATAAATTAATGGGAGAATAAAAAAAAATGAATCAACAACTGAAAATGACACCCTAACCACTAACAAAGCATAATAATCTTGAGTTCAAATCTTACATTTATTAAACCTCAAAAACCCAATTTCCAAAAAAAATTAAACTTTTTCACATATTTAGTTAGATTATAAATGAACAGGTGAAATTTTAGATATTGAAAACAATAACTAACACTGTTAATCTCAAAATTAGGTGTTTTTTTTCCAGAAAAAACACTCAATTCTATTAGAGATAATATTTATATAATGACATATTTGGATTTTCTTTGATGATAAAATAACAGATCCGAAAATACTCTTCAATTGAAAAAATAACGAATTGAAAAAAACTTTCACAAATATTAAAAAAACATAGCTATTGTTTAGAAGATAACAAAACGACAGACGAGTAATCTCCAAGATCTCTCTACGTGCTTGAAACTGTTTCGGGTTGTGCTTAAATATAGGAGATGAGATCCATGTCATTTTTAATGGATGAACACATGACTATTATAACATATATGTATCTAATTGAAAATAATAATTATATAATATATGCTTTAAATTTTAGAAGGACTACACTTAAATAGATAAAAGTGTCCGAAGGAAATAGTCTCTTTAATCAAAATTCGTACCTAGGGCCTGGATCAAAATTATCTTGAAATGCGAATTCGAAAATTTCTGTGACTCGGGAAATGCTGTCTGACGCTGATACTTGCGATGACGAACGGGAACTAAGCAATGAAAAAGAGGAAACCGATAAAGATCAAGACATCATTGTTGTTCACGAAACCGATAAACTGCTATTAACGGCCTCCGATGAACAGATTGCGGCTTCTGCAGGTTTCGAATTTTCATCTCCGGCGACTACCGTTTATGGTGCTTCATTGTTAAAGCAAGGAGAAAATTCAGTTCATAGAAAATCGGGACATAGAAAGAAGCAAAAGAAGAAACCAATAACTCTTTCGTTTGAAGATCTATCTCTGGAACCGCTCTTAGCAAACGAAAGTATTCCAGCGATTCCACCACCGCAAGAGGTAGGAAAAACTGCAAACAAAACTTTTTCCGATGATCGGAAGTTTGCTATCGGCGTTCATGGAAAGTCACCGGCGCATTCAGGAGGGGTGCGTAACAGTCGAGATCATTCATCCAAAGTGATGACTGCATTCAAGTCTAGCGAAGACTCTCATAAAGACCGGAATTTCTTTGATACTTCCACTCAACAATTCAAATTCAAATCTACCGGTACTAATGGAAATGAGATTAATGCTGACAGAGAACTAAACGTACGCGGAAATTCCGTCATTGCAAATGACAGAGAAATAAATGTATGCGGAAGCGAGATTAATGAAGTAAAAGAAAATTTGAATGACAAGAGTAACCGTTCCAGAGACTTTACTGCACTTCAAATCAAAAGGAATAGTAACATGCATACATTTAAAGCAAAAGAAGGTAACGTGAACAAGATTAATGAAGTAAAAGAAAATTTGAACGACAAGAGTAACCGTTCCATGGACTTCACTACACTTAAAGACAGAAGGAATAGTAACTTTCATACATTTAAAGCAAAAGAAGGTAACGTGAATGAGATTAATGCCTTTAACACAAAAGAAGGTAACGTGAACCAGAATACTGCATATAAAGAAAAAGAAGGTATTGTACACGAATTTACTTCGCAAAGGATTTTAAATTTAAATGGAGAAGACATTAATTCCGGGGACTTCAATGCAAACGAAGTAAATAAGGGCCATACTGCAATTAACGAAGGTAATGTGAATTCTTTTATCTCCGAATTTACTTCACATAAATTTTTAAATTTGAAGGGAAAAGACATTAATTCCGGAAGCTCAACTGCAATTAAAGACGGGAATGTGAATTTGAATTGGAACCGTGTACATGGATTTAATTCAGAAAATTTGAATGGAAAAGACTTCAATTCTGGGGGGATTTTGAATTTGAATTCGAACAGGGTGCAAGGAATTAATTCAACAGATTTGAATATTCGTAATAAAAGTAATGGCTCTTCAATTCACAAGGAATGTAATAATATGCGTACAACAAATCCATTTCCTTCTTTTCAAACTAGTAATGTATGGAACCGGCAATCATCATATAAGAGTGATCAGAATACGTCCTCAACGCGCACAACACAAGCTCCATCTAAAACGTTCTCCAGCCTATTTCAAGGCTCCCGTCTAGAATCGAAAGGATTGAAGTTGCGGTTCATTGCTCCTCCTATTAATGATGAAGACATCACTCTCGACCATACAGACGAAATACCAATTGTTGAGACTTGGGGACACTACCTCATAGGCTGTTTCACCGGACGATTCCCTGGTAAGCTTGCACTTGACTCAATAACAAAATCTTGGGGTGTTGGATGCAGGGTTTTGCCCTATGGCAAAGGGTGGTCCGTCTTCAAGTTTTCTAATGAATAAGATTTGCTAAAAGTCCTTCAAGGTGGCCCTTATACCATCTATGGGAAAACACTCTTATTAAAGCAGATTGAGAGAGGAACAATGCTCACAGATGATCTCTTCACAAAGATCCCAACTTGGGTTGTGCTCTGTGACATCCCCTTGGGTTTCTGGAGTGAATCTGGCCTTAGCAAGATCGCCTCCAAGGTTGGTGAGCCCTTATATACTGACCAGTTTACTTGTGACAAGTCCAGGATGGCCTACGCACGTGTTTTGATTGAGATTTATGTGAGTCAAGAACCAATTACAAAGTTTGGTGTCAATTTGCCTTGTGGGAAGCGCTATGAACAAATGGTGGAGTACGAGAACTACCCTTTATTTTTCCATATATGTCAATATTTTGGGCACAACCACCTGAGTTGTCCACCTAGACCAAATACCAGCACACAAAAAAGGGATGCAATGAAAGGGCAAAGAATGCCACAAAATGGTGAACAACCACAAACAAATGAGCACCGGGAGCATCGAAAGGCCCATGCAAATGCTACCCCACAGAAAAAACTGTCATCTAGCACACAGCCGAAGCAAACTACCCAACAAGCAAAACCATCCCACAAAACTAGCACAAAAGACAAACAGATGCCAGCTGATAACAAACCTCAAGACAAGGGAGGTAACAAGTCCGGTACAACTGGAACCATGATTGACACCCCCATGGAACAAGATGATGAATTTGAGGCACCATCAACATTGAGCAATCCCCTGGCAGATACTAGTGACCGGGATCCAACATTTGACTATCAAACAAATGACGATTTCACACATCTACCGAACAGTCTTGCCGAGCATTCTGATCAGCCTTGGCAGAAGGTGCAAAGCAAAAAGATAAAGAAAAACGCGAGGCGCGGAGTGCCCATAAACTCCTCGGTTGATAAATGAAGCTCCTTAGTTGGAACATCAAGGGCCTATGTGGGCGTGCAGATCGAGGCGCTTCTCTCTCCACGGTTTGTAAACTCGTAAGAAAAAATTCTTTGCCCCTGTTTTTCCTGTTAGAAACGAAATTCTCGCAAGAACATTTAGCCAACTTTATGTCTACTCGTTTCTCAAAATGGAACCATGTTTCTAATCTTGACGTTATTCATGGAGGACGCATCATTGTTGTTTGGGATGCTAGTAGGGTGGATTGTACAGTGATTGAAATTGGAAGACAACACATCCACTTTCAAGTCCATTGCAACGTCACCCAAGAAACTGTTTATGTTACCTTCGTTTACCCTTTGTATACAGTACCGCAAAGTAGAGTTCTTTGGGAGCACCTAACCACCATTGGGGCCAAAATTCGTTTACCTTGGATGATTATGGGAGATTATAACACATACTGTGCTCCAGGAGACCGAATTAGGGCTGCTCCTCTTCGAAATAGTGATTGATTTAAATAATTTTCGAATATCACATGGTCTTGTCAATGCACCTTCCACAGGTTCTTTCTTCACTTGGAAAAATAGTACTGTTTGGGCCAAGCTTGACCGAGTCCTTAGAAATCATGGGTGGAGTGACAGTAATCTCATATGTAGAGCATCGTTCCTTCCGATGGAACCCGTATCCGACCATAACCCCGTTATTGCATCGGTTATTCGAGACTTTCAGCATGGTTGTCGGCCATTCAGATTCTTCAACATGTGGCTAAAACATCCCAGGTTTGCTAGTATTGTACAAAGTTCATGGGGGCAGTTTATTGATGCTACGAAACAATATGTACTTGCGCAGAAGTTGAAAGCCCTAAAACGTCCATTAAGAGAATTTAATAAAGTTGAGTATGGGGGCATTCTTGAGCGTACGGCTACTGCAAATTCAGAATTTAAAGAGGCTATATCCTCTCTTATGGCTGATCCTGAAAACACTACTTTAAAAGAAGAGGTTCACAGATTACAGGCACGTGCGAACTTCCTCCTTGATGCCGAGAAGAATTTTCTCCAACAGCGTATGCGGACTACCCACCTAGTTGACGGAGATAGAGGTACGAAATACTTTCACAGCTTAATAAACCGAGACAATGCAAGAAAGAACATATCATACATCGTCCGAGATGATGACACCTGCACCACATCCCCAATAGAAGTCGCCTCCCTCCTTGTAGATTTCTACACACATCTTTTTGGCACATCCCGTCCAAGCACCCCCATTGACCCGGCAGTCATGAGTCACGGACCACTAGTCGATGATCGATTTTATGAGCAGCTACTTAAACCTGTGGAAGTTGATGAAATCCGGAATGCACTCTTTGATATCGGGAATGACAAGGCCCCGGGACCGGACAGCTACACCTTGACTTTCTTCAAAACGAATTGGGATCTTGTGGGCACAGATTTGATTGATTGTGTTTGTGAGTTCTTTGACACCGGTAGTCTACTTTGCGCAACAAACCACACCATCCTCTCCCTTATACCGAAGAAAGACAACGATCCTAAGGTGGGTGACTTTAGGCCAATTGGTCTCACAAATGTTACTTATAAAGTGATTACTAAAATTTTGGCTAACTGAATGGCACCCTTACTTCTAACTCTCATTAACAAAGGACAAGGTGCTTTCGTAAGTGGTCGAAATCTTGTTGATAAAGTTTTCCTTGCCCATGAGTTGGTTAGAGGTTCGAACCGTGCAAGAATTTCTCCACGATGTATGCTCATGGTAGATATTCGCAAAGCTTTTGACACAGTCTCATGGGACTTCTTATCGACAATCCTCCATGGTATCGGTTTTCGTCCTAAGTTTGTGGGTTGGATTCTTACTTGCGTTACTACAACATCTTTTTCGGTTTCCATCAATGGCGAGCTTCATCGTTTCTTTCGTGGGAAACGAGGCTTAAGGCAAGGTGATCCCATGTCCCCTTAATTGTGGGCCCCATGTGTTTTCGGGTCAAACTCATGAAACCGGGTCGACTTCAAAGTCCCATAAGTTTATTAAGCAGATTGATAATTAGATTAGTCATAAAGTGATTAGTTTTTAATACTTTAGTCCTATTCGGATGGTTTAGTGGGTGGTTTTTATCCGAAATGCCCCTGTCCGGTTTCTATAGTGAGTGGTGAGAAAATCTGGACTCATTAGTAGCCCATTTTTAGGTTATGTTTGAAGGCCTTTGGAAAGACCTAAAAAATCGCTCATGAGCATCTGAAACCACATCCGGACAGACTTCGATTTGTATAACAGATTTATCTGGACTAGCAAATCTCTTAGAAGCTCAAAGGTTTTGTTCACAGATCGTGGGACACGTGTCCCTTCCTGATTCGCCTCACCAGCCGTTTTTTCTCCTAGAATGACGCTCCCACTAACCTCAAAAGTAACCTCTTCAATTAATACTGGTGATGTCAGCGCCGTCTTTAATCATTACTCTATTTTTTCGAATTCTCCTAGGTTTCAAGGTATCTTTTGTCTCTTTAGTATAAATTAAATCGTTTTCACTGTTTTACTATCTTCAACATATTTTCACTTCTAATCTTCAGAGATTTTACCTCTCTTCTGAAAAATGCATTTTAGTGTAAGTTTATGTTTACAGCAAGAAACGCTCTAGTAAAAGGTGGGTGGCTGAATTTTTCGGAGTTGGAGAAAAGACAAAGGGTTGAACGAGAAAGGCGCATCGCAGCAGGCCTCCCAGTCTCTCCCATTGACAAACCTGAAATACCAATCTCAGAGCCTGATCGAGGTTCGTTTTCTGCCAGAAGCTCTAAACCCAGAAGGTTATTCCAACCTAGTCTTTCACCGATCATCTCAGACTCATCGGTTCAGGAGTCAGAGCCTATTGTCGAACAAGAACAAGCAGTTACAAGTGTTAGGAAACCCTCTACGTTTATAGCCATGGGATCGGACGCTGACCTCTCCCCAGAAAAGCTAGTAAATCGACAAAGAGGTCGTTTAGTGAAAGGGCATGCTGTTTCACAGCATAAATCTCCAAAATCTGTGCCCTCTAAGTCTGAGGCCAAAGATAAAATTACGGGATCGGAAGCACCCATCAAGATTCCTAAAGATAAAAAGTCTGGTCCGGGGGCCACCGGATCTGAGCCTCAGCCGGACTCCAGACCACAAGAAGCAAGCAGTGCTCAACCATCCGGACAACTTACGGAGCCAACCACTAGCACTTCCCTCCCAAAAAACAGCTGATAACCCTTCCATGATAATGGAAGATGTGATGGAGGACAACATTGAAGAAGCCCCTTTTGAGACCGATGCCTCCGGGAAGACAAGTGAGACTGACATTGTCAAGAAGAGCAAAGCCAAAGAGAAGTTATGTTTAAAGCACCCGGACCTGCCGGAGTGCCTCGTAGGAAAAGTGGGGCCTTGTTTCCATAAAGTAAGTGTAAAGTACCTGCTAGCCATGCAGAAGATCAATTACGCTTTTATTCATACAGCTGAACTTGGTCGGATGAGGATGAACAGGGGGATTCCGGAAAATGTTAAAATGAGGATACCAGTCGATCCAGAGACGCCAATGATTGCAAACTCAATGAGATAGTTTTCTACACAGATTTATTTAACTGGGGGCTTAGGTTTCCCTTGGACCCAGAGATAGTCAGATATTTCCATCTGATAAAGCTCTGCCCAAGCCAACTGAGCCCTAACACCTGGTTCACCCTCATGGCCTGTATCATGGCCTCCAGGCTCTCCGGAATTCCTCTTCCGATGGAGTAATTTGCTACTGTAGCCAGCCTTTGCAGAAACCATACATCCCCTTCTATCACTATAACATGGGTGGTAATTACAAAGTGTTCGACGACTTGCTTGAGTTAGAGAAGAACTGGAAGACTCAATTTTTGTTCATCAGTGGTGCTTAGGAGAACGGGAGGAAGATTAAAGTTGGTGATAATCCAAGCATGCTTACCAGCAGATGGAGGAGTACATGCAAACATTTAATCACATTTTTCTATATTTTCTTATGGTAAGTTTGTTTGTTTAATTTCTCTTCTTTTGTTTATTGGTAGTGCTGCCTAAGGAGTTCAACGACTACTTAGAGGCGGGGCATACTACTTGTGCCAAGCTAAATGCTTGGGCTGCTGAGAAATGGGGAAACCACTTCCACAATTGTTTTACCGGAGGAAACTTGACAAGATCCCATCTCTGGAATACAACCGGCCGGAGGGACTTGTCTTGGGAGGAATTAACCACTCCACCCCCTCCGGCGGTGATTCTTCATAAGAGTGATGGAAAAGATGGAAAGTTGGCTTTGCTGGGCAGAGCTAAAGCCCCAAGCAAAATGAAGGGCAAGAAAGGCAAGGCTAAGCAAGATGGGGTTGAAGTCAACCCAGGTGATGTTGAGGAAACTGGCCCTGCAAGCCCGGAAGGGCAGGAACAAGGAAGGATCGATGCTGCTTTGCTACAAGTGGTAGAGAATGAGAGTACCAAAGAGGTGGTTGGATCTCCAAAGCCCCCAAAGGCTCCCAAGAGACAGAAAACGGGGAGCATAAGGTGGAGATAGGGAGGCCAAGAAGAAGAAAACCTCCAAGGGAGATGAAGTTGCTTTCCGGGCTCCAGAGTCTTTCCTTCTGGTTGACCCAACAGACCTAACTCAAGCAGAGGAAATACCAAGTGACTCCACACCGGAGAAGGCGCCGGAGGGGATATCAACATCGATGGAGTAGACATTAGTGGGCTCCAAGGGATTGGTCTTTACTTCAATGACCTTGAGAAAGATGATTTCGCTGGCCCTTACCTCCCCCCAAGCTCTTCGAACATGGTCACATTCAATGGTAACTCTTTTTATGTTTCAAGGGAGAAGGACATGGTGACCCATTCCTTGTTGAGCAATATCCAACCGATGCTCAAGTTAGAGAAGGAGGTGCGAAATCAGTCATCTATCATCAACACACTTACCTCTGATAAGGAGAGTTTGTCTAACAACCTCCTTACTGCCAACCAAAGCATTGAGGCATTAAAGAGTGAAAATGAAGAGTTGAAGAGGGGGAATGAAGATTTGGCCACCAAGCTGGCCACTTCGGAGAGGGTTGTCACAGAACTTCAATCCAAGTATTCTGACTTGGAGAAAAATATTTCTACTTCGAAAGAGGAAGTGAAGGCCAAAGACAACATTATCCAGACCCTGACAAATGACAAAATTTCGCTTGAAGATGCTGTGTCCCGGGCTAAACAAGAGAAAGATGACTTGCTAAAGGAGCAAAAAAGACAATCCAAGCTAAGATTGATGCATATACCAACGATATGATAGACTCCCAAGAACAAAGATATGCTGAAGTCAAGTCAGTCATGGTCCTACTCTTTCATCAGAAATTTCTGAAGAGGACACTTGGGGACTTATGGTGATTCGTGGAATACAAAGACCTTCCTCACCATACTATGGCTGATGGTGATAAGCATGGTTTTTCCGGTGGTTGGGATGACACCACTAATGAAGATGAGAAGACCGGAGAAAGTCCAGATGAGGAACCCACCGATCCTAAGAAGAAACCAAGTGAAGCTGGGACATCTAAGAACTAAAGTCCTTAAAATGCCAACTATCTTTTATTTTTGTGTTTGAACTAAAGTCCTTGGATGCCCAAGACATTTTTTGTAATCGTGTCCAGCACTTGTCCGGGGAAACCTTTTCTTTTAAAACTTCAAAGTCCTTGGATGGCCAAGGCATTTTATATATTTAATATCATTCCTCCGGTATCCACCGAGAAATTTTATCTTACATAATTCTTACATTGTTCTGTAGTTATTTAATTTTGATGGCTTGTGTTCAAATGGCCTTTAGTTATTTCATAAGTGTTTTAAAGTGAGAGTGTTCAAATTCTCCGATGATATATGTTTAAATAATCATCACCTCATCGCATTTAATCAAACTGCTAGTCAAACCACTTCGAATTTTTCAAGAAGGCATCAAATTTTATTTAAAAACTGGGCACCTCATTAAAACCCCCCAACACCACCAGGATAGGAAAGAGTATGCCCGCAAATATTTACATGGACTTTAAACAAGTAAATATTTACATAGTCTATTCTAAATACAACCGAAGGTGTTCGATATTCCAGGGGTGATTCAAAATCCTTCCATCTTTATCTTTGAGCCTGTACGTCCCAGGCTTAAGCTTTTCACTGACCATGTAGGGTCCTTCCCATGTTGGAGCTAGTTTACCGAACTTCTTCTCTTTGGTATGCAGGAAGACTCTTCTTAGCTCCTTATCACCTATTTGAAAATCCCTCCTTTTGATTTTAGAAGCAAACCTGCTTCTCATCAAACCCTGATAGTGTGTGACTCTGAGGTGAGCCTTAACTATTCTTTCCTCCATTAAATCAAGCTGGTTTCTTATCTCCACTTCATTAGCTTGTTCGGAAAAATTATGGACTCGAAATGAAGGGAGAGTCGCCTCTATCGGAGCTATAGCATCCATCCCATATACCAAAGCAAAGGGAGACTCTTGTGTTGCAGCCCCAGGAGTAGTTCGGTAGACCCATAATACCTCTTGTAGATACTTGGCCATTTCCCAGCAACTCCCTCTAGATTCTTTTTAAGACCGGACATGATGGTCGTGTTAGCCACTTCAACTTGACCATTTTCCTATGGGTAGAAAGGAGAAGAAAAACAACGTTGAATGCCTCTAGTAGCACATAAATTCTCCATCTCCTTGTTATCGAATTGTGGTCCATTGTCGGTAGTTATCTTTCATGGAACCATAAATCTACAACAAATGTTGGACATGATGAATTTTATAACAGCTTTCGAAGTAGTTCCTGCCAATGGGGCTGCTTCGATCCACTTGGAGAAGTAATCAATAACAACAATTATAGTTCTGCACCCTCCGGATGCCATGGCTAGAGGTCCCACTAAATCCAGCCCCCAACGAGCAAAAGGTATTGGCTCAGAAATTGACTCTAAATGAACTGCTGGAACATGAATTTCATTGTTGTATCTTTGGCATGGATCACACTTCTTCACCAACTCCTTGGAATCTTGCATTATGGAGGGCCAGTAGTACCCAGCCAACAAAACTCTTCTGGTTAGAGCCCTGAATCCACAATGTGCTGATCCCTCGCCATCATGTAATTCGGAGAGCACTATTTGGGACTCTTCGATCCCCACGCATCGTAAGAGAGGTTTACTAAAGGATTTTTTTTTATAAAGAATGTCTCTTAAGATGACAAAACCACGAGCCTTGTATTTTACCTTCCTTGCTACTACTTTTTTCGGGGGCAAGATGCCATCTCAAAAGACATTAGAGGAGAGGAAATCTCCAATCTTGGGGTTGTTTTACTTGTATATTCAAGCTCTCTTCTTCCTTATCCAGATTGATTTGAATGGATGGGCACTCTAGCACATGAATCCAAGGGTAGGACTCAGTATAAGTTATGGTTACCAAAGAGTCTGCTAGAGTATTTTCTGTTCGGGGTATGTGCTCATAGGTGATGTTTTTGAAATTAAGGGCCACTTCTCTGAGAATAAATAAGTATTTAACCAACTAATCTTTTTTGGATTCGGATTGACCTTGTGCATGATGGATAAGAAGCTGAGAATCGCTCATTAACCTGACCCTTTTGGCTCCACAAATAAGAGCTAATTTCAAGCCACCTATAGCAGCTTCATGTTCAGACTCATTATTAAAAGCCTTGAAAGCGAAACATATAGCCTAGTACATCTTGTCGCCGTACGGAGAGGTTAAACATATCCCATCACCACAACCCATGGTACTTGATCCACCGTCAGTCCGAACAACCCATACTTTTTTATCTTTTTCACTGGTTGCTTGCTTGGTACCTCTGTCTGAATGGAATTCAACCAAGAAGTCAGCCACAGTTTGAGCTTTGACTGTCGTTCGAGGGGAGAAGTCAATATCATAATCTCCCGGCTCCACTCACCACTTGTTCATTCTGCTTGAAATGTCCGCCTTTTGAAGAACGTTTTTCAAGGGAAAAGACGTCCGGACGATGATCGAATAAGACTGAAGATAAGCCTCATTTTCCTAGCAGTAATTACTAAGGCCAGTGTTAGTTTTTCAAGTTTCAAATATCTTTTTTCTGCATCAATCAAGCTTTTGCTGATATAGTATACAAGTCGGGGATAATTATCCACCTCCCTTACTAGCACTGCACTTAGGGCACAGTCAGAAACTGCCAGGTATATGTAAAGTGTCTCTCCATCAACAAGTTTAAACAAAGTTTTAGGGGAGGATAAATGCTTCTTAATTTCATCAAATGCCTGGTCGCACTGGTGAGACCAATTAAACTCTTTTGAACTTTTCAAAGTTTGAAAAAACGGGGCACACCTATCCGAAGATCTTTAGATAAAACGGTTTAGAGCAGCCAACCTCCCTGTCAATCTTTGTACTTCTTTAATATTCTGAGGAGGCTCCATTTGCAACAAAATATTAAGCTGGTCTGGATCAGGCTGTATTCCTTTCTCACTTATCACATACCCCAAGAATTTTCCGGACTGCACTCTGAAAATACACTTCTCTGGTTTAATTTTAAATTTACTTTCATTAAATTGGGAAAGGTTTCTTGGAGATCTGCCAAGTGTAGCTCTTCGTCCACACTCTTTACCATCATGTCGTCGATATAAACTTCTATATTTCTTCCAATTTGGTCAGCAAAATCTTTGCTTACTAACCTCTGATAAGTAGCCCCGTCATTCTTTAATCCAAACGGCATCACCTTGTAACAATGAAGACCCTTATCATTAACAAACGTAGTATGTTCTTGATCCTTCGGATCTACTCGAATCTGATTGTACCCGGAGAAAGCATCCATAAAGGATAGTAACTTGTTTCCAGACGTGGAGTCTACTAACTGATCAATTCGGGGAACTGGATAAGATCCTTTGGGCAAGCTCTATTGAGATTTGTGAAATCGATGCACATACGCCACTTTCCATTTTTCTTCTTTACCAGCACCGGATTGGCTGTCCATAAAGGGTATTGAGATTCCTTTATGTGCCTCATCTTAGTAAGCCGATCAACCTCTTGATTATGACATCAGCTTTCTCTTTAGAGAAATCTCTCCGCTTTTGCACAACGGGTGCTATATCTTTCCGGACGGATAATTGGTGTGATATAAGGTCTGTTGGTACTCTGGTTACATCAGCATTGCACCAGGCAAAAACATGCTGATGGTCTTTAAAAAAAGCTAACATTTTACCCTTTAATTTCGATGTCATCTTGGACCCGATCTTGACACTTTTTCCTTCAACCAGAGAGTGAGTTTCAACTTCTTCAATAGGTATTAAAACACCAAGGGGCCCCTCAAACTGCTAATCTTCACTGATCCGAACTGCTCCAATGTTCGAGGGGTTAGTGCTGTTGCATAACACTCCCTTGCCACCTTCTGACTGCTCCGGACAACTCCCATTTGTCCTTGTACAACGTATTTCAAATATTGGTGGACTATTGATGCCACAGAATGCATCCTAGAGAGCCAAGATCTCCCTAAATTGGCATTATAACAAGTGGGACAATCCACCACGATAAAAAGTATCATGATCATCTTCTTAAAAGGCCTTTGCCTAACAATACCTCCTCCTCAAACTCCCCGATCACATCTGTTGAGCTTCCAGTGAAACCCACAATTGATCTGTTCGAACGCTGAATTACTGCTGGGTTCTTTATTTGTTTGTAGGAAGTTAAAAAGAGGATATTGACTGAACTACCGGTGTCCACCAAAATTCGCCTTATATCATTGCCCCCAATGGATGCTCCTATTACAACAACATCTTCATGGGGACCAGCTATGTCCCTCAAGTCATCCTCATCGAAAACAATGAAGGGAAATTGGATTTGTGATTGATAGGAAGTCATGCCTCCTTCCAGTTGGGTAGCTAGAGTATGAACATGCCTCTTTCTCGAGGAAGCAGTTGGTGCAGTCATGGTGTCTCCCCCAAATATTGTAAGTGACTCAAAAAAGCTGATGAAGCCGGACACCATCTTGCAATACTCTGTGATAACACCCACCTTGTTTTGAGTTGGATCAGGATCCAAATATTCTGATTCTATATCAAACCTTTCAATTATCACCATAGCCCCATCCGGAGCCGATGTCCCTGCATGTTCGGGCGAGTCCGATGAGCATTATCAGGTCTATTTCCACTTATTCTTTTAACATAAGCGCCCAACTTCCCTCTCTCAATCAAATTCTGCACTTCATGTTTCAATGCAATGCAATCTTCAGTGGTATGACCAGTATCATGGTGATACTGACAAAAACTATTATTTCGACTTTCCCTCGGAGATTGTAATGCAGCCAGCTTTCTGAAATGGACTTCGTCTTTTGTCTTATTATAAATGGTGGCTACATTTTCTTTTAATTCAGCGAACCACTCCGGTTGAACCCAAGGTCCTCACTTATTTCTAGATTGTTGGCTTTGAGCTGGTGCAGGCGGGTGGGACTAAGCCTTAGCCCTGTTTTGACCCTGTCTAGCTTCCTTGGCCTTATACCCGGACTGATTCTGGTTTTGATTTGGTGCATATGGGGCAGATCTCACTTGCTGGGGCACTCTGGTTTTCTTTGTTTCATCCACATTAATTTGTTTTTCGACTTGATTCAGTAAACCTCCCAATGTCATGGCCTTTATCCTGGTTACTAAATCAGCCAAATTGCCAGGATTCAAACCCTGCCTCAGAGAAGCTATTGCCACTTGTTCAAAGCAATCAGCTAATCCATTTTTGGTGTTCATGAAACGACTTATGTACTCCTTCAAAGATTCATTTGGTTATTAGGCACAATGGATAATAATGTCTCCATTGCCCTTTACTTCTTTACTTCCAACGAACTGCCTTCGGAAAGCCACCCAAAAAGTGTCGAAATTCCTGATGCAGTCGTGTGGCAAACTATTGTACTACTTCAGAGCACTCTACGTAAAAGACTGGGAGAATGCTCGACAGAGTAGCTTATCATCATCATCATCAAAGTTCATCATAATTTTTTGAATTGCTCCAGATGGTTATCCGGATCTTTACTACCATCATATTTTTCCATCTTTGTGCTATCAAACCTCTTAGGATGGTTTCCGAACAGTATCTTGGAGGACAATGGAGATTGCCTCCAATTACGGCCACGACTGAAAACGGTATCTTCGTTGGGAGTAGCAAAAATACATGGCTCATCATGAAAGGAAAAAGGATCCATTAGTAATCGGTCTATGTGCCTCCGGCCATGGCCATGACTATGAGATAACCCTTTACCCAGATGCCTCTTCAACCTTCCATGCATGTCCCTTTTTCTTGAGTATTTATTAACCAACTTCTGTTTCTTCTTAGAACGGTCTTCATCACTGCTGGATGACAGGGATTCTTCGATTCTATCTCCGTTTGAGGAGCTGCTGGAAGATTCTGAGTCTGAATCTGAGCTCTCCACCGGTTTAGACTAGTCAGACTTCTTCGAGCTAGCATGAGTATTTTTAGTACTCACATGAGTTTTTGATGGCTTATGCTCTCTTGGATTGTCAGTATGGTGAACTGCTGACACTTTAGACTTTTCTTTCACACCCAATTCTGCCCTTTTTGCAGCCCCAAGGCTTCTATCTCAACTTTTAGTCTATCTCGCTCCTCGATGGTATATTCATCATTTTCTCCCACCACTTCTGACAAAGCTGGTAGTACTTCCTGCTCGTCCGGATTCATCCGAACTGATCTTTCTTGATGGGTTCGAATGCTTGATTCAGACACCTTCTCCTCCCACTGTGGTCGCCAATTTGGTGTGGATAATTTCGGTCTGAGAATAATTTAGTGAGATGTTTTGTGATATTTCAAGGTTATTTAATGTTTGGTTAGTTTGTAGTGAGAGATTTGAGCTTCCTAGTTGTATTAAATGTTCATTACCCTCATTAATGAAAGTGGTTGGGTATTTATACCCTTAATTGTGGGCCTCATGGGTTTTCGGGTCAAACTCATGAAACCGGGTTGACTTCAAAGGCCCATAAGTTTATTAAGCAGGTTGATAATTAGCTTAGTCATAAAGTGATTAGTTTTTAATAGTTTAGTCCTGTTCGGATGGTTCAGTGGGTGGTTTTTGTCCGAAATGCCCATGTCCGGTTTCTACAGTGAGTGGTGAGAAAATACGGACTCATCAAAGTCAATCATGGAGTTACCATTACTATAATCTATATTCGCTAAACAAAGGTTGCAAACAACAATAAATCAGCGGACACAAAAAATGAACACACAAGATTTATACGTGGAAATCCTCTTTATGTGAAGAGTAAAAAACCAAGGGACTGATGAGGAATACACCCTAAACACTTCTATTATTATATTGAGTTGATGGTCAAGTAAATATGAATCGATCTCACGAAGATCTAAAAATCCACCAACAATTATAAAAATAATATATAGAAAGAAGAGGGTTAAAAACATGGCAAGTCCTCCATGTTTGTTAATTGTCTCACATCAGTCCCCTTCCTTTACTTTTGTACAAACAGATCCCCTACATTTTAAAAACGTAATAAACAGGTCATTTACTGTAATAAACAGGTCATTTACTGTAATAAACAGGTCCTTACACTTGTAATAAACAAGTCCCTCACGTTTTCTATTTGTAATAAATAGGTCTCTCACATTTTCAGAATATGGTCTACTTGTTACGTTTATAAAATGTAGGGGACCTGTTTATATAAAAGTAAAGGAAATAGACTCACGTGATACAATTGACAAACATAAGGGACCTGCTATGTTTTTTAGCCGGAAGAAGAGAAACACAAAGTTAAAATTTTTATAAAAACACAACACTGCTCCAGCAATGATTTCTTTGAAACTGTAGCTCTAAATCAAAATCCATCGGATTAAAATAAAACCTTAAATACCCCGAACAAACCATTCAAAAATCAGCAAATATCATTTACTATTTATTCGGACTTTTTAATATTGAAACAAACAAAAAATCTAAAATACTTCTCTTATGTTAGTATCTCTTTGTCCGACTCTCTCGTAACAACAAAAAGACGAGTTAACAAAACTATATCACTCTAAAATAAGATCTTGTACATATAACTCAGTTACAGTGTAATAAACACTAACTTTTAAACTAAACCTCAATTAGATTGTCTATGGGTTCTACTTCTTAAACAAGAATCAATGTGCATTTCATATCAAATTATAAGTCTAAACTCTCATGCACCGCTTCCGAACTGGACCATAACATTCAAAACTTACATTGTTTTTCATAAGGGAATTACTAGAAAAAACCGTTTTTAACTTGCGAAGTTTTTTTTTTAAATTAATTTGGGAAGTTATTTTTTTGGCGAATTTATCCTTTACAAAATCTTATAAATACTATAATTTATTTCGTGCAAATTGCAATTTCTCTGCCTTCTATTTTAAAAAAAATCAAAACTTTCAAAAAATCTAATAAAAACCTAATTTAAATAAACAACTAAAATTAAAACTAAATTAAAACTAAACTAATACTAAATTAAAAATAAATTATTTATTAAAACTAAATTAAACTAGAAATTAAAACTAAACCTATCACCCCAAGCCTCTCAACTACCTCCCTCCCTCACCCTTACCTCTAAGCACCCAAACCCACACCCAAAATAATCACGATACACCGAAATCCATAAGAAGACTAAATCGGAAGCATATTGTGGTTGTGGCCGACTGTAGGTTAGAGTTTACTGTTATGGAACTTGCAAGGTTCAGTTATAATAGATAGTGTTCTACGCTATATGTTGGCGAATAACACTTTGTTTTTGCCACCTATTGACCAGAAACAAGGACGCCCACGCCATTGGTATGGCGCGTGCGCAGAGTCCCACGTCACACGTAGGAATGGCCACGCAATACCACGCCATCAAGATGGCGTGGGTGCATTCGTTGACGCCATTACTAAAGCGTACGCATATGAACCCGTGACATCCTGACAGCATGGATTGTTCCGGTCACCGAAGTAATTCAGGACCGATTTACTCTTGTTGGTTGGTGTCTTAATTACACGTTTATACTATTATCTTTTTAAAATAAAGCTTTCCGATTCAAAATTGATATATTGAACCAACCTTGATATTTTGTACGTTTTAATTTTAGGTTATGGATCTGTTTGACGCTTGTGATGGCTCTCGGAAGATGAAAGTGAATAAGCGTGCGACGACACAGACATGTAGCGACCTAGCTCATGATTTAGCGGCTCTGATGGAGGAGCTATCTATGGTTTTTGGACCGCATGTTTCCGGACCCAGTTCTGCTTCCGTTTCCCATGGGCGATGCAAGCCTTCCCCACTTAGAGGGCATCCTAGAGCTCCTCTCCTGTCCATACGGTCATCGTTATTCAGCAAGAAATTCACCTCCCACGTTGCCTACTACATTTAGCAAGAAGAGGTAATATTTAAATTTTTAGTTGATATTTTAGTTCGGTAGAGTTTTAATATATACTAATATTGAGAAAAAAATATTTTTAGGAGCGCGAGATGCGGCTATACGCCCATTATACCAACCATATAGGTTGGAGTTTGGCCTCCCGGAGCAGGGTGCGTACCGTACTTGATCGCACACTTTTCGGTAGACTCATCGAGCCGTTCTCGTGCATGCACACGCACTCCAACATGACAGAGATATTTATGAGGCGGTGGCATATGGAAACAAACAATTTTCATTTTTCATTAGGTAAGATGACGATCACGCTCGATGACCTGCACACCATTTTAGGACTTGATGTACAGGGTTAGCTTGCTGTTTTACCATTTATATCTGACAAGACGTTGACCATGCATGAGGGCACTCATCTTATTTCGATGAACGAGATTTTATTTGTGAAGGAGGTTAAGAAATGCAAGAGCATCGATTTGGGTTACAGATGATTGGGAACTAGGTTTAGTGGGTTAGAGTTCTGCGACGACAACCCTGATCTCACAGATCGTATGGTATATGCGGTTGCGCCCGCCTATATATTACATATTTTCGGCATCGTTCGATTCCCCGATAAGAGTAACATGTACATTAATTTCAAGTATTTGATTCTACTGCATGATTTGAAGGAGGAGGGTGTCAGACGTTACACATGGGGTACGACCGTGCTTGCTTACTTGTATCACCATCTCGGTGAGGCCTCACTTCACGGGACCATGACTATGGCAGGATGTATCAGTGTGATGGACACATGGATACGAGATCATTTTGTTATGTTCCGCCCTGTTACTCGTTCCACGTACACCAAGTGCCAGCCCACTATTGCGATATGAGATACAGGTGCGGCTATTTCTGACCACCGGATAAAGCTAAACTTTCGGATCACCGTCAACAACCTGCTGGAGAAAATATAAGTTTTAGTTTTGAATAAGATAATACTATTTTATAGTTTAACATATTGTGATAGTTATTATAATATATAATTGTTTTATATTTTTATAATTGTTGTGTGTTGCGTTGGTTGGATTGAGGGGAATTTATGTGTATGTGTACATGTTGGTTTGTATTTCAGGTGTTGTTTGATCCTTATTGTGCGATACGCAACCCTTTTCCGTTCGAGGAATTAGTATGGTTTCTCGATGTCATTGTCGGTATAGAGCACTCGCAGACATACTATCCAGAGCATGTGTTGAGGCAATTTGGTCGTGTTTAGAGGATTATCTCGCATCAATTGATGAAGATGCAATCGAAAGAGAAAATAAAACCGAAGACGATGACATATGCATTCGACGAGGATATTTGGGAAAATTGGAAATTATACAGTTTAGATGAGGGTTTCAGGAGAGAGATGATGAGAGACGAGATATTAGAAGATTAGCTACTTCAACCTCATCAACATTGCGATATAATAACTCGATGACTATGTGTACGAGGATCGAGACAGAGCCATCATACGATATCTGTGCGCAGGTATGCGTAGGATTTCGTTGTTTCCTAGAGTTGGTGACTTTGGCGGTGATTTCGATTATTTGGCTGGGGCGTACGAGGAGATTTTGTCTATCGGCAAAGGAGTTTCTTAGACATTACGTTTTTATTTTCGTGTTGTATGACACTTTTACTATATTCTGATGATATAGTGTTTGTTATTTTTGTATTTTTTTTTAAAACGAATTGTATATCTTTATCATTATCGTAAGATATTTTTATGTTATATTTTTGTTTTCTAGTCTTATTTAGTTATATTTTATTAATGTATGATTGGTATAATTAAACTATACTTAATTACATATTTTGTAAAAAATATAAAATTAAAATGCAATTTTAAGAGCTTGTTTTAATAAAAACCAATTATATATATATATATATATATATATGTTAAAAATTGAAATACAACTTCACGGAGTAGTTCTTATTGATCTTTTAGAAAATCACTTTACATTGTAATAAATAGTGATTCCTTTAAAATAATAACTCCTGCCATACTTGGATTCCCGCTAAACATTATTTCCCTCCATACAATGGCTCCCGCCCACCAATGCCTCATCCAAACATTTGTTCCCGCCGAATGTTGATTACCCACCAAATTAGAATATATTATAAAGGGGACTTCAAACCTAGGCAGGTACAATCGAGTATGACCGACTAGGACTAACAAATCATTTAATGCACAACCATGATGAAGTCAAAGCCAGGTACAATCGTGTGAAGGCACTCCACCATTTGTTGTTCATGCCTTATAAAATTAAGTAAGAGGAATTTTTTGTGTGGAACGTGACTCTTATAGATTATATCACTAGGGACATGGTAGCTTATCCGGAGCATATGATTGTGGAAAGAGAGAATGGTGTTGATGAAGACAACGGGGGCGACAACTTCGACTTCTAATTTTTATGTTTTTTTGTTGTTGTTGTTTCACTATTTATGATATCCCACTTGTTGTTTTAGTTTATATGATTTCCCACTTGTTGTTTTAGTTTCTATGATTTCTCTGTTTCTTTTTGAGTATTTACTATTTCATAAGTTGTTGTTTCAATATTTATTTTTTACTCAACTGTTGTTCGACCGGTTATTTGATTTCCTAAGTCGTTGTTTGAGTTTTTATGTTATATGTGGTTGTTGTTAAATACTTTCTTTATAGTTTATTTCGATGGTTTATTCATTAGTATTGTTTATTGCATTCTTTATTGGGAATTGCTAAAAAATAGCCAAAACCACTCCACGAACTTGTGTTGACACCCAGATCAAACATACATGGGATATGTGTTATTTTATCCATTAGGTGTCACAAATTGATTGGGTTATGGGATTACGTTTTCCATATATTAGTGAGTTGGAAGATGAATATTTGATGACAGCATCAATCGAAGTAGGTAAAACATAAAAGAATGAATGGGGTAAACACTGTTGGGAGGCACTGCTATGCCAAATGTATTTCCTATACGGCAAAGATGGCGTCCAACTGCTTAAGATTTTAAGGTGTTTGGGTGAGGTAAAAAATAGGTGGTCCGTTCTAGTTAAATTTTGTCTGTGATAATGGAAGAATAAAGATCTTAGAAAGATAAGGGTGTTTTGGTAATAAAGATATTCTCTTAGGATAAATTGATAATTATGTAATATAGAAGGACTAATCGATAACAAACAATAGACTTAAGGATAGGACCACAATTAATAAATTGTTAGACTTGTGGGACCTACTATTTGTATTATAAAAACACCACCTTTTTTTAGGAAATGGTGATTGATTAATGATTACACAATTATTACTTTAACTTTCTTTCTCTAAAAATATAGTTTTATCTCTCTAAAATATGAACTAAGTAATATGAATTATGAATTTGGTCCCCTGAGCATTGTTTTACTCTAAAACCTCCTCCAAAGATCTCTGGAACTATCATTGGCGCCGTCTATGGGAACGATTTAATACCCAAAATCGTCTTCCAAAACCTTGTTGAAATTTTGAAAGAAAAGTGATGGAAATTCGGGGAGATTTAGACATGAATAATGATTTGGTAATTGGAAAAAAGTTTGATGAAACCCCGTTGAGAATAATATGGAAATCGATCAAAATATGATGATCAGCACGCTGATGAAATTTTAGAAGAGTCTGTGTTGGTCGCTCGGAGAAATTAGTTGTTGGAAGAAATCGAAAATTTGAACTCTGAAAGAGATTCAACGATTTTTTCCAAGAAAATTCGGTCTGAAGTCCAAAGGGAAAATGAAACTAAGAGAGATGAATCAGTTCATCATTATCAAATCAGTAGGAGGGACAGACACTTGAGGCATCATCGTTATTCTCTGAGGAAAAAGCTAAAGCCAAGGTACAACTATGAATCATCTGATTGAAGTGATTATTCATTCTATGACTCTAGTGAAACTTCTTCATAAAGGGATTATTGCACGAAGAAAGACATAAAAAATTAATATGCGAAGAGGCATAGAAAAGAGCATCGATCGGGTCATCAGACTAAAGAATTAAAAGGGAATAAACAGGTTTTCGAGGACCATGCAAAGAACGATAACGTCGTGTATGTTCAAAATCAAATAGGAAGTCAAAATTTCGAGTATCGTGTAAGTAATCAATACACAAATCCTTCCGAGGAAGGTGTATATGCGATGGCTCACGAGATCCAATAGCTAATGTTTACAGAGAAAAACATAATTGGAGGTCTTCTCCTTTTTCTGGAGAGATACGTTCTGGCAACCTTCGGAAATATTTTGACATTTCTAAGTTGGAGAAATTCGATGGGACACAAGATCCTGACACACATATTGAGTAATTTAAAAATTGCATGATTAATTTTGATGATGATGACAAGTTGTTGTGCAGGGAATTCTCTCAAACGTTTAATGTGTTGCTTCAAAGTGGTATAATCGACTTCCGCAAGCTTATATAAAAAAACTTGGCCAGGTTTTGAAATGTTTACCGGTAGCACTTAGTGGAGATTAAAAAGATTTGAGCTAATGGACATACCATAATATACTGTAGACAAAAGGTTGGGAAAGTCTGTAAAATTATACCAATCGTTTTGTTAATGCAAAAATGGATATGGAATATTGTAAAGATTCTGTGGCTTTAGCAGCGTATCGAATGGGGCGTCTCCCAGGAATATTTAAAGACATTGTGGCAGAAAGTGAAGCGATGATACTTGGGGCTCTTCTTAATCAAGTTGAAAAAATAATATTGGTAGAAGCAACTTAGGCATAAAAAATAGGATCTAGTGATCAGCTAGAACATAATTAGTTTCAAAGATTTTTTGCTACTACTCAACTTCCTCGAATAAGTGTGCAACCTAAAGCAACAAACCAGTATCCTCCGATAAATCAACAAACATATAGTACACAACAAGTTGCTAGGCCAATATCCAACAAGTGGATTCGACCAAAGTATTTTGCAGATCCGACTGAGTTTGTGGCTACTATATTTGATAAAACTTGTGGTCATACGTAAGCCTGTCCTTATTCAAAATCCGAGGGAAAATAGAAACAATAGATTTTGCAAGAATCACGAAGATGTTGGGCATGATATAAAAGAGTGTGTTGCATTGAAGAAAGAAATACAAGCGTTAATTGAGAACGGAAAATTGACAGATTTTCTAAAATGACACTCCTTCAAAAATACGACGGTCAAAGAAAAATCAGAAGAAGAAGTACTTGCGTTGGTTATTTCCGAGGAGATCGATTCTTTTGATATTGGAATAGAGTACTTAGATCCAAAAGAAAGGAGAAATGATATTAGCATGGTGGAAGATATCATCCTAAGAAAAAAGGTTAATGATTTATGTGCATATTTTTGAATCTTTGGAAATTTTTGGGGGTGATACAGTTGTAGGAAATTCTAACAGTTCCTGGAAAAGGCATATACTCAGCTTGACTACTGAGTTAGAAGTGGGTAACTCGGAAAAACATCAACGGGCTCCCTCCCTAATAATTTGTTTTTAGGACGATGATATGAGAAATGTGGTAAACCTATATGAAGATGCAGTAGTAATTGCAGTAAGAATAGCCGATGATCATGTGCAAAGAGTTCTAATTGACACAGTAAGTTCTACCAATATTTTATTCATGAGCATTTATAAAAAATTGTTGATCTTCCTGTTATCCGAAGTTTTGATCGAACTATTGTGGGATTCATAAGGGTGACTGCTGAAGTGGTTGGAGAATTTGAAATTATGGTTAAACTAGGCCGGGGACCTTTTAGAAAAGAAGTTGAAATTTTGTTTATCGTAGTAGATGCTCCTACATCTTACAACGCTATTTTTGGGAGATGCTGGTTGTTAAAGATGCATGATGTTATTTCTACAGTTCATCAGTGTCTAAAGTGTGTTGTGAGGAACAAAATTCAGACAATTAGAAGCAGCCAAACAATGGCTAGAGAATTCTACTAAATCCCTTTATCTTCCAAGAAAATTCAAGGGAATGAATGAGAGAAAGCATAGAAACTAGCGGGGAATTCCTCGAAGCCAGCCCCTTTTGATGATCCAAGGGAGTCTCACAGTCTGTTGGTTCCTGATGAAAATTATGATGATCATGTGTACCCAGATGGAAATGTGTTGAAGATTGTAACAAATTTATCTCCATACTTAAGGCAAAAATTGATTGATTATTTATCTTCGAAGTTGGACATGTTTGCTTGGTGTTCCGAAGATGTAACTGATGTTCCCCCAATTTTTTTTTATCATAAGCTATCAATCAAGAACAATATGAGACCAGTAGTTTAGAAAAAAAAGACATTTCTCACACAAAACAATCTGAGGCAATAGTGGCAGAGGTAGAGCGTTTGACCAAAGTATGGCATATTCGAGAATCACAATATCGTTTGTGGGAAGCAAACCTGGTATTGGTAAAAAAAAGAACGAAAAATGGTGAATTTGTGTAGATTTTACAGACTTAAATAGGGTCTGTCCAAAACATCTTTTTCCTATCCCGCAGATTGATCAACTGGTAGACTCAACATCAGGAAACCGGTTGCTTTTTTTTATGGATGCTTATACAGGGTATAATAAGGTCAAGATGGATATGTGGGATGAAAAAAAACACTTTGTTTCTCGCTGGAAGGGGTTAGCATTGTTATAAAGTAATGTTGTTTGAGTTAAAATTCATGAACAACTTATCAATGTCTAGTGAACAAAACCTTTGAATCACAAATTGGGCGAAACGTTGAAATATATATTGACGATATGCTCGTTAAAAGTTTTAAGGTTGAGGATCATTTTGATGATCCAATGGGAACTTTTATTAACTTGAAAATGGTAAACTTGAAATTAAACCTAGAAAACTGTATATTTGGGGTACGATCCGGAAATTTCCTCGGATATATACTAAGTGAGAAAGGGATCGAAGCTGACCCGGTGCAGTTAAAGGCTTTAACGTCTATGGAACCTCCCGAAATATTAAAGAAGTTCAAATATTAACAGGAAGGTTCACATCACTAAATATATTTATATCTCGCTCTTTAGACAAATGTGCTCCTTTTTTCTAGGTATTAAGGCATGCAAATTGTTTCACCTGGACAAAAGAATGTTTTGAGGTTTTCCACCAGATTAAAGAATTCCTTTCTTCACTAGAAATCCTCATAACGACTTTCCCGGGGAAAGATTGTTTGTCTACATAACAGTCTCAGATAGTGTTGTAAGTGCTTGTAGTCCAAGAAGAGGATAACGTTCCAAACCATTATACTACATCAGCAAAAGCTTATTGGATACAGAAAAATGATATTTGAAGTTAGACAAATTGGCTCTTGCATTAGTAATTACTGCTCGAAAAATGAGGTCATATTTTCAAGCTCACTTTATCATGGTACAAACGTATTTTCCATTAAAAATATGTTTCAAAGACCTGATATCTCGGGGAGAATGACCAAGTGGTCAGTTGAATTAGGAAATTTAAACATCGAGTTTGAACCATGAAATGCAATCAAAGCTCAATCATTGGCAGATTTCTTAGTGAAGTTTCACTCTGAGCAATCAGATATGGATATTGATAAAGACAGTATTGAGGCTGAATGGATAATCCGAACATATGAGGGTTCGAGTACAACAAGAAGTGGGGTTGGGATATTGTTGGTTTCTCCAGAAGTAATAACAATGTATCATGCCATTCACTTTGGGTTCATGATAACAAATAATAAAGCAGAATATGAGGAAACTCTAGTTAGTGATTCACAGCTCCTCGTTAATCATGCATCGAGAAAATTCGAGGATCGAAAGGATCGTCTACTAAAGTACTTGGAAGCGCTAAAATACCTATCTTTAGGCTTCAAAAAAACCAACTACGAACATGTTCGAAGATAAGAAAACTTTGTGGCAGACTCTTTGGCCACTGTTTCGTTCTGAGAAATATTTGTTGATCATTACGTTGGAAATTCCGTCAATTATTAATAATTCGGAGCAGATAGTTGTGATTATTGATGAATACCTTCAAGTATCCATTCGTGAGAATGAAGATTAAAGGTAAGACATCATCAGGTTTTAAGAGAATGATGAGTTACCATTTGACAAATCATTACCTAAATAAGTGCATTTTAAGTCTCATGGGTATATTATCCTCGGGGGCGTCTAGTACAAGAAATATTTCAATAGATTTGCTTCGATGTTTGAGAAAAATTAAATTGCAAATGATATTATCAGAGCATCATGATGGAGATGGGTCTGCACATTATGGGTATAAAGCATTAATCAAATGAGTATTTTGGCATGCTACTACTGGCTTAGGATTTCTTTCGATACAAGGGAATTGGTTAAAATATTTGATACTTGTCAAAGATTTGCTAATATAATTCACAAGCCAAGAGTTCTCCTCGAAAGTATATCAGAGGCATTGTCATTTGACCGACGGGGTATTGATTTTGTGGGTCCTCTTCCAATGGCTTTTGAGGGGCGACCGACAATAATCGTGGCGGTAGATTACTTTTCTAAATGGGCGGAGGTGGAGTCATTAGCAGGAACAAAGCCCGAAGATGTAACCAGGTTTATCACTTCAAATATTTGTTACTATTTTGGGGTTCCAATGAAAATCGCTACAGATAATGGGCTTCAACTCGATAATAAAGATCTATTATTTTTCTAAGTCTCGAGGGATACAGCTGTGTTTTTTCAGCTCCTTTTCACCCACAAGAAAACAGAAAAGTAGAGGTTACTAATGAACAATTCTTGATAGGTTAAAGAAAAATTTGGAAGGAACGATAGGAAAATAGCCTGATTATTTGCAAGACGTTCTTTGGGCATATCGTAATACTCCTCGAACAACAATGTTAGGATCTCTGTTTGTATTAGTATATGAGATGGATGATGTAGTACCATCTGAAGCAGTTTTTCCATCGTTTCGTGTCATGACATATTTGAAGGAGCCTAATGATATAAGCAAAATAGTGGAGCTGGATTTGGTTGAAGAAAAAAATGCGAACACAAATTAATCTGTTACATTATCAAACGCTGATGAGAAGCAGATATGCTTACAATGTAAAACGAAGGGAATTTAAGGTGGCCGATAAAGTGTTAAGGAAGATGTTTTCGTCACACCAAGAAAAAGAACCTCGGAAATCAGGTCCTAATTGGGAAGGCCCATATGAGATAACAGAGAAAGTGAAGCCATGAACGTATCAGATAAAGGATATAGAAGGAAGAAATCTCAAGCATCCTTGGAATATAGAGCATCTTAAGTTGTATTTAGAATGAATGTGAAAAATACACGTTACGTTTTGTAAAATATCGGTGCCACACTCTTTCCTACCCAGATAGGCACATGAAGGTTTTAACGAGGTTCCTTATTAGCCGATTTATATATAAATGTTTTTGCCTTTAAAATTCTAATTTTGCACCTAGAGGGCCTTCCAACAAAAATTGGTCTACAACTATTAAATTTTGGACCTAGATGGTCTTCCAACGAAAGTTGATCTACAACTATTGAATTTTGGACCTAAAGAGTCTTCCAACAAAAGTTGGTCTACAACTATTAAATTTTGGACTTAGAGAGTCTTCTAACGAAAGTTGGTATTCAACTGTTAAAACTTTGAACCTATAAGGTTTTCCAACAAAAGTTAGTCTTAATTATTCAAAGCATTATGAAAACATAATAAAAAAGTAGCACTCTATAAATTATGAAAATCAGAACAAAATGCCTCAAAATTTTAAAAGGACTTTTTACAAAATGCTTCGAAATTTAAAAGAACATTTTACAAAATGCTTCGAAATTTAAGAGGCTTTTTTACAAAAATGCCTCGAAAATTAAGAGGACTATCATCAGATTTTGATTCTTCACTTTCACTTTCAGTATCATTCAACGATATTCCATGAGGAGGAAATTTGGGTGGGCCATGCCCTAGAAGCTTCCCAAGTTAAGATTAGTGTAACGTTCACGAATTTCTTGAATTGATGCAGGCCTAACAGTCGCATCCCTCGAATCTAATTTATCAATGCACTTAGCAGTGTAAGCTTCAAAAACATCATATTTTTCTTTTTCAATTTGAGCTAAAATGAATTGTTTCTCTCTTACGACTCTTTCAAAATCTTTGACGCACCTGTTGAAACCATTTATGGCTAAGTCATTCGACTCCTTGTAAGATGCAGTGAGATTTTTTTAGTGGCATTTTGTTTTGCATAAAGTTCCATTTTTTTTTGGCAAAGGTTTTCGAGGAGCATGACATAATGTTCAGATGCACCGAGTTTTTCAAAAATCATATCCTTTTTTTCAAGAGTTAAATGTTGTTGTTTAAGCTCTTCAATTCTGATTTGGCCTTTTAGAGCTTAGATTTGTAATAATTATTCTGATCTTTAAGATATCGCATCTGTTTTCCAATGGAGACAGAGGAAGTATGAAGTTTCTGAAAACGAATAGAGAACTGATCTTCTAAAGGAATTTCAAATGAGCTGGATGGGATATCATTTTCAAAAGTATTCAACGATGCGGAGTTAGCCGGTTGGATATTATCTTGAGGCTCTTGAGAATTTATGTTAGCTAGTGGAAGTTGAACGGGGTCAGAATCAATGATCACCTTTTCTGGAGAAGCTTTGATTTGATCATTAATTTTGGTTTCCGGGGAACCAATATCACCAGAAGCTTCTGGAATGTCTTCAAAGATAATATTCAGTTTTATTTGAAACTTCTTCTTGCGAAAAGTTTGAATATGAAGTTTCTTTTTCGAAGGGGTAGAGGACTTTCTAGATTTATCAGAATTCTCTGCTTTCAAACTTTTAATTATATTTGTTTCCTTTTGAGTTAAGACATCAGAAGCTTCTTCCATTTATGAAGGGATATCTGATTCTTCATCAAAGTAACTTTTAGCTTTGTCTCTTGTCAGAAGAAAAACCACCACGTCTTTCGCTTATACTCGATCTAGCACGTCTTGTTTCGAAGAAGGGACCATGAGTTCTTCTAAGGACATCATTTCTGAAGGATTTAACCTTCATAGTCGGCTTTTTGCAAGATTTGTTAGGGTGAAGCAAAGATGAAATTTGTCGAGCCATGAATTCTTGGCCCATAAGCTCAATTTTGGAAAAGACTTCCTTTGCATGAGGGACGAAGTCGGCATAGGGCTTGGATATGCCGCCCATTTCTATTTATAGGTAAATAAAATATAAGAACAACTATAAAAAAACCAAGTAGACTTTCAAAGCACAATACAAGGGAAGTCATACCTTTATTTGTACAGACAAGTGAAAGCTTGTGATAGTTGTTAGTAGTAGTTTCAGATCCTGTTTCCTAAAGCTCTGAGAAAAAAAGGAAGCCATGTTTCCATTTTTTATCTCCTTCAAGTAATTTTTTAACTGTCTTCCGATCGCGTCTGAAGGTAAATGAATAGAACGGGAAGTGAGGGTTGTTCGCCAAACCAGAGAGGCATATCAACTCTTCTAAGGAAAAATTAATCCCCTAAATTCTGGAGGCCATGATACAGGCCATAAGATTGAACCACATGTTAGGTCTGACTTGAGTGCGACATTAAAGGATCCAACTGACAACGTAACCCCCAATTCATTATCTTGGTGTACACAATCAACTCATTATTTCTGACTGATTGTGGGGTTTCTCGGGTGGTGGGGAAGCAGATGGAAATTAAGAGAGGGATTCCCCATCAAACTCTTAGCATTTCCTCCTCAGATAAGTCATAGTATTTATATTGTGTTTTGTGCAAACCCAACAAAATATTATTATCAACGGCTTTGAGGTTGTTCCATACTAAAGCATTGATCTCCCGGGGCAACAGAACGTATTCTTTGGATTTAGTTTTTTTCTTCGAAGAAGAGTTCTTTTCCTCAATTGGAAAGGCAACAATGTCGGTTTTTTATTAAGGAAGACTTACAGTAGTAGTCTTCTTATCAATAAATTGAGATGTGGTAGCAGTTGGTTCTCTTCGGCAAGTTGGACTAGATTTCCCCCGAAAGTTGTCTTTTTCTTTTGTTCAGCATCACAATGAATAAAAGATACATTGGATTTGATTTTCGGAATTGATTCAAGGGGTTTCTTCATTATCCGAGCGACATTAATTTTTATCAGCTTACGTGGGGGTATCTCTAGTGTTGGCCTTGGAGTTCCTTGTGGAGTAGCAGAAGGTGTAGAAAGAATCTCCGAAGAGGATCCTCTAGAGCGTTTGGAGTGTTTATTCTTGTTATCTTTATGGTACATTTTTCTCTTTAAACAGGATCTTCCTGAATGTTTATCTTTTCCCATGTTTTTAGAGTCACTATTGTAAATGGTTAAGCAAGAATGTCTAGGGGGCTGAGAGCAGATATTCGAAGGTATAATCGTTGTTGCGTTTTTCGTGGGAGGCAAGGGACTGTAATGAAAAGCTTCTGCGGGCTGGGCTTCAGGTACGACGTATGACCAGTATCTCTCATTTCTTCGAATTTTTGGCTAATAGTTAACCACTATGGTATGCGAATACTCATTGTCATAAACTATTTTCTCTCTCTAGAATAGTTTCTCCAGAGCTTTCTCTCTAAAAGGTGTTGAGACAATATATGGTGAAATAATAATATTTATAGGAGAATAGTGGGCTTTAAAGGGTGTTGAGGCCCAAGGTGGTGATGGTTTGTTTGCATAGTGTAAAATTTTCCAAAATAGAGGTAATTAGTGCCAAGGGACGTGTCATGCTGCCCCTAGGCTAGAGTATGTAAAACAGAAGAGCACGTGAGAGGTATCCCAATCAACATTTGGCAGAGGAAAACTGCTTCCATTGGTGGTGTTAGAAAAACACATGACGTCACAAGTGTAAAAACGTTTGGTACGGATATCGAAAAAAACAGACTAAAATTCAAAGGGAATCCATCCATTCTACAATTCAAAGGAAATTTATTCATCCTTAAATTCGAGGGATATATAATCATTTTTAAAATCTGGTGGATATTTTTACTATGATATGAGTAACAACGAGCAAAGTTTGACAAAGATATGAGTAATCATGACACAGTCCTTGTTTAAACATTCTCACAAAGACTGAGGACTAGTGATAATGGAAAATAAACATCTTAGAATGATAGTGGGTTTTGGAAATAAAGAAAGTCTCTTAGAAGAAATTGATAATTATGTAATATATATAGAAATATTAATAAAAAACTATTATTATAAAAAAACATACATACTGCCGCCATCCAACGGCCGAAGGTGCTTCCATTCTATCGTTGGGTATCGGCTAGGGCTGTCAAACGGATATTTCAGATACGAATCTGTCTATATCCGAATCCAAAATCCAAAATCACTATTCGAATCCGAATTCAAATCCGAATTTTTTTGAAAAATAATATCTGAATCCGTATCCGACGGATATTATCCGAATACGGATAATATCCGAATCCGAATATGCACTAAATTTTTAACTAATTGCATTATTGGTTAGGCTACCTTTATAGACACCTTAGTAGAAATTCATATTCCCATTTTAGATGTGGGATAAGGTTAAAAAAAATATACTTATTTTGAAAAGCTACCATGTCTTTTATAGAAAGTTTGGTAGCAATTCTTTTCCACATTTTAGATGTGGGATAAAAGTCATAAGACTAAAAAAGATATACTTGTTAAGAAAAGCCACCATGTCTTTTATAAACAGTTTGGTAACGATTCTTTTTCCAACTTTAGATGTGGGATAAGTTATATTTTTTAAAGAATCAATCTTCCATATTTATGGACAACTTTCTTAGTATTTTGTTTTGCTTTTTACGATGTGGGATAGCTAAAAAATATGTTTAAATAAAAAGAATTATATATATATATATATATATATATATATATATATATATATATATATATATATATATATATACAATTTCGGATATCGGATATTTCGAATACGGATATGTCTATATCCATATCCGCTATTTTCGGATACAAATTCGGATACGAATATTCTCCGTTTTCTTTCGAATACGGATATTATCCATTTTTTCCGGATTCGATATCGAATATTTCAGTCGGATATCGAATTTTTCGGATTTTTTTGACAGCCCTAGTATCGGCAATATGGATGATTTGCAGCTAATGTCCGTCTCCAGAGGCCAATATTATCACCATACCAAGTGGTGGCGTGGTGACACTATCCCACGCCATACCCTGGTGTGGGTGGCCAGGAGCACGCCTACCGTTGGCATGGTTATACAATCCCACACCAAATATTGGCGTGACCTTGGATTCGTACACCATTTACATGGAGGATTGGCATATTATTTTTGAGTAAAAAAAATTAAAAGTTAACTACACTTTAATAATGCATGAATGTGAGCTCTATCAAGTCTAATTACTCGTTAATACATAATTTAAATAGTTTACAACACAAAAACCACAAAACAACAACTTAATCCGATTAGAATATAAAATTACAACAGAAATACAATTAAAAGTCTCTGGTTAAGTCCAATGCGAGTTGCTCACATTTTACAAAATATGTAGGCGTGAGATTTTGTAGTCTTGAAAATACACGGACTCTATCTAACAGGGGGATCGACCAAGTGCTCGCATCGTTTCTAGTTGTGCGTATCCATGTTGGATACATATTCGTTAATGGTGAACCTTGTACCCAATCGACCTACAATTTGACATTGAAAGTAAATGTGCATTTAGATAATTAATAACGAAATACATATAAGATTAAAAATTGTTTACTTACATGAACACAATGGTTTGTATTGACGAATGCGACACCGTTCTCCTTGATGGAACCATCCCTCGATGGTGTATTTTTCACTAGTAAGTAAGTCGTATATCCACTGAGAGCTAGGCAATAGAAAACACAATTGAATGCCATTGCGACTAGTTTATCGCAACTAGGAAACGACATCCAATTCTCGATGGGTGCATTCTTTTTATTGTATGTTAACCGATGTATCTCCTTATCGACTTCTCTAACCATTTTCCAACCACTTTTGTACCCGACCATACCATGTGTGATGATTGTAAAACCAAAATTACCGTCGGGTTAAAGAGTTAGTAATTCCGCTTATGAAATGATACATAAAATGAGGTATCTCTTTGGAATATCTCGAGTCCGTCACATTTGGAAACCTCGCCGAAATTGTTTAGCCAGGAATGACGGTATAATGGTAATGTTATTCGACGAATCCGGAGTTCCTAAACTAACACATGCAACTCGTTTTTGTTTTATTTTCGGCGGTTTTGCTCTGAAATTAGTAAGAATATGTGCGGCGAGTGTTCATGCGGTACTACTAAGATTTCTGATCGTGGTTACCAAGCTTGCGGAAGGTGTTACTATTTTTGGAGTTCCGGCACTATCGTGAGACTCAAATATTTCTTGTTCAGCGTATTCGTGATAGAAATGATCCATTTTTGTACAAAAATCCTATTGAAGTTTGATACCTTTACCGCGACCAAGGCCGCAACCTCGACACGTCCTAGAGTTCTACCGCAGGTTTTAACCTTTTGGAGTGGTTCGCAGAGGAGTGTCGTCGACAGATCCTAAATGTATTGAATTTTTTTTAGCCAATGGCTTTGTTCGTAAACATCAAACTCTTCAAGCTTCACATTTAGATTTGTGAAATGAAATTTTACCTCTTCTTCGCCATTGAGTTTAACTCGGGGAACAATGTCTAGTCTCTTCCAATGCTCGTCTATAATCTGAGTAGGTACATTACCGTCCGCTCTTGAATTGCTTCTAGTTCGTGGTAAACGGTAAACCTTGTATCGTACGATCGGTGCAAATGCATGAAGATTTATCACCACCGTTGTTATCAACAAATTTGTCGTATACTATCGCCAATGCAATAGGTGATACGTACCCCCGTAAAATATTTGAACGGTTTAAAATCTTAAAATTTGTTAATTAGACGACGTTTGCTAAGCTCCATTGATTCTTTTATGGTTGAATGTTGCATCGCTAACAAACCATGTATTTTTTCTGAGAACCCATTGAAATTAAATCGGCTTGACCCGGTATATTTTTTGAACGTAGCATGCGAGCTTTCTTCCCTATTAGAGGTGTGATTATTGAAATACATGATTTTGCTAGTATAGGCGTGAACGAACCTGTCTTTATAAAGTGTAATCCACGAGTCTACGATATAATCGACTGTCTTATCTTTCTCTTTGAACACCGACGATATCTTAGCCAACCTCTCGTTCATCAAGTCAACGGTAGTGGAAGAAACGACGTCGTTCCAAGCCGCCAAAATTTTTTAAACACTTTCTCGTCTTTCAACCTTTTGGTTTGTTTTCCCATTAACACTCTTGTTGATATGCCACTGGCATAACATGTGACGAGCGTTAGGAAATATTTTGTCTATATTATTCATTAAGGAAAGTTTGTGGTTCGTAATTATAACACAAAACATTTCGCAATCATTCTCCTCCATTACATTTTTCAAGCATCCCAATGACCCTTCGTAGTTGTCTTGTTTTTCATTCACCATAAAAGTGAAACCAATACAAAATATTTTGTTGGTCGATGTCACCTCGACTGCTTCGAACAAAGGCATCCATAACGAATAACTTTTTATGTGGTATCCATGATTAGCAAGCGTTGGAAGGTCCATAGTGAATCAATATTACGTGGGTGTGCGAAAAAGAAAGTAGTTATAACGTTAGAGTCATCGTTGGTCGTTAGTATCCAATACTTGTGCTTGTGCAATTGTAATTTAGCTAACAAGCTTTGCATTTGGGATCAACCATCATTTTCAACCATCTTCGGATCAGCCTACTTCAAAGCACCAAATATTTGTCGTGAAGTTGTTTCGTTCACCCTCCAAACATCGACGAGCTCTTTTTCCATCCCTTTTGACTTGGACCATTGCACATGTCATTGGAATACTTAATCACTTCATGGTTGTGCTTCTTTGAAAGGACACTTAGAGCCCACTTATCATCGCTTTTTACCAGATTTCCTACCAAATGAAAAGGGCAATTAATTGTTTTGCTACCGGTAGCCTTACGTTTACGACTGCACTCTTGAACAACCGACTTAAAAATACCGTATCGCTCGAACTGATACTCTACTCTAGGTGTTCTCCCTCTTTTTCCCTGATCCTTATATGTTATGTTAATCTAGAAACCTAACGACTTGCCCGTCATGTTGACCGACTCGGTTATCGAGTCTAAGCTATACTCGTCGCGAGTGGTGAAATGGTGAGCATAGTCCGAAACAAGCGAAATTTCACATTGGGTAACCTCTTCTGATATGTAAGCAGTAGATAAATTAAATAGATCGGGATTTTGGATAAAAATAGTCCATTACGCCGGGTTATGGCGTGCTAGACCGTCTACACGCCACACGTGTGGCGTAGAAAAGGGTTGGCACGCCAATAGATGGCTGCGTAGTGTCCTCTTCGCCACTAATATTGACAAAGAACACTATCCCGACGCCAACGTATGGCGAAGAACAAAAAAACGTTTTTTAAAAAACTTTTTTTTACAAAAATAAAAATGTGAAAAGAAATGTACCTCTTCGGCGTCCATGTTGGTCTGTAAAGGGACTGGTTCAGACTCTATTTCGGTCATGTTCGAAGGTTTTGAAAAAATTAGATTGAAGGGGTAGTAATTTGAGGTTTTTGGTAGTTTGAAGAAGGTAGATTATAGTTTGGTAGTTTGAAGAAGGTAGATTATAGTTTGGTAGTTGAAATTGTTTTTGCAACTTCAAGAAGCAGTTAGGAGTCCTCGGCGTCCATTTTGGTCTGAAAAGGGACTGGTTCGGACTCTATTTCGGTCATTTTCGAAGGTTTTGAAAATAATATATTTAACGGGTTGTAATTAAATAAAATTTCAAAAATTTCTTTAGTATTTTTTCCTAATGACAATTTTTTAAATAAAAAAAAACAACTTCGCGGAATAAATACAGTTTTTTTAGTAATTCCCTTCTCATAAAAAAAATCACTAAACATATTTAAAGGTACATGTATCTCAATAAAACTAAATATTAAATTAGAACTAAGTATTATGCTAAGCATTGTCACCATGTAACCAAGAAGTAAAACGCTGTCAAGCAAGAATCAATTAGATTTTGCATGATTTTAAGCCCTCACGGAGAACTTGTAACTAATGTTCAAACTTTTCTGGTCTTTTCTCATCATCTTATTCGTTGGATGTACCGATCACTGAAATTGATTCTAGAAGAGTCATATTCATAACCAAACAAGTGAGAAAATGCTCGTATTCATAGGTATCTCCGCAGACTTGACATTTCAAATCTCAGAAGACTAGAACTTATACTAACACACGGGTTTTTTAACATGTCACATACTTCTGAACATACTTGGGCTGCTTCCGGTAAAGATCAAATCGTCCACATAGAGACACACGATCAAAATATCTTCATCTTTGATCTCGGTGTATAGAGCGTGCTCGTACGGACATTTTTTGAAGTCGTTCGCCTGGAAATATTTGTCGATACTACTGTTTCATGCCCTTGGTGCTTGTTTTTATCCCGTAAAGAGCCTTTTTTAGCTTCAACACCTTATCTTCGTGGCCTTTGATCTCATAGCCTAATGGAGAGAAGAAAGTAGTTACTTTTACCTAGAGAGCTCGGCTTGATTGGACCACACGCATCGGTATGAATAAGCTCGAGAGGTTTATTGGCTCTTTACTCTAACTCCTTTGGAAAGCGTTTCCTGAATTAATTTCCCAGTAAACATCCTTCGCATAGTTGGTCAGGATGATTGATACATGGTAACCCTCTCACCATTTTTCTTCTTGGACAATAACTCTAAACTTGTAAAGTTTAGATGCCCAAATCGAACATGCCATAGCCACGAAGAATCTTTGTAGCACACCTTAAGACACTTTCCAACATCATTTTGAATATTCAAAAGAAACATTCTATTCTTTGACATTTGAACTTTAGCAATTAAATCTCCTTTGTCATCTCTCATAAAAAGACTATAATTTTTCATATGAATATCATAGCCCTATTCTAGGAGTTGTCCCAAGCTCAAGATGTTGTTTTTCATGCTAGGTACGTAATACACATTTGAAATTATTTGGTGACTACCATCTTTTGCACGAATAAGAATGTTACATTTTCCTTTCACCGATATTTTGCTATCATCTCCAAAGGAGACATCTCCACTCACTACTTCATTGATCTCTATAAACATGCTTCTTTTACCACATATATGGTTGCTTGCTCCACTGTCAAGATACCAAGTGTTCTCTTGACCTTCATTAGTGTTTTTGTATGTTAGTAGCAACATATCTTTTTCCTCCGTCTTCTCCTCCACATAGTTGGCCCTCTCCTCAACTCTATTGTTGGGGCCTCTACATTCGGAAGCATAATGTCCCAACCTTTGACATTTATAGCATTTGATTTGAGATTTATCATACCTAGAGTTCGGATTTCTTCTTCCACGACCTCGTGCTGAGCTTTCTCGTTTATTGTAGTTGTAGTTGGAATTATTGTTGTTGTAATTCCAGCTACGTCCACTGCCATGATAACCACCTCGTCCGCAACCTCTGCCTCTGCCTCGGCCACGTTGGTTTCTATCATCTCCTTGATTTGCATGCATGTCCTTCAGTTCTACTTTGAGGAGTTTCTCGGTGATATCTTGCTTTTTCTTGTGCTTTTCTTCATAGGCTTGTAATGAGCCTTGGAGTTCTTCAATCATCATTTTCTCCAAGTCTTTAGTTTCTTCAATCGTCACGACGATATGCTCAAATTTGGGATCCAACAAACAGAGTATTTTTTCTATTACTCTCACATCTTCTAACTTCTCACCGTTTCTTTTTAATTGATTAGAAACAGTTGCTACTCTTGAGAAATATTCCGAAATAGATTCGGACGCTTTCATATGCAAGGATTCAAATTCACCTCTTAATGTTTGGAGACGTACCTTTTTCACCTTTTCGACTCCTTCGTAAGAGATTTGTAATTTATCCCACGCTTGCTTGGCGGAAGATGCACTTGAAATTATTTCGAAGCCATCATCATCTAATGCTTGACAGATGAGGAAGAGAGCTTTTTTGTCTCTCTTTCTTGAATCCTTCAACGTTATGTTCTCCTCTTGAGCAAGGCTTGCTTCATCTTCGAGTTCGTCAAAACCTTTTTCGACGGCATCCCTCACATCATGTGATCCAATGAGAGCTTTCATGTTGATACTCCAATTGTCGTAGTTGTTGTTGTTGAGTGTTGGAACTTGGAAGGATGATACACCATTGGCCATATTTTTCAATATGTTGAAAATTTAAAAACAAAATTTTTGGATAGAGCTTGTGGCTCTGATACCACTTTGTTGGCGGAAAATATAAAACAACAGTCTCTTTAAAACAAACAAACAACTTTGATATAGATAGAAAATGAGAAATATTACAAGAACACTCTTACAACTCACACTAGAAGAGAAAATATATTTCTGACACTCAAGAGAGCATTCTTGTCTCTCTTTTCTTTCACTCTAACTTTCTCTCTAACTTTACTTCTTAGTGTTTTTGGTGATGATCTAGATGGTGTGAGAGCTCCACTATTTATAGAACCATAGTGGAGACAAGGATCCACCATGTAAGATCTTATGGATACTTAAACACTCAACCTCAATACTACACTCAAGGTAAAATTGTTTCTTACACTCAACAGAAAAGTGTGTCTGGCAGTCAACCTAAAGAAGATCTTACCCACAACTTCTACTACTAAATAAATATTAATTTAATTGGTTCTAGAATGTGCTTTCTAGATAGGCCTTATTAAGTGGATTGGACCCTTTAACCGGGTCAAGTTTATGATCCAACACTACTATAGTTCATGAAAACTCCAAATGTATCAAGAAAACTCCAAATATATCAAGAAAACTTTAAGTTCGATTTGGTTGCTGGATATGAAATTACTTTTCAAAAATTGATAATTTGTTTATATTCTAAATGATCTAAAACAGCCAAAACCAATAAAATAATATTTTAAAATATTCTTTGATAGTTTTTTACATAGCTATGAAGTATAAGCAATGGTTTTCTGAACAGTGTGTTATACATTGTTCTAAAATAAGATTCCACTGTTTCCGTTCATTTCTGAAAATAAAACTGAATTGCTGAATTTTTTAATTGAGAGTTGTAGATGTGTTCACCGATCAAATGCTGTTTGAGTATTTTAACCACAACCAACTCCATTAATATCGAGAAACTTCAAATTTGGTGTATTTTGAAGAAAGTATACCAACTCGATGCCGAGTTCAAAAATACAATCATAGGAGCTATATTTCGACGTCACCGCAACCAACTTATCAAATATAGGAAGTAGCACGTTACTACCTAGATAGAAAAGAGACTTCCACAGATAACAGGAAACAATCTTGAGCCACGATAAATAATGGAATAAAATCACAAAAAGAGTTAGGGAGGAAGAATGTACCACGAGCGTGTCCAGTGATAGGGTAAGATATTCAACTCGTGGCGACATAAAATAATTAATTTAACTGCATGAAAACTTTTAAGTTTTCTTTTAGATTCGTCTTCATCATAAGCGAGGCACCGGACACCAAAATAGCTTTTGACTGATAATGGTACAAGGAAAACAAGATCAATTGTAAGACAAGTTTCGCATTCAAGAAACTCAAGGTTGTCTGCAATAATCTTGATTTGACAGTCTAGTATATCTTTTGTGTACTCAAACGGTCATACGAAAAGGTACGCTTGAGCAACTTAGGAAATGTAAGAGATATTCGCTTTACATTCTTCCAAACAAACTCCTCTAAATCCCAACATCTAGTACAACTAGATACTAGATGCTTTGCAGACTGCTCATACTTGAACTTAACATCCGAAAGATTAAGTTTCTTTAGGAATGGCAAAAGATGGAACTAAGAACCTCTAGTTCACCACCCATCTTTTAAATTTAGCGTTGTCACTGATATTGTTGTCACTGATATTGAGCAGAGGCAAAGTGAAGAACTGTTTTTGAGATGGAGAAAAATCAAGCAGTTTAATTCCCAAGTACACTACAATAGCCATCCATGCTTCTACATCCTTAGGGTCAACAAAAAAGTTTAAAACAATGCGGAATTTCCACAGGGATAGAGAGCCTCGACGGAATAATGTTCTACGAATCAAACTCTAGAACTTTATGTAGAAAATAGTGTTTCATTTCCGGATAATCTCTGAAGTCTTGTAAACAATTTCTTATTGAAATATTTTTGGGGTTCTCCAAAAATTTCAATTGGATAAAATCAGAGATATATATTTTGAACAGAGAGGATGAAAAATGATGTGATTTCCTTTTCAACAGAACCCATATTTATAAATTCGACCAACCAAAAACAGTTTGGAAGTTAGGGCAGTTAGGGTCTCTCAACCGGTTTTGTAATAAAACGGCTGAAATTTAAAATTTGAATAAAACGGGGAAAATCATGATCTAATCTAACAAGCGTGCACTCCGCACTCTACGACTTGTTTGATAATATATCATGATTAAATTGGTCGACTAGTCGATCCAATTACACTAAAATAAATAACAATCTTCCCCCATTTTAGTGTAATTCATGATCTACTAAACACAATCATATCAAATTTCAAATTTATGCATAAATGAAATATCGTAACGATTGAATTTCACATTAGTATATTACACATTCCAAATATTCGAATATCAAGGTATCACTAAGGATTGAACCTTTACTATTCACAATGAATACATGAAGATAATATACACATAAATTTACATTCTCACTTGTTCTTACTTGACACTATATTTTACTAGCCTTGTGTCCTTATCCTTCTTAAGCATATCAAAGCCAATTCCTAGCTTCTTGAAGCGGCTAAACTGCATGCTCAAATAGGTAGTTCTTTTCATCTTGCACCTGCATATGCAATTTTTCAAAAGAGCTATTAAGAAGATAATCTTCAACCTTCACAACTTGCAGTTCTGAACACATACCTTGGGATGATATACAAATGTGTTCCAATATCTTGATGTTAAGCTTTCCACGTTGAATTCAACACCTAATGTCATATTAGATGGGAATTGGGTATCTCAACATAAGAGATTTCAAATGGACTTTAATCCCATCCCAATAGCCGATTTGTGCACAAGATCTCTATTTAACCCCTTGGTTAAATGATCGGCTAAGTTATATTGAGTTCTCACAAACTCTACTGAAATAACATCATGCGTGATACGCTCACGAATCATACTGTGTCTAACACCTAAGTGTCTAGACCTGCCTTTGTAAACTTGTCTATAAACATTGGCCAAGGAAGCCTCACTATCATATCTGATAGATATAGGTGATATCGGTTTGGGCACAACAAAATTTCATACATTAAATTTCTTAGCCACTCAGCTTCTTTACTCGCTGCTGCTAATGCCACAAACTCTGATTCCATTGTTGAATCAGTAATACAAGTTTGTTTCTTAGACGCCCAAGAGATAGCACCTCCCTCAAGTAGAAATACCCATCCACTTGTGGAAGAATGATCTTCCATATTGGAAATATAACTCGCGTCTGAATAGCCTTCAAGTACAGAAGGAAATCTGGTATAAGTTAAACCATAATTCATGGTTCCTTTCAAATACTTGAATACTCGATTTAAAGCTTGCCAATGATGCGAACTAGGATTGCTAGTATACCTACTAAGTTTTGCAACAGCAAAGGCAATATCCGGCCTAGTGCTAGTCATGGCATACATAAGACACCCGATGGCTCTCGAGTATTCAAGTTGAGATATAGCAATACCTTTATTAGGTAGAAGCTTAAGACTAGGATTTAAAGGTGTGCTTACCGGAGAACAATCTTTAAAATTAAATTTATTTAATATCTTCTCAATACAGTGAGATTGAGAAATCAATATACTATTGTTCTTTCGCTTGATTCTTATACCAAAAATCATTTCAGCTTCCCCCATATCCTTCATCTCAAACTTAGATGATAAGAAATTCTTCGTTTCATTAACCTGATTTTGGTCAGTACCAAAAATCAACATATCATCCACATATAGACAAATCATAACTCCTTTACGAGAATTATCAAATTTTCTATATACACACTTGTCTGCTTGGTTAAGAATAAATCCATTAGACAATATCACATTATCAAATTTTTTATGCCAATCTTTTGGTGCTTGTTTCAAACCATACAAAGACTTTTCAACTTGCATACCTTGTTTTCACAACTAGGCATCACAAACCCTTCCGGTTGTTTCATATAAATCTCCTCATCCAAATCACCATTCAAGAATGCTGTTTTAACATCCATTTGATGAATTACAAGATTGTATACAGATGCAAGTGCAATCAACAATCTAATAGTGGAAATCCTAGCAACCAGAGCATAAGTATCAAAGAAGTCAATTCCTTCTCTTTGTCTAAATCCCTGGATAACCAATCTAGCTTTATACCTTTCAATAGTACCATTTACTTTCATTATTCGTTTAAATATCCATCTATTTCCCAATGATTTGAACCCATGAGGTAAATCAGCCAAGTCCCATGTATTATTATGCATGATAGACTCTATTTCATCCTGGATAGCTTCTTTCCAGAATGCAGCATCCCTTGATGCCATAGCATCACTAAAAGTCCTTGGATCATCTTCAATAACAAAACAGTATTGATATTGATAGTCAATCTTATCTCTTGACCCTTCTACTAAATATAGATGAAAATCAGATCCGTACGACTTAGCTTTTCTGGCTCTAGTACTTCTCCTTGGTTCAGAAGGTCCAGGTACACAATTGGTACCACTTGATATATTTTCAATTTCACTTGAGTTCCTATTCAAAGAGTTTTGAATCAAATCTCGAGGTCTAGGTATAGAAGTAAATATCTCTTCATCAAATATTGCATCTCTTGACTCGATAACTGTGTTCACCGACACATAGTCATTAGATTCTAACACATAGAACCTATATGCAATGGAATGATCAGCATACGCAATGAAGATACAATCTATACCTCTTTCACCCAAATTTTTCCTTTTAGGTTCAGTGAGTCTTACAACTGCTCTACAACCCCAAACTCTCAGATAATTTAGTGTTGGAGGCTTCTTAAACCAAAACTCATACGGGGTCATCTTATTCCTTTTAGTAGGAACACGATTCAATAAATAACAGGCTGTTAACATAGCCTCACCCCAGAATCCTTCACTCAAACCCGAATAGGACAACATAGAATGAACCATTTCTTTCAAAGTCCTATTCTTCCTTTCAGCTATACCATTTTGTTGTGGTGTATAAGGAGCCGTGGTTTGATAAATTATACTCGTAGACTGAAAATATATAGGATCATAATATTCACCTCCTCTATCCGTACGTAGATTTTTAATCAAATCATTCTTATGTAGCTCAACTTCTTCCTTATAGATTTTAAACTTATCAAGAGCTTCATTTTTAGCATGCAACAAATAAATGTAGCAATATCTAGATGCATCATCAATAAAAGTAATAACATACTTTTTATTTCCTAATGAAGGTGTAGCATGGAAATCACATAAATCACTATGTACTAGTTCCAATATTTTAGAAACTCGGTTAACATTATTGAAAGGTTTTCTAGTTATCTTAGTTAACGTGCAAGTTTTACATTTTTCATTATTTGCATCAAGAGGAGGAATAAGGCTCATTTTAGACATGTCTTTTATTCTTTCATAATGAACATGTCCTAATCTAGCATGCCATAATCCTGTTTTATTTATATTTCTACACACACTAGTAAAAGTCATGCAAACAGAATCATTTTCGAACGAAACATTAATATTTAACATAAACACACCATTACATAAATATCCGAATCCTATAAATACACCATGTTTTGACAATACATATTTTCCACTTTCGTACACTTGTTTGAAACCACAATTGTTTAAAACAACACCAGACAAAAGATTCTTTCGAATCCCATGAACATACAATACATTGTTCAATAATATGTACTTTCCAGAAGTAAATAGTAATTTAACATTTCCTAGTCCTTTGATTGGTTCGGTAGCAACATTTCCCATCTTAAGTGAAAGCCCATCTTCAATCGGTTGAAAATTACTAAACCATCGAAGATCTTTACATACATGACTTGTTGCTCCCGAATCAACCCACCAAGCAACATCATCATCCTGCACATAAAATGCTTCAGATATTAGAGATATATAATTCTGACCAGAATTAGAATTCTGAAATAAAATCTGACCTTGTTGCTTTTCAGGATCCTTAGATCCACTTGAACTAGCATTGTTTCCACTTGAACCAGCATTGTTCCCACTTGGACCAACATTATTTTTGCTGTTTCCAACTCGACAATCCCTTCTAAAGTGACCAGGTTTGCCACATTTCCAGCATGCTATTTTAGGCTTTTTGCTGTTAAAATTATTGTTTTTGTTGTTTCCTTTAAACTTTCGTTTATTCCCCTTATCTGTATTTCCATTCCTAAAGAATCCGCTGCTTTCAGCCATATTTACAGATGAGTTTCCCACTTGGTTTTTACCCTTGGGATTACTTAATTCATCTTGAGCCCTTAGAGACTCTTCAATCTTAAAATGACTACCAAGTTCGACTAGAGTCATTTCTTCCTTGTTGTGTTTTAGTGTGTGTTTAAAATCCTTCCATGAAGGAGGCAATTTGTCAATAACAGAAGAAACCGAAATACATTCGTCCATTTTCATATTGTGTTGAACAAATTGACCCATAATTCTTAGTAGTTCATTATACTGTTCCATTACAGGTCTAGAGTCAACCATTTTGTAATTTATAAAATTACTAACCAGGAACTTCCTACTAGAAGCATCTTCTGCCATGTATTTTGATTCTATAGAATCCCATAATTCTTTTGCAGATTCGACATTTTGGTATACATCAAACAAAGTATCAGACATACCGTTTAATATATGGCATCGGAAAATGTAGTCATCATTCTCCCACTTGCTGCGCCTCCTCGTTTGTTCCAATGTTTCATTTTCAGTGATCTCTGGCCAGGGGGTACTCAAGACATACACAACCTTGAGTGTAGTCAACAGAAAATGCATCTTTTTCTGCCATCGTCTGAAATCATGTCCTTCGAATTTGTCCAACTTAGCGAATTTACTTGTCATCTCCTTCGCAGATTCTCCTCCGTTCGTCATCTCAATCTTCATCAACAAGACCAGAATATTTCAATAAAATGTAGAAAATAGTGTTTCGTTTCCGGATAATCTCTGAAGTCTTGTAAACAATTTCTTATTGAAATATTTTTGGAGTTCTCCAAAAATTTCAATTGGATAAAATCAGAGATATATATTTTGAACAGAGAGGATGAAAAATGATGTGATTTCCTTTTCAACAGAACCCATATTTATAAATTCGACCAACTAAAAACAGTTTGGAAGTTAGGGCAGAGTTTTGTAATAAAACGGCTGAAATTTAAAATTTGAATAAAACGGGGCAAATCATGATCTAATCTAACACGCACTCTACGACTTGTTTGATAATATATTATGATTAAATTGGTCGACTAGACGGTCCAATTACACTAAAATAAATAACACTTTACCTGCATCATTTCATTATCTGTCTCCCTCCCCAATAGTCCAACATCCAGATCGATGTTAGGCAAACAAGCCGACAAGCATCGCCATCTTTTTGCTAATATTGAAGTTCTTATCGCGTTCCTCATTGGAAGAGATGAAAGAACATGGATAAGAATGTCATCGGGTAATTTGTTAATGCCTGCCTGTCCATCCATACATTTATGGGTTTTCGACATAAGTGACAAAATACTATTCTCCATTTTTACTTCTTTCTTTCGTCCTGGGCTGAAAATACTAAAATTTATAAGAGATGGGTTACAAGATCTGAAACAGAAAGATAACCATTCCTTTATGTTCAAAAGCTTAATTTTACTATAATCATTGTCCAAATCTGAAACCTAGTAGTGTCTCACATACATGCAATCATAAGTTCATAACCTAGAACAAAACCCAAATCTTCTTCAATTCTATATTCAACAATTTAGCGAAACAAAACCAATTAAGTCCTACTTGAAAATTAGAGTGAGACCAAATGCAACTATTTACAACCCTAATAAGTTTCGATTCTCGAGTACATACTCTTCAAACAAGAATCCTCATTTTCATATATCAATAAAAAAGGTCAAGAATTATACTAACCTTAAAAACAATTCATATGTAGGCCAAATAAAAAAAAAGTAATTATAAAACGTACCGAGAAGGGACAAGTAAGAGGCTAAACCAAGCGAAGAAGTTTATCCAATCTCAGATTCTATTGATCTGTTTACAGTCGGGTGTTCGCACACGGGTAACTAGTCTAGTTTCACACTTTAAATGTTGTAGATTACTATTTTTCTAATAAATAGACAATAATTCAGGATAATTAATTAATTTTATATATAAAAATAAAAATAAAAGATAAACTAAAAAAGGATTGAATATAAAAAATAATAACAGAAGATATTTTAAAGTGGGTGGGGGTGTCAAACGGTTTGAACCGCGAACCATCGAAACCGTTTAACATAGAACGTTTAACAGAGAATCACGGTTTGCGGTCTTGGCAGGTTGCGGTCCTGGCGGATTGCGGTCCTGCCGGTTTACTCCTTATGCGATCCTGCTGGTTTGCGGTCCTGACGGTTTGCAGTCCTAATGGGCCAGTTTCGCAGTTAAACCACGAGTTCAAACCACCCGACAAACTATTTAGGAACCGTTTATCAACATATTTTATAATGTTATTTAAAATTAATTTGTAAGTGTTAATTGAATCTAATTTCAACAATTGAGATATGTACCATATAAATGAGTTAATTATGCTATTTAATGTATTTTAATTTAAATATGTTATCATTTTAATCGAAATTTTATAATCAAGCAATTACATTCTAAAAAAATAATTGTAATTTGATTTTGATATGTTTGATTATATTTATGTATTTAATATATTTTACTTAATATTAGGTAAATATTAAATAAAATATATACATCTAATTGTATTTTGATTACAACTTTCAATATTTGTAAAAATATAAAAATAAATATTTGAGGGTCTTAAACAAGATATCGTAAACAACATAATTGTAAAATGATTTGTGTATTGTTTGAACATACTAGATATTTAAGATGTTATATTTAATATTAGGTACATGTTAAATAATATATACCTATTAGACATATAATTGTATTTTGATTTTAAATTATTAGGTGATTCTTTAGATTCTTTCAAGCTTGAAATGTTTATGGTTAGATGAATTATATAGTTTATTGTATTTTCGAACTATTCAATATTAGAAGTTTAAATTTAAAATTTTTAGAATTGTATAATTATATGCATAAACTTAAATTACGTGTAAATAACAAAATAAAAATTGAAGGTGAAAGTGATTTAAATAACATTTAATAAAAAAGAGAAGCAAAACAAACACTTCTTGAAACATAGTTGTTAATAAAAATTTAATAAAATTTCTAAAAAAACAAAAAAAAAGTCCGGGCCATCCGTTGCAGTCCGGGCGTCCGGAAATTACGTCCGGATGCCCCGGACCAGACGTCCGGACCATCCAGAGATTTGTCTGGATGCTCTAGAATTTTTTTTTTGGGTCTCCTCTATAAATAGAGGAGACCCCAAATCCAAACTCATAAATTCATATACTCCTCCCTATATCTCTCTAATTTTTCTATTTGTTCAAAATATCTAGAAAACTCAAATTTCTTATTTTACATATTGTAGTCCTACTTTCGGAATTGTTTGATTTTTTTTTTTGCAAATTGTTTCTATTTGATAAAAACACTTAAATAACGTTGAGTTAACATTATAATAGCTAAATTAAGAGCTTTGTATAATTTATCAAGTTATTTAATTGTTATAGTAATTTAAATTAGTTCTTTTAATTCTAATTTTATTAGTTGTTATTGATTGTTATTGCTTGTTATTAGTTGGTATTAGTTGGTATTAGTCTAAATTTAGTTTTTATTATTTGCGATATTAATTAGTTTCGATTAGTACTTTATTGCATATTTAAAAAAAATGTTGTTTTAAGTTTTAAAATGCCTATCAATCGTAGATTTACTAATACTCACCCATCGCTAATTTCACTTGTTATGAATGATGTTTGTGATAACCAAAACAAATTAATACTAACCAAAATGTAATAATAATTTTATAATCATTATTAAAATTACAATAATAAAATTCAAAATTTAATATTAAAATCATAACAATATAACTTGTAATCTTTTACCATGATAAAATATGATTTTGGTTTAAAAAATAATAAATAACATTTGTAATATTTAAAACCAAATCACAATAATAATATTCAAAATGTAATATTAAAATTATAACAATATAACTTAAAAATAATAAATAACACTTGTAATATTTAAAACCAAATCACAATAATAAAATTGTAATATTAAAATTATAACAATATAACTTAAAAATAATAAATAACACTTGTAATATTTAAAACCAAATCACAATAATAAAATTCAAAATGTAATATTAAAATTATAACAATATAACTTAAAAATAATAGATAACACTTGTAATATTTAAAACCTAATCACAATAATAAAATTCAAAATGTCATATTAAAATTATAACAATATATCTTAAAAATAATAAATAACACTTGTAATATTTAAAACCAAATCACAATAATAAAATTCAAAATGTAATATTAAAATTATAACAATATTACTTGTAATATTTTTGCATGATAAAATATGATTTTGGTTTAAAAAATAATAAATAACACTTGTAATATTTAACACCAAATCACAATAATAAAATTCAAAATGTAATATTAAAATTATAACCATAAAATTTGTAATATTTTAACATGATCAGATATAGTTTTGGTTTGTAATATTAAAATCAACACTACTAATATTAGATCTAAAAACATAATAATAATATTTAAAATGTGATAATAACATAAGTAATATTTAAAATTTTGGACTATATAATAATTACAACACTTAAAATATTAATTACAAAAACAAATTGATACTAACCAAAATGTAATAATAATTTTATAATCATATGCAATATATCAATATTTTTTAAATATAACTTAACATATGATTTTGGTTATAAAATAATCCAGCTTTGAACCGCGGTACCTCTAGCCGTAGGAGTAAAGTAAAAAGTATTTATAGAGTATTAACCGTCCCATCTATAGGCCGTTACTCTAAAATTTGATAAATATATCAAGAATTTTCATCGTTTAAAATTTTAGAATATGAAATAATCTAACACTATCTTTATAATTATTATTAATCTTTTATTTTGTAGGTGAAAAAAAATAGATTGTTACTGCTTATCTAAAATTAAGCAGTTAGATATAACTAGTTTTATATTGTACGGGTTAGAAAGAAAAAATTGATCCTCTCATTTAGACGGTCCATTGAAAATGCTCTCACCAGACACTCTAAATGAGACAATCAATCACCACTTTAAAAAAAAGTTAACTAGTCTTATACTCTATCTCTTGGAATACGTTTTTAAAAAGTTGATAGGTATACATAAAGTTTTGTTCTCATTTAGGGTGTGTGTTGAGGATACTCTCAATAACCACTTAAAATTTGAAAAAAAAAATCGATAACCATTTAATTTCGAATTAAAATATAAAATAACTATTTTAAATTAATAGATGAATAAATATTGTTGTTTTATATTTGAAGAGGATAATATAAATATAAATATAAATATAAAATAATTATTTTACATTAATACACGAATAAATAAATCTTGTGTAAGATAAATAACGTCTAAAATATAAGTGTAAAAGACTAGAAGTGTAATATGAGGAACGCGTGTTTATATTCACTATTAGGGTGATATATCAATGTTTGTAACAAATAATATATAAATGGGTGGGTGTACTTTTCTTAGAATAAGATCTAAAACTTTGGGCTTTGAAACTTGACAACTATTTCTCTCTAAAAGATCGTCCATCGACTTTCTTTTTCTAAAAATAACTTGGTCAACTTTGAAATATTTTGAACCCATTTATAACGCAAAAAAATATTTGAAGCGATCAGTGGTGACCACAGTGGGAGGTATGTTCGGTACCTAGATTTAGTATCTAAAACCAGATCAAGAAACACAAATGTTCAATAAAGCCACTATTATGAATCTTGAAGTCTAAGTTGACCCAAATGTGGTGGTAGAGTTAGGAATTGGTCGAAGAGAAGCCAGTGATGATCTGCAGGAGAGTGGTCAACTTAATCATTTGTTGGAATAGATAGTTGAATTGGATGACCAATTAATATATAAGGAGCACTTGGTTAGACGAGGTGTTCGATCCGAGGTGCAGAGGGTGAATGAAAGAAGAAAAACAAGTGATCATTTCGATGGGACTCCTGAAGTTCTTCGAGAAAATATTGATCGTCGGGAAGTACAATTTGAATTGCACTAATGATATCATTCTTCTAGAAAGTAGAAAAATATAAACATGGGTATGTTCCTTTCATATACTAATGAATCCTCTTGATCTGATTTTAATGTGCATTCTCAGGCCCTTAAACGAGTTAATGCTTATAAAAATAAAAAAGACAAACATCATTCGAAGAGGCATGAAAGCAGACGTCGGAATATCAAAGGAAGCATAAGCCCAAAAGACAAAATGAATCTAGATTTCTAGTTGAAAATCCGACCTTTGAATATAATATGGCTAATCAATTTACCAATATCTTGGAACAATGACTGTATACACTCATGGAAAATGGTATAACAAGTAGCCAATATATACAATGGATAGGTTGAAGGACTTCCCCTTTATTAGGTGATATAAGATCAATATCATTTCCAAAGCGTTTCGACATTGCTAAAATTGAAAACTTAGATGGGACACAGGATCTCGATAACCATATAGAGTAATTTAAAAATTACATGATGAACTTTAATGATGACGACAAGTTATTGTGTAAGGACTTTTGATAGACTTTCAAAGACACAATTTTGAAATGGTATAATCGGATTATGATGGGATCAATAGCTAATTTTAGGATGTTCTACACAGCATTTTGAAGGTAGTTCATGGGAAGTACATACATGCGGGAAAATCTAGAAACCATAATTCAATGCAAGCAGACAGTTGGGAAAAACTTGAAAGGTTATATTAAATAGTTTGTTTTCACCAAGACTGAATTGGATTAATGTGATGAACATGTGGCATGAGCTGCTTTCAGACAATGGTTTCTCCCTAGAGATTTAGCGAATGAAACAACCATAAGAGTAACACTCACTTTTAAGGATTTGATGGCTCAAGTGGAGGAAAAACTAAGGTGGAAGAATGGATAAGAGTTCGGATTGGACATAGTCTGGAGCAAAGACATTTAAAACAAGAAAATGTTCCCATTAATCAAGGTTATCAGGGTAACACTGTGAATTATTAAGGACACTATCGACCCCATGCATCAGAAAGTTTACTTTCTCAATTTGGACCATCTCAGGTGTTGGTGTCTAATTACCATCAGCCTAAAGTAGATCAAATCAATATGTGAGACCATATTATTACGTATAATCAACAAAAATATGTAGCAAAAATATTTGAACGAGCTAAGAACCATGTCCACTTTTGAAAACCTCTCCTTATAAATATACCCAAGGAAGAATGAAGTAATAATTTTGGTAAATACCACAATGATATTTGGCATGACGCAACAGATTATATAGCTCTACGAATAGAAATTCAAGTTTTTGTTGAAAATGGTAAGTTGTTTACTTTTGTTAAAAGGAAAGGTCGGGCTCAGCAAATTCAGGGCCCAAATCCGCAGGCACGACAAATTCCAAATTTATATTTGAATCAATAAAATACATTGGTAATAACAGGGCTTATGGATGGGTTTGATGTCTCTGCAGAATACCTCGATCCTGATCCAGATCGGAGGATGGTGTTAATAGTTAATGAGCCAATGTTACAAGGAAGGGTCCAAAGTTTATATAATTATTTTGAACCTTTGGTTATTTTTGGATGAGACATTATGGTAGGAAACACTAACAACTCTCGAAAAAGACATATGTCGAGTTTAACTACTCAATTGGAAGGTGCAATCTCAAATTATCTCTATGGAAATAGTCATATGTATTTTATCTTATTTGATGATGACGATTTAAGGGGTGTAGCTGGTCCTCATGAAGATGCAGTGGTAATCAGAGCGGAAATAGCACACAACAAGACTTCAAAGATACCAATTGATATTGGCAGCTCCACCAATGTATTATTTCCAACAATATAAAAAAATACATATTCCTCTTGTAATTCTCTGACCAGAGTGCACCATAGTTTTTTTTATTGGTGTGACAGTATAAGTTATAGCAGAATTTGAAGGTGAAGTTTTATTGGGCCGTGGTCCATTAAAAAAGTAGGAGTATTATTTATGGTAGTTGATAGTCCGACGAGCTATAACGTCATCTTCAAGAGATCTAGGCTATCAAAAATGCATGTCGTCGCTTCTACAGTTCATCAATATTTGAATTATGTGATTGAAGATCGTGTATATGTAGTTAGAAGTAGTCAGGAAGTGGCTTAAGAGTGTTATACAATATATTTGCATAGTAAGCAAGGTGTGGGTGTTAAGAGAATGACAAAATAGCAGTTAGAGAGAACTTCCTCGTATGTGGAAATAGTGGATGATCCGAGGGAGACTCATGGTTCATTGTTTACCCATAAAAATATATAGGTGTATGTTTTTTCTAGTAGAAACCATTTGAAAATGGGAACATTCTTATAAAATCAATGCTTTATCAAATGCTAAGGTATTTGTTAAAATATTTTGAGTTGTTCGCTTGAAAAACTGAGGATGTCGTACGGGTTCCTTTCGATATGATTTGTCATAGCCTATCAATTAACCCAAACAGTCAGGACTACTACTAAAAAAACGAATGACTTTTTCAGTGGAGAATTCGGAGGCAATAGTGGCAGAGGTGGATCGATTGTCTCAAGTGGGTCATATTCGAGACGCATAATACCCGGTGTGGCAAAAAATCTTGTACTTATGAAAAATAAGAATGGAAAGGGAAGAATATGTGTCGATGTAACTGATCTAAATAATGTGTGTCTGAAGGAACCGTTTCATGTCCCAAGAATAGACCAGCTTGTTGATTTAATGTCAGGTAATAAACTTCTTTCGTTTATAGACGCTTTCGCTGGGTATAACTAGATCCAAATGAACTCAAATGATCAAGTGAGTACTACATTTTCCAATATTTTTCGAAGTGCCAATATTTTTTAAAGAATATGTGTGGCGGTATTTTTCGAAGTTCCAATTTGTTTGGCAATATTTTTCAAAGTTTCAATTTATGTGGTGATATTTTTTGAAGTGTCAATTTTAATAGTAATATTTATCAAAGTGCCAATTTGTGTGGCGATATTTTTCAAAATTCCAATTTGTCTGGGAATATTTTTCGAAGTGCCACTTTGTGTGGTAATACTTTTTGAAGTGCTAATTGGTCTGGTGATATTTTTTTTAAAGTTCCAATATGTGTGGTGAAACTTTCTTAAGTGCCAATTTATGTCGTGACATTTTTCGAAGTGATAATTTATGTGGTGATATCTTACGAAGTTCCAAATGGTGAACTAACGATATGTTTTGTAGTGTTAAGTTGTGAAGTTATATCTTTAAGGATGCAAGGTATAGCCACTCATAGTGGCAGGCGATGTCCACTCACCAAAAGTTACGAAGAGATACTTTAACCCAAAGTTCATAAACATAAAATACCGTTACTTTCCAATTACCCTCGTCATCGTTCGAAATATTACCTAAGCTACTTTCCGAGGATTTTCTCTAATTTTTTGATTTGTTTAGAAGAAACCTGTTATTTTCACCATCTCGGATTCAAAGTTATATGAGTCTCTCACGACACTTTTGAAACAATCTTTCGGATGTTGGTTTTCAGGAACCATATACCAATAATTTGCCAAATTTACCTTCAGAAATTTTTGATAGAAGTCAATAATCATGGAGATTTTGGCTTCTTTTTCACAAAACTTTAATGTATCAAGGAAATCCTTAACACATTTGTTCATAACATCATTAATAGCATAATTTTTGTCTGCATCGGTTATGAACCTCTTCAAATGTTTGAGAGCCTTGTTCTTTGTATTTTCACTCTTTTGGTACAAATTATTGAGCTTCTCGTAGTTGGACTGTTGTTCTTAAAGCATGTCTTGATGTTTGATAGTTAAATCATTTCTTATATGCATTAAAACTTTGTGAAAATTTGACTTGTCTTCTTAAAATACGTGGAATTAGTCTATAAGATTTCTTTGAGCACTTTCAGCCCATCTATTGTTGGCAGCATATTATTTTTTAAATTGCACAAGTTCTTTAACAACTATTTCGTTTTCCTCTCGAACAGTTTGAGCTTTAATGAAAAACTTAACAGTATCAATCTCGAATTATCTAGCATCTGTTTGAGAGTTTCCATAGTTGGACCATATTGTGTAAAATCACAGATAGTTTATTGGTGTGACACAACAAAAAGTATTCTTCCGACGCATATGGTTCGCAATGGTTCACCTGGGAATTGATTTTCTTAAATAGGACTCTCTTGATTTTGGGTAGCATTATCAATAGTCTAATATGCAGGGTTATCAACTTGGTTATCATTTTTTAGGAATTGTGGTTTGGAACCAAAAAATTGATGATCTTGATTCTTCTCATTGTTTCCATCAATCTCAGGTGTTGGAGTTTGGCAGAAGACATTAATAGCTTGTTCAAAAATAGCTTCAATAGAATTATTTGATGAGCATGATTTCTTTTTCTTTGAAAAAACCATTTTATTTCTTTTGGGAGCTTCATGAATAGAGTTTTTGTATCAGGCGTGATAACCTGATTAGCCTTTATTTTGGACTTCTTATTTACACAAACCTTTGATTTCTTCTTCACTTTGGATGACTTGGATGATTCAGCGTTAATATTCTTCTTCAGTTTATGATTATGGGCTCTATTTCTAGAAGGAAGGATAACCCGAGCATTTCAGGAAACTAATATTTTCTCTACATCGGTTGACAAAGAAGGTTCCATAAGTTTGTTAACAAAAATGACAAACTCTGGATATATTTTCCATAAGTTAATTTGGATAAAGTTGAGTGGATCAAAACACTGGTAAATTTCATTTTACCACTCATTTTGGCCCATTCACTCAACTTTGATAATGTCTTATTTGCAACAAGAAGATATATTTGGTAGGGCTTCATAATTTCTAGACAACATTAACATATCCTGGTTAGAGTTATAACAAGCATTCGAATGAGAAAGAGTAAAACTTAGTAGTGTTTTCCACTTTAACGACAACCTCTGCAGATTTTAATGGAGATTTCTTTTGCGTTTTCTCAACATACACTTATGAAAAATAATTTCTGCTTCAATGTCTTATCTTCCTCAAGGAGATCTTCGATTACCTTCAAAGCATTTTCGAGGAAAATATAGTAAAATAGAATAACTGGATTCTTTAAGACACCTTTCTTTGCAATAAATTGTTCAATTGGAAGATGAATATTTGAGAGACGTAAAACCATAACACAATAGAGCAGTATAGACCATAAGTTAGGGCTTTTTTGGCTCATACATAGATTAACAAGAACCGAAAAGCCCAATTTAAGATCTCTAGATAAACGACCAACTCATTTACACCACATGAGAGGATAGTCTCTTCTATAGAGCGTAGACAAATAGAAATTTTATTTGGAATTCCCTATTACTTAGGAAGTGTATGAGCTTCTAATTGATCAAAGTATTCATATTGCATATTTTTAAGTGCAATAAGACTCTCGGGGAGGACGTCTTTGAGATTCTCAGCAAGAGTGGCAGCCATCTATGTCCACAGTATGATAGCTTCATTCATTTTCTTCTTCTTCTTCGTCTTAGACTTCTTTTTCACATTATTGTCCTCATAATTAGGAGTGAGAGCATTGTATATGCTTTTGATTCAGACCCATTAAGTTCCTCGAAGGGTACATCTTGAAGTTGGAGAGGTGTCTTCGGAGTATTTTTATTGTTTTTATCCGAATACATCACATGTGAATTTTTTTATCACAGTTTTCCCTTCGGATGATGAGGTTATGGGTTACTTGATAATTTGGTGGTAGTGGTTTTGGATTTAGGGTTTTACGAGTGATGTTGTTTCTTTGAGATGTTTTGTTCCTCGGATTCACCCATTGCAAGGAATTGAGTTTTTCAAAGGGATTTTTAAGAACAAGCTATGGGGGGTTAGTGAAAAAGGCTTGTTGGAGAAAGATCTGAGTGATTGTTTCTTTGTTAGTAGCTAGGGACCATAAGTAAAAGTTTGGAGAACTTAGAAATGTTTATCATAGACTATCTCTATAGTTTCTATTTCAACAACTCTTTTTGCAGTAGTAAGTTGATCCCAAGCAGTTTTTAGATCAAACATAAACAGAAGAAACATATCAGAGTAAGAATCAAAGCGGATAATATAAGAGTAAGAGGATGAAATACGGTAGTGGTTTCTATGAACAAGAGGAGGGAAAATAATTTTTATAGAAGAAGGATTTGAACGTATAACTTTCTTTCTCTATCGCTATATATAGTTTAGTTAAATGTTAAGTGATATGAAAAATGAATTTATAGGATAGGTCGGGAGGAAGGTAATGGGATTTTTTAAAAAGAAGTCGAAGATTTAAAATACCGATTGGTTAACATGTATTAGACAAGTCTAACAGATATCTATTGATGAAGACATGTGTAGTTTAATAGGTGTAAGATGTATCATATTAAAGTACACAACTCACTATTACTTTCCATTTGATTATTTAAAATCAGCATTATTTCTCTGATTAAATTTCGAGGAGTTGTAAGATTTCTAAAATACTATGATATATAAGTTCCAAATGCCTTTAATTGTGAGGAAATGGTATGCTTGGGTTATGTTTGAAGGAACTAACTCACGAAAAACAGTTTTCATTCTCTATCAAAATTCTTCTTTAGGAGGCCTGCTCGGTTTACCTCTAATAAAAGAATTAACTCAAAAGTAGCATTTTTAGTCCTTCCTCAGATTTCTTCGCAAGGACTAAAGGGACACCGATAAGAATAATGTAAATATAAAATGATAATTATTTTATACTGGTAGAAGAATAGATATATAATGTGCAAGGTGGATTTTATGTAAAATATAAATGTAAAGGACTAGAAGTGTAAGATGTGATAAGTGTATTTACATTAAGTATTAAAGTAGAGTCATCAATGTAACAAACATTAATCTGTTACGTGTAACAAATCATCTATAAATAGATGTACTTTTATTTTAATAAGATCTAAGATTTTGGACTTTTAAACTTGATAATTGGAAACTTTCTCTCTCTAAAAGATTTGCCAGTGACTTTCTCTCTCTAGAAATTTCTTAATTAGCTAGGTGTTAAATAGCTTGAAATTATTAATTTTATTTCATTTTGTTTATTTGTCGGTTTGCAATGTCTTCATTGATTATTTTTTAACAAAATAATCAGGTTTATGTGAAAGTATGGTTAGTTTCATAATAAGCAAGTGAGATTGAATGGTCATGTGTTGTTTTAGCGTCAATTATTCACTTGGTGGATATAAGTGACAAGAGTATGATTTATCCGACAAACATATTGGTCCATTGTAATTAAAAGGGTCTATATTTAATGTGTATAGTTGATTATAGTATATGAGAAACATATAGGGTATGTAATATAGTAATGAGTAAATATATTTATACATTGTAGATTATTAGGATGAAGTAGCCAAAAAAACCATTCACGTGGGCCGAACAAGTAACAACCTTTACTATTGATAAATGTGGAATTAATATGTTCCAAAATATTAGTTTCAAAGGGTATAATGATGAATATTAAATATGTGAAGAAGATTTTAGCAAAATAAAAACTTAGACAATATGAGGTGCAATATATAATAAACGTATTTGTACTTAGTATGATAGTGGGGTAAAGTATCCAATAAGATATTAGATGTATGTTCCATGAAACTTATCACTCCTATAAATAGGTGTACTGTTTCTTGGAAAATGAGATACAATCATTACTTTTGGCTTCAACTTTTGACAATTACTCTCTCTAGTATATTTTTTGAACTTTCTCTCTCTAAAAATGTAATTAATCCTAATAATAATAATAATAATATTTTAAACTAGTTAGTGATTTTTTGTACACTTAATAATATTAGAAGCGATCAGTAGAGACCACAGTGGGAGGCACGCTTGGTACTTAGATATGATATTTGAATCCAAAAAAAGTCGTTGAAAATACACATTTTAATAAGATCGAGATATGGGTTCCAAAGTGTAAGTATATATATCAGTGTTTGTAGATGGAGAAATAGTGGAAGCTGTTCTTGGAGGAATGAAAGCACAAACTGAACCACAATTAGCCCTAGAAGATCAAAGAAATCGGTTATTGGAACAAATAATTGAGTTAAAAATCAGCTAGTTCAAAAAACAAATCTCTTTAGATTCGACGATGGACGCCAGTTGGGTTGATAGGAAAATCGGTCATCTAAGCGTGAAGATCGGGCAGGAGGAGAAGGAGAAAGCGAAGGAAATAAGCGTTCCATGGGGCACGAACTACAACATGGAGCGCAACCTCGCGGATCCAAAAAGACTAGGGAAGATGAGGATGTACAGTACAACCAAGTGCGACATAAATTGTCCGCCTCCATCCTCAAGTAGTTTCCCTTTGTCGAAATAATCCTTGAAGCCCAGTTGCCGCAAAAATTTGACCCGTTCAGAATGGACCGTGAAGGTTTTTTCGAGAAATATTCATGGAAAACAAGGAGCTCAGACGTGAACGAGACTCGATCATGGACTTATACCAGCGGTGAGGTGAGTCTTTAAAGATTTATGTAAGGAATTTTGTTCACTCTACGAATACTTTGCCAAATGTGGAGGAAAACATGATAGTGATATCCCAAAAAAGTGGGCTCGACCGACATGGAGAGCTTTTCGCCCCCTTGATATGATTCTCAAGAGAGAAGATATGAGACTTGATAGTCCGGCCAGACACACTCATCAGAGTGGATGATACAAGGAAAGGGTATTCGCCATACATACAAGTAGTTGATCCTAAAGAAGGGTCGTATGACCAAAAGAAGACCGATGGTGGGCCTCATCAGAGAACTTTCGTCGACTGGGTACTTTGAGAATCCTTCGAGAAGATTCAACCCCCTAACTGAGACTATTTCGGTAATTTATGATCAAACTAACGGGAGAACAAAATATCACCCCCTCCCGCGCGTAATGAGCACCTTAGATTTAAGAGATCGAATAAATACTTCTTCTCCTATCATAAAGACCACGGTCACCCTACTGACGAGTACTAACAGCTCGGAGAAAAAAATCCAGCAACGCGTTGATAGCGACTCGTTGACAGCAACGAGCTCGTCCAATTCATCAAGCAGTAAGATCACCATCAACAGCCCGAGAAAAGAAATGAGACACACCCGACTATTGAAGACAAGCCTGGCAACGAAGAGCGAGCAGAAGCAAGAGTGGTTGTTCTCTATTGCGGGAGGACACTCCAGCGTGACTGAGGACTTACCAGCGCCTACCCTCAGTAGTGAAGGACACTCCGAGGTGGCTAGAAACATTATCTCTGCCACTTGGGATAGTACTCCCTCACTATTTACTATCGCGGGGGAAATTTAGAGGCAACCCAAGGAACAAAAACTAGCAAGAGGACTCGAAGCGACTTTGGCATATACGAAGTTGAAGCCTCATCCTATCGCAATTATAGAGAGCTACCCTCACTAGTGAAGGACGCTCTGAGGTGGCTAGCAACATTATCTCCGCCACTTGGGATAGTACTCCCTCACTATTTATTATCGCGAGGGGAAATTCAGAGGTAGCCCAAGGAACAAAAACTAGCAAGAGGACTTGAACCGACCTTGACGTATGCGAAGTTGAAGCCTCATCCTATCACAATTACAGAGAGCCGGTAGTGGATCCCATGTTCAACGATGAAGACTTGAGAGAGGTCAGCACGCTTCATGCGACTACATTGACGAGAAATAAGGACATTGGGGGAGTAATGGTATCCCGAGTACTGGTGGATGGGAGCAGCTCGACCAACATCATTTTTAAATACAGTTATGATCGAATGGAAAGGTTCCGCTCTACAAGCCCACCCAATGAACCCTAGTCGTATATGATGGATAAATGTCTCATTGCGTCGGGGAAGTCGAGCTGATGGTCAAAGTACATTACGGGGGTTACCAAACGCGAGCTTAAAATATTATTCATGATCTCTGACGCACCCAGTCCTTATCACGCGATAATCAGTCGGGTGTGGTTGCATAGAATGGATCCAACCCAATCTAAATTCTGAAAGTGCATAAAGTATCGAGTGGAAAATATAGTCGGTATCATTGGATTGAGTCAGCGCACGACAAGGACATGGTATGCAATTACCATCCACCCTGCAAAACTCCTCGGATAGTAATTAAAAAGAAATGGATAGTCTGGATGGAGAAGTAGTGTACCTCATTCGCCTGAACCATTGAAAATCCTCGAGTAAGAAAACAGATAGAAGAAGACCATCCTAGCTCGATCGAGAAAGTAATAACAAAGGACCACACTCTACTGTTTGGTAATGACTTAACGTCTATCTTTAAAAAATATTTAATTAAACTGTAAGAATGGAAATTTGATGTGTTTACATGATATTCTAGTGATATTTCAGGCATTGACCCCTCATGTATTTTCAATGATTTAACTATCGACCCATATGCCAAACCCGTCAGACAGAAACGACGATTTTTCTCAGTCAAAAAGCAAAAGGCCATATCTGCCAAGGTAATGAAAATATCTAAACTAGGGCACATTAGGCGAACCTGGTTTTGGTTAACAAGAAAAGAGGTCAATGTCGCATGTGTGCCAATTTCACCGATCTAAATCAAGCGTGCCCTAAATATGTATTCTCATTGCCTCACATTGACCAGCTTGTAGATTCTTCCTCAGGATACGAATACCTCTCATTTATGGACGCTTATTCGAGCTACAATCCGATTTTTCTCAACCTACCGGACAAAGAGCACACAAATTTTTAAATCGAGTGGGGCCTGTTCTGCTACACGGTGATGCCATTCGGGTTAAAGAACGCGGGTTCTACATACCAATGCCTAGTTAACCACATATTCAGTGAACATTTGGGAAATCATATGAAAGCATACATTGACGACATAATTGTGAAAATGTATTTAGCAGAATAGTACCTGAAGGTACTCCAGATTCTATTCAACTTACTTCGCCAATTTACCTTTAAGCTTAACCCGATCAAGTGCTCTTTTGGGGTGAGAAATGGCAAGTTCCTAGGTTTCATAGTCAGAAAAAGGGGCATCGAAGTCGACCCCATCGAGCTGCAATGAGTAATCCAAATGGCACCCCTATGAAGCATTAAAGAGGTACAATGTCGCACAGGACACCTCGCAGAACTTTCCCGGTTCATTTAAAGGGCTTCAGATAAGATCCATCCTTTCTTCGAAGTTCTCTGAGGGGCTAAGAAGTTCAAATGGACAAAATAAGGTGATAAGGCATTTACAGATTTGAAAAATTACCTTACATCACCAGAAATCTTATCCGCACCCTTGGGGTGAGCTGTTATTTTTATATTTATCTTTTTTACCCTATTATGTTAGTGAAATCTTGGTAAGAGAACCAGCCAGTGTCCAACGACCTATCTATTACACTAGTAAAAATTTAATCAATGCGGAGACAAGATACCTCAATCTAGAGAATCTTGCATTGGGACTGGTCACCGCCGCTAGGAAAATGCGCCCGTATTTCCAGGGGCACAAAATCATCATCCGCACATCTTTCCCCCTTTAAGCGATACTGTAAAAACTCGATGCATTGGTCTGGATGACTAACTGGAGTATTGAACTCAGGGAATATGACATCCCGTTAGAACCGCGTACGACAATAAAGGGGCAGGTTGTGACCGATTTCTTGACAGAATTCTCCTCACCCAGAGACCTATCTCCTCCAATCAACACCGCGACATAGCATATGGAAAGAATTGTCAAAACTGATGGGGCCTCGAGCACTTCCAGCGGCTAGCACGTGGGTCGTACTCCGCTTACCTATAGGGGAGGAAGTCAAACAAGCGATCATATTTAATTTCTCGGTGACAAATAATGTGACAGAGTATGCGGTGGTTATTTGCAGTATGAAGCTGGCTCTCATATGCGGGACTCGTCTTCTACGACTCAATTCAGACTCTTAGTTATTGATAAATCAGGCTACAGCACTTACGGTGCGAAGAAATAAGGAATACAGGTCTACTTAGCAGCACTCAAGGAGTGCGAGTCCAAGTTCTCAACTATGTTATACGAGCAAGTCCCCCGTCAGAAAAACTTAGTTGTCGATACGCTGGCCAAGGCTGCAGAAATGGGCGAGCATCCTCTCATCATCACCCACCAACTGCCGACTACAAAACTAATCAACATAAGTGAAAGTATACATACAATCGATAATATTTAACGATTGGAGACAACCCTATCTTTCAAACCTAAATTCTGTCATTCTACCGACCGATACGACAACTACTCGAACTATCCAACTGCGGGCGACAAAAAACTGTGTGCTCGATAGTGTCTTATACAAAAAGTGAGACCCAACCCCTGTTCCGTTGCCTCGATCAAACGGATGCTACTTTAGTTTTACATGACCTACACAACAGGGAAGGTACGGATACTGGAAACCTTCTAAGCGAGCCGGTGCGGCCAGTACCCAAACCTTCATCTTTCGATAAATGGGGCATCAACCTTGTAGGGCCACTTCCTATGGAAACCGGAAAGCGATGATTTCTCATCTTCGCGGTGGATTACTTTTTAAAATGTGACTCTGTCCACAATCCAAACACAAACACATGAGGTATGTGATTCTGTCCACAATCAAATACTTACAAGATTTGGCATACGACGCATCTTGATGACAAATAATGGGCATCAATTTCAAAACATTGTGGTTACACAATTCTACCAAAGATACAGTATTGACCAAAACTTCTCCACAACATATTACCCTTAGACAAATGGTCAAGTTAAAGTCACCAACTGAATGATTTTTGAAGGAATTAAAAAGAAGCTCGAAGGTGCCAAGGGAAAATGGCCAGAGAACTGCACTACCCCTCAAACTGCAACCGGTGACACTCATTTTTCCGTCGTCTATGGCTGCGAAGTTATAGTACCAGCAGAAATAATCATACCTAGACATCAGATCGCACATTTTTAGGAAGAAATTAATGTTCCCAACCGAGCTGAGAGCGTAGATCTTATTGAAGAGAGGTGTGACTAGGCACGCGTATGGATTACATGAGCATGATGCAGGGATGTTTTAATGCTCATCTCAAACCACGTAGTTTTCAGATAGGGCACATGGTTATGAAGAAAATATTCCAAGTATCAGGCGACAACACAGCTCATGTCGACTCGTGTTACAAAATAGGAAATACGAATACCTATTTTCGTTACAAGTTGCTTCATCCGTTGAACTATCTCATCAGGATTCTTCTTTTTCTGCCCTTCTCCCTCGTCATTTTCCTCTACCCGGCTCGTCTGACCATCTGTTAGAGTCTCGTCTAAGAGCACAACTTCAGGGGCCTTACCCCGGTTATGTTATGTATTTCAACCCATGGGGTGTCCGTTTTGCTTCTCTGTAATCATCATTTCATCATCAAGTTCCTGATCAACCAATTGTAAATTTCTTGTTGCAAAAGAAACAACATTTACAATCACACACAACTTTTTCACAAGAGGAATCACTGCCTCTTTGCTCTCAGCATCTTCTTCACAAGCTCTCCAAGCTCGATCTTGTTGTACCTCGTCCCCTGGTGAGACAACATCATTCTTCTGCTAATCTACTTCACTAGCCCCCTGAATAGCGAACACATTCTCTTCTTTCTTATTTTGACATTGCAGCGATGTCGATCCTTCTGCCTCTCTCGCATTCTGAGTCTGAGATACCGACAACCAGACCCAAATTCTATTTCGCTCCTGGTACCTTTGCACCATTAGTGCTTATATACATTCTATCAATTCCACTTCCCCATTGTCTGCCATAGTTATTGTCCCTTCCTTAGTGATGACCAACTCGGGCACTGGCCACAAACCCGCACTCAGATTATTGACATGAGTAAACAAATGTGTTGGAACTTAAAACCACGTTGAGATTGCTAGGTTCCCATCCTGGACCAAGAGATTCTTGTATTCCTCCGATGAACCCTCCTTGCACCACTCTTGGTAGGTTTCTTCACCTGCACAAGTAAACAGTGATGTTAACATTCGTACTCATTTGCCAAAATTTTAAACCACTTGAAATATTGTTTGCACTTCACTTTCCACTTCATTTCTAATTGAAGATTCATAATCGCATTTTCATGCTCCGAATTCCCTAATATGAACACAAAGAAGTGTTTCCAGTTCTTATCATATGAAGGAAGCTCGACTATTTTCCTTACTCCAGTCAATTGAGTGTAGAAGAATGTAGATTTGGCCAACTTAGATTTATCAATGGTAAGTAGCAAATCTGTTAGGCAGACCTTAATACCTAACAGACAAGATCTATGTATAATACTGAGTAGCATTCTCCATCCATTGGCAGCTATTTGGGTTGGGTATATGCCTATAACGCTAAAAACCTCACGTATCAGTGATGGTAAGGGTAACCGAAGGCCCAAAGAAAATACGATGGTGAATAAGCAAGTCTCATGATCTTGTGCCTCATAGGGATGCTCATCGACCGATAATACCCTTACTATGACATCAATGGGTATCCCGTATCTATCCCTAAAGCTCAGTAGCCCACTATCGTCAAGGTATCCATATTTGGGGGCTAGACGGGAAAAGTAACTTTCTAAGAAGACTGGATCTTCAACCTCCAATTCGTCTGTTTTCCCCACTTTCTCTTTCTTATTCTCTGCCTTCTTTAGTGCCATCTTATCTACTTGAGTGATTGTAATGAACCAACATGACGCATAAGAAACATTAAAGGGGGAGTTGACTCATGAAAGGGTACCACTACCAGTAAAGAGGTTTTGATTTAACTTGGTATCTAACTCACTTCCCACGCTCCAATTAAAGGGTTTTTCCTAATACTAGTTTTCATGACAAAAGCTATAGTGCCGTACACAAGAAGTATTTACATACCTGATTGTTTGGAAGACGATGAAATTCATTTGTTGCAGCAAATATTCTCTGCGTAGTAAAAATGAGAAGAGTATATTTGATAAGTAAGAAATGACATATCTCATCAGTATGAGGGGTACATCACAAATCATAAGTGGAATTCAAAATTCCTATTTATTATCATCACACGTGTGATTTGATGGTAGTTTCCAAACTTATTTAAAACTTCACACGCTTCATCAAAACCAAAACGCCAATTTCACAAAACGATTGTTCGTGTCAAAACCTCTGTTACACACGCGTGGGATAAATATTCACCACTTGTCATACTACCGTTATAACCCCCAAATTTTCTGTCAGTGTATAACAAACATCACATAGCTTGAGGTATCCAGTTTATCGATTCCTCTGTTTCGTCTATATTTATTACTTCATCAATTTATGTTTTGTACATATAATTTATGAACTACGGGGTGCCATGATGAGGGTGGTATCTACTGGCTAACAAATTAGAGACTATCCAAGCAACATGAATCACTAGAAGAGCAGAATCAACACCAAACCTAATTGATTATAAGATAAACTCAAGTTGCAAGCAAGGATAATAACGAGTTTAACCTTGCCGAGGCCTATTCGAGGGATCAAGACCTATGAGAAGGTGACAATACCGATGAGCTAAGATAAACCAAGAGAATGCCTCAACGAGCAAGTAATGAGATTAATGAAGAGAGAGAAAGGTGATCGGACCTCTACTGAGGCAAAGAGAAGCCACACAAAGAACATAGTCGAGCAGAGAAGTAGAAAGTGGATTGGCGCTCGGTTTATGATGTGGATGAAGCCGACCAAGGTCCAGTGACAAATGAAACGGTCAAAGCGACGACTTAAGTACCATTAATTGGACTAGTCAACCAACTAATTTAATGGCCATTAATTTAGGTCACAAGATGTAAATTCAATCCTTAGTATAGTTAGTGGAGTTAAGAATTGTGGTAACGGATCGTAAATGGTAATAATGGGTATAACTAAGTAAATAAACCCACAAATAATGTAATTCTCTTTTCTGATCAATATAGCTTACTACTTAGCGTTTTGTTTTGTTATTTTATCCCATAACAATTTGGAGTAGCCAACATATGGCTAGGGAATGTTATTCTAGATCTTTACATACTAAACAGATCATAAGTGTAGAATGAATGAGAGAATAACAATTAGAGGGGTCTGTCTCGGATTTTTAAGGGGTGGATGACCCACGGGAGACCCCTGGATTGCTAATAACTTATAAAAACATAGAAATATATGTATTTACTCATGAAAAAAGTTTGAAAAGAAGAAATTGGTTATCACCGTAGATGAGAGAACAATTGATAGATTTTCTGTAAAAAATATTTAAGTATGTTTGTTTGAGTATTGAAGATGTAGTGGGACTTCCATCTAGTATATTTTGTCATAGCTTAGTTGTAAATCAAAACGTGATACTGATCATCCAAAAAAGACGAGATTCTTCTTCTAAAAATCAGAGGTGATAGTGGTAGACGTGGATCGATTATAAAAAATTGGTCATATTGGAGAGGCTCAATATCTAACGTGGACAACAAATTTGGTGCTTGTGAAGAAAAGGAATAATAAATGGAGTATGTGTAGATTTCACTGAAATAAATCCAGTCTATCCAATGGACCATTCCCATGTTCCAAGAATAGATCAACTAGTCGATTCAAAATCAAGTAGTAAGCTTTTCTAATTTATGGATGCTTTTGCTAGATATAGTTAGATCCAGATGAATCCAAATGATCAAGAAAGTATGTTTGCGTTGTTATACAGTGATGCATTTTGGTCTTTAAAATACTAGTGTTACATACCAAAGGTTGGTAAACAAAGTTTTTGCACATAGATCGGAAGGAATACTAAATAATAAGTTGATATTGATGAGTGAATAGCTGTCAAAAGAATATATTCCGGATCTAGGACCTGATATGACTAGAGAGAGAAAGTGTAGAGAGATAAAGTAGTCTTTTTGTAAAGAAAAAATCCCATACCATTTTAGGCAAATGGGTCCTCCTTTTATAGTAAAATATGGAGGACCCGTTTAAGCTCTCAATGGGCCATCATCACATGTCGATGGGCCTCCCCTAACTACTTTATTTTTGCATATTAGTCCCTCAAGAACCTTGACTGCTCATTTAATTATATTGACTATTTATCTATCACATTGTTACCCCTATCTCTATAAATCGGCGAATTCCGCCCTCATCAGATATATGTTGGTAAAAATGACAAAGATGAAGATGATTTTCGAGACTTGGAAGAAACTTTCTATAATATGAAAGACATTCGTTTGAAATTAAATCCTAAGAAGTGTAAACTTGGTGTGTGTTCGGGAAAATTTCTAGGCTATATAGTAAGTGAGAGAGGATTGAAGCTAATCGAGAGCAGTTAAAAGATTTTATATGGACCATCCTCGATCAATCAAATAGGTACGAATTTTAACATGAACATTGACATTTTTAAATAGTTTTATTTCTATATATTGGGATAAGGGTGCCCCATTTTTTCAAGCATAAAGGAAAGCTTAACAACTTTGTTGGACACCAAAATATAATGAAACATTTTTTATAATAAAATAATATTTATCTTTTGAGTAGATTTTGACCAAACCGATTTTAGGTAAAAACCTGTTTCTTTAAATTGTAGTCTTGGATTTTGAAATAAGTGATATTTTGGTAAGGGAAGTTGATGGTTATCCACGGCTGATATATTATGTCAGTAAAAGCTTACTAGACTATAAAAATATGTATGTAAAATTGAAAAAATTAGCATTAGCCTTAGTCATAACTGCTTGGAAAATACCTTGAATTGTAGTTCAAACTTTACTCATAGTAAAAAATGTTTTAAAAACATATATGTTTTAGAAAGAATGCAAAATGGTTTGTATAATCGGGAGACTATGGTTTTATAGTTGAATTTCATTCGAAGAGACCATATTATGAAGAGGTTAAAAAAAGAAATAAATCATGGGAAGAATGGTTGGTCCAAACTGGTGGGGATCCAGTATTTTAGGATCAGGAGTCCAATTAATAGGTTCCAACAGAGAGGCTATGTAACAAGAAATACAATTAAGATTTAGAGCATCTAACAATGAGGCATAATTTGAAACAGCATTAGCTGAGTTATGACTTGCAAACATTTGTAGGTCTAAACGAGTGTGCTTTGAGAGTGGCTCACACCTTTTATTAAACCATGCATTTGGATTATCCGAGGCAAAAAAGTAGCAGCTTATAAGATATTTGAAGGTGTTAACAGGATTGGATGTAATGTTTGATAATGCTAAGTTTGAACATATTCATAAAGGTCAAAACTCTATTGCTGATTTTTTAGCATTCATTGCATATTTTGTGGGGTATCCATGGATTTTAGCACAATAAATCCCATCTACAGTGATAACATCTGAACAGTGTTAGTATTCTAAAGAGGTTCTCATGGTCTCAGAGAAAGAGGAATGAGATTGGTTATATGACTAGAAAAAATTTTGTTTAAGGGAAAGTTACCAGTCAAAAATATTTTAGCTAAAAGGTTGAGGTTTAAAGAAAATAGGTTTTACAGTTTTTCGAGATGTTTTATATAAAAAATATTTAAGTCGGCCGTGGCTATGCTATTATGAAAGGAAATAGTCAAAAATGGTTTTGTCTGAATTGCATGACGCGAAAGGTTCCACTCATTATAGGTTTAAAACTTTGACGAGGAGAATATTTATGGCAGGATATTATTGGTTAGCTATCATGATAGATGCTAAATATTTGGTTGAGAGGTTTGACACTTGTCAAAGATTTTATAATACGATGTGCATACCAACGATACCTCTTGATTCCATTTCCAAGGAATTTCCAAGGCAGTTCCATTTGGCAGATGGGGGTTACATTTGGTTGGTATTCTACCAATGGCTTATGGGGGAAGTCAGACCATTATTTTCGCAGTTGATTATTTTTCAAAGAGGATAGAAGCTAAACATTTGTATGGGATTAGAGCCAATAATTTTATGAGGTTCATTCTGTCTAATGGGTTTTTATAAGTTTGGAGTTCCACGGATAACTACCACTCATAATAGTCCATATTTCAATAACAAATAAATAAAAGCTTTTTGTTTTTAAGGGGAATTAAGTAGTGTTTTTCAACACATTTTCACCTTTAAACAAATAGACAAGTAAAATTCACTAATATAATTATTTTGGATGGTCTAAAAAATAATTTAGACGAAGCATCAAGAAAATGATAAATTTATATTCAAGATGTATTGTGGACTTACATAACAGTTCCCCGAATGACAACTCATTAATCACCCTAAACATTGGTGTACATGATGGATTCGGTCGGCCCGGAGAATCCAATCTTCCATCTTATAAACAGTCTAATTACTTCGATGAGGATAATAATGAAACAAGAAGGGAAGAACTTGATTTGATTAAAGAAAAGAGAACTAAAACACATCTCAATTTACTTTATTACCAAACATTAATGAGAAGAAGATATGCATCTAAAGTACGATGGAGAGAGTTTAAAATGAATGATAATACTCTAAGAAATATTTCCTTGCATACTAAAGGAAATAAGCTTGGTAAGTTGGGTCCGAATTGGGAAGGGCCATATTTAGTAGTTGAAAAAGTTAAACCTGGTTATATCATTTTCAAGATGGTGAAAGAAAACCTCTTTAATATCCTTGGAATATAAAACATTTGCATTTATATTTGGAGTAATATTTTAAGTGTTGGTTCAAAAATTATCTTAATCATTAGTGTATTGACTGGTAGCATACTATTTTCTCTCTTGGTGTGGCAAAAAAGTTATAGTGAGGTACCTATATAGCTGGTATGGTGAATATTTGTTTTTGCGTATATCGTTATTTTTCGGGAGTGTGAAAGTATAAAGTTGTTGAGTTATTTTTATATATATCAAAACTTAATTTTTTTTAGAAAGACTTCAGAAGCTAAATGAGGATTCATCACTCTATTTTGATAAAACCAAAGGTGGATAATTTTAACATGGTTATTAAAATGAATTTACGTTTGGTAATTTACGAAGTGGTAATTTAATTGGTGATGATTTACGTGATGGAAATTAACGAGACAATATGTCGAGTGCTAATAATTTACGAAATAATAATTTATGTTGTGATAAAATGGTGACATATTACATTGTTATAATTTTTATTGTGGAGGTTTAGATGGTGACAGTTTATATGGGGATAAAATGATGAAAGTTCAGTAAAAATTGATATTATGATTAAATATTCCATTCAAAAGGTGAAATATTATGGTTACAAACAAAACATGAGATATAAAACACAAGAGGAGGATACGTTGGACCTAATTGAACATAGTCTTCCATTCTTAATTTTCTTTATCATCTTTAGAAGAACTTTGTGAGTTACTACCTGAGGAGTTTTTATTCTATATTTATTCATCTTCCAAAGAGTTAGACTTCTATTTTCAGATTCTTCAGATTCAAAGTCATCGGATTCATCTAGAGTAGCTTTAAAATAACTTTAGGATATTGATCTTTGCGTACCATATACCAGTATTTTTTCAAATTAAACTTCAGAAACCTTCTGCAAATTTCTAGAATTAAAGAAACTTCGGCCTCTTTGTCCTGTTGTTTCAAATTCTTGAGGCAATCGTTGGCACATTTGTCAACAACAACAGTCACAACAGAGGCCTTGTCTCTCTTAACTTCAATCTTGAATGCTTTCAATTCTTTTATGACATTATTTTTGCTTCCTTACTTTCCTAGTAAAAGGTTATGATTGTTTTTTATTTTGTGTGCTCATCTTTCATGTCTCCCTTGTATTTTGCAGACATTTTGATCACGAGAATTTGTTGAGAATATTCAAACCATGATTGACTACCATCATATTTCCTTCGAAGTCGGATGACCTTCTGAGCTACATATTTGTATTGTTCACGAACTGAATTGGCTTCCTTGCCAAATTTCTTCACATCAATTTCAAATTGTTTGGCATTTTTTTCAATAGTAGCTACAGGTCGAACCATGTTTTCAAGGGTGAGAGGAGATTTTATCAGAAGGATACAGTAACAAGGTTGGTTCTTGAGATGTAGATTGTTATAGATTGTTAACATATAGAACTGGTGAGTGATCTTCTAAGGAGGATTGTTTGCTTGATTGGGGTTTTATGCAAGGTTTTCATCTTGTTCAAACGGTGGTTCAGGCTCAGAGAAGTTATTATCTTGGTTTTCTTCATTGTCTTTAAAACATTCCGGTTTAGAATTAGGGGAAGAAATGGTTACAACTTGTTTAGGAAAAGGCTCTTTGGGATTTTTCAGTGTTGCTAGCCTTCTTCTTCTTTGAAGCGACTATATTTTTTCCTTTTGAATTTATGATTAGGAGCTCTATTCCTATCAGGGAGAATAACCCCATCATTCGGGCCAACTAATCCATTTACAATATCGTTTGGGCCAGAAGGATCCATTAGCACAAGTTTAATGGATCAAAGCACTACTAGAATATATTTATCCATTCTTATTTAGATCATTAAATTTGTTTTGAAAATGTCTCCTCAGCAGTAGGAAGGTGATCGTGGAAGTGCTTGTAATTTCTACATTAAATAATTGAGTTAGATGGATAATAATTATTAAATAACTTTCTCAAGAGGTTAAACTTACTTGTGATCTTCCATTTCAAGGATAGCCTTTGAGGGTTCTCAAATGAAATATCCTTTTTGTTTTCCCAGCACCCATTTAAAAAAAATTATGTTTCCATGTCTTGTCCGCTTCACGAAGGTCGTCGACTATTTTTTTAGCTCTAACTTCTTCCTGCATGACTAGTCGTTCTTGGATTTTATCATGCATATATGGTTTTTGATTAGATAGTTCTTCGAACACAACTCCCTCGTGTTTCGGGGATATATCTATTTACATCTCAGGATTTATTTCATGATTGCATACTTGAGAGTGTTTCAAAGGTAAATTCTCACACCCTAGGTTTTGGATTTTGTTATCTGGGAACCTTTGTAACGAATCCCTTTGTGGTCCCCAATATGATGTTGTCAATAACTTTTGTACAATATTTGTGTAATAAGATAAAAATTAATTAAGTTTTAGGTAGACGATAAAGAGATAAATGAGCTGCTTAAACTAAAGTGTAGGGAGACAGAGTATGATAGAAGAAATAAATTATTCCTCATCTACTAAGTCTCGTTAAGAGGTTATTTATAGGTAAGGTTTAACCTTAATGGGCCGAACTGTATCCAAGCCCACATCCACACATGATCCAAATCCAGATCTTTCCTACGCCATAAAGAAAATAAATAAATATTGGTGAAATCAGTCCATTGTCTGATATACCTTTCGAGTATTTATGCCTTATGAATCATGACTAATGATATAGACTTAGCTCAGAGGTGCGATACAAGTCAAAACATTTCTAATACGATACATATGCCAGTAGTCCTGCTTGAGGTTCTACCCTTTGATAGATGTGAGTTCGATCTGGTGGAGCCTTTTCTAATGGCTTCTGGGGAGCGTCAAACTATTATTATGGCCGTTGATTATTTTTTGAAGTGAACGGAAGTTGAACCCTTGTTTGGAATAAAAGTAAAGGATATTATCATGTTTATTTTGTCTAATATGTTTTTTAGGTTCGGAGTTCCGAGAGAAATTACTACTGATAATGGCCGATAATTCGATAACAAAGACATGAAGGCTTTCTTTTCTTTAAGGTGAATTCACCATTGTTTTTCGATGACTTTCTATCCTCGGGAAAATGAGCTAAGTGAGAAATAGCTAAGTTACCTTTGGTGTGGATAATTTCGGTCTGAGGGTAATTTAGTCAGATGTTTTGTGATGTTTCAAGGGTATTTAATGTTTGGGTAGTTTGTAGTGAGAGATTTGAGCTGCCTGATTGTATTAAATATTCATTACCCTCATTAATGAAAGTGGTTGGGTATTTATAACCTTAATTGTGGGCCTCATGGGTTTTCAGGTCAAACTCATGAAACCGGGTCGACTTAGAAGGCCCATAAGTTTATTAAGCACGTTGATAATTAGCTTAGTCATAAAGTGATTAGTTTTTAATACTTTAGTCCTGTTCGGATGGTTCAGTGGGTGGTTTTTGTCCAAATGCCGATGTCCGGTTTCTACAATGAGTGGTGAGAAAATCCGGACTCATCAATAGCCCCTTTTTTAGGTTACGTTCAAAGACCTTTGGCAAGACCTAAAAAATTGCTCATGAGCATCTGGAACCATGTCCGGGCCGACTTCGATTTGTATAATAGATTTATCTGGACTTCCAAATCTCTCAAAAGCTCAAAGGTTTTGTTCACAAATCGTGGGACACGTGTCCCTTCCTGATTCACCTCACCAGTCGTTTTTTCTCCTAGAATGGCGCTCCCACTAACCTCAAAAGTAATCTCTTCAATTAATGTTGGTGATGTCAGTGCCATCTTTAATCATTAGTCTATTTTTTCGAATTCTCCTAGGTTTCACGGTATCTTTTGTCTCTTTAGTATAAATTAAATCGTTTTTCACTGTTTTACTATCTTCAACATCTTTTCACTTCTAATCTTCAGAGCTTTTACCTATCTTCTCAAAACTCATTTTGATGTAAGTTTATGTTTACAGCAAGAAACACTCTAGTAAAAGGTGGGTGGCTGAATTTTTCGGAGTTGGAGAAAGCACAAAGGGTTGAACGAGAAAGGCGCATCGCAGCAGGCCTCCCAGTCTCTCCCATTGACAAACCTAAAATACCAATCTCAGAGCCTCGTCGAGGTTTGTCTTCTTCCAGAAGCTCTAAACCCATAAGTTTATTCCAACCTAGTCTTTCACCGATCATCTCAGGCTCATCGGTCAGGAGTAAGAGCCTATTGTCAAACAAGAACAAGCAGTTACAAGTGTTAGGAAACCCTCTACGTTTATAGTCATGGGATCGGACGCTGACCTCTCCCCAGAAAAGCTAGTAAATCGACGAAGAGGTCATTTAGTGAAATGCCAGGCTGTTTCACAGCCTAAATCTCCAAAATATGTGCCCTCTAAGTCTGGGGCCAAAGATAAAATTACGGGGTCAGAAGCACCCATCAAGGTTCCTAAAGACAAAAACTCTGGTCTGGAGGCCACCAGTTCAAGTCTCCGAAACGAACCCTCCGGATCTGAGCCCCAGCCGGACTCCAGACCACAAGAAGTAAACAGTGCTCAGCCATCCGGACAACTTACTGAGCCAACCACTAGCACTTCCCTCCCAAAAACAACTGATAACCCTTCCATGATAATGAAAGATGTGATGGAGGACAACATTGAAGAAGCCCTTTTTGAGACCGATGTCTCCGAGCAGACAAGTGAGACTGCCATTGTCAAGAAGAGCAAAGGCAAAAAGAAGTTATGTTTAAAGTACCCGGACCTGTCGGAGTGCCTCGTAGGAAAAATGGGGCCTTATTTCCACAAAGTAAGTGTAAAGTACCTGCTAGCCATGTAGAAGATCAATTACGCTTTTATTCATGCAACCGAACTTGGCCGGATGAGAACGGAATGGGGGATTCCGGAAAATGTTAAAGTGTGGATACCAGTCAATCCGGAGACGCCAATGGATTGCAAACTAAGTGAGATAGTTTTCCACACAGAGCTATTTAACTGGGGGCTTAGGTTTCCCTTGGACCCAGAGATAGTCAGATATTTCCATCTGATAAAGCTCTACCCAAGCCAACTGAGCCCTAATGCCTGGTTCACCCTCATGGCCTGTATCATGGCCTCCAGGCTCTCCGAAATTTCTATTCCGATGGAGCAATTTGCTGCTGTAGCCAGCCTTTGCAGAAACCATATCATCCCATTCTATCACTATAACATGGGTGACAATTACGTAGTGGTGGACGACTTGCTTGAGTCAGAGGAGAACTGGAAGACTCAATTTATGTTCATCAGTGGTGCTTGGGAGAACGGGAGGAAGATTAAAGCTAGTGATAATCCAAGCATGCTTACCAGCAGATGGAGGAGTACAAGTAAACATTTAATCACATTTTTTCTTATGGTAACTTTGTTTGTTTAATTTCTCTTCTTTTGTTTTTTGGTAGTGCTGCCTAAGGAGTTCAACGACTACTTAGAGGCGGGGGAGACTACTTGTGCCAAGCTAAATGCTTGGCTGCTGAGAAATGGGGAAACCGCTTCCACAACTGTTTTACCGGAGGCAACTTGACAAGATCCCATCTCTGGAATAGAACCGGCCAGAAGGACTTGTCTTGGAAGGAATTAACCACTCCACCCCCTCTGGGGGTGATTCTTCAGAAGACTGATGGAAAATATGGAAAGTTGGCCTTGCCGGGCAGATCTAAAGCCCCAAGCAAAATGAAGGGCAAGAAAGTCAAAGCTAAGCAAGATGGGGCTGAAGTCAACCCAAGTGATGTTGAGGAAACTGCCCCTGCAAGCCCGGAGGGGCAGGAACTAGGAAGGATCGATGTTGCTTTGCTACAAGTGGTAGAGAATGAGAGTACCAAAGAGGTGGTTGGATCTCCAAAGCCCTCAAAGGATCCCAAGAAAGACAGAAAACGGGGAGCAGAAGGTGGAGATAGGGAGGCCAAGAAGAAGAAAACCTCCAAGGGAGATGAAGTTGCTCTCCGGGCTCCGGAGTCTTTCCCTCCGGTTGACCCAACAGACCCAACTAAAGCAGAGGAAATCCCAAGTGACTTCCACACCGGAGAAGGCGCCAGAGGGGATATCAACATCGATGGAGTAGACATCAGTGGGCACCAAGGGATTGGTCTTTACTTCAATGACCTTGAGAAAGATGATTTTGCTGGTCTTTACCTCCCCCCAAGCTCTTCGAACATGATCACATTCAATAATAACTCTTTTTATGTTTCAGGGGAGAAGGACATGGTGACCCATTCCTTGTTGAGCAATATGCAACCGGTGCTCAACTTAGAGAAGCATGTGTGAAATCAGTCAGCTATCATCAACACACTCACCTCTGATAAGGAGGGTTTGTCTAACAACCTCCTTACTGCCAACCAGAGCATTGAGGCATTAAAGAGAGAAAATGAAGAGTTGAAGAGGGGGAAGGAAAATTTGGCCACCAAGTCGGCCACTTCGGAGAGGGTTGTCGCAGAACTTCAATCCAAGTATTCTGACTTGGAGAAAAATCTTTCTACTTCGAAAGAGGAAGTGAAGCCAAAGACAACGTTATTCAGACCCTGACAAATGACAAAATATCGCTTGAAGATGCTGTGTCCCGGGCTAAGAAAGAGAAAGATGACTTGCTAAAGGAGCAATATAATACAATCCAAGCTATGATTAATGTATATACCAACGATGTGATAGACTCCCAAGAACAAAGATATGATGAAGTCAAGTCAGACATGGTCCTACTCTTTCATCAAAAATTTCCAAAGAGGACACTTGGGGACTTATGGCGATTCGTGGAACACAAAGACCTTGGTCACCATACTATGGCTGATGGTGATAAACATGGTTTCTGAAGAGGACACATGGGGACTTATGGCGATTCGTGACTTCACTGATGAAGATCAGAAGACCGGAGAGAGTCCAGATGAGGAACCCACCGATCCTAAGAAGAAACCAGGTGAAGCTGGACATCTAAGAACTAAAGTCCTTAAAATACCAACTATCTTTTAATTTTGTGATCGAACTAAAGTCCTTGGATGGCCAAGGAATTTTTTGTAATCGTCTCCGGCACTTTTCCGGGAAAACATTTTCTTTTAAAACTTCAAAGTCCTTGGATGGCCAAGGCATTTTATATATTTAATATCATTCCTCCGGTATCCACCGGGCAATTTTATCTTACATAATTCTTACATCGTTCTGTAGTTATTTAATTTTGATGGCTTGTGTTCAAATGGCCTTTAGTTATTTCATAAGTGTTTTAAAGTGAGAGTGTTCAAATTCTCCGATGACATATGTTTAAATAGTCATCACCTCATCGAATTAAATCAAACTGCTAGTCAAACCACTTCGAATTTTTCAAGGTATCAAATTTTATTAAAAACCTGGACACCTCATTAAAACCTCCCCGCGCCACCGGGATAGGAAAGAGTATGCCCCCAAATATTTATATGGACTTTAAACAAGTAAATATTTACATAGTCTATTCTAAATACAACCGAAGGTGTTCTATATTCCAGGGGTGATTCAAAATCCTTCCATCTTTATCTTTGAACCTGTACGTCCCAAGCTTAAGCTTTTAACTGACCATATAGGGTCCTTCCCATGTTGGAGCTAGTTTGCCGAACTGCATCTTTTTTGGTATGCAGGAAGACTCTTCGTAGCACCTTATCACCTATTTAAAAATCCCTCCTTTTGATTTTAGAAGCAAACCTACTTCTCATCAAACCCTGATAGTGTGTGACTCTGAGGTGAGCCTTAACTCTTCTTTCCTCCATTAAATCAAGCTGGTTTCTTATCGCCACTTCATTAGCTTGTTCAGAAAAATTATGGACTCGAAATGAAGGGAGAGTAGCCTATATGGGAGCTATAGCCTCCATCCCATATACCAAAGGAAAGGGAGACTCTTGTGTTGCAACCCCAGGAGTAGTTCGGTACGCCCATAATACCTCTTGTAGATAACTTGGACATTTCGCAGCAGCTCCCTCTAGATTCTTTTTAAGACCGGACAGGATGGTCCTGTTAGCCACTTCAACTTGACCATTTGCCTGTGGATGGAAAGGAGAAGAAAAACAATGTTGAATGCCTCTAGTAGCACAGAAATTCTCCATCTCCTTGTTATCGAATTGTGGTCCATTGTCGGTAGTTATCTTTTGTGGGACCCCAAATCTACAACAAATGTTGGACATGATGAATTTTATAACAACCCACAACGAGCATCTTGCATTATGGAGGGCCAGTAGTACCCAACCAACAAAACTCTTCTGGTTAGAGCCCTGAATCCACAATGTGCTGATCCGTCGCCATCATGTAATTCGGAGAGCACTATTTGGGACTCTTCGATCCCCACGCATCTTAAGAGAGGTTTACTAAAGGATTTTTTTATAAAGAACGTCTCTTAAGATGACAAAACCACGAGCCTTGTATTTTACCTTCCTTGCTATTGCTTTTTCCGGGGGCAAGATGCCATCTTAAAGATATTGGAGGAGAGGATATCTCCAATCTTGTGGTTGTTTTACTTGTATATTCAAGATCTCTTCTTCCTTATCCGGATTGATTTGAATGGCTGGGCACTCTAGCATATGAATCCAAGGGTAGGACTCAGTATAAGCTATGGTTTCTAAAGAGTCTCTGAGAAGAAATAAGTATTTAACCAACTGTTCCATTTTGGCTTTGGATTGACCTTGTGCATGATGGGTAAGAAGCTAAGAATCTCTCATTAACCTGACCCTCTTGGCTCCACAAATAAGAGCTAATTTCAAGCCCGTTATAGCAGCTTCATATTCGGACTCATTATTAGAAGCTCTGAAAGTAAAACAAATAGCCTAGTATATCTTGTCGTCGTACGTGATAAGGGAATCATTCGCCCGAATTAATAACAAGGAGTTAATTATGAATAAAAGGAAATTAATATGACTGTAATAGCATTTGTCGCTTATTAGAGGATAATTTGTAAGCAAAGTATTTAATGAAGGACCAAAAGAGAAATAAAACAAGTCCACCAAGGACATTAATGGGTCCACCCTTCACTATTATAAAAGGAGACCCATTATTCTTGGTAGGTGGAACATTCTACAATATAATATTCTCTTTCTACTTTCTCTCTCTACACTCTCAATTTAGTCACATCAGGTCCAAGATCCAATATTCTTCCTAGTCATTTATTCTCTCATCATTGGCGCCGTCTGTGGGAACCCGTGATACCAAAAACGAATCTTTTTCTTTGAAAATCGCGATATGATCTTAAAGGATGAATGATGAAGTTGTCGGAGAGAGGGTCGGGAGAGAGGTAGCACGAGCTGTTTTGTTATCTGAAGGCGAAGGAGCCCCGGGTCGGGAGTATTACGCCCAGGGTCGGGACAAGCGTTCGACTCTTTTCATGACCAGGAGACAGCTCCTGGAAGACATCGCGAGATTAAACACTGAGAGAGAACGGGCGTTAGACGAGAAAATGGTTCGGGAAGGAAAAGGTAAAGAACCACTCGCAAATAACTGCGGCGGAGGCAACCCGACTGCGGGACATCGCATCGAGGCCCAACTTGTTAGATATTATCGAGAGCCTCGTCCAGAGGACGGGTAGAACGCCAGAGAGGAGCGGTACTCTGAGGATAACCGCGGCGTCTCCGCCGATTACACTTCGGATGCGTCGGGAAGAGAGTACCGACGTCGGGAAAGGTTAACCAAACGCGCACAGAAAAACCGTTCTCGGCGCGACAGGGTGCCCCGGTAAAACTCTTCTAAGTACAAGAAAGGTAGCACCGAAAAAAGAACACCGACGTCGTTTGAGAAAGAAGAAATGCCAGTAGGCAGCAGGGAAGAGCGGGTAGCACTGCCTCAGGTCCAGTGGCAACCTTCGAACAGCCAGAACCAAGGGTACCGAACTAGCAGCCAATTTATCAACCCTAGGATGAAGGTCTCTACGGGATTCAGACAGAAGGGATCGGAGGCGGAGCGTCTGGATTCAGGGTGAATTGGCGAGCTTCGTCGTTGTCCGACGAGATATTATCGGGGAATCTCCCGAAGAGGTTTGATATTTCCAAGTTGGAAAAGTGTGACGGAAAAAGGGACCTAGATAACCACTTGGAGGCTTTCAAAAACTTTATGTTGAGTTTCGACAACGACGATAAACTCCTATGTCGGGTGTTTTCGATAACTTTCCGGGATCGGGTGTCCAAGTGGTACAACCAGTTACCACAAGGTTGTATAAAAAACTTCGGGATATTCTGGACAATGTTTCGACAGCATTTCGTCGGAAGCAAGAGTTTCCGAGCGAATGGAGACACCATCATGAATTGTACGCAGAGGTTGGGAGAGAACATAAGGGAATATACCAGGCGTTTTATTGACACTAAGACCGATCTGGACCATTGCGAGGAAAATGTGGCGCTAACCGCGTATCTCTTGGGCTTGCTCCCGAGACCGATGAAGCAAGCGGTAACTAAAAAGCAAGCATTTACTTTTTCCGCCCTTCCGGCTCAAATAGAAAAACAGAAACTGATCGAAGAAACCGAGGCGTCCGAGCTGGCAGCGCAAATTCAGCAGAGCGCGCAAGAATCGGTCGTGATAAGACAAGGGGCTCAATTCAGCTACGCTCAGCAAGCCCAGCCGGTCAGCACGATACCTCCGACCCAATCCTTGCCAGCCAAGCCTTCGGTCCCCCCAAGTCAAAAATCAAAGCAGACGAATCAAGTGGTTTCGCGACTCATGTCTAACAAATGGATCTGACCCGCTTACTTTGCTGACTTGACGGAATGCGTATCTTCGATCTACGAAAAGACTAAGAAGAACGGGATGTATCGGAGGCCTTTCCCTATACCAACGTCTCGAGAGCAGCAGAACAACCGGTACTGTCGCTACCATGAAGACGTAGGGCACGATACTAAGGATTGCATTGCCCTAAAAAAATAAATACAAATGATGATAGAGCACGGGAACCTCCTAGAATACGTGAAAAAGAAAGCTCAACAGAATACCGAAGTCTGAAACCACCATGACCATTTCCGAAGTCACCGACCCGTTTGACGTTTCAACCGAATATCTCAACCCAGAAGCGAATCGCAACATCATCGGGATCATTGAAGAAGGAGCTGCGGGAAGTATTGGGAATGTGAGAAACCTTTGTAAAATTTTCGAATCATTGACTATTTTTTGTGGAGATTCTATGGCAGGTACCACACATTCCTCTAGGAAACGACATATCGTGAATCTGGCTACGCAGTTGGAAGCCCGGACCTATCCTCACTCAAAAGGTATCCCTTCACCGATCCTATATTTTGACGACGACGACATGAGGGATATAGCCGTCCCTCATGAAGACGTCATCGTTATCGGGGCGGCCACTGCGGGGGAAGAGGTCCGGCGTATTCTGGTTGATACCGGTAGCTCGGCCAATATAATCTTTGCATCCACCTTCGTAAAGTTCAGGACACATCCGGTCATTATGCGATCAGACCGAACCATCGTGGGGTTTACGGGTTCGGAAGCAGACGTAGTAGGGGAGTTCGAGGGTATCGTTCAGCTAGGTCGCAGACCGTTCAAGAAAGAGGTCACCGTCTTATTCGTGGTGGTAGACGCCCCGGCTTCTCACAATGTTATTTTTGGCAGATCATGGTTATCACGAATGCATGCGGTATCATCCACAGTTCATCAATGTTTGAAATACGTGGTCGGAAACAACGTGGGCATAGTCCGGAGCAGCCAAAAAGCGACGCGGGAGTGTTACCGAGCGGCTTTGGAACCCAAAAAGGATCAAGAGATGGCACAAGCGCGGGACTAGCAATTAAAGGGCTTCCCTCAGGGTTGTTACCTGTTGATGATCCTAAGGAAGCTCCCGGTTTCTTAACCACCAATGAAGAATGTGAAAAGCACACATTTACCAAAGGGAAGGTCCTGCAGATCGGAATCTGGCTGTCGCCAAATTTCAGGGAACGGTTGTTGTCTTTACTACAGGAGAGTTTAGATTTGTTCGCATGGTGTTCAAAGGACGTGACGGGAGTTCCAGAGAACAACGTGGTTCACAATTTAACTATCAACAAGAACGTCAGACCCATTTCGCAAAAGCGTCGGGCCTTTTCCCCAGAGAAGGCAGAAATCATTCTGCGAGAAGTCGAAAGGATGATCAGCGTCGGACACATTAAGGAGTCGAGTTACCCGCTCTGGACATCCAACACGGTCCTGGTAAAAAATAAAAATGGGAAGTGGAGGATGTGTGTGGACTTTACCGACCTCAATCGGGCATGTCTGAAGGATCCCTTCCTTATGCCGAGGATCGACCAATTGGTGGACTCAACGTCGGGAAACAGACTGCTGTCATTTATGGATGCGTACGCAGGCTACAACCAGATCAAGTTGCACCCAGCAGACCAGGAAAGCACGACGTTTATAACAGGCCGAGGCTTATATTGCTACAAAGTCATGCCATTCGGTCTAAAAACGCTGGAGGGACTTATCAGAGGTTGGTTAGCAAAACCTTTGATTGTCAGATAGGGCGGAATATGGAAGTCTACATCGATGACATGTTAGTAAATAGCGGCACGGATGAGGAGAATCTCGCAGATTTGAAGGAAACTTTCGACAACCTCAGGGGAATAAATCTCAAGCTCAATCCAGATTAAAGTTCCTTCGGGGTAAGGTCGGGCAAGTTCCTGGGTTTCTTTGTAAGCGAAAAAGGAATTGAGGCCGACCCGACTCAACTCCAAGCTCTTACCGACATGACTCCGCCTAAGAATATCAAAGAAGTCCAGATATTAACCGGGCGCCTAGCGGCTTTAAATCGGTTTATCTCTCGTTCATCTGACAAGTGTGCTCCATTTTTTCAGGCCCTCAGAAATGACAAAATTTTTGTTTTGACAGCGGATTGTAATGCGGCCTTTTTGGGAATCAAGACTTATCTATCATGTCCAAACCTTTTCACAAAGCCTCTGACAGGCGAGACTCTTTTCCTTTACATAGTAGTTTCGAATTCCGCGGTGAGTGCGACATTGATCAGCGAGTCGGGAGAGGCCCCTAAAGCGGTATATTTCGTGAGCAAAAGTTTATTGGACGCAGAAACACGGTATCTAAGGCTGGAGAAGATGGCCTTCGCATTAGTAACCGCGGCGCGAAAAATGCGGCCATACTTTCAAGCGAACCCTATTATCGTCCGTACCTCGTTTCCACTCAAATACGTTCTTCAGCGCCCGGACATGTCAGGGAGAATGTCTAAATTGTCGGTCGAGTTGGGCGATTTTGACATCAATTTTGAGCCACGGACGGCCATTAAAGGCCAAGTTCTAGCTGATTTCATAGTAGAATTTCATTCTGACCGCCCAGACCAAGATGCATCCTCGGGAGCAGCCGAACCAAATGAATGGACCGTCCGCACCGATGGGGGATCGAACGTAAATGGCTGCGGAGCGGGCGTACAGATAGTCACCCCAACGGGCATAACTATGCATCAGGCAATCCGATTTGGCTTTCCCACTTCTAACAACGAAGCCGCGTGTGAGGCCGCCCTGGCCGGTATGCGACTAGCATAGGTATGTGGAGCTAGGCATGTACGTCTCGTTAGTGATTCTCAACTTTTAATAAATCAAGCCTCGGAAGCCAGAAAAGAACATCTGGTTCAGTACTTAGCCTCATTAAGGGTGTTAGCTGCGTCATTCGTTAAGGTAACATATGAACATGTCCCAAGTTCCGAGAATGTGGTAGCCGACTCTCTAACGTCGGTCTCTTGCTCAACCAACTACCCATGGATAACCGAACAAGAAAACCCGTCAATCATAAAGAGGTAGAGCTGGATAATCAGCCCGAAATCGCTTGTCAGGTGTCTTCGGTAACTATGTTGGATTGGAGACGGGACATTATTGCTTTCTTAGCCGAAGGTTTATTACCAGACGATGGCGCGTTGGCCCGAAAGGTGCGCAACAAAGCCTGAGGCTACGTTTTATTGGGCGACGTATTATACAAAAAATCGTTCAGCCCACCCTTACTAAGGTGTTTGGGGGTGAATGAGTCGCTGATCATTGTGTCCGAGTTGCACAACGGGGAGGGCGCGGCCGAGTGTGGTTACAAGGCCTTGATAAGAAGAATTTTTCTTGCCGGATTTTATTGGCCAACGATAACGACAGATGCTCAGCAGATAGTAAAAACCTGTGACCCTTGTCAAAGATTTGCGAACGCAATAAACGTGCCTGCGGCCCCTTTAGAATCTATATCTGAAGGATTACCCTTTGACTGATGGGGAATCGATCTTGTAGGGCCGTTACGAATGGCATCTGGTGGGAGACAAACGATCGTGGTGGCCGTAGACTACTTTTCCAAATGGATTGAAGCCGAACCTTTATCCGCCACCAAGACTAAGGACATCGTCAGATTTATCTGGTCCAATATATGTTGCTGGTTCGGGGTACCCCAGAAGCTCATCATGGATAACGAACCCCAATTCGATAGTAGAGAGATACAATCTTTTTGCGCAACTAACATAATTAGGTAGTGTTTTTCCGCCCCATTCCACCCTCAAGCGAACGGGAAAGTCGAAGTTACCAACAGGACAATTTTGGACGGCCTCAAAAAGAACCTCGAAGGAAAAGCTGGTAAATGGCCAGACTATTTGCAGGAAGTATTGTGGGCTTACCGAACTACACCTCGAACGGTGACTAAAGAATCGCCTTATGCTCTGGTCTATGGCATGGATGCGGTCACTCTGGCAGAATCTATCTTTCCCTCCTCCAGGATCGGTACCTATGACGAAGACGCAAATGGAGGTAACCGACGGTTAGCCCTCGACCTCATAGAGGAAAAACGGAACCGTGCCCAGCTAAATTCTCTACATTATCAGACCTTAATGAGGAGTCGGTATGCGACTAAAGTACGATGACGGGAATTCAAAGTCGGTGATAAGGTTCTGAGACGAGTTTTTCTGCATACCAAAGACAAAAGCCTCGATAAGCTCGCCCCAGACTGGGAAGGGCCATACGAAGTGATAGAGAAGGTCAAGAGCGGGACTTATCGGTTTCAAGATAAGCTCGGGCGTTCATTAAGGCTACCATGGAACATCGAACATCTGAAATTGTATTTGGAGTAATTTCATATTTTGTAAACTCAGACTTATTCGTGTAAATATTTTTTGGGTCGGGGATGCACTCTTTCCTACCTCGGTGGCGCGAGAAGGTTTTAATGAGGCATCGATAACAACCGACCCCTTTAATCGAATTTTTTTTTTGCCTTTCCATCTTTGAAGTGTTACTGACGACTCTGTCAGCTGACGAGCTGATCGACGAATCTTTCTAACAATCTTGACTACTTTACAGATCCTTCATCGGTTTTTAAGTTTTCGAACTGATCTATATCTTGAATTCCCGACCCTACGGGAAAATTTTCAATTTTACATTGATTAACAGAACCTTCATCGGTTTTTCAGTTTTCGAACTGATCTACATCTTGAATTCCCGACCTTACGGGAAAATTTCAATTTTACATTGATCAACAGAACCTTCATCGGTTTTTCAGTTTTCGAACTGATCTACATCTCAAATTCCCGACCCTACGGGAAAATTTTCAATTTTACATTGATCAACAGAACTTTCATCGGTTTTTCAGTTTTCGAACTGATCTACATCTTGAATTCTCGACCTTACGGGAAAATTTTCAATTTTACATTGATCAACAAAACCTTCATCGGTTTTTCAGTTTTCGAACTGATCTACATCTCAAATTCCCGATCTTACGGGAAAAATTTCAATATTACATTGATCAACAGAACCTTCATCGGTTTTTCAGTTTTCGAACTGATCTACTTTTCAGTTTTCGAACTGATCTACATCTTAAATTCCCGACCTTACGGGAAAATTTTCCATTTTACATTGAGCAACAGAACCTTTATCGGTTTTTCAGTGATCAAACTGATCTACATCTTCAATTCCCGACCGTTATATTTTGACCAACAGAACTTTCATGAGTTTTTTTTAGTGACCGAACTGATTACATCTCAAAATTCCAACCCTCACATGGATTTATAAAACCATTATAGAATGCAACATTCACAAAAATATATAAGTACGAATGAAATATTGATTGTCTGGAAATTTTGTTTACAGAAAAGGTTCATAGGGGATTCTGCAGTCCCCACACTAACAGGTCTTAAACAACAAAATACAAAAACATAAAAAAACAAGGACGTCGGGAATCACTCATCATCTTCCTCTGACTCGGTGTCGTCTGATTCGTCGTCTTCACAAACAACACCAGAAGGGCGGTCATCTTCCAGAACGTCCAGCCACATCGACCCGAGGGGAAGGTCAGGGAAGCGATGATGAAAAGACAGCTTGTATGCGGCCTTGGCCTTGGCCGTCTCCTTCTCCATCCACTTCTTGCATTTTTTAGTAAAAAAAGTGTTAGTCGCCTTGGGAGAAGTTGGAGAGCTGGTTTCTCCCATATAAAGAAAATGGGCTTTGCCGCGACGTCGGGGCGGAAAAAGGGGCGGAGCAGCGTAAGAATTGACTGATGAAGGCGTCGGACGGTTTAATTGAGCAATGGGGGAGTGCGGAGAGCTGCTGCTAGAAGGAATGACAATGGGCTCTAGGGTTCGAGCACCAGATGGTTCGGGCAAGGTAAAGGACTCAGCGGGGATTGGGTCAGCAAGAACAGGGTCGTGGGGCTGCGGTACAGGCGTGAATGGCTTGGTGTCAGGACTCCAAATTAATCCCACGCGTTGGCATTCTTCAGCACGGTCACTGATGCTAGCGCAGTCTACAAATCCGAACACAGGTTCTTTCTTCTTTTTGGGTTTTGGTTTCTGCTTCGGGTACCTATGTCTCATAAAACAAACTCTCTCTCTCTAGAAAAATCTGGACAGCACTTTCTCTCTCTAGAACGCCTCTGAGATCAATTTGTATTCGTGAGGTATTTATAGGCAACCTCACCTAGCCGTTGCATGTACGGGGAAGTCCAAGCGACGAAAATCAGTGGGAAGTCGAAAGGACTCCTTAAGAGACTGTGCTGATAAGCACGCTTTGAGTTATCGGGCAACACGTGTCGTTTTTCACCTGACACGCACGTTAAGCCTATACTAGCCAACACAGACGAGGACCCTAGATGGGCCACTTTAACCCGATTCACTTCTCAAAGCCGGATTACCGGCCTGGGCCCATGGGAAAACCCGCCAAGGGGGATCGGAAGCAGACCCAGGGTAACTCATAAACAGCGTCGGGACTACATTTAGTTGCAAGAAAGTGTCTGAGCCCGGTTGCCTAATAAGAATTAGAAGGTCGGACATCAGTTGGAAGAAAGTTTCCGCGCCCGATCGCTTAATAGAGACCTTGAGGTTCGAACACACTGAAAAGAGAGGGTCGGGTCCGGGTAGACCAGTCATCGGTCCAGAGGGTAAGAAACGGCGGCGTTCCGAGTTGATCCTTTTACAAGTCTTCGTTCCCGTTGCTCTCGAAGAATGGGGGGCTACTGATGAGGGAGTAATTTGCCAGAATTAATAACAAGGAGTTAATTATGAATAGAAGGAAATTAATATGACTTTAATAGCATTTGTCGCTTATTAGAGGATAATTTGTAAGCAAAGTATTTAATGAAGGACCAAAAGAGAAATAAAACAAGCCCACCAAGGATAATAATGGGTCCACCCTTCACTACTATAAAAGGAGACCCATTATTTTTGGTAGGTGGGACATTCTACAATATAATATTCTCTTTCTACTTTCTCTCTCTACACTCTCATTTTAGTCACATCAGGTCCAAGATCCAATATTCTTCCTAGTCATTTATTCTCTCATCAGTACGGAGAGGTTAAACATATCCCAGCACCACAACCCATGGTACTTGATCCACCGTCAGTCTGAACATCCCATATTTTTTTATCTTTTTCACTCGTTGCTTGCTTAGTACCTCTGTCTAAATGGAATTCAACCAAGAAGTCAGCCACAGTTTGAGCTTTGAGTGCCCTTCGAGGGGCGAATTCAATATCATAGTCTTCCAGATCCACTGACCACTTGGTCATTCTGCTTGAAATGTCTGCCTTTTGAAGAATGTTTTTCAAGGGAAAAGATGTCCGGACGATGATCGAATGAGACTGAAAATAGGGCCTCATTTTCCTAGCAGCAATTACTAAGGCCATTGCTAGTTTTTCAAGTTTCAAATATCTTTTTTCTGCATCAATCAAGTTTTTGCTGATATAGTATACAGGTCGAAGATAATTATCCACCTCCCTTACTAGCACTGCACTTAGGGCACATTCAGAAACTACCAGGTATATGTAAAGCGTCTCTTCATCAACAGGTTTAAACAAAGTTTTAGGGGAGGATAAATGCTTTTTAATTTCATAAAATACCTGGTCACACTAGGGAGACCAATTAAACTCTCTTTCACTTTTCAAAGTTTGAAAAAACGGGGCACACCTATCCGAAGATCTTGAGATAAAACGGTTTACAGCAGCCGACCTCCCTGTCAATCTTTGTACTTATTTAATATTCCGAGGAGGCTCCATTTGCAACAAAGCATTAAGCTGGTCTGAATCCGGCTGTATCCCTTTCTTACTTATCACATACCCCAAGAATTTTCCGAACTGCACTCTGAAAACACACTTCTATGGCCTAACTTTAAATTTACTTTCATTAAATTGGCAAACGTTTCTTGGAGATATGCCAAGTGTAGCTCTTCGTCCACACTCTTTACCATCATGTCGTCGATATAAACTTCCATATTTCTTCCAATTTGGTCAGCAAAAGCTTTGTTTACTAACCTCTGATAAGTATCCCCAGCATTTTTTAATCCAAACAGCATCACCTTGTAATAATGGAGGCCCCTACCAGTAACAAACGCAGTATGTTCTTGATCTTTCGGATCTACTCGAATCTGATTGTACCCGGAGAAAGCATCCATAAAGGATAGTAACTTGTTTCCAGATGTGGAGTCTACTAACTGATCAATTCGGGGAACTGGATATAGATCATTTGGGCAAGCTCTATTGAGATCTGTGAAATCGATACACATAAGCTACTTTCTATTTTTCTTCTTTACCAACACCGGATTGGCTGTCCATAAAGGGTATTGAGATTCCTTTATGTGCCCCATCTTAGTAAGTCGGTCAACTCTTTGAACTATGACAGAGAAAGCTCTCCGCTTTTGCACAACGGGTGTTATATCTTTCCGGACGGATAACTGGTATGATATAATGTCTGCTGGTACTCCGGTTACATCAGCATTGCACCAGGCAAAAACATGCTGATGGTCTTTCAAAAAAGCTAACATTTTACCCTTTAATTCTGATGTCATCTTGGACCCGATCTTGACACTTTTTCCTTCAACCAGAGAGTGAGTTTCAACTTCTTCAATAGGTATTAAAACGCCAGGGGTCTCTCTGGGGTCATCAATTTCACCCTCTCCCCCAGAGGGCCCCTCAAACTTCTAATCTTCACTGATCCGAACTGCTCCAATGTTCGAAGGGCCAGCGCTGTTGCATAACACTCCCTTGCCACCTTCTGACTGCTCTGGACAACTCCCAATTGTCCTTGTACAGCGTATTTCAAACATTGATGGACTGTTGACGCCACAACATGCATCCTAAAGAGCCAAGATCTCCCTAAAATGGCATTGTAACAAGTGGGACAATCCACCACGATAAAAAGTATCATGACCATCTTCTTAAAAGGGCCTTTGCCTAACAATACCTCCTCCTCAAACTCCCCGATCACATCTGCTGAGCTTCCAGTGAAACCCACAATTGACCTGTTCGAACGCTGAATCACTGATGGGTTCTTCATTTGTTTGTAGGAAGTTAAAAAGAGGATATTGGCTGAACTACCGATGTCCACCAAAATTTGCCTTATATCATTGCCCCCAATGGATGCTCCTATTACAACAACATCTTCATGGGGACCAGCTATGTACCTCAAGTCATCCTCATCGAAAAAATGAAGGGAAATGGGATTTGTGATTGATAGGAAGTCATGTCTCCTTCCAGTTGGGTAGCTAGAGTATGAACATGCCTCTTTCTCGATGAAGCAATTGGTGCAGTCATGGTGTCTCCCCCAAATATTGTAAGTGACTCAAAAAGGCTGATGAGGCCGGACACCGTCTTGCAATGCTCTATGATAACACCCACCTTGTTTCGAGTTGGATCAAGATCCAAATATTCTGATTCTACATCAAACCTTTCAATTATCACCATAGCCCCATCCGGAGCCGATGTCCCTCCATTGTTCGGGCCAATCCGATGAGCATTATCAGGTCTATTTCCAATTCTTCTTTTAATATAAGCCCCCAACTTCCCTCTCTCAATCAAATTCTTCACTTCCTGTTTTAGTGCAATGCAATCTTCAGTTGTATGACCAATATCATGGTGATACTGACAAAAACTATTATTTCGACTTTTCCTGGGAGATTGTAATGCAGCCGGCTTTCTGAAATGGACTTCGTCTTTTGTCTTATCATAAATGGTGGCTAAATTTTATTTCAATTCAGCGAACCACTCCGGTTGAACCCAAGGTCCTCGCTTATTTCTAGATTGTTGGCTTTGAGCTGGTGCAGCCGGGTGGGACTAAGCTTTAGCCCTGTTTTGACCCTGTCCGGCTTCCTTGGCCTTATACCCGGACTGATTCTGGTTTTGATTTGGTGCAGCTAGGCCAGATCTCACTTGTCGGTGCACTCTGGTTTCTTTGTTTCATCCACATTAATCTGTTTGCCGACTTGATTCAGTAAACCTCTCCATGCCATGGCTTTTTTCCTGGTTACTGAATCAGCCAAATTGCCAGGATTCAAACCCTACCTCAGAGAAGCTATTGCCACTTATTTAAAGCAATCAGCTAATCCATTTTTGGTGTTCACGAAACGACTTACGTAATCCTTCAAAGATTCATTTGGTTCTTGGGCACAATGGGTAATAGTGTCTTCATTGCCCTTTACTTCTTTACTTCCAACGAACTGTCTTCGGAAAGCCACCCAAAAAGTATCGAAATTCCTGATGCAGCCTTGTGGAAAACTATTATACCACTTCAAAGCACTCCCTGTAAAAGACTGGGAGAATGCTCGACAGAGTAGCTTATCATCATCATCAAAGTTCATCATAATTTTTTTGAATTTCTCCAGATGGTTATCCGGATCTTTACTACTATCATATTTTTCCATCTTTGTGCTGTCAAACCTCTTAGGAAGGTTTCCGGACAATATCTTGGAGGATAATGGAGATTGCCTTCAATTACGGCCACGACTGAAAACAATATCTTCGTTGGGAGTAGCAAAGATACCTGGCTCATCATTAAAGGAAAAAAGATCCATTAGTAATCGGTCTACGTGCCTTCGGCCATGGTCATGACTATGAGATGACCCTTTACCCAGATACCTCTTCAACCTTCCATGTCTGTCCCTTTTTCTTGAGTATTTCTTAACCAACTTCTGTTTCTTCTTAGAACGGCCTTCATCACTGCTGGATGACAGGGATTCTTCGATTCTATCTCCGTTTGAGGAGCTGCTGGAAGATTCTAAGTCTGAATCTGAGCTCTCCACCGGTTTAGACCGGTGAGACTTCTTCGAGCTAGCATGAGTTTTTTTAGTAATCACATGAGTTTTTGATGGCTCATGCTCTCTTGGATTGTCAGTATGGTGAACTGCTGACACTTTAGACTTTTCTTTCACATCCAATTCTGCCCTTTTTGCAGCCCTCAAGGCTTCTATCTCAACTTTTAGTCTATCTCGCTCCTCGATGGTATATTCATCATTTTCTCCCATCACTTCTGCCAAAGCTGGTGGTACTTCTTGCTCGTCCGGATTCATCCGAACTGATCTTTCTTGATGGTTTCGAATGCTTGATTCAGGCACCTTCTCCTCCCACTTTGGTCGCCAATTTGGTGGGGATAATTTTGGTCTGAGGGTAATTTAGTCAGATGTTTTGTAATGTTTCAAGGGTATTTAATGTTTGGGTAGTTTGTAGTGAGAGATGTGAGCTGCCTGGTTGTATTAAATGTTCATTACTCTTATTAATGAAAGTGGTTGGGTATGTATACCCTTAATTGTGGGCCTCATGGGTTTTCGGGTCAAACTCATGAAACCGGGTCGACTTCAAAGGCCCATAAGTTTATTAAGCAGGTTGATAATTAGCTTAGTCATAAAGTAATTAGTTTTTAATACTTTAGTCCTATTCGGATGGTTCAGTGGGTGGTTTTTGTCCGAAATGCCCCTGTCCGGTTTCTACAGTGAGTGGTGAGAAAATCCGGACTCATCAATCTTCACGAGATGTTATATGCTTATTGAACGACACCTCCAGTGACAACCTCTTGAATCAACTTTTGCCTTGGTATACAAGATATATGCATTTACTCTTGCATAATCTACTTTCAATCTTATAGAGTACTTAATAATTTCGAGGCTCACAATGATAAAGCCAAAAGAGCATAAGTTGATTTAATATAGGAGAGATGAACAAAAGCACATCTATGTTCACTCAATTATCAAACCTTAATGAGGAGCAGATATGCAACTAAAGTATGACACATGAAATTTAAAGTGGATGATAAGATTTTAATTTTTTTCCTATATACTAAAGAGAAGAGGCTTGGGAAGTTATGACCAAATCAGGAAGGGAAATATTCATTAGTTGAAAAAGTAAAGCCTGTGACGTTTTGTTTGGAAGACTACAAAGAGAAACATTTTCAACATCTTTTTTATTGGAAATGACTTTTTTTAAGAAAGCGAGTTGTATATGTTGGATTCAAAGTGATCTTGGTTATCACTGTAATCACCGGTGGAATACTATTTCCTCTCTTGGTGACACAAGAATGTCTTAGTGAGGTATTTACCTAACCACCTATTATAACTATTTTATTTTTACCATTTCTTATTTTTCTTTAGTTCTAGGAAATTCTGAACATACATTGATATCATTTAGTTGGTATTAAAAAATTAATTTTAAAAAATAGAAAAAAAACTTCGAAAGTCAGACAGAGATCGATTACCTTCGGTTTGACAAAACCGAAAACTAAAATTCTAAATGGATGACATTTTATACGGTGAGAAAGTATAATTTATATGATGACTAGTTATAAATGGAAGACAATCTATATGGTGATTAGGTATAAATGGGTGAAATTTTTTATAGTGGCTAAATAAAATTTATACAGTGACTCATTCCAAACATGTGATAAAGTTACATGGTGATTAATTTTAAATGGTATTAAGATTAATTTGGTGAATAAGTGTTGAATAATGAAAGTTCAAAGAAAGGTTCAGTGATTCTTAAATATCCAATTGAAAATTCTTCAGTTACATGGAATTCGATAGGCAAGAATAACAAAAGTTAAAACATAGTAAAGAAAGTATTTCACTCTTAGTTACTATTGTCATCGTGAGAAGAACTTTTCGAACTACTTTACTAGGAACTTTCATCCTTCTCGTCCTCCAGAACAATGAGAACCTTTATTTTCGGTCTCTTCGGATTTTTCACTTTCTTTTGAATCCTAAGGTTCGTTGGAAATGACTTGGATAATATCTGGTCTTTGGGGACCATATCCCAGTAGTCATTTAAATTAAGATCCACAAACTTGTTGGGAAAGTCAAGAACTAAAGCAATTCTAGCATATTTTTCAAACTGCCTCAGAGTTTTAAGGGAGTTGCTAGCACATTCCTCAATATCATCTATTTTTGCTTTGTCTGCTTGCGCCTTAATTTATGTAAGTATTCAATAGCCCTTTCTTAGGTCGCTTCACTCTCTTTGAGTAAACCTTCGAGCGCATCAAAGTTCGGTTGCTCATATTTAGGATCATCTTTTTATTTCTTTTCTATTTCCCTTTTCATTTTTCATAATAGCGTCGTGGAATTCAGCTTTCTCCTCTTTTGAAGGCATTATATATTCTAACGAGTTTAGTTCGAGTAGGCAGCTAATTTTTTTATTGGCAGTGAATTCTCTTTTTGTCGATCAACCATTACTGCATCATGTTTTTCTCGAAGAGATTTAGCCCTCTTGACAAATATTTTAGAATTTTCTCCGAATTATCTCGTATTCTTTTCAAACTCGGCTAGGGCGAAGACCATGTTATGGAGAGTAAAGAAAAACTCATCTGAGGAGAGTGATAAAAATGTTACTTCTTGGGAGGTGGAATGTTGTGCATTGTTAATTAATAATTGTGGTGTTTGAGTTTATGGCGGAGTGTTGTCTGCTTGATCAAGGTTTTGTTTCTTGAACAAACGGTGAGTTAGGTTTCAAGGGATGGATGTATAAGTATCTCTTTATTAACTTTTGAGAGTGTTTGAGTAGGATTTATGGAGAAAATAGTCACAATTTGTTCTAGAATAAGGTTTGTCGATTTATCAACATCAGATGGTTTTTTATTCTTTGAAGTACCTTTCTTCGAATTAACTTTATTCTTCTTAGTACTAGCAGAGGCAGTTGATCTTGGACAATATTGTCATCTTTGGAGTAATTCTTTCATCAATTTTCTTCTTGTCATTCCGGTCAGCACTGTACTAATCTTTTTGTTTATATGGTTGGGTGATTCACCTTGATTTTTCCTCTTGACTTTGTGGCTAGGAGTCATGTTCCTTTCAGGGAGGATAACTCGAGCATCCAGGGCTTTCAATCGTTTTACAATATCAAACAGGCTAGGAAGTACCATCAACTCTTCTGACGAAAGGGTAATTTCAAGGTGAACCCTCATAAGTGGTTCTGATATATATATATATATATATATATATATATATATATATATATATATATATATATATATATATATATAAATAATGGGTCAAAACATAGGTGGAATTTATTTGACCATTTTTATTTAACCTCTCAATTTAACCGCGTAAAACTCTCATTCGCATCCGATATGTTTTTTTTGAAACACTTGGATATTTTTGTAGAATTATAGTTAGCTGAGATGGGTAATAAATTTTTTAAAAAACAATTTTAACAAAGACTCAGCTTACTTGTACTCTTCCATTTTAATTAGAGCTTTTAGGGGTTCACTAATGAAATTTATTTCTCATTTTCCCATTATCAGCTAATGTAAAAAAACTTTTGCTTCCATGTTTTGTTTGCCGCGAGGAGGTTGTTAACCACTTTTGATGTGTTCCCTAGATTGATATAGTAGAAGAGGAGACATGGATTCTTCGAAAAAAAGATATTTACTATAAATTCTTCCATCAGATGCTCAATTTTAGATAACCTCGAAGCTATGATGCACGATAGCAGGGAAAACCACAAGTCAATTTGAAGTACCAAACAATGGTGGGATTCAAAGGGAACCGAATACCCCAGTTTAAAATATTTGGATACACAACCAATTTATCTTTTCCGTATGAATGAATCATGAATCCCCCATTACCTTCAAAATTTGGTTGTATTGGATTCTGCCACGTAGTCGTATTAAACCTTTTGAAGTGCTATAAGATATTCAGGAAGCACTTGGTCAAGATTTTCTCCAAGAATTGTAGTTTTCTGAGAAGGATGGGTAACATTTTCTTTGTATTCCTTCTTTCTAGGCTTCAAATTATTCTTTGAAGCTTCTTCATGAGATTCAACCATAATGGTGTCATTAATGATCTGCACTTATTTGGTCACCAACTCTTGACTTGTGCACTTTAGCTACTCTCCGTAGGATTCATCAAGGAGTAGAGGTGGATTATTTTGAAAGGTCATTTCTATGTCTTTAAGAATAGAAGACTCTGGTGGAGGGATAGTTAATAATAAATGAACTATCTATAAATATGCATAAATGTTCCCTTTCAATTTCGTTGGTCCCTTTAAGGAAGGATCAGGCTTAACCTTCTTTTTCTTCTTATTTCAAATCAAATGAATGATGTATCTTTTTGGAGGAAGTTTGGGGAGAGGTTTTTTGTTAGTTTCACCCATAGCAAGAAATTAGGACTGTCGGGTGGAGTTTTTAGAATAATATTTTGGATGTAATTATGAGTGGTGCAAATAAGGTTTGGATGAAGATTGAGGATTAACTGGTTGTGTCTGTTTCTTTTTCAAACGCCTGGAGCCGTAGGTAAATGTTTGAAAATTTTATAAAGGTTGATCGTTCACTATCCCAACATCTTCTCTCTCATCAACCCTTTAAGAAATTATTAGCCAATTTTAAGTTTTTATTATCCCGAATAAGGATAGAAACAGGGTAAAAACATAGTTATTCTAAATAGATTGTTCGAATAACTATGAATGGAGTATGAATACTCATATAAAATTCGAATATATTTTGGACATGAATACTGTTTATGCTAGAATGTGGCCGAGAACTGGGTTTCATGATGGTGATATATGTAAAAATTCTATTTGTCTCTATTTATCTTTAGAATTAGCAAATGGTAGTTTATGAGAGCAAAATGAAAAATTTATAGAAAAAGGCCTAAAATCCAATAGATACTTATTGGAAAGTGTAAAGGTCTCGAAAAATATCGAATATACGTGTGAGAAGTGGCAAGACATAATGCACAATTTACGAGGCCACTGACATTACTCACAACCAAGACGGAAGGTAAAGTCGTTTAATCCAAGGTAGACAATCGGGTCAAATTCGAAGAGACATATATTATAGTCCTCCTTCAATAGTATGATTTATTCAACCAACATATTGGTCCAATGCAATAAAATAGTTTATATTCAATATGTAAAGCTGACTATAGTGTATGAAAACATGAAGGGTACGTAATGTAATACATTGTAAATATATTTAAACTCAGTAGAATATTAGGGTGTAGTAGCCAAAGGGAACCATTAACATGGGCCTAACAAGTAACTATCTTGATGGGGACATCCAAATATATCTAATTGAAGACCAACATAAGACCATGAAAGTACCAACTATTCGAATTGGTCTTATAATGCGCTCAATAGCAAGGGATCTTCCTCGAGATTTCAACAAGGTTGTGGAGAGCCTTATAAGCCAAATAAAACATGAGAAAATGTTATTTTAGTTGTTAATCGAGCCTAATTGATTTTATACATAATAAAAGCTCAAGAAAGCATTCAAAATCATTCTTGAAGATCGGGTCGAAAGGAACGAAAATGAAGCTCCAGATCTTTAAAATAGTTAGTTTGTTATACTATCTTTTGATTTACTAGCTGTTATTTTTAGGTTGTTAAGATTTATCTTAATTTGCTAACTTTTAGCTAGTTGTTAGGATATTTTTATTATTTACTAGCTGCTATAATATCTTTTTATATGCCATTTTTAGTATAGTTTTTAGGATTTTTGGTTGCTTTTTCTTTAAATAGAAGTAATCTCCATTGGAGAAATCATAGTTAATCAATTGAAAAATATCAATAAGAAAAATGAGTTTTTACTCAAATATGTTTCCGGGACAGAGTTATCGTTAAATTACTCTGGTGAGAAGCTAATTTAGTTGATCCTTCATTCTAATTTTATCTGGGATAAATTCAGATTTTGAGTTCTGCTTATTAAATATTTTCCACCATCTTTGTGGTGCAGCTCGATCCATCATATATCTATCATCATCTTCCATCTGATTTTGTTTGTGAGTGTTCTCTGAACTGTAACAAGTCAAACCAACACTTCATCCATCATCATATAAATCATTTGAATTTGTTAAAGTTGTGAGTGTTCTCTGAACATCAACTTCTATAATCAAACCATTTTCATGCGTACAAAATTTGGTATTAAAGCCGAAAATTTGTTATCAAGGTCATATCATCCTTACACGCAACTGGTTACAATGGAAAAAATAATATTGATACTTTTTCTCAATTATCAAGGTCCATTATTACAATGGAACCCCAATATGCTCTGTTTAATCAAAATGAGAGTAGAGATTCGAGAGGAAGAGTACAAGAGGGACAACCAACAAGGCCTAGGAATGTATAGGTAAAGATAAAACCTCACATATTCATTGGAAAATCAGATCTTAATGTCTACATGGATTGGGAAAGAAGCATAGAGTATATATTTGATTATTATGGATATATTAAGTAAAAGAAACTTGCCATAGCCGCTGCACAATTTTTTGAGAGTGCTTTTATTTGGTGGGAAAGAGAAGTAGCAGAAATAAGAAGACAACGCTACAGAGCCATAGACTGTTGGGAGTATATAAAGTTTCTTTTAAGGCGAATGTATATACCTGCTCATTACCATTGTGATTTACTAAAACATTTTAGAAAGCTATCTCAAGGATCAGAATAGTTGATGAGTATTTTGATAAGTTTGAGTAGCTCAAAAATCGTTTGGAAATAGAAAAGTCTAAGGAGTCGTTAATGGCCTAATTTATAGATGGTCGGAAATAAAATATTACAAGAAATATAGAAAAACAACAATATAATGAGTTGTATGAAATGTTCTATATTGCTGTCCAGATTGAATAGCAACTCGAGCATAAAAATACCATCACCAATCGGAGTAGAATAATACAAACATGGACTCAAAATAATAACCAACCATTTGATAAATTAAAATTAATGGAGATAGATACAAAAAACAATGGCAAAAATATTGAAGTTCCAAAGATGACGTGGGCATTATGCTAGAGATTGTCTAAATAAACATTTCATGTTTATTACTCCAAGTGGGGAATATGAGTCACACGATGGATGTGAAGATGAAAATCATACCATGAAGAGGAAACTGTGTATCCAGATGTTGGTGATTTATTGGTAGTAAGAAAAGTCCTAAGTGCAATGATTCAACTCGAATAAATCATCCAAAAGGAGAACATCTTTTACACTAGATGGACTATCAGTAAAATGGTATGTAATCTAATCATAGATTGAGGTTTTTGTACTAATTTTGCTAGAAATTTTACGGTGGACAAATTTTGGTCTTGCAAAGACTAAATATCCAAGTCCTTACAAGTTATGATAGCTCAATGATCAAGCTGAATTAAGCATCACGGATCAGGTCACTATTCCATTCAGCATAGAAAAATATCAAGTTGAATTTCTGTGTAATGTAATGTCTAGGCAAGCTGTACACCTACTATTAGGTAGACCATGGTCGTTTGATCGCGAAGTGTATCATAATAGACGCACGAATATCTACTCATTTGTGCATAATAATAAGAAGATCAATTTAGCACCTCTTAGCCCACTAGAAGTTCATGAAATAATACAAATGACTAAGGAGGTCGAGATAAGTAAATCAAGCCTATATATATTTTCTAATGCAATTTTCAAGTCCATGAGTGCTGGAAGCAACGTACTAGTAATTTTATTCAAAGAATCTTTAAGTTCTACTGTTAGCATACTAGAATTACCAAATGTAGTGAAAAATGTTTTGAAAAAGTATGAAGATGACCCAAACCTTGGATATATTTACAAGGAGTGTTCTAAAGGGGCATTTGGCTTGTTCTACAAACATGATGAGTTCATTTTTACAGACAAACGTTTGTGCATTCCATAAGGTTCTATTCATGATCTCATCTTAGAAGAAGCACATGTAGGAGGTCTTTTGGGTCAATTTGGAAGCGATAAAACCTTAGTTATTGTTGGTAAGCATTTCTTTTGAACTCACTTCAAGAAATATATGGAGAGATTCTGCAACCGTTGTATTATTTGCTCAAAATAAAAACTAGATCCTATCCTCATGGTATTTATCTATCATTTTCAGTTTCTATTGTACCATAAGTCGATATATCTATGGATTTTGTGTTAGGACTTCAAAAAAATGGAAACAAAGACTCTATCTTTGTTATGGTGGACATGTTCTCAAAGATGGGACATTTTATACCATGTGTTAAAGTGAATGATACTTCTCAAATTGCAGATTTTTTCTTCAAATATGTAGTGCTTTTACATGGAATGCCAAGGACTATTATCTCAGACCAAGACATCAAATTCCTCAGCCACTTTTGGTAAATTCTTTAGAAGAATATGGGGACTAAACTATTGTTTTCAACAACTTGTCATCCCCAATCAGATGGTCAAACTGAATTGGTACACTGTACATTATCTACTTTACTTGGACCTACTGTGAGTAAAAATCTAAACAACTGGTTGGAATGTTTGTCATTCATTGAGTTTGCTTATAACTATGTTACCCATTCTGCTATTAAATTGTATCATTTTGAAGTTATGTATGGATTTAAGCCTTTAACACCGTTAGACTTAGCCTCACTACCACCATCAGAGTATTCAAGTCAAGATGGAATACACAAGGCTGAACTTGTAAAGAAAATACACCAGAAGGTTAAGAAAAAATTAGAAACGAAAACTAAAGAGTAAAAGTGTCAAACATATAAAGAATGCAACAAGTTAACCTCTAAACTAGGAGATTGGGTTTGGATAAACATAAGACTGGAAAGATTCCCCCAAAAATGAAGTTTTAAGCTTCTGCCTCGTGGAGATTCCTACAAATTAGAGCTTCTAGAAGATATTAATATTTTTGTAAGTTCTAATGTTTCTGATTTGTCTCTATTTGAAACAAATAAACCAGTTTTATGTATAAAACCTTTTCAAATAGGGAATGATGATGACATCGAAACATATCCAATTTTAGACCAACATAAGATCGTCAAATTACCAACTATTGGAATTGGTCCTATAACACGCTCAAGAGCAAGGGGTCTTTGTTGAGAGTTCAACAAGGCTGTGGAGAGCCTTATAATCTAAATAAAGTATTATCTAAATGATAGTTTAGTTGCTAATCTAGTCAAACCTATATTCTATATAATAAAATCTCAAGAAAGCATTTAGATGTTTCCAGAAGATCTGGTCAAAAGGATATACGAAAATGAAACTCCAGATCTTGAAAATAGTTAGTTTGTTAAAAATATCTTTTAATATGCTATCATTTAGGTATTTGATTAGGATATCTTTTGATTTACTAACTGTTATTTTTAGTTTTTTAAGATCTATATTAATTTTCTAACTTTTAGCTAGTTGTTTGAATTTTTTTCTCACTTACTAGATATTAAGATATCTTTTAGCTAGTTGTTTTTTCCCATTGTAGAAATAATAATTAATAAATTGAAAAATATCAATAAGAAAAACAATTTTTTATTCAAATATTTGTCAAAGACATATTTATTTTTGAACTACTCCAGTGAGAAGTGAGTTTAGTTGATCATTCATTCAGATTTTTGTCTAGAATAAATTCAGTTTTAAGTTTTGCTTATCAAAGGCTTTCCATCACCTTTGTGGCACAAATTGATCCATCATCTATCTATCATCATCTTTCATTTGATTTTGTTTGTGAGTATTCTCCGAACAACAACGAGTCAAATCAACAGTTAATCCACCGTCATACATATCATTTGAATATGTAAAGGTTGTGATTGTTATCCGAACAACAACATCTACAATGAAACCTCTTATGTTCATACATTGTACATTTACTATAAATAGGTGTACTATTTCTTAGAAATGACAACATAGTCATTATTTTGACATTTACTCTTGAGAGTTTCTCTCTTTAGAATAGTTAACTTGATTTCTCTTTCTATAAATGTGATCATCCCCTCCAACTATATTTTTAAATGATTTGTTTTATAGCTTATGGAGTTTAACTTTAATGTTCACTCGTATCATCCAATGCTCTTTACTAATGACATATTGTTTACCTGTACTCTCTGGAATAGTTAAATATCTTAACAATATTTTTTTTTGTCTTTTAAAAATTATGTGTAAATAGATAACTTTATTTAGGATAGAAAATTATGTGTTAACCTTTTGCGTAATTACGTGAAAATATATTACGGAATTAAATTTATGTTGCAGAATTAGTATGATATTGTGAGAATACTTTTGTGGTTGTGTAGTTACATTTTAACATGTTGCATAATTATGTGCAAATTGGTTAAAGAATAATGTTTTTGTTCTTGAATTAAAAAATATATAATTTGTTGTTAAATTAAAATATTCAGTTGATACTTAATACCTTCATATATTCTTTAGTTCTTATTCTAGTAACTTTTTTTTTTGTTAGGGCTAAAGAAGTTGATAATTTAAAATAGTATTTTGAGACATTAAATCCTTATTTGGTTGGTCATCAATCGTCACCTAGGTATAGTCAATGTTATCTCAACTATTTTCTCTTACTGCTACTATTCATAATTTCTTTATCATCTTATTCGAAATCCGAAGCATGCATTGATGACGTACATGAAAGAATTTTGAAGGATGAAAATGCTCAATATTTAAAAACAGAGTGCTTATGTATGCAGTGCAAGTTTATTAAATTTACATTTGCATGAATTTCTTAAAGAAGTCGGTAAAAAAAACACTTACCATCATAGAAACAATCCCACTTGAAAAGTACAGATGTGCGTACTTTATAAGTAAACATTATGGTTATGTTGCTTCTAGTCTACCTCAATCTTTGAAATATCTAATTAAAGAATTTTGTAGCCTGTCTATTTCATAATTATTTGAAAATATTAGTGTTTTGTTTATGAATCATATGTCAAGATTTACTCAGATTGTTTATGTTAGAATATCGATTTTTATCCTCATATGAAGAATAATATTTAAAAACATCAAAGAATATCGTACATGGATTTTTTGGTCATCTACTGAAATATTGTTTGAAGTAGAATCAGAACCGATTATGGTTATTGATCATTTGAATTAAAAATGTACTTGTGGAATTTGGTAGATTGAATGTTTCCCTAATTCACATGTTTCTGCTGCTATATTTAGTATTCATGGGAATCTTTCGACATATGGGGATTCATGTTATTGTATAAGGTTTTGTAAGGAAAGTTACTCTCTAGGCATATCAGTTGTATCTACTTCTGATAAAGCTTCAAGTTCAAATCAATATCATGTTGTTCTTCCACCTAGCTTGAATAGGAGAGCTTAAGGACCTAAAAGGAAACATATTTTATCCAAAGGTAAAGAGTTTTTTCATAAAGTAAAGTGTGGAACTTTTCAAAACATACACATAACCGAAGAACCTATGAAGAAAACATAAAATAATATTGTTTTGTTTTTTTAACTGTATATGTTCTTTTTATTCCATTTGTATTATGTTGTTAAAACAATTTGAAATTATACACTATTTTGTCTTTGAAAGTAACAATTATTACTTGAGTGCAAAGTTACGTTCATCTTGGTTGCGGAAAATACGGTTATTGTACAAGTCTAAATTGGGTGCAAAATTATATTATAATCGGTTGCAAAATTACATTATAATTGGTTGTGTAAAAATAATTTTGTTGCTTAAACACAATTTTGTTATGAAAAATATAAGTGTAATTAAGGTACGGTATTATGCTTAATCGGTTGCATAATTACGTTATAAAGGGTGAGTTCTTAAGAGGTACATCAAATATATCAAAATTCTTGTTACATACAAAATATTTTCATAATTCCAATAAGTGTATAATATTTTTGATACTAACACTGTATCTAATATTCTAGATACACTTATCAGAATTAACCAAACTAAGGCCCACTAAAGAAGAATTTATAATTATTCTATATATCTTATTGGAAATAACCCTATAAATTATTATAGTCGTGAAATAAAAAAATTTAAATAAAAAATAAAAGAAAATTAATACTTTAGATAAAAATAGTGTAGTTTAGAGATATACAACTTTTACAAAACAAAATATAGTTTGGATTATAACAGATGAGCATCTACCAACATCTTATCATATCTTCATGGTTAAGAAATAAACCAAATGTTTTTAACTCCTATGTTTAATACAATACCTTCTTTTGTTTTACGCAAGATATCCTTGAAAATGATTGTGGAAATAAAATGATTTTACTAATCTAAATTTTCAACATGATCATTAAGACTAACAAATTTTTTGGAGGTCTTTAACCTATTTATTATGGTCATTGTTTTTTGTTACCAGTTATTCGATTTGTTTTTTGAGGTATTCCTCTACATCTATATCTTCATATTTAGAAAAAAACAAGTTTTTCCATACTTTGGTTGCGAGATTACTTGAAATTATGTTGCAAAAATAAATTTTTAGATACGTTAAAATATGGTTGTGTAATTACTTGTTAACGTGTCGCGTACTATAAGTAACATTATTGTAGAATTAGTTGTTTATTAACTTATTTTATAAGATTTTTTTTGTGAGTTTAAATGTATTCGGATTTCTTGATATGAAGAATCCTAATTCTTTTGATATTTTATTTTATCTACATTACAAAGATAATATACATGTTGATTAGTATTGATTATTAGTTGGGTGCATATATATGTGCAATTAGATTGTGAAAAGTGTTTTTTATGTTTAAAAAACAAATATAAAATAGGTATGGAAACTGACTGTTAGTTACAGGCGTCAGAAATAGGTGTAACTGGGATACAAAAATGGTTTTTTATGTTTTGAAAACAAATAATAAGCGGATCAGGAAACTGACTTTTAGTTAAATGCGTAAATAAGTGAAATTTGGTTGCAAAAAATGTTTTATATGTTTGAAAAAAATAGAAATAGATTCTTAAAACTTCGAGTAAGTTGTGTACGTAAATAAGTAGATTTTGGTTGGGAAAAGGGTTTTTTTTTATGTTTTTTCTAAATTAAGTATGAAAGCTGCTACGGTTGGATGCGTAAATATGTTTAATTTTTGTTGTAAAAAAGTCTTTTAGTTTTGAAAAGCATAATAGAAACTGGATTTGGAAATTGACTACTACTTAAGTGCATAAGTAGGTGTCATTCTAATGTGAAACAATAAAAAAATAAAATCATTCTAAACCTTTAAACAAGTATACAAGTAGTTTTTAAGTTACTAATTCCATTGTTTGTCACATAAAATACATATGAATAATTAGAACCAAACAAAAACAATTTTTAGGTCATGCATGTTATTTATGAACACAAGTGAAAAAAATTAAGATGAGTTCTTCATGAAAACCTGATTTAGTAGTTGCACTATATTGAAATGCTACAGAATTCACTGAAGTTGTTACAAGATTATGTAGTTTGAAAGATTTAAGGGTATCAATTTTATAGATAAAGAAAGAGAGAGAATGGTTCACGAGTGTGAAAAAGAAAGTGAGAGCGTATCATTTTTATGTTTTCGTACCTCAATGAGTATTGTTGGAAGAGTTTATGTTTCATATACTTTTTGTCAAACTTAAAAATACGTGTGGCTATCAATGATAAGGGTAAAAACTTATGATCCACGAGTCGAACAAATAAACTACTAGACCATAATTTACTTTGTAGTTCCAATTTAATGTGTGTGCAATATTAAGAGTATCCGGTGTAATAAGAAGTAAGTAGGTTTAATATTAGTAGATTAATGGGATAGAATACCTCATTACGGGTTATCCATATAAACTCATTAACTATATGGGACCAAAAGCCCATTATCATTTATTATATAAAGAATTTAACCAAAAATTAGGTAACTTTGTTCATGATCAATTTTACATAAATACCCTTGAGATATATTTGAAAACATTAGTGGTGACCATAACGGGAGCCTATACAAGTACCAAATACAAGAATCCAAAACCATAGGCATGTTAGGTTTATCTTCGGAATCTAGTAGAAGATGGATCCCGAGATGCAGTTGGATCCCACGATAATTACAAAAGAAATCATGGTCGGAGAAGGGGCTGATCAATTGGCTTGGGAAGCTCCACCCCAACATCGATACAAAAAGAAGCAAGAGCGGTGGCTATTGGAGAGCGTCGAGATCGATTACGTGAGGAAATCATTTCTTTAAACTCACAAAAGGAAAAAATGATGCTTCAACCAAGATTGGGGAAGAAGGGGGTTCCGAGGGAGAAGACACTAAGTCCGATTATTTGAAAAATAAAAAAAGAGAAAAATATCTCTATAGTCCTTCATAATTTAGTGAGTATTTTATTTCTGATTAAGATGGGTTCTCTTCTTCTTCATATAAAGATCTGTATCACAAAAATAAAATAAACTAAGGTGGTAACCATTGTTCAAATAGGCATACCAGCCGATATTAAAGCTTGTAGCATGATTGAGAGTCGAACTCATCAACTAAGCAGGATCCTCCTAAGGGCAAGGATAAGTGGTAGCCGAGGGAAGGTCCGGACAACATCAAACTATAGTACGAATTTGGGAAGTCATGCTTTCTTAAAAGGGGGTTGGTGAAATAGAGTTTTTATTTCCAAGTAATTATCTGTTAGAAAATGTACTTTCCACAACAAGTAATTATCTGCTTATATTCTATTTGGGTACCTACTAGTGTGATTTGATATATCCAAAATGGAAGAGTTCGATGGAATAGAGATCTGAATACTCATTTAAACATGTTTAAAAACTTTATGATGAAAATAATTTTTATCTCGAGTTCTCTCTCAAACCTTCGAAGAGAGTGTTCTGAAGTGGTATAATCGGATTTCACAAGTACCTACCAAAGCTTTTGAGGTGTTGGATAATATTTTGTGGGTAGTAAGGAGATGCATGGAATAAAAACACAATAATCCAATGTTGGCAGTTGTTTGAGGAGAGTTCAAAAGATTACATCAAATAATTCAAGCTTACGAAGATTAACCAGTATGATTGTTATGAGAAAGTCATTATTACTTTTTTCAGGCTAGGGTTTCTCCCTGCATATTTGGGCTGATGAGATAACCAGAAAAAAACCTTGACATTCGGGGCTCTATTAGCTCAGATCGAGGAGCATATCAAAGTGGAAAAATCTAAGAGATTAAAGCTGACCCCACAATCTTCTACCCTTGTGTATCAACAGCAACAGTTCCAAAGTATTCAGCCCAGACAGCTACAACATTTTGCCTAAAAGGCACAGATCATATTCCGCCTGCATTCAAGGTAAATTAACAACTCCAAGTCAACATCATAGGCCAGAAAAAGGTCAATGTGTCCAACCCGATAATTATGTTAAATTGACAAAAAGAACTACTACTATTTTTTATAAGACACTGATTTTTGTTTTGTTCATGATTCCATTCCCAATTCAGAGTCTAAGGGAATGGTTGAATAACCGGTTTTGCAAGAATTATAGCAATGTAGGCTATGATATGAGAGACTGTATAGCACAAAAACATGAATTTAGACCCTTATTAACAACGGAAAGTTAACCACTTTTGTTAAGACTAGGGGGGGGTCCGCAATAAACTTTGGTGAGTAACCAAGCAATGGTCTCGAGGGAGGTGACCGAGATTGTACAAAATCAGTAAAATGTAATGCTGATAATCGAAGCCTTTAATAATTTTAATGTGGATGCAAAGTATTTAGACCCCAATCTTAACCAAATGAGTATCATATTAATTGACGGACCCATAACTAAGTAGAAAGTCAAAAATTTATGTGAATTATTTGAATCACTAACTATTTTGTGTAAGGATACCATATCAGGAATCTCTAACTACTCTTGAAATAAGTATGTTATAAGTTTAACAACCTAATTAGATGAGAGAATGCCAACCTACCTTTATCAAGATCTGTTGCCTTTTACCCTTTTTTATGATGATGAATTAATGGAAGTTCCTACCCCATAAGAATGTTGTGGTAATCGGACCAACTATTGAGGGAATTGAAATCTAAAGGATTTTAATTGATACAGGAAGTTCAGCAAACATCCTCTTGATGTCCATTTTAAAGCAAAATTTAACCCTCGTGTTATTCTCTAATCAAATAAAACTATAGTGGGGTTCACTAGGATCACTTTTGAGGTCATCAAATAATTTGAATGGAACGATTACAAGGTCGGGGACCTTGGAAGAAAGTGGTCAGAGTAATTTTTTATAGTGGTCGGTGGACCAAATTCATATAATGTAAGTTTTGAAATATTATGGTTATCGAGAATGATCGATCTTGCATCAATTGTCCATCAATGTATGAAGTATGTGATCAGAAATCAGGTGAGAGATTTTCGCAGTAGTCAAAAGTAGAAAAGAGTGTTATATTAATTCTCTAGCTCTAAAGATAATAAAAAGTAATGAAACAAAGAGAATAAAAATTATCATAGTCTACTTTAGAGTCAAATATTATGGATGATCCGATTGAGACTCCTAGTTTAATAATACATGATGAGAACATTGAAATTTATACATTTCCCAGCGAAAGAAGTTTGAAGGTCGGTGAATAACTTTATTTGGTGTAAGAAAACAAGTAATAACTTCTTATCAAGGAATTTGCGTATGTTTTCGTGTACCAAAGACATTATAAGAGTGCATACAAGTGTCATTTTCCATAAAATTGTTGCCCGGTCTAATTTACGCTCCATCATTAAAAACTAAGAGCTTTCTTTTCCAAAATAATACAACATAATTATTACAAATTTAAACATGACGTTTTCGAATGACCTTTTTCCTGTCCTTAGGACTGATCAACTTATAGACTCAATTTTAGGTAATAAAATTGTATCCTTAATTGATGAAGTTTTTGGATAAAACCAGATTCAGGTGGATATGAGGGGCATAGACAACACCATATTCATAATTAATTAATGGATACATTTCTACAAAGTAATATAATTTTGATTGAAGAATGTCGGAGCTACTTATCAGCGCCTAGTCAATAAGGTTTTTCCTAGCTAGATCGGGAGGCATGTAAGAGTTTTTATTGATGATACATTGGTAAAAATCATGACTGATGAAGAGAATTTCTATGATCTAGAGGAAACCTTTTACAACCTAAGACCATAAACTTGAAATTGAATCTAGAAAAGTGAATTTTTGGGGTTTAATCTGGAAATGTTTTAAGTTATGTAGTGATAAAAAAGGAATTGAAGTTGACCCAGTATATTGAAATTCTCTAACTGTCATGGATCCCCATCAAAAGGTATTAGTTTTAAGCGGGAGGTTGGCTACTTTAAACATGAATACCTGAGTATAGTGAAATGCTCTAACTGCCATGGATCCCCTACTTTAAAAGGTATAAATATTTCAAGTCTTAAATAAAGAAAATCCTTTGAATAGGAATCCATAATATGATGTAGCTTTTGTCAAGATAAAAGAACGTTTATCATCTCTAGAAATTTTGACCAACCCAGCGGAGGGAGACAATTTATTTATTACATCGTAGTATCGAATTATGCAGTAAATGTAGTCTTAGTCTAAGTGTTGAAAGTTATCCATGCCCGGTGTATTATGTAAGTAAAAGTCTGTTAGATGTTGAATAAATGTACTTAATTAGAAAAGATAGTCCTGGCTCTAGTGGTAGAAACATAAAAAATGAGGCCATATTTCCAAGCCTATTATATTATTGTTCGGACTTCTATTCCTCTGAATAATATATTACAAAGGCCTGATATGGTGTGGATAATTATCGTCTGAGGGTAGGCTTGTAATTTGGTTGGTGTTTAATAGTAGTATGTGGGTGTTATGAATTTAGTGAAGAGAGTAGAGAGATAATTAAGCTGGCTGGTTGCAGTTAATTCTCATTACCCACACTTAATGCAGGTGGTTGGGTATTTATACCCTCATGTTTGGGCCCTTATGGGCTTTCGGGTCATGTTTAATGGACTCGGGTCATGTTCAAAGACCCATGAGCTCTAAGTAGGAGAGCAAGTAGCTTAGTCAAGTAGTGTTTAGGTTTTTTAGTACTTTTGTCATAGTTCGAACAGTCCTATGGTCAGAGCGTTCGAAGTGATCTGTCCGGTCCGGAGGCCTTGGACCGATCTGTCCTTGTCTGGGGAGCATGCAGAATTCGGACTCATCAGGAGCCCCTTTTTTAGGTGTTTGTGCAAATACTCTTGTCAAAGACCTGAAAAACAGTCCGACATCAGGGGTAGTTTTAATCCGGACAGGTCTATCAATTTGGGTTATGGGTTTATCCGGACAGATAAAGCTTCACGAATTCAAAACGGCTTTTGCCAGAGTTCGTAGGACACGTGTCGCTCTCTGATTGGTTGCTTCAGCCGTTTTTTCACCTTGAATTTCGAACCCACCTTCTTCGAAAAGCAACCTCTTAATTAAAGGTGGTGACATCAGTGCTGTCTTTTAATCATTGCCAAACTTTTCGAATTCTCCTAGGAATCAACTTCCTTTTTCAGATTTACTATAAATACAAACTCACTTTCTACTGTTTTACCATCTCCTTCAAATTTACTCTGCAAAATCTCTCAAAGCTTTCTCTCTCTAAAGCAAAAACTTTGTTTGATAGTTTATGTTTACAGCGAGGAACGCTCTTGTCAAAGGCGGGTGGCTCAACCTTTCTGAGTTAGAGAAGGCTAAAAAAGTTGAAAGAGAAAGACGAATTGCGGCAGGGCTACCCACCTCGCCTGTTGATAGACCAATCACCCCTGCTACAGAGTCAGATCGAGGCTCTTCTTCTTCCAAATGCACTAAGCCTAGAAAACTATTTCAAACCAACCTCTCCCCCATTATCTCTGGTTCCTCAGTTCAAGAATCGGAGTCTGTTGTCGAGCCAGGAGTTACAGCCACTAGCCTCAAAAAACCCTCTCCCTTCATAGCAATAGGATCGGATACGGAGCACTCTCATGAGAAGCTAGTCGATAGGAGGAAAGGCCGGTTGGTTAAAGGCCAAGGGTCTAAAAACACTCCCTCAAGGTCGGGGGCAAAAGACAGCAGCACCGGGTTAGAGGTGCCTATTAGAGCCCCCAAGGACAGGCTGTCCGGACCGGAGGGCTCCAATCCAAGTCTTCAACAAGAAACTTTTATTCCAGACACTCTACCGGAGAGCAGAAATCAAATGGGCATTGAGGCCCATCAGTCCGGAGACAAGGTTGAGTCAAATTTGAACCCTCCCCCCACTACAACTGCTGAAATACCTTCAACAATTATGGAGGAAGTGATGGAGGACTCTGTTGAAGAGGCCCCATTTGAGTCTGAGCCCTCCGGTAAGACCAGTAAAGAGATAGTTTCCAAGAAGGACAAGGGCAAGGAGAAATTGTATTTGAGGCATCCGGATCTGCCGGAGAGCCTAGAAGGAAAAGTGGGGCCTTGTTTTCACAAGGTCAACGTTAATTACCTCCTCTCCTTACAAAAAATCAACTACGCATTCATCCACACTGCTGAGCTGGGCAGGATGCGTACGAAGTTGGGCATACCAGAGAATGTAAAGATCAGGATTCCTGTACACCCAGAGACCCCCATGGACTGCAAGCTGAGTGAAGTGGTTATGTTCACAGAGCTATTTAACTGGGGACTCAGATTCCCACTGGACCCGGAGATAGTCAGATACTTCCATCTGATAAAACTCTGTCCAAGCCAACTGAGCCCCAACGCATGGTACACCCTCATGTCTTGCATCATGGCATCAAGGCTGTCTGGGATCCCTCTGCCAATGGAGGAGTTTGCTGCAGTGGTCAGCCTTTGCAGAAATCACCACATCCCCTTTTACCATTTCAATATGGGGGATGACTTCAAGGCTGTGGACGATCTGTTGGAGGCGGAGAGGAACTGGAGGACCCAGTTCCTATTTGTTAGTGGTGCCTGGGAGAACGGCAGGAAGATCAAATCCGGAGAGAACCCAAGCCTCCTCAGAAGCAGGTGGAGGAGTGACCGTAAGTATCCTGCCTTATATTTTTGTCTCTTTCTCTTTAGACTTAGTTTATACTGATTGATCTTACTTTTGTCTTAGCAGAACTGCCCAAGGAGTTTAGTGACTACCTGAAAGCCGGGCAGGTTACTTGTGGCAAGATTAATGCCTGGGCTGCTGAGAAATGGGGGAACCGATTCCACGCTGCTTTCACCAGTGGCAACTTGGCAATGTCTCACTTGTGGAACACCGCAGGTCGGAGAGACTTGACTTGGGAGGAGCTCTCCACTCAGCCTCCTTCGGACGTTGTTCTTAAGAGGACCCATGAACTAGATGGGACACTCTTCCTGCAAGGCCGGGCCAAAGCCCCGAGCAAGATGGAAGGCAAGAAGAAGAAGGGTAAGAAGGTGGTGGGTGGTGCTAACTCTGCTGATGCTGAGAAGGATGCTCCAATAGACCCGGAGGGGCCAGCCCAGAGCCAAATTGATGCTGCTCTCTTGGAAGTGGTGGAGCAAGAGACTGAAAAGCAAGAAGCGAACCTCCCAAAACCTCCAAGAGCTTCCAAGAGAAATCGTAAACAGGGAAGCGAAGGCACAGACCAGGAGGCTAAGAAGAAGAAGACTTCTAAGGGAGACGAGCTTTCTCTCCGGGCTCCGGAGCCTTCTTTTCAAGCTGATCCTACTGACCCAACGCATGCCGAAGAGATTCCGGGTGACTTCCACACCTATGAGGTTGAGGGGGGAGATATCAACATTGATGGAGTAGACATCACCGGTCTTGGTGAGCTTGGTGAATACTTCCTCAATCTCCCCAGAGATGACTTTGCAGGGCCTTACCTTCCTCCGAGCAGCTCCAACACGGTCACTTTTAATGGTAAGACCTTTATTGTTTCTAGTGAAAGGGATGCTATAGCCCACTCCTTGTTAAGCAACGTGCAGCCTGTACTTGTGTTGGAGAGACAGGTTCGGAGTCAGGTAGACATCATTAAAGACCTTAAGTCTGACAAGGAGAAGTTGTCCGATGACCTTCGCACTGCCACCTCCAATGCTGGCATGTTAAAGGAAGAAACCGAGGAGTTGAAGAGAAACCAAAAGGCAAGCACCACAAAAGTCCCCACTTTAGAGGAAACCATTAAAGATCTCCGGGAGAAACTGTCCGGTCTGGAGAAAGACCTTGCTACCTCAAATGGAGAATCCAAGGCCTAAGACCAAATCAGTGTCCAAGGCTGCCGAGGAGAAAACTACTTTGTTAAGGGAGCAAGAGGCTAAGATCCAAGTCAAGATCGATGCTTATGCCAACCAGATGATCGAAAGCCAAGAGCAAATGTTTGCCAAGGTGAGGTTTGACATGGTTCTACTCTTCCATGAGAAGTTTCCGAAGAGGAACCTAGGGGACTTATGGCTTCATGTTGAGTCTGATGACCTCTCGTATCATACAATGGCTGATGGAGACTTGAAAGGTTACTTTAGCGCTTCCACATCCGATGATGAAGAACATACCGGGGAGAGCCCAGATGAAGAGAAAGACGATCCTAAGGGAAAGAAGGTAGATGAAGGTGAGCCATCTTCAAAGGCTCAACCTTAACTTATGATTTACTTTGTTTATTTTTTATCCAGACTAAAGTCCTTGGAAGGCCAAGGTATTCTTTTTGTAATTGTGTCCGGTATATGACCGGATAGGTTTTTTGTTCTACTTTGACCATTCAAAAGTCCTTGGAAGGCCAAGGCACTTTAAGTTATTTCAATGAATGTTTCTGTTTTGCACAAATCTCATCTTCTTTCATTGTTTGTTCCAATTTGATGGCTAGAGTTTAAATAGCCTTTAATTATTTCATAGTGAGAGTGTTTAAGTTCTCCGGCTAGAGTTTAAATAGCCCTTAGTTATTTCAATCCGGATAGTATGACAAAGGACAAAACATAAAACACTTGGAAAATTTTTAAGAAGGCATCAAATTTTATTCAAAAGCCCGGACACCTCATTAAAACCTCCCCGTGCCACCAGGGAGGAAAGAGTATGCCCCCAAATATTTACATGGATGTTTAAACAAGTAAATATTTACACAAATGCTACTCCAAGTACATTTGGAGATGCTCGATATTCCAAGGATGAGTCAAAACTCTTCCATCTTTGTCTTCCAACCAATATATTCCAGGTTTAATTCTTTCAACAACCATATACGGACCCTCCCAAGTTGGGGCCAGCTTTCCGAACAGCTTTTCTTTAGTGTGTAAGAAGACTTTCCTTAATACCTTGTCCCCCGGTTGGAAATCTCTTCTTTTAACTTTGGAAGCAAACCTGCTTCTCATCAAGCCCTGATAGTGTGCAACTCTAATGTGAGCTTTAACTCGTCTTTCTTCTATCAAATCAAGTTGACCTCTGATTGCCACCTCGTTAGCGTGTTCGGAGAAGTTGTGAACACGAAAGGAGGGGAGAGTTGCTTCTATGGGAGCTACTGCATCCATCCCATAGACCAAGGAAAAGGGTGACTCTTGTGTTGCAGACCCAGGTGTTGTACGGTAGGCCCACAAGACCTCTTGTAGATAACTAGGCCACTTCCCAGCAGCCCCTTCCAAATTCTTCTTTAAACCGGATAGTATAGTTCTATTAGCCACTTCAACTTGCCCATTCGCTTGTGGGTGGAAAGGTGAAGAGAAACAATGTTGTATACCCCTTGAGGCATAGAAGCTCTCCATTTCCCTATTGTCGAACTGTGGCCCATTGTCTGTTGTTATCTTTTGTGGGACACCAAATCTGCAACAGATGTTGGATAGAATGAATTTTATAACAGCTTTTGATGTTGTCCCTGCTAGAGGGGCTGCTTCGATCCACTTTGAGAAGTAGTCTATGGCCACAATTATAGTTTTGCGTCCTCCGGACGCCACAGGGAGAGGCCCTACTAAATCCAATCCCCATCGAGCAAAAGGAATAAGCTCAGAAATTGATTCTAAAGGAATGGCTGGGACATGAATTTCATTGCTGTACCTCTGGCATGGGTCACACCTTCTTACCAATTCCTTAGCATATTTCATGATTGATGGCCAATAGTAACCGGACAGTAAAACTCTTCTTGTTAAAGCTCTGAACCCACAATGGGCTGATCCCTCACCATCATGCAATTCGGAGAGGACTACTTGAGACTCTTCATCCCCCAAATAGCGCAGGAGAGGTTTACTATAAGATTTTTTATACAAAACTTCTCTCAATATGATGAAACCACGAACCTTGTGTTTCAGTGTTTTGGCTAGTGACTTATCCGGAGGCACGACACCATTGGAGAGATATTGTAGGAGAGGAAACCTCCAGTCTTGAGGTTGTTTCACTTGTATTTCAAAAATTTCCTCTTATTTACCCTTACTAAGTTGAATGGAGGGGCTTTCGAGCACATGGATCCATGGATATGACTCCGTATATGCTATGGTTGCCAATGAGTCTGCTAGCTCATTTTCTGCCCGGGGTATGTGCTCATAGACAACACCTTTAAACTTGAGTGCTTCATTCTTAAGGAGGAGTAAATATTTCACAAGCTGCTCCTTCTTAGCCTCAGATTGGCCTTGGGCATGGTGGATAAGAAGTTGGGAGTCACTTAGTAGCCTGACCCTCTTAGCCCCACAAATGTAGGCTAACTTTAAACCAGCTATAGCTGCTTCGTATTCGGACTCATTATTAGATGCCCTGAAAGCAAAACAAATAGCTTGGTACATTTTGTCACCATATGGAGAAGTCAAGCATACCCCTCCACCACATCCCATAGTGCTAGATCCACCATCTGTTCGGACGACCCATACCTTTTTATCTTTTATGTCAGTAGTTTGCTCCGAATCCCTGTCGGAGTGAAATTCAACCAAAAAATCAGCCACAGCTTGGGCCTTGACTTCTGTTCGAGGAGAAAAGTCTATGTCGAAGTCCCCCAACTCTACCGACCACTTAGTCATCCTACTTGAAATGTCTGCCTTTTGGAGGACATTCTTCAGGGGAAAAGAAGTCCGGACGATGATGGGATGAGCGTAGAAATAAGGCCTCATCTTCCTGGCAGCTATCACCAGGGCTAATGCTAATTTTTCGAGTTTCAAGTAACGTCGTTCTGCATCTATCAAACTTTTGCTGATGTAGTACACTGGATGGGGATGACCATCGACCTCCCTTACAAACACAGCACTGATGACACAACTTGAAACTGCCAAATATACGAAGAGTGTCTCCCCATCAACTGGCTTAAACAAAGTTTTGAGGGAGGATAGGTGCTTTTTGATCTCATTGAAAGCCTCATCACAATGTGGGGTCCAATCGAATCCCTTTGCACCCTTCAAGGTTTGAAAGAAATGGGCACACCTGTCCGATGACCTTGAGATAAATCTGTTTAAGGCAGCTAATCTCCCCGTTAACCGCTGTACTTCTTTAATGTTTCGAGGAGGCTCCATTTGAAATAGGGCATTAAGCTGGTCCAGGTCGGGTTGTATTCCATGCTCACTTATAATATAGCCCATAAACTTCTCGGACTGCACCCCGAACACACACTTTTCTAGGTTTAATTTCAAATTCACTTTTACCAAGTTGGCAAAAGTTTCTTGGAGATCGGACAAGTGCAATTGCTCATCCACACTCTTCACCATCATGTCATCAATGTACACTTCCATATTTCTTCCAATCTGATCAGCAAATACCTTATTTACTAATCTCTGATAAGTAGCCCCAGCATTTTTCAAACCAAATGGCATCACCTTATAGCAATGAAGACCTCTGTCAGTGACAAACGTGGTATGCTCTTGATCCTTCGGATCTACTTGAATCTGATTGTATCCGGAGAAGGCATCCATAAAGGAAAGCAGCTTGTTCCCAGAGGTGGAGTCTACTAACTGATCAATCTGAGGGACTGGATACAAATCTTTTGGGCAAGCTCTATTGAGATCTGTGAAGTCAATACACATGCGCCACTTTCCATTTTTCTTTTTTACCAGAACCGGATTGGCAGTCCACAAAGGATATTGAGACTCCTTGATGTGCCCCATCTTTGTGAGCCTGTCAACTTCTTGCATAATGACATCAGCCTTCTCTTTAGAAAAAGCTCTTCTTTTTTGAACCACTGGTGCTACGTCTCTCCGGACGGATAGGTGATGTGATATCACTTCTGGTGGAACCCCAGTAACATCAGCATTGCACCAAGCAAAAACGTGCTGATGGTTCTTCAAAAACTTTAACATTTCATCTTTCAAAACGGGTGGCATCTTAGACCCTATCTTGACACTTTTTCCTTCTTCCAGACAGTGTGTTTCTACCTCTTCGACCGGTATCAATACTCCAGGGGTCTCTCTGGGGTCATCAATTTCACCCTCACCCCCAGAAAGGCCCTCAAATTGCTATTGTTCGTTAATACGGACTGCCCCCAGCGTTCGAGGAGCCAGGGCGGTAGCATAACATTCTCTTGCAATCTTTTGGCTGCTCCGGACGACTCCAACCTGTCCCTGAACAGCATATTTCAAGCACTGGTGGACTGTTGAAGCCACTGCATGCATCCTAGAGAGCCAAGACCTCCCCAGAATAGCATTATAGCAAGTGGGACAATCCACCACAATAAAGAGTATTCTAACCATTTTCTTGAAAGGGCCCTTGCCCAATAGAACTTCCTCTTCGAAATCTCCGATCACATCTGCTGAGCTGCCAGTAAAGCCAACGATTGATCTGTCCGAACTTTGAATTACAGCTGGATTTTTCATTCTTTTGTATGTGGTTAAGAAAAGGATATTGGCTGAGCTCCCAGTATCCACCAAAATTTGTCTTATGTCATTGCCCCCAATAGATGCTCCTATGACAACAACATCCTCATGAGGGCCAGCGATGTCTCTTAAATCATCTTCATCAAAAACAATGAAGGGGAATGAGTTTTGTGACTGATAGGAAGTCATGCCTCCTTCTAGCTGGGAGGCTAAAGTATGAACGTGCCTCTTCCTTGATGAAGCAGTAGGAGCTGTCATAGTATCCCCTCCGAAAATTGTAAGTGACTCAAAAAACTTAATGAGTCCGGAGACCGACCTAGAACATTCCTCTATTGTACCCACTCTGTTTCGAGTTGGATCAGGATCCAAGTACTCAGATTTCACATCAAACCTCTCAATTATAACCATGGCTCCCTCCGGAGCAGCATTACTTGGACTAACCCGGTAAGTGTTGTCAGCCTTGTTACCTCCTCTTCTTTTGACGTAAGCCCCCAGCTTCCCCCTCTCAATCAAGTTCTGAACTTCTTGTTTCAATGCTATGCAGTCATCAGTGGTATGACCAATATCATTGTGATATTGGCAAAAAGAGTTATTGCGATGCTCTCTGGGAGACTGCAATGTGGCTGGTCTCCGATAATGCACCTCTTCCTTTGTTTTATCAAAAATGGTGGCCACACTTTCTTTTAATTCTGCGAACCACTCTGGTTGGACCCATGGCCCTCTCTTGTTTCTGGATTGCTGACTTTGAGCAGGAGCAGTTGGCTGAGACTGAGCTTTCGCCCTACCATGCCCTTGTCTGGTCTCTCTTGCTTTGTTCCCGGACTGATTCTGATTGGGATTTGGTGCCACTGGGGTAGACTCACCTGCCTGTGCACCCTGGTTTTCTTTGTTTCATCAACGTTTATTTGTTTTCCAACCTGATTCAGCAACCCTCCCTATGTCATGGCCTTCTTTCTGGTTATTGAATCAGCTAGATTGCATGGCTTCAAACCCTGCCTTAGGGATGTTATTACTACCTGTTCGAAGCAATCAGCCAACCCATTCTTGGTGTTCACAAAACGACTTATATATTCTTTCAAGGACTCATTTGGTTCCTGGGCACAATGGATTATTGTGTCTCCATTTCCCTTTAGCTCTTTACTCCCTACAAACTGCCTTCGAAAGGCTACCCAAAAAGTATCGAAATCTTTAATACAACCCTGAGGCAGGCCGTTGTACCATTTTAGAGCACTCCCCGTAAATGATTGGGAGAATGCCCTACAAAGTAGTTTATCATCGTCGTCAAAGTTCATCATGAAGTTTTTAAATTGTTCCAGATGGTTGTCAGGATCAGTACTGCCATCGTACTTCTCTATTTTGGTGCTGTCAAACCTCTTGGGGAGGTTTCCGGACAGAATTTTAGAAGACAATGGAGATTGCCTCCAATTCCTTCCACGACTGAACACAGTATCCTCATTGGGAGTTGCAAAGATACCTGGTTCATCGTGGAAAGCGAAGGGATCCATCAGCATCCGGTACACATGCCTCCGGCTGTGAGATGATCCTTTACCAATATTCTTCTTCATCCTTCCATGTCTATCCATTTACCTTGAATATATTTTTATCTGCTTTTGTTTCTTTCTAGTTCGACCCTCATCGCTGCTTGAGGATAAAGATTTTTCAACTCCTTCATCGTCCGAAGAGCTATCAGAAGATTCTTAGCTTGAGTCAGAACTCTCCACTGGCTTGGACCGGTGAGACTTTTTGGAGCTGGAATGAGTCTTTTTGGTGCTCATATGAGTCTTTGAAGACTCATGCTCTCTGGGGTTGTCGGTGTGATGAGCAACTGATGCTTTGGATTTTTCTTTCAGGCCCATCTTAGCCTTTTCTGCCCTCAGAGGTTCTATTTCACCCTTTAGCCTATCACGCTCTTCGATAGTGTACTCATCATTCTCTCCCACCACTTCGAGCAGAGCTGGTGGTACTTCTGGATTGTCCGGATTCATTTGGACAGACTTCCTTAGCTGGTTTTGAATGCTTGATTCAGGCACCTTCTCCTCCCACTGTGGTCGCCAATTTGGTGTGGATAATTATCGCGTGAAGGTAGGCTTGTAATTTGGTTGGTGTTTAATAGTAGTATGTGGGTGTTATGAATTTAGTGTATAGAGATAATTAATTTGGTCGGACTCATGAGGATATATCTAGTCAAATGACTAAATCTTCAGTGGAGCTTGGAAACTACGATATCGATTCAAAATTTAATATTATTTATTGATTTTTACTAACTGGGTTGTTTTTTTTCACTTTTTATAAAAATGAGAAGTAATTATTGCATTCCTTAATTTTGTGTACATAACTTTAAAACGACTTATATAACGTGACGGATGGATTAGTATATTTATCTCACTCTGCACATTAATATTAGTTCACACAACCTTTTAAGTTTTTTTTATCAAATTCTTCTTATTGATCAAAACGATGCAACATGCACCCAAATAGGTTTGAATAATGGTGGTAAAATAAAACAAGATCAACTGCAACACAAGTTTTGTATTTAAGAAACTCAAGCATAGAGTGGAAAAGCATATCACATTTACAAAAACTTAAGTTATCCAAACTCTTATAACTACCATATCACACAACCTGGGGTATACTATTGGAGTGGGCAAGCATAGAGTGGAAAATCATAAAAGTATAATATTTTAAGGAAACTACAAGAGCATCAAAAAAATGATTGCAAGTAAGGTGAGTGTCAAACATTTAAACCTACTATAATTTTAATAAACTTTCGAAAAAAATATAAAAGAATAGTGTATTAAAGCATTTCTTAAAATAGAAAAAGATAAAACAAAGAAAGACGACTATGGATGTATTATTTAGCAAGTGTACCAATTACATAGAATATCAAGTTCTTATTTATAGACAAACTATATGGGCTAATGAGCCTATACTTTATATATCTAATACCTTCTCTCAAACTCGCAATGCTTGCATTGTGAGTTTGTTACACAAAATAAAAATCAAAATTGCAGTAAAAACCAACCACCAAACTTCAAAACCATAATCGGTTAAAACCAAAAAAAATACTAAAATCAAAATCAAAACATCAAAACCCAAAATCGAACTCCAATCTCCAAACTTCAATATCCAATCTTTAATCTTCAAACTCCATTTTTTATTTCTACTCTAATCTCCAAACTCCAATCTCCAAACTCCAAACTCCAATCTCCAAACTCCAATCTCCAAACTCCAATCTCCAATCTCCAATCTCCAATCTCCAATCTCCAATCTCCAATCTCCAATCTCCAATCTCCAATCTCCAATCTCCAATCTCCAATCTCCAATCTCCAATCTCCAATCTCCAATCTCCAATCTCCAATCTCTAATCTCCAAATTCAAATCCAAGCGAATAAATGAAATCCAAACACCAAACGAATCAAAACGAATCCATACAAATCAAAACGACATAGCCTGATTTAAGCAATCTTCAGAGATATTCCAAATGTCAAATAAAATCAAAACACCAAACAAAATCAAATCGACGAAAGTCGATCTAAGCAAACGTCAGAAGAAATCCAAACGTCAAACAAAATCTAAACATCAAACAAAATCCAAACAAAATTTCAACGCCAAATACCCAAACAAAATCCAATCCAAAACTAAATTCAATACTAAATCCAAATACCAAATCCGAATCTAATTTCCAATCAAAATCAAAATCAAAATTGAATCCATGATTTTACCAACAAAAAACTGCAGTTTTCCAGTAACGATTTCTCCCGAACCATAGCACCAAATCATAATCCAACAGGTCATGTTGGAAAATTAGATATCCAACCCACTGTCCAAAATTCAGAAAAAATAGACACCATTTATTGAACTATTCTTTAAATAGTTTTCTTCTCCTTCTTTCTCATTATTTTAGAATCGGTCAATTTTTACTCTCTCAAATTTTTTTTCCTTTTTGTTAATCTTTGTTTACTTCTAAATCTCTCAACCTTAAGTTAATGTTTAATTTTACTTTAGAAGTATTAAAATTTGTACCCTCCATTTCTATACAAATGGTAAGAATGATAAATTTTGAATATAATATTTTCGAAAATATCAAGTTGTCTCATAGCCATAATAAAAGTACTAATTCTCTATTTAAGATTGAACCCTCTTTTGAATCTATATTCCTCCATTTTTTTATTGATGATGCTCCTCTGCAAGTATTATTTGTATCCAATTCCCATTTTTCTATGATGTTTGAGGCTTTTAATCATTTATATGGGATTGTTCACTTCAGAGCTCCATTTTTTTGGTTCTAGTACCAGATGAATGGGCTCCTAATATCACATCGAAGGCGACCATTTTTCTGAGTAACTTTATAAGTTCTTCATAAACTTTAAGCATGACCGCACATATGAATTTTTATATCACGAATGAAAACCATGGTAGAAAGAATAATCGAGAATTCCTAAAATATTGTGATTCGTTTTTACAAACCTAAATGAATTTGTTTATGCTTTAATTCATAAATAGTATTTTTTATTTTTATTTTTCGAAAATCCCTTTTTAGATCTCTCTTAGCCGAGATTTACTATATTTTTTTGAAAGACTTGTATATGCCTTAGTCAATTTGTATATGATACTTGGATAATTTTGAAGGCTATATTTATTTTATTTCGTTGCGTATTCCAACAATGAAAATTTGTTGCGTTGACGAAGGTTACCATTAGAACACGTAACCTTCTTTTACTATGGGTGTCAGTGCTAAGATCTTTAGAATCTTTTGGACTATAACAAGAAATGAGAGATGAAATTTGCTTACATCTTCGGATCCTTAGAATCTTTTGGACTATAACCTTCTTTTATTCTCGTAGTTGGATTTCTCAAAATAAACCGTTTCTCTTATGTTTTTGTTCAATTGTTGGTCGTGAGTGTTATCTTTATTTATATTCTCTATCCATATTATTTTTATATTAGGTGAGGTAATACAAAATTTTCATTTTATATGTCTAAGTAGCAGTATGCCATGGTGAGAATAAAGATTGAATTGAGAAGATTGAGAATATTGATCAAGAATCAACAGAGAGATTTCTAGGTAGTGAAAATAATCTTTCGCTTCTGATTATTTCATAGGTGCAATCAGCCTTTCGACCTCTTTAAATAGGCCTAGTGAGTTAGTTACAAGTTCGGTTACATAAGGGGTTTATTTACAGTTCAGTCCCTATTCTTCCTGTAAAACTTTAATCTTACTCTATATTAATAGAACTTATCATTCAAGTCCTTATTAATTACATTTAAGTCCCTAAAGAATATATTTTCTTATCAGTAGCCCCCCTAGTTCTTCTACAGACAATTTATAAGAACTATTCACTCTTCGAGCATTACTCCAAGTGAATAAAACTTCTTTCATCCAACCCCCTTCATTATGATTAAGCCTAATGACTTGCAACCTCACTTCGAATCTAAGAATAAGTACAAATAAACTCCCCATTTACTTCGAATCTACAACCTTGAAATACAACCTTGCCTCCACTTCGAATCTTCTGACTAGAGATATAACTTTACTTATGCTTCGAATTTTCTGACCCCTACTTGAAAGACTGACTAGACCATTCTTGATAGGTCTATGACACAACACGTTTTCTTCCACGATTCACATTCCACCCAATGAGAACAGTTCACTGGTTTTGCCTCTTCAAATTCTCAACGTCATCTTTTTTCAACTATAAATACTTAGCTCCACCTTCACTGAGAACTTTTTAGATAAATGACTTCTTTCCTAAGCCATCTTCATCTTGTTCTTCATCAACCTTCATCTTCATCTCCTGCTACGTTTCTCAGAAACACCACTTTGTTTAGTCACAAAAACAACTTCCCAGATCAGCATCTATTGTATGAGAAAATATCCCAAATACAAAAGATCTAAACCCAGAAAACCAAGAAACCCAAAGAAATCTCTCTTCCCTGGTTCTAGTAATCAAGTATTTGGTGCCTACGATTATCTTTGTATTGGAGAGAGAGCAGAAGAATACAGAGCTGCTGGGTTGATCTACAACGGTCCTCACTTTTCCTCTACCACCTTCAAATACGGTAACTTCGATCCCAACCTTGCTACTTCATCTTCACCCTTAGCTTCAAACCCAGAATCTAGCCAACAACCTTCTCCCCCTCGAAGTCAACCCACTTCTCCATCACTAAGACCACATCGAAAATATAAGGTTGTCACTTCTGAAAAATCACCAACTTCTAAAAAACTACAACCCAAATCACCTATCCTTCAATCCGAAGGAGTTAAAGTTAAACTTAGCAAAACATCAACCTTTCTAGCAATGGGTGACGATGTAGAAACCTCCTATCCTCCCCCACAAGAAATGGTTGACGCTACACCAGAGAATAGTCAACCAATTTTTTTGACTCAAACTGAGACTCAAACTCGAAGTCGTCACGATGAGGCTACCGATGAAGAAAATAACAAAGAAAATGATTCTGAAGCCACTGAATCCGATGCCGAAGGGGAATCCGAGGCTGATGGGGTAATCCCTCCAAAGAAAATTCGAGGAAAGAAACCTCCTATTACCCTCCCCGGAGATGTTGATGCCTTGGTTCAGGAAAACCTGCGACCACTTTGTCCTTGGTATATTCTCGCCTTAAAAAATGTACCCTACACTTATTACCTTGAATCAGAAAAAGAAGAACTCAAAAAGCTATGGGGATTAACAGACAACATTGTTCTTCGACTACCAGTAGAAGGAGAAACACCTCTGAGTTGTCAGAAGAACGAACTGGTAGTTTATCCTGAGCTTTTCAACTGGGGACTTCGATTTCCCCTCGATCCAATGATTGTAAGGTACTTCGAAATTCTTGGGTTGTGCCCAACACAAGTCACTCCAAACCAACTCTTCACCTTATTCTCCGCTATTATGGTGTCGAGGCTAGGAAGCATCCCCCTCGAAATAGAAGACTTCATCTCACTGACCAAAATCTCAAATGGTCCAGTTTTACCATTCTACTACCTAACACTGGAGGATGATCTGAAGATTATCGATGACCTCCTCGAAGCTGATAAATTTTGGAAGCAAAGGTTTATCTTTTTATCAGGAGCTTGGGAAAATGGTAAAGAGATTTCCGATGACAACCCCTCAAAACTGACTCTCACCTGGAGAGATAGCAGTAAGCAAATCATTATTGTATTGTTAACACATTTTTTTTAACTTATTAAGCCTAGCCAAATTAACCAAGTCTACTTATCTAACTGTTTATTCACTTTTCAGAAATTCCGAGGAGATTCAAAGGTCGTCGAAAAACTGCAAAGGTTATCTTTCAGAGAATGGCTGAGTGGGCAGAGAAAGCCTGGGGAAATGGTTTTCACTCAGCCTTTCAACCAATCAACTTCGTCAACAGCCATCTGTGGCGCATAACCTTGGGAGCTGACTTCCCTGAAGATCCGATGCTCCCCCCAGATCCCATCGAAGCGGTCCAAAGAATTCTCGCACCAGTTGGGAAAACCTACCTTCCCACCAGGAATCGATCTGACAGTCACCTGCCACTAAAAAAGGAGGGAAAGCTAACCCTCAAAAAACCCAACACAAGCAAGGCTAACCCTTCCAAACATTCGAAGCCTACAGGGAAACGAAAAGCGCCTGCATCTCAACTTCCTCCAATATCCGAAGAGGACGAACCTGCACTGAAGAGGAAAAAGAAAGAAAACAATACTCTAAAGAAGAAAAAGAGCAAGTCCACCACTCCAAAGAAAAATAACGAAGCTGACATGCTCGAAGAGGTATTGGCTTCCGAAGTGCATGAGAAAATCTTCATTGAAGAAAATCCTCAAGGAGGATTGGCACTAGGAGACAGCCAAGAAATTAAAAATCTTAACCTCGAAGATTTCAACTCGAGCGGGGATTTTGCAGTTACTGGTGAAGATTCTCGACCTATCAACACCATTCCATCAACTTCTACTGGGGCTGCCATAACTTCAATATCTAATGCAATCGTTCATGCTCATCATCACCCATCAAACTTGCCCAACCCCGACAGATCCGATGAGGTAACTTCAATCCTTCGACCTTTTACTAATTTAAGTGCTGCAGCCAAAAAATTGTGTGAGGAAGTGAACAATTCACATACACAATTAGAGCTCCTTGCACAAGAATTAATCAAGAGCAAAAAGGAAACAGAATCTGAAAAAGCTTCGAAAAATGAAGCACTTCAAAATTTCGAGGCTGAAAAAGGAAAGCTTCTTAAGGAGCATAAAGAAAAAATCGAGGCTTTGGAAACTTCTCATCGTCTGGCTCTTGAAAATCTAAAATCTCAACATTCTACTGCCATCTCTGAGGAAAAGAAAAAATCTACCGATGCTGAAGAACTTGTTAAGAAAACTCAACAAAGGATGGAAGATTGTCAAACTCAATTGACTACGCTTCAAACAGGATTCGAGCAGGAAAAGAAGGCTGCCGTCAAGAAAGCTGAAGCTGTTGTTGGTTCTGTGATGCTTAATGGTATCAAGAAAGCTCAAACTGATACAGCTATCAATCTTCTTTGAGAAATCCATACCGCCTATCCAAGGTTGAATTTAACAGAATTTTGGAAACAAGTTCCAGAAGAAGATCGTCCAAAGGAAGCCTTCGAGGTGCCATCAAGCTCCTCAGAAGAAGATGATGCTTCTGAAGGGTCATCGGAAGAAGAGGATGACTAAACAGTAGATTATATATGTAGCGCTTGTTTTTTGTGTGTTTTAATTAAGTAGTTTTCTCCTTTTTGTCAGCTTCAAGTTTTATCCGATGAAACAAGCAACTTTCTTAATATTTCAAATTTCTGGTGTACTTATAAAACATGGCACTTCAAAAATTAGATGCACTCATAAAACGTGGCACCTCGAAAATTAGATGCACTCATAAGACGTGGCACCTCGAAAATTAGATGCACTCATAAGACGTGGCACCTCGAAAATTAGATGCACTCATAAGACGTGGCACCTCGAAAATTAGATGCACTCATAAGACGTGGCACCTCGAAATAGGTTGTTTCTTCAAAACTATTGCTTTGGAAAATTATTCTTGGTCAACTTTCAAAGATGATCAGTCTTTGCCAAGTTACCAAAATAACAAATCATTCATCATACTAAACAACCAATGGCCAAAATAAATTTTATTATAAAATTCAATATTAACCAGACACCTCATTAAAACCTTTCTGGGCCAATAGATAAGGAAAGAGTATGTCTGTCTTGTAAAAATTCGAAGTTCAATTTTATTCACAATACAATTTCAAATGTTCTATATTCCAAGGATGTTTGAGCATCCTCACCTCACGATCAGACAACCGGTATGACCCTGGCTTGACCTTCATTTTGACTTCATAAGGACCTTCCCAGTTCGGAGCCAATTTTCAGAGGTTCTTGTCTTTAGTATGAAGAAATACCTTTCACAACACTTTATCGCCAACCCTGAACTCTCTCTTCTTAACTTTAGCATCGTACCTGCTTCTCATTAAGGTTTGATAATGAACCACATTCAAATGTGCTTTGATCCTTTTTTCCTCTAACAAATCAAGCTCAACCCTTCTAGCTTCAATCATTATCTACTTCGGAATATCGCAATAACCTGTAGGAAGGCAATATAGATTCAGCAGGGCACACAGCATCCATTCCATACACCAAAGAAAAAAGAGTCTCTTCTGTGGCCTCTCTAGGGGTTGTTCGATATGCCCACAACACTTCTTGAAGATAATTTGGCCATTTCCCTGCTGCTCCCGCCAAATTTTTCTTTAAACCCTCCAAAATAGATCTATTTGTAACTTCCACCTGCCCATTTGCTTGTGGGTGGAAAGGAGTAGAAAAACATTGTTGTATTCCTTTCGAAGAGCAAAAAGAATCCATTTCCTTGTTATTAAATTAGGGATCGTTGTCCGTTGTTATTTTTCGAGGAACTCCAAAACGATAGCAGATGTTACTTAGAATAAACTTGATCACGTCTTTAGCTTTTGTTCCAGCTAAAGGTTCTGCTTCTGCCCACTTCGAAAAATAGTCAACCGCGACAATAATCATTTGTCTTCCACCTGAAGCCATAGGCAATGGTCCTACTAAATCAATCCCCCATCTATCGAATGGAACCGCCTCAGAGATTGTCATTAGGAGTACTGCTGGTTTATGTATTAAATGTGCATACCTTTGACAAGTATCACAGCTTCGAACCAATAACTTGGCATCGTGCAATATAGTAGGCCAATAATACCCTGCCAACAATACCCTACGTGTTAAAGCTTTGAAACCACAATGAGCTGACCCGTCTCCATCGTGTAATTCAGATAGAATGCTTTGAGATTCATGCTTACTCAAACATCTTAATAAGGGCCTCGACACAGACCTCTTATACAATATCCCATCCAACACCACATAACCAAGAGCTTTATTCCTTATTTTCTTGATCAAGTGCTTATCAAGAGGTAGTATTCCCTTTGTAAGAAAGTTTAACAAGTCAGTTCTCCAATCACCTCGAATGCGCGTCGAATCATTTATTACCTCCTCAATAAATTCACACTGCTCAGAGCTTGATGTAATCGAAGGCAGTGGTTGTGTCACGATCCATGGATATTCTTCAGAGTAAGCCATTGTTGCTAAAGAATCAGCCATTGTGTTATTAACTCTTCGAATATGCTCCACCTCGACATTTTCAAACTGTGCCATCATACTCCGAAGTTCTTGCAGATACAAAACTAAACGGTCTTTTTTAGCCTCTGATATTCCTCTAACATGGTTAACTACCAACTGCGAATCTGTCTCTAAGCGCACGAATATTGCTCCACAAATTTTTGATAACCGCAACCCTGCTAGCACAACTTCATATTCAGCTTCATTATTCGAAGCATGAAATCCAAATCTTATAGCTTGAAACATAAATTCCCCTGTTGGTGCCACCAATTCCACTCTTGCACTCGATCCTTTATTACTAGATCCTCCATCAGTTCGTACCGTCCACGTCGGATTTGTGTTCATTTTTTCACCTTCTTTCTCTTCGGATCTACTCGAATGAAACTCAACAAAGAAATCTGCTAAGGCCTGAGCTTTGACAGCCGTTCGCGGAGAGAATAACACATCGAAATCTCCCAATTCAACAGACCACTTAGTCATTCTTCCTGAGATATCTGGTTTTTACAATACATTTTTCAATGGATAAGAAGTTTGAACCACAATTGTATGTGCTTGGAAGTAGGGACGCATTTTTCTTGCAGCCACTACTATACACAATGCCAATTTTTCGAGCTTCAAATAAAGTTTTTCAGCATCAACCAAACTTTTACTGACATAATAGACGGGCCTCGAAATTCTTGAATCTTCACTAACCAGAACTGCACTCACTGCATAATCCGATATTGCTATATACAAAAACAGTTGCTCACCTTCTCGAGGCTTTGATAATATTTCAGGAGTGGACAAAAGATTTTTGATCTTAACAAAAGCTTCTTCACAATCTGAAGTCCACTCAAAATTATTAGGTCGACGCAACACCTGGAAAAAAGGCAGGCATTTATCTGAAAAATGAGAAATGAATCTGTTCAGAGCTGTTAACCTGCCTGTTAGCATTTGCACTTCCTTGATACTCCAAGGTGAGAACATCGAGATCAAAGCCTTCAATTGTTCTGGATCCACTTCGATTCCTCTTTCACTTATTACATATCCCAGAAACTTACTAGATCGGACTCCAAACGTGCATTTTTCTGGGTTCAACTTCAACTGTATTGCTCTAAGATTCAGAAATGTCTCTTCTAAATCATCGATATGATCATCATCACTTTTGCTCTTCACAAGCATATCATCGATGTATACTTCGATATTCCTCCCTATTTGCGAAGAAAACGCCTTATTCATCAGCCTTTGATATGTAGACCCAGCATTTTTCAATCCAAACGGCATCACCCTATAACAATGTAGACCTCGATCAGTGATAAATGTTGTGCTCTCTTCATCCTCTGGATTCATTCGAATTTGATTATATCCTGAAAATGCATCCATAAATGTTAGAATTTTGTTTCCAGAGGTAGAATCCACTAGTTGATCAATTCGAGGTACTGGAAAAGGATCCTTTGGGCAAGCTCTGTTTAAATCTGTGAAGTCTACACACATCATCCACTTTCCATTCTTCTTTTTTACCACTACCGGATTAGCTGTCCACTTCGGATATTTGGACTCCCGGATATGCCCCATCTTGTACAGTCTATCTACCTCAGCAACTATGGCTTCGGATTTTTCCAACGAAAAAGCTCTCCTTTTTTGTATTATTGGCTTGATCTTCGAATCCACCGCCAAGCTATGACATATAATATCAATTGGGACCCCCATTACATCCTCGGACCTCCAAGCAAACACATCCAAATTCTTAGACAAAAAATTCAACAATCTTTCCCGCACTGACAAAGACAATAAAGTCCCAATTCGAAGTACTTTACCATCACTGAAAATGTATTCTTCTATTTCTTCACTTACCACCACAGAACTCGGGGTTGACCTCGGATCATCAATTCGCTCATCTGTACCACCAGAAGGCAACCCCCCAAACTGCTATTTCTCCATTAGATCATCGGTACTTTTGTCACGTAGTCTAAACGCAGCAGCGTAACACTCTCTAGCCACCTTTTGATCACTTCGAACTACACCAACTCGATCACCGACTACATACTTCAAACATTGATGAACCGTAGAAACTATAGCATACATTTTTTCCAACCATGGCCTTCCAAAAATAGCATTGTAGCTCGACGGACAATCTACCACCATAAAAAGTACCTGTACTTTCTTTTTGAAAGGCCCTCTTCCCAGAGAAATTTCACCTTCAAACTCCCCTACTACATTCGTTGTCGCGCCAGTAAACCCAATTATAGTTCTTTCTGACCTTTCTATCCGAGGTGGAGCGGTTAATCTATCATATGTTGATTTGAACAACACATTAGCAGAGTTTCCAGTATCAATCAATACTCGTCGAATTTCCACCCCACACACTTCTGCTCCAATGACCACCGCATCTTCATGTGGTCCAGTAATTCCTCTCAGATCATCCCCATCGAAAATTATGAATGGGACATCCTTCTTGTTGCTTAGGTATGTTGATGCTCCTCCTTCAATTTGATGCGTTAGATTCACTATATGTCTCTTCCTAGAATTATTAGTATTATTAGTCATTGAATCCCCCCCAAATATTGTCAGTGACTCAAAGAACGCAAACAAATCTCGAACATGTCCCTAACGCATCGGCTAATCAACTGACATCAGCAACAATCGACTAGGGTCTGGGTCGACATATTCCGAAGCTACATCAAATTCATCACCTGCAGCATCTAAAATCATCAGTGCACTTTCCTGCTTAGAATTAGGATTGCCCACCTTTTGAGTTATGGCTTTAGCATTCTTTTTGACATACTCCAACAATTTCCCATTCTCTATTAAAATCTGCATCTCCTTCTTCAAAGCAATACAATCATTTGTATCATGTCCAATATCATCATGATACCTGCAGAACTTGTTATTGCGCTCCTCTCTTGGCCTATTAATCGCTGCTGGCTTTCTGAAATTTACCGTTCCCCTGGTTTTTTCATATATCGAAGTCACACTTTCAGTCAAATCGGCATAATATTCTGGCCTTACCCACACGTTCGACCTTGATCTAAATTGGTGTTGATTATTAGAATTGTACTGATTAGAACCCCCTTGATATGAGCTTGAAGAACCCCCTCGATTAGAAACATTTTGATTACCCCTCGGGCGCGATGAGTTATTATTTGAAGCGTTCACTTGACTGTTCCCTTTCTGAACAGTACTACCTCCTCCTCGAACCCGAGTAGACTCTTCGACTTTGATCTGATCTTCAACTTGAGCCATGAGAGCTCCAAACGTTAATGCCCTACGCCTTGTAGTCTCATCAGCTAAGTCTCCTGGCAACAATCCTTGTCTGAATGCTGCCATAGCCACCAATTCCTCACAATCATCTAATCCAGCCTTTGTTGACACAAACCTTTTAGTATAATCCTTCAATGTTTCTCCCACAGCTTGTTTACACTGTATTATCGTATCTCCATTAGCTCTCATTTCTTTGCTTCCCACAAACTGTCTTCGAAAAGCTGTGTAAAAGCCTCTAAAATTTGCAATGGACTCCTTAGGAATCTTGTTGTACCATTTTAGTGCAGTTCCTTTGAATGTCTAAGAGAATGCTCTACACACCAATTTATCATCGTCTTCGAAATTAGTCATATAGTTTTTGAATTGTTCTATATGATCATCTGGATCTTGAGTTCCATCAAACTTGTCAATTTTAGAAATGTCGAACCGCCTCGGAAGTGGCACAGATCTAATCTCACTAATCAACGGTGAGTCCCTCCAATCGACTCCTTGAACAAACTGGTCTTCGTTTCTCATTCCCACAGTAGCATACAAACTTGATTCACCTTCAAATTTCCGAGGAGAATACTTCCGAGGAGAATATACTCGCATTTCCTTCTTTTGCCTTCCTCCTTTTGAATGACCTCGAGAACGCTCATATCTTGGTGTTTCATCTGACTCCGAATCTTCAAAATCCTCTTCTTCACTAGAATCCACATACCGCCATTTCTGCAACTTTTCTTTTCTTTTCATTCCACTCTGCTCCTTCTTACGCTCAAAATGTATTTTACGTTGTACATATTGAACGTCGCCATCGTCATTTGACGGATCCGACTGATCATCCCGATCACCTCTTGCTATTTTAGATCTAAGTCTAGCGCCATCATTATCTTGTTTCTTTTTAATAAATTCATCAAGCTCCGCCACTTTTCTTATCATTTCATTCATTTTACCTTCGAAATCAAATTGGTTTGATTGAATCGGAATTGACTTACCTGCCTCCTTTTCTTGAAGATCAGATTTCAACGTCTCCAAAGCTTTTCGAACAAGTGGATTATCTCCTTCCTCCGAATTCATCTCCGATTAGCAAAAATATAAACAAAATTCTTCAGAAAACGAACAAATTCGAGACTCGATTTTTTATCTATCGATCAAGGTATCTTCGCCCCCTCCTTCTAGCGCCAATTTGGTGAGAATAAAGATTGAATTGAGAAGATTGAGAATATTGATCAAGAATTAACAGAGAGATTTCTAGGTAGTGAAAATAATCTTTCGCTTCTGTTTATTTCATAGGTGCAATCAGCCTTTTCGACCTCTTTAAATAGGCCTAGTGAGTTAGTTACAAGTTCGGTTACATAAGGGGTTTATTTACAGTTCAGTCCCTATTCTTCCTGTAAAACTTTAATCTTACTCTATATTAATAGAACTTATCATTCAAGTCCTTATTAATTACATTTAAGTCCCTAAAGAATATATTTCCTTATCATGCCAGAGTTGTTAAATAGATGGAAATACGGTTTAATGACCATAGGTCATCATGGTTCCTAAATATAAACATTATAGTGGATTATGATATACATGTGTCATAGCTATTGCACTTTTACCTCCGAGGGATTTGGCCACGACGGGAACTTATATCTAGAGTTTTCTTATTTAAAAGTCATCTAGATAATATCTTTTTTTCACATACACAAAGGCTGGTCATTCTCATGGAAAAAAGGTTGTTGTTAGGTATTCTCTTGCTATGAAAAGTGTTTCCAAATCTACTGAGCTTAAGGGAAAAATTTCAAAGATATTCATATGAGTTAAAAAAAGGAGGTAATTTATTCAAAATGAACCCGAGTGATCAATCCAAAGTCCAGGCTAAATATCTGTATTTTGCTAAAGCTGTCATGAATGTAAAGAGACCTTGAAACCTACCATTGCTAAAGGGGAAACAAAAATTTATTTTAAGTATGGATATGACGCATTGAAAATCAAAATTTTAAGGTAATCTCACTAAAATACCCAAAACCATACTGTATTGCCATAGAGTACCTTGTTTACTAGTGCCTATCTAGTATCTATTTTTTATACTTAACTATCATTCAATACCAAATTCTCTTAATAATATCTAAAATATTCATTCTTCATCACTATCTACGTAACCACTTCTCATTTTGAAAACAAATCTTCTCTTTCTTATATTTTTAAAAGTATCAGCTATAATTTTTTAAGACTAACAAAACTAGATCCATTGATGATATTTTTTTAATATTTTTTTCACTGGTAACATATGAGATCATACATAAATAAACATGTGAGACCATGTATAAGAAAAAATACAAGACCATACATTAATAAAAATGCTAGACCAGACATAAAAAACATGTGAGCCCAGATATAATCAATCATGCAAAACTAGACATAAAAAACATACGAGACCAGACATAATGAATCATGTGAGGCCATGCATAAGAAGGTTAAAAGATAAAAAAATTATTAAATCATACGAGATGATGTATAGTAATTTATTTGAGACAAGACATTATTTTTTAAAGGTGAATAAAACTAAATTCATTGATGATTTTTATTTTTGTTATTGATGGTTGGTCTTGCATGTTTATTTATCCCTGATCTTGTATGTTTTGTACGTATGTCTCGCATGTTTGGCTATATCTGGTCTCGTTTGTTAATGGTAGAAAAAAAATAAAAAATGTTAAAAAAAATATCATTAATGGATCTAGTTTTATTCTTTTTTAAAAAAATAAAGTTGTTGTACTTTCGGATTATGTTTTTTTGAATTACAGTTTAAAAGATATAGACTTTAAAAATTGAATAAGTAAGAAAGATAAATTTGGTTTAAAGAATAAGAAGAGGGTTATTTGTTGTTTTCACCATGATCCATTTTGGGGTATTGGGTGGTAATGAGATACTTGGTTGGGTATTTATGGTAGTTAACCCTAATTTTAAAAGACTTTCCTATAAAAAAATATTAAAAATTGTGAACTAAATTCTCAACCAAGTATCTCATTACTATTTAATATACAAAAATGATAAACTACCAACATATACATGAACCAAGGTGAAAAAACACAAGTGATTGTCTTTTCATTTTTTTAACCAAAATTATATTTTCTAAATTTTATTTTTTTATTTTTATTTTAAAAAGATAGTATCTTTCAAACAACAGCTCAGGAAAAAAACTTGTATACTACCAACTTTGTTTTTCAAGACAAATAAAACTAGATCCATTAATCATATTTTTCCACCAGAAAAATGCTAGACTATACATTAAAAAATATCTGAGACCACACATGAAAAATAGACAAGACTAGGCATAGATAAACATTTGAGACCATACATAAATAAACATGTGAGACCCAACATAATAAATCATAATAAAGTTAAGAGACAAACACTACTAAATTATAAAAGACCAGAAACTATGAGAGTGGATAGATGGAAGATATATGATACTTGATGATAAAGAAGTGAGACCATGTATACTACTTCTAGAGGGAAAATATCATCATTTGATCTAGTTTTGTATGTCTTAAAAAAAGCTCGTCTTGTGTGATTTATCATGTCTCGTCTCGCATAAGATGTGTACTGAGGCATTTCCATCCTAAAGTTTCTTGTGAAAGTTCGTGTATACCTATCAGTAACATACAAATGTGACCGTCAGTTTTCCCAATCGTGAAGGTTACATGATACCGAAAATTATCTCTTTTCTTGATACGAGTTCGAGGTGCAATAGGATCCCGTGGCTTCTTTAAAAATTTAACCAAATTGCCACATCACTCAATCCAACAGATATACTTTGATCGTACTTGATAAGGAAGTAGAAGTTCAGGGACTAAAATGTAAATAATAGAAGTTTAACGGTAGAATTTGGTAAATAGTTTCTATTAAGGACTAAAGGTAATTTATCTGTTTTTTAACCACTTTTAGTTTTGAGCTAAGTCTCAGCGCCTCTATATAAAGGCTAAGGTTGAACTAATAAAGGAGTTGAACCTTTTTATCTTAACTCACGTGTGCTCAGAATTTCTCTCTTTAAAATCTTTCTCTCACTAAAACGTACGTATCATTCTTTACTAAGGTGACTTCTAACAATTAAACTCACCAAATTTGTGAATTCACTGGGATGTAACTAGCAATTATTGTCTTACTTTCTTGTTTGAATTCTATTGATCTTCTTATTTTCTCGTTTGAATTCTTGCAATGAATCCTGAAAACAATCCATTAGTTCGATCAGCGATGAAAACGCTAAGAGACGATTTATAAAGGAATGAAAATAGACCAGATGGATTTGTTCTGATCCAAACTCATTCGAACATTGAAATGTGTATGAACCAGCTCATGGATATAATAAACACGCTAAATGAAAAATACGAGTAAATAGAGCAGGAAATTTATTCGACGAAGCTTAAATTCGAGGTAAGACAAGTAAACGAGAAAACTGAGATGGGAAAATAATCTGATCGATCTTGTACTGATCGGCATATTATAAATGAGCAGAAGAAGGCGTGTTTCGAAGCTCCAAAAGAGTGTTATTCTTCTCGAAAATGAAAAAAAAGACAACATTAAAGTGGTACAACCGGATCCAAAGGAATCCATTTCAAATTTCAGGGATTTTTATACTACTTTTCGAAGGTAGTTTTTTAGTATTAAGAAGATGAGAGCGAATGGATATATGATTATCCAGTGCAAACAGGTGGTTGGAGAAAAATTAAAGGATTACACAAAGAGGTTTGTTCTGACTAAGGCAAGTTTGGATAATTGTGAAGAAGCTTTTTGCCAGGGCTTAGTGCTAGGGGACCTGGCTAATGAAACGACAAAGATGAGAGCTTTAACCTTTGGAGCGTTGATGGCTCAGGTTGAAGAGCAGATCAAGGTTGAAGAATCAACCAGGGTCCAAGGAGGACCAGTTAATGTTCCAAAAACTTCAGGCCAGGTGGCCAATAACCAAGGGTAACCCTCGAATAATAATAAGCATTCATGTTCGAGGAATAACAATTTGGTGGATATTCAAACCATGCTCCATCTTATAATTACAACAGACTGAGGTCAAATCAGTGGATTAGGCTAGAGTACTATGCATATTTAACAGAAAGTGTAGATGCAATGTTTTACAAGAATAAGAGCTTCGTGAATATTAGGAAGCCAGCTCCAATAAATAGGCCAAGAAAGGAGTGGGATAACAAATATTTCAAATATCACGAGGATATTGGGCATGATACTGATGATTGCATCGCATTGAAAATAAAAGTTCAAATCCTGATTGAAAATGGAAAGCTCTTGACTTATGTGAAGTCACAAGGGAGCGGTTCGAAACCTTCGGCATGAACTTCACGGCAGGCTAACCCAACTGCACCAGCTGACAATATAATTATTTTAGATTCAAAGGCTAAATAATTCGATGTTTTTCCGGAATATTTGGATAAGGATCCGGATAGGTTAATTTTGATGGTTGTTGAAGAGCTAGTAAAAAAAAGACATGTGCGAGACTTGTGTGAATTTTTTGAATTGTTAGCTATTTTTTGGGGCAATTCAATGCCTGAAACTACTAACAGTTCAAGGAAAAGTTAAGTTGTCAATTTGACGACTCAAATTAAAGGAAATATTTCTACTCACTTATACGGTAACAAGGTCATTCCTTTCATCTTGTTCGATGAGGACGACTTGTGGGGCACGCAGGAGGGGGGAGATTTGAATGTACATCATAGTGTGAGGCAACATTTACAAGCATAAAAAAACTTGTTATCATCACCAAAGATTTTTTCAAAACCTCGAAGTGGATAAAAAATTTTTTGTTCATTGCGGTATCATATTTTGCACTAAGTGCGACGCTGATAAGTGAAGATTCTGGAATTTCGAAGCCAGTGTAGTATATCAGCAAAAGTCTAGTGGCAGTAGAAAAGAGATATTTGAAGCTGGAGATATTGGCGTTAGCATTGATGATTATTGCTAGGAAAATGCACCACTACTTCCAAGCTCATACTATTGAAGTCCTAAATTCATTACCTTTAAAAAATGTTTTGCAACGGCTCCATATTACGGGGAGGATGACCAAGTGATAAGTAGAGTTAGGAGATTATGATACTTTGTTCACACCTCGAATTGCAATTAAAGATCATAGACATCGGCAGGTATGCGCATGAAGATGCGGTAGTTATTGGTGCAGAAGTGGTGGGTGTTGAAATTCGACGTGTGCTTATAGACACCAGGAGTTCTGCAAACGTCCTCTTCAAAATGACTTGTGACATGATGTGAAATCCTGCTTGGATTTCTCAATCGGAGCGTACAATCATAGGATTCACTGGTGTGACAGCGCGGGTGATTAGTGAATTTGAAAGAGAAGTGAGCTTAGGAAAGGGACATTTCAAGAAGAAAGTCCAAGTGTTTTTTATGGTGGTGGACTGTCCCACAAGCTACAACGCTATTTTTTGAAGGTCTTGGCTATCTAGAATGTATGGGGTTGTGTCGACAATACATCAATATTTTAAATATGTGATAAAGGATCATATCGGGGTCGTTTGAAACAACCCGGGACAATTGAAAGCTTTAATAGCAATGAATTCACCTTGATCTGTTAAAGAAGGGAAAATTTTGACAGGAAGGTTAGCAAGCACTTAATAGATTTATTTCTAGATTTTCTGACAAATGCTTTCATTTTTTTCAAATATTGTGAGGGCCAAGTAGATTTGAATGTACATCGGAGTGTAAGGCAGCATTTACAAGCATAAAAACTTGCTATCATCACCGAAGATTTTCTCAAAACCTTGAAGTGGAGAAAAGCTCTTTTTATACATTCCGGAATCAGATTTTGCACTAATTGTGACGCTGATAAGCGAAAATTATGGAATTTTGAAGTCAGCGTACTCTATCAAAAAAAGTCTAGTGGCAGCAGAAAAGAGGTATTTGAAGCTGGAGATATTAGCGTTAGCATTGGTGATTGCTGCTAGGAAAATGCACCACTACTTCCAAGCTCATGCTATCGAAGTCCTAACTTTATTCCCTTTAAAAAAAATGTTTTACAACGGCTCCATATTTCGGGGAGGATGACCAAGTGATCAGTAGAGTTAGGAGATTATAATATATTTTTCACACCTGAAACTGCAATTAAAGCTCATAGACACCGGCAGGTCTGCGCATGAAGATGCGGTAGTTATTGGTGCAGAAATGGTTGGTGTTGAAATTCGACGTGTGCTTATAGACACCGGTAGTTCTGCAAACATTCTCTTCAAAATGTCTTATGACATGATGCGAAATCCTTCTCGAATTTCTCAATCGGAGCGTACAATCATAGGATCGACTGGTGTGACAGCGCGGGTGATTAGGAAATTTGAAAGGGAAGTGAGCTTAGGAAATGGACATTTCAAGAAGAAAGTCCAAGTGTTTTTTTATGGTAGTGGACTGTCCACTGAGCTACAAAGTTATTTTGGAAGGTCTTGGCTATCTAGAATGTATGGGGTTGTGTCGACAGTACATCAATGTTTTAAATATGTGGTAGGGGATCGTATCGGGGTTGTTCGAAACAACTCGGAACACTTGAAAGCTCTAATAGCAATGAATTCACCTTGATCTATTAAAGAACTGAAAATTTTGACAAAAAGGTTAGCAGCACTTAATAGATTTATTTCTAGATTTTCTGACAAGTGATTTCCTTTCTTTCAAATGTTGTGAGGGCCAAGTAGATTTAAATGTACATCGGAGTGTGAGGCAGCATTTACAAGCATAAAAAACTTGTTATCATCACCAGAGATTTTGTCAAAACCTTGAAGTGGACAAAATCTCTTTTTATACATTGCGGTATCAGATTTTGCACTAAGTGCGATGCTGATAAGTGAAGATTCTGTAATTTTGAAGTCGGTGTACTATATCAGCAAAATTCTAGTGGCAGTAGAAAATAGGTATTTGAAGCTGGATAAATTAGTGTTAGTATTGGTGATTGCTGCTAGGAAAATGCACCAATAATTCCAAGCTCATACTATCGAAGTGAGAACTTCATTCCCTTCAAAAAAGGTTTTGCAACGGCCTCATATTTTGGGGAAGATGACCAATTAGTCAGTAGAGTTAGGAGATTATGATATTTTGTTCATACCTCGAACTGCAATTAAAGCTCAAGCATTGGCAGAATTGTGTTTTAGTTTCATTCAAACAGATCATATATCACCAGTCAAATAAGTATGAATGTATAGAGGCACTTTTCGTCAACCCAGATATAGTCCGATGAGATTGGCGAATAGATATTCTTAATTTTTTTATTCAACGGACATTGCCATATGTAACGAAGTTGGCCAAAACAATTACGGGTAAAGCCTTTGGATACATAGTTTTAGATGCAATTTAGTATAAGAAGGCATTAAGCAGGCCATTATTACGATGTCTAGACAGACAAGAATCACATGAGATATTATCAGAGTTGCATGATGGAGAGGGGTCAGCTCATTGCGGGTTTAAAGCTTTATCCCGTCGAGTTTTACTTGCAGGATTTTATTGGCCTACAATCATGTACAATGTGAAAATTTTGGTTCGAAGCTATGATGTTTGTCAAAGGTTTGTTAATTCTATACATAGACCGGCAGTTCCACTTATGCATATAACCGAGGCCATACCATTCGATAGATGGGGGATCGATTTGGTAACGCCTTTGCCAATGGTATCTGGAGGACGGTAAATAATAATCGTAGCAGTGGATTATTTTACAATATGGGATGAGCCAGAACCATTATCTGGAATGAAAGCAAAAGATGTAATCAAATTCATTGTAAACATTATTTGTTATCTCTTCAGAGTACCTCGAAGGATTACTAGGGATAATGGCCCTCTGTTTAATAACAAAGAAATAACTTCGTTTTGCACATCATAGGGAATTCAGCAATGTTTTTCAACATATTTGCATTCCCAAGCCAATGGAAAAGTCGAGGTGAGTAACTAAACTATTTTAGATTGGTTGAAGAAAAATTTGACTGGGGCAGCAGGGAAGTGGCCGAATTATTTGCAAGAAGTACTTGGGGCTTTTGGACAACTTCTAGGGAACCTACAAAAGAAACTCCTTTTTCTTTAGCATATGGAATGGATGTTGCTAGCCCTGTGGAATCTACGATGTCATCCTTTAGAATAGCTCAATATTCTGGAGCATCTGATGATGAAGCTTAAAGAGCAAATTTAGATTTGATTAATGAGAAAAGAGTTCGAGCTCATTTAAACATAATCCATTATCAAACTCTTATAAGGAACATATTCAATTTGAGGGTGAAAATGTGATATTTTAAATCGGGTGATAACGTGTTGGGAAAAGTATTTTCACATACAAAGCAGAAGAACCTCGGAAAAATGGCCCCAAATTGGGAATGACCTTATATGTTTGTTGAAAGGACAAAACGAGGGTCTTATCGCCTTTGTGATATTCAAGGGAGGATGCTTCAACACCCGTGGAATATACAACATTTGAAGTTATATTGGGAATAGATCTATTGTATTTTGAATTTGTTATTATTGATTGAATGGCATATTATTTCCTATCTTATTGGCCCAAGAAGGTTTTAATGAGGTGCTATGTACATATTCAATATTATCAATAAAATTCATTTTTGGCCAATGGTTGTTTACAAGTGTTTATTTAAACTATCTTGATAACTTATCAAATACTGATCATCTTTGACGTTGGTCAAGAGTATAATGTTTTGAAGTGTTTATTACACTTTTCGAAGAAACAACCACATTCAAAGTGATACGTTCAATAAATGTACTATGATATTTGAAATGATATGTTCAATAAATGCACTGTGATTTTCGAATTGCTACGTTCAATAAATGCACTATGGTATTAGAAGTGCTACGTTCAATAAATGCACTACGATATTCGAAGTGTTGCGTATTGGAAGTACATTATAATATTTGAGGAGTTATGTTTGAAAAAAAATTATTTAAAGTAGTCTATTATATTTTAACTTCGAATAGTTGATATTGATGATAAACATGAAATATAAACAAAGACATTTTTCAATTAGATTAATTTGATGGGGTACAGTGGGCATGACACTAATCTGATAGATACAAAAAGATAACATGAAATCAAAGGATAGTAAAAATCATTCAGATAACTCTTCTTCGAATGATTCTTCTTCCTCTAATGATGAGCTTGGGTTGGGATCAAAGGCTTCACTAGGGCGTCGTTCGACAAGAATATCATTCCAAAAACTGGAAATGTTTATTTTTGGATAAGTCACATGAATCTCTCGAATGAGGATGATGGTTGTCTCTTTTTTACCATTGTGATAGTTGCCAACATGTCCTCGGTATATTTAGCTTCTGCAGCAGTGACAACAAGTTGTTTTTCCTTCTCAAAATTGGTCTTCAGGGTGGCTATCTCATCACTCAAGTTTTTCTTTTTTTGTTTCATTTGTAGTAAGAGAAGCTTGAAGACCCTCGAATTTAAGCTTTTCAGCATCCAAGTCCTCAACATGTTTAGCTTTGAGCTTGTTTATCTCCTCTTGATGTGAAGCGATCAATTTTTTTTGTCAGCATGATATTTATCTCGTAAATGGCCTTTGACAAAAAGAACTCCTCGAATAAGCTGATATCTTACCATTTCGAAGGTGTGGAACTGATTGATTATATGATTTTTAATTTTTTTTTCCTCAATTGTTTCTCAGCATCGGCAATTCCCTTATAACGAACCATATCATTGGCCAATCATTTCAAGTGACTGTAGGAAGCCTTGACTTGTTGAGAAAGTGACTTTGCCGCAGCAAGGATAGCTGGGTTGGGTGCAATATGAGGAAAAACCATTGGGCTAGGACGAGGAATGAGGTGTACTTGGAACAGAAGGACAAATAATTTTTGGAGATAATTCGACGGTATGCCTTCTCCCAAAATTGTGTATACGAGTTTGAATCTCTTGGATGACAAGATCCTCTTATCCAGTAAGCTCATGTGACTCGTTGAAATTAATGAAACTATCGGAATCGAAGTGGTCGTCGTCTTGATTGTCATTATCTAGATTGTCCTCGATAACGATTGTAGCATCATCATTGGTGGCTTCTTTTTTGTGATGAGTACTTTGTTGATTTCTAGCAGCTATGACCTCATCGTCATCGAACATTGTGTCTTCGATGGTCGTTGATATTTTATTTTTATTCTTATGAGGACTGCTAGAACTTTTTTTTTTGAAGGCATAGAAGTTTTCTTCTTCTTTGAAGAAGGTTCTTCTTCTTCCCCTTCTTCGATGGTCGAAAGACTATTTTCTGTTGCTTTTCTTTTGAGATGTTTGGGCTTCGACTGTGTTGAAGAGCTAACACTAGATGTACTAGTTTCATTTTTATCCTTTTTCGCATTTTTCTTTTGAGACATGTGATTGTCTGATCTGTTACGAATGGGGAGGAATACCTTACAATCAGGTTGAACTAATCTTTTGAAAGCATGATGAGGATTGGGTTGATCTATCAATTTTGGATGAAGCAAAGCTCCAGGTGTGATGGGAAAGAGATGACTATTGAGGAAATTGATCGGTTGGAATGCGGTGTGAAAAGTGTTGTTCCATTCTGCTTCGACCAAAGCGGCAAGCTTTTTTAATATGTCCTTGGCTTTTGCCCGACGAATAGCATAACGCCTTGGAATTTCTAAGATGAAGATAGTGAATAAGGGTACAACAGTTAATACTATTTTATCATAAAATATATAATGTTCAAAGTACTCATGATTTGTTCTTCAGAGGAGTTCAGTTTTGATGGGTTGGCATCGGATAAATCTTTACCATTTTCCCGTGCTCCTGAGATGAAGATAAATTTTTGCTTCCAAAATTTATCCACTTCCAGGAGATCGTCGATCATTTTTAGATCATCCACTAGAGTAAGGTAGTAAAATGAAAGCTTTGGTCTATTTGATAATTTTGTCAAAGATATGAAATCCTTGATGCTGATCAGAATCTTGGATAAGCGAGAGGTCATGATTACAGACATAAGAGTGAACCATTGATTCAGTGTCAATTGAGTTGGGCACAGGTTTAGAAGTTCAAAGTACTCAACAATTATAGGATCTAATGGGAACCGAAGACCCCAATTGATGATTTTGGGGTAGACTACCAGCTCATTGTCTTTGCAATCTAAGGGACTCTCTCCCTTCTGGGTAATCGAAGGGTAATGTTGTCTCCCATACCTTATTGTCTCTTCAGATCCTATACTTGACTCTCTTGATAATATATGTATATAATACTTTTTTAGTTCGATAATATAATCATCATCAAGAGATCAGATTCTTGCCAATTTTTCCTCTTTCCTCATCGGATATTGTAATCAGAGCCTTATTTTTTCTTGGCTTATAGACTCTTTCATCTGTAGCATTCTCTGATTCTCCTTTCTCATAATTAGCTTCATTGTTTAATCGAGTAGCTTCAGAGTCAACTTCCTCCACTTGTTATGTGTCATCTCTTAGTTGTGGAGGATCCTTCGAGGGATTTTGTTGAGGTAATGAGGCTTCCTCAACAATTTCCCTTCGGGGATGAGACTTGGTAAATGGAGTTGATGAGGAAGGATTTGGGGTAGCTTCGATATCATCTCTCATGGCTATGAAAGTTTTTCTTCTATGAGTTTATGGAGTATAAGTTGAGGAATGAGTTGCTTCGGTTTGTTTTGATTTGTTTGATTCGCCACTAATCTGAGGTGATGCTTTAATACGAGAAGAAGAAGTTTGAGGTGTTCTAGGTGTTTGAGCAGTCGAAGAACGACCTTCTTCGGTGACAGGAGAAGATGAAAAATCAGGGACTTTAGATGGATCGAAGTTACCGTAATAAATGGTTTTGGTAGATGTTCCAAGGGGAGCGTTGCTTATTAATCCAGCACTTCTATACTCGTATGCTCTTTCGTTTATGCAAAAATAATTGTATGCTCCGAAGACTAGGTTATCGTTAGGCATTGGAGATTTTGGTTTTTTGGATATCATAGTTTTAGATCTTCCGGATCTTGGATTTTTTTTTCTCATAAACAAGTTGAAGATTAATCGGAAAGTATGAGTTTTCCGACGAAGGTAACTGGAAAGTTTGAAGAAAGCCTTGAAGTTAGCCAAGGGTTTGTTGTTTCTCTATCAAGAATTTTGGGTTATGAAACATAAAATGAACTTACTAATGAATATATAGGAAGAAGAGGAAGTGTGTAGAAGTGGAAAAGCCTATTTGATGATTGGGCCGAGTACGAAATGGTAACTATGTCATGAGTTCGACATCTGTCATACTAGTTTTAAGCCTAACAGCTAGGTATTTAATGATGAATTTGAACGGTTACATTTTATAGATCAACTTTGAAGTAACCTCGTGAATTGATTATTTAATGGTATATTTCCGATGTATTTCTATATGTGGTAAAATTTAGATAGCCAAATTTGCGTCTAACGAGATTCGAGGAGAAAGAAAGATGTTATTGACTTTAAACTATCAGTTTTTGGAGTTACTTCTGGCAGGATACGAAGATAGTTAGTTCTCATTCATTTACTAACATTAGAACTAGGGGGCTACTATTATGGAAGTAGAAGTTTAGAGACTAAAGTGTAAATAATAGAAGTTTAACGGAAGAATTTGGTAAAAAGTTTTATTAAGGACTAAGGGTAGTTTATCTGTTTTTGTAACCACTTTCAGTTTTGAGCTAAGTCTCACCGCCTCTATATAAAGGTCAGGGCTGAACTAATAAAGGGGTTGTACACTTTTGATCTTAACTCACTTGTGCTTAGACTTTCTCTCACTAAAACGCACATATCATTCTTTACTAAGGTAACTTCTAACAATTAAACTCACCAGTACTCATAACCCGAATAGTATTACAATACAAACCAATCTCATGATTCAGAAACACCTGTCTCATCTCCACATAAGGTTGGAAAATCATGTGCAAAACAAACAAACACATAACTAGGTAAGAAACAAATCAGTAAAGTTAAAATTAACATCAGTTATATAGGAGTACTTACGTTTTTCTCCTCTATACAGGAAAAGACGTCGCGATAGTAACTCTTTGGCTGAACATTTATTCTAGCTAGTTTTTTCGACAACTAGATTGTAATCTTGGGATTCGATATAATATATGCATTGTTATATTGAGGTTGGAGACATAGGATATGTCTGTATATCTAGCAATCTAATAACCTGAAGAAACTAATCAGACTCTTAAATTGTATCTCTAAAATTTCTGTCGATTCACTATAAGGCGCATGCATCCCATGTTATCTCACCATGCCTATCTATGTGCTCCAAAGATAAGAGATAATATGTTTTTATGGATTTTTGGCTCCTGTTGGCAAATATGGTAGAACTAAACATTAACATGATGTAGATGTAGGTCGTGCGACATGTAAATTCATAGCATCGTTATGCGCAACATTCGAATCCAAATAATCATCTCTAGTAAAATTATACCATGATCCATCTAAGACCAAACCCGACTCTATTATGCTCCTCCAATTATTCTTGAGTCTATCCAACCATAACTCCCAACAACAGAATGTAAGTGGCATAAACTTTACCATAAGTGGGGCTTCTATCTGGTTCGACTATTGTCCCCACCACCGGGAGGTCAATAATGACGAACACGCCGTCTAAGGTGATAGTAATCTTGTCAAAGAATAACTGGAAGATATTCATCTTTTGATGTCACCATTAAATAAAATCCTCGTTTAATTACATGTTTGAGTTGAGTTTAGACAAGTGGTGAATGATCAAAAATAATAAAGTGGCTTGGAGGATAGTCTTCACAATCTGTTGGTTTCTTAATTCTCATTGGTCGAGGAATTTGTACTTAGCCTAGAGGCCAATATTCGGACAAGACTGAAAAGGTTAAAAACAAATCAAAATACAAGATTACTATCAATATAAACGAAAAAAGGTAAATAATTAACCACATAAATAATATGACTTACATTTCAAATGAGAGTGTAGTAAGCCTCATGTTATAGGTAGTCGGAAAATAATATAATATTCTTTTGAGACATAAATAAATTCTTGAAGTTGTCCTGATTGGTGATTGGTGCTACGTACTTGGGTACGAATTTGAGGCTCATTGTCCTTCGTACCAAAATCATATATATGTGATTCATCGCGAAGAGTACATTCACCGCGTACGCTACCCTGAAGTCGTTCCTGAGCAGTTTCGAACCTGTTACGTTGTATTAACCGTTACATATGTTGCAAGCCACTATCACATAATGTATCTGCCTCTTTCCAACCTTCATCCCACCAACATTTAGAGGTTTTCTCTGGCTTAGAAATTTGCTTCCTATAAAAACAATAAAATATTTTTGTTGGTTTCATATTTAGAGAAGTAAAAATAGAAAATTGGTTCCATCCCCACCGGTACGGATGCTTCGCACTGGCTGGGATGAAGAAACGACGACGAAACCCCCAACATTTGTCCCTCGGAAAAATCTAAATAATCAAATAAAAAACCATAAACTAACACAAATCAATAGAAGCCAAAGGAGTAATTCATTAGAAATACAATTATAGCTCTAAATTTAACGAATTTAACACCCTAAATGCTTTTAATCTACAACATACCAAAAATAAACTCAAAACTTATAAACAAATTAAACCAATAACGGACAAGAAAATTTATTTATTTCCCATGTTTATTGTTTTTGTTGATAGATGAAAAGTTATGATTGTTTCTTTTTTAAAATAAAATGAAGAGGTTTTGAGTTTTTAAAATTTTGGTTCTTGAAAGTGTTAAAAAAATATAAGGTTGGGAAGCATAAATGATGGATGGGAAGTGGTTTTGGATTTGGGGCTCGTTAGTATATTTAGTTGTGTAACTTAGTGTTTCATTAAGGGTATTTTTTTAAAAAAGAAACAATGTTGGATCACATTTTGGTCAATAGTGTAGCCATACCCTTTAAGGCATTATTTAAAAATAAATATTGAGTTGGAGTTAAATATAAAAAATGAGTACTAAATAGGTGATAGTGAAATTTGAGATATTAAGTTGGAGCAAATTTTGATTTTGGATAGTTTTGATGATATTACATTATAAAAAATATAATAAAACTAATATTTAAACAAAGATCTTTCCTTTAAAAATTTATGATTTATTCAAATTCTAAAACTCATATATATATATATATATATATAATGGATAATCCGATGTACAATCTAAAATTATTTATACAATATAAAAAAAATAGATTATCATTTATCACTAAAACAAATATATAGTGCTATAAACATCTCATATAACAAAATAAGATATTATTATTAGTAACAAGCTAATTTTTGTTATGATTGGAAAAAAAAGTATTTTATGTCATAATTTGAAGAGAAAATATTTTTTATTTAATATTTTTGACTCATTATCCGCATTTACAAACTTAATTAGCTTTAAGAATCTATGAATCGGGTATTAAATTAGACTAAAAATTATCATTAGCATTAGCAATACCAATAAGGGAAATATTATGTATACATATATCATTTTATTGTTTTCTCTTTTTTTGTTTACTAATACCTAGATATCTCATATGCAAAAGTAAGAGTAGTGGGAAAGTGAAAACAATTATTTGATAGAATTTATTTGCATTTTTTTGGATTGTTGATAAATTATTTAGGTTATTTGTAGATATAAAAGAGTAGCTTTCTAGTCATTTTAAAGAATAAATGAAGGACTCACAATTTTACAAGATGACACAAAGAAGCAATTTTTATCTTGAATTTTTGGATGACCAAGATTTTATGTTTTTTATTTGCATTACAGTTGAATATATTCATTGAGTGTCTTTTCTTAAGCTATATTTTTAATATTTTCGTAGATATTGAATTTAAATCAAGATAAAGTGTTGTATATAACAAACTTTATACGTTTGGGAACATTGTAAAACGTTCATACGTGTATCAGACGTATACTTTGGTATTTAATTTTATGTGTGCAAGTGTTTGCTATCCATACATCTTCAACTTATAAATTTTCTTAATTATACCCATTGATCAGCAAAAAAATAGATCATTAATGGTGAGGTTAATTTATGTCTGAGGGTAATTTGGTAATTTGTTTTAGAGTTTGTGAAGGTTGGTATGTGTTTAATATTTTGAGTAGAGAGTAGAGGGAGAATTAAGCAGCCTGGTTGCAGTTAATTTTCATTCTTCATATTTAATGCAGGTGGTTGGGTATTTATACCCTTTCATTTGGGCTTTATGGGTTTTCGGGTCATGTTTAATGGACCCGGGTCATGTTTAAAGACCCATGAGCTCTTAGTAGGAGAGCAAGCATCTTAGTCAAGAAGTGTTTAGGTTTTTTAGTACTTTATTCATAGTTCGAACAGTTCAATGGGCTAAGTGTTCGAAGTGGCCTGTCCGGTCTGGTGGCCTTGGTCCGATCTGTCCCTGTCTGGAGAGGAAGCCGTATTCGGACTCATCAGGAACCCCTTTTTTAGGTGTTTGTTCAAATGTCTTTGTCAAAATCCTGAAAAAAACAGTCCGATATCAGGGGTAGCTTTTCCCGGACAGGTCTTTCGACTTGTGCTATGGTTATATCCGGACTGATAAAACTCTGTGAATCCAAACAGTTTTTCGCCAAAGTTTGTGGGACACGTGTTACTTTCTGGTTGGTTGTTTCAGTCGTTTTTTCACCTTGAATCTCGCACCCACCTTCTTCGAAAAGTAACCTCTTCATTAAAGAGGGTGACATCAGCGCCGTCTTTTAATCATTCCCAATCTTTTCGAATTCTCCTAGGAATCAAACTCCTTTTTCAGATTTACTATAAATTGAAATGCTTTCTACTGTTTCACCATCACTTTCATTTTTACTCTGCAAATTCACAAAGCTTTTTCTCTCAAAAACAAATTTCTACTCAGGTCGTTTATGTTCACGGCTAGGAACGCTCTAGTTAAATGTGGGTCGCTCAATCTCTCTGAGTTAGAAAAAACGCAAAAGGTTGAAAGGGAAAGGCGCATTGCAGCAGGCTTACCCATTTCCCCTATCGATAAACCAGCAACTTCAGCCACAGAGTTAGACCAGGGCTCTTCTTTTACCAAGGGCATCAAACCGAAGAGGTTATTTCAAACCAACCTCTCACCTATTATCTCGGGCTCCTCGGTTCAAGAGTCGGAACCCATCGTTGAACCAGGTCTAACAGTTACAAGCCTTAAAAAACCCTCCCCTTTCTTAGCCATGGGGTCAGACGTTGAAACCTCTCCTCAGAAATTAGTTGACCGAAGAAAAGGTCGGCTGGTCAAGGGTCAAGCTTCTAAGGGCACCCCCTCGAAATCGGGTGCCAAGGACAGTAGTACTGGGTCAGATGCACCCATTAGAGCACCAAAGGACAGGCTTCCCAATCCGGAGGGCACTGGTTCAAGTCCTCAAAGAGAAATGTCTATGCCAGAGCCCCAACCGGAGGCCGGGAACCAAGAAAATACTGAAACTCAGCAGTCCGGAAGTCAGGATGAGCCAAATCTAAACCTTCCCCTTACTACTGCTACTGAAAACCCCTCATCAATCATGGAGGAAGTAATGGAGGACTCTATCGAAGAGGCCCCATTCAAGTCTGAGCCTTCCGGACAGACTAGTGGTGCTGTTGCTGCCCAAAAAGACAAGGGCAAAGAAAAGTTGTGCTTGAGGCATCCGGATCTGCCAGGGTGTCTCGAAGGAAGGGTGGGGCCTTGTTTCCACAAGGTCACTGTTAAGTACCTCCTTGCCCTGCAAAAGATCAACTACGCATTCATCCACACAGCTGAGTTGGGCTGGATACGTACGAAGTGGGGAATTCCGGAGAATGTGAAGATAAGAATCCCAATAAACCCCGAAACTCCCATGGATTGCAAGTTGAGTGAGATAGTCATCTTCACGGAGCTGTTTAACTGGGGGCTCAGATTCCCCTTGGACCCGGAGATCGTCAGATACTTTCATCTGATAAAGCTCTGCCCAAGCCAGTTGAGTCCCAATGTCTGATACACCCTTATGGCCTGCATTATGGCCTCTAGGCTCTCCGGATCCCTCTGCCAATGGAGGAGTTTGCTGTTGTGGCCAGCCTCTGTAGAAACCACCACATCCCCTTTTATCACTTCAACATGGGGGATGACTTCAAGGCAGTGGATGACTTGCTAGAGTCGGAGAGGAATTGGAGGACTCAATTCCTCTTCGTAAGTGGTGCTTGGGAGAACGGGAAGAAAATCAAGGCCGGAGTCAACCCCAGTCTCCTCACCAGCAGATGGAGGAGTGATGGTAAGGCTCCTACCTTATATTTGTATCTCTTCTTTTATCAAATTTGTTTAAACTAATTAACTTTGTCTTCTTCTTATCAGTACTGCCCAAGGACTTCAATGACTATGTAAAGTCCGGGCAAACCACTGCTCCAAGATCAATGCTTGGGCTGCTGAAAGGTGGGGAAACCAGTTCCACGATGCCTTCACGGGGGGAAACTTAGCAAGATCCCACCTCTGGAATACTACTGTCCTGAGGGATTTAACTTGGGAAGAGCTCACCACTCAACCCCGTCCGGATGTAGTGCTCAAGAGGACATACGAACGGGATGGAACACTTTACTTGCCAGGCCGGTCCAAGGCCCCGAGCAAAATGAAAGGCAAAAAGAAGAAAGGCAAGAAAGTGGTAGGTGGAGCGGACCCTGCCGAGGTGGAGGAAGCTGCTTTAACAAATCCGGAGGGGCCAGCTCCAAGCCAGATTGATGCTGCTCTTTTGGAAGCGGTAGAGCAGGAGAATGTTAGGCAAGAAGTTCACTCCCCAAATCCTCCAAGGGCTTCCAAAAGACACCGTAAACGGGGAGTTGAAAGCAAAGACATGGAGGCCAAGAAGAAAAAGACCTTTAAGGGTGATGAACTTTCTCTCCGACCTCCGGAGCCTCTGCCCCAAGTTGACCCCACTGACCCAACACAAGCAGAGGAGATACCTGGTGACTTTCAAACCGATGAGGTCGAAGGGGGAGGTTTTACCATTGATGGGGTAGACATCAATGGTCTTGGTGGGCTTGGTGAGTACTTTATCAATCTCCCCAGAGATGATTTTGCTGGGCCTTATCTCCCTCCGAGCACTTCAAACACCGTCACTTTTAATGGTAAGACTTTTACTGTTTCAAGTGAAAGGGATGTTATAGCTCACTCTTTATTAAGCAATGTTCAGTCGGTGCTTGCGTTGGAGAAACAAGTTCGAAGTCAGGCAGATCTTATCAATGACCTCAAGTCTGACAAAGAGAGGTTGTCCAATGACCTTCTTACTGCCACTTGAAATGCTGCCATTCTAAAGGGAGAAAACGAAGAGCTGAAGAAAAGTAAAGAGGTGAGTACCACAAAAGTTGCCACTCTAGAAGACACTATCAGGGAGCTCCGGGAGAAGTTGTCCGGACTGGAGAAAGACCTCAACTCTTCAAAAGAGGAGACCAATGCCAAAGTTCAAGTTATCCACAACTTGACCAGTGACAAGATTGCTCTTGAAAACGCAGTGTCCCAAGCTGCAGGGGAGAAAGCTGATCTGCTAAGGGAGCAGGAGGCCAACATCCATGCCAAGATCAATGCTTATGCCAACAACGTGATAGACACTCAAGAGAAAATGTATGCCAAGGTGAGATCGGACATGGTCCTGCTCTTTCATGAGAAGTTCCCGCAGAGGAACCTGGGGGATTTATGGCTTCACGTATAGCCTGAAGACCTCCCATATCACACAATGACCGAAGGCGACAGGTATGGCTTCTCTAGTGCATCCTCATCTGATGACGAAGAGAACACCGGGGAGAGCCCAAACGAAGAGAAAGATGATCCCAAGTGGAAGAAGAAGATAGATGAAGCTGAGCCATCTTCAAAGGCTCAGCCTTAAATTATGAATTACTTTTTACTTTTCATGTTATCTAAACTAAAGTCTTTGGAAGGCCAAGGCACTCTTTTTGTAAGTGTGTCCGGTATCTGACCGGATAGATCTTTTACTCTGCTTGACAATTTGAAAGTCCTTGGAAGGCAAAGGCACTTAAGTTATTTCAATGAATATCCTTGTTATGCACAATTATCACATTCTTTCATAGTCTGTTTCAATTTTGGTGGCTAGTGTTTAAATAGCCCTTAGTTATTTCATAGTGAGAGTGTTTAAATTCTCCGATGACGAATGTTTAAGTGGTCATCACTCTTTTATTTCAATCTGAATGATGTGACAAAATATAAAGTAAGAACACTTCGGAAAATTTTTAAGAAGGCATCAAATTTTATTTAAAACCCGGACACCTCATTAAAACCTCCCCGCGCCACCAGGGTAGGAAAGAGTATGCCCCCAAATATTTACATGGATGTTTAAACAAGTAAATATTTACACAAATGCTACTCCAAGTACATCCGGAGATGTTCGATATTCCAAGGGTGGGTCAGAACGCTTCCATCCTTGTCTTCTAGCCAATATGTTCCAGGTTTAAGCCTTTCAACAACCATATAAGGTCCTTCCCAAGTTGGGGCCAATTTGCCGAGCAGCTTCTCTTTAGTGTGTAAGAAGACTTTCCTCAATACCTTGTCCCCCGGCTGGAAATCTCTTCTTTTAACTCTAGAAGCAAATTTGCTTCTCATCAAACCCTAATAGTGTGCAGCTCTAAGGTGAGCTTTAACTCGTCTTTCTTCTACTAGGTCGAGCCGACTTCTGATTGCCACTTCGTTAGCGCATTCGGAGAAGTTGTGAACACGAAATGATGGGAGAGTTGCTTCTATGGGAGCTATTGCACCCATCCCATAGACCAAAGCAAAAGGTGACTCCTGTGTTGCAGCCCCAGATGTTGTCCGGTAGGCCCACAAAACTTCTTGTAAATAGCTAGGTGACTTCCCAGCAGCCCCTTCCAAATTATTCTTTAAAGCGGACAGTATAGTTCTGTTAGCCACTTCAACCTGACCATTTTCTTGTGGGTGGAAAGGTGAAGAGAAACAATGTTGTATACCCCTTGAGGCACAGAAACTCTCCATTTCCCTATTGTCGAACTGTGGCCCATTATCTGTCGTTATCTTTTGTGGAACACCAAATCTGCAACAAATGTTGGATAGAATGAATTTTATAACGGCTTTTGATGTTGTTCCTGCCAGAGGGGTTGCTTCAATCCACTTCGAAAAGTAATCGATTGCAAAAATTATAGTTTTGCGCCCTCCGGACGTCATAGGGAGAGGCCCCACTAAATACAACCCCCATCGAGCAAAAGGTATAGGCTCAGAGATTGACTCTAAATGAATGGCTGGGACATGAATTTCAGTGTTGTATCTCTGGCATGGGTCACACCTTCTCACCAGCTCTTTAGCATCCTGCATGATAGATGGCCAATAGTAGTCAGCCAGTAAAACTCTCCTTGTTAGAGCCCTGAATCCACAATGAGTTGATCCCTCGCCATCATGCAACTCGGAGAGGACTACTTGAGATTCATCATCCCCCCCAAACAGCGCAGAAGAGGTTTACTGTAAGACTTTTTATACATAATGTCTCTCAGTATGATAAAACCACGAGCCTTATGTTTCAGTTTTCTTGCTAGTGATTTATCTGGAGGCACGATGCCATCGGAGAGTTTAAGTTGAATGGAGGGGCTCTCCAGCACATGGATCCATGGATACGACTCTGTGTACGCTATGGTTGCCAATGAATCTGCCAACTCATTTTATGTCCGGGGTATATGTTCATAAATAATGCTTTTAAACTTGAGTGCTTCATTTTTAAGAAGAAGTAAATACTTCACTAGCTGCTCCTTTTTAGCCTCAGATTGACCTTGGGCATGGTGGATAAGAAGCTGGGAGTCACTCAATAGCTTGACCCTCTTAGCCCCACAAATAAAAGCTAACTTCAAACCAGCTAATTCAGCCTCGTACTCAGACTCATTATTGGAAGCCCTGAAAGCAAAACATATAGCCTGGTACATTTTTTCACCATATGGAAAAGTCAAGCAGACTCCTGCACCACATCCCATAGTGCTGGATCCACCACCCGTCCGGACGACCCAGACCTTTTTGTCTTTCTTCTCAGTAGTCTGCTCCGAATCTCTATCAGAGTGGAATTCAACTAAAAAATCAGCCACAGCTTGGGCTTTGACTGTTGTTCGGGGAGCAAAATCTATATCGAAATCCCCCAATTCTACCGACCACTTAGTCATCCTACTTGAAATGTCTGCCTTTTGGAGAACATTCTTCAAACGAAAAGACGTTCGGACGATAATAGGATGAGCCTAGAAATAAGGCCTCATCTTTCTTGCAGCTATCACCAGGTCCAATGCTAATTTTTCAAGTTTCAAATAACGCTTTTCTGCGTCTATCAAGCTTTTGCTGATGTAGTACACTGGATGGGGGTAATTATCTACTTCTCTTACTAACACAGCACTGATGGCACAACTTGAAACTGCCAAATATACGAAGAGTGTCTCTCCATCAACTGGTTTAAATAAGGTTTTGGGAGAGGACAGATGCTTCTTGATTTCATTGAAAGCCTCATCACACTGTGAGGTCCAGTCAAATCCCTTCACACCCTTCAAGGTTTGAAAAAACGGGGCGCATCTGTCCGAAGACCTTGAGATAAATCTGTTCAAAGCAGCTAACCTCCCCATTAATCGTTGTACTTCTTTAATATTCCGAGGAGGCTCCATTTGGAATAGAGCATTAAGCTGGTCCGGATCGGGCTATATCCCTTGCTCACTTATTATATAACCTAGGAACTTCCCGGATTACACTCCGAACACACATTTTTCTGGATTTAACTTCAAATTCACCATTACCAAGTCATCGATGTATACTTCCATATTCCTTCCAATCTGATCAGCAAAGGCTTTGTTCACCAAGCTTTGATAAGTAACCCCAGAATTTTTTAATCCAAACGGCATTACCTTGTAGCAATGAAGACCCTTGTCAGTGATAAATGTGGTATGCTCTTGATCCTTCGGATCTACTTGGATCTGATTATATCCAGAGAAAGCATCCATAAAGGATAGCAGCTTATTCCCAGAGGTGGAATCTACTAGCTGGTCAATCCGGGGAACTGGATACAAATCTTTTGGGCAAGCTCTATTGAGGTCTGTGAAGTCAATGCACATGCGTCACTTGCCATTTTTATTTTTTACCAGGACCGGATTGGCAGTCTACAAAGGATATTGAGACTCCTTGATATGCCCCATCTTTGTGAGCCTGTCAACCTCTTGTACAATAACATCAGCCTTTTCCTTGGAAAAAGCCCTTCTCTTTTGAACCACCGGTGCTACGTCTTTCCGGACAGATAGGTGATGTGATATCACATCTGATGGAACCCCAGTAACGTCAGCATTGCACCAAGGAAAAACATGCTGATGGCTCTTCAAAAACTTTAACATCTCACTTTTCAGATCGGGTGGCATTCTAAACCCTATCTTGACACTTTTTCCTTCTTCAAAATAATGTGTTTCTACCTCTTCGACTGGTATTAATACTCCAGGGGCCTCTCTGGGGTCATCAATTTCACCATCACCCCCAGAAATCCCCTCAAATTTCTATTGCTCGTTGATACGAACTGCCCCCAACGTCCGGGGCGCCAGGGTTGTAGCATAACATTCCCTTGCAACCTTTTGGCTGCTTCGAACAACTCCCACCTGTCCTTGAACAGCATATTTCAAACATTGGTGGACTGTTGAAGCCACTGCATGCATCCTAGAGAGCCAAGACCTCCCTAGAATAGCATTATAGCAGGTGGGACAATCTACCACAATAAAAAGTATCCTGACCATCTTCTTGAAAGGGCTCTTGCCCAATAGAACTTCCTCTTCGAACTCCCCGATCATATCTGTTGAGCTGCCAGTAAAGCCCACAATTGATCTGTCCGAACTCTGAATTACGGCTGGATTTTTCATTCTCTTGTAAGTGGTTAAGAAAAGGATATTGGCTGAGCTTCCAGTATCCACCAAAATTCGTCTTATGTCATTGCCCCCAATGGATGCTCCTATGACAACATCATCTTCATGAGGTCCAGCTATATCTCTTAAATCATCTTCATCAAAAACAATGAAGGGGGATGGAATTTGAGATTGATAGGAAGTCATGCCTCCTTCTAGCTGGGTAGCTAAAGTATGAACGTGCCTCTTCCTCGAAGAAGCAGTAGGAGCTGTCATAGTATCCCCTCCGAAAATTGTAAGTGACTCAAAAAACTTAATGAGCCCGGAGACTGTCCTAGAACATTCCTCAATGGCACCTACTCTATTTCGAGTTGGATCAGGATCCAAGTATTCAGATTCCACATCAAACCTTTCGATTATAACCATGGCTCCCTCCGGAGCAGCATTACTTGGACCAACCCCGTGAGTATTGTCAGGCCTATTACCTCCTCTTCTTTTGACATAAGCCCCCAGCTTTCCCCTCTCAATCAAGTTCTGAACTTCTTGTTTTAAAGCTATACAATCATCGGTGGTATGGCCAGTATCATTGTGATACTGGCAGAAAGAGTTATTGCGGTGTTCTCTAGGAGATTGCAGTGTGGCCGGTCTTCTATAGTGCACCTCTTCCTTTGTTTTATAATAAATGGTAGTCACACTTTCTCTCAATTCTGCAAACCACTCCGGTTGAACCCAAGGACCTCTCTTATTTCTGGATTGTTGACTCTGGGCAGGTGCTGCTGGCTGAGATTGAGCTTTAGCCTTGCCATGCCCCTGTCCGGTCTCTTTTACCTTGTTCCCGGACTGATTCTGATTGGGGTTTGGTGCCACCGGGGTAGATCTCACCTGCCTGTGCACCCTAGTCTTCTTTGTTTCATCAACGTTAATCTGTTTTCCAACCTGATTCAGCAACCCTCCCCAAGTCATGGCCTTCTTTCTGGTCACCGAATCAGCCAAATTCCCAGGGTTTAAGCCATGTCTCAAAGATGCTATTGCAACTTGCTCGAAGCAATCAGCCAACCCATTCTTGGTGTTCACAAAACGACTTATGTATTCTTTCAATGATTTGTTCGGTTCTTGAGAACAATGGATTATTGTGTCCCCATTTCCCTTTAATTCTTTACTCCCAACGAACTACCTCCGAAAGGCCACCCAAAAAGTATCGAAATTCTTGATACAGCCTTGTGGTAGGTTGTTATACCATTTTAGAGCACTCCCCGTAAATGATTGGGAGAATGCTCTGCAAAGTAGCTTGTCATCATTATCAAAGTTCACCATGAAGTTTTTAAATTGTTCCAAATGGTTGTCCGGATCAGTACTGCCATCGTACTTTTCCATTTTGGTGCTGTCAAACCTCTTAGGGAGGTTTTCGGACAGAATCTTGGAAGATAATGGAGATTGCCTCCAATTCCGACCACGACTGAACACAGTATCCTCATTGGGAGTTGCAAAGATACCTGGTTCATCGTGGAAGGCAAAAGGATCCATCAGCATCCGGTCTACATGCCTCCGGCTGTGAGATGTCCCTTTGCCAATATTCTTCTTCAACCTTCCATGTCTATCCCTTTTCCTTGAGTATTTTTTGATCTGTTTTTACTTCTTTTTAGTTCGACCCTCATCGCTGCTAGAGGATAAGGATTCTTCAATTCCCTCATCATCTGAAGAGCTATCAGAAGACTCTGAGCCTGAGTCAGAACTCTCCACTGGCTTAGACCGGTGAGACTTTTTGGAGCTGGCATGAGTCTTTTTGGTACTCACATGAGTCTTTGAAGGCTCATGCTCTCTAGGGTTATCGGTATGATGAGCAACTGATGCTTTCGATTTTTCTTTCATACCCATCTTAGCCTTTTCTGCCCTCAGAGCTTCTATCTCGCCTTTTAACCTATCGCGCTCCTCGATGGTGTACTCATCATTTTCACCCACCACTTCGAGCAAAGCTGGTGGTACTTCCAGGGCGTCCGGATTCATTCGGACTGACTTTTCTTGTTGGTTTTGAATGCTTGATTCAGGCACCTTCGTGCTCCCACTGTGGTCGCCAATTTGGTGAGGTTAATTTATGTCTCAGGGTAATTTGGTAATTTGTTTTAGAGTTTGTGAAGGTTGGTATGTGTTTAATATTTTGAGTAGAGAGTAGATGGAGAATTAAGCAGCTTGGTTGCAGTTAATTTTCATTCTTCATATTTAATGCAGGTGGTTGGGTATTTATACCCTTTCATTTGGGCTTTATGGGTTTTCGGGTCATGTTTAATGGACCCGGGTCATGTTTAAAGACCCATGAGCTCTTAGTAGGAGAGCAAGCATCTTAGTCAAGAAGTGTTTAGGTTTTTTAGTACTTTTGTCATAGTTCGAACAGTTCAATGGGCTAAGTGTTCGAAGTGGCATGTTCGGTCTGGTGGCCTTGGTCTGATCTGTCCCTGTCCGGAGAGGAAGCAGTATTCGGACTCATCAATTAACTAAAAAATATAAAAAATTATTATTATTGTAGATATTAATATAAATAGTTTTTTTTTCTTTTGTGTAATTTTTTAGAAAAAAATATTTTTTTCTATTTTAAATCGTAATCGTAATTTGTAATTCCTCATTATTTTTATTTTAAGGATTTCAGTTTTTGCTTTTTTTAACTTTCAACCTTAAAATTCTTTTTTCTCTCTTTAAAATGACACGAAGAACATATATAAAAATCATTGTTCATCATGAGGATGATGATTGAGATAAATAGAATGAGAGCACGAGTCTCCTCGTAGGAATCCTTCTCCCAATAGATCATAAATATCATAGACTCGTATGTTCCTTGTAGAAAGTTTCGTTTATCGGAAGATATTGAAGTTGTTCCCATATCGATGTTGCCTTTAGAAAATGATCGTACATTATTTCTGAACGAACATGTTGGGAAGTCTAATTTAACGTATGCGAGGAATTTTTTGAGTTTCATAAATACTTCAAGAATAGCTCAATATACATATGATTATATCGATCTAGCAATTTATAATGAAAAACAAGTGGAGGATTCCGATGAATATGAATATATGGGTTCTCATAACCAATGATACTCAATTACATTTTGAAGAGCACGATGTTATATTTTTTATCTATATTCTGGAAATGGATATTCGGTTCCTATGTACCAAAACCTATTAATTATATAAACAAGATTTATCTTTGTTTAAGTCGACTTGTGTTAAATTCTTGTTGGGTGTTAATGACAGCCATAATACGTTCTCATAAAATATATGATCATTTTAGCATTAACAAATTTATGGTAGGAGGCTAACCCTTATTTATCTATATCATAGTAGTGCAAATATCCTTGTTATCCTTCTAAATTATAAACATATTTGAAAAAAATGTTTGTGTATGTCTCGAGTTATTGGGAGACGAGGATGAAGTAAGATGATTTGATTTTCTCCCAAATTAACTCGTTTATCCTTTGTATGTTTTTATTGTGATATCTTACTTTTAAGGAATGTTAGTTCATATTTATATATGTTTTGTATAATAAATATAGTTGTGGCTTAGGATAACAATACTAGACTACCAAATGCAAAACAATACTAGGACAAGTTAATGAAGAAAGCCTCAAAGTTTGTGTATCCTTATAAAGCATATTTTATCCCTAGGCAATTTGTTGCTAGCGGCATATGGCATGATCTTTCTGTAATTGATGATTTTTTAGTTTATATAGATCTAATGAAGTATAGGACGGCTCCCCGAGGAACTCCTACATTGAAATCTTAAAAATTATATGGGTATTTAAAATATGTTAAGGTGAACGGCTCTTCGGTGAAGAAAACTATAGTGAAGCGTTCTATAGCTAAGAAAGTTGATGTCAAACCTGTAAGGTTAGAGAAAAATCTATTGAAGGTGCTAAAATAGTTGTTAAAAATTATGGATCCCCTAAGGGAAACAATAAGGACAAATATGAAACTAGATTCAAGACACAACTCGGTTTTGAGACGAGGGTGACCACTTCTTCTACTAACGTAACTCTTCTAACCCCATTTTTTTAAGTTTCTAGTGATGGTCATTTAGTACAAAATTTCCCACTATAAGTAAGAATTAGGATTCAACTTTGCTGTTATTGGTGAAACATTTACCGAAGAAAGGCTGCAATTTATAATTGATCAAAATTTTATGTTAGTTGAATATTTTTATAGCCAATGGAGGTCATCGGCATGTCCATGATGTTCCTACTTGGGTTAGAAAAAATGAAGAGCCTCGTATTTAATATGAGACGTAAGCTATATTTGAAGAAAATACTAGACAAAGCTACCATTAAGCTTATGCTCTAGCTGACCATCTGTTGGAGAAGAGGCTTAACCTGAAGCCTGAAAGAGAATGGTCTCTGGAATATTTGAATTCTAAGAAACCAAGAACCGAGGATAGTCTAGTTGTGGCTCTTAAAAAAACAAATGCAGATAAAGTTACAAATTTTAATATCTTGTAGAGCTTAAGGTTGTACAGGTTGTAGTTGTATCTTTCAGAAGTAAAAGGTTGTAGATGTTTTAGTTTTAGTTGGTGATAAGCGAAGGCTAAGGATATTGCAAATGTTAGTGTTGAGAAGTCAAAAGATAAAGATGTTGTGGCTGTTACTGTGAAATCTTATCATGAGCTTAAATTAATTGTTGTACCCACCATAAGATGGAACCCCCAAATATATTGTGGATGGGACTTTTGTATATGCTTCTATTATGTCAAGAACATTAATCATTTCTTTAATTACAAATGAAATAATTGTCATGGGTTCCTTCTATAGTCCAACTAATTATGATGGTGGAGGACGGGGACTTCTTCTATTTTTTAGCCTAAACCTTTTCTTTAAAGCCAATTCGTGAATTAACTAGCCACTTTGGTTCTTCGGAAAGGGGGAGGAAGCTACCAGCCTACATTTCTGGCTAAGAGGCATATGGATTTGGGAGTATATATGATATTCGAATACTATTTCTTATTTTACTTTTTATTTTTTGAAGATTATGATTTATTAATCTTATGGTATACACAACACTTCAGAATTTATTCAATACCGTCATCATGTCGCATCAAGGTTATGGTAACGTAATAACCCATGTTCCTAATCTTCGGTCGATATTGAAAGTTGTTGCGGAACCTTTTAAAGATGGTTCATATTTGAAAGTTTTCATGTATGCCAAAATCAACATTGATGGGAAATTAAAGGTTAAGTTTCATGATAGAACTATCTCTAAATATAAGTTGAGGAATGAGTTGCAAGACAAAACAGAGGCCACGATTCAGCTTGGGAGCCATATATTATCTAAGGATTTATCACTGGTACAACAACATAATATTTTAATGAATGCCCATAATAAGATTTCCTCTTGGTCTGCGTTTGGTGGTTTTCTTCATAAGGTAAACCTTACACAAATTGTAACAATTTCTTCATATCGCCAAGATTTGAGCTATTTGTTTTCCAAATTAGATAACCAAAACAATTATGTACAAATGAATAAGTGATCATGTAAGTTAAGGAAGAACTTTGGCCGAATTAGAGAGATTGCAAAAGAAATTGGATGAGAAATTAGCTATAAACAAAGTTTTAGAAAAACAAACATAAGAATCTGAACATGCATATTGGGTTGAAATAGAAGCCCGTTTCGAGGTAAAAATAATTACGGATTTTTATGATGCAATTTGAAAATATGAGTCAAAGTTGGTTCTTCCCTTCCATAAAGAACGCCCAAATCTGAACTTAGACATCTTATGGTAATATGCTCATGAGGTTGATTGACAAACACCTTTTGAATTGACTGAACATCTGGACCAGTAGCCTTTTTCGACTTCAACAAAAGGAGGTTATAATATTGTTAAACTATTTAAAGAGGTTGAGGATTAAAATTTTACACATCTTATGATTGCAGATTATGGAAAAGATGGTGGAACTTCTAAAGCTGTTATTAGTCTGATAATTATTCTTTTCTGATGAAATAAGTCTTATATCTTCCTTCAGCCAAGCCAAATATGGTTTTTCTATCTATTGAGACGCAAATGAGGTTCCTCCACATGGAGCTGAAGATAAAGTTTATGTATCTCAATCAAAATTTACTCCCATTTAAATATTTGTAACCTTTCTTGGCATATTATGTAAGCCGGGGGCTATTATTTTAAATCAATTCTACATTCAAAATTTTGAAAGAATATCTTATCTTTCGATTCTTTTGAATTGATATGAAGCAGAAAATTTCACCTTCATCATCAATGATTTGTGTTTGCTTTGTCTTTTAACTTTTTTAATAAAATAATTTTATTTTATATTACAATATTATTCCATTTGGAGTGATCAATTTCAAAGACAGAGACATTTATAATAAACACAAGGAATTTTTTTTTTGGATTATATCTAAAAATACCCAAACTTGTATATTACATTTTGAAGGTTTCATAATTCCTTTTATGATAAATTTTAATGATTATCCTATATTTTGTTTTTTCCTTGTTATATTTATTGGTATCTGGACTTCCAGACGTTCCAAAGTCTACTTTTGAAATCATCCCATACTTATCTTCTAATTTTGTAAGAGGCATTGAGAATCTCTAAGGTGTTGAAGACTAATTTTGATAATCATCTTATACTTAGCATTATATTATATGGGCTAAAAAGCACTGTTAGTCCCCCATGTTTACCACTTGTATCAACATAGTCCCTTTCGTTCACTTCTGCATAAAACTCATCCATTTCATTTTAAATATTTGCTCGGTTAGTCCCTCCCCATATTTTAGGGGACCAAAAGTGATACAAAACTTGGGATTTGGGGACCAAAAGTGATACAAAACTTAGAATTTAAGTGTCACGTGTCAGTTTTTAAATGGTTTATATGTGCGGGGGGGGGGGCTATATTTGCAAATTTTTGAAATGAAGGGGATGAGTTTTATGCATAAGTGAACGGAAGGGACTATGTTGATACACGTGGTAAACATGGAGGACTAATAGTATTTTTTACCCTATTATATGAGTGTCAAAACTCCCTAAGGTGTCGAATATCACTTTTTAAATCATTTCATACTTATCTTTTGTTTTTCATTTTTGACTAACTCTTTTTAAACTCTTGGATGTTACTTTTGTAATCATCATCATTCTTGATGGATAAAATAATAAATTGACTGAAGACTTGATATAAGAGGAAAGATATTTTATTAATGTCAAATGTCTCGCTAAGCCCTTACTCGTTCCACAAAGTAAGGAAATAGTACATTCCAAATCAAATTTGAATAGAATGTATACACATAATAATTGGAAAAAAAATAGCCAAAGTTTAGCGAGAATGGTAGAGATTTAAATGCTTTATGTTCTATTGGTACCGAAGTTGATTTTCTTCTTCATCGAGCAGTCTATAGGATCCCTACTTTACTTTGGATTTTATTGTATATGATCCTTCCCAATTTAAGGCTAGTTTCCTGAGACTCTTGTCTTTTGTATGAATGAATACTCTTCTAAGAACTTTGTCCCATACTTCAAAGATTCCAAACTGAACTTTGAGTGTTATTTGTATCACATTTGATTTTCTTAATGCTATAACTGAACGTGGGTTTTTACCTTATGTTCCTTGATTACGCTAATTTTGGTAATATTTTCTTCTAAATTACTTTATTCTTCATGTGCTGAAATTATGTAGAAAGGAAAAACAATATTAGTCGGTCTAACTATTTATGTTCCATATATAATGGTAAAGATATTTTCAATTGTTGTCGTTTTTAGGTGCTTCTATATGGTCATAAAATTTCTTAAAAATTATCATGTCATTTTTCTACAACTCTTTTCAACATCTTCTTCATGCCGTATCCTGGACTTTGCCATTTTCCCATGGATAGAAATGAGAATATAAATTTTGTTTAATAACTTTTGTTGCCCAAACATATGTAAGTCTTTCATTGCCCAAAAATTATGTTGGTATCTAGGACTTTGCCATTTTCCCATGAATGGCTCTTCGTATTCTATATTAGCCACAAACGTTTGTATTAAGAAAGTTAAAGACTTTAATTACTGTGAGTCGCACAAATGGTTGTGTCTCTATCCATTTTGAGGAGTAGTCTACTGTTACTAACATAAATTTCCATCCTTCTGAAATGTTTTGAAATCACCTTACAATGTCAAGGCCCATACGATGTCAATGCCCCGTCTAACAAAATGAATTTCCTTTGATATTATTTCTAATAAAATGATATGAACTTGTATTCAATTTGAAAAGCATTGCAAAGTTTTTTAATAATTGAGTTTATTTTATGCATCCTATATTATTGTAGGTCGACAATAACCTTGAGGAAAAGTTTTCTATAAAAAGTTTTTGTACCCATAATGGGCACTTCATTCTCCATAATGGAGTTCCTCAACTATAAAAAAAATATGCTTCATCAATATCGAGACACGAGAGTTAGGGTTTAGTTAGCATATTTTTTAATAACATGTCAGATATTCACACAAATTTTTTTTGACGTCATACTAATTTGTCTTGGATCGGCTTTGTTCCCATGAAGTTTTCCTACTCTCAAGTATCTTTTAATAGAGTTTCTTAATTATTTTTATTTATTTTCTTCCCCTTAAATTATCATAACTCGTGAGATCGGGATTGTTTATAAGAATCTATTTGGTAAGATGGTGGATGGTCTCTCTTAGAAAATATCCCTTTGTGTTGGCGTTGGTAAATCTGAAGATGCTAGAGCATCAGCAACAATGTTCTATGCTCACGCAACTTGCTCAAAATAGAATTCGTCAAATAAGAATGCCTTGTGCCAAAGTTTCTTTAAGTGCTAGATGATGGTGAGTCTGATTCCTTAAATTGATTTAGTAAATGAGTGAAGTCAAGTTTTTAGAGAGAGAAATTGATTATAGAGAGAGAAAATCAAAGTACTCAAATGTCCAAACTCTTTATTAGATCTATCTTGGCCTTTATAAGATCAGTTTTGGCCTTTATATAGAGACGCAAGTACATAGAGTACAACTGAAAACGGTTACATAAAAAGGTTAATTACATGTTAGTCCCTGATTAACATACATAGTCTTAAATTCTTCCTCTAACTTTACAATATGTCATAAGCTATTTTATTCTTCACATTTTAGTTCTTGAAGTCTCGTTTCCTTATCAGATAATTTTTTTTTCTTGGATTCGGCTTGGTCTAAAGTTTGATTGACTACCAGTTGAGAATATGTGAAGAATTAGACTTTATTGGCTCCGCAAATGTTTGTTAGCAAAATACCTATAATAAAAACTTCATACTTAGTCTTGTGTTATAGGATGAGTAGCAGAATTTTATGAATAGAGTCAAGATATCTTATTTTAAGGAGATAATTTGACCCCTCAATCTTGAGCTTTGGTCGATCGTGTCTCATTCCTTGTCATTTATCAATTGAAATTCTAGTATTGTTCTTGATTAGAAATTCTTATGGATAGCCATGAGGATGTTGAACATGTACTGATGCAACATAATAAAGTTTTACTAGGCTAATGGATGGGAACCCGATAAGGCAATATTCCATATATAATATCTGAATATAAATATAATGTATTTATAATTTAATTAGGAGTTTATTATTGCTTATTTATTATTTATACTTTGTAGCGAATATAACGTATAACTTCTATAAATAGGAGATGAGTTCGAGTTGTAAAATAGATCCATAAATACTTTTATACTATTTTACTTATTTTCTCTCTCTTTTTCTATTGAAATGGTTTAGATAATTTGTTAGAAATTGTATCCCTAGCAAATTTGACGTCTTCCAATCAAATTCAGTAAAATCAAGTCAATGAGCGATTAAGACAAGTTTTATTTTACATTTCCAAAACAATATGATACACTTAAATCTCAAAATCTGAATTAAAATTTGAATCACAAAATTGAAAATCACAAAATAAATGAGCGATTAAGATAAGTTTTATTTTACTTTTCTGTGTTAATTGTTTTACTTCTCGAGGAATCTCTAAAACAATATGTTATGCTTAAATCATAAAATCTAAATTAAAAATTGAATCACAAAATATATATGTGTTTTAAAAAAAATTGAATTATAAAGTTTTACCTATTAAAAATAACTAATTGCTAAAATTGTGTGCTTATAAACCGACCAAGTATTTATTATTCCGCACTTATTGCGTAAAAGAAAAATTAAAATTTACATATTTTATTGAAATAATTAAATGAGGTACGTGGAGAATCTTTAGGAAAATAATTAAATTCCCTATTTCGAAAATGTTTAATATCTAATAGTTTTATAAATTAATATATTACATTTATGTTAAGTTAATACATATATAAATATTTATAATTATTTCTGTAGCTATTAATATTACCAATAGATAATTAATATTAGTTTAATAATATATATGTTACATCTTTCTTTAATAACATATATTTATATTTGTTTTTACAAAATATAATATTTGATATATATTGTGAGAAAAAAAAACAACTTGGTGACGATAATATTCTACTGGTAATCTCCATCACCAAATCTAAATTCCAGATAAGTTTGTTTATGTCATTTGTTTATTAAAATTATTTATTAACTCATCTATCTATATTGTAAAATCAATTATTTTATTTGAAAAAAGTGACTAATTTATTTATTTTATCTTTCAGTATTATTATTAACAAAATAGAAAATATTTTAAATAAATGATATTTATAATAAATAAATACTAAGTTTAAAATGGTTTTTCTATTCAATATAATATATTTGATCATAAATCCAAATATATAATGTTACTTTAATTTTAAATATGTATTATATATGAATATTTATATTTAGTTTGCTTGAATAAATCTTTTTCTATACAAAGTACGAATAAATAACGAAATTACTTGTATTGATGGGAAAGATTCCTAGAGGTCTTCTCCAATTCAATGTTAGTCAAACGCTAGGCTCCAATAGTCTCTAATAAATCATTCATAACAAATCAAGTTTTCAAACTCACAACAGTTTTAAACGAAAGATCTCAAATCGAGAATCATAAAAACTCTCCGCCATCAAAGTAAATATCTGATATGGCTTCGTCAATGGATAGTCCAAACTAATTGTTTAGTCCTCATCTATGACTTTGCTTTATAACTTGAGCTTCTAAAATTCAACCTATAATTGAGTTGTCAATTCATTCGCTACGTGATCTCCAAATTATCTCAATCTCCATATTCAAAACGGCTATAAGCTAAGTAATCTCCATCTTCATGTTCAAAATGGCTATGAGCCAAGTAATCTCCATCTCCATAATAAAAAAACATTGTAAGCCAAATACTCTCCATCTCCATGATCGAAAAGGCTATAAGTCAAATGACCTCCATCTCCACAACATAAATGGCTATAGGCCAAATAATCTCCATCTTCATGCTCGAAAAAACTATAGGCCGAGCAATCTCCATCTCCATGATCGAAAATGCTATAAGTCAAGCAATCTTCGTCTCTATTATAAAAAATGTTATAAGCCAAATGATCTCCATCTTCACGATAGGAAGAGCTACCAACTGAGTAATCTCCATCTTCATGCTAGAAAAAAGATATAAGCCATATGATCTCCATCTCTGTGATAAAAAAAATGTTATAAGCTAAATGATCTCCATCTTCGTGATAGAAAAAGGCTATAACCATAGTCTTCCACAACATAAAATTGTTTCTATCTAACCTGATAGATGTGAATGATGCCGATCTGTTCATTTTCAGGTGATTAATATCATCGCTGAGGAGATCACCATTGAAGGGAGTTGTTGCATACGTTTCAAAAGATATTGGTAAGTCATTGGCTGTCATTTTACTGTAAGTTTAAGAGGAAATGAAAGAGAGAATAGCAATTTCTGCTTGAATAAATATTTATTGATTTCTCACTTCTTTTCATTTTGTGTTTATAGAGTATTTATACTAGATGATTGGTGAAGAATCCTAGGCTAGGTTGTTACATCGGAGAGCTCACCTAGTGCTAGGAATCGTTTAACATATTAGTTGTACATTTCTGTTTTTGTATAACATAGAGGATAGAGAGAGATGTTAAGAATAGTTGGACTGTAATCACACAGACTTGAGGGCCTTTATTTTATTATTGGGTTTCTCTTTAATTTCTGAGTTGGTCTTGATTTCGCTAGGCTTGGATCTGTCCATGAAAGGCATAGAGTATAAGTCACTTAAGGATGAAACCTTAAGTGCTTCAACACTAGTTTGAGACACATTCTCATCTTCTCTAACTCCATCCTTCTTCGAACCAAGCACTTGAAGCGTTACAGCTTATTTTCTACCACCATATGCCATTAGACTATCTTTTTAAGCTTCCAGACATCTTCTACTTCTCGTAGCATCCAAGAAAGTTCACTTGAGGCGTTTTTTCAATTTGCAAATGACGGAAGGCGCAATTGTAGCTCAACACCTCAATAAACTCAATGCAATCACAACCCACTTGAGTTCGGTTGAAATTTATTTTGATGAAAAGTACGAGCATTAATATTATTTTCTTCTCTACCACATAGTTGGAGTGTTATTGTCACATATGTAAGTAGCTTGTTAGGAAGTATTAAGTTAAAATATGATGATGTGCGCGAACTATTTCTTAGTGAAGATATTCGAAGGAGATAATCAGGTGAGTCATCAATTTCCTTAGTCTTAAATATAGATTCAAGAGGATGAAATTCAACCATAGGGTATGGACGCATTAAATCGAGCTACCGAGGTAGAGCAAGAAACGGGAGGTCCATGTCCAGGAATCCTAAAAATTTCCAATGGTCAAGAAATGTCGAGTGTTAGAATTGTAGGAAGACCATACACTATAAAAGTCAGTGCAAGAGAGAACCAAAGGACTAGGAGAAGAAGACGGAGGAAAATATCACTTTAGAATGAAACGATGTGTTAATATGTTCCTTAGAAAGCAGGGAAGAGTCTTGGGTTTTAGACTCTAGAGCATCGTTTCACGCTACTACGAAGAAAGAATTATTTGAGAGGTTTGTCTCTGGCAACCTTGGAAATGTATATCTTGGTGATGATCAACCTTGTGATATTATTGGTAAAAGTATTGTAAAGATTAAGTTGAATGGGTATGTCTGGGAATTAAAAGATGTCAGGCATACCCCCGATCCGAGAGAGAACTTAATCTCATTATGAAAGTTGGCTAGAGAAGTCTACACTACGATCTTCCATGGTGAAAATTGGAAGATTTCAAAGGGAGAAATGATGGTTTCTCACGAGAAGAAGAGTAGTACTCTTTACAAGATAGCAGAGATGAGTTGTTCAATTGCAATAGCAGCAGGAAACGAAAATCCAAATGTATGGCATTAGAGGTTGGCCTCATGAATGAGAAAGATATGAAAATTATTTACTCAAAGGGAAAGCTTCCAGGTCTTTAGTCAATCGATATAGACATGTACGAAGATTGTATATTTGGAAAATATAAAAGGGTAAGCTTTCAGGCAAGTGGAAGAACCCGAAAGAAAGAAAGGCTATAGGTTGTTCACTCTGATGTTTAGGGGTCAGTAAATATTTTATCAATAGGAGGGAAACACTACTTCGTGACTTTTATCAGTGATCATTGTCGAAAGGTATGGGTTTATTGTCTACAGCATAAATCTGAAGTATTTGATGTTTTTAGGAGATGGAAATATATGGTTGAGAATGAGACAGGTTTGAAGATTAAAAAGCTCAGAACCGATAATGGTGGTGAATATGAGGACACCGGATTCAAGAAATTTTGCTATAAGCATGGTATTATGATGAATAGAACCATACCGAATATGCCTTATCACAATAGTATTGCCAAATATTGACATAAAGAACCATAAGAATTCGTATGCGGTCTGGTCTATTGAAGCACTTCTAGTCTATCGAAGCAGTGAACACATCGTTTTACATGGTTAACCGAGGCCCATCGATTCCCTTGGAGCATAGAATACCCGAGGAGGTATGATGTGGTAAGGAGATAAAATTATCACATCTAAGATTTTTTTGGTTGTACAACATATGTTCATACTAGTGATCAAGGCAGGAACAAGCTTGATCCCAAATCGAAGAAGTGTTTCTTGATTGGCTATGGTGAAGATGAGTTTTATTATCGTTTTTGGGATGAGAAAAACATGAAGATGATCAGAAGTAGAGACGTGATCTTCAATGAAATAGTTATGTACAAGGACAAGCATAAAACTGGAGAAAATAACTCAAGTCGTACGGGTCAATTTTTGCAGATGTCGAGGGGGTCCCAGATAATCAAGAAACAGAGTCGATCAGATTCAACCCTCACCAAGGAGAGTCGGTTGGATATAACGATCGGCAGTAGTCCAACACCCTAGAGCCGACCGAGGTAGTTCCTGTTTTGAAAAGATCTTTCCAACCCCCTATGCCCAACATGAGATACTTGAACTATCTGTTACCGACTGATAGAGGGAAGCCTGAATGCTATGATGAAGCTTGCCCTACCAGTGCTGCTAGCAAGTGGGAGCTTACCATGAAAGACGAGATAAAGTCTTTAATATCAAATGAGGTATGTGAACTAGCTGAGTTACCCATGGGTAAGAAGGCACTTCATAACAAATGGGTGTACCACGTGAAAGATGAGCATGATGGCTCTAAGAGATACAAAACCTGACTAGTTGTCAAAAGATTCCAGCAAATGAAGGAATTGATTACCCTGATATTTTTGCTCCAGTTGTGAAGCTCAATACGATTAGATCAGTGTTGAGTATTGTTACCATTGAAGACATTTATCTTGAACAGTTAGACGTGAAGACTGTATTTCTTCACGGGGATTTGGCTGAGGAGATATACATGCATCAACCAGAAGGTTTCCTAAAAGAAGGGAAGGAAAACATGGTATGTCCACTCAAGAAAAGTTTGTATGGTCTAGAACAAACCCCAAGATAGTGGCACAAGAAATTTGACTATTTTATGCACAAAGCAAGTTTCAGAAGTGTAATGCGGACCATTGTTTCTATTTTAAAATATGTAAGTCCAGTTATATCATTTTGCTACTTTATGTTGATGATATGTTAGTAGAAGATTCATATGTGGATTATATTAGAAGATTAAAGCAACAATTGTCAAAATAATTTGACATGAAGGACTTGGGTCCAGCCAAGAAGATTCTTGGAATGCAAATCACAAGAGATAACCATAGAACAGTTTTGTAGTTATCCCAGTCAGAGTACATTGATTGGGTCTTGAAGAGATTTAATATGGGTGATGCCAAGCCATTTAGTATACGATTGGTAGGTCACTTTTGTTTATCTAAGGATCAATACCCTCGGAAGAAGGAAGAAAAAAACTTCATGGTTAAGGTTCCTTACGCCTCATCTATTGGGAGTGTGATGTATGTAATAGTTTGTACGAGACCAGACATTAGTCATGCAATGGGAGTTGTGAGTAAGGTTATGTCAAACCCAGGGAAAATTCATTGGGAAGCTACCAAATGGATTTTGAGGTACCTACTAGACACCGCATAAAAGTGTTAGTACTTTGGTAAGGGTGAGTTAAAGGTACAAGGCTACGTAGATGCAAATTTTAGAGGTGAAGTTGATCATCGTAAAAGCACCACTGGTTATATGTTTATGTTGGAACTACGACTCTTAGTTGGATGCCCAAATTACCGAAAATTGTCACTCTATCAGCTGTATAGGCTAATTTTGTAGTGATAACTGAAGCCAATATAGAGATGATATGGCCTCAAGGTTTGTTAACCGAGCTGGGATTCAAACAGAAGAAGAATGTTCTGCATAGTGATAGTCAGAGTGTAATTCAGTTAGCGAAGAATTTAACATTTTATTCAAGAACCAAGCATATCGGTCTTCGTTATCATTACATCATATCTTTATTAGAATAAGAGGTGTTGATACTTGAAAAGATTCAAGGAAGAAAGAATCCAGCGGATATGTTGACAAAGACAGTAGCCATTAAAAAATTGAAGTTGTCTTCAACTTCAACTGGTCTGCAAGAGTAGCAAGACCAGAACGATCTGCTGCATAGATAAAGGTGTGAAGTCATGTTAAAACCATCCTTTAAGTAGGAGATTGTTAAACTCATTAAAAGAGACTTGACAAAGCTTTTAATTCAAGAATATCAGTGAAGAAATTTAGTGAGTCACAAATGACTCTTTAAAGAGAGTTCATTTCATTAAAGAGAGTTAGAGACATTTTGAATTCGAAAAGACCATTAAAGTAATTTAATGAGTTATAAATGGCTCATTAAGAAGAGTTAATTACCGTAATCGTTTCTTATTTTCCTTTGTATTGAAATCTATATAAATAAAATAGCTAGGTTTGTGAATGTATCGGGAAAAAGAGAGAGTTACAGAGTTATTTTTTTATAAAATCGATATGCAGCACGTCCGTAGATATAGGCGCATTAGTTGATCTTATTGCTAGTTTATATTGTGTTTGATCTTATTGTTGGGTTATTGTGTCGGGGACATAGGCATAATGTTTGATCTTACTGCTAGTTTATATAATGTTTGATCTTATTGTTGGTTTATTATGTCGGAGACATAGGCACAATGTTTGATCTTACTACTAGTTTATATTGTATTTGATCCTAGTGTTAATTTATTGTGCCGGAGACAAAGGTACAGTGTTTGATATTGTTGCTAGTTTATTGTGTTTCCCAACAACATATTGTTATTATTTCTTTTTCACTAATCTTATCAGAGGATCTTTCGCGTAAAATCCCTTACAACATTTATTTTTCCAAGGTATTCCTACTATCCAAGTGTCGGACCCATTCTCCCCATGTTCATTCGGTTGTTGAATTACTTGATTAGTGTTTTATGTCCTGAGGATTTTTGTTATTTTTTTATTGTCGGTATCGATTGTGACTATTGAGGTGGCGTTTATGGTTTCTCCTTCTTATCTCTCGCATATGAATGTTATCCGCCACACGATAAAAGGGTCCATGGTCGAGCTCATCGGGGCTGGCTACCAAGGTTAGCACGTCAGACTCCATATGTTTGTTCACAGATGGTGAAAGCTGGACTTGACCTAGTGTGTTGTAACAGTGGGGAAGGTTGATGATATGGTGCACCCTGAGTGGCGGTAAGACTTTTCATAAAATATACCAAGTCTCTACATGTTGTATGTGTTGTTTGATATTGTATTTGTTAATTGGATGGGGTCATCATTTATTTTCTCTATTGTCGGAAGAGATAAAAATGACATTGTCTGATGGGTTATTGGAAAGCGTCACTATTGAATCATTGTGAATCATCTCTCTATGATGGTATCCATTTGGTGTTGGGTAGTCACCTCATTATCCTAGGGTTACATTCCTGTAGGTGGCCATTCATGCACTTAAATTTGAAATTGACAGTCTTTTGGACCTCAAATTCATCATTTTGATATTTGGTTATCAGAACATGAAGCGTAATGAAAATTATATGGATACAAACATAAAATAATTTGAAGTAGAAAACTTAATATATTTAGTATTTCATATTTTAAAAAAGTTGATTCTTTGTATCCATTTTTCTTTAACTTTTTACCTATCTTAATTCCATTGAAATTTAATCATTTTAAAAAATAGGATGAGAAAATGTTGCTCAGTTGTGTAACCCACTTTTAAGTATAATATTTTAGCAAATATGATGATGAGAGGTTGTTCAGATGTGTGACCTTTTTTTAAGTAAACTTTTGTTGGCAAATGAGATGATGATGGATGGCTCAGCTGCGTGACCCATTTATAAGTAATAGTTTTTTGAAAATTAGATGAAAAGAGGTCGCTAAATTGTGTGACCCTTTTATAAGTAAACGTTTTTGGTAAGTAGAATGATAAGGGTTTTTTGAACTGAGCAAAAAAATTATAAGTAAAGTTTTTTCTAGTTATTAGGTGGTGAGGGGTCTCTTTAGCTCACAATACTGTAAGGGGTTGCTTAACTGAGCGAGCCCTTTACATTTAGTCTTGTTTATTTTTGTTCGTGATAAAGGTCTTGTGGATCAACATACATACTTTGTTTAATGCATTTTCCAGGCTGTATGTTGGGTCAAATAACTTATATTCGTGAGTTTGAATTGAGCATCAGTGGCAGTCTCAACAAATCTGACTTCAGACATTCCAAACTTCCTGCGCACCTCTAATATGTTTTCAATCTGAGATAAGAATTTATAACCTCTTAATCTACTCCTCATAATGTCTATTCCAAGATTCCTATTAAATTCTCTTATATTTTTTAACTTTAGTCTATTCCTTAAGCTGAGTCTTCACAGTTTCAATCTCCATTATGTTATTCCCAACTATAAGTATGACATCAACATACAACAACAACATAATTTAACTTTTCATGTGCATTTCTCAATTACAATAGACACAATTATTATAACAACATCTCACATAAAATTTTAGATTTCATGAAAGAGCCAAAAATCATATTCCATTGTCTTGGTGACTATTTCAAACTATATACAGGTCTATTCAAGAAACACTGAAAAAATACTTTCCCTTATTCCAAACCTTAAAGCTAACTCATATGAATAGTCGTCTTCAGTGCCCATTGCATGAAAGTAGTAGTAAAATTATTTTGATTTAGATCAAGATCAAATCTATCAAAAACTGATAATTGAACTCTTCCTGAGTTTTATTTTACATATTATGAGATAATTTCATTGAGATCAACACTTTTTTTACATAAAACTATTTTCCACCAGTCTAGTTTTGCACCTAGATAATTCAACTCCAAAATTACATTTCTTCATTTTGAATATCCATTTATATCCAATGAGCTTATCCCCTCATAGCCTTCTTCCACTTTGGGTTATCATTGTTATTCATAGCATCGTAATAAATCTTGGGTTCAAATCAAGAGATAAAATATAACCTATAATAATATCATAGTTGCAATTTTGTGTAGGATTACTGGATCTTCATTTTATATCTTTCATTAACTGATAAATGCCAATATCATCATGTTACTATTCAGTCTAAATGTCCAAATCATCAAACTCTTGGTCTATGCTAAACCTATGCAATCGTTGAAATTTCTCTTCAGGAGTCGAACTTATATTAAGTCTGAAACTAGTTATGGCGAAAACATCTTCAACTTGACTCTCTTATTCAGAAATTATCTTAACTTAAGCTTCACCATTGGTGGTAATAAGTGTAAATATCACTAGCTAATTAAAGTTTTTATCATTTTCATGTTGCATACACCACAACTATACCATTTACACCTTCTAGGTAACCAAGAAACACACACTTACATTCTCATAGTTGAAGCTTGTCATGCTTCACATGTGCATAAACAGCACATTTGAATACTCTCAAGTGGCTCAACAATGTTTTCTTTCCAATCCATATCTCTTAAGTCTTGATGTATGCATTTGTATGAACAACTTCTCCTAAAAAAGTTTGGGTTATACCATCTATAAGAAGTATACACCTTACCATGCATAGTAACTTTTGTGTTCATCCTCTCAAAACGATCATCTTGTTGAGGATTTTTTTCACGGTTACGTGTCTACAAATGTCAAGTTTAGAGGAGTAACTAATGAATGGCTCATTCATAAATTCTGAGCATTTCTCAGTCTTTAACTTCTTTAGAATCTTCCCATATTGATTCTCTACAATATTTTTCAAGTCTTTACAATTATCAAATGCTTCAACTTTATTCTTCAAAAGTATAACCCACACTTTTCTGGCATATTCATTAATTATAGATATAAAGTACATGGCATATCCTTTTATAGGATGCCTTGTAGGTCCCCAAAGGTCAACATATGTAATCACATCATAAGTTATATAACTGTTGATCATAAACTTAACTATCTTACTCTTCTCTGGCACAAATTTCTCACAGAAGCTTAGCTTCTGAACCTTATCATTATCAAGTAATTCTTGTTTGGATAATAACTAATGATTCTTTCAGAATCTTAATTTTTTCATCTTGACGCCTATAATTATATCATTCATCATATAACATTCCAATAAAAAGAAAAATATCAAAGATGTACCTCATATATGTTATCACTATCTCAATTCATATAGACAACTTGAGTTGAACACTCCATATTTCTCTTACAGTAGAGCGTTCATCATTAATTAGTATGACCTTTCCATCATATAACATTCAAATAAAAATAAAAATAAAATCAAAGAGATATATCACATCTTTTATCATTTTCTCAATTAATATAGACAACTTGAGTTGATCACTCCATATTTCTTTTACAGTAGAGGGTTCATCATCGATCGGTACTACATTTCTAGCATCAAACTCATTCAGGTCTTTCAAACAGTGTTTATTAAAAGTCGTGCGGAATGAAGTTCCAGAGTCCATAACCCACTTGTTATTGTACCTACAAGTTCACTAGTATTTTAGTATATTCATAATCATCTGAAACCATTAAAGAATCTCTAACTTCAAACTTCTGATATATATCTCTATTTTTCATCTCTAGGGAGTTAATTCTTATGTGGCCATACTTCTTGCAATAACATTTCACTCTAGAATAAGTATTTGGTCTTTTATATTTAGAGCTTGAATTTCATCTCTTGTTACTTTAATTTCTCTTTCGACACATGTCTCTCATACTCAATACATCTTCAGCCAAGACACTCTTCAAATCAGCTAATATATTTTTAATTCTGGATACGCTTCACTAAGGATATGTTAAGAGACTAATTTCTATAAAGTATATTGTCAACAAAATGTTCATACACCTTTGACAAAGAGTTCAAGAGGATAATTATTTGATTACTATCTTTAGCCTTGAAACCAATTTTTAATTTAAGAATGTTATTGTTCAAATCATCTAACTAATTCTGAATTTCTCTGGCACCATCCATACTCAGAGTATACACTTGCTTATTGAGATACAATTTATTTTCCAAATATTTTTTCAGATAAATAGATTCAATTTTGTTTTCAAATATGCATATAAGTAGATTATTCAAACACATTCTTCAATACTTCATCCCTCAAACTCAAGATCAAAGCATTATATGTCTTGGAAAACACTTTGGCATCAACCTTATTTACAGCTTATAAACAATGGAATCATCCAAAACAATTGTACAATTAGGGCATCAATATTAATTCTCTAGAGATTTAAATTATTATCTATAATGAATTTATCAAAATCAAATTTCATTGTACTCATCTTCGTAGATCTCTTTCCTTTATCTTCAGTTTTGATCACCAACGATCACTTGATTTCTATATCTAATTTCATATTTCCATGCTCTCCACACCAATTGTTAAGGAAATAACGAGACACTTAATGGGTAATCATCCTACTAAATCAGAAAATTAATGGATATAAAACCAATAAGGTGCGGCTAGTTACAACAACTAGTTTTGCTTCAACTTTAGCACTATAGATCTTACACTATAATGAACAAAGTTCATACACTTAGTTAAAAAAAATAAGAGAATTATTAGCACATGATTGATGTAGATTGAATTATGTAGTGATATTGCATCCACGAGCAAAAATATATGATTTAATGGATGGAACAATCGTAAGGAACTACAAAAAATATAAAATACAAGCATATACGCATTGTTCAAACTTCTTAAAACATAGTATCCAGTTTTAATGGTATCTTACAGCTTTTAGTATTTTCTTAGTGTCTTTCAACTAAAACAAATTTAGGACTTTCTTGGTTTCTAAAATCACTTAATTGTTTGAGTTTTTTCTCTCACAAACAAATAATGTTCTCTCTAGAAACTTTGTATTCAGTAAGAATACTTCTCTTTATCTTTTTAGGATGAATTGTACATGCGTTGCATTAACAATATATATTGGTTGAATGAGGCCTATTCTTAGGAAAAGTATACACCATGCTCTGTATAGCAAGCCAAAATTGTTACAAAAAGATCCATATCAATTGTTTTGATCAACTCGTAAAACAAGATATTATAGTAACATACTATATTCCAAATTAATGGCTTTGATCAAATTGAACATCTAATTAGTTATAATAAACTTGTACCACTTTGACATATCAATTATTCTTTATTTAAACCCAGTCGAATATATTAAATAATTTCTAGCACCAATTTATATATAATATTCAAAGCTTATAGGTTCCCCAAAAGCAACTTCCTGAAGTCTCTTCTCTTAATGTTGATATATAGTTTAATTTAGGATAACTTATTGTACCATGACTAAACTCATACTAAGACTGGACTCTCTGATGAGTCCACAATCATGCACTAGCCAAAACCCATGCTATATATCTGAAATCATGTAGTGGCCGAACCCTTTTATAAGGCTTGAAACCTTGCACCAGTTGAAACCTCTAAAACTGAAACCAGAACTTCATGTTAAACCCAAGTTCCATTATCTGAACATTTATAGTCTACAACTTAACATTATAATTTACTAAATTAATTTTGAAAAATAAAACAATAAATAATATACTAAACATTGATGAGATCAGTGTTCTTAGTTTGACACTTACCTAAATAAATAGACATATATAATTAGAATACCATAAATAATAGATAATATGATGGCCAGTTAAGGTTAAGGTATATCTTGCATATATATATATATATATATATATATATATATATATATTGTATTATCTTGTAAGATTTTTCCAACAAACTTTAAGCCTTACTATTTTTTGTTATGGTCACTTATTTTCAATTAGACCTTCATAAACACAAATCTTACTCCTATTTTTTGCTTTCTTTGGAGAATAAAAGTTCTCAAAAAAGTAACTTTTCAAAATACTAAAACCTAAACATTTTTTATCTTGACTATGTCATGCTCTATTAGTCATCCACTCCTCTTGACATTCAATATTAACTTAAAGATACACTAAATGAGCTGATTATTGAAATTTTGGATGAGGTTAATACTCATAAGTTCTTTAGTTGTCAAACTTATCAAGTCGAACCCTTTTTTACATATTAAATACCCAGGATAGCACATGAAATGCTTTTCAAATATTTGGTTTAAAAATGACGAAATTGAAGTGTATGAGAACTCAGTCAACTCTGTTTTTTATTCAATCCTCTACGTTTGTTATTACTAACAAACTTTTTAAGATATTTACTACTAGCTTTTAGAATTTTTTGTTATATTTTCCCTTCAAATAAAGTAATCTCGAGTGAAGAAAGTATCCAAAATTTTAATAAAATACATTTTCTTTAAATGAGAATGATTCTTTTTGTAGTTCCTTCGGAACTTGTTTATCTTCCAGTATGTAATATTTTATTAATTAAATTAATTGGTGTATAATATACAAGTAATCAACCGTTTATCAAACAGTTCTCCATCCCCATTTGTGGCGCATTCCACCAAATTTCTTACTTTCTTTGTGTAAGTATTGGGTCTTAGGTTTTATATACCTAAGGTTTGTGGTATGGGAGTTCTCTAGTTTTGGTATTTGAGAAAATCTCTAATTTTGGTTTTATCATTTTATCTATCTTTTTATATGTCTCTATTTTTATCATTTCTCTTTTGTATTCATATCATCTTTCTTTTTTAATCTTCTTAAAATTTTATTTAAAAAAATATTTAAAAATATCTTTAAAATATTTTATTATATCTTTCTTTTTTAAATTTTTATCTCTTAATCTTTTTATTTTCTATCGTTTTAAATCCTTTTTTATTTTTTTTATTATTATTGGAAAAATGAATAAGTAAATTAAACATGCATTACTCATACTCGATGGATTTCACAATATACAATCATTTTTATGATGGGTTAATGTTGTGGATGAATTTATTTATAAACTTAAGCTTTATGGATATTTATGAATGAAGTTAGTTATGCAAAGTTTTGGAGGATGTGCATTTCATTGGTGAGGACAGCTCAAGTTAAAAATATTTCTTCAATACTTGTTGCCAATTAGTAGATGATTTTCCATAAACCTCACTTGAAGAGAGAGCTCATATATTTCTACTACGATAAAATAATTTTTAAAAGGTTAAAGTGTCTTCGTCAAAATTCAAATTTTTAGACTTACACACACACAAAAATACAAGAGTTGGTTCTATGGCTTAGAATTAGTATTTTTTTAGAAAAAACACTTGAATTTATATATACATGGCTTAAAATGGAACTTGCAAGCTGCTTTTTTGGATTCCACCTATTGAAATGTCATCTAAGCCAAATAAAATTAAGGATTTTGATAATTATTTTTCAAATGAAATCTCTCATGATTTACCACAAATGTTTTAGATTGAGCATCAAATTGACTTAGTACACTCATAATCTACCAACTTATAGAATAAATCTACAAAAGACAAAGGATTTGAAAAGGCAAGTTAGTGAATCGATGGAGAAGTGACACACCCATGAAATAATGATCCAACTTGTTGTTAAAGATCTAATTGTTCCTAATAAAGATAGGAATTGGATGATTCTTGTTGATTGGAGACTCATCGAAAATATTGCGATTTACATGAAAGAGGGTGATAAAAAACTGTTTTTTAAACAAAACATGTTGTATATGAATGGTTAGTGATAGATTTGGATTTATTTATGCATCAAGCACTTTCATGAAATTACTCAATCATGTTTTGAGATTATTTATTGGAATATTTGATATTCTCTACTTTTATGACTTATTGATCTATATTAAAAGCTTATATGATTATGTTGAGCATTTCAAACTTGTTTTGGATGTTCAGAAAATAAAAATTTGTTTGCATTCCAAACTTGTTTTGGATGTTCTGAAAATAAGTTTATTATTATTAGATCTAATTAACAAAAAAATAGATATTTACTACTAGCTTTTAGGATTTTATATATTCTTATTTTATTTTTAAATATATGTAATTTTAATTGGAGAAAATATCGAACCTTTTAATAAAATACATTTTCTTTAAGAGAGTGTTATTATGTTTTATGTTCCTTTAGAACTTTTTCATCTTTCTAGTGTGCAATATCTAATTTATCAAATTATTTGGTGCATAATATCCCAGTAATCAACTGGTTTATCAAAAGGTTAATCATCCATGTGTGTGGCTCATTCGATCAAGGTTCTTAGTGTTGTTATACGAGTATTGGGTCTTGGATTTCATATATCTGTTAAAGGGAAATCTAGCAAATAATCTTCAAGATAGTAATTTTATTGATTTAAGAAGATAGGTCCATTTTGGCATAGTAATAATCCAATTTATATTATTTACCTAGCAGTTTCAATATTTTATTAATTACACGATTCCATTAATCTCGATCGTGGACCTATATTTATGGTAATGACCCTATAATCGTGTTCACTACTCTAGTCATAGTGTGTTACGTGGGTCATCCAGTCAACCGTTCTTTTAACAATTGTTGACCTCTTTAATGATCTCTGCATAGGTTTTTACTAATAATTAAGCTTTGTTGGCCTCGGTTAGCGTATGTCGGTATTTTATGAACCGTGATTTTCTCGTCGCCCTCAATGTATGGACTATGTTTATCGTTGCCTATGCTCCGTAAAGTCCTGGTTGTTCCTCCGTTAATTTATGGTCTCTGTTCGGTTTTCTTATCAATGAGGCTCGATATTTCCTATGCTCGAATTTATGGTCTCTTCTCGGTTTCCTTATCAATGGGGCTCGACATTCCCTATGGTTGGTAATATCCTGATTGAGCTCGTATTAAGTAATATTTTCTACTTGGTTTACTTATGAATAGGGTGAGCCTCGATCAGGTTGCATTGGTCGTTCCATTCCTCAAATTTTGCATGTTGTCTTCTTATAAGATTGATACTCCTCAGTTTGGATTTGGTCATATGCTCTCGGTTTGGTCTCGTTCTTCTATCATTGGGTTTTCCTTCTACGTGGCTGAAGTCACATCCTTCCCAATGGACTTCACGTTGATAATAGAGACCTCATTAGGGCTCTCCCTAGTCCATTGCGTAAGTTTGAAAAGGGTACTTAATGGAATAACTTACATTGGGCGGATATATGTAAAGTATAAGTTGTGCGTGCCATTACGTGTTAGGAAATGATGTGAGATAATAGCGGCATACATGACATGTGATGTGTGTATTCTGGCGATTCTGAAAAATATATATCTAATGGATTATGCCTTTCCTATTCTTACGAAACATGTTAGCATTAATTAATGAATGAAATAATTAGTATAGTCCCATCAGACATGGGGTAAATACATTTTGAATCGTAAATCCATTACAAAATGAATCAAAATTTATTTGTAGTATTTCCAGTGGGAGTAAAACAGATGAAACTTCCCTTATGTTGCAGATCGTGAAACTTCATTGTGGATCTTCGCTGGAGAGTTTACTGGTAATTAAGTTACGCTGTTTATCCACTTAATAATGATATACCATTTAGTAGGATTGCCCGAGAGTGGTATTAGAGTTTATCCAGAAACTACTTTGGATAGTATTACGATGAGTTGGTTGCATGAATACTTCTATGTCGGTAGTTCTACGAGAAACACTGTAATTAGGATAATAGTTTTCTCTTACAACTGTTATTGGATCATTGCAGTCACTCAAATGCACCAAATAAAATTTTGAAGAAGAAAAAGAAGGTCAATGAGGGAACAGATTCCAAATTTGAGAGTATTCCATTTGTAGAAGAATACTCTGCTAAAATAACACCCAAATATGGGTATCTAATAGAAAAAGGGGTTTGAGAATTTAGGGTTAGGTATGGAATTCTCAAAAATGTAACCTTGAGGGTACCCTCTTTTGGAGATCAACCTTACGAAACCCATCAAAACAAAACTTGCTTATACACCACCATCTTTGATTGGGGTCTTCGCCTACCCCTGCCTTCTTTGATTCGGGATTTTTTTAGTTTCATAGGTATACGCCCACCCAATTAATAGCCAACAGATGGAGAATGATACTGACTATAGTTCTTAGCTCTAAAGTGTTGAATATCCTTGTATCCCTGGCAGATTTCCTAGTGGCACTAGATGTGTCTAACTTAGTCTGATCGCCTTTATTTTATCTCTAATTTTCCGGGGTGAGACGATTGGTAGATCTTCCTAATTCTGATAAAAATTGGAAAAATATGTTGGTGTATGTATCTAGAAATTGGGAGCAGGAAAATATAGTTATGAACTCGTAGTTATAGAGTGGTGGAAGGCAAAGTGTAAGTTTGTCAGGTTGCGTAGGTAATGTAACTAGATCTGATTCGGGACATGTGGCTGAATATGATTGTTTGTTTTTGCAGGTGAAGGGAAATATCAAGAATGGTGTAAGGAAGGACTACCAGAAGGCTCGATGAACTCTCTGATTAAGTTGGCTGCAGCTGCAAATACTATTTGGGGTTTGGAACCTTCACACGTGTTTCCCCGTCTGAACTATTTAAAGTCTGGTTTGTGGTGAGTACCAGAGTTAGAGATAGCAGAATACGGGCAAGTGAGAATGGTTGTCAGCAGGTAGGTAGCGATAATGGACAGGCTTTAGGCTCTCATAAGGAATAAATTTAAGGAGCAAAATAATGCAAGAGTGGGGCTGCTTGTGCTTCAAAGTCCTAAAGTGAGAGAAATAATTGAGTTGTATCCTTCCCGGGAGGAGGGGGAAATGAAGAGGGAGAACTAGATATTCAATTTGGTGTATTAAATAATCAACAGAAGGATAATAAAGAATGAGTGAGGGAAGATATGGTGGAAGGAGGTGTAAAGGATGAGGGTCTGCATCCTTCGAATGAGGATGAGTGGTGACGACTATATGAGAGGTAAAAGAAACGTCTACAACATAAGAAGTAAGAAGACGAAACTGAGGATTAAAAAACCCTAACTCTAGGTTACAAGTATAAGAGACTTAGAGAAAAACTCCATTTTGATTCATAAAAGTCAGATGACAAAATAGGATATAAGATGTTTTATATAGCAACTACCCAAAACCTTAATTAAATATTCTAAAAAATAAAATAAAGATATAAAAAATAAAAATTAAATCAAATCTGAATGCAATCAGATTTGATTCACTAATTAAAATAAAATGAAATAATATATCAAAAAATAGTAAAATAGGTTTTTCGGATCCTAAATAGTAGAATTTGTTGTCTGAATTTTGTGACAAGTACTGTCATGCTTTTAAAAATTATTGGGCTTGTCGAGACATTTAATTTATAAACAGCGGATGCAGGATTTTGTAAATGGTGGCGGTTCAGGGTCTACATTTGTAAATGTTGTAATGTCATGGCATATGCCTCAGTAGCGAGGCTGGTCGAGGTGCCAAAGTGATAGAAGATATCTCGACCATGAAACTGGTCATGTCGTGGCCTTCTTAGTTGATGATGGAGCAACTGAAGCATTTCCCTGACATATCGTTCTACGACACCATGCCAATGAATGAGATTCTATAGTGCCAACTTGAGATGGCGATCGAGGTAAATTTAAAAGTGTATACGTATATAATGGGTCCAAAGTGTCGATTAGATGATAACCCTTGTGTTTTTTAATAGATACATCACAATTCTTTGGTTTTAGCTTACCGACGCATAACACTAACGGACCTTCCTATAATAGATAAATGAAAACCAGACCTCTTATTCTTTGGATCGGTGTGCAGTTTGACTACTGAATTGGCTTGGTTTAAGAATTTGTATGGCTCGGTGAGAACACGTCATGACAAGGCATCAAAGAAGAATGAGGTGTTACAAAAAGAACTTCTTGCAGTTGGAGATGACCGGGACTCATTTCGTAAAACAATGTATGGAGTTAGTAACCAGTATCACTCTGCTCTCTTCACAGAATAATGACTTAGTGAAGAAGAATGACATGCTGATGTCTCAGAGCGTTGGTTTATTATCATAGAACGTAGCCCAAGCGAGGATGATGGATGAGCATACAAATAGGATAGCAAAGCTTACCCTAGATATTATCAATATGAAAGTGTTTTTAGGGGAGGCCCCAGCTGAAAAAGGATAGCAACGGGTGGACTTATAAAATAAGGTGGTTCAAGACTTAGAAGAAAGAGAAAGGAAATTTATAGAAATATCAATGTGATGATCTAGAGAGACCATCAAAAGATAGTGGTGGAGTTTTTTGTCCTAAAGCCTACAATGTCACTAGGTGCGTATCAAAAGTTCGTTACTCGACAAAAAAAATCAAATTTGGAGAATGTAGATGCCCTCATTGTCGATGTTGATGCAGTAGTTGTTATGGCGTCAAAAGTACCGGCTGATACTAAACTTTCCCTTGATGGGATGGAGTTAGGGTCCACCTTCACTATCCTTGAAGTGTAGTGTATGATTGAATGAAACTTGTATTGAAAGACTATTTGTGTTTTGTAATTGGTGTGAACATCAGTACTACTGATTATGTGTTTCTTTTTATTATTTACTTGTTACTAAAACCTGTGTATATTTGAGTAGTTGAATTTATTTTTGAGATAGATGCATATGTGTTTGTTTTATTTGTATTCTTTTCATAGTAGTTCCTTACAAGATCGAGCACGGTATAGGCCATTACATAGTAGAAAAATTGGGAGTATCCCTGGCTGATTCACGGGAGCGACAGATGTGGCCTATTGCATAAACTCCTGGGCTTGGAGTAATTTTCATATTAATAATGATACAAGGTATTTGGCACGGTTGGGCCCCTTACGTAGCCTCAGTGGGAATTGCCAATTAGTCCATTCGTAATTCTAAGACTTATTTACTATTGGCACATTATGGCCCCTTTGTGTATCCCGTAGGCATGGTCAGTTACTCGTTCGCATAGTTGTAAAGAAAGATATAATTATAAATCAAACACATTTAGCGGTGAAAGTTGTAAAATATTATAGAAAATAGAAAGAGTTTAATATTTTATTAAAAACCCATATGTGCGATCAGAAGAATAAAAAAGTGCATCGATACATTACATGGTTGGGTGATATAATTTAAGGTGGCTAATATTCCAATGGTGCTTCAGGGTGTTTCATTCTTGATCAACGAGGTAGTAGGCTCCTTGGTGTCCTTTGGAGATGATAGTGTAGGGACCCTCCTAGTTGGGACCCAATTTGAGAACTATTTTATCCGCAACTCCTTGAAATGGCTTATTCATGATGAGGTCGTTAGTGGCTCGGGAGCTATTTTAGGAGGATCTCTCGACTGCATGTATCTCCTAGTCAGCTTTCATCCATTTTCTAGACTGTTGATCCTCATTTGTCAGGGTTCTTCCTTCAGAGATCGTAAAAATCCATTGTTGTTTTCCCGTATCGACCTTTTTGTCCTCTCAATGGGCTTCCTCATTACTCAGGTGAGGCTCATCTTTTTTGTTATTTTTAAGATGCTTCTCTTGTTGCTTAAAAACTTGTATAAGCTCGTCGTTATCCATTAGCCTCTTGATCTCTTCCTTTGGTTGCCAACAATTGTCTATCGCATGACCGGGATCCTTGTGATAGGAGAAGTATTTCTTGCTCGATCATTTGTAGTTGAGGGCGCTCATAATACAGGAAGGTTGATATCGCATCCTATCTTTGGTCTTATCAAAGGAGTAATATGTCTTGCTGGGTTTTTGTAGGCCGCGGGTTGTTGGTTATTGGTACCTCTCGATCCTTCACGTCGAGGTCCCTCGTCTAGCCTTTATTTGTCAAAAATCCCTCTCTTAGAATCTAGGGTGGCTCTTTCTAGGGAGACTCATTTCGTTGCGTTTTCCACCTTGATAAACTGGTCGGCTCGAGTGAGTAGCTCTTCAATCTTCTCAACAGAAAATCGCACGAGATAAGCACATAATTTTCCATTTTTGTCGAGGCCTCTCTTTAACGAGGCAATGGCTATGTTTTCTGCCAAAATCGGACAGAGTATTCATGGTATGGATGAATCGCTTGATGTAACTCTTCAATGACTCCTCTATTCTCTTATAAAGATTCATTATAGAGTCTCTCTCACGCATTAACTCATTGTTTCCAACGAACTTGTTTCTAAATTCACTTCATAATCCTGCAAAATCGTGGATAAAGCCTTTTAGGTAAGCTACTAAACAAGTTCGTAGCATTACCTTTCAGGTGTCATAGATAGACCCCGACAAAGCATGGCGTTATCTGAATTAAACGTCATCATCATATTCCTAAATTGCTTCAATTTCATTTCTGGATTGCATGTACCATCGTAGGCTTCCATGCGAAATTGATTGAACTTTCGGGGGAGCTCAACCACGAGAATCTTCTCCACGAATGGAGAATTTTTTAGCACGTATGCGGCTATTTTAGGGCATATCTGATGATATTGTTAGGCTTCGTCTTCATTGATCTTTTGGGGGGTGGATCGCATGTCCATACGATGGTGTTATTTCTCTTTCGAGTATTTTTTTACCACTGCTTTTGTCAGGCCCCTCGCCGTGTATGTCGCGTTTAGAAGATCCCTCTCTCTAAGGTGCCCAACTGGTCTCGACTCCATACTATGGCCGCCAGCTGCCTCCATATTAGAGTTTATCCATCAGCATTTGAAGAGCGTTATTCATCTTTGCCCAGGTTGATGTAGCCATTTGATCCTTAGCCTTTTGATCGCGAGAGGCCCTCTACTGAGTTGGCTGCATAAGTTGGATATGTTTTTCCAGTCGTTGAATATATGTGGTATCAGTGGGATTATCGGTTTCGACAGTTGGATCGGCATGATCTGTAATAACTTCCACTGTGAGTGAGGCGATTTCAGGATTGACCGGACGGTGTGCATGCCTACTGGAACCTCCAATGCTTCTATAATATGAATTTCTGAAAGGTTTGCAGCATAGGGTGGGAAATTTTTTGGCCCGTCAACTTGGTATAACATTGGAGTTTGGTTTGTCATTATAATGTTTCTTTCGAAAGTTTCTCTTTTAATCCTGTATCATGTTATTACTATTGGTTCAAACACAATGTGTCTTTTTCAAATATTTCCCACAGACAACGCCAAATTTGTTAAAGATAAATCTAACAAATAATTTCCAAGATAGTACTTTTATTGATTCGAGAAGATAAGTCCATTTTTGCATAGTGATAATCCTGTTTATAGTATTTACATAGCAGTTTCAATATTTTATTAATTACCTGATTTCATTAGTCTCGATCGTGGACCTGCATTTATGATAATAGCCCTATAATTATGGTCACTACTTTAGTCATAGTGCGTTACGTGGGTTGTCTAGTCAATCGTTCTTGACAAGTTTTGACCTCCTTAATGATCTCTCCATAAGTCGTTACTGATAATCAAGTTTTCATGGCCTCAATTAGCATACATAGTCTTTGATGAGTCACGATTTACTCGTCGCTCTCAATGTATGGGCTCTGCTCATCATGGAGATGCTCGGTAAAGTCCTGTTTGTTCCTCCATTAAGTTATGGCCTCTGCTCGGTTGCATTATCAATGGGGCTCAACATTTCATGTGCTTGGTAAGATCCTGATTGAACTCGTATAAAGTTATAATCTGTGTTCGGTTTACTTATGAATGGGGCGAGCCTCGATCAGGTTGCATGGATCGTTCTGTTCCTGATAATTTGCATGTTTTTGTCTTATAAGATTGATGCCCCTCGGTTTGAATTCGGTCATATGCCCTCGTTTTGGCCTCGGTCTTTTGTCATTGGGTGCTCTTTCACTTGGTTGAAGTCACATCTTTCACAATGGACTTATTTTCGATAATAACAACCTCATCAATATCTAAATGTTTGTGATACGCGATTTTTGTAGATCGTGGAGTCCACTGCAACAATGTTAGATTATTTTTCTTAAGGAAATTTAGTAACATTAATGATATGATTGGTATCATTCATATTAAATGATTTTAAAAAAAAAACCAAATATTAAAACTTTAAATATTATAAGTTTTTGTTTTTTTCTTCTCAGAGTTAATCCAGTCACACCATATTGAGTTATCGGTTTTACTAACTATGGATCATAGATGTTCAAAGAAAAACCGTATGATTTCATGTTTTTAGGTCTACGAACTCAAGGTCCCCTCAAGAAGGGCAAGTTAATAGTAGATCAAGCAACTTACGAACCTGAAAGCTTTATGTCATGGAAAGACCATTGGAAATGACTAGGAGACTGTGAGAGTTCTTTAAGAAATCTAGAGAGGATAATGAAGATAAAAGACCAATAAACCTACCCCGCAAATAGCACAGATTTATTGAGTTGAAGCTTACCCATGTATGAGAGGTATTTGGAAGTCCATGATACAGGTAATAATTTTATCCATAATGGGGGGACATTTGTTGTGGGAAAGACTTTTCGTGAGAAAATGGATTTCAAGGTTTTTAACCGAGAGGGAACCTACACTAAATCCATGATATTTATCAACTCAGTTCTTAGAGTGGGGTTAACCCTAGAGAAGAAAATGTGGCTCTTTTGTTTGGGGGGGCTAAATTTAATGTCGGAGAGATAAAATGCATCCTTAAGACCATCTTTAATGAGATTGAAAGAGTTATTGTCACCATGACAAAAAATCATTAGATCATCTACCAAATAAAGATTGACGATCTTAAGCTTATAACACTTTTACTAAAATTTGAAGTTTTCATTATTAATTTTCTTATTGAGGATATTGGAAAGAAATTGCATGGCCAAAATAAATAAGAAATTGAACAAATGATCACCTTGTTTCAGGCTCTTTTTGCCTTTGAAAATCTTGTTAGGCTCTTTGTTGATATTAATAATATAGGATATATGGCGATACATTGAATAATACAATTGATCATCTGGACTGGAAAATTCGTGGCCACCAAGATGTCGAGAATAAGGTACCACCGAATGTTGTTAAAAGCTTTCATCATATCGATTTTAAGAGCGATGCTTGGGCTCTTACAATTAGTTGATAACCGCTTAGAATCTCTTGGGAGAAGACGATGTTTTATGTGATGTTATGCTCTGGCACAAAAGCATATTGGGATTTTTCAATCTAATAAGGAAAAGAATTATTGATTATATTGGCCATGATCTTGGAGATAATCTTACCTACCATATTGTAACACACAGTTGGCATGAAATCCTCGACGAAATAAGGGTAGTCAATCTTAGGGATTAAATAAATGGTACTGGGATTACAAGAGGGATCAAGACGTTCAGAATTGAATAATCTCATCGCAAATATCTTTGACGATAATATTCTAAGAGTGCTTGATAATTTTTGCGCTAAATCACCAGGCCCCGAAGATGTATTACTATCAATAGTGACTTTTTTAATCTACATACAAGTAATAAAATGAACCATTAAAATCTTGTTGTGATGGTTAATTTTTGTAGAAATAAGCGAAGAGTCTCTAACAAGTCTAGTGTGTCTCGGATGAGAACTAAATCCTATAAAATTGAAAAAATAATTGACTAAAACGCTCTCCATCCCTAGAGAAATGGTATATCTCCTTTATTATTAGAGATTGAGATTTTATTTTTTTAAATATTTATAAAAAAAGTTTAATATCATTTTACAATTCCAAACTTGAGTCAATCTCTATATAGAAATGGCTATGCTAAATTGAGATCCGTTTTTTTTAAACAAGACCCCGCTATAATGAGGCCCATTTTTCTTATAATGAGACCTCTATTATTCATGATATTGCCATTGGTATAAATACTTATTATTAACATTTTTCATCCAACTTCTCCTCTCCAAACTCTAACTGTCTCAAATTTTGTTTTTTTGAAACCTCAGATTTCTTGAATCCAAGCTTCCAATCTCGTAAAGGTATGTTTTTTTATACATATTGGTGTCTTTTGTTTTTAATATACATAAAACAATTTAGTGACATTTAGAGTTTAAGGTTTAGTTAAAAATCAAATTTTCTTATCTTTGTGGTTGTTGTTTCGAATTGTAGTTAGTTGTATGCGTTAAATTAGGTTTATATCTTCATTTTGGTATGTTATTTGCATGATTTGGGTTAAATTTGGTGGATTTCAAATAGTAAGAAAGCTTATGGTCCGTGCTTTTTTGCAAATTATGGGTGTCATAGTTAGCCGAATTTGCGTGCTCTAGGTTTGTGAATCCAACAAATCATGGCACCCCGAATTCGCGATTTTGCAATTCTTGTTGTGCCAAATTGTGCACATTGTGTGTGTGATTTTAGTGCAAATTGGGCACACCGTGTGCACGAATGCTACCGATTTATGAATTTATGCTTCTTTAACCTCCAACTGACTTAATTGTTTTGTACCATTGTTTACATCTTTCATGTAATACATATTAGGGTGTTGTTAAATTGTTTTGGATATGTTTAGGTATATGCTAATATGTTATTTGCATTTTCAGCATGCACGATGACAATCAGCGTGGACCTAGTTTACGGCCCGCTAGGGTTCAGCGATGCACTCTTATTCCTTTTCTTGCCATCCCACAATAACGTGGGACTCCGGATCAGCTATTCCATAGAGTCAATCGGTATGTGGCGGAGTTGTATTCGGGAATGAACGATTACAAGCAGCATGATTCGTATAACGTCTGCAACTTTGAGGTAACTTAGGATTGGTTTAACGTGCATTAAATTATTTCTTATCTTTTTTTTAACTTTATTTAATAGTGTGTGAGATTTACCGTTGCATTGCTACGCGATGTACTCTACCTATCGCGCTTTTAACGCGTCAGAGTAGAATTAAAGACCAAGTTATGGGGTCATGTTTTGGTCCCCTCATCGAGCTTTTTACGCGTTGGGCTACCAACGTGCACACCATGGAGGAATTTTTGGAGAGATGGCATATGAAGACCAACACTTTCCATTTTTATTATAGTGAGATGACGGTGACCCTAGATGACATCCACACCATACAATCTTCTGGTTACATGTCAGGGTTTTGACCTAAAGATTTTTCCTAGCAAGGGTCAACGGATAGCTTGGTATTCTAGCTTACTAGGTATACACATTAATGATATTACGGTGAAGCTTTAGATGTAATAAAGCGGGTGGTAGTAGACATGTAGACCTACAGTATTTACGTGAGACATACATTATTCCGGACTTGTATGATTATGTAATTTTGGATGAGATGCTTCCAAAAGTGACAAGGGGTTATTTACACCACATATTTGGTTGTTTTATTCTGATAAACAAGACGTGGAACAGTATATCGCTCGATAACTTACAGTTTATTGAGAACTATGGGTCATCGGTTAGCTATAACCATGGTCAACATGTGTTGGCTTAGTTGTATTACCAGCTTGGTCGGTCCTTTTTACATGCGACATCGGGGTTTACTGTTTTTGTTGCTTTCTTAAGGATATGGGTTTACGATCATTTCCACGTCCTTATGGCTACGGTTAATAGCTCATACGTTATCACTTCTCCGCCTTATGGCTACGGTTAATAGTTTATATATTTTTTCTATTCCAACTATGTGTAGATACGCACCTCTTCCTTTCCGTTCAGATTAGAAGACTTAGATCAATATTTAATATACTTTATCTTTGTTGAGGTAGCATGATGTAAGCTTTATATTTTATGTTTTTCTTTGTTTAACAACACTTGTTTGATTTTTACTTAAATTACTGTTTAAATTTTAGGTATGGTTTATGCCATACGAGTATTTGCGTGACATTACAACTTTTAGCATTGTAGCTTGGGTAGACCATACGTTGAAGGCATGGGAAAAAGTAGAGGTTTATTATCCGCTACGTGTCGCTTGAAAGTTGGGGCATATTCAGGATATACTTGGTCCACTACGACCTGTTTTGGAGGCAAGTGGAGGTAGGCGTGTTAACACGCGCTCATTGTGGAATGTAACTATATGGGCAGTATGGGAGTCACACACGGTTGACCCCAGGATTTGTGGTGATAATTACACTATTGAATATCCTAGTATAATTGTTTTATACATGTTATGGGTCCAGTCTCACCTATGGTACATTTTGATCGGTTTGGAGTGTCAGTCAGCGGATACATATGTTGAATGAATTCAACAACAAGAACGTATCAGGTCAGGTACATTCGAGGTCACATGCGATAAGTTTGGAGAAGATCTGTGATTCGTTAAAGGACTATTCGAAGGTGGCGCGCCAGTACCCAGGGCGTGACTAAGATTACATTTTGTATTCTATGACTATTTGACTATATTTTTTGCATATATCACGACTATTTTCTACTTACTACTTTGTCATATTTGGTTTAATTTTCTATTGTACTTTATATGTTTATATGTTATTTGGCCATGTTCATTTACATATTTCTATGTTGCATAACAATATCATTATTGATGTACCGTATGACTTTATGTGTACGGCGTCGTTTACTCTAACTATATATTGCTAACATTCTGATGATGTTATAACTCGACCCCTATATGTTATAATTGGACCCCAAAATCTAACGTTAAAACATCACATGGGTTTATCCTCACACACATATGGATATGTGTCACAAACTGATTGGGTTATGGGATTACGTTATCCACACCTAACATGCGTCTAGTAGTGATTGGTCTATTTGGATTATGTTATTCAAATACAAAAGCTCAATAAATAGAGGCTCTACTTGTTTTAACGACACGACCTAAAAAAACTTAAACACATCAAAAATTTAGAAAAAAAAATGTCTCTTTGGACTCAATTAGAAGATGACTATTTGACGAAGGCCTTCGTCAAAGTCATTAAAACCTATAGTGATGAATGGGGTAGACATTTCTAGGAGGAAATGTTATGCCAAATGTATTTCATATACATCAGTGATCGCCTCCAACCACCAAAGATTTCTAGACGTTTGGACGAGGTTAAAACTATGTGGACCTATCTAAAGAAAAATCGTGTGCACCTAGTTTTTAACCTCAACGACGAGGAACACCATGCTACGTTTAAGTTGTTTAACTACTTGGTCACCTCTAGTTTAATAGAGGAGTATCTAGATATTGTCCATGCCTCATAGATACCATCAGGGAAGATGAAATGTGTGATGATGTGGTTAACTACCAGATTTTGAAAGAAGAAAGGAAGCTCGTGAAATAGAAGTGGCCTGAAAAATAAACTTCGATGACTATGAGTTGTCGCAAATGTTTGTAGGCGTACTTAGTACTAAGTTTTCGTTTGAGTTTCTAATTTCCTAAGTTGTTGCTTTAGTTTCTGATTTCCTAACTTGTTGTTTGATTTTATCTTTTCCTAAGTTGGTGTTTGAGTTTCTAAATTTCTAAGTTTATAATTTCGCACGTTTTTGTTCGATCTGTTTTTAGTAAAATTTAACTTTTTCTTTTTTTTGTTCATTTTTCATCATTTGTGTTTAATGACTAAAGTCGATGATTCATCAAAACATATTTAAGTTTGGAAACCTAGATTATACTAAAAATCGAAAATAGAAATTTTTCTAAGAAGTTGTTTCGCGCGCATCATGTTTGCAATCGGTACACAATCGTGGAGGAAAAGTTCGCGATTTATGCAATCGCGAAACCGGTGTGCGCGCAAGCGTATCGTGCTCGCATATGTGGAGTGCGAATGTTGGACTGCTAACTTAAGTTTTAGCCAATGTTTGGTATATTTTTATAATATTTTTGCAAAAAAACAACATAAAATAATTAAAATAATAATGTCAAACGTAGAAGTGTCAAATGGAAAAATATTCTTACAGTAAGCTTTAATGTCCAAACGGTAATTAGATGAAAATTAAGTATTTTTCGATGCGATATAAAAAAATAAGTAACGCGTGTAGTTAGTCATTGATCTTCGCTCAAATCGTAGAAGTGTCATAGACCATCACGCGCAGTCGATGATTGGGCGCGCTTGATTTGATGATATTTATTGAATCGTTTGTCGAGTGGTATTACCCAACCGGTTACGTCTTCGTTAGTGCGAAATAGAAACCAACTATGATATATTTTCGACAACAGTCCATTCAAAACAACTTGTACAAACAAAATTTGGATAAATATTGTGTAACCAATAAAATAAAATACTATATGATACCTTTATTTATTTACTTTCACGTAATGGTTACCATGTACGAACCCTAGACCAACTTCTTGTACAGGACACGATTGAGGGGCACACTTGGAAACAATCCAACCATTGTAATATGTTATCTACACGTTGTGCACCATCAAACACTCTCTCCCATGGATCACGTTGACCTTGTAATTCGGTGATCAATTCATGTCTAACTTGTTGCCATGAATTGGATGTATAGTATATAGATACAGCTATTGCCCAAAATCCGTAATTACTGTCATGAGAAATGTCTTCGACGCTAGAAATGTAGTCACGTAAATAGTTGGAAAACCAACTCTCATAATCACTAAAGTCTTTGCATTTACTCGATTTTTTTGCTTGAGTCACTTTCTAATTTTTTGCTCGATTCACTTTTTGTTTTTTTGGTTGAGCCTTGGATTTGGCTTTGGCTTTGGGTACTATAAAGTTTTTAGCTACCGCGGTAACTGTGCTACTTATCGTAGTGGGAGTGCTAGCATCTAGACTACGAATGTATTTAAACTCGGATGGGTTCTGTTTAGTTGATTTATTCGGAGTGGCTTTTTTCTTACCTTTAGTTATAATTAAATATTTAGGTTCCAATACATGACTTCTCATGGGATCTAGGATTTGCTCCATCATATGTATGACATGATCTTGCATGTGTGGACCATAAGCACAGATTGTACTATTTATTAAAGAGAGTGTTCTCGTAAGCTCATCTTTCATACCAACATTATCCCTAGGTTTGATCTTTATAGTTTTCCAATAAACATCATATTCTTCTAGAAGAATCGTCCTACCTTCTTTCTCGATCATAGAAAGCTCCCATACACATAGTAAATTGTGTATTTTTCAAATAACACAACCACAAGCTACGGGATTGAAGCCTATTTGCCTAGCCACTTTAAATTATTCTCAATAATTTCTATGATCGTACATAAAATTTTGCCTTTTAATTCCATATAGATAGGCGTCCTAGATGTTTGTATAGGACAAAACTCACTCTGTTAGAATGGTTTATAAATTTTGGAGTGTTGAACGTGAACAACGTATGAACACTATCCCAAAAAATTTCAAATGTGCATAAACTTGTGTTGATTTCCTGTTTTAGGCTCGAGTGAGCACTCTCCGCCCTATAACATAAGATTAAATTAATTAGAATTCTAACACTTAATTTTAAAAACTACAGTATACAAAAGATAATATAACTCACATGTTGCTAATTTGATTGCTAATCCGAGTGTTAATCTGATTACCTAAATGTTTATAATTGTTCGTGTGGATATTAAGAAATATTTCTCCATAAATTTATATTCATTGTTTCATGACATAATCGATAGTCATCGGACAAAGGGCGTAGACTTGGTATAATGCGGCAAAGTTTTTTTGTATAATCTTTAAACGTCGCAGACTTGGCAACCACTTCATAATGTTCGAGAAACTAATTGTTCATGTCCGCTTTGGGCAAAACTTTCTTAGCGTCCGAGCGAATGTTCTTGTTTATATGCCAAGGGCATAGCATAGGAGTGGCATCCGGAAAAACATCATCGATAGCATGCATTAATGCAAACTCCATAACGATGACGATAATATTAGGCAATGTGTACATGTTATTCGTCACCACTCTCTTTAGAACACTCCATGCCCACGGGTAGTTCGCTTACTTCTCGAAGCTAAAAAACGAAAAACAACACAAAAGGTCTTCTTTGTTGATGTTTGGCCAACTATTTCTAACAAATGCGTCTTATATCTTGTAGCCTTATATGTGTTATCCATTATAAGAATTTGAGGAAAAGTGTGCAAAACCTCGATTCATGTAGGATGCAGGAAAAACAACTCAAGGATCTTGTTCGTTGCTTTATTTGTTCACTCCCAAATGAAGTAATCGTGTTGTTTTAACTTACCGAACACGTATTGCATTTGGGTTTTGTCCGTTTTATCGGCCAAATTGTGTTTTTTATGCATAGTGGATATATTTCTTAGGTTTTTTATTTTCAAACCACGGTATATTTCTTTTGATCGAGAAATGATTGTCGTGAGTTTACGAACAAACTCCTTTTTCGTCGGCTTTAAGCTTAGCAGCTCGTGAATGACTATCCAAATGTGAATGACTATCACTGTGGCCAGCAATGTGGCGCCAGTGGCCGGCCACTGTGGCCAGTAATGTGGCGCCAGTGGCCAGTGTTGTGGCACCAGTGGCCAACAATGTGGCGCCAGTGGCCAGCATTGTGGCGTCAGAGCCAGCATTTGAGGCGCCAGTGGCCAGTGCTGTGGCGCCAGTGGCCGGCCAATGTGGCGCCAGTGGCCGGCCAATGTGGCGCCAGTGGCCGACCATTGTGGCGCCAGAGCCAGCATGTGAGGCGCTAAAAACTCTTTATGTTTCTTATTTACCACTACCAATTTCAACTGGGTAGTTCTAGGACCGGACTTCCCCTTCACGTGAAGAGATAACCGCATTTTTTCAATAAACAATCTCGGCGCTTCCTCACATACCCTGATTTGGGGTTAGGTTTGTATATACCTTGCCTCTCACACTTAAAATACATCCTTTTGAATTTTTCCAACTGTCATCGCCTTTAGTTTTATAAATTGATTTTTTATATGTAAAAAGACAATCATCTTTTTAAGTTTTAAAAAATAGATTTTGATCCCACTCTATAATTTCGGAATCTCATTTCAGTCGTGTCCATAAAAATAATTATCAAGGATTAAAAATGACACCCTTTTGTCATTTCTTTCCTTTACAATTTAATGTTAAAAGAAAATTAGTTGTTATGACTTAAAATATTTATAAAAAATTAACTATATTTAATAATCTATAAAAATAACAGTAAAAAATAAAGAAAACAAAAATTTCTTTAAATATTTACGTAACTTTTATTTTTACTATAATAGCTCCATGTTATAAACTAAATTTAACTAAGATAACCCAGTGCTAGATTGTTTCACAAAAGAGATAAACTAAATTTAACCAAGATAAACCAGTACTAGATTGTTTCACAAAAGAGAACAACGCCCACATTGTTTCAAGCTCACATTACTAACATACAAACAACAAAGTTGCAAAAGTAGAATTACTGCTCAAAATTAAGAAATAAAGTAGTGTCAAACTAAGCATTACCCAAAATGAACTTGATTTCACAGCGCTTTCAAGCCGCCACAGCTTGCAAGTGTTGTTTAGTGTCAAGCTAAGCCTTAACCAAACTCACCTGAATTTCACAGGACTTCAAGCCGGTACGGTGAGCTTGCAAGTCGTCCTTAACCTCCTTTTCTCTTTTCTCTATATCTTGCTCATCAGATGACCCGGTAATTGAAAGTGTTTCCAAAAAAGTCGCATACTTAACCAAGCAAGTGAGAAAGTGCATTTCTTCTTGGCTATCTCGAAAACATGACATTCCAAAACTTTGAAGGCTAGAACTTACACAAACAGGTGGTGGATGGTCAAAGATGTCACATGCTTCTGGACAAATCGGCTGTACAAAAATAAGAGAGATTAAAGCTTATATTCAAAATGAATTGAAAGTGAATATTCTTTCTTCAACAAACTAACATTTTCAAATACTTTTAACTATTTGTTAATAAAGCTATAAAGTATAAGTTATGGTTTTCTGAATATGGTTTATTCAAAAATAAATCTGTCTTATACATAGTTATAAAACAATATTCCATTGTTTCCATTCCATTTTTGAAAAAGAAAATGGTTTTCTGATTTTGTTTAACTGAAATTGTTCTTCACGAACTAAATGAATTTGTTTAACTAAATGTAGTTTTAAAATTTCTACAACAACCAACCTCGTTAATCTCGAGAAACTTCAAATTTGGTGTTCTGTGAAGAAAATACAACAGCTCGATATTGATAGCATCATCAAGGTAGAAAGGTTCTTGCGACGACACCGTCAGTTTAAGCATATTGTTAAACATAGGAAATGGCATCTCGGTACCTAGATGGAAGAAAGACTTCGCCACATAATAGAAAGCAATTGATTGGTTAATATAGCTATGTTTTCAAATATATTGGAACAAAATCACAAAGAGAGAGAGATAGAACGTACCACGAGCGTGTCAAGTGACAATGTGAGCTCTTTAATATCAGCAAAAAAATGAATTGATTTAATTGCACGATAACTTTTACGTTCTTCCTTGATTTCGTTTTCTTCGCCAGACATGAGGCAACGCAAACTAAAAGATGGTTTGACTGATGATGGTACATCACAGAAAAGAAGGTCAATTGTAAGACAAGTTTGGCAATCAAGAAACTCAAGCTTGTCTGCAAAAATCTTGATTTGACAGTCGAGCATATCTTCCGAGTGCATAGGGGAATCGCACCAAAAGGTACACTTGAGCAACTTAGGAAATAGAAGAGCGACATTCTTTACTTTGTTCCAGACACAATTGTCTATCACCAACTCTTCTAAGCTCCAACAACAAGATAGTAAATTCAGGACGGTCTCCTCATCCCTGAACTTAGCATCCGTAAGATAAAATGTCTTTAGGAATGGGAATTCGATGTCACTATCAACCTCTAGTTCACCACCCATCTTTAAATTTAGACTCGTAAGTTGATTTGACCAGATTACAGGCAACATAAAGAACTGTTTTTGACAGAAAGAAAGATCAAGCACTTCAACTCCCCTCTCTATTGCAATAGATACCCATTCTTCTATATCCCTAGGGTTTTCAAAAAAGTCCAACGCAATGCGGAGTTTCTTCAGGGATATAGAGCCTCGACGAATCAATGATCTAGCGATCAGATTCTTGAACCTTAACTTCATTGCTAAGTTACCTCTATCATTCCCTAATGGTCCAGTATCGAGATCGATATTAGGCAAACAAGCCCATAAATATCGCCATCTTTTTGCCAGCACCGATGTTCTTACCGCATTCTTCATCGGAAGAGAAGAAAGTATGTGAAGAAGAAGGTCATCATGTAGTTTGTTAATACCTCCTTGTCCTTCCATACACTTATTGATTTTCGACATGGGTTGCGAAACACAATCCTCCATGTTTACTCTTTTTTCCCTCCTGAACTGAACTAAAGTTTAAAAGAGATCTGGTTTATACATCCATAGTAGAAGATAGCTAACTACAGAACTGAACTAAAGTTTAAAAGAGATCTGGTTTATACATCCATAGTAGAAGATAGCTAACTACAGAACTGAACTAAAGTTTAAAAGAGATCTGGTTTATACATCCATAGTAGAAGATAGCTAACTACAGCTAAAAGCTAAAACCATGGAATCTTTGAAAAGAGCCGACCTTACTCTAACCATGGCAAGATCAAAAACCTAGTAATGTCTCACATACATGCAAATCATAACATAGGACAAAAATGACAAACCAAATCTCTTTCAGTTCAATATTCAAAGATTCAACAAGATAAACCCTATTGAGTTCCGTCTACAACTCTAGTAAGTTTAATTCTCGGATCTATATTCTTCAAACAAGATTTACCATTTTAATAGATCAACACAAGGAAAATCAAATCAACAAAATGAAAACGAAACCTAAGCAAAAATCAATCAATGCATATCTTAAAGAATTAGTTATATAATCCAGAGAGAAAAGAAAAATAAAAAATAAAAAATAAAAAACTTACCAGAAATGAAGAAAGTAAGAAAGCGAAAAGAAACCGGCTTGAAGAAAACTTATCGGATTTCACGTTCCTTTGAGCTGCTCAGCTCCGAAGAAGATGATAGTAGTACACAGTGACTGCAGTCTCTTCTTCTATGACCTAGTTCACCTTTATATGATGAACTAGGGCATCTTTATGTGGAAAGACATAGAAGGACAACCTATTAACTTTATCATAATAATAGGCACTTTCATTATTTTATTGCGACAAAAAATCCCCACCATAAATTTTTAAATGTTTTTGTCTTTAAATTTTCGTGTCCGTCTTAAATATTTTTAGCTTTATATACTGATATAATTCAAAGAAGAATATATTAAGGTTATTTGTGTCCTTTCATTGAATTTTTTATAATAGGCGGTGAATGTGGTTGGGCGTAGTTGAAGAAAAATAAATGGGCTTGAGAATGGGCTTGAGAGAAGGGCTTATAGAAAAGGGTCAAGATTGAGTCCAAAGGGGACCCAGTAGTAGTGAATGGAGAAAATCACGGCAGTACAGACGAGAGAGGGCCAATGTCCTGTAAGGAAGATGCTATAGGATATTCCTCGGTCACCGTGACTGACCCGCCCTTTCTCGCTACTTCTGTCCAATCCATAATCCTTCTTTGTCCTCTTCCTCCATCACCTATTATTCTTCACTTCTTTCTTATATCTTCTTCATCCTTACTACTGCTACAAATCCACATCTTCTTCTCTTCTCTTCTCTTCTCTTTACCCTAAAATATACCAAGCATGATCACTCCAATTTCCGAGCTCGAACAACTTCAGCTCATCGAAAAACTCGATATCTTCAAGATCCATGGTAGAGACAAACGTGGACATAAGATCCTTCGTATCATTGCCAAGTTCTTCCCCGGTATCCTATTGCAATATCTTTCTCCATCTTTACTTTTCCTTCAGTTTCGAAATCCAAGATTTGAGAGTTCGTTTTGATTTTGACGTTTGACTTTTGACTTTTGGTTTTTCTGATGCTTAGCTCGATTCGTTACCGCGGATGCGCTGAAGAAGTATTTGGAGGAGAAGATATTCCCTCGGCTCGGGAAAAAGCAGTTCTCGGTGTTGTACGTGCACACCGGAGTTCAAAGAACCGAGAATTTTCCCGGAATTTCAGCTCTGCGGTCGATTTACGACGCGATTCCGGTAAACGTCAAGGAGAATTTACAGGCGGTTTACTTTATACACCCAGGGCTACAGGCACGCCTCTTCCTAGCCACATGTGGCCGCCTTCTCTTCACCGGAGGGTATGACAATTTTCTGTTCTTGTCTTCTTCTTTCTTTGTTCAACTTTACGTTTTGCCACTGATTTAAACCTCTATAAGATCAATTGACGATGTATAATGCAATCGAAGATAATAGACTACATCGTCACTATTTGTAGACACTTTACTGTATAGTTTTGTTTGTTCATATGATTAGTGTATTGTGAATCTTTAAATGTTGTTTTATGGCCGTATGGCTCATGAACATAGAAGCTTCAATAGTACTAAAAAATTGGTGTTTTGGTAACAATTTATTAGGGGCTAAATTTGATACCCTACGTATATAGGTAGTGGTACCTTGACGAACAAGTTAAATAACTTGAGCTTTGTTTATGTTTATATTCCAAGGAAATTTCTATCTAATCCATTTATCTTATTAATCCGATTTATCTTATTAATCCAAAATGGCTGTGTAATTGTGTTTGGTAGGTTGTACGGGAAGCTAAGGTATATAAGCCGGATTGATTACATGTGGGAGCATGTAAGGAGGAATGAGGTGGAGCTTCCTGAGTTTGTTTACGATCACGATGAAGATCTAGAGTACCGTCCAATGATGGACTATGGACTCGAGAGTGATCACCCTAGTGTTTCAGGTGAACCGGCAGCTGTTGATTCTCCTGCTGTGTCATTGTACTCGATGAGGTGCATCTCATAGTGAAAATGTCTTTGTGCCACCAACAAAAAAGAACATTGTCTTTTCCTTTGGTTTGCGATTGTCTGACTTTTGGTTAGTGGTCTAAAGAATTTTCTAGGGTTTTTTTTAGAGCTTTTTTGGAAAGTAGTTCGTTGTTGTTGTGAATATCTTGTAAATAAAGAAATGCGGTTGACTCGGTTTGTTGAAGTTTGAAAAGAAAATGAATAGTAAGTGTGTTCTTTGTGCAAATTCTACGGACACGTACTTGTTCTTGCGCTATGTTTGCATTTCTGTTCAAATTGTTATGGTGTCGAACAAACTGAATTAAAGCTAATACAGAATCAAAGTTAATACAATAAGCAAACAAGGATTGACGACGGAACATTAAACAAGCTAAATTATGTAGGCCAAGTTTGACAGAGATGATTAAAATACATCTGATGTCAAGTGCCTTACTACATAGACTGGAAAGACTAAAGAGTTTCTCCTCTCACTAAATGCTGACATCCAAATGTCTGACATTGAACTACATAAGCAGAACAGGATAGTTATTTGAACAATTAACTATTGGTCACTGTAACCTCATTCTCTTTTCCTTGTTCTTCTCATGATGTCCAGGTGATTCTTTATGTATTATGGTTGACTTTCTCCGGTTGGCAAACTCTGAGAAAGATGGGATGGAGGGTAATCTTGCAGAAGGAGAAACGTTTTGCAACAATCTTGCAGAAGGAGAAACCTTTTGCAAAGGTGGATCCTTGATGCATGTATCAGATCCAATGGTAGAATCGAGATCACCTGTTAATTGTGCTGGTTCGTGATTCGAAATTGATGGTGTTGCTATATGTTCCGATGGGGAAGTTGTATTAGAACTAAGCCGGTCTCTTAACTCTATGCAATTTGTAGTTGACAGCCACCGTACAGTACTCGCCACTTGTGAATAATAGATAGATTTCCCACTCTTTCCATACTTCTTGTAACATTCGTTTTCAAGGAAAGCGGATGACGTTTCTGGTTCTATCCTGCATGGAGGAATTAATAAGGTTCTCTGTCTGTTAAGCACTACTTCCAATCGAGTGATAAACAGAAAAGTTCATACTCTAAATTTCCGAGTCGATGCAGAGCTAGTCTTAGACTACTTAATAGTCTTTCCTTGCTTGCTTTCCTCAGTGTTTCAGATATTGCATTTTTATTGATTTTATTGATCTGTGTTAGAATATCCAGTTGAAGATGAGTCTTATCTCTCAGAAAGATAAATTCAAATTTATAAAGGTAGCAGAGTAAAACAACTTCTAAGGAGAAAAAAAGGGAGTAACCTGCTTATCAGAGATCTTTTGCTGATTATAGATTTCCTCTTCGCGCTCTAGTATCTCCATTTTATCGTCCAATCCTTTTTTTTTTGACAACTTTGATGCTGCCACGAACCCGCGCTCTAGTATCTCCATTTTATCGTCCAATCCTTTTTTTTTTGACAACTTTGATGCTGCCACGAACCCTATAGCCTCGGCAACATCTGGCAGACAAGTCCCAAAGTAATTCCAAAATCATTATTAAAAAAGTCTTAACTGACAACTTAGGACTATTTAAGTGGCAGGATGGATCAGTTGCTCTATAAAGATTGAATAAGCTATGAGCTACCAGCTCTAAATGAACTCCGATTTCATTACTATTAGTATCGTCACTGCGATAAAACACAAACATGTATTGAAGCAATATCGTTGAAAACTCAACCCTACTACCCTGTTCAATGGAAGAAGAGCATAATTTTATTGAAGCAATATCGTTGAAAACTCAACCCTACTACCCTGTTCAATGGAAGAAGAGCATAATTTTAATAAGTAGAGTACCATCAGAATCAGATATGTCTTCGTCCGAACCACTTTCTTCGTTCTCATGATTCCAGAATTCCGAGAATTGCCCATCAACCATATCTGTAGGACTGAAACTTAAACAATACGAATGGTCAAGTTAGTCAATAAAGACACGAACAGTAACATATACTAGTCGAATGCGAATGTAAAAATCGAAAGTGTCTACTCCATCGATTACCATGTAAAATCTATCATCAAGAAATAGTGCAGGAAGAAAACAGCAATAGCAGTTTATAGTATGGTTCTGTTTGGATTTTGGAAATAATACAGAAAGAGTTGAAGAAAAGTAAGAAAGAAAAGATAAATTATATATTTGTTCCAAAACAACTACTGGCGAAATCTATTTGTCTCTGACTTTCCCATATTGATTCTTTGACACGATATTTTTTCTTTCCCTCCCAATTTTTTGGGATCCGATCAGAGCCTAACATTCATCAAATTGTTTTTCGTGCTATCATTGTTCACTTTAACTTGTAAAAGTTTGAGGATAGGTTTTGGGTCGTCGAAGAGGTTTCAGACGGTTCGAACCTTCGTCGTAGAAAAAGCGTCAAAGAAAATAGGTTTTTAAAAAACTGCTTTAGTTTCCCTTATTAATTTGTCAAAGACTAATCTTGAGGCAGTACATAAGCGCCACAGACCCACCTCGCGCTTATTAGAACCTTGTGTGACATATGTACAATTTGTCAATTTCATTATAAGCAGCAAAGAGGGAAAGACAAAAACATTTGCCAACTAGCAAAGGCACTAAAGCTGCTCAAATAACGCCTCTGAAATAGGCAGACGTAGTAGTAGCACAAAGGACTAAGTGAAAACCTGCTTATCATTATCCGAGAAAAGCCATTTCTCTGGCTGGCAGCAGAAGTACTTGAGAGTTCCTCCAAATATTGAGCGATTTGTTCTGGATGCTTGCAGGCATCACATGATTTTTTGCACAGAGATGTGGGAAACTAGATTCAACATGACAAGACGTAGCTGGAGTTAAATAGTGACACACGGGAGTCATCATAAAAAGTCAGAAACCACAACTTAGAACGGATTATTATTAGGCAAAAGTTAGTCTCGTTGTTTGAGAAAAATCTTATTTTAGTTCCCCATGTGTAATTTGGTTGCAATCCTCTAGGTACATTAAACTACACCGTTTTGGTTCGTCGGCCCGCGAATTCTGAATTTAGGACTACCCTCCCCCCTTTTTAAATTTTATATTAAGTATTTGATATATCAATTCAAAAATCAAGACTGAAATTTCTCTCCCCTTCTTCTCTTCCGGGCTATGGTCTGCTTCACTCCTTCTACCTAGTCTTGGTTACTTAGACTCGCCAGAGTCTGCAGAGGGAGGGATTGTTACACACTCACCGGATTTCAACTTTTTTTTTTACATATATACCTTAAAATGTTCCGAAAATATTAAAGGCAGGGGTAAAATGGTCGTAATTCAAGAATTGTGGTCCAGAGATAAAATTATGTCACTTAACCAGAACGTGCCAGAATTCTTTGCTATTATTCTTACCTCTTCACCGAAGCTCTCAAGAATTTTTTTCCTCCGGCATCCAGAACTTGCACAATATTCAACCATCTACATACAAGAGCATAAACCATTAGTGACATTGACAAAAGCCCCCTCACGGGATAATAAAGAACGACTTGTAACCCACCTGATTAAAGTCAGACATTGTTTTTTTTGTTAAACCCTCCTGTGAGCTTGAGGATTGTGAGTTCTTACTTCCAGCATTGCGCAGTATAAATTCCTGTCAGATGCTTGTAAATTAATTCAGAAGAGATTCTATCTGCAAACAGAAAAGAGAAAAACTGAAAGGAAAGTGCAAAAAGTGACTGAACATACCAGTTTCTTGCAATCGTCCATTCCATAGTACAACAAACTTCTGGACGGTAATTGATCACGGCCTGCTCTACCTGACTCTTGATAAAAGGCTTCCATTGATTTTGGAACATTGAAGTGGCAAACCACTCTGACATCTTTCCTATCTATACCCTAAAATATATTGACCACTATCCATTAGTTCCATTTTCTGTTTGGAAAGAGAACGAGTTCTATAAATTTGCAAAGACTTAATAACTTACCATCCTGGAGGAACACCACTATATCGTTACAGCCTTGCACCACAGCAACTCCAAAAAAATCATAATAAAAGGAAGAGATGCATCACAGCCCATATATGATATATATCAGAGTCACGTGGTTGAAAAGAAAAGGTTAAAACATTACGGACTGTAAAGAAGGTCTGGGGTGGACTTAAGAAAAACCAAAAAAGATACCATCATGACATCTGAAATAGAGTATAGACTCATTGGTACCAACACTTAGCTAAACCAATCAATGCATTGTAGAGTCCACACCTCTATTCACAGTTCATACGATTGTATTTACGAAATGAGTGAGTGATGAGTAAAATATACCCAAAAGCGACTGTGGCGACAACTACTTGTATTTTAGAAGACATCCAATCATCTAAAACAGAGCTCCGCAACTTATTACCGAGTCCTGCATGATAAGCTATAAAACACCAGAAGAAATATATACCTACATTAGATTCGGGTCCATTATAAATATGTGAAAAGAGAATGAAAAATAAGTTCTCATTACCAGCACAAGGAATTTTGTTCTTGGAAAGATGAGCAGATAACTCGTCACAAGTTGTCCTTTCAAGGCAATAAACGATAGCACAGATATTTCCACATGTCTTCAGTACATTGCACAAGTCGGCATACGCATCATCCATAAGATCTTTATATCGAACTGCAGCAACGAGACATCGATTTAGCTGCATGTCTAGTAAGTCCCCATAGAAACATGACTAGTATTCTCACCCAAAAGTACCTTGAACACCTTTTCATTGGAGTAGCATACTTTAAAAATAAAATTTATCGTACTGACCTTCATAATATATATTCGGACGGTTGAAAGAAGACACAAGGACTAAAGGATTATGCAAACTTATGGAGTCAATCACATCCTTTTGAACCCTGCAAATAAATCAATATCTGTGAACATTTACCAGCATGAGAATATATTATCTTTGAAACAAGGAAACCGACTCTGGAAAAGGCCAATTTATTTAACGCAGTGAGAAAAATTCGTTGCTTTTTCCGTCAATTCAAAAAGTGTCTGTTTCCGTCAAGCGCTGGTGAAATTGATAACATATTTCGCCAGCGTTTGGCAGAAACAGGCACCTTTTCTAATATAAAGTTTGGGCGGGAACTGGCTTTTCTTTTAGTAAAATCGGCTTTTTCTTTAGCCCTCCCCTTAAAGTAAATATGCAACATTATTCAGCTCTAAATATGCTAGGACTTAATAAAAAATTTGAATGAAACAAATATACAAGACGGCCTTAAATAAAGCAGCCATTAGCTCATGTCCTTAAATACGAAGGTTCGAAAAGATAATGACATTCAGAATTCACATGAAAAAACTTAACAGCTTGTAGGCATAAAGTCAACTGTTTCAGCAGATAATGCCCCAGTGTTATTTGAACTTACTTGGGAGCAGCAGTTGCAGTCAAGGCCATTATTGGAATATCAGGCAGGCGATTCCTTAAAGACGATAGCTGACGGTAGCTAGGTCTGTATCGAAGAGAGTAGAAACTTTTTGTTTGAAAAGCTTCTATAAATCCACAGAAACAATGTTTAAGCATGAACAGATAAGTTGGCAGGACTCAGGAGTTACAGTTCTTCGATCAACTATGAAAGAAACAATGTTGCACAGAAACATATTCCTCTAAAGTCTAAAAGAACTATAAAGAGAGCACAATCCTACCACGTTAGCACAAAATTTTATGCAAGACTGGATATCAAAGTACATTGAATGAGGCACCAAACGAGAGAGGAACAGATTTTCCTAGTTACCTTCTCTTTATTATTTCAATATAAATGTTAGTAATAATTACCAACCTGAAGTCATGGCCCCAAGTAGAGACACAGTGAGCCTGATACTTCCACAAAAGTGTGAAAAAAATCGTTAAGCATGGAAATTAACTGGTCAAACCCAGTCTACTCTAATTGATATGGGTAAATACTACATTAAAATTAACACCTCGTCAATAGCAATGAGATTCAGCAGCCCCCGAGAATGAATCTTTGTCAGCTTGGACATAAATCCCGGTGTTGCAATCAGTTCTGGTGTGACATAGAGCAACCTAATGGACGGTTTTCCAGAAGCAAGATCTTCATGAATCTAAAAAGTAGAAGAGAACAGTAAAACTAATGAACCACGTACTAACTTTCTAGTTATTCCGACACTTCCATCGAATACATAACACACAAAAATATACAAGCTTTCCTAGGTTACCAAGGTTGTAATGCAAAAATATGGTATTCTTACAGATTTGTATGCCTGAGAATATCTAATAACTAAAACACACCTTATTTCTGGTCTGCGATGTCTGGGCTGAGGAGAGATATTCGGCTGCAATACCTCTCTCCTTCAAGGTCATAACTTGGTTTTCCTAAGCAAATACAACAGAAAAAGGCAGAACATAAATGTCACCATCTCATGAAACCGGAATAGTTTTTAAATGACACTACAAGCGGAAAGCTAGGGTTGTACATACCATTAAGGCTTTGGTATTAAGAAGAACAAAGAAACAAAAGAAGTTAGAATCATCACATGTAAAAGAAAAAACAAAATACAATCTTAAGCCATTCAATATGTAAAAAAAATATTAATAAAGAATTCACCTATCAGTGGACAAACAACAAGCACAATCCCTGGTTTTGCCAACGCAGGTATCTGATAACAGATTGATTTTCCTCCTCCAGTAGGCATCAGACAAAAACAGTCCCTTCCTATATATGTGCCACTAAGCAGTCATATAACGAAACAGGATCACTGAAGGATAAATCTAAATGCAGCTTTTCATTACCTGATAAAACAGCTTGAATAGCTTCCAATTGCTTGTCTCTATAATCTGAATAACCAAAATGCCATCTCAAAAGCTTAACCAAAGCTTCTTTGCCAGATATCTTATGCTTATCGGACCCGCATATGTTTTGCAGGGGCAACAATGCTTTCTTCATTGTTAGAAATTGCTGCCAAACCTCATGTACGTGATGCTATGTTAGATGTTTCAATTCCATTAACGCAGTAGAAAAATTATTCGTGAAAGTTGAGAGCTCGGGGGAAATTGAATGAGGGAAACGAAGCCGTTTAATCTAGAAGTGCAAGTGGATCTCGGCCCTAGTAATAATGGGCTCTAATCTCAAACAATTATAAGGCCTATCTGAAGCCCTCCAATAAAAAAACTAAAATCTAATTGACAATAAATATAAAACAAAAAAAACGGAAATAAATAATTCTATTTAATTATTTTAAAATAGATTTAAAGATTAAAAAATGGTAAAAGGGAATATTTCTTAATTCTAATAAATATCCAATAATTTTGAAATATGATATTTTTTCGTATATATTTATTAAAATCATTAAAATCATTAAAATTAAAATTATTGTTAAATAATGGGTTATATTTAACATTAAAATATGGAAATAGATTTTATATTATATTATTAATCATTAAAATCAAATTTTTATAACATCTTTTTTATATTTAAAAAGAAAATCAAAAGTTTTATTATTAATATTTTATGTTAGCAATTATTATGATCAAATATATTTTTAATATTTTCTATGAATTAAAATTTCAAAATTAAGTTTTATGGTACAATAAAATTTCAATATTTCAAAGGTAATATGAATTTTTCAATAACTTTAAAAGTCGTAGAAATAGTTATACAAAAATAGTAAAAAAATATTTGATCATAATAATTGGTAACATTAAATATTAATAATAAAACTTTTTGATTTTTTAAATATAAAAAAAATATTGTAAAATTTGATTTTAAATGATTAATAATATAATATAAAATCTATTACCATATTTTAATGTTAATTATAATCGATTAGTTAACTTTTAAATTATTGATATTTATTGGAGTAAAAAACTGTTTTTATTCTTTAACCTCATTTTCTTCTCTTTTAAAATAATTAATTATAATTATTTGTTTCCATTTTTTCTCTTTGTATTTATTATCAATCAGATTTTTAACTTTTTTTTTTTATTAAAATGGGCTTTTTCGTATGCGACAAGTACCCATCATGGTCGCATCTGGTAGCACTATCTCGTGCGACGGACACATGCATACAGCCAAACCCTAGATCTATCTAAACATCATCGTTTCCAACAAACTCGAAGCCAAATCGACGAATCTGCGTGTAACAAACAACTCTACAACATTAATTCATGAAAACAAAGCCTAACATCAAGCCAAAATCATACTTTTAAAAACATAATCGAAAAACCTAATTTTGTACCACTTAAACACAACGAAATCTTGAAAAACATTTATAGTGGAAGGCTTGTATGGTTTATCTTAATGTTGTTATGGATTCAGATTTTTCAAAAATTACGTTTTGATTTTCGATAAAATTTTTGTGTTTGAGAGGTTTTGAGAGAGATTGAAAGAAAAAAAGAAAAAAATGGTGAGAGATTTATAAAATACTTTTATACCTAGGTTTTCTAAAGAAGGACAAATTTGTCCAAAATTTGGTGAGAGATCTATCAAATAGGTATAGGATCCAGCGGTATAAGATCTATAAAAATGTGTAATATTTTTAGTCTGACCCTTTTTTCTGTTTTATTAAAAAATATACTAAATAAATATAACAGTTTTTAAAAGATACATAGAAAAAATATCATTTTAAATTCTAAAAATAAATTATATGAAAAATGATTGGTCAAGAACAATGTAAAGCTAAAGTATACTATAATTATACTAAGCATGTGTAGGAATAGATGATTGATTCAATTAAAAAATAAAATAAAATTTTAAAAAATGAAACTATAAAATAAAAAATCTGAATCTCATAAAGAATGAGATAAGATATCGCAAAGGCTATAGCACCAAATATGGTAGACAATAGCGCAAAGGCTATAGCACCAAATATGGTAGACAATAGCTTAAAAGTAGGCACCCAAAAATATCGTAAACTTGAGGATAAATAAATTTGAAGTTTGCGAAACTCTAGATGATGTGAGTTAAAATACAGTCGTACAATATTATTAATGATTTTAAAGACGGAATTTCATAAGACGCACTCCTGGATTGTTTAAACTCCAACTCAAAAGTTTATCGCGAATGATAAATCATTTATTTATTTATTTATTCTTAAAATCAAACTTTTACCCAAAATTCAATTAAAAATCAAAAATTAAATTTAAAATTTATTTAAAAATAAAAAGTAATTTCAATTAAATCTCAAATCGAAAGAAATAAAAAATAAAATACCACACAAAAAATAATTTTTAAATTTTTAAATTTTTAAATTTTTAAATTTTTAAATTTTTAAATTTTTAAATTTTTAAATTTTTAAATTTTTAAATTTTTAAATTTTTAAATTTTTAAATTTTTTAATTTTTTAATTTTTTAATTATTTAAAAATTTATTTATAAAATAAATAAAAAATCTTAAACAACAGTTTATTTTTAGTTAGCGAGAAAACCTCAAAATTAATAGTGTCAAAATTAATAGTGTTTTGGCGTCAAACTCACAGAAGTATTGTTAATTGTTTATCATTTATTTTGTTTATAATATTCTTATTTTTTTCAACAATTTATTGAATATTTACATTATTTCGGAAGTTATTTATTATTATTATTATTATCAAAAATTCATCATTTCATATTGATAATGTATAAATAGTTTAGTTTGGATACATTACTCCATTAGCAATCCAAAATTTTAAAACCCGAGAAACTCATTCAAAGATACAACTAACTGCATAATCTAAGTACTCAAAGAAAAATAAGATGCAAGAACATTTCCCTTTTCTCGGAAATCTTAAGGTTTTGTCTTTATATGTTTCTAACTTTTAGCCTTAAAAAGCAACCCTCGGTGCATATCCTTCTTCTACGGGTTCAACAGCACCATCAAGAAGGGCTCGTAGGTCAGAACTGTATGCTGCAAGATTAACTATAACTTGAGAAAACACGGCTAAACCATTAAGGATAACATAAAAACATAAAACATCATACAATAAGTATTTATACAACAACATAAATTCAAATATAAATAAACGAATAACAAAATTTTATCTTGCATTGAAGCCTAAGTTCAAGTGTCGATTGACAAGTTACAAAGGATAGAGATGGATAGAAAGTGTCCTCCGACTGTTCAGAGTGCAAATTAAGTTAGAAACTTGGAAAACAGACTCAAAGAAAAAATAGAGAATGATGAGGTAGATGAACCACTATTTGGATCCATAGTCATGATATCTCTTGTGGTAACATTACCGGTAAACATTAATGGAAAAAAACCCTCTTCCATTATGGAATAACCATAAAAATTGTAATATAATTATCTGAAATTGATGAAGAAGTGTTATGAATTGGAGGGGGCGCCAATATCATTGTATATATTAACATGTTGATTAATAACTTTGGTATTTGAGGCATTCTTCAGCCTTGTAAGCTCACGTATTATATTATCCGACTCATTGAAAACATCTATAGTGGTTACATTATCAATTTTCTTATAAACTTTAATAATAGTCGCATGATCAATAAAGAAGCCAGTTCTGTTGATAAAAGGCCTAGGCATCAGAGAAGCACATGTGGATTTCTTCTATTGAAAACATAGTATCTCGTCACAATCTCATTTAATATTTGTATAGCTTCAACAATATTTTTTTCCTAATGGATTCAAAGTCAAGCTTTGGCATAGATTCAAGTAACACTTCTAAAGTCCCCTCATCAAGACCACAAACATCTTATATTTTAGTTCTATCATATATAACTGCATTAGTCACGATTGGAGACACGAGTCATAATGCTTAAAGTGTTTAAGTCAACCAAACCATCTCTTAGAGGTACAAACTTAAAAGCATGATGAGCAGGAAAATAATAGGCAGGAACATAATCTCCAACAACCTCTACATCCACTAACGTATTTAAAATAATATGTTGTTAAGGATCGGAATGAGGTACATGAGCAAAACAAGAATCTCGTGGCTTGGCTGTATAGGTCATAAGTCATCAGGTATTTTGGTTTCAAAATTTGAAGAACTAGTAGGAATTTCCTTCACATTCGCTCATTTTATTTGACACAGGGATTTACATTAGGAAAAACACTTACCTAATGATTACTTCCCAAAACATTCTTCCCTACTGCTTTTTATTATAATACATTTTTTCGAACTCTTTTTACAAAGGAAAAAATGTTCAGTCAAATTTTTCTGAGAGATATATCATACCGTAAATCATCCTCTGACATCGGTGTTGGGTTAACTTGTTGCTCATAAACTGCAAATGCATGAGAATAGAGTGATAAGAACAAGAAAACTTAGCATATTCGACAAATATAGCATATTTTTGGCGAGTAGGCTGCAACCTTTTGGTTATCAAAAGGTATCTCTAATAGACGATTTGATGAAAAAGATAATTACAAATAAGAAAATAAAATATTAAATAAGCAAAACAAAAGGAACATAAACTTATGCTTAGAACCCCAAGTTTTTTTTTGTAAAAGAAATGAAACTTCTGCCTTTGGTCTCATAGTTACCACTTATAAACACGAAACTATCCTCTTGTACCTTGTTAGAAATATTAATATTAAAGGAAATATTTACAAATGGTTCCATCACAAAGTGGAATAATAGAGTTATCTTTCTGTCTGTAATCTTGAAGGCAATTAGGAACTTATTTACAGAGAACCGTGCAAAATAATGTATTGATAAAATTATAGCCGAAAATAAAAAAAATACAACAATTAGAAAATATTTGATTGGGAAAGGTACGACTAGTCTTAAAGAATCTTACAATGTCATAATCTAAAGGAAACCATAGTCCATGATCAAGAATAGGTTTGAATAAAACAGTATTTCCATTACAAACATCAAGGGGATTTTTCCTATTTTGTAGAAACCGAAGATGAACATCATTAAGAATTTCTCAATCATATCTGTTTTTGGAAACATTCTTCATCTCGCAAAATATAAATGAATACTCTATGAAATAAAATTTTACGAATCTTGGTTCAACCTTCATTTTTCACTTTGACATCAATTTGGTGACCATTACAGTCGCGACTACAACACATTTTCCACCATCAATAAACTTATACCTTCATAATCACAAAGAATAACAATCACAAACTTGGAATGTAAACTTTAAACCAAATGTACGCTTTAAATAATCACATAAGCGTAAATAGTTTGACTCAAATACATTGGTCCATCAGCAATTAAAAATTTTAAATCTCGAGAGACTCTCTCAAAGATACAATTAACTGCATAATCGAAGTAGTTTAGAAAAAAAATATGTAATCTCTTAATATGTATGAGATATTATTCTAACACTCAACCCTATAAATAGAGGTCTAAAACATTAATAAGAGATTGAACATTTTTTCATCCACTTTTACTTCTTTTTACAATCTAGTTTTGACTCTAAAATTCTTTTATTTACTCTAAATCTATGTACGTCTTCAGCTAAAATTAATTACTCATAAATATCGACAATAATTATAACTTTATGATTTAAATATTTATAACTAATAATCTTATAAATAAAAAAATAAAATAACTTTTTCATTGTCTTATAATTTTATAAATTAGAAATAATTATTTGTCATAAAATAATTTAAATCGAAATCTAGTCGTTATAATTAAAAATTAAAAAAACGAATTTATGTAGCGGTGTGGTATCTTTTAATTAATATATAATAATATAAAGATACTTGAGAATAAAATATAAAATTTATAATTTGTCAAAAGGGAAAGAAAATAAATTTGAGGGAATTGTGAATCCGTAATAAGGAAATTATTTTAAGGGTAAGTTAAAAAAATAAGTTTGAGGGTATCTAAAATATTAGTCTTATCTGAATATATTCTCATGTTAACTATTTTTTTAATCAAACTAGACATTTTATTTGATAAAATTAAGCGCAATTCGAGTTACACAATAATTTAAGCGCTTTAAGAAATATTAAGCGCTAAGAAATTAAATTCACTTGATTTCTATGAGCCCCAATCTGTTACGCAACTGAGAAACCTAATCCTACCTTACTTATTTAGGCCAGAAAGACATCAGCCTATCATTACTAGACTGGAACAAAAAAACGACCCAGATCGAATGAGTAACCCGACATATATAATACCAATCCTTGACTCTTGAAACCCTAGTAACTTTTATCTCGACTTAGCCATTCTATCGATATATAGCTATTGTATCGACAAAAAACAAACCAACTCCATAAGACCACAAAAAATGATTGGATGATTCAAGAGAGAATCATCTGGCCAAACATAATCACAAGAGCTTTAAAAGCCCCAAAACAATTGAATCGTTTTCAGCTCTACAATATCAATTGAATATTGAAATTGATCTCAACAACCAAAGAGTCTTCAGAAGTAATTAGCTGATGATGATCAAACTTTTAATTTAAAACAAGTTTCTTTGAACTATTTCGGTTAATTGATGAATAGCGCTGATATTTTAATGGATTGTTGCAGAGTGGAGGTCCAGAATCATGAAAACGGATATGCACTCCCCAGTGAACCTTATCTTGAGCCTCCAGCATCTCTATCGATTGTGGGAGATGGGGGAAACGCAAAATATGGGCAGGAACTGGGATGGATTCCTCCAGGGTTCCATGAACTGGACATTCAACAAACTAATCTGGTAAAATTGTGTCTTATTTAAGAACAACAATTTGATTTCCGAAACCCCAAAGACTACTTATCAGCATTCAGCTCTTCAAGTTAAACAAGGATAAACCAGTTGGCAATCTCATCTACCATTTGATTAGGAGAAGAAATTAACAGGTAAATCAAGGCTCCAATGTGAACGAATGATTTTTGAAGCAAATATTATCGAAAATTAAGTTAACAGACTCGAATGATAAATTCAAGTTAAGAGACGAGACTCAAAATATGACAAAAATGCACTCCCTAGTGAAACCTATCTTGAGCAGCTTTTATTTCTTTCAACTAAGATATAGAAGGAAGGAAAGCTTAAAGAGATATGGGAGGAACTGGGATGGATTCCTCTAAAATTCAGAGAACTGAATTTTCAGCAAGCTGATTCCAGAGATAAGCAGTAAGTTCATATTCATAGATCTTCAATCCCACCTGTAGAGATCTTCTCAACCCACAAATGGTTATTAGGTACCTGAAATTTAAAGCTAGGAAATTTCCTACTAAAAATAGAAATTAAGAAAGATAGAAAGTTAATTTTAACAAACAAATATAGAGCTTGATTTAAGGAGTGCTACTAATGTATCCAATACCCAAGTTATCGAGAAGAATTATAACACTTAATTGTGCAGGAACTTGGTTCATGTTAAACTCGAGCTTCATTTTACTTCCGAGTCCATTTGGCAAGTCAGTCGACTGCAATGTTTTGATCCACTTAAGATGTGATAAATAGTCATAAATGGAGAGATAAATTTTTCGCAAATAGATAGCAATTGGGCTAATGGCCAAGGGAAATTTCCCTTAGCAAGCAGGTTTACTAAAATTAAGAAATCAGTCTCAATATCTATTTTAATCAGACCTTTATTTTTGTAGGTAATATGACCATCAAGCAAAGCTCTAGATTCAGTCATGAGAGAGGATAGCTTCCCATAAGCATTGCTAGAACCCAGGACTAAGTCATCAGAGTTATCACGAACAATAAAGGCTCCACTGGACTTACCATTATGGATACATAATCCATCCGTATTCATTTTCAATCTACCAGGCTTAGAAGCAATCCATTTAAAGTAAGATAATTTATTTTTGGATATGATATAAGATAGACAACCTAATTCTAATACAACGTTAGAGTCATGAGACTAATGCTTGGGTTTCAAAAGATGAGCTGCATCTAGGCTCCTAATTATATGCTAATATAGCTGATTGAATCTATATATGAGAAAGACTTACCTTTAAATTTGGATATGTTCCTATTCTTCCAGATGACCCAATAGATGACCGTAGGAATTATACATCTAGCGTGAACCTGATTATTAGTAGGGAAAAACCAATTACGGGTCATATGAGCCATAGTCATAAATCTATATAATGTAATCTTGAATAAATTAGTAATAAATAACCAAATATTCGAAGAGTTGCTGCAAAATTTAAACAAATGATTAGTATTCTCTTGATAGTGCAGAATTCGACACTTAGATGCAATATAGAAGTGTTTTTTTTATAAAATAGAGCTAGTACGAATAAAATATAGAAGTATTTTCTATAGGAGAAAATAACACTTCCTGGAAGAGATGGTATTCCAAAATTTAGAGAATAAACTTGATTGATTGTAATGTTTCCTAATCATGTTCCAGGTTTCTTTCATGTTGAAGTTGTTGTCCTTAGAAGGCTGCCACACAATATAGTCATCTTCCCCATGGTCAATCTATTGGAATTAATAAGGCTGATTCTGTGTTTAGATGGTAAACCCTCAAATGTATATAGGTCCCAAGAATTATTACACAAGAAGAAACTAACTTTGGTAGTTTGAAACCATGAGTTGTCCTCTTTGTCATTTAGGATAACGAACGGGGAGTGATTATGTCAATTATTTAATAGGAAATACATATCATCATTGCCTAAGTTCTACCTGATCTTAGGTTCAACCACAACCTTAATGTTAGCCATCCTTCTTCATATCATTAACTAGATTTGTAGTAATTAACTTTAGAGAGGATGGATATTTCTGTAGTAGATATTGTGCATTAGATTTTCTCAATAGATCTTATTATTCTTAAAATCAAACCAAAGTTTACATGAAAGAGTGTCTTGAATATCAGATAGATTAATCTATGATTTACAAGTCAATGACAAATTTATTCTTCTCTGTTTAGCTTTTGCAGACGACATTCTTAGCTTTTGTAACATTAAGGTTGTGGTTAAACCTTTTATTAACACTTCTTCACCAATAATAAAAAGACTGGGAGAAAGAGGATCTCATTGTCTCAGTCATATTTTGCTATTAAAACAGCCAAACACACTGTCATTAATTAATAAAGAGATGTTGTCATATCTTATAAGCTTGTTAATGATATAAATGAACTTGTTAAAGAAACCAAAACAATGCAACACTTTGGTGATAAAAGAGTGAGACATATTATCAAATGCTTTAGACATATCTAGTTGAACCATAATATTTCCAGATTTAGTTTTTCTATTGAGGTAAAAAAACATCTATTTGGCTATTATAATATTTTCATGAATATTTTTATATTTGACATAGTTGCCTTGGGCCTTAGAGATGATTTTAGGAAGAATATAGGCAAGCATGTTATTTATAACTTTAGACATTATTTTATTTGGTAATGTATAAAGACTAAGATGACGATAGTTTTTCCAAGTTGCAGGATTGTTAGTTTTAGGAATAAGACACAAACTTGTAGCCATGATACCTTTTAGATAGTTTTGACCAAGAATGAATGATGAAATAGCTTGATATAAATCTTTCTTTATATGTTCCAACAGGTTTTGAAGAAGCAGTTGTTGAAACCATCGATTCCAGCAGTGCTTGAGAGGTTCATATTGTTGATGATGTTAGGAATTTCTTCTTTAGTAGAAGGCATCAGCAGCATGGTACTTTCTTCATTTGTAATAAGCTTAGGAATACTACTAAATATGTTGTCTTGCATTTTAGCAGTTTCTTATTCTAGGCTATTGAATTTGTTCTTAGCAAGAATATTTTTTATATAGACCTCAGCAAAATTACCAATAGAATCAGACTTTAAGATCCAATTGTCACCCTCTTTAATGTTGTTGATAATGTTTTTTTCCTTCTTTTAGAGACATAAGCATGAAACAACTTAGTGTTTATGTTACTATGCTTTAGCCAATAACAGTAGGATATTTTTTGCCAATAAGACTCTTTTATTCTTAGGGCTTGGAAATATAGAGAGTTCGTTTTGTCAAGGTCAGCTTTAGTGGTAACATTATTATCGTAAGTGACTTTTATCTCCAGATCATTGCCAGTAGCCTCAATAATCTGTACTTTATCAAAAACATTTCCAAAATGGTTAGTATTCCAAAATCTCAAACCTTCCTTTAAGTCTTCTTAGCTTGTGCCAAAATTTATATATAAGATAACCAGTAGATTTTTTATTCCAGTTATTATAAATAAAAGAGAGGAAGTCATTATCTAATGTCCACATATTTAGAATTTTAAAACCTTTTTTAGTTTTACTGCTAACTCTATATATAGTAACACACAGAGGAGCATGGTCATAACAAGTATTTTCCATGTGAAGAACCTTAATATTATTGATATAGGTAGACCAAGTTGAGTTTACGAGAGCCATATCAAGCCTCTTACATTTGGAGTTGTTGAACTAGGTGAATTTAAAACTCTGGTAACCAGAATCCTCTAGATGTCAGGCTCTGATCGTGTCATTAAAGTTTTCTGCACTATTGAGGTTGAAAGTAGAATATCCCACTTGTTCATAAATAGAGGAGATAGTGTTGAAATCTTCAATAATAAGCCATTCCTTTAAAGTAGTAGGTAGGCTTCCGAAAGTGGTCCACAGTTCTGTTCTGTTATATATCTGACATTTAGCATAAACTATACTTAGTAGGAACATTTTATCTAGACCTTCATAAGTAATTTCCAAGTGTAAACATTGAGAATGATTTAAAAGAATGTTAATCTTAAAATATTCTTTCAAAAAAATTGTTTGAAGAGTTGAAAGTAAAGTTTTTAAATCCTATATTAGAACCGATAGAGCTTAGATAATGAGAGCTGACTAAAGGCTCTTGAATATAAATTAGGTTGATTATTTCTTTACGAATAATAGACTTGAGCCTTCTCAGTGATGGCTGGTTTTTTTATTCCTCTTACGTTCCATTTAAGTATATTTACCATGAGTTGGAGAAGAGGTAGGATGTTTGTTGATTTTAGAGAACTTAAGATATTTAATGATAAGATTTTTATGATTCTTCTTCTTTTTTACTTCTCTAAGTTTCTTGTTTAGAACTTCATGAAATATCTTTTCTATTTATTTTGGTTGCAGGGATGGAGAGATGGGTACGCTTCCAATATTGCTCGAATTCGGAGTAACATTCCCATATATTAGATTATTATAGTCTAGAAATGTTGATAATATGTATCATTTCTCTAAGGATTGAATTGATAATATAATTTCATCTTCTTCGGCTAGATTGTCATCTTGTTTTTTAGCATTCTGGTTTCTTTCATCTGTAAAAGTATTATCTTTAAAAACAAGAGTGTCATTATGATTATCTTTTATGAGAATTTCCACGAGATCATATACAGAAGGTTGTTTTTGCAGAGTCTGATCAGGATAAATCACAACAAACTTGATACTGGGCTGACAATCATTTTGAAAATCAATTATCCTATTGCAGACGATTCCTTGACTTTCTTTATTAATGTCCACTCCACCAATCCTGCTCTGGTAAAATCTTATTGAAACTGATTTTTCTCATTTTGTTTTTTGCATATATTCTTGTCATTCCCAAGATGAAAACATGTAAAACAATACTTATGCATATTTTTGTTGTTGATATTCAGTCAACACCCTTGGTTGTCTCCAAAGCCAATCCAGATATGGTGTTGAGGATTTTTTGAGACATTCATCACCACTCACACGTAATAGGTATTAAAAATTGCTATATTTTTCTCTGGGATTACAATCTGGAGAGGGTTCATATGGATGGAGCAATATCATTCATTATCCTGCTGTTAAAGAAATTTCTGGGATATTTTCTATCTTGATCCAGACATGAGTATAAGGACATACTTATCTAGGATTAAAATATTTTTACCTCTTTAGAATCCTCATAGATGAATCACCAATTAACCACACGGTTATCTTCCATATTTTGAAAATATCTTATTTATTTTTAAACTCCATAAAAATGTGTCTTGAGTCTTTGATAGCCATGTTGAATTAACCTTTAAATTTATATTGTTCAAGAACTCATTTAAGAGTTCTCTTTTAGGTATCCTTTAAATAATATACCTATTATGGTGTGCTTTAAAGCATTGATTAGGTAATCTTTGATATTTTGATCGTATTGAACGAAATGTGATCAAATTTTTCCCAAATGCTGATAGGTTGAAAATCTTATTGGCCATTACTGTGTTTCACTGATTCTTCATAGGATATGATTCATTTTGATGTTGAACTTTGTTTACATCCATCTGGTCTGTTTTGTAGGGGATTTGAAGACGATTGAAAGACCGAGAAATCCTCATTGGCGAAAGTATTGATTTCTATTCCACAAAACAAAGTAGAAAGATAAAGAAAAATAATCGATTTAAGCTACCTACAAAAATCTAGGCCATATGACAAAGAGGGCGGAGATAAAATAAAGGGCAGAAAGAAAACAAAAAATATTTCTTGGAGATCAGGAAATCTTCTTCATTTTATTTCGTATCAAGTTTCTTTCGATACTCAAATAACATATTCTCATGTTAACTAGTATAATTAGAAAATGATAAAAAACATTATATGTTATTTTTTTCACTGTTATATATCTCACGTGGTTATTATTATATTTTTAACATTTTCACTATTTGTTTTTCATCCCAAAAAGAAACATATAATTATTTTAGATGAAAATCAATACATATAAATAATTATTTTACTGAATATCTCACTTCCTCACAATTTCATAAATCATTTATGAAAATAATTTTTAAAACAATATTTTATTGCCGAACCAACTACACAACTACGTTAACATATAATTTTAGTTCTTTTGTTATGATTTTATGATTTTTTATTTATTAGATTTTTAGTTTTTTCGAGTTTTAAGTTCCGAAAATAAAATATAAAATGTGTTTCCGTTTAAGTTATTTTTTATTTGTAGGTTGTTAATTTTTGGTAGTTTGTTGATTTATGGTTGAATAAAAGATTGTTGCATATTTAGTTGTTTTTAAGAGTGTTAAAAGTTATGCTTGTTGTATATATGGGAAGGATTTTCACACAAATACGAAAAGTATTTTTGTATAATTTGTGCAACATTTTCAAACATCTTTTCGCACATAGTATGTGAACTTTATAAGTGGGTGAGATTGTTGGGTGGTTTGATTTTATGACGTTGTATGAAATTTTTAATGTTGATTTTATGACGTTGTGTAATATTTTCAGTATAAATATATCGATTAGAAAAATAGTACATAGTGTGCATTTTATACAGTGATGCACCAACGACGCCTAAGCATACTCACCCGATATATTCCATAAGTTATGCTTTGATCACCAAATAAGAACCATAATTTTACAATCATCCGCCTTTGTTTTGACTTCACAAAAAAATACAGTTTTAGCTTTTCATACCTCCATGCAAGGGCCTCAGATGCTTCATATATGAATCAAGTCCAGACAATATTTAAACATGCTCGTTGTCACAGGTTTAGTAAACATATATGTTAGGTTATCATTTATATGAATGTATTTTAGAACAATCTCTCCTTTCTCAAGAATACATCTTACGAAATGGAGTTTAACATCAACGCGCTTAATCCATTCATAAACACCTTATTCTTTGACAAATGTATTACATTTGAGTTATCACAATGCAACGTTAGAATTTCATATTGCACTCCCTTAATATTCATTTCAGCCACACAACTTCCTTTATTGCTTCGGTAACAATAATATATTAAGCTTCAATGGAGGTAATGCTACTACGAGTTGAAGATTAGATTTCCAATTCACAACACTGCCAAATAACACAAATACATATCTAGTCAAAAATTTCATATTCAGAATCAATAAAAACCTCAGGATATTCCAACCTCAAACCAGCCTCTTCATACATCAATCACAGACCGGTACATATCTTGATGTATGTTATAACCCACTTAACAATATGCCAATTTTCCTAGGATGGCTTCGATATGAATATGCTTAACAAACTCAAAATGTAAGCCAAACCATGTATATTATAGACCATGGCATATATTATACTTCCAACAACATTAGAATGAAAAACGTCTTCCATTTTCTACATCTTTATGCCTTCAACAACAATCTTTAAAGATGTCTTTAAAGTGTCCAACAATGGTACATATGATTAGCTTCGCCTCTGTCATTCTAAACTTATCAAGAAAAATCATTAGATAATTTTATCTGATAGAAACAAGGTTCCCATTTATCTATTCATAGTTATCTTAATTATAAGAATATTATTAGATGAAGTCTGAACCCAAGTTCTTCATCTCAAACCTGCTCCTCAAAATTACTTACAAGGACTTAATTTATGTTTTTTCTTTGCTAGAAATCAACATATCATCTACTCATAACAATATATATATTGGCATAACCATAATTCTTCACAATAACACAACTATCATAATTAATTCTTCTATAACCACTATTGACCATGAAATAATTAAAACACTTATCCCAGCTGCCTAATAGATTGCGTCAGACTGTAAATGCTCTATTCAATAGACATACCCAACCAATTTTTTCTTTGTCTACAAATTCTTCAAGCTACTTCACGTAAATGGTTTCGTCAATGGTCTAATGTAGGAAAGCTATCTTGGCGTCTATCTAGTCCAACTATATTTCAAACTTAGTAGTCATTGCAAAAAAGATCCTGGTTGAAACCAACCTAGCTTTGTACTGATCCACACCAACCTCATGAATTTCTTCATTCCTCTTGAAAATTCACTTAGAGTCCACCCATTTCTAACCTTCAGTTTTTTTTACCATGATCTCTTATGTTATTCTTCAAAAAAGAAGTCATTTATTCATCACAATAAGTCATTTGGCTTTATTCGCATTTTATATTGTCTGACTGAACTACTGAGCTTCATAGTGAATCAATTTAGATGCGACAACCAATGATAAAGCTAACAATTTAGTATACTCGTACATTTGAGGAGCTCAGATGACTCTTATGGTAATATTCCTTGCTCTCCGACAGATATGTTGAGCTCGCCTACCTTACAGATCCATACATCTCTCATGTTCATGTGTATTTAATGGTTCAAATCCTTTTAAGCCAGTAATAGGTTCTGATCTACGATACTCCACCTCAATCTCAAGTATGTCTCTTCCACCAGGTTGGGATTTAGACAATTCACCATCCAAACCAGGATAATCATTCTCGTTGAACATCACATCTTTATTGATTAGGTAATTCTTATAGCCCGTTTTGAGACACCATAACTTTTAACCCTTGAATCCTTCAAGGTATCCAATGAATAAGCACTTCAAAGCTCTTGGTTGCAACTTGTCATATCTGATACGTGCATAAGCAATGCAACCAACACTCTCATATTAGAATAAGTTGAAGGTTTCTCGTACCATACTCCATGTCAGGTCTTTAAGTCAATTATAGTAAATGTACGTCTATTTATGAGGTAACATGTAGTCATTAGAAATTAAGCCCAAAACTTCATTAAGAGTTTAACATTAACCAACATGCACCACATTCTCTCAAGAATGGTTAAATTCATTATTTGAACAAAACCATTTTGTTATGGAGTGTCCATACAGTTCTATGCCAAGTAATCCCTGTTGCTTGTAGAAATCAATAAATGCATATGTACATAATTTAAGACCATTGTCCATCTTGAACTTTACTTCTCTACCAAAAAAAATTCAACCATGACCCTTCATTGCCTGAACCTATAAAACATTAGATTTTTTGAATTTTCTTTTCGTCAAGGTTATGACACTTCTAATAATTTTCCATCTAACCATTCTAAACTTTGGTAAAATAACATAAGGTGTCCAAAATGTTAAGGGAATTATATTTCTTCTCATATCAGGAACATACCTTACATTCATTAGAAGTCAATCATAAACATCAAACATTTGAATATTTACAAATCTAATTACAGTTATCTTGCAAGCCTTGTTATTGCCAAGTAACATAAAGCCTCTATTATTCTCTTCAAATGAGTTGAACCAACCCTTCTGTGGACTCATATGGAATGAGCATCCAGAATCTAGAATCCACTTCCTCTAGATTTCATCTTGAGATTATGCTAGAACCTTTGTAGAGTCATATCCGTCAGAAGTAATAGAACATCTCCCTGATATGATCTTTAATCACGTTGTATTCTCAATCGTTCGGGATATTTTTTCATGAAATAACCCATGTTCTTGCATTGGTGACATTTAATTTTGGACTTATCAAACTTCTTTGCTGACTTAAATATAGATTTTCCTATGACATTACCGATATCATTTCTCTATGATCTCCCTATAATGTTTAAAGTTGCATGGCTATTACAAAAATTCCCATTATTTCGATATTACACAAGTTCTAACTTTATGGATCTAATTGTAGGTTCTAACTCATTCGTAGCATTGTTTCTTTGTTGTATCACATAATATCCTTCAATTATACATATGCAGAATGAAATGAGTTCAACAATATTATTGTATGGTCTTCATCAATGACTTACTCACCAATGTTTGCCAAATCGATCAAATATTTCGATTTATTGGGGATTTTGTCATTTACATGTTTTAAAATTTATTCCGGACTTCATGTGCCTAATTTTATTTTTAGACCTAGCTCAGCACATTATCACTAAAAAAATGATTTACTGTAAGAAATTTCAAGTATTTATTGCTTCTTAGCCTCAAATAATATTTCAAGCAGCTTAATCTCCCCTACTAGAGCTGGAGCAACCTTTTGTTAACAATGACTACTCGCAATCGTTGTCGTTATATTCCAAAAAACAATTTACCATTAAACCTCTTGATTTCTAACTTTATTAGTCTCATTTCAGGCACTAAAATTACTTTGTAACCAGGCTCTGATACCAAATGTGATGTTTTATAAAAACTATCTTCGGTATGCTCATGTCTCAAACAAATTATTCCAAGAATCACGTCACAAAACATGTAGTAATTATACTAAAAATAATAAAGTAATAATATAGTAAGATAAAATTTATACACAAAGATTTATAGTGGTTCGGCAACTTGCATACGTAAACTCTGAGCCACACCAAATACTATTCGCATGGTTGTTCAACAGTAACAATAATTTACAAGATAAAGATAACAAAGAAAAACAAAGTGTTTACTAAAAATTTAAATCCAAAGCTCACACTTTACAAAGCCAATATTTCGCCAATGATACCATAAGTTCCTACAGATTATCAACTCATTTATTTTGAAGTTAAACTATGTGGAAGATTGTGTGTATCACAAATCTCGTGAAATTTAAGTAATTTATCTATAGTTTCATGTTGATGACATACTTTTTGCCACTAACACTATAAATTTATTATATGAGTAAGTTTTTTCATGCATATACATTTGACATGATACATTTTGGAAAAACATCTTATGTGTTAGGGATCTAAATAACAAAGAATCACTTTACGGGCATCACATGTTTGTTATAAATAACATACCTTAAGAGCATGATATGAACACCTTAATAGCTAAAGATGGAAAATTCTCATTCAATCACTACTCCAATACAGATTTAGACATTAGATCATGAACACATTTCCATAAACTTCAATTGTTTGATGCCTCATGTATACTCAGGTGTGGACTTTACCATACATCATTTGCAATTAAAATATTGACAAGGTATCTGAGAAATCTAAAATTTGACCATTGAACTGCATGTAAGATGATTCTCTAGTAGTTGAAGAACACCAAGCACTACGAGCTGAAATATAGAAAATCAGATAAATTTAAGATCGCGGGCTACTCAGATGCAAATTTTATCGGTTGTATGGACACACGATGATCCATAATAATTTATGTATATATTATGATTGTAGTCATCATTTAATAAAAGAGTGTAAATACAGTCTTGTCATATGCTCTATCAGAACAACTAAGTATATATATAATATTTTGAAGCTTCAAACCATGTGTTATGACTCATAAACTTTATCACAAGATTGTTTAAAGTATAAGGAATTGAAAGATCACACCTAATTTAATATGAGAGTAGATGCCGTGGATTTTTCATATAACATTAAAATAGCACAAGCAAGTCTAAACACGTAGATATAAAGATTTGGTATGCTTGGTGAGGATAATAATCACCTGGGGGTAGATTGGTAATTTTAATTGGTGTTTTAAGGTGGTGTATGGGTGTTTAACGGTGGTGTGTGGATGTTAAGTGGTTTAGAGTAAGGAGTAGAGAGATAATTAAGCAGTTTGGTAGCAGTTCATTCTCATTACCCATAGTTAATGCAGGTGGTTGGGTATTTATAGTGTGATGTTTGGGCCCTTATGGGCTTTCGGGTCATGTTTAAAGAACCCGGGTCATGTTCAAAGACCCATGAGCTCTAAGTAGGAGAGCAAGTAGCTTAGTCAAGGAGTGTTTAGGTTTTTTAGTACTTTTGTCATAGTTCGAACAGTCCTATGGTCATAGTGTTCGAAGTGATTTGTCCGGTCCAGGTGATCTGTCCGATCTGTCCGGTCCGGAGGCTTTGGACCGATCTGTCCTTGTCCGGGGAGCATGCTGAATTCAGACTCATCAATGCTAAAGAGAGAATCCAGAATGTGCAAATCAGGGTTGAACATATCGACACACACGTCATGATTACATATACTTGTACTAAATAATTACCACCATTAGTCTTTCGAACACAATATGACTCACCTTAGAAGGTATTTAGTTTCAGTGGTAGCTATGCATCAATTACAATTTATATTTTCCAATATAAGTTTCAAATTATAGCATTGTTTCATATTTGTATTCTTACATTCAGTTAATTAATATAATAATTAATTTTGCTATTATTCTTTGAATTCAAAATTTAATTTAATGATTTTAAATTTAGCATAGTTGGACTAGTTGGAAAGTGATACATAATGATGACGGGTTCATGTCATTTTTATGATGCACTTCATAATAAATCAAATTATATTTAGGTAATAGTCGGCAATGTGATTAATTGAGGGAATAATTATGCACACATAAGTCGTAGTCATACCTCTTTAACTCTTTGTTTGAAATTATATAAAATAACAAGGCATGATGGGTTACATATAAAAGAACAATATTATATTGTGTAATTTGGTATATATAATTCATTTCTTGTGATGATCCAAGTGAGAGATTGTAAATATATATTATATTATAATATATTGTGCATAGATATTTAGAGTATCCAAAATCTTGTAATTAAAATTTTAATTAATTAAGTTTTGTGAGGTTTCTTTCTGTATCTTAGGGTAATTTTGTAAAGTGTTTTGGATGTTTTGTGGAATTTAATGTTTAGAGTAGTAAAATGTGAGATAATTAAGCTGTGTGCTAGTAATAAATTATGATTATCCTCATTAACAAAAGTGGTTGGGGTATTTATACTTAATTACTGACCCATGAACTTATTGGGTCAGATCATGAAGTTGGGTCAAGTTTAAGAACCCATTAGTAATCGGGTTTGAAGTGACCAACAACTAGCTTAGTTAGCATTTATTACATTTGTCCTGTTCGGAGTTTTATAATAGTGGTCATGGTATGAACTGCCCTTCGAATTAAGTCAGGACACAGTAGCGAAAATTTATGATCTCATAAAAGTTAGTCAACTTTAAATATACTAGACCAATGATTAATTAAAATAACATAATGGAACACATAATGTAGATATTAGGTGAAGTAATGTAGAACTGTAAGAGAGGGCTCATCAATATGATACTATAGATACTAAGCTTTAAAATCTTAATATGGTATTATGTATAGGTACATCCAACATTAATCACAAGTACATCAAGGAATCATAATTCGTTATTGCATGAGCCGAAATCAAACCGGAAAACAATCTTTTTATATAAAAAGTTCTTATTTATTATAAGTTGTATATAAGTTCTAAATCCCGAATGAGATGAAAGATTTAGTTGGTCATCTGAGAGTCATCCAAAAAACATAAAAATTCGCATTGCGTGACATAAAAAAGGGAAATGTATGTATTTGAATATATTTAAGTAAATACTTTGTTATGTATCTGAATACAGTTTTGATTCATACACTTTAAAAATGATTTGATTCACCGGAATCCAACATCATTTTGATATATATTTTTTTAAATGAACTCGACCAATTAAACGTCAATATGTTTTTATTTTCGTTTAAATTTGGACCTAGCCAGAAACTTCTAGATATGTGTTAAATATGAACAGAGAATCATGAGTTAAACGCGAATCACAAATCATATATTAAATCCAAACCGAAAATAATGGATTAATCACGCCGAGTTAAATGAAATATAAGAATCATTTGTTAAACGTGAATCGCGAATCATGTGTTAAATTCGAATTTGTTAAAAAACGAATAGTGAATCATGTGTTAAATCCGAATTGAGAATAATGTGTTAAATTTAAACTGAATCACGAATCATGTATTATCCTTGTCATAGTCTCGTTAAATAATTTTTTTAAAACATCATTTATAAATCTAATTTTATACGTTTTTAAAAAATAAAATACGAACTATTTTTATCCAAAATTTAATTTAAACAATCTTTTTTATAAAACTTATAGTAAAATAAACTTTTATATAAGTAAAGATCATTGTGGTTCAAATATCTGGTTGATAATCTATTTTGTGAGCTGAACTAGGGGGACAATATTTTACTATATCTAACATACTTGCTCAACTCTGGAGTGGTGGCGCAGTTGGCTAGCGCGTAGGTCTCATAGCAAATACTGAGTTATCCTGAGGTCGAGAGTTCGAGCCTCTCTCACCCCAAATATTCTTTTTAATCTCATTGTTTTGTTTCGGAGTCAAACTGTTACTCATTAGTATTATTTCTTTATTTGTTGTTGTTTTGTCTGGGAGTTTGATTATTCCGGTAGAAATGGTGCCAAGCAAATAGCAACACATCAAAATCACTGTGTGTCTGGTAGTTTCGGGTGCAGGTACGTCCCTTTGACATCACTGTGTGTCTGGTAGTTTCGGGTGCAGGTACGTCCCTTTGACTTATTCCGGTAGAAATGGTGCCAAGCAAATAGCAACACATCAAAATCACTGTGTGTCTGGTAGTTTCGGGTGCAGGTACGTCCCTTTGACATCACTGTGTGTCTGGTAGTTTCGGGTGCAGGTACGTCCCTTTGACAAATTGTCCACATAGTTGGTTGTGCATCCTTTAAGAATCGATACCTTTATTACAAATTTATAATCTATACTCTTCTTATTAGTTGTGTTATTCTAGCCTCCCTTCTATACATTTAATGAAACTAATAGGAGAAATAGGAGGAAATTTCAATTCAAATTTGACATTTATACTTTGTAGACAAAATTTTGATATAAACTCTAACAATCAAAACGAGATATATTAACTTTATTATTTTTTATAGTGTATTTATTACGTAACTAAGCGGAATATCTAATATAATAGAAGAATTATGGTTGTATTAGCTATATTTGAAGACTATTTAATTTTTTTTATAAGATATGTGTGTATAGTTATGGGTGTAAAATAATTTAACTATCTGAACCATATTAGGGAATGATGAATCTTATGTTGTAAAAAGGATGGGGAATTTTCAAATCAAGTTGTTTACATGATTCGAGAGACCGATAAAAAAGAAGTTAAATGAATCTTATCTGACCAGGGTTCTTCTTCAACCAAAAGTGTTAAACCTAGGAGGTTGTTCCAACCCAACCTTTCACAAATTCTTTCGGGTTCATCGTTTCAGGAATCAGAACCTACACGTTGGATGATAAATGTTTTACATTTAGATAGCTACAAAGCCCAATATTTTTATGAAAACCTATACGACTAATATTGTGTTAGTTCTTTAAGGGTTTAATAAAATTTTGGACAAAGAAAATATTAATAAGTTTATTGGTCGTGATATTTATCAAGTCCAATCCATTTTTGGACATAATAAAATGCCAATAGATCACTCAAATGCTTGTATAAAATCTAGTAAAAAATACGAAAGTGAACATTTGAATTATTAAAATAGCTAGTTTGTTAAGATTTTATTTTAATTTGCTACATTGTAGCCAGTTTGTTAGGATATCTTTTAATTTACTATTTATTAGATAGTTTGTTAAGGTATATATTAATTTTTTTTGTTAGTTAGTTTGTTCGGATATCTTTTAATTTGCCATATTTTTAGTTTAATACTTCTAAAGATATTTACTTCTAATTTTTAGGACTTTTAGTTACATTTTTCCTTTAAATAGTTCTAATCTAAATTGGAGAAATCAGATGCAATCTAGGGCTAAAATATCAATAAAAACGAGTTTATACTCAATATATTTTTGTCTATGAAAAATCTCTCCTAAAACTATTGAGAAGCGAGTTTAGTTGTTTCTTAATTCTGATTTTATCTGGGATAAACTGAGTTAGAAGTTATGCTTATTAAAGTATTCCCATTACCTTTGTGATGCAACTCGATCCATCATTTATTGATAATCGCCTTTAATCTGATTTTGTTTATGAGTATTCTCCGGACAACAACGAGTCAAACTAAAAATCAATCTACCGTAGAATATCATCTCAATGTGTTCAAATCGTGAGTGTTTTCCAAACAGCAACTTAGACAACCAAACTACTTTTGTGCTTACATCATCTGGTATTAGAGTCGAAAGGTCAGTTATCAAGGTTGTCTCATCCTTACACAAAAATTTTACAATCACAAAAAATAATGTGAAGACTCTTATTCAATTGATGGTTGATATGCAAAAGTAGGATACAAATACAAAGTGAAACAATGAATGAACTCAGAGAACATATTGGATGAATTGAGCAGCCCCCAAAGAGACATAAATGCATAAAAACATATGACCTTTGCAATAGCCACAATAACACGTGGAAACAGAAAATGAAAATGATCACATGCATAGTAATTATCCTCTTGGGAGAGGAAGAGCACGAGAGGAATGACCAAAAAGGCCTGGAAATACAGAGATAAAGATAACACCTACTGTATTTGTTGTGAAATAAGATTCTAATGCTTATATAGATTGGGAACAATGTATAAAGTATATTTTTTAGTAATATGAATATAATGAGAAAATGAAGCTTGCCCTAGATGATGCACAACTTTCAAAGATTGCTATTATTTACTGGTAAAAGAAATTACAGAAAAAGGCAATATTTTAGACCCATAGACAATTGAGAAAATGTTAAGTTTCTTTTGAGGTAGAGGTATCTACCTATTCATTACTACCGTAAATTATAAAAATGTTTTAGAAAGTTATCACAAGAAACCAAAACTGTTGAGGAGTATTTTGATGAGTTTGTTGAGGAGTTCGTTCAAGTACTAATGACACAATTTATAAATGGTTTGTAAGAACGTATTGCAAGAGAGGTAGAAAAATAAAAGTGCATTTAGTTGTATGAATTACTCCATGTTGTTGTCCAGATTGAACAACAACTCAAACATGAAAACACCACCTCCAATCATACTTGAAGAACAAAACCATGGAATCTAATCAATAAAAAACTGTTAGATGAAGGAGATTAGTGGAGACAAATGCAAAAATTAGGGTGAAGATAATTAAAGTCCCAAATATGAAAAAAATAAAAGATGTGGTAGGTAAATCTAGTCTTTATATATATTCTAAGGCTTTGAACAGTGAGTCGTCCCTCGACTATCGCGTTTGGTGGCAGATAGTCCCTGGACTTTCAAATGTCCGTTGGCAGTCCCTGGACTATCGCGTTTGGATAAAGTTAGTCCAGAGGATCCTCTGATCCACCAGATGCTGCCACATGTCTCCATACTCCTCAGTTTTTTGTGTCACCAGTAGTCCCTTGACTTTAGGTCAAACCCCAAACTTAGTCCGCGACATTAAATGACCCAATTACCCCTTCAATTTCCACTTTGGCATTGAAAATTAAATCAGTTTATCCATGTGGCATTATTAGCCTACGTGTAATATTTTGCCCCAAAATCATTTATAACTTTATCAATCGGTGCGTTACATTTTATGTTTTAATTAATTTAATTTATTATAATAATTAAACCAAATCTAACCCTAGATTTTCTGCAACCCTGAAAAGACTTAACTCTTTTCGAATTCCAATCCCTCGACTTTCTCATCTCCCCTCTCCCTTGTTCTACAGCGAATCCCCAAATCAAACCCTAATCTAAACCCTAAATCTATACCTAAATCGAAACACAAACCCTAAATCTTCTTTCTTAATCTCAGTCTCCACACCCTAAATCTATACCCAAATCGAAACACAAAACCCTAAATTTTCGAAACCAAACAAAGAACAATACTAATAAAATTAGTTTTAATAAAATTACTTCTCCATAACCGGTTCTTACATTGCAAATCAAACCAAACATTACATTGTTTATCAAACCAAAAATTACATCGTTGTCTCTTAGTTCTTAACAAGACTAATAAAAAAACAGACAACAAATGCAGCAAAACAACATCAACAAACTATTTTTGGTCTTCAGACTACCATTCTCACCTTCAATCTTGAGTATCTTTTTCTTCAACAACATAATTAATTCTTTGGAATGATGAGGAACTGGTGAATCTACCCACTCAAAAAACCCACATTTTCCTTCAATACTCTGTAACATTATATCGATTTAGGGTTTTAAAAAACTAGGGTTCTAAACATAAATTAGGGTTTTAGAATATTTAACTTAGATTAAACTTACCCGATAGTTTCTGCATCCATAAAATATCCTCCCTAGATTTGATTCTGTCCATGAGGTACAAATTACCAAAGGTTTCCCACAAAAGTAGATCGACACCGAATCTCCATTTTTTTATAAAGGAAAGAGGTAGATCTGGTAGAAATTTATGGAGGTAGACATTTATGGAGGATGTAGATGAAATACTTTTACTGGGTTTAGGAAACAAATAGAAGGAGAAGGAAAAAAGAATAAGAAGAAAGCAAATATGAGAGAGGAGAAACTATTCGAGTCGAGGAAGATGAAATTATGAATATATGTAAGGGTGTTTAATTATTAATTTAACCTAATTAAATTAGGTGATTAAATGACACATATGATTCATTTAATAGGTGCCACGTAGGAAAAATTTGCCATCTCACCAACAACTATGCCAACAAGGATTTTGGTCAAAGGGCAAAATCGTACCTAAAGTCAAGGGACTACTGGTGATACAAAAAACTAAGGAGTATGGGGACAGGTGGCAGCATCTGGTGGACCAGAGGATCCTCTGGACTAACTTTATCCAAACGCGATAGTCCAGGGACTGCCAACGGACATTTGAAAGTCCAGGGACTATCTGCCACCAAACGCGATAGTCGAGGGACTACTCACTGTTCAAAGCCTATATTCTAATTTTGTTTATTTATAGAGTTTAACATAATCTATCCACAATGATTTGATAAAACCTATTGAGGATTTTTCCGATTGTATCGAGACAGTTCTACTTATTGAAATATATACTAAGCCCAATAAATAGAATGATTCTGATGATCATGTTCCATAAAAAACCCGACGAGTAACCAAAAATTCGTCAGATTAAGTATAAGATTGAATTTATACCATGAATACATATTCCTAACCGACTAACTTATAGAATGATTCTGAAGATGACAAACAAGCTGCAAAATCAAGTTATTAAGCTTAAGAACAAAGGCAGATTTGCAAAAGCATGATCCAATGTGATGCTATAGTTCTACTAATTCTTAACTCTAATGGGACTTGGAGGATTTGTATTAACCGCAAAGCCATCAACAATGGAATATTAACATACCAACATCTTATTCCTAGTTTATATGATATGCATGGTTCTTGTGTGTTTTCAAAGATTGATCTTAATAGTAGTTTTCACCGGATTTGCAAGAAAAAAGTTGATGAATAGAATTCTGATCTTAAAACAAAACATGGTTTATATGAGTGGTGAGTGATGCATTTTGGATTAATTAATGCGTCAAACACTTTTGTGAAACTAATGAATCATGTTTTAAGATCAGTCGTTGGAATATTTGTTGTTTTCCACCTTGATGACTTAATCTAAATAAAAGCTTGGTTGATCATGCTGAATATTTGAAACTTGCTTTGGATATTCTGAGAAACAAAAAGTTCTTTGCTAATCTAAAAAATATACCTTTTGCAGGAAAAGTCTTGTGTTTCTTGGATTTATTATGATTGCATAAGGTATAAGGGTTGATAAAGAGAAAGTGAAGACCATTCGAGAATAAGTTAGCCCAAAGACTATGAGAAAATACAAAGATTTAATGGACTTGTAGGTTTATACATAAGGTTTATTGGAAAATTTAGCATTGTTCCAGTCCCATTTACAGAAGTAAATAAAAAATATGTAGGATTCAAATAAGGAGAAGCTCAAGAAAAAATGTATAGACTATTGAAAGACGAACTAACTGACACTCTTGTATTATAATTTCCTAATTTACTAACAACTTTTGGGATTTAGTCTAATGAACTAAAAAAGGTAAGTGAACTATTTTTAGGATAAAACCTTCTCAGGGGGATGGAATGATAAGGACATTCAAATAGATCCGATTGAAGACCAACGTGAGATCATCAAATTATTAACTATTGGAACTAGGACTGTGTTGATGCAAAAGAGAAATCCAATTTCCCATTATCGTGACTAGGTGAGTGGAGAAACTCTAAACTAGCCTACATATGATAATGAGTTTTACGTTTTTGTATGAATATTGCAGACATGATATCATTATTTATGGTATAAAGAGTTCGTGATCCACAATGACCATGAGTCCTTAAAACACTTAAAAGGCCAATAAAAAGTAAACAAATGTAATGCAAATTGGGTGGAGTTCAATAATATATATATGCTTATGTCATTCAATACAAAAAAGATTTTACAATTCATGAATCACTTGGAGGAAGACTAAAGAGATATTTTGGAGTTGTAAAAACGTTAATAGGAGAAGGTTAACAAGCAAATGAAGTCCACTATTGATATACATTATACACTTAAAATCATACTTTCCGCATTAAAGCTTAAGGATAAAATATTTGAAGAGTGAAAGAATGATATGATTCTAGTATCATATTCTGATGCGATTATGAGCAACAATGTTGAAAAAGAGGATGCTTTAAAAATACATATTTATATAGTTACAAGATTTGGTGCTATACAAATAGAAGATGCACTAAATAGGTTAATTATTAAGATTCTAGATAATGAGAACATTAAAAAGTCCATTGATCGTAATACTTATCAAGTCCAACTTATTTTATATATAATAAAATCCCAAAAAATCACTTAAATGCTCTAGAAGATCAAGTAAACCAATAACTCAAAATGAAACTACATTTCATTAAATAGTTAATTTGCTACAATATTTTAAAACATACTATCTTTTAATATAAAGAGACATAAGATATAGAATACTCTGCTTTGGTCCAATTATGATGCATTGGTCGAGCTCACTTCAGATCAAAGTGGTGCTTCAGATCAAATCGCTTCTACCACCCTGCTCTGGACCAACCCGATTTGAATAATCACATATTTCTTTCAATGGTCAACACAATTGACAGCTTGTCTCAGCCCTTAAGAGCAGTAGGCGTCTCTGTAACTAAGTCACAACTGAAGCTTTACCATAGAGTTTCAACATTTTTTTCCTAATACATGGCGCGACATATCCAACTATGCCTATGTAATCATACGGTAATACATTTGTTGATGACTTACTTCTAGACTACACCTAACAATTCTCTTCTCTACCTAGGCTTATAGTAGCCCAAACCTCCATTTCTCCTACCTGTTTGATTTATCCAGAGGATGTCTTGTATATTAATATTATAACAAAAAGAAAAAAATGGACAATCAAATCTATTTTTCGATTCAATAGAAGCCCAAAAGAAGCCCTTTAATATTCTAGAGTAGGAAATAGTTAATCAACGAGTCTCCAATACTCGTTGCATAACATGCATCCCTGACTTATACCAGCCTCATACAATTTGTGAGCTTTGAAATTAACAATACCTTAGTTACCTAATCCAAAATATTTTCTTCGCTAGCAACCTTAACCACCTTCACTTGCTTCTTCTCCAACATGTTTAAGATGAAGTGTATGTTAATGTATATATCTTTAATTTGCTTGTAGAAATTTGAATTTCTTACAAAATAAAAGACACTAGTGTTATCGCAAAACAAAATCACGTCTTTCTCGACACAAGTGAGTTCACTTAATAATATCTTCAGCAAAATAACTTCCTTCGGAGCTTTTGTAGCAGCCATATACTCGGCTTTCATAAATGACAGTGCAACAACCTGATGTATACAAGACTTCTACCTAATAATTCCTTCAAACACATGAAACAGATAACCCGAAGTAGACTTTTTGTCTTGAGACAACCTACTTATATGGAGTCCACATACCCTTTTACAACTATATTTCTTGTATATTTGTTATTGTAACACAACCCAACAACAGTCGAACCCTTCAATTATCTCATGAGCCAGTTGAGTGCATGCCAACGCGGCTTCCCCAGGTCTGACATGAATTTTCTCAAACATTTGCGGAGTATGCAATATCATATATCGTGCAAATCAAAGCATACGTAATGCTAGCAATAATATTGACATTTTTTATGTTCAACATGTACTTCTTATCTATTGTTTTGGTTGGTGCTCGAGTGCATTGAGTTTGAATTATGAACCATTGGGAGTTTCAACTGATATTTCTTCAGATATAGTGAGCTTTCTTAGGATCCCCCGCAAGTATTCTAGTTGAGATGAAAATCAACTTTAAAATCCATAAATTTTAGAATACTGCAACAACAAAATCCTTTAGAATAGATTGTAGTCATAGTTTCTAGTTTTAGGTAAATTATTATAGTTGTATTAAGGTGTTAAGTTTTAAAATATAGTGTAAATGATGATACTTGACACATCAACTTAAGTTGCGGATGATTGTTATTTTATCAAATGTTATTTTTTGTCATGTATTTACCGATTCATACTCTAAAAGTTTTTAATAATAAACTTGTGTAATTATTTTATAAGGAATAAAATCGTGTGAAATTTATAGACAAAAATGATAATGGAAGAAATATGACATATTTTCCAAAAAGTTGTGTTTTATTGAAAATTTTGGAAATATGATGATTTTTTTCCAAGAAATTTAATTTTTATTGATGTTAAAGAAATTTACATAATGTTCATGAATTACATGTTGAATTACATGTTGAATTACATTTTTAGCTACAATCTATAGCTTTTACATTCGTGAGGTTCCCTTCGTTGATTCCTTTGATGGCTTTTTCTCCTAGTGTCTTTATGCTTCCTCTTAGTGTCATAGTGCTTCCTCCATTCATTGATTTCCTGCAAAAGAGAGATAAGTATGGTCAAGATTTTCAACTTGCCAAGATGTTAGTCAGCTTCAAATAAATCTAAAATTCCCCAGGTTTGATGATTCCAACAGTGTGATGGCAGATAGTTCATGTAATGTATGATTTGAATCAGCTGTGAAATCAGTTTGATTCTTAAGAGCATATTTGGCAATCCAGTCACCAGCTGAATTTTGTTCTATGTATATGTGTTTGAGTGTCATTTGTGGCTTAATCAGGTTTCTACAGTATTGAAGGATTTGCTCTAAATGCCAAGGGTACTTTCCTGTTGGTAGCATGTTAAATAAACTTAGGCAGTCTATCTTTATATCTACTATGTTTAGATTCTGATTATTGCAGTACATCAGGCCATTAAGTAGTGCTAAAATTTCAGCAGTTAAGGGGGAGCATTTTCCAATAACATCACCTTTAGCAAATAAAAGAGTTCCAAGATTATTCCTTAGAATGTAATCATATCTTGATTCACCATTGTGCAAGGAAGATCATCACAATTCATTTTGATTTGATTATGTAAAGGCAGAGTCCAAGTGATGTATATGAAAGGCTTAGATGACTTAATATGGTTGAAGCATCTTAATTCCTTAGCTAAATGTATGTCTTTTGACCAGTGTTTTCTAGTTAGATGTGATGCTGAATCTAAAGATGTAAGCATGAAAGAAATATGATTAATTGATATGGTTACGTTTTTATATTTATATCTATTTCTAGCATACCATATGGACCATGTAATCAGAGAAGGCATAATAGTACGTATATGAGTTCTTTTAGATGTAGATAGAAACCATAGATTTATAATGTGATTCACATTCAAGTGTCTACCTATACATATGTTGAATTTTGCAGAAAAGAAAGACCAAACAGACCAAGCAGCTTGACAGGATACAAAAACATGATTCAGTGTTTCTAAGTTCTGACAATTAGTATATTTAGATGCTAATTGGAAACCTTTCCTTTACAATATTGTGTCTACACTTAATATATTGTTCAGTACCCTCCAAAGAGTGAAAGAACATTTCTTTGGAGAAGTATTGTTTCGGATTTTATCTTTTATTATTGATGTTGTGTGTTTCTGTCTAATTTCATTAACAGTATTTTTTATGTTGAATGAACCATCAGAGGAAAGTTTCCAAATGATAGAGTCATCTATGCTTGTGTTGAACCTTATTTTAATGATTTCACTGACATATTTAGAAGGTAAGTTACTTTGCAGTATGGTTATGTCCCAATTATTGTTATTCCAGTACTCATTCATCTTTGCTTGTGTGTAATGATGAGAATTAACTGTTGTTAAATTAATTAAGGGTTTAGAGCTATGCCATTGATCTAACCAGAAGTCCGAGTTACCATTGCCTAATTTCCATCTTATGTGTTTTTCTGCTTCTTCTTCGATTTCATGCATTCTTTTCCATACTTTAGAGTCTGTCATTCTTAAGATGGTTTGTAATGGGTGTGTGTTTTTACAATATTTGGAATGCATCATGTTTGACCAAAGAGTTTTATTGTTCCTGAAGTTGAACCATAACTTGAATGAAAAAGCAGTCTGTATATCCTTAACGTTTCTAATGTTTAAACCATTTTCGTTATATGGTTTACACAGATTTTCCCAATTAGACCAAATTATATGTTTGTTTGTTTCATTAAATCCCCAAAGAAATTTATTTAGCAACTTGTTAATTCTAGATATTATTTTCATAGGTAGTTTGGTAGACTGTATGTAATATATAGGGTAAAACATTAGAACAAAGTTTATTAAAGTTATTTTACCCCCAAATGATATGTTTTTAGAGATCCAGTCTGAAATTTTGTTTCTTATCTTGTCTATTAGATTTTCAAAATGAGCAGAATGATTGTTTGAATGTATTGGGATCCATAGATAAGTAAATGGAAGTTTTACTTGCTTAAAACCTAGGATTCTTTCTAAAGATGTTATTCTTGTTTTATTCATGTTTGAAGATACAATAAATGTTGTCTTTTGTCTGTTTATTTATTGACCAGAGAGAGATTGATATATGTCTAAGAATTTAGATAGCTTCTTTATGCTTGTTAAGGATCCATCTGCATATGCTAAACAGTTTATTTTCATAGAGCTTTTCATGTTATAAGACATAGATCTATGTTGATTAATTAGGTTGTTTATTCCTCTTATTAAAAACTCTTCAGCTATGATGAAAAGCCAGAGAGATAAAAGGTCTTCCTGCCTTAAACCATTAATAGATTTGAAAAAGCCAGTTGATTTACCATTAGTTATTACAGAATATGTAATGTTTTCTATGCTTTTCTTAATCAGTTTGATTACTTGTTCATTAAATCCAAAAGCTAACATTACTTCATAAATGAATTTGAATTCTAAGTTATCAAATGCTTTTGACATATCTAGGTTTATTATTAGGTTATCTCCTCTGGTTTTTCTATTCAGCTCTTTAAGTAACTCTTGTGTTATTAGAATGTTTTCTTGAATGGTTCTGTTTTCTATGTATGCACCTTGCTCCTTAGATATGATTAAAGGCAGTAACTTAGCTAATCTATTGTTTATGATTTTTGATATGATTATATTGAGAACAGAACAGAAACTTATAGGTCTAAATTGCATCCATGTTTTTGGAGATTTAACCTTAGGTATTAGACATATTAATGTAGCAAATAGGCCTTTAGGTAAGTTTGTGTCTGAAAAGTAGTCTAAAAAAACTTTAAGAAGGTCATCTTTTATGATTATCCAGCAAGAAAAGTAGAATCTGGAGTTGAATCCATCAACTCCAGAAGCACTGTTAAAGTTTAAACTTTTTATAACAATGTAAAGTTCCTCTAAAGTAGGCAATTTCAAGATACTATCATTATTTCCATCAGATATAATTCTAGGAATGGTATTCTTTATTGTAGAAAGATATTTTTATATATCAGGTTTGTTTAACATATTAGAAAAGTACTCTACAGCAGATAAGACCATCATCTTCAATCCATGTATTTTTATCCTGAATTCCCTTGATTCTGTTTTTAGATCTTTTTTCTTAACATAGTTATGAAAAGTTGCTGAATTATTATCACCATCTTTTAACCATTTTGTATAACTCTTTTGTTTCCAATATATTTCTTCTCTTTCAAGTAATGTTGTGTATGTGACATTTAGATAGTTAGTTTAGATTGATTTTCAAAACAATCATTTTCTTTTAACTTTGATTCAGTAGTTTTCATTTCTTCTTCAACTTTGTTTAAACAATAAAAAATGTTTCCATATGTTTCTCTGTTCCAAGATTTTAAGTGTTTTTAAGCCTTTTTAATTTGGACCAAAAAATGAATATGTTAGATGAGTCATGAATCTATTTTGACCAATTGTCTTTTACAATTTTAAGAAAGTCTTCATATTTTAACCACATATTTTGAAATCTAAATGAGGGTTTTTGGTATGTTGAGTTAATTGATATTGATATTAACAAGGGTGAATGGTCAGAACAAGTTCTGGCCAAATGATTCACCCTTGTTATATTAAAGCTTTCTCTCCATTTATCATTATGCAGTGTTCTATCTAATCTTTTCCATTTGTGCTTGTTTGTCCATGTAAAGTTTGATCCAATATATCCAGGGTCTTCAAGTTTACAATCTAAGATTATGTTATTAAATTCATCCATACTTTTTGAGCAAAGTGTGGAACAAGCCATTTGTTCACTTGTGTTGAAGATTGTGTTAAAATCTCCAACAACAAGCCATGGTAGATTTGTTACACATATGTTTCTTAATTGATCCCATGGAAGCATTCTATGGGATATGTTTCATTTTTCATACACTATGGTAATCATAACTACTATCTTAGTAGAAGGATGACTTACCATAATGTTTAAAAGTTGTTCTGAGTTGTCTAAAATACTAATTTCAAAATCATTTTTCCAAAACATCCATATTTTGTTATTAATGTTTGCATGATGAGATTCAAATCCTAGTTTTGAACAAGTTGTTTTAATTTTATCAGCTGATATCATAGGTTCTTGAAGAGCTATGATATCAACTGAAAACTTCTTAATCAAATTTCTAGTTCTTCTTAAAGTTTTTTATTACCTATTCCTCTAGTGTTCCAGTTAAGTAAAGATATAGTCATTTCAAGGATTGATTTGAGGATCCTATTGATCCTTTAAGGTTTCTTATTTTTGCTAATATTTTACTTCTTACTGATCTTTTTACATTAGTATTAAATGAGTCTTTTTTAGTTTTCTTTTGTTTTGGTGAGTTAGGTTCACTTAAACTTGATCTAGCTAAAGGTATAACTTGTTCAGTTTCTTCAAGATCTTCTAATTCTTGATCAGTTAATACATTAAATGAATTGTTCAGGCTAATGGTCTGAATTGCATTAGATATGTCATTATTTGTGATTTTAAGTGGTTCTTTAAGCTGGTTAAAGATTATTACATTATTATTTTGATGTTCTGGTGAGCTGTATGTTTGTGGTGATTTATTTATATTGTTATTTCTGTTACATTAAGTTGTTGAGTGTCTGATTCTATATCATGTGGATTGTTTAATTGATTGGATACAATAGCATTTTCAGTTGTTGTATCTAAAATTAAGTTCTTATCCATTTCAATTGTCTGATTTTGTTTATTAATTTCAGGATTGGTTCCATGATTAATTTCAACTATAGTTTCATGATTAGTTTCAGGATTAGTTTCAGTGTGAACTTTTGGAATCCAAACTTCTTTCAAAGGAAGATTGGATTGGGTTTTTGTGTGATCTTTAGCATTTCTGTTTTTATTTATATTTTGTTCAAATTCTTCTTTTTTGCAGTGATTTTCTTGGTGTCCAATGTGTTTACAGATTTTACAATAGGAAGGTTTTTTAAGTAGAAATATTTTGCCAAAAACCATCCTCTTCTCCAAAGCATATCCAAATGCTTTGGGGGAGAGGCTTAGAAATATCAGTTAAAACCAGGCTTTACAGTTATTATGACTTACAATGTTATTTTTAGGAACCCATACTGTTAATGGCAATCCGATTGCCTTAACAATATGGGTTATAGAGTCAGGATTGTAAAATATTTCAGGGAGTTTAGGTAATGAGATCCAAAGAGGAGTCACTGGAGACTCCTTTTTGGGTTAAATTATGGGGACCATTTAAGAATTCTAAATGTCAGGTTACATATAGATCTAATAGTTTTACTCCAGAATGTTTTAACATCTTCTATTTGGTCAAATTCTATAAAATAATGCCTATAATCCCATTTGAAGATGCTGTATGATCCTATTAATCTAAATGCAGTAATGTATGCTTTGAACTCGTTGAGAGTAGGACTCCCAAACGAGAACTTAGCAATTAAAGTCGTTTTAGAGATATTAGTTAAAGAAAGCTTATCTGATTGTAGGAACTGCACCGATTTGTAGTCTTCATGTTCCTCGTGAATTACTCCACTGTGTATGAATTCCTTAGTTCTTCTTCCTCCGACCATTTCAGCAAATGACTTTCTGCTTCCAGTATTCTCGAACGTCGGGTTCATAATCATTTGAGGTGAGCTGGTTTCCTTTAGAGGGGGGAATTCTTTGTTGTGTGGTTGAGCCCCAATCTGGTCCATCATTGATCAGATATCACCCTTCGAGTCGGATTTCTCCTTAGTCGTATCAGATCTAAATCGAGGGAAGATTTAGATCTGAGGTTTCTTTCAAGAATCACTAGCAGATTGATTCTTCTAAGACCATCAGAGGGTATGGTCTACCCTTCGAGCAGCGTTTTTGTCGAACTTATGGTTTGGTTGCTGATGATACAAAAATCGAGGGTTTTGGAGGTTCAGTAGCTGCTGTTGATCTAATTCAATGGTTGCTGATGATTTTTGTAGGGAATCGAAGGTGTTTTGAGAACGATTTTGGGGATTTAGGGTTTTTGCAATAGGTTTTGCTGTTGATGGTGGCTAGATCGGGAAAACTTTCCTCGAGATGAGGAAAATTGAATGGTGAGAACGGGTGATCGAGATCAAGGATATTGGGCTTTCTTGGAAACCCGATTTCAGATCTTGGAGCGAATCTTGAATCACCGGTCTAACCCTTTAGTTTCTCCCCTTATTTTTGCAAAATTGATTTTTTGGAAATATGATGATTCTTTTAACCCAAAAGTTTTTAAAATATTCTCGGAAATAGTTACAAATAATAAAAAATATTTGTGTAGTTAAAAAAATTACAAGCATATGAAAATAAATTCTTTAAAAATACATAATAATGATTTATTTATCATTATTGTTTGCAGCATTATAAGAAAAATTAAATATTTTATGACGTGTACTTAAAGTTAAAAAGAATATAATTATGATTTGTACAATAGTTCATAAAAAAAAGTAATATATAAAAAGAAAAACAATAACTTATGTGTTTTCCAAAACAGTAAAAAATGTTTTTTAACACTAAAAATAATGTATTACTAAATGACTAATAAATAAGAGGAAAAATAAACTACTTTTTACATTGTAAATTATATCAAAGATAAAAATTATTTAGCTAACTATTAATACATACACGTTTATTTTCAAATTTTCATTTTTTTTTTAATATTTTGAGTATTAAATAAATGCAATAAAAAAACTCTAAATTATATATTTTGAAGATAAAATTCCAAAAGTTATTTTGAGTTCAAATTATATTTTTATTCATTATTAATAATTTTAATTTTTTAATAATATAAATTAGTTATTCAAAAAATAGTTGCCAATAATTATAAAATATAAAGATGTGTATGATTTAATTTTTTTTATAAGTATGAATGGTATAATAAAGCCTAAATAATTAATTAAATATTATTAAAAAACATATCATTAATGTTTTAAAAATATTGATTAAATAACAACTATCTTTTAATATACCATTAATAGAAATTGAGACTAATTATGATTTCACCTACAAATCATCTATAAAAAGAGTGGCGACAACTTTGCAAAACTCATACTCGAAAAACATAAACTAAAACAAATGGCTAATGCAAGAGTTGTTTTATTCATTTTTTGTTTGTTTGTGTTGTCTCAACAAGTATAACAATTTTATTATTATTATTTGATATGATATGAAATATAAAATAATATTTTTATCAATTTTATATGTATACAAAATAATGATTATAATTCTCGTTGAAGACAAACTTATATCGCATTTCATTATATATATATATATATTTACATGAATTAGGTGTTTCTCTATGATATAATAACGTACTAGCCCGAATAGACTCAGAAAATGTGGATGATGGAAGTAAGTTTTTTTATATTGTAATTTTAACAAGTTATATGTATAATAAAATAACATTGTACATAAATTTTTTATAACAAGTTTTATGATACATTCGACAGTGTGCTGCCTCGTCCATCAGTTTGGAAAATGTGTGCCTAAATCTGCAGATGAGCAAAAGTGTAATGATTGGTGTATGAAAAGTTTTCCTAACAAAAAAGGTGGCTGGTGTAAACCTGTTCAGGGCGGTCAATGTCATTGTTATTGTTGAACTTTTTCCGTTACATTCAACTAGATTCATCAATAAAACAAGATTACTTAATTAGTGTATTATCATCATTATAAATTTTTATTTTATTATTTATTAACTTTACAAGTTTTTTAATATTGTTTGTTAAAGTTTAGAAATATTTTTTAATTATCAAAACTACTGGTCGGATAAATTCGAGGAATGTTTTAAATTAATGATTTAAAATCAAAACTTAAGTTGTAGAAATAATATATTTTACAATGGTTTAGTAGAAATATTTAGAAAAAGAATTTAGATTAATACATAAAATGATTTTATCGTCATTTAAAAAAAATTTAATTTATATGGTGATTGAATGAAATATTATTTTTAATTTTTAATTTTAAGACGATTTTGCCTTTTTTTTTAATGTTATTAAGTTGTGTTCATTGATGTTTTAATGTGTTTATGTCCTAATATTTTTTATTTATAATTTTGAGTATCAATAATATTCAAATTATTTTTTTACACATAACCCCGATAACAATAAATTGTTTAAAAATTTACGATTGCGTTAATTAACATAACAATGATTCAAAATTTTAAAAAAGAAAATAATTCACTTTCGTTGCATGTAGTTTTATAGTTTAAGAATGTTGAGTAAAATTTAGCACAAAGACTAAAGTATCTCTAAAAAAAATTGAAACAATTTCAGAAGAATCGTGAGTGGTATGAGATGTGATTCAACAAAAAAATTGTTTTCACATATTTGGTATGATCCAATTTTGTTTGCATTAAAGAGACACATTAAAACCAATATTGCTGAGGCAAAAAATATATATTTACATATAGTGGTGATTCGTGCATAAAGAGTTTCCAGATTAGATACATTTCAGAAGTACATATAATTATCTTTGAAGTGGTGATATACATAGTCATGTATCATATAATATTAATAAATTGAAAGCATGAGACAATTATATATTTAGCATAAGAATTATAGTTTAATGATCTCTAATTCAGTTCAATAAGACCTATTGGTAATTGAAACATAATAATTACATGATCGTGTGATTTTCATGCTACACTCCATTAAAATTTAAATTTTATTTAGATGGTGGCTGATAATGTGTTTATTGAAGAACTAGTGTTTTTAGTATTTCACCCTATTTAGTTTGTTGATTATCATCTGAAATGATAACAAAACTTGGGTATGTTAACACAATAACATTATTTAGTACATAATTTAATTGATATATATTAGTACCTGAAATGATCCAAGAGAGATATTGTATGGATGTTTAAAATTAAGATGTTTAATCCATATCGATTTAAAGTATCCAAGTTTTTTTAATTGTATTAAGTTTAATTAGACAAATGAGAGTTTTCATAGGAATATAATGATATTGTAATGCTAATACCAATTAGATTGATGTGGATCAATAAAGAGAGCCCATAAATCTAGAAATATAGTTATTGGCTCAATGTATCTAATAGAGTCATGGTCCCATCTGAGTACGGAAGCAAATTGGATTCTAGTAATAGAGCCCATCAGCTGGTCTTAATTGGAAAAAACAAGTTTACATGCTCTAAGAAAAATGTTGTGAATGAGTCGAATAGTGCATTGACAGTGTACTGTGTTCGGCAGTACAGTTTTCTGTGTGTGATAGTGATATTGTGCATTGATAGTGTACTGTGTTCGGCAGTACAAATAAGTATTGTGACAATGTCGTGTCAATCTTGTGGTATGGGCCCATTAGGCCCATTGTCTAGTAAGTCTATTAATTCCATATAAATAGACTACTAGGACTACACAAAGCACAATCTGAAATATGTAACCTTTTCTATCATAGTGAAACTCTTTTCTCTCGTGGCGTCCGTGGACGTAGACAATTGTCAAACCACGTTAAATCTTGTGCTCTTTCAAGTTTTTCCTTCGTATATGTTCTGTGCTTGAGCTATTTTGTGATAATTTTTTAGTAATTTAATAACAAAATTGGTATCAGAGCCACGTGGTGAAATTAGGGCTTTTGCAATTAGGGTTTCACAATGGCGTCTACAACAAAAAAATACATGATTGAAAAATTCGATGAGGGATCCAGCTTTGCGTTGTGGAAGATTAAACTGAAATCTTCATTGGTACTGCAAGGGATGTGGAAGACTGTGGAGAATATGTTACCAGAAGAGATGAAAGAAGAGGAGAAACAAGATCTTCAAGAAAGGGTTTTGTGCTGGATTTCAATGAGTGTGAAAGACAATGTTGTTTGCGAGATTAGTGGTAAGAAGACTGCTGCCTGCGCATGGAAAAAGCTAGTAGATCTTTACTTAGAGAAATCAGTTGTAAACCGATTCTACTTGAAGAAGCATTTGTATGATTTCATATTGAAAGAAGGTATGTCCATAACAGAGCACTTAGATAATTTTAAATCAATTATAATGGACTTGGAGAACATAAATATCAATATTGAGGATGAGGATCAAGATTTATTTGTATTGAGATCGTTACGAGCTCCCTATGAAAACTTCGTAGATACCATTATGTATGGTAAGGATAAGTTATCGCTAGCAGATGTCAAAGGGCACTGAAATCAAAGGAGATGAGACGGTTGTAGCCAGACAATCAAGCTGAAGGGATAGGTGTTATAACTATGGGAAGATCTAGAAGCAAATCGAGTTCTTTAAGAAGGAAGAACTGGAGGTCCAAGTCAAAGGTAAAGCACTCAAACTGTTATGAATGCGGTGAGCAGGTTCATTATAAGAGAGATTGTCCGAACCTGAATGGTAAGAAGGGAAATCAAAAGGAAAATGTAACAAACATTGTTGAAGGTGTGGACGATTCTGACGATGATGAAAACAGTGGTAGAGGAGATGTATTGTCCGTAAGTTCAAACTTTGGGAAAAAATCTTGGGTACTCGATACTGGCGCTACATATCACATGTGCCAGTTCAAGCAGTGGTTTGATACTTACAAGCCAATGCAGATAACTGTCTATTTAGGGAACAATCATTCGTTGACTATTGGTGGTATTGGTAACGTCAGAATCAGAATGTTTGACGGGGTTGTTAGATCTTGACGTGCTGGCATGTTTATGGGTTAAAGAGAAACCTGATTTCTCTTGGGACTCTAGACTCTCGGGGTTACAAGTACCATGCAGAAGATGGTGTAATCAAAGTGACAAAAGGCTCAATGGTATGCATGAAAGGCAGTTTGCAGAAGGGTCTTTACATTCTCAAGGGGAATGTTGTTATGGGTGATGTTGCAGTAGCATCATCAGGGAGTAATAGCCAAAGTGTGCAAGATCCAAATAAGTTGTGACATTGGCGTCTTGGTCACATGAGTGACAGAGGATTAACTGTTTTGGGAAAGAGAGATTTGTTGAAAGGGTATAAAGCAGAATCATTAGGATTTTGTGAGCACTATGTGTTTGGTAAAAAAACTAGAGTCAAATTTAGAAAATCGGCTGTAAGAAAGACTAAAGGGACAGTGGACTACATTCACTCAGATCTTTGGGGTCCAAACAAAATTCCATCCAAGAGCGGAGCCAAACACTACATGAGTTTGATTGATGATTATTCAAGGATGGTGTGGGTTTACTTTCTGAAAACGAAAGATGAGGCATATTCAACCTTTTTCAAATGGAAGACGATGATTGAGAAGCAAACAGGAAGAAAAATCAAACTTCTTAGGACAGATAATGGGTTATAATATTGCAATTGTGAGTTCAACGAGTTTTGCGAAGCTGAGGGAATAATGCATCATCGCACTTGTTCTAGAACACCACAACAGAATGTAGTCGCATAAAGAATAAACAGAGCGCTTTGTGACAAGGCACGAAGTATGCTCTCGCATTCCGGTGTGGGAAATGATTTTGGGGCGAAGCTATCAATATAGCGTGTTACTTGGTGAATCGGTCTCCATCAACGGTTATTTATTGTAAAACTCCTTTTGAGATTTGGTCTGGATCGTCGGCTGATTATGAACATTTGAGGTTGTTCGGTTGTCCTGCGTATGCTCATGTGAGAGATGGTAAGCTTGAACCGAGGGCAAAGAGGTGCATATTTCTAGGATATTCTACTGGAGTGAAAGGATACAGGTTATGGTGTACCTCTCCAAAGTCTCCAGTTTTTCTCATCAGTAGGGACGTTACTTTTAATGAGTTTACTTCGATAGACAGTCAGAAGGAAGTAAGAGAAATGGTCGAATCAGGATCAGTTGTGAGTAAATAGGTGGAGCATGAAGTAGAATCAGTTCCTAACAGGTCCAATAATTCAAGTGGTTCGGAGGTGGATCCAGATCCAGGAGGTGAAGCGTCAGCATCGGATGATAGTGACGATGATGCGCCTGAACCAGAACAACAACCTTATAGCATAACATTGGGCAGAGAAAGAAGAGATATTAGACTTCCAAGAAAGTTTGCGAATCTAGTTGCATATGCTCTGTCATTTGCAGAAGAAGTTGAGAAGCAGGAACCTAGTAGCTACAGAGAAGCTATAGCGAGTTTAGAGGCAGATCGATGGATTAGTGCTATGGGGGAAGAGATTGAATCTTTTCAAAAGAATACTGTGAACGTTGGCTTAACTTTTAACAATACCGATATTGGTGAATCACTGAATGATGTTGCAGGATCATTGGTTGGTTTAGTTGATTCTGATTTTGCAGGTGATATGGATAAAAGAAGATCTCTGACGGGATATGTATTTACTCTAGCTGGAAGTGCGATCAGTTGGAAAGCACAGTTACAATCTACTGTAGCTTTGTCTACAACAAAGGCAGAGTACATGGCGGTAACATAAGCAATTAAAGAGGCAATATGGTTGCAAGGTTTGGTGGTAGATTTGGGCTTGGATAGGACTACTAAAAAGTGTTTTGTGACAGTCAAAGCGCCATACACCTTACAGGGAACCAGATGTACCATGAGCGTACAAAGCACATAGATGTCAGGTATCATTTTATTCGTGATATAATATCAAAGGGAATTGTTGATGTGAAGAAAGTGTCTACACACGATAATCCAGCAGATATAATGACCAAGGTAGTATCAGTTTGAAAGTTTAGGGAGTAGCTAAACTGGATTGGTGTTCGCAGTATAGAGTGAATGCCTTAGGGGCATTTGGTGAGTTAGAAGAAGAGAAGTTTCTTTGTTGATAGTGAAGAAAGGATATTCTCTTCAAGGGGAAGTTTGTTGTGAATGATTCGAATAGTACCTTGATAGTGTACTGTGTCCGGCAGTACAGTTTTGTGTCTGTGATAGTGATATTGTGCCTTGATAGTGTATTGTGTTCGGCAGTGCAAATAAGTGTTGTGATAGTATTGTGTCAATCTTGTGGTATGAGCCTATTAGGCCAATTATCTAGTAAGTCTATTAATTCCCTATAAATATACTACTAGGACTACACAAAGCACAATCTGAAATCTGTAACCTATTCTATCATAATGAAACTCTTTTCTCTGGTGGTGCCCGTGGACGTAGACAATTGTCGAACCACGTTAAATCCTGTGTTCATTCAAGTCTTTCCTTCGTATATGTTCTGTGCTTGAGCCATTTTGTGATAATTGCTTATTAATTAATAACAAAAAACTATACAACTAAATACATCTTCTTCCAAGAGCATTTAATAATACGAGGATATATATATATATATATATATATATATATATATATAAATAAAGAGAGAAAATAACTATATATTTTTATTTTATTCGTTGTTAATCTCTTTCTTATTTGCAAACCCTAAATCTTATGTTAATGAATCCTTAGAGCGTTAGTTTACCGCCTCCCCTTCAACGGACAACAAATCCAACCTCTCGTGCTCGAAGCGGAGACCCACAACTCTGACATTTTTTTGGCTTCGTCATCTACCCTTATGCATAATCCTTTATCATAATCTATTATTTTGTATTATGTATTATTAAATTATATATCCCGAGATATTTTATTATTATTGTACGATCGAGTTATTGAAATTTCATTCTTATAACTAACATTCGATTATATGAATCAAGTAAGATTATCTCCCCCACCAGATTAACTTTTTACGAAATAAAAATAAAATATTTTAGGAATTTAAGTTTATCATCTATTTATCTAGAAGTAAATTTTATCTTGTGGAATGCATAGGAAACAATTTAAAACTCTTAAACTACTCTTTTTATTACTATTTTTCATGCCAGAATATGTTTGAGAACCAACAGTTGATATTGTATACTCCCGAGGTATGAAATACATAGATTTTTCATATTAATATCACACAAATATAATCATGAGAAAAGTACCTGAAAATACCCACTCAACTATCTTATTACCCGGCGGCACCCGCTTTTAACATAGTGTTACTTAATACCCAGACTAATAAATTGGACAAAAATACCCTCTCACTATATATACCCATTTTTCAATTCCATCCCACTTTTTCGACACTCCTATCACCCTAAACAAACGCAAAATTATAATTTTAGAAACCACCAGAAAACAAACCGTTCGACTTCCTGATACTCTCTCTCTCTCAAACCCAGAAACCCTACAGCTTCTCACCTTCGTCACTATCGCACCGGTCAGCCTCTTTTACTCAGACAGTCACTAACACCTTCAAATCTCATTTGACAAAGTTGTCGTGAAGTCGTCTCTGAAAACTTCTATCTCGTTCTCCGGCCGGTGAAATTTAACAGGTATGCATTATGGTGGAAAGCGTACTTCTTTTTGCGTTTTTTTTTGAATCTGAACCACTGTTTTCAACAACTCCACGATAGCATTGCTTGTCGTAGTAGAATGAAGTATCTACTGACGATAGTTCCCCAGTTTATGGGTTTATAGTCGAAGCCAGGGTAGAATTTTAGTTGCATGTAACACTGATACTCTACTGAGAAATATTATGTATGTTAGATCTGCATTAGGTAGTTCATTGTTGATTTTGGTGTTTGGTGCATAATTCCCAGATCCCTGCAACGTGCATGCAAAAACTGTAACAGTTCGCATCCTGATCACCCACAATGCAAGTAATTCGCAGCTCGATTGTATTGTTATACTTATTTACAAACAGTTCGCAACTTGATGTACATAAGTCGCATCCTGTCATAGCTTATTTCGCAGCTTGTCTGTTAAGCCAGTATTTATATGTATGCAGTTCGCAGCTTGTGATGCGAATTATTTGTGACACTCTAACTGATTGTGTTTGTGCAGAAAGTATGACAACAAAACCTAGCTACTACAGATCAGGGTTGGTGAGCCTTCTGAAGCTACTCAAAGACATGCGTATTACAAGGGCGCACATTGAAGCTGCGAGAAACACCCCCTTCTACACACTGCTGAAAACGGCTTTCGAAATCCGTAATGAGGTAGAGCTGCCAAAGAAGAAATTCTACTCAATCATTCAGTATATCCTCGAAAAATTCTCTCTAGAACGAGACGCCTTTAGGATTGGCAACAAGTATGTAAAGCTAACTACAAACGATATCAAGATCATATTCGGGCTGAGGCATGGCACCGAGAAAATGGAGTTAACAAAAACCGGCGCTTTTCACAACAAGTATGCAGACGGCGAGGAGGACGAATCAAGGATGATGAAGAAATACTTCATGTCAAAAACTGGCAGGAAAGCATCAGCTAGTAATACCAAAACAATAACCAATGCCATCATAAAGGTACGTCTAAAATGGACTTCATCTTTATAAAGCAAGATTCTGTACATTTCTAACATAGAATGTTGTCATTGGTTTTACAGGAGGGTATACAGAAGGCCATAACCGAAGGAGGGGAACATGAATTGGAAGACGTGGCGAGGCTGTTGATACTGTTTTTGTGCTCCACGCTATTCTACTCCGTATCTGGAGATATCTTGGGCTGGAGCACGGTTTATTACGTTGAAGACCTCAACAGAATAAACAATTACGACTGGGCTGGATCGATTCTGTTCAAGCTTCGACAGTCTATCAGGAGTTGCTTAGCAGTAGAAAGAGCCGATAAAATCGTCGGCTGCGTCGCCCTTGTAGTTGTAAGTTTGATCTATTCAATATAACAATTAGTTATGTACATAGCATCGTGTTGATAAAACTTGTCCCCATGTCTCCATGCAGCCCTTCATCATGGAGCACACAACAATCGGCCACGAGGTAGCGAAGCCAACCTCGATACCAAGGTTCTTCAAATGGTTGGGGTTAGAGTGCCACGCATCGACCATGGATTATCTTATTAAAACACCACTCCTGGATGCTGACGAGGTATAAGCTCAACATATGTATTGAACTTGGGGTGCATACAGTTCGCAGCATATGATGCGAACTGCTTATAAAAATATCTCAAACATTTCGCAGCCTGACATGAATTTTACTTCGCAGCTTCACGTTCAACACAGTCCGCATCATATGTTTAATACTTAGTTCGCATCATACTGTCCCATAATCATATGTTTAATACATAGTTCGCATCATACTGTCCCATAACCATTTCGCAGCTTAACATGCGAAATATGATTTAAAACCACACCGTTCGCATCATATGATGCGAACTGCTTGTAAGAAACAATTTGTTTGTCTACAACCTCGTACTTTCGAAACAATTAATTTACTTACATGTGCATCTGTTGGTAGGTTTTAGAAGGTCCATTACAGCTTACCGAGGCTGAAATTGAAGCTTTCGGAGAAAGAGAAGATGATGAAGATGGTGAAGATGCAGAAGTAACGGTACCAGCTTCACCGGAAGAAAGACCTAGGAAAAGGTCGAAAAGCACAGCATCAAAACCAAAAAAAAGGAGACGAACATCACATAATGTAATAAATAAGATGATGTCTCCCACACTCGAACACCCAACACCACCCGAGCCATCGATTCCACCAAAAAGACTCCCCAAGAAAACAATTCCACCACAACCCAAAGGCAAATCCAGGCAAGAGCCCTCCGACACCGACACAACCAATATGAGTGAAACGATCGGTGATTATTTAATAAAACGCAGAGACCCTAATCCCGATATTGCTGCTCAATCAAAGCGTTTGAAGACGTATGCCGACAAGAACAAGTACGAGCGAAAAATAGAAAAACAGGCCAGAGAAGTAAGTATGCCTTGAACCTTAAATAAACACTACAATCAGCACTTAATATGTTTATAAAAAGTTTGCTATCATTTTTGCAGCTGGAAGAATTGAAACGCAAAATAGCGGAACTCGAAGCACAACAACTCCACAATGCTATCTCTCTGCCAATCTGCCGTACTGAAAGCCCAATAAAGCAGGTACCAGCAGCACTTCCAGAGGGACAAAAATCCACTGATCAGCAAGCATCCGTGTCTAATGCTGATCAGCACCATGCTGATGGAGTACTGCCGGAAGAAAGGGATGATGATGCCCACAATTCACCCATCATGGAGACACAGACAGATAAGGTACATAATGTAAGTAGATGATATGATGTTATTAAACAAATATGAGGACTATTGTGCTTAAGATGCGAATTATGCAATAAACTGGTGGTCTGGTTGTTACACGTATATATCAGGTCAGGATGCGAAATATGTACCAAACTGGGGGAATTTATAACATAGATATCAGGTCAGGATGCGAAATATGTACCAAACTGGGGGAATTTATAACATAGATATCAGGTCAGGATGCGAAATATGTACCAAACTGGGGGAATTTATAACATAAATATCAGGTTAGGATGCGAACTATGTAATAAACTGGGGGACTGTATAACATAAATATCAGATCAGAATGCGAAATAGGTAATAACGGAGTGAATGTATAACATAGATATCAGGTCAGGATGCGAAATATGATTACACGATGATTAACATATGTTTTTTTATGAAATAGGAGACCGAAAGACAACAACAACACCATCAGAAACAGAAACACCAGCAGCAACAACAACACCCCCAACAACAAGGAGAACAGGAACAACAGCACCCCCAACCACAACACCCCCAACAACAAGGAGAACAGGAACAAGAAGAACACCGCAAGAAACAACAACAAGAGCAAACAGAACAAGAAGAAGAACAACAACAACACCCCCAACCACAACAGGAAGAAGAAGAAGAGCAACAAAAAGAAGAACACCCCCAGCAACAACAAGAAGAACAACAACTCGAAGAACACCAGACGCCACAGGTTCAACACGAGGACCGGCAACAAGACCAACAACAAGGACAAGAAGAACAACAGCAGCAGCAACAGATAGCCTTGGCGAAGAGAGAAAGGCTAACTCAAGAGGTAGCACCTCAAGAGTCAGAACCTGTCCATCCCGGTGAGAAGACAGAACTACTCACCCAGGAAGGACCATGCTTAGAAGACAAAACCACTTCTTCGGTGGAACTTCAAAGACCAACGGTGCTGTCAGCAAAGACAGAATTGCTAAGCCAACTTCAAACTGTAGACCCGGTAACAAATCAACTCGCAGCTCCAGAGTCCCACGATAACACAGTAGGTTTACATGATGCTTTTGTTGATGGTATTAGTACTCAAGTTTCACAGAAATTTTTAAATGAAATTGATAATGTATATTACGATTCTATAATACAACGGTCTCTGGAGAACATGTCGGAGGATGACATTAATCATTTCTGCCGACACGATCCAGCCTCTATGCCGAACAAGTCAACGGCAGTGGTTGTCGCTGACCGTGCGGTAAGGCCTACTTATAATGCTTTCGCATAATAACACGTGACTTGTGGCAAATGCTTACTGGAGCATTACAAATAAATATCAGGGTAGGATGCGAACTGTTCGGGGGAACCTCGAATAGTTCGCATCCTACCCTGATAGATACTTATAAATTTATTTAACTGCTACCTTACATTTCGCAGCCTAAGCTGCGAACTGTTTGGACTCGTTGCACTTATAATCACTGACGCCCTCTACTTTTTGTTTCATACTAAGCTCGAGAAGGTTAATGAGATAGAGGAGCCAAGTTTTACGCTACTGACACAAACGCAGCCTCAAGTGGCAGAGGAAGAAGAAGAGTTCATAATAACAATGCGGGAACCGCCAGTAGTAGAATACAGCGACTGGCCAAAGAAAACAAAAGTAACTGACCTTATCGATGTGGCAGAATACCACAAAATACAGTTGGTTAAAGCCTACGAGAGCGACACACCTGATCCAGTGGTATGGCAGTTACCAGAGTCCAAGTTTACATACGGAATCAGGGTGCAAACGAGTGATGTCATGGCACTACCTTTAGAACTGGAGCTGGACGTAAAGGTATCCAACTGTCAACCAATTCTATTTTCAATGTTTCAAATATGTATTCTATATTTAACATAATGTTTCAATGTTAGGTTATCGATGCTTGGATTCGAAAGATGCTTGAAGAAGCAGACTACAAAGTCCCATGCACTAAAGCTAAAGGAGAGTATCACGACGCCGTACTGATTTCGGGCATGGCTACGGTAAGTTTAGGACAGGTAAATTGAACAAAAGTTCAGAAAATATTCTTATTTTAATATACTTTTGCTTGGATGCAGCATCAATTGAAAGAAGGCTGGCCAGTAGAAAATCTTGTGGACATGGCTTTTAGAATGGGGCGCAAAGATGCCAACATCATCTTTGTTCCACTGTGCACCGAGCAAAAGGACAATGCAAACCACTGGACGTTGCTCGTCATCGATATCGACGGCAGGACAATTTCAAACTACAATTCGCTTCTGCCTAGGCTTCATGGCACAGACCTGACCACAAGGACACCTGCAAGACTGGTAAAATATTCCAAACCATTAAATTTAAGTATACAAGCTGCGAACTGTGTTCTGATATGCTGCGAATTGTGAGCAAAACAGTTGTTTTCGCAGCCTGTCTATAACCCAATTCGCAGCCTGTCTATAACTCAATTCGCAGCCTGTCCACAACACAATTCGCAGCCCGTCCATGTTGGATTGCCTGTCATATAATTCGCAGCCTGAGCTGCGAATTGTGTTGGATTCATTGTCATATAATTCGCAACCTGAGGATGCGAATTGTATGTCACCAACTTTTATTGGTTTTTGTTTTTGTGAATATTCCTAACATTAATTACTATACACAGATCAAATATTTGTTGGATAGAGAATTCCTACCCAAAGATAATACAGGGTGGAAGGTGAAGGTGGAAAGAGGATTCCCACAACAAAAGCGAGGCACCCTGGACTGTGGTGTCTTCGTCTGCCAATATGCAAGGGATATTATTCAGCATGGAACAGTGCAGAAAAAATACAATGCAGATATGGTAACTGCCTTCAGAAGAGAAATGTTCCATTTCTTTTTAAATGACAAAGACACCATCACATATGGCTGATTTGTGTATTGCTTCTAAATAAATTTGTTACTTGTAAAATACAGCTGTTGTAAATTTAGGTTTTTTGTTCATATTCATTACCTTATGTTTCGCATCATATCCTGATATATAATGGTTAGTTTTGAATATTCCTTATCTTATATTTAGTTTAGTTTTGAATATTCCTTATCTTATATTTCGCATCATAACCTGATATATAATGGTTGATTATGATCCTGGTATGTATGAACAGTTCGCAGCATACCCTGATATATAATAGTTAAAACCACACCGTTCGCAGCCTAACTTATATCAAATAGTTCGCAGCCTAACCAGATAGATGTTTATCACTACACACCCAATTCGCAGCCTGGTGCATAAATAAAAAATTCAAAATATAAAAATCAAGAATACGAACAGGCTATGGCGTATGCCTTGGTAAACGTTTTCTCCATTGAGCACACAAAAAACTATCTAATCACGTACAGAACAAGCTTTCCCATTAATTTCTGATTGGACATGGAGGCTATGTAATGATTACCTCCTTTCCCTATAAATAACACTAGTAAACCAGAGGCTATTTTAAAACAAACTACACATTTTGCACCAGAGGCTATTTTTTAACAAACTCCTTTCCCTCTTCTCTTAGAATTCAAAAAGTCATGTTTTTTTCCACCACCACAACCACCACCTCAGTCTCAAATTCTGGTTCAATCGGTTCTCTGGGTGACTCCTGGTCATCCTTAACCGTGAACTGGAGTGATGACTTGATCATGCCAGCAGCACCACCAAACAGCCCAGTATCTGTTTTTGGGTTAGACATATATGATGACTACTACTCAGCTGACTCACAACCATTGGAAGTTGTTCCACAGCTTGCTGCTGAACCTCAGCCAGAACAGGTTCCTGCTGCACCTCAGCCAGAAAGGGTGCAACCTCAGCCGGCAGATGTTAAAAACAACAAAAGGAAGAGGGAATACGAAGCTGGTCCATCGAGGACAAAATTTTTAAGCATGATGGACGTTGATGTTGAAGCTGAGGATAAAGAAGAACATGCGAAAGATGTTGAAGCTGAGGATAAAGAAGAACATCACCCAGATGTTGAAGCTGAGGATAAAGAAGAGAAAGAGAAAGAGAAGGAGAAAGAGAAAGAGAAAGAGAAGGAGAAAGAGGAAACAGTTGGTGATGAATCGTCTACCAACTGCTAGAGTTGGTTTTAGTTTTTTGGTATACTGAAATGCAACTAACCAGCACCAAAAGCTTGTAGTGATGTGTGTAAACAGTTGTTAGTTTCTGGATATATTTTGTAATCCTCCATTTTGTAATCCAAATATATTTTGTACATCATTTCCAACATTACTGAATGTTACTCATTTTCAACATTGCTGAATATCCTGCTATTTTTTTAAACAACAATTCGCAGCTTATCAAAAAGCAAAAATCAGGACTCCTAACTGAACTCAATTCGCATCACAATTTTGTTCCTAATTCGCAGCCTAACATGCGAAACAACATTGCTGAATATCCTGGTATTTTATTAAACAACAATTCGCAGCTTATCACATGACAAATATCAGGACTCCTAACTGAACTCCATTCGCATCAAAATTTTCTTCCTAATTCGCAGCCTAACATGCGAAACGTAACGTATGCTAAATTGTTCATCTGATTTACCAACGATTCGCATCCTGTTAAATTTTAACTTAATTGTTCATAGTTCGCATGTAATCCTGATAGATGTTTGTAGTCCAACTTGTAATCCTCCTTTCAGCCTTACTGAATATACTGTTATTTTTATTAAATAACAATTCGCAGCTTATCACATGACAAATATCAGGACAACCTTAACTGAACTCCATTCGCATCACAAATATAGCCCTATTTCGCATCATACCATGCGAAACGTAAGGGTATGAACATGTTTGATGTGGTTTTACATATGATTCGCATCCTGTTAAACTTTCACATATTTGCATATAATTCGCATGTAATTCGAATGTACAAATGTCTAGTTTGCTGTACAGAACAATAACTATTCAAAAAAAATAAATGTCCTTAAACTGGAACATCACAAGTCCTCCGGTTATGGCCTGATTTCAAACATCGGCCACACCTTAACTTCTTGGTTGAGATTTCTCCTCTAGAAGGGATTCGCTTTTTCTTAGGCCTTCCGGAGCGTCTCTTAACGTTCGGAGGCAGAACTTCAACGAAAGAAGGATCGTTAGCGCTGGACCCTTCGCCAAAATCAGTTAGAGCTGGTATGCTGAAAGAGTAACTTTCCCTGTAATTCTTAACCGTAAAGAAGGGTTCTATTACAGTCAATGGATCTTGGTCAGTGTATTGTAATGCCGCTAGACCGTGAGCACATGGAAAACACTCTTGTTGCCATGATCCGCATGAACATTTGAAATCTAACAGATTAACAACAGCCACAGGAGTCGAAAAGACTTCGAACACGGCAGAAGAGGACTTACGTACTACCCAACTTCGGCACATGTCAACATTCTGCTTTAGCTTCTTCTCGTACTCATGAACCAAATTAGTACTCCAGCTGAGACCTTCTTCGTATCTCCGTGAAACCTGAGTCATAAGCAAGACTCTAATGCAATCAATAAACTCAACAATTGGTAAGCCACAATATTTTTTGATCTGATTGTTAAACGATTCAGCTGCGGTAGAAGCCATAGAGCCGTATCGCTTCCCTTTTACGTATGCCTGCGCATACTTTTCAGGGGGTAAATTTGCAAGAAAATCACTCATTCTCTGACCACCTTCACATAAAAAACCTGTTAGTATCTCTTTAAAAAGCTCTTGACTGGGAGCAAAAGCAAGACGGTGGAAGAAACTCAACATCTTTTTTTTATACTCCCTGTTAGTATGCTCCAGTTTGGCTCTCAAATTCTGCATGAGATGGTAATAACAGTACGCATGATAGCAGTTTGGATACAAGACAGAAACAGCATTAACAATACCAGAATGACGGTCTGAAATAAATGTGATCTGGCGATCCAGCAGATGTGGTTTCAAACACCCCAAAAACCACATCCAATTGTCCCAATCTTCAATGCTAACCACAGCAATAGCAACAGGGAATAGTCCTGGAAAAAGGCAGATCAATTAAACACTACAACAGTATGCAAACGTTTAAAACTTGTAAACAATTCGCATGCTGTCACACACATTTCGCAGCGTGTCATGCGAAATGTGTGTAACATTTTAATTGATCATGCAAACAGTTCGCATCGTGTTATGTGAATTCGCAGCTTGTGGAAACTTCAAATAATACCTAACTCAAGCTGCGATGTAAGTACAATTTATACAGCATAATACATAATTCGCAGCCTCAACTGCGAAATGTGAGGATCACAACCCTGCTTAATTCGCAACACATGCTGCGAATTACATCAGCATTTTCACACAAAAACATCGTTCATTATTTAGATAAATGTAACTAACCGTTGTTTCCATCCTTTGCTACTGCAGTGAGCAATGTACCCTTGTACTTGCCATATAAGTGGGTTCCATCGACAAACAACATTGGACGGCATGAATGAAAACCACTAAGGGACGAACCGAATGCTACAAAACAGCGCTTGAATCGGTTTCCAGCTGACAACTCCAACTGGCAGTCTGAAGTAATATCCCGGCTCTTCAAGCGTTTGAAGTATCCGCTTAGTAAACTAAAAGAGCTTGAACTATCTCCAAAAACTCCCCTCCTAGCCTTCTCTAAAGCATTCCATGACAAACGATAAGAGATATCAAGACCGTAATCTTGTTTGACAGTTGATTGTATGGTTTTGGCTGTCAACGAATGGCAGGTCCGGAGAGAATCCTGAATTTCCTCTGCAATCAAATCTGATGTCAAATGCCTGTGCCGCTTATGCTTATGCTTTTGGGAGAAAACAGGACTGCAAGTATGGTTCGGGAAATACTTCTTTATCGTCATAAGGCCGGTGCTTGACTCAATAGATGCATAAACCCTCCATTTGCACCCGCTTGTGAGCTTATTTTCACAATAAGCAGTGATCTTATTTGTTGTGTTGTGCAGGTATTTGAAAGAAAAACCATGCTCTAACGCAAACTTGCACAAGGATAACCTCAGACCGGCAGCACCTTCTTCAAAAGCTTGACCCACCCCTGTAATAGCATCAGCCCAACCAGCAGTAGCAAGTTGTTTTTTCCTCTGATCAGAATTAACTAAGCCGTTACTACTCTCCCCACTAACTAATTGATCAAAAAATGGTTCTACCAAAACCAAGCTACGCTCTTTACGCTTACCACCAGAATCCTTACCACCAGAGCTCTTATCAACAGAACTTTTATTACCAGACCCCTTATCGAAGACGTGTTGTTCTATGAGAAAACTAACCCGTTTTAAACGCTCCAAATCAAGATATAACACCAACCCAACAAAATCACTCTGGTTATTAAAGAAACAATTATTTTGATCCCCGCAAGAGTAAGTAATCAGGTACTCACCTGTGGCAAGCTCCTCCCACTTGTTCTCTACATAAGCTTGGATAGTTTCGAAGGTTTCAAACTCCGTGAAAGGCACAATTGCAGTTTGGTGACCATATTTAAAAATACAAACTCGTGATTTAGACATCTCTTAACCTGGACAATACAAGTTATTTGTTATTAGTCTCAAAAAGTAGGTACAAAAATATTTACTACTGCATCAAACAATTCGCATCCTAAGGTGCGAATTGTGTTTACCTAGAACTAGCAATTCGCATCCGGTCCTGATATTTGTAGGTAACAAAGTCCTGATATTTATTGCATCATCAAACAATTCGCATCATAACATGCGAAATGTGTACATATATATAACAATTCGCAGCCTGGCTTGATATTTGTGTATATCTGCATATACCTATTCGCAGCCTGTCCTGATATTTCTATGTAACACCGGTCCTAATATCTGTTTCGAAATACAATACTCTAACTGATCAAACAATTCGCATCATAACATGCGAAATGTGTACATATATATAACAATTCGCAGCCTGTCCTGATATTTCTATGTAACACCGGCCCTAATATCTGTTTCGAAATACAATACTCTAACTGACCTAAAAACTCGTAATCTACACATTACCCACAACCTAAAGCACTACCAAATTAAAATATAACATCAGAAAACAAAGACGTAACTATATAGCGAACAATATTAACGAAACAGATCACTATAACCAAAAAAAACAGAGAAAAGCTCGAAATCAGTCAATGGCATCTAAAAACAGTAGACTATAACCTATTCCAACAGAGAAAACGAATAAAAAACTTCGAAATCGGTAGGTAATTACCTAAAAAGCTCGCAACACGATCACTTGTAAGCTACAAGATTCCAAAAAGTCGTGATGAACTCCTGTACGTATAAAACAGAGGTTAGACAGGTCTAACACAGCAACTTACATAAAGAAACAAACCTTTAGCAGCTTCCGATCACCGGAAAATGTGATTTAGACCCAGCTCGTGGTGGTTGGTAGGGTTAGGTGGTTAGAGCGGCTAACAAATTCAAATCTTCAAAAAGCAAGAAAAAATAGAAAGAAAACAGAAAATAACGTTTATATAGTGGGTTAAGGGTAGTTAGGGTATTAAAATAAAGTTAGGTTGTTAGTGACAATAAGGTAGTTGAGATGGGTATTAAGTAACAATTGATCAAACCTTGGGTGGTAAGTGACAATTGAATAGCTGAGTGGGTACTTTAAGTACAATTTCCCTATAATCATTTGGGTAATAATGATTAGTGTATAGAACGGTGTCATATTAAAAAAAACGGTTGGTGCAAATCTGTTGATAATGATCCAATAACGATATGTTATGGGTAATTGACGAAATAATGTTTCATTAAATTTATGATAAGATAATTTTGCATCTCTACTTATTATCGGATTATTTTTATGGACGCTCTAACTTTTTTAGATTGCAAAATATTTATATTTCCAATAAAACACAAATAATAATAAATATGTTATTTTACACATAATTTTAATAACAAAAAAATATTGAACAAAAAAATACGTTAACTAACATAAAGATGGTTTAAAATTAAAAATAAATAAATTAATACACTAAAATAGTATAACGAGATACTTTATTTATTGTTTAGTCTAAAAATTGAATACTAAAAAGAGAGAATGATTTATTTTAACCACTCAAGATATTTATATGGTAAATATTTATAAAAAAGTATATATGTAAAGTGAAAGATAATATTATTTCATGTGGTTTTAGAGTGTAAAAAGGTCGAGTAAAATTTAGCACTGATACTAAATTATTTTTCAAATATCGTGGACAAGTATAAAAATATTGTGAGAGGTTTGTGTTGGAGAAACCACCACCATTATTCGACATAGGAAATAAAAAAATATACGAATCCACGAACCTACAAAAAAATATACGATTGCCATGTTCAAGACGAGTAAAAAACTAAAGAAAGAGTTATAAAACCACACACACAAGACAATATTTAACATAGTTCACATTGTGAAGAAATCTTATATCCATGGTAATATACACTCTTTTGTAAATAAGTAGGTTACTAAAAGACTCTCAAATAAAAATAATTCAATCACTATTTGTAACAAAAGATGACATGATTCATTAATCTCTCTCTCTCTCTCTCTCTCTCTCTCTCTCTCTCTTTCTCTCTCTCTCTCTCTCTAGTGTAAAATTCGCACCTCACTTATCTTTCAAAAGACCTAGAAATATTTCACTTACGAATGAAATATACTTCTCATGAAACTCGTCGTCTCATCATGTGCATATTGCGTATCAATATCTTCTTCTATTTATTTGTTTGGTGGAAAGTCTAATTCCTTATCAGATGCTTCAAATTAAAGCCCATTAATCAACGATTAAAATAACTCATACTCCATTAATATTCTAAATATCATAAATAACAAATTCTAATTAATATAGAAGACCCAATTAATAAAAAGAATCTAATTAATATAGGAAGACCAAAATATGAGACCAATTAATATAGAGAGACCTAAGAAATAGGATACTCTACTTTGGTCCAACTATGATGCACTAGTCAAGCTCGCTTCAGATCACAGTGGTGCTTCAGATCAACTCGCTTCTACCACCCTGCTTCGGGCCAACTTGATTTGAATAGTAACATATTTCCTTCAATGGTAAACACTCTTTGACAACTTGTTTATGTTCTTAAGAGAAGCAAACATCTATGTAACTCAATCACAACTGAAGCTTCATCATAGATTTTCAACACTTTTTTCCTAATACATACCGCGATAGATCCAACTATGTCCATGTAATCATACGGTAATACATATATTGATGACTTATTCTAGCATACACCTAAAAATTCCCTTCTCCACCTAGGCTTATAGTAACTCCAATACTCGTTGCATCCAATTTTCTAATCTTTAGAGACCAACTCACTTGCATCCCAAACTTGTACCAACCTTATATACAGTTCATAAGCTTTGAAATCATCAATACCTTAGTTACATAATCCAAAGGATTTTACTCGCTAGCAATCTTGGCCACCTTCACTTGCTCATTCTCAACCATATTTCAGATGCACTGCATCTTAATATCTATATATTTTAATTCATTTTTAGAAATTTAGAATTCTCATAAAATAAAAGACACTAGTGTTATCGTAAAACAAAGCCACGTTACACAAGTGAGTCCACTTAATAATATATTCAGCAAAATAGCTTCCTATAAAGCTTTTGTAGCAGCTATATACTCGACTTTCATAGACGATAGTGCAACGAACTTATACAACAAGACTTTCATCTAACAATTCCTCCAAACATAGGAAACAGATAACCCGAAGTATACTTTTTTGTCTCGAGCCAACCTACTTATTTGGAGTCCATATACCATTTTAGCACTATATTTCTTGTATATTTCTAATTGTAACACAACCCTGCAACAGTCGAACCTTATAATTATCTCATGAGCCAGTTGAGTGCATGCTAATGCGGCTTCCCCGAATCTGACTTGAATTTTTTCAAAACACTTACGGAGTAGGCAAAATCATCTATCGTGCAAATCATAGCATATATAATGCTAGCAATCACATTGACATATGTTATGTTCAACATATACTTCTTATCTTATTTTTTGGTTGGTGCTTGAGTGCATTGAGTTTGAATTACGAACCAGTGGAAGCTCCAACTGATGTTTCTTCAAATATAGTGAACTTCCTTAGGATCATCTGTAAGTATTCTAGTTGAGATAAAAAATCAACTATGAAATTCATAAATTTTAGAATACCGCAAAAACCAAAGGTTTTGGAATGATTATAGTCATAATATAATAATTGTTAGTAATTTATCTTAGTTATTGTTAAGGTTTTAAGTTTTAAAATATAGTGTGAAGATGATATTTTTACACATCAACCTAAATGACAATGATTGTTATTTTATCAAATGTTATTTTTTATCATGTATTTACCGGTTCATACTCTTAAATTTTTTAAGAGTAAACTTGTATAATTTTTTGAAGGAATAAAATTATATAATATTTATAGACGCACTATTGAAAATGGTAATGGAAGAGATATGACATAATTTTTAATAATGTGTGTTTTATTGAAACTATTGGAAATACATGATTTTTTTTAACAAAAACCTTTTTATAATATTCTAAAAAATAATTACAAATAAAAAAAATACTTGTGTAGTTAGACAAAATAATTAACATAAAAATTACAAGCATATAAAAAAAATTCTTTAAAAATACATAATAATGCTTTATTTATCATTGTAGTTTACAACATTAAAAGAAAAACTAATTATTTTGTAATATATACTTAAGTTAATAGAAATATAATTATGATTTGTAGAATAGAACATATAAAAAAAATAATCTATAAAAAGAAAAACAATCACCTATGTGTTTTCCATAACAATAGAAAATCTAATTAATATTTTAACACTAATAATAATGTAATACTAAATGACTAGTAAATAATAAGGAAAAATAAACTATTTTTTACATTTTAAGAGGATTTCCATCACCTTTATGGCGTAGCTCGACCTATCATCTATCTATCATCACCTTTCATATGATTTGGTTTGTGAGTGTTCTCCAAACATTAACGAGTCAAACCATCACTTTATCTACCGTCAATATCATCTAAATCTGTTTAAGTTATGAGCATTCTCAGAACAAAAACTTTTACAACCAAACTGCTTTTATACCTACATCACTAAGTCTTTTGTACTTCAAGTACTTGAATTGGTGATGAAACAATATAGAGATATTATACTATTACATCCTTATCAGTAGCCCCACAATTCTTGTGCGAGTAGCAAGGAAATACTAGCTCTGTTTGTCTAAATTATTTATGATTGACTGTTGCTAACCTTTGTCGAAACACTTATTGATGTTGACTTAAGGTTGTACTTGAACCCTCTAGTTGTTGAAGCTTTGTCTTATATCCAAAGCTAATATATTTTAAAAGTTTACATATTGAAATTTTTATACCAACCGTCTTCGGCTAAAATTTTAAAAGTCTTAACATCTATTTGTTCGCTACAGAGGTTTCCGATTTGGTTCGTACTAAATTTCTCACCTCATTAAAAACATTTACCAATAGAAACCTTTGTTGATGATAGAAAGCTATATTTTTTTGAAAGGAAAAAATACAACTATCAATCAATATGCTACTAGGTTATTACTCATTTCTTATTTACTAACTTAGTTTTCTTACTACTAGATTCAGAATATTTCAATTCTTTGTAGATTGTAGTAAAATATCCCTCCCTAGTTTTGATGAATGATGAAGTAAGGAATACCTATAGTCCAAAGTGATGATATTTGTTTAATGTCTTTGGGTATTTGAAGATACACTTCAACCGAACATGTTTAGAAGGTATTCAAGTAGCCATATAACCCTTGGTGAATGATGAGAGAATGACTATACGAGCTGATTATTTACTTATGTAATTCTGTATTGTTAATGTTATTGGTTTGTTTCTTTGAATTGGATTTTACTCTATAATTTGTTTTGAGTATCCACTTGTCCTTTATGAATTTTTAGGTAAAAGATGTACAACACCTTAAAATATTTATATCTTTATTCATTTGTTGCAGTTTATATTATTAAAGTTGTATTTCTGATCAAAGATATATGTTGGGGATATTCATGGAAAAAGATTTTACATTGGAACAATATTTGAATTTATTTTATGTACGTAAGTGGTCACAATTTTGAAGCTGGAGGAGTTATTTATGTTATTTGGATTAAAAGAGAAGTGGGTGACATAAAGTTACACGTGTAGAAAAGTTGTTTATATTAAGCAGACGCGTGCGCCCATTTTAGTTTCTATAATCATGTCTCTCTATACTTATTTTTTACTTTAAGCCACTCATTCTGCTAGTTAATCATTATTATAAAATATAAAATATTATCGGTTCAAATTAATTTGTATCTTTGGGTATAAATACTCGTTTCTGTCATCACTTTGATTTCTTGTTCTACTATTTCTTCATCTTATTGATAAAGAAATATCTTTAACAACTAATACTAATGGATAAAGAATTGAACAACTCAAAAAACAAGAGAATTTTACTCTCTTATTAGATTTTTCTCTCAATTACAATTTACAGAAACCTTTACAATGAGGAAAAAACCTTTATTTATATTACCACCCTAGCTATAATCGTAAGTCTATGGATAAATAACACGTGTTTTTATGTCTAAGTGACATTCATATAAGGAAAAAATAATTATAAACATGGAAATACTATATAACTACCTATGATATTATGGTAACATTGAATTGTTTCTAAAGAAGGTCTTCGAAGGCTCATCTCTATTTATTTGACTTGATTTAGAAATTACATACAAGTGATCTTTATGTTATTATTTGCTTCACTCAACTTCTTCTTTATATTAAGGTAGTCCTGACACTTAGGGGATTATACACTTTCGATTCTTCATCTCTCTTACTTAATTCGTCTTGAATATGTATCCAATTTGTTAAATAAACTTCTACATTAGATATTTATATTCAATGATTTCCTTTAGTTAGTTTAGCTTTCATCTTATGATTGTCTTGATATACAAGTCTTCGTAATATATAGTGTAAGTTACTTCAATCAAACTTGAAGTGTTGTGTTTGGCGCATAGGCCATCATCATATATGTATTTCTTTGAGATAGTCATCAATGATATGTAATGTAATCTACTGTTAGAGAAATGATTTTACCTCTAGAAAAAGAATATATACCTAGGAGAATATGACCTTACGAGGGCTCGCTCATAGTTCTTAAGTATAATTTTATAGTTAAGGACTATAATATGATGCAGAGGTTGTGAGACTGTGACAATATCTCCCTTTAGTTCTTAAGTATAATTATATAATTAAAACCTATATGACGGAGTAAGGATCGTATTTGTGTTTGAATTAATACCTTATATCTCTTATATATCCTAAAATATTTACGCGATGCTTATCTCATTAAGGCACATGTTACGCTTTATTCAATTAGATAAAAATTTAAAACTTTTCCTATGTTATCCTTATTTTCAGTGAGCATGAAATCTGATCCCTTCATTTGTTTCTTAATCCATCGTTTCATATTCAAAATTGTTTCCTATATAAAGGCTTAAATATTTCTCTAACTTTTCATCGAGACCTTTGATCTCTATAATCTCTATCTAAAATTTGTATTTTAGAAGTATTTTGCATCTCTATATTTATTATACGTTTAAACATCAAAGTTTTAATGTTAAAAAATCAAACACTGAGAGGTAAAAACTCTTAATCCGTTACACTTGTTATTTTCTTTATTTTATGAGTGGTAGTAAGAGTCCTGAGTCTGCTATATTACTTCATCAAGATTTAATGTTACAAATCATAAGTCAATCTAATTCTCAAAATAATCATAATAGTGGAACCTTTGGTAGCTTGAATTCTAGTTGATGAGTCCGAAATTATTCACCACTCCTCACTGAGAAAACCAGATAGGGGTAATTCGGACAAATGGTGCCCACTGAACTATCTGGACATGACAAAAGTACTAAAACAGACTAAGCTAGGTACTAATCTACTTAAGAACTAATGGGTCTTTAAACTTGACCCAAAAGCCCACGGGTCCATAATTAAGGGTATAAATACCCAACCACTTTCATTAATGAGGGTAATGAACATTTAATACAACCTGGAAGCTTAAATCTCTCACTATAAAAGACCCAAACATTTAATACCTTTAAAATTCTCTAAAACACCTGACAAAATTACCCTCAGTTCAAAATAATCCTCACCAAATTGGCGACCACAGTGGGAGAAGAAGGTGCCTGAATCTAGTATTCAAAACCAGCAAGAAAAAACAGTTCGGATGAATCCGGATGAGTAGGCGGTACCACCACCTTTGGTAGAAGTGGTGGATGAAAATGATGAGTACACGATTGAAAAAAGAGAGAGGTTGAAAGCTGAAATAGAATCCTTGAGAGCTGCTAAAAAAATGGAGTTAGGCTTAAAAGAAAAATCGAAAGTGTCAGCCATTCACCACACTGACAATCCAAGGGAGAATGAACCATCAACAAAGACTTACTTGAGTACTAAAAAGACCCATGTCAGCTCCAAGAAATCTCACCGGTCTAAACCGGTGGAGAGTTGTGAGTCTGAGTCCTCTAGTAGCTTCTCCAATGAGGATGGGCTTCAGGAGTCCCTGTTATCCAGCAGTGATGAGGGCAGATCTAAGAAGAAGAAAAAGTTGGTTAAAAAATATTCAAAAAAGAGGGACAGGCATGGGAGGTTAAAAAGGTATCTGAGAAAAAGGTCGTCTCACAGCCACAACCGTAGCCGGAGGCATGTAGATCAGCTGCTGATGGATCCCTTTGCTTTCCATGATGAGCCAGGTATTTTTGCAACACCTAATAAAGACACTGTCTTTAGTCGTGGTCGAAATTAGAGACAATCTCCATTGTACTCCAAAATACTGTTCGGAAACCTTCCTAAGAGGTTTGATAGTACTAAGATGGAAAAGTATGATGGGAGCAAGGATCCGAAAAATCATCTGGAACAATTTAAAAAAATTATGATGAATTTTGATGATGATGACAAATTGCTCGGTAGAGCCTTCTCTCAATATTTTACGGGGAGTGCTCTGAAATGGTACAATAGCCTACCACAAGGGTGCATCAGAAACTTTGACACGTTTTGGGTGGCCTTCCAGAGTCAGTTTGTTAGAAGTAAGGAGGTGAAGGGAGATGAAGACACTATTATCCATTGTGCCCAAGAGCCAAATGAATCACTAAAAGACTATATAAGTCGGTTTGTGAACACAAAGAATGGGTTAGCTGATTGCTTTGAACAGGTAGCAATAGCTTCTCTGAGACACGGATTAAACCTTGGGAATCTGGCCGATTCGGTAACCAAGAAGAAGGCCATGACGTGGGGTGGTTTACTAAACCAGGTGGGAAAGAAAATCAATATAGATGAAACGAAAAAGACTAGGGGTGCACAGGAAAGTGAGGTCTTCCCCAGCTGCACCAAACCAGAATCAGTCCGGATACAAGGCTAAGGAAGCCGGACAGGGTCCCAACAGGGCCAAGCAGACTCAATCTCACCCAGCTCCAGCTCAGAGCCAGCAGTCTAGAAATAAACAAGGACCTTGGGTCCAACCAGAGTGGTTTGCTGAATTGAAAGAGAATGTAGAAACCATCTATGACAAAAGAAAAGATCGGGTACATTTTAGGAAGCCGACAACGCTTCAATCACCTAGGGAAAGTCGTAATACTTGATTCTGTCAATATCATCATGATATTGGCCATAACATATAATATTGTATCACTTTGAAACAAGAGGTGCGGAATCTGATTGAAAGAGGAAAATTAAGGGCTTATGTCAAGAGAAGAAGTGGGAATATGCGTGATAATGCTCATCAGACTGGCCCAACAAACAATGTAGGGACATCGGCTCCGGACGGGGCCATGGTAATCTTTGAAAGATTTGATGTAGAATCAGAATATTTGGATCCTGATCCAGCTCGGAATAAAATGGGTGTTATAACATAACATACCAAGATAATATATGGGCTCATAAGCTTTTTTGAGTGGCTTACTATATTTGGGGGAGACACAATGAATGCGCCAACTCCTTCTTCAAGGAAGAGGCATGCTCATACTCTGGCTGCTCAGTTAGAGGGAGCCATGTCCTCCTATCAATCCCAAATTCCTTTCCCCTTTATTATTTTTTATGAAGGTGACTTAAAGGACATAGCTGGTCCTCATGAAGATGATGTGGTGATAGGAGCCTCGATTGGGGGCAATGGCATCAGGAAAATTTTGGTTGACACTGGCAGCTCAGCCAACATTCTCTTTTTAAGTTCCTATAAACAGATGAAGAATCTGACAATGATTCAGCGTTCAAACAGGTCCATTGTGGGTTTCACTGGAAGCTCTGCGGACGTGGTCGGGGAGTTTGAGGAAGAGGTTTTGTTGGGCAAGGGACCTTTCAAGAAGATAGTCAGGGTACTTTTCATTGTGGTAGATTGTCCCACGTGTTACAATGCGATCTTGGGAAGATCCTGGCTCTTCAGGATGCATGTTATGGCTTCAACAGTTCACCAATGTTTAAAATATGCTGTTCAAGGACAAGTGGGAGTTGTCCGGAGTAGCCAAAAAATAGCAAGGGAATGTTATGCAACTGTGCTTGCCCCTAAAACTCTGGGGGTAGTCCAGGTAAACGAAGATTAGCAGTTGTTGGGGCCCTCTGGGGGTGAGGGTGAAATTGATGACCCCAGAGAGACCCCTAGTGTTTTGATACCAATTGAAGAAGTTGAAACCCACTCTCTGGTTGAAGGAAAAAATGTCAAAGTTGGATCTAAGATGACACCAGAATTGAAGAATAAAGTGTTGTCCTTTTTGGCAAACCACCAACATGTTTTGCTTGGTGTAATAATGATGTAACCGGAGTACATGCGAGGGTTATATCACACCAACTATCCATCTGGAGAGATGTTGCACCTGTTGTGCAGAGAAGAAGACCTTTCTCTAAAGAAAATGCTGATGTCATAGTTCAAGAGGTTGACCGGCTTACCAAAATGGGGCACATAAAGGAGTCTCAATACCCTTTATGGACAGCCAACCCAGTGTTAGTAAAGAAGAAGAATTGGAAATGGCGCATGTGTATCGACTTTACTTACCTCAATAGGGCTTGGCCAAAGGATCTGTATCCAGTCCCCCTGATAGATCAGCTGGTAGACTCCACATCTGGGAACAAGTTATTGTCCTTCATGGATGCCTTCTCCGGTTGTAATCAGATACAAGTAGATCCGAAGGACCAGGAACACACTACTTTTGTTACAGATCGGGGCCTCCATTGTTACAAGGTGATGCCTTTTGGGTTGAAGAATATTGGGGCTACCTATCAGAGGTTTGTGAATAAAGCGTTTGTAGATCAAATTGGGAGAAATATAGAAGTATATATTGATGATATGATGGTAAAGAGTGTGGAAGAAGAGTTACACTTAGCAGATCTTCAAGAAACTTTTGCCAACCTGGCAAAGGTTAATTTAAAATTAAATCCAGAAAAATGTATCTTTGGAATGCAGTGCGGAAAGTTTCTGGGGTATGTGATAAGTGAGAAAGGGATACAGCATGATCCAGACCAGCTTGATGCCTTATTACAAATGGATCCTCCTCGGAATATTAAAGAAGTGCAAAGGTTGACAGGAAGGTTAGATGATTTAAATCATTTTATCTCAAGGTCTTTGGATAGGTGTGCCCCATTTTTCCAGACTTTAAAGGGTGCTAAAAATTTTAACTGGTCTCCACAGTGCGACCAAGCGTTCCATGAAATAAAAAAGCATTTATCTTCCCCAAAAACTCTCTACAAACCTATTGATGGAGAAACATTGTATATATATTTAGCAGTGTCCGAATGTGCTATAAGTGCGGTGCTAGTAAGAGAGGTGGACAATTATCCTCGTCCGGTGTATTTCATCAGCAAGAGCCTGATGAATACTGAAAAAGGTACTTAAAACTTGAAAAACTAGCACTAGATTTGGTAATTGCTGCCAAAAAAATGAGGCTTTGTTGTCAGTCTCATTCTATTGTCGTCCGGACGTCTTTTCCCTTGAAAAATATCCTTCAGAAGGCAGACATATCAAGCAAATTGACCAAGTGGTCAGTAGAATTGGGTGATTATGATATTGAGTTCCCCCCTCGGACTGCAATCAAAGCTCAATCTGTTGCTGGTTTCCAAGTTGAGTTCCATTCAGACAGAACTACTAAGCAAGTTGCAGAGGAGAAAACTAAGAAGGTATGGGTTGTCCGGACAGATGGTGGATCAAGTACCATGGGTTGTGGTGCCGGGATATGTTTAACTTCTCCGTATGGTGATAAGTTATACCAGGCTATATGTTTTGGTTTTAGGGCTTCTAACAATGAGTCCGAGTATGAAGCTGCTATAGCTGGTCTGAAATTAGCCTTTCCGTGTGGGGCTAAAAGAGTCAGGTTAATGAGTGATTCTCAGCTTCTTATCCATCATGCCCAAGGTCAATCTGAGGCAAAAAAGAAGCAGTTGATTATATACTTGTTCATTCTTAAATAAGTGGCAGCTAACTTCAAAAATGTTAGCTATGAGCACATACCTAGATCAGAGAACACACTAGCAGACTCCTTGGCAACCATAGCATACTCTGAGTCCTACCCATGGATTCATGTGCAAGAATGTTCATCCATACAACCCAATAAGAGCAAGGAAGAGGAAGAAAATTTAAGTATACAAGTGGTTCAACCCAAAGATTGGAGATATCCTCTTCTTTAATACATTTCTGATGGCATTTTGCCTCCGGAGAAAGCCGTGGCAAGGAAAATGAAACATAGGGCTCGTGGTTTTTTAATCATAAGAGACATCCTTTACAAGAAGTCATTTAATAGACCTCTCTTCGGTTGTTTGGGGATCGAGAGTCCCAAATTTTGCTATCTGAACGACATGGCGGTGAAGGATCAACACACTGTGGCTATAGAGCTTTATCCGGAATGGTTTTGTTGGTCGTATACTACTGGCCATCCATAATGGCAGATGCCAATAAATTGGTAAAGAAATGTGACCCATGCCAAAGATATGGTAATGAAATTCATATCCCAGTTGTCCCACTGAAGTCGATTTCTGAGCCAGTACATTTTGCTCGTTGGGGACTGGATTTAGTAGGGCCTCTACCGATGGCATCCGGAGGGTGCAGAATAATTATTGTAGCCATTGATTATTTGTCCAAGTGGATAGAATCAACCCCCTTGGTAGGAACTACTTCAAAAGTTGTTATAAAATTTATCATGTATAACATTTGTTGCAGATTTGGGGTTCCACAAAAGATAACCACAAATAATGGGCCACAATTTGATAACAAGGACATGGAGAGTTTCTGTGCCTCTAGGGGCATTCAACATTGCTTCTCTTCTCCTTTCCACCCATAAGCGAATGATCAAGTTGAAGTGGCAAACAGAACCATTCTGTCCGGTCTCAAAAATAATTTCGAAGGGGCTGCAGGAAAGTGGCCAAGCTATTTACAAGAAGTATTATTGGCGTACCGGACTACTCATGGAGCTGCTACACACGAATCTCCTTTTGCCTTGGTATATACGATGAATTCAATTGCTCCTGTAAAAGCAACTCTTCCATCATACAGAGTCCACAATTTTTCCGAATAGGCTAATGAAGTGGCAATCAGAAGTCCATTGGACTTAATAGAAGAAAAAAGAGTTAAGGCTCATCTTAGAGCCACCCATTATCAAGGCTTGATGAGGAGCAGATTTGCTTCCAAAATTAAAAGAAGAGATTTTTGACCAGGGGACAAAGTGTTGAGTTAAGTCTTCTTGCATACTAAGGAGAAGCAGTTCGGCAAGCTAGCTCCAAACTGGGAAGGGCCCTATAAGGTCTCCAAAAAACTTAAGCCTGGGACATACAGACTTCAAGACAAATATGGAAGAATCTTAAACCACCCTTGGAACACTGAACACCTCCGGTTATATCTGGAATGAAAGTTGTGTAAATATTACTTGTCTAAAGTGCATGTAAATATTATGGGGATACTCTTTCCTACCCTGGTGGCGCGGGGAGGTTTTAATGATGTGTCCGAGTTTTTTCAATAAAATTTGATGCCTTCTTAGAATCTTCTAAGGATCTTTGGCAGATTGGATTGATCTGGTGGAATGATGACCATTTAACATTTGTCATCGGGGATTTTAAACACTCTCATCTTAAATACTTGTAAAATAAATAAGGGCTCTTTAAACATGAGCCATTGAAATTAAGCAAATATGAAACAAAGCAAAAAATTAGCAAAGTAAACCTATCCAGCTAAAATCGGATGATGATATTAAAACACAAAATATGCCTTGGACATCTAATGACTTTGAGTTTAAAGAAAGGCTTAACCGGACTCAAACTGGACGCAGTTACAAAAATGTCTTGGCCATCCAAGGACTTTAGTATTTCATAAGGATAAGAAAAACAAAATAAGAAAATATAGTTAAAACCTCAGGGCTAATTCCCCTTGGATGTTCCTGCATCGTCTTTTTTCTTGGGATTTTTAGATTCGTCACTGGAACTCTCTCCGGTTCCTTCTTCTTCATCAGTAGTGTAATCTATTCTACTACTATATCCATGTCGATCACCTTCTTCCATAGTATGAAACGGGAGGTCCTCATACTCTACATATCTCCATAAATCTCCAAGGGTTCGCTTCAGAAATTTCTGGTGGACAAGAAGTACCATATCAGATTTGACCTCTGAGTCTATCATCTTATTGGTATACGCATCAATCTTGGCCTGTATTGTCTTTTCCTGCTCTTTCACCAAGTCCTCTTTCTTCTTGGTGACCATGGACACAACCTCTTCGAGAGAAGTCTTGTCACCGGACAAGGTTTGGATGCCATCGTCCTTGGTTTTCATGTCTCCCTTCAAGGTGGAAAGATCTCTTTCCAATCCGGAGCATTTGGTTCAGAGCTCTGTGTTAGCTGACTCCGAAGTAACCAGCTTGGTTGCCAGATCTTCTTTGTCCTTTTTTAACTCCTCAAGCTCCTTCTTCAATGCCGCAATACTCTGGTTGACATTAAGGAGGTCAGTGGACAAACTCTCCTTGTCGGTGTTGAGGGTGTTGATGAGGGAAGACCGAATCTTTACTTGCCTCTCCAAATTAAGCATTGGATGAATATGGGCCAACAGAAAGTGAGTCACCGAATCGTTTTCCCCTGAGACAGTGAAAGACTTACCATTAAAAGTCACCATATTGGAGGAGCTTGAGGGAAGGTAGGGGCCAGCAAAGTCATGTTTTTCAAACTCTCCGAAATAAAGGCCAATGTTTTCGAGGCCACTAATGTCTACTCCTTCCAAATATCCTCCGGTACCCTCTCCGGTGTGTAGATCGGTGGGGATTTTTTCTGCCAGGGTGGAGTCAGTTGGATCGGCTGGAGGTAGAGGCTCCGAAGGTCGGAGGACTACTTCATCCTCCAAAGAGACCTTCTTCTTGTTAGTAGTCCTCTCATCGCTGCTAGCTCCTCTCTTTCGATCCTATTTATGAGGCCTTGGTTTATTTGGAGTTCACCTGCCTCCTTAATGGACTCGTCCTCAGCTACTTTAAGCAAATTAGCATCAATACCTCGTTGGAACCACCCTCCTTGGCTCTCCGGAGCAATCTCCTCTGCAGCACCCCGAACAACCTCTACTACAACCTTCATTTTCTTGCCCTTCTTCCCCTTCTTTTTCCTTGGGGCTTTGTCTCTGGAGGGCAAGGCCAATTTACCATCCTTCTCCTCCGTTCTCTTAAGTATAACGGCTAGAGGAGATAGTGTAGTCAACTCCTCCCAAGTGAGATCTCTCCGGCCAGTAGTGTTCCAAAGGTGGGACCTCACCAAGTTGCCTGAGGTAAAGAAATTGTGGAAGGCATTTCCCCAACGGTTAGCAGCCCAGGCATTTAATTTGGCACATGTGGTCCGCCCCTCCTCCGCATAGTCAGAGAACTCCTTCGACAATACTGACATAAAAGAAGAAGTAATTCAGGAATAATTTTTTTGCAAAATGAGAAAGACAAACAATGTAAAATACTTACCTGAGCTTTTCCACATGCTGGTGAGCATATTAAGATTGACACAAGCCTTGATTTTTCTCCCATTCTCCCACGTCCCGCTAATGAAAAGGAACTGGGTCTTCTAGTTTTTCTCTGACTGAAGCAGGTCATCCACCACTTTGAAGTTGTCTCCCATATTGTAGTGGTAGAATGGGATATGATGCTTTTTACAAAGGCTAGCCATTGCAGCAATCTGCTCATTTGGGAGAGGAATACTGGACAACTTTGACGCCATAATACAGGCGAGAAGAGTATACCAAGCATTTGGACTCAGCTGGCTTGGACATAGTTTAATCAGGTGGAAATACCTGACAATTTCTAGATCCAAGGGGAATCTGAGCCCCTAGTTGAATAGTACGGTATAAATGATGATCTCATTGAGCTTGCAGTCCATCGGAGTCTCTGGTGTCACTGGTATCCTCACCTTAACAGATTCAGGGATCCCCCACTTGATTCGGATCCGACCCAACTCAGCAGTGTGAGTATAGACATAATTAATGTTCAGCATGGCCAACAGATACTTCACATTAACCTTGTGAAAACAAGGTCCCATTTTGCCTTCCAGACTCTCCGACAGATCCGGATAGGTCATGCAGAATTTCTCCTTGCCTTTCCCATTTTTGTCATAGGCAGCATCTCTAGTTTTCCCGGAGGCTTCAGTTTCAAATGGAGCCTCTTCGACACTATCCTCCATCAATTCTTCCATCACCGTGGAAGGTTTATCATTCGTTGTAGATGAAAGAGTGCTAGTTTGTCCAGACGGTTGAGCGTCAGTCTCTCTTAAAGGTCTGGTGTCCGGTTGAGGCTCAACTCCGGAGGACTTGGAATGATAAGTGATTCTGGTAGCCTCGGACCCGGAGGGTTTTTCTCTTGGGGATCTAATAGATTCCTCCGATCCGAATGCTTTATCTTTGGCTGCAGACTTGGAGGGCCACGTTTTGGAGGACTTGGGTTGTGAGCCGGTTGCTTAGCCTTTTACCAGGTGCGTTGTCCAACGAGGGTTAGTTTTCTCTGGGGATTTCTCAATGTCTGAACCCATAGAAATAAACGAAGAAGGCTTCCTAACACTCGATATTGCTTTCTCTTGTGCGGTAGAAGGATGAGACTCAAGAACCGAGGAGCCTGACGGGATTGGTGAGAGGTTTGGTTGGAATAAACGTCTAGGTTTTGTGTTTTTGGCAGAGGATGATCCTTGATTAGCTTCTAAGGATGGTGAATCAGGTTTATTGCTTGGAGAGACTAGAAGGCCAGCATCAATACGTCTCTCACGCTCAACGTTTTGCGCTTTTTCTAATTCAGAAAGATTTAGCCAACCACCTTTCACGAGAGCGTTTCTCGCTGTGAACATAAAACTAACCAAGAGAAGTTTTGAAAGAAAAGGTAAAAAACTATGAGAAGAAATTGCAAAGTGATGAAGATGGTGAAACAGTAAAGGAAAATAATTTATACTAGTGAGGCAAAAAAGTTACTGATGCCTAGGAGAAAACGAAAAGACTTAGGTAATGATTGAAGGTGGTGCTGACGTAAGAAACATTAAATGTAGGAGTTGCTTTTTGGGCTTAGTGGGAGCGCCGTTCTAGGAAGAAAACGACTGGTAGAATGAATCAAAGTGCGACACGTGTCCCACGATCCAGAGAAAAACTCTTGGAATTCTGAGAAGGACTAAGTCCGGATAAACCTTGAACTGAATACATGAGCGATCCGGAAAATGTTGTCGTTGGCTAAATGAGTTTTTTAGTCCTGCCAAAGATCTTTGACAAAACCTAAAAAATGGGCTACTGATGAGTCCGGAATTATTCACCAATACTCACTGAGAAAACCAGACAGGGGTAATTCAGACAATAGGTACCCACTGAACTATCTAGGCAAGACAAAAGTACTAAAACACTAAACACCTTTTGACTAAGCTAGGTGCTAATCTACTTAAGAACTAATGGGTCTTTAAACTCGAACCTGTTTTACAACTTGACCCGAAAGCCCATGGGTCCATAATTAAGGGTATAAATACGCAACCACTTTCATTAATGAGGGTAATGAACATTTAATACAACCATGCAGCTTAAATCTCTCACTACAAAACACCCAAACGTTTAATACCTTTAAAATTCTCTAAAACACCTGACGAAATTACCCTCAGTTCAAAATAATCCTCACCACTAGTGATGATAGTTCATCTGACAACGATTATGATACTGAATTTATAAATTGAAGAAAAAATAGTATTTTGGGTTTGTCTAAAAAGTTGGCACTTCAAGAAAAATTTAAAGATGCAACTCTTTTAGAAGTTTCCAATACAAACACTGCTTCGCCATTTAGCCAACCTATCAATGAATGCCCTATATAATTAACGTTCATTTGTTGAAGATGCCTATTTTTTAGATATCATTTCTCTTCATTACCCAACCATATCATTTATCCTAATGATCTTGAAGAACACGAACTTCATTATAACTGAGATATTCCTGATTCTGTTAGTATTAGGCTTCCTGGCAGAGGATAACTTACTTATCATCGGAAATATGACTATGTATATTTTTATGATATTTTAAATTGGGGTCTTTGATTGCCACTCTTCCCCTTATTATTGAACTATTCAAATACGCATTGACAAATTAGTTCAGATGATTGGAAGAATATGATTAATGTTATGTTAGTCTGAAAAATCCTTACGATTCCAATAAGTATAGAAAACATATTGTTTCATTGGAAGATTTATAAATCCAAAACTAGCCATTTCTACTCTCTTACTCTATGTCGTTTTGAGTGGGTCGTCAAGCTTCCTAATTCAAATCACGTCTGAAAATCAAAATTATTTTGTGTGTTTGTCGTTCGAGGAGTCACATCAAGAAAGTGGTCAAATTTAAAGACATGGGATGAAAACATGTAAGATAGTGAGTAATATTTTAATAATTGTCAAAAGCTTCGTACGAATGTTGGAAAGAAGATCATCACTTGTTTACAAAATATTAATTTTGTTCTATATGGCCTATGGTTATTAAAAGGTTTTGAAATGCCTGCTCAAAGAAATATTCAGATCCAAAAAGTTTGGACTAAAGCAAATGAAGATGATATTAGGAATGCTTTATATGAACAAATTTATGTTGTAGACCTTGTTGGACTAACTATTAATGTTCCTCACTAAAAACAAAATAAGAAGCGCAAAATCAACAAAAACAAGGTTACCTTAAAAAATAAAGTGAGGCATTCTTTCAAAGAAAAAAGGCTCCTCCTAAGCTATCTCCAATACAAAAGCTACATCTCCTATTACCATTAAATCTGCCTCTACCAATGCTTTTGTAAAAAATACTCCTAAAATAAAATTGATCAACTCTGAAAGAAGATTTCCTACTATACTAGTTATACAAAATGATCCTCTATCTATCTTTTTTAATATCTTATCATAAAAAAATATGGCAAAGTCATCATCATCCTTAATCCATAATCTTTCCTCAATTGTTTACTTGTCTTCTATCCATCCGGTCCTAAGCATCTCTCTCGAATATGCTTCAGTTCCATGCTGCAATTTGCTTGGAGATAATTTTATTCTTATTAATACAAACGTATATAAATTCTATTTATCCATACTCATAAGAGATGCTTAAAGATGTAAGCAAGATTATGGGTGTTTTATTAGCAAATAAAGTTTCTTAGGAGAAATTGATGATTATGTAATAGAAATGACCAATTTTATAACAAACAATAGACTTAAGGATATGACCGCAATTAGTAAAATGTTAGACTTGTAGGACCTACTATTTGTACTATAAAAGCACCACCATACTCTTGAAAATGGTGATTGATTAATGATTGAGCAATAATTACTTTTACTTCCTCTATCTAAAAATACGTCTTTTCTCTCTATCTTTAAAATATTGACTAAGTAATCTTAATAACACATTTAGTCCTCTAAACATTATTTTACTAAAAAACCTCCTCCAAATATTTTTGGAACGATCATTAGCGCCGTCTGTGAGAACGAATGTACCGAGAATCATCTTCCAAAACCTATCTGAAATTTTGAAAGAAATAGTGATGGAAATCCGAGGATATTTAGACATGAATAATAACTTAGTAATTGTAAAAGAGTTCGAAGTAAACCCTGCGGAAAATAATATGGAAATCAATAAAAAAACATGATGATCAACATTCTGGTGAAATTTTAGAAGAATCTATGTTGGTTGCTCGAAAAAATGAGTTATTGGAAGAAATCGAAAAGTTGAATTCTGAAAGAGGCACATCGATAGCTTCTAAGAAAATTTGGTCTGAAGTCTGAAGAGAAAATGAGACTGAGAAAGATGAACCAGACCACTACCATCAGATCAGTAAGAAGGACATGTACCGAAGTCATCATCGCTATTCTCCAAGGAAAAAGTTAAAACCAAGGTACAAGTATGAGTCATCTGAGTCAAGTGATTATTGACTCTATGACTCTAGTGAATCTTCTTCAGAAAGAGATTATCGCAGAAAGAAGGATATCAGAAAGAAATATTCGAAAATACATAGAAAATAGTATCGGTCAAGTCATCGTACTAAATATTTGAAAGGGAAAGATCATGCTTCCGATGATCATATTAAGAAAGATAACGCTGTGAATGTTCAAAATCAATTAGGAAGTCAAAATTTTGAATATCATGTATGTAATCAATATACAGCTCCTTCTGAGAAAGGTCTCTATGCGATGGCTCACGAGGGCCCAAGAGCTAATGTTTATCGAGCGGGTTATAATTGAAGGTCTTCTCATTTGTCTGCAGAGATACTTTCTGGAAATGTTCTAAAGAATTTTGACATTTCTAAGATGGACAAATTTGACGAAACACAATTTCCTGGCAGTCATATTGAACAATTTAATATTTTCATGATTAATTTTGATGATGATGATAAACTGTTGTGCATGGTTTTTTCTCAAAATTTTAAGGGAGTTGCTTCAAAATGGTATAATCGACTGTCAGGGGGTTATATCAAAAAAATTGATATGTTATGGAATGTTTTTCGATAATATTTTTTGGGGAGCAAGAAATTTCGTACTAATGGAGACACCATAATATATTGCAGACAAAAGGTTGGAGAAAGTCTGAAAAATTATACCAATCGTTTTGTTAAGTAAAAAATTGATATGGAGTATTGTAAAGATTTTGTGTCTTTAGCAGTATATCGAATGAGACTTCTCCCCATAATATTAAAAGACACTGTGGTTGAAAGTCAGACAATAACATTTGGGGCTCTTATTGATCAAGTCGAAAAAAAGATTAGTAGAAGAAACACAAGCATCAGAAATAGGATCTAGTGATCAATTGGAGCAGAATAAGTTTCAAAGATCTCTTTCTACTATTCAACCAACTCAAATTAATGTACAACCAAAAGGAGCGAACCAATATCCTCTGAGGCCCAAGGTAAATAAGCAAACGTATAGTACACAGGAAGTGGCTAGGCCAATATCTAACAAGTGGACCCGACTAAAGTATTTTTCAGATCTCACTAAGTGTGTGTGGCTACTATATTTGATAAAACTCGTGGTCATGTACAATTTCAAAAACATTTCCCAATTCAAAATCTGACACAAAAGAGTGTATTGATTTAAAGAAAGAAATTCAGGCGTTAATTGAAAATGGAAAATTGATATATTTTGTAAAGAAGCACTCCCACAAAAATCCGACGGTTAAAGAAAAATCAAAAGAAGAAGAAATTGCGTTGGTTATTTCCTAAGAGATCGATTATTTTGATATTGCGACATAATGCTTAGATCCAAAAGAAGGGAGAAATGATAATATCATGGTGGACGAAATCGTCCCAAGAAAAAAAGTTAGTGATTTCTGTGCTTATTTTGAATCTTTAGCATTTTTTGGGGATGATATTGTTGCAGGAAATTTGAACAGTTCCCGAAAAAGACATATAATCAATTTGACTACTCAGTTTGAAGTGGGTGCCTTGGCACATTAGTATGAAGTTCCCTCCCCAATAATCTTTTTCGAGACCGATGATATGTGAAATATATCAGGCCCACATGAAGATGCAGTAGTAATTGCAATAGGGATAGTTGGTGATCATGTGCAAAAGGGTTTCAACTGATACATGAAGTTCTGCCAACATTTTTTTATGAGCATTTATAAGAAAATTGTTGATCCGCCCGTTATCCGACGATCTGATAGAACTATCGTGGGGTTTACTGGGGTGACTGCTGAAGTGGTTGGAGAATTTGAAAGTATGGTTGAGTTAGGTCGGGGACCTTTCATAAAAGAGGTTGAAATTTTATTTATCATCGTAGATGCACCTACATCTTACAATGTTATTTTTGGTAGGTCGTGGTTCTCAAAGATGCATGTTGTTATCTCTACAATACATAAATATCTAAAGTATGTCGTGGGGAATAATATTGGAACAATCAAAAGTACCCAAAAATGGTTAGAGAATGTTACCGAATGACTTTATCTTTTAAGAAAATTCGAGGGAATGAGTTAGAAAAACCATAACAGCTAGCGAGTACTTCCTCGTAACCAACCCCTTTTGATGATCCAAGAGAGTCTCCTAGTTTATTGGTTCCTGATGAAGATTATGAGGATCATATATATCCGGGAGGAAAAGTGTTGAAGATTGGAACAAAGTTGTCTCCAGATTTAAAATAAAGGTTGATTGAATTTTTATCCTTGAAATTGGACATGTTTTCTTGGTGTTCTGAAGACGTAACTGGTGTTCCCACGGAAGTTATTTTTCATAAGTTTTCAATCAAGAACAATGTAAGACAAATAATTCAGAAAAGGAGACCTTTCTCCCATGAAAAATATGAGGCGATAATAGCAGAGGTAGAACATTTAACTAGAAGTTGGACATATTCGAGAGTCTTGTTATCCTTTGTGGGCTGCAAATCCGATTTTAGTAAAAAAGAAGAACGACAAATGGTGAATATGTGTAGAATTTAATGGTTTGAATAGAGCTTGCTCAAAAGATCCTTTTCGAATCCCACAGATTGATCAACTAGTAGATTTAATATCAGAGTACCGATTGCTTTCTTTCATAGATGCTTATGCAGGGTATAATCAGATCAAGATGGATTCGAGGGATAAAGAGAACACTTTGTTTATCATTAAAGGGGTTTGCACTGCTATAAAGTAATGCCATTTTGGATGAAAAATGCAGGGAAACTTATCAGCGTCTAGTGAACAAAACCTTCAAGTTACAATTTGGGAGAAACGTTGAAGTATATATTGATGATATGCTGGTTAAAAGTTTGAATGATGAAAATCATTTTGGTGATTTAGAGGAAACCTTTATCAACTTGAAAAGGGTGAATTTAAAATTAAATCCAAAGAAGTGCACATTTGAGGTCCGATCAGGAAAGTTCCTTGGATATATAGTAAGTGAGAAAGGGATTGAAGTTGATCCAGTACAGTTAAAATCCCTTACATCTATGACTCATCCTCATGATATTAAGGAAGTTCAATTATTAACAGGAAGATTGGTAGCACTAAACAGATTTATATCTCGTTCTTTGGATAAATGCGCTCCTTTTTTCCAAGTATTAAGACATGCAAATTGTTTCAGTTGGACAAAAGAATGTTCAGAGGCCTTCCACCGGATTAAAAAGTACCTTTCTTCACCATAAATTCTTACTAAACCTTTTCCAGGAGAGAGATTGTCTCAGATTATGTCGTAAGTGCTGTGCTAGTTCGAGAAGAAGATAACGTCCCAAAGCCTGTGTATTACATTAGTAAAAATTTATTAGATGCAGAAAAACAATGTTTGAATTTGGAAAAGTTGGCTCTTGCGTTGGTAATTGCTGGTCGAAAAATGAGGCCATATTTCCAAGCTCACTCTATTACGGTACGAACGTCTTTTCCATTAAAAACTATGCTTCAAAGAACTGATATCTTGGGTCGAATGACTAAACGGTCGGTTGAGTTAGAGGATCTTGATATTGAGTTCGAACCAATAAATGCAATTAAAGCTCAGGACCTTACAAATTTTTTAGTGGAGTTTCATTCTGGAGCGGTCGGATATGGATGTCGATAAGGATAATTTTGAGGATGAATGGATAATTTGAAAGAATAAAGGATCGAGCATGTCAAGAAATGGGGTTGGGATACAATTGGTTTCTTCAGAATGAATAGAAATGTTTCAAGCCATTCGATTTGGGTTCGAAACAACAAATAATGAAGCAGAATATGAAGTAACTTTAATAGGGGTTTAGGCTTGCACAAATTTGTGGGGATAAAGAAGTTAAGTTAATCAGTGACTCATAGCTCCTCACTAATCAGGAATCTTGATAATTCGAGGATCAAAAGGATCATCTAGTAAAGTACTTGAAAGCGCTAAAATGCATATCTTTAAACTTAAAAAAAAGCTACGAACATGTTTGAAGAGAATAAAATTCTATGGAAGATTCTTTGGCCACTGTTCCATATTCTGAGAAATACTTGTGGATTATTACGTTAGAAAATCCATCAGTTATTAAAAATTCCGAGCAGATAATTGTGATTATTGATTAAGACATTTAAGTATACATTTGTGAAAGTAAAGATTGGAGGCAAAACATAATTAAGTTTTTAAACAACAATGAGTTACCTATTGACAAGTCATTATACTTGGGGGCGTCTTGTATAAGAAATCTTTTAGTAGATGTTTGATCCGATCTTTGGGTAAAACTGAATCACAAATGATATTATCAGAGCTTCATGATGGAGAAAGGTCTACACATTTTGGGTATAAATCATTAATTAGTAGAGTATTTTTGGCATGATATTATTGGCCCAGATATCGTTCGATGCAAAATAGTTGGTTAAATAATGCGATACATGTCAAAGCTTTGCTAATATAATTCATAAACCAGGAGTTCCCCTTGAAATTATATCAGAGGCATTGCCGTTTGACCGATGGGGTATTGATCTTGTGGGTCCTCTTCCAATGGCTTCCGAAGGGAGACATACGATAATCGTGACGGTAGATTACTTTTCTAAATGGGTGGAGATAGAACCATTAGTAGGGACAAAAGACAAAGATGTAATCAGATTTATTACTTCGAATATTTGTTGTTGTTTTGAGGTCTTATGAAAATCGGTACATATAATGGGCCTCAATTCGACAACAAAGATTTGATTTTTTTTTTGTAATTCTCGAGGGATACAACAATGTTTTTCAGCTCCTTTCCACCCACAAAAAAATGGGCAAGTGGAAGTTACTAATCAATAATTCTTGATGGGTTGAAGAAAAATCTGAAAAGAAAAGTAGGAAAGTGGAGTGATTATTTTCAAGAAGTTCTTTGGGCATACCGTTCAACTCCTCGGACATCAACGTCAGAATCCCCGTTTGTATTAATATATGTGATGGATGTTATGGTACCATATGAAGTTGTTTTTCCATCCTATCGAGTCACGACATATTCTGAAGAGCCAAATAATATTAGCAGAGCAGTGGAGCTGGATTTGATTGAAGAAAAGAGAAGGCGAACGCAAATTAAATTGTTACATATCAAACCCTAATAAGAAGCAGATACGCTTCCAAAGTAAAACGAAGGGAATTTAAGGTGGGTGATAAAGTGTTAAGGAATATTTTTCTTCACACTAGGGAAAAACTCCTCGGAAAATTGGTACCTAATTAGGAAGGCCCATATGAGATAACAAAAAAAAATGAAGCTGGGAACATATCGGATAAAAGACAGAGAAGGAAGAAAGCTCAAGCATCCTTGAAATATAGAGCATCGTAAATTGTATGTAGAATGAGTGTAAAAATACATGTTACTTTTTGTAAAACATCGGTGTCACACACTTTCCTACCCTGATAGGCACATGAAGGTTTTAACGAGGTGTCGTTTTAGCCGATTTATAAATATACAAGTTTTTGCCTTTAAAATTCTAATGCTGGAACTAGAAGGTCTTCCAACGAAAGTTGGTCTACAAATATTAAATTTTGGGCCTAAGAGATCTTCCAAGGAAAGTTGGTCTACAACTATTAAATTTTAGGCCTAAAAGTTCTTACAACAAAAGTTAGTCTAAAACTATTAAATTTTGAGCCTGAGAGGTCTTCCAACGAAAGTTGGTCTACAACTATTACATTTCCTAATGAAAGTTGGGTTCAACTATTAAAATTTTGTACCAATAAGGTTTTCCAAAAAAGTTGGTATGAATTATTCGAAGCATTGTGAAAGCATAAGCAAAAGATAATGTTACATGAATTAATAAAACTTTTACGAAAATACCTCGAAGTTTAAGAGGACTTTCCTAAAAATGCCTCGAAGTTCAAGATGACTTTTATAAAAAATGCCTCAAAATTTAAAAGGCCTTTTATGATTTTCTTTACTTTGAAGATTCAGAAAAGTCAATATCTTCGGATTCTGACTCTTTGCTTTAAATTTCACCAAGAATATCCCACGAGGACAAAATTTGGCAGCGACATGTTCCCAAAAACTTCCCAGGTTAAGATCAGGATATTGTTCATGAATTTCTTAAATCAGCACACACCTAACAGTTGCATCCCTCGAATTGAATTTTTCAACACACTTTGCAGCATAGCTTTCCACAACATTGTAACTCTATTTTTTAACATTGGCTAAAATGAGTTATTTCTCTTTTACGATTCTTTCAAAATATTTGAAGCACTTATTGAAACCATCTGTGGCTAAGACGTTTGATTCCTTGTAAGTTGCAATGAGCCTTTATTTAGCGTCGTTCTGTTCTGCGTAAATATCATTTTCTTCTTGACAACATTTTTTGAGGATCCAGACATAATGTTCAGATGTAACGAGTTTTCGAAGATTGCATCAGCTTGTTGTTCATAGGTTGGATGTTATTGTTTGAGCTCTTTGATAACTGATTTAACCTTGGAGAGTTCATATTCTTAATATCTCTTCCGGTCTTTGAGATACAACATTTGTTTCCCAATAGAGACATAGGAATAAATAACTCTTCGAAGACAAAGAGAGAACTCATCTTCCAAAGGAATTTAAAAGGAGTTGGATGAGAATCCCTCTTCAAAAGTACTTAGTGGTGAGGAGTTAGCTGGTTGAATATTTTCTTGAAGCTCTGAAAAATTCATGTTAGCCATTAGAAGTGGATTAAGTTGAGGCCCAAGGGTCACTTTTTCTGGGGAAGTGTTGACTTGATCATTTTTTCTGGTTTCTGGGGAGCTAATGTCACCAGAAGCTTTTGGGATGTCCTCAGAGATAGTCTTCAATTTTCTTTGGTACTTTATCTTGGGAGAAGTCTGAATGGGAAGCTTCTTTTTCGAAGGGGTAGAAAATGTTTTGAATTTATCAGCATTCATTGCCTTTGAGCTCTTCACTGTGCCCATTTCTTTTTGTGCTTTCTCAGAAGCTTCTTCCATTTCTGAAGGGATATCTGATTCCTCATCAAGATGACTTTTAACCCCGTCTCTTGTTGGAAGAAAAAGGATCAAGTCTTTCTCGTCTAATAAGGGATCACGCCTTGTTGCGAGGAGGGGGGGGGGGGGGAACCATGAGTTCTTCTATTGATAGCCTTTCTGATGGAATAAACCTCCACATTCGGATTTTAGCGAGATTCTTGGGGATAAAACAAAGTCAAAATTTATTAAGCCAAGCAGTCTTGGCCCACAGACCCAATTCGTAAAGAAAACATCTTTTGTGCGAGGGACGAAGTCAGTGTAAGGCTTGGATATACCACCAATTACTGTTTATATATAAAAGAAGTATAAGAACTAGTAAAGAAAAACAAACAAATGTTTTGAAGTACAATTGAAAGAAAGTCATACATTTGTTTTCCATATAAGTGAAATTTTGTGAGAGTTACTAGTAGTGGCCTCAAATCCTGTCTCCTAAAGCCTCGAGAAAAAAAGGAAGCGTTGTTTCCATTTTCTATCCTCTTCAAGCAGATTTTGAACTAACTTCTGATCACGTCCGAAGGCAAGATGGTATAATGGGAAATATGGATTATTTGTCAAACCAGAAAGGCTAGTCAATTCCTCTAATGAAAAAGGGATCCCCGAAATCCTGAAGGCCATGATGCAGGCCATAAAGGTGAACCACATATTAGGACCGACATGGGTAGGACATAGGTCAATTTTAGAAAATTATTCTACGAAAAAGGGTTTAGTGGATAACAGAGTCCTCAATTCATTACCTCAGTATATACTATTAATTCATTGTCCTTAACTAATAGTGGAGTTTCTCTGATAGTGGAGAAGTGAATAGAGATTGAGGAAGGAATCCCACATCGAAGTCTTAACAATTCTTCATCGGACAGATCGAAGTATATATATTGGATTTTATGTAAAGCAAATAAGTTCTTGTTTTTTACATCTTTGAGATTCTTTCCCACTAAGGAATTGATTTCCGAGGGCAATGGGATATGCTCATTTGATTTATTCTTTTTCTTTGGGGAAGAGTTATTGTCCCCAATTAAAGAGTCATCATCCTTGGATGTACTTTCAAGGAGACCCACAATAGTAATGTTTTCCTTAACGGTTTGAGGAACAACATAATATGATGCTTCTTCAGGAATATTTTCAGTAGTAGCTTTCTCTTCAGAGATTGGAGAAGTAGTAGCAGTTAGATTCCTCTCGGTAATAGGAGTTTCTTTCCCTCCATAAATTATTTGGCATTTTTCCTCTACTCTTGGAAAATTGATTTCCTAGAATGGCCTCAAGAGGTTGATTTGTCATCCGAGCGACATCGACTCTTGTTAGTTTTTGTGGGGGTATTTCAGGTGTTGGCCTTAGAGTTCCTTGAGATGCGACAGCTGGCGTCGAAGAAATTTCCGAAGAAGATTCTTTAGAGGGTTTGAAATGCTTGTGTTTGTTGTCTTTATGGTGCATTTTTCTGTTCGAAGAAGATCCCTTTGAGTGTTTATTCTTTTCCAATAATTCTGGAGTCACTCTTGTAAATAGGTAAACAAGAATGACTGGAGGACTGAGAGCAAATATTCGAGGGTATAATAGTAGTTGAGTTTTTCGGGGGAGGCCAAGTACCGTAATAGAAAACTTCTGGGGGTTGGGGCTCAGGTGCGAAGTAGAAACCTGCAGCTCTTCCTTCTTTGAATTTTTGGCTAACAGTCAACCACTATGGTATACAAATATTTTTTTGGCGTAAACTACCCTCTCTAGACTAATTTTTATAGAGATTTGTCTCTCTAAAAGTGTTGAGAAAATATGTGATAAGCTAAAGATATTTATAGGTGAATAATGGGGCTGAAAATGTCGAAGCCCAAGAAGCTGATGAGTTGTCTGCCTAAGCTAAACTGTCTAAAATAGGACTAATGAGTACCTCGAGAGGTGTCACGCTGCCCCTAGACTAGATCGTGTTAAAAAGAAAATCACACAAAGGATTTTTCAATCGACATTTGTCAAGAGAGAAGAGTTTTCATTGGTAGTGTCAGAAAAAATTGTGACGTCACAAGTGTAAAAAATTGAGAAATGTTTGGGATGGATATCGAAAGTGTCTGATTAAAATTCTAGGGAAACTGATTGATTTAAAATTCGAGGGGCATATAATGATTTCAAAGATCTGGGGAAGAATTGTTATGAACAAAAAGGTTTATAAGGACAAAATCTTTCTAGCTATGAAGTTAGCCAAAATCCGATGATGAAGCAACAAGCAAAATACGACGAAGTTAAAAGTGATTATACAACAGTCCTTGTTAAACATTTTCACAAGGACTGGGGGCTACTAATACGAGAAGATTAACGATGTAAAAAATATTAGGGGTTTTTTATTAACAAAGAAGGTTTCTTAGGAAAAATTGATGATTATGTGATGGAAAAGGACCGATTTATAACAAACAATAGACTTAAGGATAGGACTACAATTAGCAAAATATTAGACTTGTGGGACCTACTATTTGTACAATAAAAGCACCACCCTATTCTTGAAAATGGTGATTGATTAATGATTGAACAATTATTACTTTTACTTTTTCTCTCTAAAAATACATATTTCTCTCTCTAAAATATTGATTAAGTAATCCGAATAACACATTTAATCCTCTAAATATTATTCTACTAAAAAACCTCCTCCAAAGATATCTGAAACGATCACATACTACAAAAATATACTTTGTTAATTACGCAGTTACTACTACTTTATCTTCTTGGTCAATAATATCATATCTTATTTTGATATAAAGCCCTTGAATACTCTAGTCAACTGTACGGATACTTTTGGAGACAATATATTCACTTTGAAGAATCAGATTGATAAAGAAAAAAATATATGACGATTTAAAGATGAAGCATGATCAAATGAGGTTATAAAATTCTAAATTGAAGATATTTTTTAAGGATGGAGTATATGAAAACAAAGATAACTAATCTTAAAAAAAAGTTAAGAATGTTGATAAAAAGAGAGACAGTGCAGATTCAAATGCGCGGTTAAAATACTCAGAGTCTAATAATATTTTAGGCATTAAATACAATAAATAACTAATAATGTGAATATGGAAGTACAACCCTGATATTCATTTATGTCCCATACGAAAGTTTATCCCTAAAGAAAACTCGCATCATCAGATTTAAGATAATATGTGATTTCGAGGATATTGCGTCAGAAGAAGACGATGAGATAACTAAGGATGAACAAGATAATGATCCAATCGACGAGGATGGTGAAAGAGAAATTGTCGAGGATGATTCTAATACAACCGCATAAGATGGTGAAATAAAAAAAACTTTTAGTGATCATACTCTTTGAAAAATTAAACTACATAAGATACATTGAAATAAATTATCCCTTAATGAAGAGATTTATTTTGTATTCATTATTTCGTGAACACTATTATCTTGACGAGCTTGAATATCCTTCTAAGTTTTGAGAATGTTTGTCACATGGTGTCTGATTTATTTTATTGTTTTATCGTCGTATTTTAATTTTGATTTTTGTATGTTTCTCGAATTTTAAACTATGATTTTGAAGTTAGATTTCTATCTTGTATTGATTTGAATTATTAGTTTTTTTCATTTTTTTCATTTTTGTATGTTAAATAATGGATATTCATGAGACCGTCAAATAAATTTATCATTCTTTTTTTCTTTCTCTTTTATTATTTTGCTTGGTTAGTCAAATATTGTAAAGTTGTTCATATAATAACATTCTTTAGTTCGTAAATATATATTGAGGTATGTTTGATTGAGCCATAATAATTACAAGTGCATGCCATAATATGGGAGAGTACATGGCATTTGAAGTTTGGCTTACTATCATATTCACGTTGAACATAACTGACATGCTACCGTATGAGCAATTGCATACCCCATGTGGCGTGGTGTATAGTCATTTTCTCATTTTTGATACAATGGTCTGGTCACAGCATGGGTAACTATGTGCCTCATAGGATGTGGCTTATCGTCATGTTTACTTATATATCGTATTATTATTTTAAAACGCTATTGGCTTTTAATCATCTTTTAAAAAACTAGTCCGTATGTTTTTATGACAAAGTTGTCATGCTAATTAATTAATTGATATGTCAAGATCGTCAAATTTATTATAGGACTGTTTACATATTTTCTTTTCAATTCATCATTTAAACATTATTCCAGCATTCAACAAGAGTATAAACAATAATCCAAAAATCTATTAAAATAACAAATATATTGATTTTATATTTCATCCATAAAACATGGCTCGTAACTATGTTTATTTACGTACCCTCTTATTATCTTAAAAATGAGCTTTATTTCTAGTATGCTTAATATTAAAGTTGTTATGTCGAAAAATTTACTAATGTGCCAATGTCGTAAATCTTTCCAGTACTGTTTTACTTTTTACTTTGTAAAAGTCAACAAGTATTTGTACGCTCCAAAAAGTTGTTTAAATGATAAAACAAATCGTATTGATAATGGTAATTATAGTGTCATGGTCATTATAGTGTCTCATTAAAAAACAATCCATCAGCGCCACTAGGAGGAAAAAAGAGTACACTCCCCAAGTCTACAATAAAGAATTGTATAATTTTAAATGTTCAATAGTTCAAATATGTTTAACATGTTAGCCTATAAATCAACTAGTTTGTATATTCCATGATTTTCTCCCACCAAAAAACTTCTGATCAATCCTTTATAAAACTATTTCAGAATCAACAAAGTTTCATCTTTATACAACATCCCGTCAAGTACAATAAATTTTGATGCTTTAATTTTTAAACCTTGTACCGTAGCCTTAACTTGAGGCTAAACTTAATCTTTGGGAAATAAAATGTATTCTCGACGCCAATTAGTATAAAGAACCACATACATCACTTTCAAGTATTATTTGGTAACTTTAATTAATGAATTTTCTTGAAGTATAACCATATTATTTCCTTCCAACAAAAACAAACCATGTTAGTAGATCACATTTATATTGTTTAGACGAGGTGTTTGTTTGTTCAAAAATAAAATTTTCAAATATCCATTCTAGTTGCTTAACTAATTTCAAGTACTTTTTCATATTGTCTTATTTTATGTCAAATATTTCTTAGAATTTGGCTAACTAATTTTTATTTATGCGTAAACTTTCTCGTACTCTAGTTTATTATTTATGGTTTCAAAATCGAATTTGATTGCTTGTTTAATTTCCTCCTCGGAAGGCCCACAACCATTCAAACTATATGCTCCATCATTCTGTACTAAATATGGCATTATTTTCCTTGTTGTTGTAACTAAACGAAGAGCCATTTTTTTTGAATTCAAATACTTTGCTTTATCATCCACTAAACTCTCACATACGTATTAAACAAGTCTTTGAATTTTATTATCTTCATGAACCAACATTGAACTTATCGTCTAAGTTGATACTAATAGATGTAAAAACAACCTTTCATTTTTTATATATGTAAACAAAATATTAATATAGACAAAATACTCTTTACTTGAAAATTCTTTTCACAGTCATCATTCCAATCGGTTGCTTTTTTTGAAATTTTAAAAAATTCATAACTTTATTTGAAGATTTGTATATGAATCGTGATAAGACAACTGGATGGCCAGTTAACCTTTACAGTTCTTTGATTGGCTTGGGTGAGGCCATGCTTAAAACTTCTTTTATTTGTGCGAGGTCAACTTCGATACCTTTTTCTAATAAGATATCCAAGAAATTTACCAGTTCATACACCAAAATAATATTTCGGTGGTGATTCTACTTTAAATTGAATTTTCTTAAAATGTCAAATTTCTCATTCAAGACTTTAATCCTATCATCAAACCTACACTTATTTTTTCATCAAATGTCTCAATTATATAAACTATTTTCATAGGATCGTCAACCTCTTATTCGCTAGATCCAACTAAAGGTTTATTAGATTTAATTGGCATATCACTATTTGATGAGGTCTATGATTTATATGCGTTTATGTTTCTTAGATATAATGCAATAGAATAAATTTTTTTAGATACTCTTTGACTCCCTCCAACTACTCTAATGCTCTTTCGAATAAAATACTTCACCCATTGATGGTAAGATGATGCCGGTATATCCATTCTGTGTAATAAAACTATGTAGAGTAATATTATATAAACACAGTGTATCAACTATCACAAACAAGGTTTTCACCATTGTCTTTGTATTTTCGTGCCCTATAAAAACTGAGAGTTTACCTCTCTTACATAATTAGTTTGTCATCTGGCAAAACTTATCAAATTATATTATATTTTTCTATATGAACCCAATCATTTTATAATAACCACTTTTAAAAATAACATTTACTAAACTGCCTATGTCAACCATTACTTTTCTCATGATTACACCAACAATCTTAACTATTATCAACATGACATCTTCATGATAAGTAACCAATCCTCTTAAATTGTCATCAGTAAAATTAAAGCATAGATACATATGTCTATTAAAGTACATGGTCCATTTATCGATAAGATAAATCTCATTATCTTCCTCGAATAACTAGTAGTCCTTTCTAAAGTGTCCCCTCAAATAACGGTACCTATAATTTGCTTCCATTCTTCTTGAATTCTATGATTTCAACTTCTTCTCTATTTACTTCTTATTTTCTTGATGAAATCAGTCAAATCACCATTATAAACTAGTATTTGAATCTCATCATTTTGTTGAAAAGAATCTATTGTAGCATGTAAGTGATCATGGTGAAAAGCATAATGAAATACTTGGGATCTTTCATTATTCAGAGTTAACATATTTATCTCATGTATTATAAAAATAATCGCAATCGATGCATTCGAATGAGTAAATCATTTGTTTAAATTTTCATAAAATGAATACATAAGTTTACTTAAGACATTGATGACCTCTTTGGATCTTTGGCATTCACCTCGTTTTATATCAGAAACACAACTTCTTTCATCAAAAGATTTATTTAAAATGACATCTCATATCTTGGGGTATTTACATTAATAAATGTGTAAGATATTTTTAACAAGTTTCATGTACTATTCACTGGATATTTTATCAAATCTTAAAGTAATTTACTATATGGTGGAAGATATGTCTTAAAATATGCCAAAGACACTCCTTCAATAAAACCATCTAGATTATTTATTTTTTGGACGAATGTTTGCACATAATTCCTCAAAGATTCATCTTGATTTTAGTACACAGTCATGATATAATCACTATCAATTTTAATTGCTTTATTTCCAATAAATTGACTCACGAAACATTAAAATATTGACCAAGGAAAAGATTCATCTTCATTCACCTCTTTAGAATATTGAAGTACCCTATAAGAAGGTAGATTAGATTCTGCAAGACTAACAACATCCATACCATAGACCAAGGCAAAGTAGGATTCTTGAGTAGCCTCTCTAGTCATCATTTTTTCCATTCTATTCATAAACTAGCAATATCACTTATGTTTATTTCCGAAGCTATCCTTTTTTACAGATGGGGAATAAACTTGGTGAGACGATTGCTTATGGCTTCTGGATGGCGGTAGATGATCATTGTGGCAGTTGATTACTTTTCGAAGTGAACATAAGCTGAACCATTGTCTGTAACAAAGGAAAATAATATTATTAAGTTCATTGTGAATAATATTTTATGCCGCTTTGGGGTTTCTTGAAAAATCACCACAGATAATGGTCCTTAATTTAACAATAGGGAAATGACTTTTTTTTGCGCTTCGAGGGGAATAACATAATGTTTTTCTACGCTATTTCATATCCAAGAAAATGGTCAAGTAGAAGTTACCAATAGATCTATTTTGGAAGGTTTGAAGAAGAATTTAACAGGTACTACATGGAAATGTCCTAACTATTTGCAAGAGGTGTTGTGGGCTTATCATACAACTCTTAGAGAGACTACTTAAGAATCCTATTTTTCCTTGGTCTATGGTATGGATGTTCTTAGTCTTGCAGAATCTACTCTACATTCTTGGACAAGTTATCAAAAATACTTATCATTCTTCATCTCTTAGATTTTACAAAACATTAAAATTATATCATTATTTATTTAGCTCATTCGTTTGCAATTGTAAAACATTGAAAATAAAAAGAATCTCACATTTGAGAGAATCATATTTCTTTCTTAACGAACCTGATCAAACAACAACTTATTGAATATGAGTGTTATTCGTTACTGCACTAGGTGCAACTTCACCTCAACATGTTCAAGGTTGATCAGAGCTACCGAAAAAAGTATGAATGCACTCAATATAACTTCGTTCACAATAATAAGAGAGACAACTCTTGAAATATTTCAAAATTCTTCGTTCTCACATGATGTTAAAACATAACTTTCTCTTCTTTGTACCACTTCATTGTTTTAGAAACGGGAGACTTAATGTTAGAAATTGTATGAACAATCGCTGGAGACCTTTAGATCGAAAAAACATAAGGTAAATCTCTCTCGATTCCTGAACGAGTTAACATAATTATTTAAAATATTATTTTCCAAAGAATTTCCATTGATGAGGGTAAAACCTTTATATATAGTATCATCTCAGCCTAAACCTTAAGTCTATGGATTTATAGAAGGCTTCCAATAAATTTGAGGTTTGGGGATGAATTATCTACTTCAGGAGAATCCAAATCATTATTGGTTGAAAACAAAAGACCAAGTTCAATTGTGTGCATAACTTTAATAATCTCATTATCTCTGATCTCAGGTAAGTAATTGTCTTTCCTGAAGTTATTGTTGTTTGTCTCAACTTGTTTTACTCTGGTAATGGTAGCAGATTGAGGTTAGGATGGTAGTTGCTTTGGTTGAGGGTTATACGCTATAGTGACTTTGATTACTTGATACTTACTTAGATTTGACTGCATCTAAACCTTTTCTTATGCTTTCATATTTGTAGTTGTCTGCATTGTTATGATCCACATTATTGACAATTGATGATTTTATCTTAGGTATCAATTTCTCCGTTGTCTTAGTTGTTTTGTTGGCAGCTGTAGTTTGGGTATTTTGTGTTGGTTTTTTTTTTGTAGGATTTGGTAGTTAATGATTTATTATATTCAATTTGTTTATGACATATGTGGAAACATTCTGAACACTAGCTAGACATGTCATTGTATTGAACTTTTTGCCAATAACCTTCTGATGTACCAACACTGACCCATATTTCGTGCAAGATGTGCTTAGATATGTCTAATTTTATCCAAGCCTTGCAGCAGTTGTACATAGCCTTTTTTTTGTGAGGGATCCAGAGCTAAAGGGTTTCCAATTACCTTTGCAATTACTTCAATAATGTCATCATTTTACATATGAGATATTTGGGAATGAGATCCACACAAAGGTCACTAGGACCTTTTTTGGGGTTGAAGTTGGGGTTCTATTTTTGATTATGCATGGTGTGGTGTGATATGATCCATACGTTCATTTGCTACAATTTTCTCATATAATCTTGTAGATCGATTTCGATCATAAGATTCCCTAGATCCCGCAATGCAAATATGATCTTGCCATTGAATCTAAGTGTGTTGAAAAAATTATGTATTTCTTGTAGTGGAGGTATACCAGGTTAGAACTTATCTGAGTGTTTGTTCAACATTTGATTCTATGATATTTTTGTCATTTGCAAAGAATTTCATAGATTTTATATTCTTTTTTGTCTTCAATTTTAATTTGTCCATTACTAAATTCTTTAGGTGATAGTCAGGTAACATCAACATAAGATTCGATACATATATTAAAGTTTTGTGGTTGATGAAGGCTCTATAAGTTGGGTAGTTGAGATAAGTTTTGATCGTATATAGGATTATTTCTTAAAGTTGTGAATATGTCAGGTTTATCAACAAGATTTCCAATAACTTTATCTTGTAAATCTTGATTTTGGTTCAATGTATGGAATTCTTTTTCTAAGGTGACTTTTATATCAAGACTTAATGGGTGTTTACTGATATTATGGATCCTTATGTTTTTTGTAGGGGTTGGTTGATTGAAAATTTTGTTGATGGCACAGATTTTCGTAGTATAAGGTGGTGGCTTGAAGGAGTGGTCATCCCTCGTGGACTTGTGAAATATAGGATTTGGCTACAAATTTTTTACCATATTGATTGAAGGAAAATCATATATATTAAATAGAGAAGGTATGATTCAAGAAGGCTTGATTGAAGAACTCAATTATTGGAGCATCCATGATTCTTGATTTGTTTTTATTTTGCTTCTCTATATAAAAATAATTGGCTAATTTGATAGACTATTATATAATTTCGATAACACTTATAATTTCCTCATTGATCTTACATAACTATTTGGGTAATATGTCACAAAATATAAAATATAAAATTGAAATTCAATACAATTTATTACTATTATAATTTACCCATGAAATATAAATAATTCTAAAAAAAATCTTTTACAGTATAATAACTCAAATAGATTATGATACGAATTTCGCGAAAATTATCCCATTAATATCATATCATAGAAAACAGAAGAATGAATAATGAAAGTATCGCTGTATTTATTGTAAAGTAACTGTAGACAGAAAGGTAGATGAATGGTTACACTAATTTAGGACTCTACTGATTATAATCATAATTAGGATTGTCTGTATTGATTATAGTCATAATTATAATTGACCGTATTGATTATAGTCATAATTAGCTCTAGTTATAATCCATGTATATATATGAGGAGTATTTTATTGAAAAACAACATTTTTATCACTTTTCTGGCATGGTATCATTTTCAGATCGAATACCAAAACTATTGATCCTTCATATCTCTTCTACATTCATCATTCAGACTAACCATGTCATGTTTTGATTCTATCAAATTAAACGACATCAATTATCAGTCATGTTTTGATTCCTATCAAATTAAACGACATCAATTATCAATCATGGAGTAAGACAATTATAATGCCCTCAATGTAAAAAATAAGACGAGTTTCATTGACGGTAGTGTCAAAGCACCATTACCTGAGAATGAACCTTTTCTAGTTTGAGCAATATATACAATGCAATAACATGATTATTTCTTGGTCGACTCATGTTGTTGAATTAGACACTGCTGAAGGCTTTATCCATACCAAGACATCACATAAAGTATGAGTTGACTTGCGCGACCAATTCTCTCAAACGAATGTTTCAGATATAAAAATAAATTGCCACCATATCACAATGCACAATGAGAGTAGCTACATATTTTACCATGATCAAGGAATTGTGGGACGAGCTTGAGATATATCGTTCTCCACTAACCCACAATTAACAAAAACACACCTCGAATGGGGAGAGAAATATCGTCTTTTGCAATTTCTCATGGGTTTGCACAAATCTTACAAAGCGGTTATTTCTAACATATTTATGACATCATCTATGCCTAATGTCCATCAAGTATATTCTTTCACAATCCAATAAGAGAAACAATGAAAAGTATCATCTGATTCAATTGAAAACTTCTCTCTAACAGCCGCTTGCCCGTGAAAATGAGAAAATTCAAAGTATAAAATATATGAGCACTGTAATAGATCCGAACATACTATAGATGAATGTCAGACTCTCAGATTTAATTGTACTTATTGTGATAAAAAATTTTATTTCTCCTTATCGCATTGTGATTTTTGGGTGCCTCACAAAGTTTCTTCATGTACCGGTTCACATTATTTCCTTCAAATTTTTGAAGATTTTACTCGATGTACATGGATCTTTCTTATGTATCATAGATAAAAACACAAGCTTTATTAACTAATTTTGTGCAATTCGTCAAAACCCATTTCAGAAAGATGTTCAATTAATAATAATAAATAATGATAGTGAATTTATTCCTCTTCATACTTTTTTTTTTCAAAACAAAGGCATTGAACTTCAAAATTCATGAGTTTACACCCCACAACAAAACGGAGTTGTCGAACGAAAACATTAACATATTTTAAATGTTGCTCATTCTTGCATGTTTCAAACATTAACATATTTTAAATGTTGCTCATTCTTGCATGTTTCAATTAAATGTACCACTTGAATTTTGGGGGGATTGTGTTTTAACAGCCGGCTATTTAATCAACCACATTCCAACTCTTTTATTATCAAATAAATCCCAATTTGAGGTATTATATAATCGGTTTCCATCACTTAGGCACTTGCGGGTTTTTGGTTGTGCATACTATGTAACTAATGTTCATCCCAAATATGAATTTGATCATTGTGCATCCATTTGTGTTTTATGGTATCCACATGGATAAAAAGACTACAAATTTCTTAATTTATAAATATTTAAAGTTTCCATAAGCCGCAATATCCACTTTAAGGAATATCCATTTCTCTTCCATCATGCCTCGACCTTGTCTTTTCCAAAGCAATTATTCTCATCATCTTTCAATAAATCACATAACTATCCACCAGTTCCATTTTCTAATGCTACATCCTACGACTTAGAACCTCAACATTTACCATTTTTGTCTTAATCCAATCCCATAAATCTCACACCTTTAACCTCTATCTCTCCTACATCCATAGAATAAACTATAAGTTCATCACTCTCACTCTTAACTTCGTCATCACATTCTCTCCACCAACACCTTATTCTTCATTACCATCTCCAACCACACATCTTTTTCTTTCAACTCCTAATGATATATCGGTTCGTCGTCCCACCCGTCACATACATCCATTTGCATGACATCAAGACTACGACATATCTACCAAGATCAATCAATATTTAATGTGATCAAGTTCTCGTCAATCTACAAGGTATCTTCTCTCCTCTCATAATTCTGTTTTATGTTTTTCCCCTAACCACCGTGCGTTTTTAGCTTTTCTATCAGCACAAACATAGCCTTCATCTTTTGAAAATTCTAAGCGTGATCCACTCTAGCGCCAAGCCATGTTCACTGAACTTGAGGTTCTAGAATATAACAACACTTGACAGTTGGTTTCCCTTCATCCGTGGCACAAACCTATCAGATTTAGCTGGGTTTAAAAGATCAACTTTTAAATCTGATAGAACCATTGAGCGATATAAATCCTGTTTGGTGGCAAAATATTACACCCAGATTGAAGGTATTGACTATCACGAGACCTTTTCTCCAACTATAAAACTCACTAATTTTCGATGTTTGTTGATTATTGTAGCTTCCAAAAATTAGTATATTCATCAACTTGATGTGCATAATGTATTTCTTCATGGAAATCTATATAAAGAGGTATATATGTCTCCACCTTATGGTCTATGCTAACAGGGGATAACTTCGTATGTCGTTTTTGTAAATCTATCTACGGTTTGAAACAAACATCCTAAGATTGGTTCTCCACTTTTTTCAGCTACCATCAAAACCACAGGTTATATAGTACAAAATGGATTAATCAATCTTTACAAAATCTTAAAGTAAAAAGTTCACTGCTATTCTTATACATGTCGATGATATCATGTTGAGTGATAATGACTTACACGTTAAATTGCTGAAGAATTATCTACTCAAATATTTTCACATTAAAGACCTTGGCGAGTTAAAACATTTTTTAGGTACTAACGTTTCTCGATATAAGAGAGGAATATTTATGTCTCAAAGAAATTATGCATTAGATATTTTGCAAGACACATGATTTTAGGAGTGAAACCCGACCAATTCTTAATGAAGCAGAATTTGAAATTAACTGATGAAGATGATGAACTACTTCATGATTCGACTATATATCAGAGACTGGTTGACAAGTTAATATATTTGACAGTGACCAAGCCTGATACTGTGTATTTAGTGAGTACACTGAAACAATTTATGGGAGCACCTAGGAAGCCACATTGGAAAATAACGTTAAGAGTCTTCCGTTACATCAAGAAATCACATGGTCAGGGTCTCTTCTTTCCATTAGAATATAATCTGACACTTATTGCTTTTTGTGATTCAAATTGGGGTGGATGTCGTATGTCAAGACGGTAGGTTTCTCGTTACCGTGTTTTTCTTGGCTCGTTACTCATATCATGGAAATCAAAGAAACATACAAATGTTTCACGATAATCTGCAGAAGCAGAGTCTAGAACAATAGTGAATACGTGTTTGGAATTAACCTGGTTGAGATACATACTTAAAGATTTGAAAGTCGACTTGGATAAACCGACATCATTATTTTGTGATAATCGAACGACTTTACATATTGTGGCTAATCCAGTTTTTCACGACGAGTGTATGAAAGATATTGAGATTAATTGTCATATAATTCGCAAAAAAAACTTCAAGCAGAGATAATTCGTCCATGCTATATTTCTACAAAACTCTAATTTGACAAACATATTTACAAAAACACTCTGAACAAATCACTTTGATCTTTTGTGTAGCAAGTTGGGAAGTTATTAATTTATACTCTTCTACTTGAAGAGAAGATTGAAATATCTTTATATTTATTCTAAAATATCTACATACATAAATGTAAATGGGATAGTCACACTAATCTAAATATAAATTTAGTAAAATTGATTCTACTTGTTGCAATCATAATTAAAATTGAAAGTATCGATTATAGTAATGATTAACTCTACTTATGAACCGTGAACATTATTTTTATTGAACAGATACATTACTTTTTACCACCTTTCGTCGATTGAATTTATATGAATAGTGTAACAGACTGCTTCAAATCTACTTGTGAAACTGGACTATCAATTAAAAAACCAAAAACCAGTACCAAATTTTACCCACTGAAAGTAGCACTATCGTTTTAATTCCTCGGGTTGGAATGACTTTTTATAAGTGGCAAAGCTATATAGAGACCATATTTGGTTATAATGAGACTATTTTATAATGAGATCTATTTTGACTATAATGAGACCCTAAAAATGACCAATTTACTGTTGATATAAAAGCTTCATTTCAGCCTAACTCTTCTATTTTCTCTAACGTAAAACCTCTCAAAATCGTCAAACCAAAAACTCAAGATTTCTCAAATCCAAACTTGCAAACACATTAAGATATGAATTCTATACTTATTGGTGTAATTATTTTGCAATCTAGTTAGGCATTTTTAGTGACATTTAGAGTTATAGTTTTGGCCTAAAAACTTTAATTTTCCTACGATTCTTGTTGTTGTTTGGTAAGATACTTACGGGTGTTTTTTTTATGTTTTGGTATGTTTTTTTTAATTTTGTTGAGTTTTGAAAGATTTGGATTCGGGTAAGATTTCTCTCGAGCAAATTCGCGAATTCTGGGTGCCCAATTTGCATCCAGTGTGCGCGATTTAGCCCAAATTGGGCACCCGGACGATTTAGCCATTAATTATTTTTAATTAAATGTGAATATATAGTTATAATTTATTATTTCGTTACTTGTCCAATTATGTGTGATTTGTATTAGTTTATTAATTACTATATTAAAGAACTTTATTTTTTATTTTATTTTTCAGGGATGGTTCGCTCTTACAAAACATTGTTTTTAATTTTACCTATTCGTTGTTCTATTGACAAAGTTTAGTTTTTTTTTCTTTATTACTTCAATAAATCTGATATATTCTTTGACTATTTTAAATTAGAATGAAAGGATTTAGAAATTAAATATTACATAATAAATATGCAATATATATTTTTACTATTTTTTACTAGTTTAAATATGCTATATATCTGTTTGAGTTTCTTAAACTATAGTAAAAAGACTTCGAAAATAAATATATGTTTGACTCTCTTAAATATAAAAAGACTAGAATAAATAACTTAAAATATCACAAACATAAAATATATTTATTTGACTCTCTTAAACTAGAATGAAAAATATTTAAAAAATAAACATTACATAATAAAAATGCAATATATATGACTAGCTTAAACTATAATAAAAAGAGTTAGAAAATAAATATCAAATAATAAATATATAATATATTTCTTTGACTATTTTAAACTAGAATAAAAAAATTCAAAAAATAAATATTACATAATAAATATGCAATATATTTCTTTAAATATTTTAAAAAGATAAAAAAATTAAAAATAAATATTACAGAATAAATATGCATTATATTTATTAAACTAATTTAAACTAAATATTACATAATAAATAAAATATAAAAAGAAAAAGATAGTCCCTCTTTAATGAGAATAATAGTGATATATTCATCATCTAATAAAAACAGTAAATATATTTAATTTTAATTAAAATGCTAGATATATATTTAGTCTTTAATGATTTTTTTTTTAATTTTAGACTCATCCCACTCTGAGTTCGGGTTTCTACAAAAGGAATGTAATAATTATATCAAAATATATTTAATTTCAATATAAATAATTATATAAATTACCCATTAGATGTCAAAAATCCTGAGTTTGCAAATTCTCGCGTAATGAGTTCGAGAATCGCACGGAAAGTGATAGAAAAATCTCAAAAAATACTTCAGCTTGGGTTTTGAGATGGTAGTCGCTCAAATCCATAAGTTTTAGTGTTTTCTAATTTTTTTTCTGTTAAAAAAATAAATTTTAGAGAGGAGAAGAAATAGTTGATTTTTTTAAAATAAAAATATGTTTTATTTATAAAAGTATATTGATGATTTTACATAAGATTGAAAAAATATTGGATTTGGCATATTAGTCTAACCAAAATGGATCCAAAATATGATTGCCCTTACCTTTTACATAAAACACATGGGTACCCATAACACAAGAAAAAAACTAAACATTTTCCTGTGTAGTTAATCTATCTGGAAAGACTTGTTGACAGCTTCCCACTCTCTAGAATTAGACAGAGATGGTATTTTGGTGCTGGGCTAAACCTTCCCGTGATGAACAGAAATCTTGCATTATCAAGTAGGATGTACTAATTTTGGTGCTTTTCCTTTTTTCCGTCTTTCCCAACTTCGTCCAGTTGCTAGGGTTTTATGCCTCTTGCTCTGATTGATGCTTATAAATTAGGTCAGGTGCTTTTAACTATGACCTTAAGTACCAAGGAGCTACGGCTCAGGATGTGGCTTCCTTGAAAGAAGATGAGAATCTGGTCAAAGATGGATTTTCTATCAACCATGCTCGTGTTTTGATCGGTTCTGGTGCTAATACTTATGAAAAGGGCAAGAAAGCTCTAGAATCTTGGAGGTTTGTGTTTATGAAATCATAATATTTTTAATAGATGCTGTTTGGGAATTCCCATTGTAATAACTGATAGGTTCTGCAGACATTTTGGATTAAATTGGGCTTTTGTTGATCCTAAGACTCCAGTGCAGACAGGGGCGAAGTTTTGTGTTTGCGTCAAGGAAATTTTGCCTTGGATGATGATGCCTCTTCAAGTAGTTTATGTCAAAGAAAGTAGAAAAGCTGGGCATGGCAATGCCAATGCCAATGCCAATGCCAATGCCAATGGGAATAGCATGGCTTCCTTTTCTTTTGGGAGTGGCACCCTTCAGGGCCACCTACTGGTTAGTATCTTTAGTCTGCAATGAGGCCTGAATGAATATCATAATTTTTCGAATATAGACATTTCCATGTTTTGTGAAGATTGACGAAAATCTTAGGTGAGACCGACATTAGCAAGATTGACAATTGATCTAAGTTAATATTCCTCAGACCAGTACACATCTTAAATATTTAAAAAGTTAACATTTATGTCATCGATATGTTTTGTTTCTTGTACATTTTAGATTACTGGAAATGAAGCGGTTAGGCTCTTGTCTCTTCATTGCATGCTTGTGCGTTGGCATTTACAATTGTTGATTCAATATCTGTAAGTTTGGTTCACACTTCTAGTATGTGTGTGTTTTTTTATTCTGCTGGAAACAGGCTGGAGAAGAACGCTTCTCGGTTGAGCTTGATGATAAGGGTCAAGTGTGGTATGAAATACTTTCCTTCTCAAAGCCTGCTCACTTCATATCATTCCTTGGGTACCCATATGTACGTTTAAGACAACAGTATTTCGCTCATCATTCTTCCAATGCGGTTATTAAACATTTAAATGATTTCTAGTTCCATATCTTTGTGTATGCACCTTCTCATTGACAAAGAAGATTGGTTGTGTTTTACCTTTTATCTGTTCCCTCTTCTTAGCATGATTCTAAGATGAAGGTGTAAAAATATGATTGTATTTTTTCTGAGATATTGAATATAGTGTTCCTCTAGTATCTGGTTTAAGTAAAACCATGTAGAATCAAGAAGAGCTATCGTTTTTAGTGATATCATGGAAGAAAAACTCTATTGATATAAAATGTGCGTAGACTTACAAAAAGAAAAGAAACCACTCTCATTAATAAAACATACAGCAAACGTGTCCCCTTTTTTATTGTATTGTATTGCCTTGACCCATTCTCTCTGTGAGACAAGCAGTTACCCTTTAGTTCTGGGGTTCTCGAGAAGATACCCAGACAGCAGTCACTGCCCACAAACAGAGCTATATCGCCTAAATATTTTAGCTACTCTCAAATTTGCATCTCCTGGTTTAGCTTGTATACATGAAACTCTCAGTAAAGTCAATCATTAAAGTTGAGAAATACCTATGAACTAATAGTAATCCTTAGATGACTCCACCAAATACTTTTTGTAAACCCATGTCCCAGGTAACTGCAGCCAAGTGTCTGTAAAATTATAATTCTGAGAAGAGTCACATGCCTTAAGTTTTCGTGTTGAATGCACTGGGAAAAATCTGTTTATAGTAAATGATATCATCTTAAAAAGTCTGAAAATTGTGGAAAGTCGTCCATCTACTGTCTCCTGCTTTTAAGAAACTTACAACACTATGTAATTTCATGATTGCATAATCTTCAGAATCTTCTCTTGCTAGACTATCTCATCAGCATCAAGAGTATAATTGTAATGAAGACGTATGTTTTCAGATATGTGTTCAGCTCTTAATTCTAACATATTAGCATCTACACTCTCTATAAATGTGATATACTAACAGTCGAGATTCTGAAATTAGCTAAATTAAGTACCTTAGGGAGACATGGTTTAGATAAACAGCTGATCAAACAGTAGCTGAGCAGGTCCAGAATTTGTACAAAACCGGGTTTTTCCTCTTGTACATTAACTAGCCTGACTATTCTGACAACGAACAAATACCTTATTGTCTCAGATGATCAATATGTTGTACTTCCTTGTTTAAGTAAATATATTATGGTTTCAGTGACATTGAAAAACCCAGGAATTTCTTTATAGAGAGTCGTACTGAGAGATGTTACCGATTGACTAGAGGAACCGAAGATCACCATGAGGTGGAGACAACTGAAATGGCTAATATCAATATCAGTGTCGGGAGGGTCACCAACTGATTCCAAGAGTTCCTCTGGGGGACTAGGCCATTGGATTTTACCCATTTACTTCTGAAGACCACAAAACAGAACAGGTATGGTTCAATTATATTGGCACTTATGCATCAAATATGTTATTTTATTATCAGCCAAAATAACTAAGTCTTTTCTTCAAATGAGAGATAATGTTTTGAGCTAGACCAATTAGAGAATGAACTGCGAGCCTTCCATGAAGATGCTTTGCAGAAAAGTCAATGCCAGTGTCCCTGTCTCATTCCCAATGAAAAATATGGTGACAATGGCCTGGTATTTGATTTGCAGTTAGTGGTGAACATTATTCTTTAAACACCTGATGTCAAGTTTTGAATTGTTTTGTTAAGGACCAGTATAAATAATACACAACAGGTAATATTATACTAGTCACAGTTTTTATGCAGATTAAAGTATCAACGTCGGATCACTTTATACAATTATTGTTGCTTCATTGTGTATTAATTAGGTCACCTAACAGTTTAATGCAATTTTACAGTTCATGCTTCATTTTTATGTCCCTTTTTCCCTTTCCCAAAGAGAGGTCAGCAAACAACTCTTTGGTCTGTTTAGTAAGTGGGTCAAAGCTCATCAACCTGCCTCTTTGTCCTTCTTCCACAATCCACAGTGTCCAACTATACATCCTTGAGGTTATACTTACCCTGGTGAAATAGATAGGGCTATTGTCTGCTAGAACTGCTGCCTCTGTCAGCCTGAATTTTAAACGAGTAGCTTCCCCGCTCAACTGCTTTCTATTCCACTTTCTTTACTTATGTTCAGTAACCCCATTTTTTTTTTGACTCCTAGACCACTATTAGGACTTTGACAGTGGAAATAAAAAGGATTGGACTGACCAAAATCATAAGTTACTAGGCCATCTAAAGTTCTAAACCCTATCAGTGAACAAAATCAGTAATGTAACTTAAACTGGAAAAAATGTTACACGTGACAAGAAAAGAAGTGGATCGCAAACCTTGTAAGCATCAGCGACTACAACCATTCACCTTAACTCGCGTGGTAACTCTTCGAAACTTACATTTCTTGAACAATTAATTTACTTATTATAACAAAAAAAACTTACAATTAACTATCCTTAATTTTTAAACCCAACAGTAAATTTATATGATAGTATTGTTACATTACTAGTTTATTAGCTTCCATGTATGCAAGATTTTAGAGAAACATATGACCCCGATAAATGTAATCATCCAGGGAGGGGTAGCCCTTTTTCCAATGTTTATCCAAATTCAATCGCTTAATGTTGTCGATCACGGTAAAAATGATAACCGATTAAATGAATTTACGGAAAATGCTTGAATTTTTCAAGATAAAACATACTCCATAGAAAATTTATTCCATATTTTTTTTACGTAATTGCACTGCCATAATCAGGCTAAAGTCACATCACAATTTGCAATTAAAATATATTCTTCTGATCTGTTTATAGGTTTAGGGAAAATCCTAATTCTTCGGATGTACCGTATTCTCATTAATCAACAACTAAATTAACTTTAATTAATATAAGCGATTTTGTAAATAATATACTCTGCTTCAGTCCAATGGTGCTATGATCCAGCGCGCTCCGGATCCGAGTCGTGCCTCTGATGAACTTGCTTTAGACCTCCTCTTTGCTTCAGCTCAACACACATTTGATTAAATGGTGACCAGTCTTCTACAACTTGTCTCAACCCTTAAGATCAGTATAAGTTTTTGCTTATATATCTAATGACAGATCCGACACCCATGTAGTCATACGCAATACCTGCTTTGGCGAGTTAGTTTTAGCCTACACCTAACAATACTTCACCTACACTTATAGTAACTCTAGTAACCGTTGTATCAAATGTTTCCACTCTTTAGATACCAGCTCATCTGCATCCCAGACTTGCATCAGTCTCATGCAGTTCATGAGCTTTGAAATTGGTAATACCTTGGTCATAACATCTGAATGATTTTCCTTGCTAGCATACTAGCCACTTTCACTAACTTATTCTCCACTACGTACCAGATGAGGTGCAAATTATTGACTATATGTTTTGTTCGTTTATGGAGCTTCAGATTCTCATCAAATGAATAACACTAGTTGCTACAGAGTAGAACCACATCTTGCTCCACACTAGTGACTTCACTTAACAATCCCTTCAGCCAAATAACTTCTTTCATGACTTCCATAACAGCCATATACTCGGCTTCCGTAGATGACAACGCAATAAACTTATGTATACAAGACTTCCAGCTAGCCACTCATCCAAGCACAATAAACAAATAATCCAAAGTAGATTTCTTTGTGTCGAGGCCTTATACTTACTTAATCGAGTCCATATACCATTTCAACACTATGTTACTCATATCCTATTGATTGTAACATAACCCTACATCAGTTGAGCTCTTCAAGTATCTAATGAGCCACTTGAATACATGCCAATATGGTTCCCCATATTTGATATGAATCTGCTCAAAACACTTATATCGTAGACAAGATCAGGTCTTGTGCAAATCATAGCATACATAATGCTACCATTAACACTGAAAAAGGTATCCCATGCATATAATTCTTATATAATGTTTTAGTTTGGGGCTTAAGTGACACTAAGTTTGAATTGGGAACCAGTGGGAGTTCCAACCAATGATGCTTCAAACATTGAGAAATTCCTTAGGATCTTGTGCATATATATTCTTGTTGAGATAAGAATCCGTACCCCTTTCGTATGTTCCTCTTGATCTTAATAACAAATATTCTCTCAGCCTCTCCCCATATCATTTATCTCAAAATCTCATTTTAACTAAGTCTTTACCACTTCAATCTTTCTCATATGTGTTCTAATTATTAGTACGCCATCCACATACAATAAGAATATAACTTGTCTCTCCATATGTGTTTTCCCGGTTCGATAGGCATAATTAGCAGCTACAAACATATTTAATGGATTTCATAAAATAATCGAATATTCCACTGTTTTGATGATTGTTTTAGCCCATATAGGGGTATTTTCAACACACACACACACACACATAAATCTCATTCCATTATACAAACCTCTTGGTTGATATATATAAATTGTGTCTTCTAATTCACCATGAAATAAAGTAGTAGTAACATTTATTTGATCCAACTCAAGATTAAATCTAGCAATAATTGACAACATAATGCTTATGGAGGTTCGTTTCACAACTGGCGAGTATATTTCATTGAAATCAACACCATTTTTTTGTGTAAATCCCTTAGCCACGAGCCTAGAATTATATATGGGTAACTCAACACCAGGAATACCTGATTTTGTTTTAAATATCCATTTAGTCCAAACCAATTTTTGAACCTTCGGCTACTTCACAGAATCCAGGTGTTCCTCTTCTTGAGAGATCTTAGTTCTTCTCTCATGGCTATAAGCCACTTCCGCTTATCACTCTTTTTATAGCATCGTGATATGTTCGGGGTTCAAGAACATCTTTATGTATTTTTATCGATAAAGTATAACCAATTACATTTGCAAAATTATACATCTGCATGTGTTTGTTTAGTCTTCATGCTCTATCATTTGTCAGCTGATAACTGTCACACTTATGTTGCTATTCTATCCGATCTTCCAAAGGCTCTGGAATAATAGACCCTCAGTATGCTTCAAGATAATGAAGTGGTTAAACTTCCTCTATCCGATTTGAAGCTGAATAAGACCCAAAATCTTTTTTGACAGAATCATCACTAACTTTACTTTCTATATTAGATCTATCATCAACATCATATCTCTTCCCAATAGTACTAGGTTAACTCTTCACCGTCGTTTTCAATAATATGACATCTTCATTGAAAATCGCGTCCCTACTTACCAAGAATTTGACGTTCATGTTCAAGGTACCACAAACTATATCTTTTTTACTCATTCCAGATAGCCGAGGAACTAACATTTAAGTGCTCTTGGCCTAAGGTTATACCGCTTCACATGTGCGTAAACATCACATCCAAACAATCTCAAATGTTCTAGCTTAGGTTTCTCCATGCACCAGGATCTTTCGAGGATAAAGAAAACTAAGCATTGTAAATCGACATTTTTTGATGATATATGCAGACGTTGTCACGACTTCTCCCCGGAACTTTTAAACCATACCAATTGTATGAAGTATACATCTAACCCATTCCAATAGGGTTTGATTCATTCTCTCAAATAACCCGTTCTGTTAAGGAGTCCAACATACAGTTCGGTATCTACTAATGCTAAACTTCACACAATAGCTAGTGAATTTAGTGTTCATGTATTCAAAGTCATCATCCATACAAAGCTTCTTCAGTACTTTCCTGGTTTGATTCTCTACTAAAGTCTTCTAGTTCACAACTACAACAAGTGCTTCAACTTTGGTCTTCTAACGTAGAACTCATACCTTTATGGAATATTAATCAATTATAAATATAAATTACCTTACACCACCTATGGTAGATTCTCGTGTTGGACCCCAAAGGTCCAAATGAGCATATAGAAGTACTCAATTAGATGTCTGGAAATGGGCAGAAAATTCACGCTATTGCTCTTATCTAAAACAAAGTTTTCACAAAGTCTCAACTTTTAAACTATTGTACCATCTAAACAACCATATTTACTTAGTTTACTGAGTAATTCTCACTTAAATTTCCCAATCGGTGATGCCACAACCTGATAGAATCTTTCACTACATTAGACATACCCAATACTACTATAGTAGTGTCAATAACTAACTCGCCATTAGTCTTATATGCTTTCATAACAACAATGGAGCCTTGTAAAATCCTACGTCTTCCATCTCCACAGTTAGAGCTAAACTCTTCCTCATCTAACATCCTAATAAAAAAAATCTTACGTTTAAGTTCTGCTACAAATCTAACGTTGTTTATCACTCTCTTAAGTCATGTAGATAACTTGAGCTATATTTTTCCAATCCCTTTGACATTATAAGATTAATCATTTTCAAGGATGACCCTTCTACCATCAAGCATTCACAAGTCTTCAAACCAATGTTTATTTGAAGTCATGTGAAATGACACACTTAAAACCAATAACCATTTTTCAGTAACCATCAAGGTACTACAATCATCAAACACTATTGCGGTAGCTCTAGCTTCGGTCTATTGATAGTTGTTGCCATTTCTCTTCTTTGGGCAGTTCCGACTGATATATCATTTTTCTTGCATATCCAATGATAAAAAAAAATAAAAAATTAGGGATCAAAATGTAAATAAATGAAACCTTGTATCGTAAGTTGCATAGTGGTGGGAGAGATTTAAAGTTTTGTGTATAGATACATGACTAATATGCAATTAATCCCTTTATGTAACAATTTCTGTTATAACTGACTTGTGCCTATATATAAAGGCCAAGGCTGAATTGAGTAAATGGTTCTAACTTTGGAGATTAAACTACTTGCACTTCCCGATCTATCTCTAAAAACTACTTCTCTCTCTACTTTTATCTACTTATCTCTACCTTCCTTTACACACCACGTTAAATCCACATCAAATTGGCGACTCCGCCAAGGACAATTACGACTGCTATCTTGATTGTTCCTTTTCGATTTATTTTCCTGTTACGTTTAAACTGTTCTTGTTCAATCCTTGAAAGCTGATTTAATCGATAATGGATTCGAGAAATGAAAGTGATCTTTTGGTTTGAAAAGTAGTTAAAACTCTAAAACTTGATTTGCAAGGAGAAAATGATAAACAAGATGAATCTGTTCCAGTTCAACAAACTCAATCAGACATTGTAATGCGAATGAATCAACTACTAGATAAGATCATAACTCTGAATGAGAAGTATGACTCGAGATCATAAGAAATTCAATAAGCTAGATTGAGATTAGAGGTGAGGCAAGTGGATGACAAGAATAACGCTGATAACCAATATGGCCAATCTTACACAGCTCGTCAAATTCGAAGTGAGAAGAAACAAATGCATTTTGAATATTCTAAAGAGCGTCACACTTCACGAAAAGAGAAAAAAAATACAAACACATGTATATTACGTCTAGTGACGATGAGATAGAAAGTTCAGGATATGAGTTTAAGAGGTATCGGGGATCTTCGAAAGAAGCAAAAGGTCGATCTAAAAAATCAGGAAAAGAATACAAAACAAGAAAGAAAAGTGTAACACGATGTTTAAGGAAGCTGAATGGTATGAAGGGAACACATCAAATCAGTACAACGGAATGACTGATCGAAATTTGTATGTTGTCATGGGAACGAAAGATGATAATCCAGTACGTTCATGGGGTTGACTGGAGAAATTCTCCTTTGACAACTGAGATAAGATTTATCTCTTTTCTGAAGCGGTTTGATATCTCAAAGCTTGAAAAATTTGACGGGATGCAAGACCCGGACGACCACATCGAACAGTTTAAAAATTACATGATGAATTTCGAGGACGATGATAGGTTACTGTGTAGAGATTTCTCCCAAACATTCAAGGGAACAACCTTAAAGTGGTATAACAGAATTTCGAGGGGGTCTATTTCTAATTTCAGGGATTTTTATACAGCTTTCCGAAGACAATTTGTGGGAAGCAAAGAGATGTGGGCAAATAGAGACACGATAATTCAATGTAAACAAGCAGTAGGAGAAAAACTGAAAGACTATACTAAGCAATTTGTGTTAAAATATGTTGGTTTGGATAATTATGAGTAGTTGGTAGCAATGGCAGCATTTCAACAAAGATTTTTACCAGGTAATCTAGCGAATGAAACAAAAAAAACGAAGATCTTTGACTTTTGGAGCACTGATTGCTCATGTGAAGGATCAAATTAAATTATAAGAATCAACTAGAGTTCGAAGAGTGGTTGGAACTAGTAAAAAGATCTTAGGATAGGTAGCAAACAATCAAGGGAAATCTTTGAGTTCAGCCCAACCAACGCGTCCGAGGAACAATAACAATTTACCTTCTCAAAGTGGAGGATATTCAAATTAAGAAACATGGTACGAGTTTCATAGAACGAGCTGAAAATATTGCTACAATCTATGAAAAGGAAAATGGATACGTGAGTTTCAAGAAGCCCGCCCTGATAATAGGCCAAGGGAAGAGCAAAATAACAAGCTTTGTAAGTATCATAATGACATCAGACATGATACTGCAGACTGTATTGCTTTAAAAAAAGAAGTACATACATTAATTGAGAATGGAAATATGCTGGCCTATGTAAAAGGACAGAGCAATGCGTCAAAGGTTCCTGTTGCATCGTCTTCACAGGCAACAAATCCAAATGCACAGGCTAGAAACATTTAATGATTTTGGATTCAAAGATTGAAGATTTCGATGCTGCATTAGTATATTTAGATGCAGACCCGGATCAATTAATTTTGATGGCAGATTATGAGCCAATGAAACAAGGTCAAGTTTGAAGTCTATGTGTGTATTTTGAGTTTTTTGCAATTTTCGGAGGAGACACTATGACTAGCAATACCGACAGTTCTAGAAAAAAGCATATAGTAAGCTTAGCTATTCATATAGAATGAGGGATTTCTACTCATTTGTATGGTAAGAGAGATGTTCCCTTTATTATTTTTGATGAAGATGATCTGAGAGGCACTGTAGGTCCGCATGAAGATGTAGCGGTTATTGGAGCATAGGTAGTTGTAGTTAAAATCCGACGTATATTGATAGATACAGGGAGCTCTGCAAATGTTCTTTTCAAGTCAACTTATGGTAGAATGCGTAATCCTCCTCGGAGTTTCCAATCAGAACGTACAATCATTGGTTTTACAGGAGTAACAAAACAAATAATTGAGGAGTTCAAGGGAGAGATGTGTTTGGGAAAGGCAGGTGCTGTTTATGGTGGTGGATTGTCTAACAAGCTACAATGCCATTTTTCGAAGATCTTGGCTTTCGAGGATGTATGTAGTTGTATCAACAGTCTACTATTGTTAGAAGTATGTCATATGAGATTGCGTGAGGGTCGTCCGAAGTGATCAGAAGATTTCTAAAGAATGTTATGCCACGGTTCTTTGAATTCGAAGGTCAAGCAGTGGTAATAATATGGCTGAATAGCAATCAAGGGGGTTGACCTCAGATGTCGAAGAAAGGGTAGACGATCCGAGGGAAACCCCAGGCTCTTTAATAGTAAGTGAAAAAAATTAAAGAGTATGCTTTTTTAGATGGAAAAGTAATTTCAGTAGGAACCTTACTGACCCCGACTTTACGTCAGCAGTTATTACAGTTTTTGTTTCACAATTTGGATGTTTTTCGCTCGGAAAACAGAAGATGTGGTGGGGGTTCCAATCGAGGTGATATGTTACATCCTAGCAATTCATCCGAAGGTTAAACCTTTTATACAAAAAAGATCTGATTTTTATTTTGAGAAAGCAGAGGCTATTATTGTTGAGGTGGATTGTTTATCAAAGTTCGGACATATAAGGGATTCACAGTATCCTTTATGGACAACAAACCCAGTGGTGGTTAAAAACGAATAATGGGAAGTGGAGAATGTGTGTTTATTTTGCAGATCTGAATCGAGCTTGTCCTAAAGATCCATTTCCCGTTCCTCGAATAGACCAATTGATTGATTCAATTTTAAGAAATAAGATTTTGTCTTTTATGGATGCCTTTTTTTTTTGTAGTGTAATATCAAATTCAAATGGATCCAAAAGATTAAGAGAGTACTACCTCCATCATAGATCGAGGCTTACATTGTTATAGGGTTATGCCCTTTGGGTTAAAAAATGTTAGAGCAAGTTATCAGAGTTTGATGAATAAAACCTTTGCTTCTTAGATCGGAAGAAACATGGAGGTGTATATTGATGATATGTTGGTCAAGATTTTAGAATATGGTGCACATTTGGAAGATTTGGAGGATACTCTTTTGAATTTAAGGGCTATTAGATTGAAGTTAAATCCTGAGAAGTGTACTTTTGGAGTTTGATTGGGAAAATTTTAGAATTATGTTATTAGTGAAAACGGGATGGAAGCTGACCTAGAACAACTAAAAGATTTAAAATCAATGACATCACCTTGAACTATCAAAGAAGTACAGATTTTAACGGGAAGGTTAACTGCTCTTAACATATTCATTTTTAGATTTTCTAACAAATGTTTTCTTTTCTTCCAAGTGTTGCGAAAACCAAAATAATTTGAGTGGACGTCAGAATGTGAAGCAACATTTTCAAGCATTAAAGAGTTATTTTCATCACCAGAGATACTGTCCAAGCCTCAAATTGGAGAACAACTCTATTTGTATATTGCAGTATCGGATTTTGCAGTAAGTGCTATTTTGATAAGTATATATTTGAGAATTTCAAAGTCGGTGTATTATGTCAGCAAGAGTTTAGTGGCAGCTGGAAAAGGTACTTGAAGCGCGAAAAGTTGGCTCTGGCTTTAGTATCGCTGCCAAGAAGATGTGCCCTTATTTTCAAGCTCACACTATTGAGGTTCGAACTTCATTGAACTGAAAAATGTTTTATAACGCCCTAATATTCCTGGGAGGATGACCAAATGGTCAGTGAAGTTGGGAGATTTCGACATCAACTTTTAACCTCAGACGACTATCAAGGCCCAAGTGTTACAGATTTTCTTGTTGAATTCCATTCAAGTAGATCATATGAAGAGATGAACAAGAAGGTCTTGCCAAGTAGTTCGATGTGGATAGTTTGAACTGATGGGGGGCTCTAGTGTTTTAGGATGCAGTGCTGGATTTCAGTTGATTTCTCCATCTGGATAAACAATGTTTCAATCCATTAAATTTGGCTTTCATGCATCGAATAATGAAACTGAATATGGAGTTGCATTTCCTGGTGTAAAGCTTGCGAATATTTGTGGGGCAACTTCAGTTCGTTTAGAATTAAATTCCCAATTAGTAGCAAATCAGGTGGCTGGAGTTTCCGAAGCTAAAAAGGACCATTTAATTTTATATCTTTGTGAGCTTTTGAATTTGACTCTTCTGTTCGATCACATTACTGTGGAGCATATCAGTCGATGAGACAATAGAGTTGCTGATCCTTTGGCAACCGTGTCCTACATAGAAGAATATCCTTGGATTTTTATTATAGCAGAGTCCTTTGGCTTTAACCCGCTCAGAGCAGTGTAAATATGCATAAGAAGTTTTTATCCCACTAGATATAATTTGAAGCGATTGGAGAACTGATATTCTGAATGTCTTGTTAAGAGGAACATTGCCTCAAGATATATAGCTGGCTAAGAAGATGAAAGGTAAAACATATGGCGATATTGAGTAGACCATTATTACGTTGTTTGAGCAAACAAGAGGTCAGTGAGAAATTCTATCAGAGTTACATGATGGATACAGTTCAGCACATTGTGTGTTCAAGGCATTGACGCGTCGATTTTTGCTAGCAGGGTATTATTGGCCTTTGATTGTTAACAACGCTAAGAATTTAGTTCCAAACTGTGATACTTGTCAACGATTCACCAACTCTACCCATAAATCTGCAGTTCCGCTCATGTCCATTACCGGAGCCGTCCCTTTTGACAGGTGGGTAGTTGATTTAGTGAGACTATTGCCAATGACTTCTGGAGGACGCCAAATGATTATTGTGGTGGTCGAATATTTTACGAAGTGGGAAAAGGCTGAACCATTGTCTCAAACAAAATTCAAGGATGTAATTAAGTTAATTATAAACAGTATCTGTTGCCGCTTTAGAGTACCTCAAAAAATTACCTCAAATAACGGTCCTCAATTTTACAAAAGAGAAATGGATTCTATATGTGCTTCGAAGGAAATAACACAATGTTTTTCTACACCTTTTCATCCCCAAGAAAATGATCAGGCAGATGTGACAAATAGATCTATTTTAGATGGTTTGAAGAAGAATTTGACACGGGTTGTAGGGAAATGGCCTAACTATGTGCAAGAGGTGTTATAGGCTTATCGAACAACTTCTATAGATGATACTAAAGAAACTCCTTTTGCCTTAGCGTATGGGATGAATGCTGTTAGTTCTGCATAATCTACATTGACTTCTTATAGAATAGCTCAGTATTCCGAGGACCTAAATGACAAAGCAAAAAGAGCAGATTTAGACTTGATTAAGGAAAAAAGAATTAGAGCGCATCTGAATATGATTCATTATCAGACTCTTATGAGGAGTAGATATAATTTAAAAGTAAGAATGAGGGATTTCAAGGTTGGTGATAAAGTTCTAAGGAAGGTATATGTCCATACTAAGGAAAAGAGCCCCAACAAGATGGCCCCGAATCGAGAGGGTCCCTATATGGTTGTTGAAAAAATAAATCCAGGTTCTTATCGCCTTTGTGACGAGTGGGGGAGAATTCGTCAACATCCTTCGAATATACAACATCTAAAATTGTACTAGGAGTAACAATATCTTTTGATTTTTTTTTGAATAATTGGCACACTCTTTCCTACCCTGTTGGCCCAATGAGGTTTTAATGAGGTGCTATGTAAATATTCGATTCTATCAATAAAACTATTTTTTTGCTAATGGTTGTTTAAGTATACTTATTTAAATTATTTTGATAACTAGTCAAAGACTGATTATCTTTGAAGTTGACCAAGAGTAATTATTCTGAAATGTTGTATATACTTTTCGAAGAAACAACCATATTCGAAGTGCTACGTTCACTAAACACACTACACTATTCGAAGTGCTACGCTCATTAAACGCACTACCATATACGAATTGCTACGTTCTTTAAACACACTACCATATTCGAACTGCTACATTCTTTAAACACACTATAATGATTCAAAGTATTTTGTCGTCTAAAACACATTATTTGTGCTACAATTGTTAACATTTTCTAAATACACTTTGTATTGTGTATAATCATTCGAAGCAACCATGCCTTATAAGATAAAGATGAAAATATTAACAGAAACAAAGATACTATTGCATAAATTCGATGAATACACAAAAAAAAATTTCAATACAAAAAATATGGCATTTAATAGAGTCAAGTCATCCTACAACAACTGGATAACAAATAAAAAAAGAAAAAGGATAACAAAGTTATTTGTCATCAGAATTCTCATCATCCAACTCCCCTTGATCAGAAGAACTGTTATCTGATTCCGTCTTTTTGGATGAAGAAGAAGGTACAGGGTCAAAGGCTTTGCTGGAGTAATTTTCAATCGGAATCCGCTCCCAGAAATTGGAAAGATCAGCCTATGGAAATGAAGCATGAATTTCACAAAGAAGGTTAACAGTTTTTTGTTCTTCGTCATTTGTGATGACTGCTAACATGTCCTTGCTACATTCGTTCTTAACAACAGTTACAACAAGCCTTTTCTCTTTATCGAACTTAATCTTGAGGGAATCTTAATTTCTTCTTCTTATATTCACTCTTATTTAGTGAAAGTTGAAGAGTAGAATAATTTCCTTTTTCATCAGATAACTCTTGAGTATGCTTAGACTTTAACTCTTTTATCTCATCTTTGTGAGAAGTGTTAAGATCTTCTGTCTCTTTTTTTGTGCACATCTCTGAGATGATTTTTTTGGAAAATGAGTCCTCTGAGGAATTTGTGATATTGGCTCTCCACCATATCACCGAAGATTCTCTAATTTTATTCTCAATAGCAACAATTTTATTTTGACGAACCATCTCCTTCGCCATTTTCTCCAAGTGGCTTCGAGAAGATTTAACTTCTTGGCATAATTTTTGTGCTACAGTGCCAAGGTTGGAAAATGGTTGAAGAGCAAGGGCAACATCCGCGGATGGCTCTTCGACAAGATTGAATACTGGGTTAGGAAGGCATACATGCAGTGGAAGATGGAGGCAAAAATACCTCTAGTGAACTTGCCTTAGGAAGAACATGGGTAGATCTTTTACCATAATTTTACAGTTGCTCATGGATTTATTGAATGTATATATCTTCATCTCTGACAAGCTCTTGAGATTAATCGAGGTTGATGAAACTATCAGGATCAAAGTGATCATCTCATCGATCATTGTATGTCTTAGTTTCTCCTTGCTGATTGCCTCTTTCTTCATCACATGCTTCAATTTCTTTTTCTTGACCTTCCACCACAACAACCTCGTCAACATCGGAATAAACCACCTCTTGAGTAGTTTCGAAAACTTTCTTTTTTGCTTGTTTTTAGGAGTTGTTTTAGTTGTGTTTTTTTTATTTTTCAAAGCCATTGTCTTCTTCCTTTTTGGGGAAGGCTCAACTTATTCTCCTTGTTCTATGGTGGGGAGGCTATTTTCAGTCACTTTTCTTTTTTGATTTTGGCTGCCAAGTTGGAACTACTAAAGGGCTAGCACCAGATGTGTTAGATGTTTTATTTTTATTGTTTTTCCTTTTCTTTTTTAAGGGAAGGTGACTGTCAGACCTATTCCAAACTGGAAGAAACACCTTACCATCATGCGCCACTAGTCCCTTCACAGCTTGCCTCGAGTTTGGAAGCTTCATCATATTTCCTAGGAAGTCAGCACCCAATGTGATTCGCCACTAGTGGCTGTTGATAAAGTTAATGGTCAAGAAAGCTGAGTGGAACCCATTGCCCCACCCTTTTTCCGCCCATGTCGATAACTTGGCAAAACTTTCCTTGGCATATTTTTGGTGAATCTTATACCGCCTCAGAATTTCTGTGATAAAAAAACCACATATTAAAATAAGATAGCGCAAACAACAACAAAAGAGAAACAACTTATTGTTACTCCTCCAAACGAGGTTGAGTCTTGACGAATTCGCTTCAAAAACTTCCTTTCCATTTTCTGAGCCCCTTGATATGAAGACAAATTTTTTGCTTCCAAAATTTGTCAGCCTCGAGTAGATTGTCGACTATCTTCGGGTCATCATCAAGTGTGAGATAATAGAAGGGCGGGACATGGTTCTTCAAAAGCTTTGTTAGGGCAATAAAATATTTGATAGTAAGAGGGATTTTGGCTAGTATGGAAGCATGATAATTGAAAGAAGGGTAAACCACTGATTGGGAGTATCTTGTGTAGGATTGAGGCCAAGGAGCCCAAAATACTCTACAATCATTAGGTCTAACGGAAACCGAAGCCCTAGTTGATAATTTATGGATACACCACCACCTCATCATTTCCACAGTTAAGTGAAGTCTCTCCTTCTTTTGGAAGCCGAAGTATGATATTTTATGGCATTACCCATTTCGTTTTTAAAGAAGCATCCCAGGACTTTGAGTAATAGATATATGAAACACTTTTTAATGTCATTATATATTCAGGGTTGAGTGGTTTCAAATTTTTACCAACCGAGGCAGCCAGTTCTTCAGAGAGTTAACTACGAGATTTTCCCCTTCATTTAGGTACTTTTTTTGTGGAAACATCTAGTACTGTTTCAGTATCCGTTTCCTTCAAAGCATTATTTTCCTTATCAACCTTGACATTCGACTGCGTGGCTTCAGAGTCCACTTTCTCCTCGGATATCTCATCCACGAGCCGAGGTGGGTTAGGATTGGAAGTTGGTTCTCTAGCATTATTACTTGATGGATTTTGTTAAGCTTCTGTAGCTATCCCAACAAAATCCCTCAAGAGAGGAGAAAAGGTTGAAGGATTCGAGATGTAATCAACATCGCCCCCCATGACTATGAAGGGTTTTCTTTTTAGGGTTCAAGGAAGCTGAGTTTTTGTATGAATATGAAGGGTTTCCTTAAGCAGTGGACGAGGGGGCTCAGAATGGACTAGAGAATGAGTTTCTTCTGATCTTCTTGAAGAAGATGTAGTTTGGGTTACTTTGCGATTGATTCAAGGATTTGAGTTTGCAAGAGGGGTGTAATGTGATGATCTAACTAGAGATGGTGAAATTCGAGGCATTTTTGGTGTTTGAGTTTTAGATGATTAACCTTCTTTTGGAAGAGGAGAATTTGAGACCAGCTGCTCTATATTCATATGTCTTTTCACTTATGCAGAAATAATCGTATGATCCAAAGCGAGGTTTCTGTTTATCTAGAAAGGATGAACTTCTGGGTTTTTTGGCTTTGGATTTTTGAGTTCTGGATGTTTTCTCATAAACAAAGTTAAAGACTAGAGGCAGATTTGTATTTTCCGGTGAAGGTATCTTAAAGGTTGAAGATTTAAATGAAGGTAGCTAAGAAATTTTAGAAAACAAGTAAAATATCTCTCTCCAAAAAGTGTTGTGAAACAAATGAGTCGGAGAGATGTATTTATAGGAAAAATTGAGGGAGAGAGAAGTGTAAGAGGTGGAGAAAGCAATTGGGAAGAATTCCAAACGGTTGCGTAAAGGAGAGTTTGACACCTGCCATCTGATAGGCCTAGTGACAGACCTAAATCCTAGGGCATCATCATCACCTATTCGATTCTTACTTTGAACGTTTATGACCGTAAGAAGGAAATGATTTCATAATGAAATGTCTGAAGCGCTGAGGAAATTATTATTACTGTGAGGACAATATTTTTCCAAATGTATGGCGACATCAAGTTTGAAGCTGTTCGAATCCTGGATAAGGGAACTTTCCTCCACTAATGATTTTTTTATGACAATTAGTTCTCATTCACTGACTTTCATAAGAACTAAGGGGGCTAATGATAAGAAAATAGAACATTGATTAAAATGTAAATAAATGAAACCTTGTATGATAAATTACATATTGGTGTGAGATATTTAAAGGTTTGTGTATAGATAAATGACTAATATGAAATTAGTCCCTTTATGTAACAATTTCTGTTATAATTGACTTGCGCCTATATATAAAGGCCAAGACTGAATTGAGTAAAGGGTTCTAACTTTGGAGATTAAACTACTTGCACTTCATGATTTTCTCTCTCTAAAAACTATTTCTCCCTACTTCTATCTACTTCTCTTTACCTTTCTTTACACACTATGTTAAATCCACATTATCCAACAAATTAATTTTGAATCCGTCCAACCCCTTTGAATTCCAATCAAGAGTTTTCTCTCCTCTTACTTGAATATATCTTTCCCAAATGATCTTTCACACTCAATCTGTGCCCCTCAAATTCACATTTTGAAATACTCTTCTTCTGAAGATCTTTGAAGTTCAAGGTGCTCTGGCACCAACTGCATTCAATTCGTGTACAATTCAGTTTTAATCATCTAGGTTCCTTCCCATCTCTCAGATATTATCCATTGAAACCGCAAAAAGATGTTTCTTAAGATACAATATGTTCGCTAAGAAATTCTCCATGTAAATAGCCTATATAGGATTATATATTTTTAATGTCACAGGCTATTTAGATACCTCTCATAGTATTTCATCTCCCACGCTTAATATGAGGGTGCTATTAGATTTAAAGAATATAACGACATCGACCTATGTGGATTTATCATCAATAAGAGCCGATAATTATTTGTTTGTAACAATTGGTATCAGAGCTTGCCTGTGGTTATGAATCTATTTTGACCTTTAATTCGTTTTCCATATCATTTACAACATAAATTCATGTCTTGGAATATCCCCTTTAGGATTTGGTATTGTATTTCAATTATTGGTTTTAGTTTTAAAGAATGTAAAAGGCATGTTTACAAATTGTTTTGTGTAACCAATTGCATGATTTGGATAATTAAAAGCGTATGGCTAAATAAATTCATGATTGACCTTCGAAATCTTGAGCACCCATGAATAAGAAATGAAAAAAGGTTGTCGCAAGTCTGAAAAAAGGTTGTCACAAGTCTGAAAATCGTTTGGTCGTTGCTGCGAGTTAATTGAACACATCGATAATATTCAAGCTACGTCAATGGAATGAGTGTACTACTGCAACACTATAGCGACTTGATGCCTTACCACGATGACGGTAGGTCATTGGAAAACTATACACACATTTATTAGGATGATAAAACATTTATATGATGTTGTTAATATATAACACGTTGGTACATAACGTATCCTCTAAGGATTACGACGACCCAATTCACATGAATGTCTGCCTAAATTTAAAACTTAACAAAATTCATTACATGTGTCAAATTGAATTTGGAATTTATGTAAAAAATTTTAATTTAATTTTTTCTATGTTAAGCTTTTGAGGCGCAATTGAAAAATACTATTCAGGATCCTTTTCTATTGTGAGGTAATTTTAAAGAGTAAGTGAGCAAAAATATGCTCATGTTAGAACTAAATAATATAGATCATTAGAATATAAATGAACGACTTGTTCTTATTACAGATAAGAATAAATGTTATATAAAAGAGCCCCACATATGTTTTTAAATTCTCAATCCATTAAGATAGAATTTGCTACGGATGTGACAACCTACCTTGAGAAAAATTTTGTTAAATACCCACATATTGAAATTAAGAGTCTGATTGGGAAGCTCTCCATAATGAAATAAAAAAGGACATGAAAAAAATCCACGAGTCATCATGTAAATGACATCTCTAGATAGTAAGCTAAAAACACTTAATATAGAACACATAAAGGCATTTATTCTGTCGTACATATTCATGTTAACCCTCCAACGATTTAGTATTTTTGAAAAAACCTATAACTTCCAAGAATTGGAATGGAACATTAATACCTCATTTCCAACCTTGTGCATGAGGAGGAAAACAAGATCATAAAAATAAAAAAGATAACATGGTGCACATCAATTGAGATGATGTTAAAAATAAACGTAATAAGAATTTAGTTATAGTTGCACAAACTACAAGTTCAAGTTGTGGATCATAGTGAAGTAACCAAAAGAAGGATGATGAAATGGAAAATGCTATGACATGTTTCCACTACAGGAGTCCAGATAACATGAATAAAGATTATGACACATAGAAAGCCTGGATAGATAAGAAATATAAACTAACTTTCGAAATAAGTTCAAAGGTTAATTTAGTTTTAATGTCAAATGAAACTTGGTGGGTTGATACGACAACCTCGTCTCATGTTTGTCTTTCTTTGCATTGTACACTATATTTCCAAAATTTTAATGATTGTGAAATTTATAGATTTACTGTTGAGGGGTCTGTATGCCATATGGAAGCGATTTGTAATATCTAGTCAGTTTTGACTACTAGACACGTGTTATATTCAAATACTATAATATATGTGCATTCTTTTAAAAGGAACTTGGTTTTATTTTCTAGTGTTAGATAAATTTGGTTAAGTTTGTTCATTTAAACATAATTTCATGTATTCTAGGGAAATCAATGGGTTGATGCATGTGTTTTTGATAATGATGAAATTTATACAAAATAATCAATGTTGTCAATTACCATATAACAATTCATGTATCTCATAAACTTACTTTTGAAATTCAGCCTATCTCAGGCACATACATTTAGATCGTATATTTAAAAATAGAATTGGTGAGCTTGTTGCTGATGTTTTTAGCTCATCTTGACTGCGAATTTGATATATATGTTGGGCGTATAAAATGGTAACGTACCAAACACAGAAAATTTGAAGCCTACCGTGCAATAAATATATTTGAATTAATTCAAATATATATTTGCAAACATTTCCCTAAAAATTCATTGAATGACAACAAATATTTCATTTCATTGATAGAAAACTATTCATGATTTTATTACCTTTATTTACTTCATGAAAAATATGAAGTTATTGATAAGACGAATACTTTATGGCCGATGTTGCATTACAACTTGGTAAATAGATTAAAATTATCAAATACGCCATCATGGTAAATACTATGGTAGGTATGATGGTTACAATGATATGTTAATATTCTAGATATTTTAGTGTCTTAGACATATGTTTTCTTTCTGTTCAAGTAGAAATAGTTGATGTTGCTCATGGTGATGAAACTTAACAACCTCAAGATATTGAGAAACTTTGTGAGCCCATATTGTGTAGATCCACTAGAGACAGAAGAAATACCATACTTCCATATTATGTTGCATTTATAAAGAAACATGAATAATCTTCCCAGTATTTGAAGATGATTCAATCAGCTTCCAGGATTCTATGAAGAGCTCAAACTCTAAGTTTTATATTGAGGTTATGAACGAAGAGAACAAATTAATGCAAAAAAAAATAATAATACAAAAGCTGATCTTCTTATATTACCTTAAGGGAATAAAGTGACTGGTTGCAAATCAATATTTAAAAGCAAACTTGATACTTCAAGGAATGTGAAAAGATATAAAGCTTATCTTGTAGCAAACTATTACACTCAAAATGAAGTCATTGGCAAACTATTTATTTCTTGGTAATCCAACAATAAAATTTATGCTCATATCATCCCAAGGTTGTGTTAAAACAGGTAAAGGAGTGCAAAATTCCGGTTGGAAATGAATTTTCATCCTTTTTGACATGTTGCACATATCTGCACAATTGCATGAAAGTCTTTACCCATCTTTGGCCAAAAGAAATACTCCTGAAGCATGTTCAATATTTTGTTGATTCCAAAATGACCAGATAAACATCTTTTATGTGCTCACGAATCAACAATTCCCTTACATAAATCTTGGGAACACATACCTTATTTCCTTGGAAAGAAAATTTATCATGCAACTGGTACTGATCTTTAACTCTCATGTTACGCTCATTATAAATCTCAGCAAAGTCTGAATATCCATCATATAGTGTCTTCAACATCTCAAATCCCATAATTTAAGAATTCAAAATAAAGATTAAATCATACATCCGGACCAGTACATCAACAACAACATTTTTTATTCTAGAATTGTATTTAGACACAAATGAAAAAATTGAATGTAACGTTTTATCAATTTTATATGTGTAAGATATAACTATAATAATCATACAAGACAAAATCATTTTACATTTTGTTTTTATAATATAACATCTAAACATAAATAGACTAAAACAATCATTGTTGAAAATTTCTTTACGTTTTTTTATATATGAAATAAAATATTATTGTAAAATATTTTTTTTATAATAAATTAGACATACACTGCTTGGGCTATTTGAAGTTTTAAAAATTGCGTGTCTATCTTAATTTGAATAAAAGGTTATCCTATTAAAAGGGTGGTTAGTGCAAATCGGTTGACAATAATAAACAAAAAACCATATTTTATTTGAATAAAAGGTTATCCTATTAAAAGGGTGGTTAGTGCAAATCGGTTGACAATAATAAACAAAAAACCATATTTTATGGGAAATTGATGAAATATTGTTTTATTAAATTTATTATAAGATGATTTTGCATCTATACTTATTATTGAATTGTTTTTATGAACACTCTTGTTTAGATTCCAATATATTTATATTTCTAATAAAACACAAATAATATTAAATATATTATTTTACATATAATTTTAATAATGTTAAAATATTTAAAAACATTTCTACATTAACTAACATAAGATGATTTAAAATTAACAAAAAAGAAATTAATTCACTAAAATCAGTATAACGAGACACTTTATTTATCGGCAGCCTAAAAATTGAATACTAAAAAGAGAAAATGATTTATTTCAACTACTCAAAACATTTATATGGTAAATGTTTCTGAAAAAACATATATATCAATTGAAATATAATATTATTGAATGTGGTTCCAGAGCTTAAGAAGGTCGAATAAAATTTAGCACTAATACTAAATTATTTTTCAAATATAAATGACAAGTACAAAAAAATCTGAGAGGTTTATGTTGAGGAAACCACAACTATTCGGTCTAAACAATAACCAATATACGAATACACGATCCTACGAAAAAATATATGATTACTATGTTCAAGATGAGTAACAAATAAAACAAAGCGTAATAAAACCACACACCCAAGACAATATTTAACATGGTAATTATTTTGAAGAAATCTTACATCTACGGTAATAGACACTCTTTTGTAAATAAGTAGGTTACAGAAAGACTCTCAAATAAAAAGGATTCAATCACTATTTGTAACAAAAGACGACGTGATTGATAAAAATCTCTCTTTAGTGTTTAATTCTCACATTACTTATCTCTCAAAAGACATAGAGTTATTTCACTCAATCAGGAAATACAATTCTCATTAAACTCGGTTATCATGCGCATATTGCGTATTAATATATTCTTCTATTTATTTGTTTAGGGAAAACTCTAATTCTTTATCAGATGCTTCAATTAATAGTCTATTAATATAGGAAAAATCATAAGTAACAAATCCTAATTAATACAGAAGACCTAATTAATACAAAGAGTCTAATTAATTTAGAAAGACCAAAATATAAGACAACCTAATATAGAGAGACCTAGGAAATAGAATACTTTACTTCGGTCCAACTATGATGCACTGGTCGATCTTGCTTCAGATCAACTCGTTTCTACCACCCGGCTCCGGACCAACATGATTTGACTAATCAAATATTTCCTTCAATGGTCAACACTCTTTGGCAGCTTGTCTCCGCCATAAGGACCAACAAACGTCTATGTAACTATGTCACGATTGAAGCATCACCATAAAGTTTCAACACTTTTTTCCTAATATATATCGCGACAAATCCAAATATACCCTTATAATCGTACGGTAACACATCTATTGATGAGTTACTTCTAACCTACACCTAACAATTCTCTTCTCCACCGAGGCTTATAGTAACTCAAATACTCGTTGCATCCAATTTTCTAATATGTACAAACTTGTACCAGCCTCATACATGTCGTGAGCTTTGAAATCAACAATTGCTTAGTTAAATCATCCAAATGATTTTCCTCGCTAACAATCTTACCCACATGCACTTGTTCCATCTCCACCATGTTTCAGATGAAGTGCATATTAATGTCTATATATTTAATACTCTTGTAGAACTTCAGATATTAGTGTTATCGCAAAACAAAGCCACGTCTTGCTCCGCATAAGTGAGTCCACTCAATAATATCTTCAACAAAACAGCTTCCTTCAAAGCTTTCGTAGTAGCCATACACTCAGCTTTCGTAGCCGACAGTGTAACGACGCTATGTATACAAAACTTCCAGCTAAAAATTAAATATAGTAAACTATTAACCCGAAGTAAGCTTCCTTGTATCAAGGAAACCTACTTATTTTGAGTCCACATACTATTTTAGCACTATATTTATTGTATCATTTTGATTGTAACAAAGCCCTACAACAACCGAACCCTTCAATTATTTTGAGCCACTTGTGTGCATGCCAATGCGGCTTCCCTAGATCTGACATGAATTGTCTTAAAAACACTTGCAGAGTAGGCAAGATCATATTTTGTGCACATCATGACATATATAAAGCTAGCAACAATATTGACATATGATATGTTCAGCATGTACTTCTTATCTGCTTTTTCGGTTGGTACTCGAGTGCATTGAGTTTAAATTATAAACAAGTGGCAGTTCCAACCGATTCTTCTTCAGATAAAATAAACTTCCTTATGATCCTTTATAAGTATTCTAATTGAGATAAAAGTCAACTATGAAATCGATAGATCTCAGAATACCGCAACAACAATTGTTTTCGAATGGATTGGTGTTATAGCTTTCTAGTTGTACGCAAATTATCTTAGTTTTTCTTTAGGTGTTAAGTTTTAAAATATAGTGTCAATGATGATATTTTTACACATCAACTTAAATGGCGGGTGATTGTTATTTTATCAAATGTTATTTTTTGTCATTTATATACATGTTCATACTTTTAAATTATTTTAGAGAAAACTTGTGTAATTCTTTGGAAGAAATAAAATCATGTAAAATTTATAGAGGAACTATTAAAAATGATAAGGGATGAAATATCACATATTTTTCAATTTTTTTGTTTTATTGAAACTTTTGAAAATATGAGAATTTATTTTAACAAAAAACTAATAAAAATATTCTCAACAATAGTCACAAATAATAAAAAAATATTTGTATAGTTAACCAAATTAACAAAAAAAATGCAAGCATGTAAAAAATAATTCATTAAAAATACATAATAATGCTTTATTTACTATTATAGTTTACAACATTAAAAGAAAAATTAAATATTTTATAATACGTACTTAAGTTAAAAGGAATATAATTATGTTTTGTACAATAGATCATATAAAAAACATTATACAAAAAGAAAAACAATCACTTATGCGTATTCCATAACACTTGAAAATGTAATTAATTTTTAAAAGTAATAATAATGCATTAATATATGACTAGTAAATAACAAGAAAAATAAACTTACTTTACTATATCATTATATATGTATTTTTTACATTGTAAATTATATCAAAGATTAAAACTATTTAGGTACTTGTTAGCATATACACGTTTATTTTCAAAATTTCAAATTACAACAAATATTTTTCAGTATGAAATAAATCCAGTAAAAAATTCTAAATTATATTTTCAATGACAAAATTAGAAGCAATTCAAATTGGATCTTTATTCACTATTGCTAAATTTAATTTTTTTTAATAATATAAATTAGTTATTCCAAAAATAGTTGTGAATAAATATAAAATATGAAGATGTTTATGATACAAAACAAAATTTATGAGTATACATTATAAAAAAAACCTAAATAACTAATTAAATATTATTAAAAACATAACATTAATGTTTTGAAAATATTTATCAAATAACAACTATCTTTTAATATACAATTAATAGTAATTGAAACTAATTATGATTTGACCTACAAAACATCTATAAGAAGAGTGGCTAACACTTTGTAAAACTCATACTTACATAAACATAAACTAAAAAAAATGGGTAATGCAAGAGTTGTTTTGTTCATTTTCTTTTTTGTTTGTGTTGTGTCAACAGGTATAACGATTTTTTTTATTATTGTTATTATTTGATATGATATGAAATATAGAATAAAAATTTAAAATAATATTTTTATCAATTTTATATTGATATAACATAATGTTTGTAATTCTCATTGAAGAAAAATTTATCTCACATTTTATTTTTATAATATGATACATGTAAGAGTACTATGTTATTACTTTAATTATTTACCATATATATGTTTTGTATGAATTAGGTGTCTCTTTAAGATATAATAACTTACGAGCCGGAATAGGCTCGAAAACTTTGGATGATGGAAGTAAGTATTTTTTTATATTGTAATTTTAACAAGTCATATATACATATATATAATTAAAAATGAAATAACATTGTACATAAATGTTTTATAACATTTTTTATGATACATTCGACAGTGTGCTGCCTAGACCATCCAGAGTTTGGAAAATGTGTGCCTAAATCTGCAGATGAGCAAAAGTGTAATGATTGGTGTATGAAAGGTTGTTCTAATGAGAAAGGTGGCTGGTGCAAACCTATTCAGGGCGGTCAATGTCATTGCTATTGTTGATTTTTTTTTCTTTTTACATTCAAGTAGATTCATTAATAAAACAAGATTATTTAATACACATAATGATTTTATCGTTATTTTTAAAAATAATTTATATGGTGATTAAATGAAATATTTAATTAAAAATATTATTTTAAGACGATTTTGCATCTCTTCATGTTATTTGGTTGTGTTTATGGATGTTTTAACGTGTTTGCATCTCTTCATGTTATTTGGTTGTGTTTATGGATGTTTTAACGTGTTTGCGTCCCAATATATTTGAGTAATCATTTTGAATATCAATAATGTTTAAATTATTCTATTACACATAACCGTGATAACAATAAACAGTTTAAAGAATTAAGATTGCGTTAATTAACATAACGATTATTCAAATTTTTTAAAAAGAAAATAATTCACTTTAAATTTTCCGTATAAAATCATTATGATGAGACACCTTATTTATTGCGAGTGTAAAAATTAAACTATAAAAGACAACAATTTATTTCTTACCACTCTAAAGACTTACATGTTCAAAATATATAAAACAAAATACAAACAAATATAAAAGATAATTTAGTTGCATGTAGGTTTTGAGGTTAAGAATATTGAGTTAAATTTAGCACCAAGACTAATGTATCCCTAAACAAATTGGGACAAGTTCAGATGGATTTTGAGAGGTATGAGATGCGATTAAACCAAAACAATTGTTTTCACATATTTGGTATTATCTACTTTTGTCTTCATTAAAAGACACATTAAATAACCAATAATGACGAGGCAACAAATATTTACATATAATGGTGATTAGTGCATAGAGAGTTTCCAAATTGGATACATTTCAAAAGTATATATAATTATCTTTGAAGTGGTGATATACATAGTCATGTATCATACAATATTAATAAATTAAAATCATGAGACAATTATATATTTAGCATAAGAATTATAGTTTAACGATCTCTAATTCAGTTCAAATAAGACCCATTGGGAATTGAAACATAATAATTACAGGAACGTGTGAGTTCCATGCTACTAATGTGATTATTGAAGAAATGTTGTATTTTTAATATTTTACCCTCCTTAGTTTGTTGATTATCATCTAAAGTGATAACACAAATTGGGCATGTTAACACAACAACATTATTTAGTACATAATCTAATTTATATATATTAGTACACAAAATGATCCAAAAGAGATATTATACGGATCTTGTAAATTATGATGTTTAATCCATATCGTTTTAGAGTATCCAAGTTGTATTAACTGTGAGTCTAATTATATAAATATAATCAATATTTAGTTTAATTAGACAAATGGGTGTTCTTAGGAGTATAATGATATTATAATGTTAATAATACCAATTTGATTGTTGTGGATCAATAGAGAGAATCCCTCAATCTGGAAATATAATTATGGGCTCCATGTATCTAATATAGTTATGGTCCCACGTGAGTACAAAGGCGAATTTGATCTTAATTGAAAAAAACCAGTTTACATGTTACATGCTAAAATATACAACTAAATACATCTTCTTCCAAGTGCATTCAATAATAAGAGGGTATGTTTATCCATATTATTGAACTATATATTTTTATTTTATTGTGTCATTCATCTCTTTCTTATTTACAAACCCTAATCTTATATTGATGAATCCGTAGACCGTTATTTTATCGCTTATCCTTGAACGAACAAGAAATTCAACCTCTCGTGCTCGAAGGGAAGCTCCACAATTGCGATATTTTTTTTCGGCTTCATCGTCTACCATTATGCATAATATTTTATTATAATCTTTATTTTGTATTATGTATTATTAAATTCTATATTCCCACATATTTTATTATGATTGTATTATTGAGTTATTGAGATTTCAATCCTATAACTAACATTCGATTATATGAATCAAGTAAGAATATCTCTTTCACCAGATTAGCTTTTTAAGAAATAAGAATAAAATATTTTAAAATTTATGTTTAGCCATCTATCTCTCAAGAAGTACATTTCATCAATAGATAGGAAACGATTTCAGCCTTTTAAATTATTCTTCTTCTTATTATTATTTTAATGCTAAAATATGTTTGAGAACCAATAAAAGATATTGTATATTCCCGAGGTATGAAATACATAGATTTTTTCAGAATACTATAACACAAGTATAATCAATTAGAATGGATTTATTGTAATAGGTTTTAGGTAAATTGTCTTAGTTCTTTTTCAAATGTTAAGTTTTAAAAAATGGTTTCATTGGTGATGTTTTTCAATGCAATAACTTAAATGGTCAGGTGATTGTTATTTTGTCAAATGTCACATTTTATGTAAGGTATTTACTGGATCACACTCTTAAGTTTTTTAAGACTAATCTTATGTAAACGTTTATATGCCAAAACCCGTTGGATTTGGTTACCCATCCAGAAATACCATATAATAATTTATTTATAGAAAGATAATCTACCAATAACCACCCAACATCAAACTTATTTACCAATAAATACTCAAGGTTTGATAAAGTGCAGATAACCATCTGGTGATAAATCAATATTTACATATAACCACATGTACTAAGTCCCAACCGTTTTTTCTCTCTCATAAATTTTATGTTTTTTTTAAAATTTCACATCTTTTATATCTAAAAAGACCATTGGTTTTCTTTTCAAGACGAATAAAACTAGATCTATGACATATATTTTTTAAATATTTTTTAGTTACATAATTACGTGCAGTTGGGTTACAAAAACACATATAGAAAAATTACTATGTTCCACTTGCGGAATTACGTGCAATTTGGTTGCTAAAATAAAACTATGTTCTAGTTACCGAATTTCGTGTCATTAAGAAAAAAATAGTTGCATAAATAGGACTTTGGTTGCGAAAAAGAAACCATGTTTTAGTTGTGAAATTACGTGTAAATGAGTTAATAAAGAAGAAAAAAAATAGTTGCGTAAATATGACTTTGGTTACGAAATTAGTATGGAAAAATCTATTATTTTCCATTTGCGGAATTACGTGTAATTTGGTTGCGAAAAAACAATTGTGTTTGAGTTGCGTAATTACATGTATAAATGACAAGTACAAAAAAATATGAGAGGTTTATGTTGAGGAAACCACAACTATTCTGTCTAAACAATAACCAATATACGAATACACGATCCTACGAAAAAATATATGATTACTATGTTCAAGATGAGTAACAAGTAAAACAAAGCGTAATAAAACCACACACCCAAGACAATATTTAACATGGTAATTATTTTGAAGAAATCTTACATCTACGGTAATAGACACTCTTTTGTAAATAAGTAGGTTACAGAAAGACTCTCAAATAAAAAGGATTCAATCACTATTTGTAACAAAAGACGACGTGATTGATAAAAATCTCTCTTTAGTGTTTAATTCTCACATTACTTATCTCTCAAAAGACATAGAGTTATTTCACTGAATCAGGAAATACAATTCTCATTAAACTCGGTTATCATGCGCATATTGCGTATTAATATATTCTTCTATTTATTTGTTTAGGGAAAACTCTAATTCTTTATTAGATGCTTCAATTAATAGTCTATTAATATAGGAAAAATCATAACTAACAAATCCTAATTAATACAAAAGACCTAATTAATATAAAGAGTCTAATTAATTTAGAAAATAATTTATATGGTGATTAAATGAAATATTATTTTAAAAATATTATTTTAAGACGATTTTGCATCTCTTCATGTTATTTGGTTGTGTTTATGGATGTTTTAACGTGTTTGCGTCCCAATATATTTGAGTAATAATTTTGAATATCAATAATGTTTAAATTATTCTATTACACATAACCCTGATAACAATAAACAGTTTAAAGAATTAAGATTGCGTTAATTAACATAACGATTATTCAAATTTTTTAAAAAGAAAATAATTCACTTTAAATTTTCCGTATAAAATCATTATGATGAGACACCTTATTTATTGCGAGTGTAAAAATTAAACTATAAAAGACAAGAATTTATTTCTTACCACTCTAAAGACTTACATGTTCAAAATCTATAAAACAAAATACAAACAAATATAAAAGATAATTTAGTTGCATGTAGGTTTTGAGGTTAAGAATATTGAGTTAAATTTAGCACCAAGACTAATGTATCCCTAAACAAATTGGGACAAGTTCAGATGGATTTTGAGAGGTATGAGATGTGATTAAACCAAAACAATTGTTTTCACATATTTGGTATGATCTACTTTTGTCTTCATTAAAAGACACATTAAATAACCAATAATGACGAGGCAAAAAATATTTACATATAATGGTGATTAGTGCATAGAGAGTTTCCAAATTGGATACATTTCAAAAGTATATATAATTATCTTTGAAGTGGTGATATACATACTCATGTATCATACAATATTAATAAATTAAAATCATGAGACAATTATATATTTAGCGTAAGAATTATAGTTTAACGATCTCTAATTCAGTTCAAATAAGACCCATTGGGAATTGAAACATAATAATTACAGGAACGTGTGAGTTCCATGCTACTAATGTGATTATTGAAGAAATGTTGTATTTTTAATATTTTACCCTCCTTAGTTTGTTGATTATCATCTAAAGTGATAACACAAATTGGGCATGTTAACACAACAACATTATTTAGTACATAATCTAATTTATATATATTAGTACACAAAATGATCCAAAAGAGATATTATACGGATCTTGTAAATTATGATGTTTAATCCATATCGTTTTAGAGTATCCAAGTTGTATTAACTGTGAGTCTAACTATATAAATATAATCAATATTTAGTTTAATTAGACAAATGGGTGTTCATAGGAGTATAATGATATTATAATGTTAATAATACCAATTAGATTGTTGTGGATCAATATAGAGAATCCCTCAATCTGGAAATATAATTATGGGCTCCATGTATCTAATATAGTTATGGTCCCACGTGAGTACAAAGGCGAATTTGATCTTAATTGAAAAAAACCAGTTTACATGTTACATGCTAAAATATACAACTAAATACATCTTCTTCCAAGTGCATTCAATAATAAGAGGGTATGTTTATCCATATTATTGAACTATATATTTTTATTTTATTTTGTCATTCATCTCTTTCTTATTTACAAACCCTAATCTTATATTGATGAATCCGTAGACCGTTATTTTATCGCTTATCCTTGAACGAACAATAAATTCAACCTCTCGTGCTCGAAGGGAAGCTCCACAATTGCGATATTTTTTTTTCGGCTTCATCGTCTACCATTATGCATAATATTTTATTATAATCTTTATTTTGTATTATGTATTATTAAATTCTATATTCCCACATATTTTATTATGATTGTATTATTGAGTTATTGAGATTTCAATCCTATAACTAACATTCGATTATATGAATCAAGTAAGAATATCTCTTTCACCAGATTAGCTTTTTAAGAAATAAGAATAAAATATTTTAAAATTTATGTTTAGCCATCTATCTCTCAAGAAGTACATTTCATCAATAGATAGGAAACGATTTCAGCCTTTTAAATTATTCTTCTTCTTATTATTATTTTAATGCTAAAATATGTTTGAGAACCAATAAAAGATATTGTATATTCCCGAGGTATGAAATACATAGATTTTTTCAGAATACTATAACACAAGTATAATCAATTAGAATGGATTTATTGTAATAGGTTTTAGGTAAATTGTCTTAGTTCTTTTTCAAATGTTAAGTTTTAAAAAATGGTTTCATTGGTGATGTTTTTCAATGCAATAACTTAAATGGTCAGGTGATTGTTATTTTGTCAAATGTCACATTTTATGTAAGGTATTTACTGGATCACACTCTTAAGTTTTTTAAGACTAATCTTATGTAAACGTTTATATGCCAAAACCCGTTGGATTTGGTTACCCATCCAGAAATACCATATAATAATTTATTTATAGAAAGATAATCTACCAATAACCACCCAACATCAAACTTATTTACCAATAAATACTCAAGGTTTGATAAAGTGCAGATAACCATCTGGTGATAAATCAATATTTACATATAACCACATGTACTAAGTCCCAACCGTTTTTTCTCTCTCATAAATTTTATGTTTTTTTAAAAATTTCACATCTTTTATATCTAAAAAGACCATTGGTTTTCTTTTCAAGACGAATAAAACTAGATCTATGACATATATTTTTTAAATATTTTTTAGTTACATAATTACGTGCAGTTGGGTTACAAAAACACATATAGAAAAATTACTATGTTCCACTTGCGGAATTACGTGTAATTTGATTGCTAAAATAAAACTATGTTCTAGTTACCGAATTTCGTGTCATTAAGAAAAAAATAGTTGCATAAATAGGACTTTGGTTGCGAAAAAGAAACCATGTTTTAGTTGTGAAATTACGTGTAAATGAGTTAATAAAGAAGAAAAAAAATAGTTGCGTAAATATGACTTTGGTTACGAAATTAGTATGGAAAAATCTATTATTTTCCATTTGCGGAATTACGTGTAATTTGGTTGCGAAAAAACAATTGTGTTTGAGTTGCGTAATTACATGTATAAATGACAAGTACAAAAAAATATGAGAGGTTTGTGTTGAGGAAACCACAACTATTCTGTCTAAACAATAACCAATATACGAATACACGATCCTACGAAAAAATATATGATTACTATGTTCAAGATGAGTAACAAGTAAAACAAAGCGTAATAAAACCACACACCCAAGACAATATTTAACATGGTAATTATTTTGAAGAAATCTTACATCTACGGTAATAGACACTCTTTTGTAAATAAGTAGGTTACAGAAAGACTCTCAAATAAAAAGGATTCAATCACTATTTGTAACAAAAGACGACGTGATTGATAAAAATCTCTCTTTAGTGTTTAATTCTCACATTACTTATCTCTCAAAAGACATAGAGTTATTTCACTCAATCAGGAAATACAATTCTCATTAAACTCGGTTATCATGCGCATATTGCGTATTAATATATTCTTCTATTTATTTGTTTAGGGAAAACTCTAATTCTTTATTAGATGCTTCAATTAATAGTCTATTAATATAGGAAAAATCATAACTAACAAATCCTAATTAATACAGAAGACCTAATTAATATAAAGAGTCTAATTAATTTAGAAAATAATTTATATGGTGATTCAATGAAATATTATTTTAAAAATATTATTTTAAGACGATTTTGCATCTCTTCATGTTATTTGGTTGTGTTTATGGATGTTTTAACGTGTTTGCGTCCCAATATATTTGAGTAATCATTTTGAATATCAATAATGTTTAAATTATTCTATTACACATAACCCTGATAACAATAAACAGTTTAAAGAATTAAGATTGCGTTAATTAACATAACGATTATTCAAATTTTTTAAAAAGAAAATAATTCACTTTAAATTTTCCGTATAAAATCATTATGATGGGACACCTTATTTATTGCGAGTGTAAAAATTAAACTATAAAAGACAAGAATTTATTTCTTACCACTCTAAAGACTTACATGTTCAAAATCTATAAAACAAAATACAAACAAATATAAAAGATAATTTAGTTGCATGTAGGTTTTGAGGTTAAGAATATTGAGTTAAATTTAGCACCAAGACTAATGTATCCCTAAACAAATTGGGACAAGTTTGGATGATGGAAGTAAGTATTTTTTTATATTGTAATTTTAACAAGTCATATATACATATATATAATTAAAAATGAAATAACATTGTACATAAATGTTTTATAACATTTTTTATGATACATTCGACAGTGTGCTGCCTAGACCATCCAGAGTTTGGAAAATGTGTGCCTAAATCTGCAGATGAGCAAAAGTGTAATGATTGGTGTATGAAAGGTTGTTCTAATGAGAAAGGTGGCTGGTGCAAACCTGTTCAGGGCGGTCAATGTCATTGCTATTGTTGATTTTTTTTTCTTTTTACATTCAAGTAGATTCATTAATAAAACAAGATTATTTAATTAATGTATTTTCATTATTATAAATTTTTATTTTCTTATTTATTAACTTTACAAGTTCGTTTTATCAATATTATTTAAAGCTTATGAATATCTTTTAATTATCATAAAATTAATATTATTTTGAATTTCAACATTGGTCGGATGAATTTGAGGAATATTTTAAATTAATGATTTAATGTCAAAACGTTTTTTAGTTGTAGAAATAATAAAATTTACAATGGTTTAGTAGAATATTTTTGAAAAAGAATTTAGATTAATACACATAATGATTTTATCATTATTTTTAGAAATAATTTATATGGTGATTAAATAAAATATTATTTTAAAAATATTCTTTTAAGACGATTTTGCATCTCTTTATGTTATTTGGTTGTGTTTATGGATGCTTTAACGTGTTTGCGTCCCAATATATTTGAGTAATCATTTTGAATATCAATAATGTTTAAATTATTCTATTACACATAACCCTGATAACAATAAACAGTTTAAAGAATTAAGATTGCGTTAACTAACATAACGATTATTCAAATTTTTTAAAAAGAAAATAATTCACTTAAAATTTTCCATATAAAATCATTATGATGAGACACCTTATTTATTGCGAGTGTAAAAATTAAACTATAAAAAGACAACAATTTATTTCTTACCACTCTAAAGACTTACATGTTCAAAATCTATAAAACAAAATACAAACAAATATAAAAGATAATTTAGTTGCATGTAGGTTTTGAGGTTAAGAATGTTGAGTTAAATTTAGCACCAAGACTAATGTATCTTTAAACAAATTGGGACAAGTTTAGAAGGATTTTGAGAGGTATGAGATGTGATTAAACCAAAACAATTGTTTTCACATATTTGGTATGATCCACTTTTGTCTTCATTAAAAGACACATTAAATAACCAATAATGACGAGGCAAAAAATATTTACATATAATGGTGATTAGTGCATAGAGAGTTTCCAAATTGGATACATTTCAAAAGTATATATAATTATCTTTGAAGTGGTGATATACATAGTCATGTATCATACAATATTAATAAATTAAAATCATGAGACAATTATATATTTAGCATAAGAATTATAGTTTAACGATCTCTAATTCAGTTCAAATAAGACCCATTGGGAATTGAAACATAATAATTACAGGAACGTGTGAGTTCCATGCTACTAATGTGATTATTGAAGAAATGTTGTATTTTTAGTATTTTATCCTCCTTAGTTTGTTGATTATCATCTAAAGTGATAACACAAATTGGGCATGTTAACACAACAACATTATTTAGTACATAATCTAATTTATATATATTAGTATACAAAATGATCCAAAAGAGATATTATACGGATCTTGTAAATTAGGATGTTTAATCCATATCATTTTAGAGTATCCAAGTTGTATTAACTGTGAGTCTAATTATATAAATATAATCAATATTTAGTTTAATTAGACAAATGGGTGTTCATAGGAGTATAATGATATTATAATGTTAATAATACCAATTTGATTGTTGTGGATCAATAGAGAGAATCCCTCAATTTGGAAATAAAATTATGGGCTCCATGTATCTAATATAGTTATGGTCCCACGTGAGTACAAAGGCGAATTTGATCTTAATTGAAAAAAACCAGTTTACATGTTACATGCTAAAATATACAACTAAATACATCTTCTTCCAAGTGCATTCAATAATAAAAGGGTATGTTTATCCATATTATTGAACTATATATTTTTATTTTATTTTGTCATTCATCTCTTTCTTATTTACAAACCCTAAATCTTATATTGATGAATCCGTAGACCGTTATTTTATCGCCTATCCTTTAACGAACAACAAATTCAACCTCTCGTGCTCGAAGGGAAGCTCCAAAACTGCGATATTTTTTTCGGCTTCATCGTCTACCATTATGCATAATATTTTATTATAATCTTTATTTTGTATTTTGTATTATTAAATTCTATATTCCCATATATTTTATTATTATTGTATTATTGTATTATTGAGTTATTGAGATTTTAATCCTATAACTAACATTCGATTATATGAATCAAGTAAGAATATCTCTTTCACCATATTAGCTTTTTAAGAAATAAGAATAGAATATTTTAAAATTTATGTTTAGCCATCTATCTCTCAAGAAGTACATTTCATCAATAGATAGGAAACGATTTCAGCCTTTTGAATTATTCTTATTATTATTATTTTTATTTTTAATGCTAAAATATGTTTGAGAACCAATAAAAGATATTGTATATTCCCGAGGTATGAAATACATAGATTTTTTCAGAATACTATAGCACAAGTATAATCAATTAGAATGGATTTATTGTAATAGGTTTTAGGTAAATTGTCTTAGTTCTTTTTCAAATGTTAAGTTTTAAAAAATGGTTTCATTGGTGATGTTTTTCAATGCAATAACTTAAATGGTCAGGTGATTGTTATTTTGTCAAATGTCACATTTTATGTAAGGTATTTACTGGATCACACTCTTAAGTTTTTTAAGACTAATCTTATGTAAACGTTTATATGCCAAAACCCGTTGGATTTGGTTACCCATCCAGAAATACCATATAATAATTTATTTATAGAAAGATAATTTACCAATAACCACCCAACATCAAACTTATTTACCAATAAATACTCAAGGTTTGATAAAGTGCAGATAACCATCTGGTGATAAATCAATATTTACATATAATCACATGTACTAAGTCCCAACCGTTTTTTCTCTCTCATAAATTTTATTTTTTGTAAAATGTCACATCTTTTATATCTAAAAATACCATTGGTTTTCTTTTCAAGACGAATAAAATTAGATCTATGAAATATATTTTTTAAATATTTTTTAGTTACATAATTACGTGCAGTTGGGTTACAAAAACATATATAGAAAAATTACTATGTTCCACTTGCAGAATTACGTGTAATTTGGTTGCTAAAATAAAACTATGTTCTAGTTACCGAATTTCGTGTCATTAAGAAAAAAATAGTTGCATAAATAGGACTTTGGTTGCGAAAAAGAAACCATGTTTTAGTTGTGAAATTACGTGTAACTGAGGTAATAAAGAAGAAAAAAAATAGTTGCGTAAATATGACTTTGGTTACGAAATTAGTATGGAAAATTCTATTATTTTCCATTTGCGGAATTACGTGTAATTTGGTTGCGAAAAAACAATTGTGTTTGAGTTGCGTAATTACATGTATAAATGACAAGTACAAAAAAATATGAGAGGTTTGTGTTGAGGAAACCACAACTATTCGGTCTAAACAATAACCAATATACGAATACACGATCCTACGAAAAAATATATGATTACTATGTTCAAGATGAGTAACAAATAAAACAAAGCGTAATAAAACCACACACCCAAGACAATATTTAACATGGTAATTATTTTGAAGAAATCTTACATCTACGGTAATAGACACTCTTTTGTAAATAAGTAGGTTATAGAAAGACTCTCAAATAAAAAGGATTCAATCACTATTTGTAACAAAAGACGACGTGATTGATAAAAATCTCTCTTTAGTTTTTAATTCTCACATTACTTATCTCTCAAAAGACATAGAGTTATTTCACTGAATCAGGAAATACAATTCTCATTAAACTCGGTTATCATGCGCATATTGCGTATTAATATATTCTTCTATTTATTTGTTTAGGGAAAACTCTAATTCTTTATCAGATGCTTCAATTAATAGTCTATTAATATAGGAAAATCATAACTAACAAATCCTAATTAATACAGAAGACCTAATTAATTCAAAGAGTCTAATTAATTTAGAAAGACCAAACTATAAGACAACCTAATATAGAGAGACCTAGGAAATAGAATACTTTACTTCGGTCCAACTATGATGCACTGGTCGATCTTGCTTCAGATCAACTCGTTTCTACCACCCTGCTCCGGACCAACATGATTTGACTAATCAAATATTTCCTTCAATGGTCAACACTCTTTGGCAGCTTGTCTCCGCCATAAGGACCAACAAACGTCTATGTAACTATGTCACGATTGAAGCATCACCATAAAGTTTCAACACTTTTTTCCTAATATATATCGCGACAAATCCAAATATACCCTTATAATCGTACGGTAACACATCTATTGATGAGTTACTTCTAACCTACACCTAACAATTCTCTTCTCCACCGAGGCTTATAGTAACTCAAATACTCGTTGCATCCAATTTTCTAATATGTACAAACTTGTACCAGCCTCATACAGGTCGTGAGCTTTGAAATCAACAATTGCTTAGTTAAATCATCCAAATGATTTTCCTCGCTAACAATCTTACCCACATTCACTTGTTCCATCTCCAGCATGTTTCAGATGAAGTTCATATTAATGTCTATATATTTAATACTCTTGTAGAACTTCAGATATTAGTGTTATCGCAAAACAAAGCCACGTCTTGCTCCGCATAAGTGAGTCCACTCAATAATATCTTCAACAAAACAGCTTCCTTCAAAGCTTTCGTAGTAGCCATACACTCAGCTTTCGTAGCCGACAGTGTAACGACGCTATGTATACAAAACTTCCAGCTAAAAATTAAATATAGTAAACTATTAACCCGAAGTAAGCTTCCTTGTATCAAGGCAACCTACTTATTTTGAGTCCACATACTATTTTAGCACTATATTTATTGTATCATTTTGATTGTAAGAAAGCCCTACAAGAGCCGAACCCTTCAATTATTTTGAGCCACTTGTGTGCATGCCAATGCGGCTTCCCTAGATCTGACATGAATTGTCTTAAAAACACTTGCGGAGTAGGCAAGATCATCTTTTGTGCACATCATGACATATATAAAGCTAGTAATAATATTGACATATGATATGTTCAGCATGTACTTCTTATCTGCTTTTTCGGTTGGTACTCGAGTGCATTGAGTTTAAATTATAAACAAGTGGCAGTTCCAACCGATTCTTCTTCAGATAAAATAAACTTCCTTATGATCCTTTATAAGTATTCTAATTGAGATAAAAGTCAACTATGAAATCGATAGATCTCAGAATACCGCAACAATAATTTTTTTCGAATGGATTGGTGTTATAGCTTTCTAGTTGTACGCAAATTATCTTATTTTTTCTTTAGGTGTTAAGTTTTAAAATATAGTGTCAATGATAATATTTTTACACATCAACTTAAATGGCGGGTGATTGTTATTTTATCAAATGTTATTTTTTGTCATGTATATACATGTTCATACTTTTAAATTATTTTAGAGAAAACTTGTGTAATTCTTTGAAAGAAATAAAATCATGTAAAATTTATAGAGGAACTATTAAAAATGACAAGGGAAGAAATATCACATATTTTTCAATTTTTTTGTTTTATTGAAACTTTTGAAAATATGAGAATTTATTTTAACAAAAAACTAATAAAAATATTCTCAAGAATAGTCACAAATAATAAAAAAATATTTGTATAGTTAACCAAATTAACAAAAAAATGCAAGCATGTAAAAAATAATTCATTAAAAATACATAATAATGCTTTATTTACTATTATAGTTTACAACATTAAAAGAAAAATTAAATATTTTGTAATATGTACTTAAGTTAAAAGGAATATAATTATGATTTGTACAATAGATCATATAAAAAACATTCTACAAAAAGAAAAACAATCACTTATGCGTATTCCATGACACTAGAAAATGTAATTAATTTTTAAAAGTAATAATAATGCATTAATATATGACTAGTAAATAACAAGAAAAATAAACTTACTTTACTATATCATTATATATGTATTTTTTACATTGTAAATTATATCAAAGATTAAAACTATTTAGGTACTTGTTAGCATATACACGTTTATTTTCAAAATTTCAAATTACAACAAATATTTTTCAGTATGAAATAAATCCAGTAAAAAATTCTAAATTATATTTTCAATGACAAAATTAGAAGCAGTTCAAATTGGATCTTTATTCACTATTACTAAATTTAATTTTTTTTAATAATATAAATTAGTCATTCCAAAATAGTTGTGAATAAATATAAAATATGAAGATGTTTATGATACAAAACAAAATTTATGAGTATACATTATAAAAAAAACCTAAATAACTAATTAAATATTATTAAAAACATAACATTAATGTTTTGAAAATATTTATCAAATAACAACTATCTTTTAATATACAATTAATAGTATTTGAAACTAATTATGATTTGACCTACAAAACATCTATAAGAAGAGTGGCTAACACTTTGTAAAACTCATACTTACATTAACATAAACTAAAAAAAATGGGTAATGCAAGAGTTGTTTTGTTCATTTTCTTTTTTGTTTGTGTTGTGTCAACAGGTATAACGATTTTTTTTATAATTGTTATTATTTGATATGATATGAAATATAGAATAAAAATTTAAAATAATATTTTTATCAATTTTATATTGATATAACATAATGTTTGTAATTCTCATTGAAGAAAAATTTATATCACATTTTATTTTTATAATATGATACATGTAAGAGTACTATGTTATTACTTTAATTATTTACCATATATATGTTTTGTATGAATTAGGTGTCTCTTTAAGATATAATAACTTACGAGCCGGAATAGGCTCGAAAACTTTGGATGATGGAAGTAAGTATTTTTTTATATTGTAATTTTAACAAGTCATATATACATATATATAATTAAAAATGAAATAACATTGTACATAAATGTTTTATAACATTTTTTATGATACATTCGACAGTGTGCTGCCTAGACCATCCAGAGTTTGGAAAATGTGTGCCTAAATCTGCAGATGAGCAAAAGTGTAATGATTGGTGTATGAAAGGTTGTTCTAATGAGAAAGGTGGCTGGTGCAAACCTATTCAGGGCGGTCAATGTCATTGCTATTGTTGATTTTTTTTTCTTTTTACATTCAAGTAGATTCATTAATAAAACAAGATTATTTAATTAATGTATTTTCGTTATTATAAATTTTTATTTTCTTATTTATTAACTTTACAAGTTCGTTTTATCAATATTATTTAAAGCTTATGAATATCTTTTAATTATCATAAAATTAATAATATTTTGAATTTCAACATTGGTCGGATGAATTTGAGGAATATTTTAAATTAATGATTTAATGTTAAAACGTTTTTTAGTTGTAGAAATAATAAAATTTACAATGGTTTAGTAGAATATTTTTAAAAAAGAATTTAGATTAATACACATAAGGATTTTATCGTTATATTTTAAAATAATTTATATGGTGATTAAATGAAATATTATTTTAAAAATATTATTTTAAGACGATTTTGCATCTCTTCATGTTATTTGGTTGTGTTTATGGATGTTTTAACGTGTTTGCGTCCCAATATATTTGAGTAATCATTTTGAATATCAATAATGTTTAAATTATTCTATTACACATAACCGTGATAACAATAAACAGTTTAAAGAATTAAGATTGCGTTAATTAACATAACGATTATTCAAATTTTTTAAAAAGAAAATAATTCACTTTAAATTTTCCGTATAAAATCATTATGACGAGACACCTTATTTATTACGAGTGTAAAAATTAAACTATAAAAAGACAACAATTTATTTCTTACCACTCTAAAGACTTACATGTTCAAAATCTATAAAACAAAATACAAACAAATATAAAAGATAATTTAGTTGCATGTAGGTTTTGAGGTTAAGAATGTTGAGTTAAATTTAGCACCAAGACTAATGTATCCCTAAACAAATTGGGACAAGTTCAGAAGGATTTTGAGAGGTATGAGATGTGATTAAACCAAAACAATTGTTTTCACATATTTGGTATGATCTACTTTTGTCTTCATTAAAAGACACATTAAATAACCAATAAGGACGAGGCAAAAAATATTTACATATAATGGTGATTAGTGCATAGAGAGTTTCCAAATTGGATACATTTCAAAAGTATATATAATTATCTTTGAAGTGGTGATATACATAGTCATGTATCATACAATATTAATAAATTAAAATCATGAGACAATTATATATTTAGCATAAGAATTATAGTTTAACGATCTCTAATTCAGTTCAAATAAGACCCATTGGGAATTGAAACATAATAATTATAGGAGCGTGTGAGTTCCATGCTACTAATGTGATTATTGAAGAAATGTTGTATTTTTAGTATTTTATCCTCCTTAGTTTGTTGATTATCATCTAAAGTGATAACACAAATTGGGCATGTTAACACAACAACATTATTTAGTACATAATCTAATTTATATATATTAGTACACAAAATGATCCAAAAGAGATATTATACGGATCTTGTAAATTAGGATGTTTAATCCATATCGTTTTAGAGTATCCAAGTTGTATTAACTGTGAGTCTAATTATATAAATATAATCAATATTTAGTTTAATTAGACAAATGGGTGTTAATAGGAGTATAATTATATTATAATGTTAATAATACCAATTTGATTGTTGTGGATCAATAGAGAGAATCCCTCAATTTGGAAATATAGTTATGGGCTCCATGTATCTAATATAGTTATGGTCCCACGTGAGTACAAAGGCGAATTTGATCTTAATTGAAAAAACCCAGTTTACATGTTACATGCTAAAATATACAACTAAATACATCTTCTTCCAAGTGCATTCAATAATAAGAGGGTATGTTTATCCATATTATTGAACTATATATTTTTATTTTATTTTGTCATTCATCTCTTTCTTATTTACAAACCCTAAATCTTATATTGATGAATCCGTAGACCGTTATTTTATCGCCTATCCTTTAACGAACAACAAATTCAACCTCTAGTGCTTGAAGGGAAGCTCCACAACAGCGATATTTTTTTCGGCTTCATCGTCTACCATTATGCATAATATTTTATTGTAATCTTTATTTTGTATTATGTATTATTAAATTCTATATTCCCACATATTTTATTATGATTGTATTATTGAGTTATTGAGATTTCAATCCTATAACTAACATTCGATTATATGAATCAAGTAAGAATATCTCTTTCACCAGATTAGCTTTTTAAGAAATAAGAATAAAATATTTTAAAATTTATGTTTAGCCATCTATCTCTCAAGAAGTACATTTCATCAATAGATAGGAAACGATTTCAGCCTTTTAAATTATTTTTATTATTATTATTATTATTATTATTTTTAATGCTAAAATATGTTTGAGAACCAATAAAAGATATTGTATATTCCCGAGGTATGAAATACATAGATTTTTTCAGAATACTATAACACAAGTATAATCAATTAGAATGGATTTATTGTAATAGGTGTTAGGTAAATTGTCTTAATCTTTTTCAAATGTTAAGTTTTAAAAAATGGTTTCATTGGTGATGTTTTTCAATGCAATAACTTAAATGGTCAGGTGATTGTTATTTTGTCAAATGTCACATTTTATGTAAGGTATTTACTGGATCACACTCTTAAGTTTTTTAAGACTAATCTTATGTAAACGTTTATATGCCAAAACCCGTTGGATTTGGTTACCCATCCAGAAATACCATATAATAATTTATTTATAGAAAGATAATCTACCAATAACCACCCAACATCAAACTTATTTACCAATAAATACTCAAGGTTTGATAAAGTGCAGATAACCATCTGGTGATAAATCAATATTTACATATAATCACATGTACTAAGTCCCAACCGTTTTTTCTCTCTCATAAATTTTATGTTTTTTTTAAAATGTCACATCTTTTATATCTAAAAAGACCATTGGTTTTCTTTTCAAGACGAATAAAACTAGATCTATGAAATATGTTTTTTAAATATTTTTTAGTTACATAATTACGTGCAGTTGGGTTACAAAAACATATATAGAAAAATTACTATGTTCCACTTGCGGAATTACGTGTAATTTGGTTGCTAAAATAAAACTATGTTCTAGTTACCGAATATCGTGTCATTAAGAAAAAAATAGTTGCATAAATAGGACTTTGGTTGCGAAAAAGAAACCATGTTTTAGTTGTGAAATTACGTGTAAATGAGTTAATAAAGAAGAAAAAAAATAGTTGCGTAAATATGACTTTGGTTACGAAATTAGTATGGAAAATTCTATTATTTTCCATTTGCGGAATTACGTGTAATTTGGTTGCGAAAAAACAATTGTGTTTGAGTTGCGTAATTACATGTATAAATGACAAGTACAAAAAAATCTGAGAGGTTTGTGTTGAGGAAACCACAACTATTCGGTCTAAACAATAACCAATATACGAATACACGATCCTACGAAAAAATATATGATTACTATGTTCAAGATGAGTAACAAATAAAACAAAGCGTAATAAAACCACACACCCAAGACAATATTTAACATGGTAATTATTTTGAAGAAATCTTACATCTACGGTAATAGACACTCTTTTGTAAATAAGTAGGTTACAGAAAGACTCTCAAATAAAAAGGATTCAATCACTATTTGTAACAAAAGACGACGTGATTGATAAAAATCTCTCTTTAGTTTTTAATTCTCACATTACTTATCTCTCAAAAGACATAGAGTTATTTCACTCAATCAGGAAATACAATTCTCATTAAACTCGGTTATCATGCGCATATTGCGTATTAATATATTCTTCTATTTATTTGTTTAGGGAAAACTCTAATTCTTTATCAGATGCTTCAATTAATAGTCTATTAATATAGGAAAATCATAACTAACAAATCCTAATTAATACAGAAGATCTAATTAATACAAAGAGTCTAATTAATTTAGAAAGACCAAAATATAAGACAACCAAATATAGAGAGACCTAGGAAATAGAATACTTTACTTCGGTCCAACTATGATGCACTGGTCGATCTTGCTTCAGATCAACTCGTTTCTACCACCCGGCTCCGGACCAACATGATTTGACTAATCAAATATTTCCTTCAATGGTCAACACTCTTTGGCAGCTTGTCTCCGCCATAAGGACCAACAAACGTCTATGTAACTATGTCACGATTGAAGCATCACCATAAAGTTTCAACACTTTTTTCCTAATATATATCGCGACAAATCCAAATATACCCTTATAATCGTACGGTAACACATCTATTGATGAGTTACTTCTAACCTACACCTAACAATTCTCTTCTCCACCGAGGCTTATAGTAACTCAAATACTCGTTGCATCCAATTTTCTAATATGTACAAACTTGTACCAGCCTCATACATGTCGTGAGCTTTGAAATCAACAATTGCTTAGTTAAATCATCCAAATGATTTTCCTCGCTAACAATCTTACCCACATGCACTTGTTCCATCTCCACCATGTTTCAGATGAAGTGCATATTAATGTCTATATATTTAATACTCTTGTAGAACTTCAGATATTAGTGTTATCGCAAAACAAAGCCACGTCTTGCTCCGCATAAGTGAGTCCACTCAATAATATCTTCAACAAAACAGCTTCCTTCAAAGCTTTCGTAGTAGCCATACACTCAGCTTTCGTAGCCGACAGTGTAACGACGCTATGTATACAAAACTTCCAGCTAAAAATTAAATATAGTAAACTATTAACCCGAAGTAAGCTTCCTTGTATCAAGGCAACCTACTTATTTTGAGTCCACATACTATTTTAGCACTATATTTATTGTATCATTTTGATTGTAAGAAAGCCCTACAAGAGCCGAACCCTTCAATTATTTTGAGCCACTTGTGTGCATGCCAATGCGGCTTCCCTAGATCTGACATGAATTGTCTTAAAAACACTTGCGGACTAGGCAAGATCATCTTTTGTGCACATCATGACATATATAAAGCTAGCAATAATATTGACATATGATATGTTCAGCATGTACTTCTTATCTGCTTTTTCGGTTGGTACTCGAGTGCATTGAGTTTAAATTATAAACAAGTGGCAGTTCCAACCGATTCTTCTTCAGATAAAATAAACTTCCTTATGATCCTTTATAAGTATTCTAATTGAGATAAAAGTCAACTATGAAATCGATAGATCTCAGAATACCGCAACAACAATTTTTTTCGAATGGATTGGTGTTATAGCTTTCTAGTTGTACGCAAATTATCTTATTTTTTCTTTAGGTGTTAAGTTTTAAAATATAGTGTCAATGATGATATTTTTACACATCAACTTAAATGGCGGGTGATTGTTATTTTATCAAATGTTATTTTTTGTCATGTATATACATGTTCATACTTTTAAATTATTTTAGAGAAAACTTGTGTAATTCTTTGGAAGATATAAAATCATGTAAAATTTATAGAGGAACTATTAAAAATGACAAGGGAAGAAATATTACATATTTTTCAATTTTTTTGTTTTATTGAAAGTTTTGAAAATATGAGAATTTATTTTAACAAAAAACTAATAAAAATATTCTCAAGAATAGACACAAATAATAAAAAAATATTTGTATAGTTAACCAAATTAACAAAAAAATGCAAGCATGTAAAAAATAATTCATTAAAAATACATAATAATGCCTTATTTACTATTATAGTTTACAACATTAAAAGAAAAATTAAATATTTTGTAATATGTACTTAAGTTAAAAGGAATATAATTATGATTTGTACAATAGATCATATAAAAAACATTCTACAAATAGAAAAACAATCACTTATGCGTATTCCATAACACTACAAAATGAAATTAATTTTTAAAAGTAATAATAATGCATTAATATATGACTAGTAAATAACAAAAAAAATAAACTTACTTTACTATATCATTATATATGTATTTTTTACATTGTAAATTATATCAAAGATTAAAACTATTTAGGTACTTGTTAGCATATACACGTTTATTTTCAAAATTTCAAATTACAACAAATATTTTTCAGTATGAAATAAATCCAGTAAAAAATTCTAAATTATATTTTCAATGACAAAATTAGAAGCAATTCAAATTGGATCTTTATGCACTATTACTAAATTTAATTTTTTTTAATAATATAAATTAGTTATTCCAAAAATAGTTGTGAATAAATATAAAATATGAAGATGTTTATGATACAAAACAAAATTTATGAGTATACATTATAAAAAAAACCTAAATAACTAATTAAATATTATTAAAAACATAACATTAATGTTTTGAAAATATTTATCAAATAACAACTATCTTTTAATATACAATTAATAGTATTTGAAACTAATTATGATTTGACCTACAAAACATCTATAAGAAGAGTGGCTAACACTTTGTAAAACTCATACTTACATAAACATAAACTAAAAAAAATGGGTAATGCAAGAGTTGTTTTGTTCATTTTCTTTTTTGTTTGTGTTGTGTCAACAGGTATAACGAATTTTTTATTATTGTTATTATTTGATATGATATGAAATATAGAATAAAAATTTAAAATAATATTTTTATCAATTTTATATTGATATAACATAATGTTTGTAATTCTCATTGAAGAAAAATTTATATCACATTTTAGTTTTATAATATGATACATGTAAGAGTACTATGTTATTACTTTAATTATTTACCATATATATGTTTTGTATGAATTAGGTGTCTCTTTAAGATATAATAACTTACGAGCCGGAATAGGCTCGAAAACTTTGGATGATGGAAGTAAGTATTTTTTTATATTGTAATTTTAACAAGTCATATATACATATATATAATTAAAAATGAAATAACATTGTACATAAATGTTTTATAACATTTTTTATGATACATTCGACAGTGTGCTGCCTAGACCATCCAGAGTTTGGAAAATGTGTGCCTAAATCTGCAGATGAGCAAAAGTGTAATGATTGGTGTATGAAAGGTTGTTCTAATGAGAAAGGTGGCTGGTGCAAACCTGTTCAGGGCGGTCAATGTCATTGCTATTGTTGATTTTTTTCTTTTTACATTCAAGTAGATTCATTAATAAAACAAGATTATTTAATTAATGTATTTTCGTTATTATAAATTTTTATTTTCTTATTTATTAACTTTACAAGTTCGTTTTATCAATATTATTTCAAGCTTATGAATATCTTTTAATTATCATAAAATTAATATTATTTTGAATTTCAAAATTGGTCGTATGAATTTGAGGAATATTTTAAATTAATGATTTAATGTCAAAACTTTTTTTAGTTGTAGAAATAATAAAATTTACAATGGTTTAGTAGAATATTTTTGAAAAGGAATTTAGATTAATACACATAATGATTTTATCGTTATTTTTAGAAATAATTCATATGGTGATTAAATGAAATATTATTTTAAAAATATTATTTTAAGACGATTTTGCATCTCTTCATGTTATTTGGTTGTGTTTATGGTTGTTTTAACGTGTTTGCGTCCCAATATATTTGAGTAATCATTTTGAATATCAATAATGTTTAAATTATTTTATTACACATAACCGTGATAACAATAAACAGTTTAAAGAATTAAGATTGCGTTAATTAACATAACGATTATTCAAATTTTTTAAAAAGAAAATAATTCACTTTAAATTTTCCGTATAAAATCATTATGATGAGACACCTTATTTATTGCGAGTGTAAAAATTAAACTATAAAAAGACAACAATTTATTTCTTACCACTCTAAAGACTTACATGTTCAAAATCTATAAAACAAAATACAAACAAATATAAAAGATAATTTAGTTGCATGTAGGTTTTGAGGTTAAGAATGTTGAGTTAAATTTAGCACCAAGAATAATGTATCCCTAAACAAATTGGGACAAGTTCAGAAGGATTTTGAGAGGTATGAGATGTGATTAAACCAAAACAATTGTTTTCACATATTTGGTATGATCTACTTTTGTCTTCATTAAAAGACACATTAAATAACCAATAATGACGAGGCAAAAAATATTTACATATAATGGTGATTAGTGCATATAGAGTTTCCAAATTGGATACATTTCAAAAGTATATATAATTATCTTTGAAGTGGTGATATACATAGTCATGTATCATACAATATTAATAAATTAAAATCATGAGACAATTATATATTTAGCATAAGAATTATAGTTTAACGATCTCTAATTCAGTTCAAATAAGACCCATTGAGAATTGAAACATAACAATTACAGGAACGTGTGAGTTCCATGCTACTAACGTGATTATTGAAGAAATGTTGTATTTTTAGTATTTTACCCTCCTTAGTTTGTTGATTATCATCTAAAGTGATAACACAAATTGGGCATGTTAACACAACAACATTATTCAGTACATAATCTAATTTATATATATAAGTACACAAAATGATCCAAAAAAGATATTATACGGATCTTGTAAATTATGATGTTTAATCCTTGGTTGCGAAAAAGAAACCATGTTTTAGTTGTGAAGTTTTGAAGCTTAAAAATAATTAATTTTGAGGTTGTACATGTGTTGTGTGTTCAGGGGTATTTTTGGAAGCTTTTAAACTTCAAAACTCAAATGGTTATGGATAATTTTAATTTTTTAGATTATTACCGGTAACTTTTCCATTATAAAATAATAATATATTATGTATTATACATTACTTATTAATATATAAGTAATATATATAAACGTAATATATATATATATATATATATATGTGGTGGGTCGAGTTTTAGACCCTATCATCCATTCCAAACCCGTCGGGTAGTATATTTTGAAATCCACGATATATCCCAAATAAAAAACAGTTTAGATTACCTAACCAATCAGATCGGATTGGATCAAATACCGCGAGTTTGAAAAATTATCTTATCTATTATAATTTTGTCCCATAAATTATATATAATAATAATATAACAAAACAATTATCTTATATATTATTCCACGTTTATATCGGTTTTAATATTATATATAAAAAATTAAGACTATTGTTTTATCAATTTATACTATGTATAAAAAATACTGATAGACATAATTATCCAAAGTAAAATTATTTCGCATTTTTTTTATCATACCATATCTATAACTATACTTTGTTGTTGTCGAAAATAAATAAACGAAAAAGTTATTATTGAAAATTTCTACGTTTTATATATATATATATATATAAAATAAAATAACATTGTAAATTATTATTTTATAATAAATTAGAGACACTGCTTGGAGTATCTGAATTTTTAAATACTGCGTGTCTAAATATGTGGACGGAAAATAAAAACTTAGTTAACTAAAATAAAGATGGTTAATTTGAAAAATACTGTTTTATTAAATTTATTATAAGATGTTATCTTTACTTATTATCCATTTATTTTTATTAAGTTTTAATTTATTTAGATTCTAATATATTTATATTTCAAATAAAGTAAAAATAATATTAAATGTGTTACTTTACATAATATTTTAATAACAATAAAATATTGGGCAACGCTAAACCGAGATCCGTTTTGGTTATAATGAGACCCCGTTATAATGAGACCTTCTTCATCTATATGAGATCCCAAATTTTACTAAAATACCTTTAATATATAAACATTTTTCAGCCGACTATCTCTCTTCTTTCTTCTCTCTTCTCTCTTTTCTCTTTTCCCTTTTCTTTTTTTTCTTTTTTCTCAAATTCAAGTTGCAACTTGCATCTCACCAATCAAAATTAAAAAATTATTTCTCTTCTTTAATTAATCTCTCTCTCTAGAGAACTAATTTCCTAATCAAAATCAACTATAGCATCCCAAGCAGAAAAGAATCCGACTGAGAAGAAGGTCGCCGAGAAATATTCCTTAGCCGCCGTAGCAGCTGAGAAGAAACCAGAGGCCAGAAAGAAGTTACCAAAAGAAGCTGGCGCCGGAGTTGATAAAAAGAAGAAACGATCCAAGAAAAGCGTCGAGACCTACAAGATCTACATCTTCAAGATCTTGAAGCAGGTTCATCCCGATATCGGTATTTCCAGCAAAGTTATGGGAATCATGAACAGTTTCATCAACGATATCTTCGAGAAATTGGCTGGTGAGTCTACGAAGCTTGCGAGGTACAACAAGAAACCGACTATCACTTCAAGGGAAATCCAGACTGCGGTGAGGTTGGTGTTGTCTGGTGATTTGGCTAAACATGTTATATCTGAAGGAACAAAGGCTGTTACAAAGTTTACAAGTTCTTAGGTTATGGAATTTGGGAATTTAGGGTTTCTGGTTGTAAATTTAATTCAAACTTAGAAATCAATGTGTTGTTTTCTTTCTTGTGGTTTTGTTATCTAATTGATGTTTATGATTTCGCTATTAATCAAAGACCTTGATTTCAAATATTGATTTGTTTTGTTTTTTTAAAAAGACATTGCACCTCGCGTCTTATCTTGCCATCAAAATGATCGGGTTCCGAACAAGATTGCCATTACCATCAGGCTGAGATATATTTTCATAGTTACTAGTTTATTTCTTAATAGAAAATTATACAAATTACTGGGTCCACAGATTACTTCATTGTAATATACTGTAAAAAATGTTTTGGCTCTTCGACTAGTATGATTCATTCTTTTTACGTTAATGAAAAGTCGGAAAGTTCCATAAGGTGATATTAAAATATAATTAAAAAATAAAGAGAAATTTTGTTAAAGAAGATGAAGAAAATAGTTATATTTTAATGTAATTCATTCTTTGGGTATTAGATTAGTTTTAGAGAGAAGTTTGGTTGGAGAAGAGGAAGAAAATTGTTTAGATTTTTGGTCCAAAACTTGGTTTTATATGATGGGTAAAATGGTCATTTTATATAAACTAAAATAAAAAGTTTGATTTAAGGTCTCATTATAGAAAATGGGGTCTAGATATAGCATTTCCCTAAAATATTTAACAAAAAAATTACGTTAACTAACATAAAAATAAAAATTGTTTCAAAGTTAAAACAAAAAAAATATTAATTCACTAAAATGAGAATAACGCTTTACTTTATTTATTGGGCAGTTTAAAAACTGAATACTAAAAAGTGAAAATGATTTATTTTAACCACTCGAGATATTTATATGGTGAATGTTTCTAAAAATACAAATATGTAAATTGAAAGATAATATTATTTAATGTGGAAGGTCGAGTAAAATTTACCACTAACATTTAATTATTTTTCAAATATCATGGACAAGTATAAAAAGACCGTGAGAGGTTTGTGCTGGGAAACCATCACCATTCGGCCTAGGAAATAACCAATATACGAATACACGAACCTACTAAAAAGGATATGATTACCATATTCAAGAAGAGTAACAAATAAAAAAAAGCATAATAAAACCACACACACAAGACAATATTTAACATGGTTCAGATCGGTAATATACACTTTTTTGTAAATAAGTAGGTTACAAAAAGACTCAAATAAAAATGATTCAATCACTATTTGTAACAAAAGATGACATGATTAATTAAACTCTCTCTTTAGTGTCTAATTCTCACTTCACTTATCTCTCGAAAGACCTAGAGCTATTTCATTGACGAATGAAATATAATTCTCATGAAACTCGTCGTCTCATCATGCGCATATTGCGTATCAATATTTTATTCTATTTATTTGTTTAGGGAAAACTATAATTCTTCATCATATGCTTTAAATTAAAGCCCATTAATCAACGACTAAAATAAAAAATACTCCATTAATATAGAAAATATCATAAATAACAAATTCTAAATAATATAAAAGACCCAATTAATACATAGAATCTAATTAATATAGGAATACAAAAATATGAGACCAATTAATATATAGAAATATATGAATTGATTACTCTACTTTGGTCCAACTATGACACACTAGTCGAGCTCGCTTCAGATCACAGTGGTGCTTCAGCTTAACTCGCTTCTACCATCTTGCTCCGGACCAACATGATTACCATATTCAAGAAGAGTAACAAATAAACTAAAAGCGTAATAAAACCTCACACACAAGACAATATTTAACATGGTTCAGAATGGTAGTATACACTCTTTTGTAAATAAGTAGGTTATAAAATACTCTCAAATAAAAATGATTCAATCACTATTTATAACAAACGATGACATGATTCATTAAAATCTCTCTTTAATCTTTAAATCTCACCTCACTTATCTCTTAAAAGACCTATAGCTATTTCACTGACGAATGAAATATACTTCTCATAAAACTCGTCATCTCATCATGCGCACATTGCGAATAAATATCTTCTCATATTTATTTATTTAGAGAAAACTCTAATTCTTCATCAGATGCTTCAAATTAAAGTCCATCAATCAACGACTAAAATAACTCATACTCCATTAATAGAAAAAATATCATAAATAACAAATTCTAAATAATATAGAAGACCCAATTAATACATAGAATCTAATTAATACAGGAAGACCAAAATATGAGACAAATTAATATAGAGAGACCTAGGAAATTGAATACTATCCTTCGGTCCAACTAGGATGCACTAGTCGAGCTCGCTTTGGATCATAGTGGTGCTTCAGCTCAACTCACTTTTACCACCCTCCTCTGGGACCAACATGATTTGAATCATCACATATTTCCTTCAATGGTCAATACTTTTTGACAACTTGTCTCCGCCCTTAGGAGCAGCTGGCATCTTTGTAACTAAGTCACAATTGAAGCTTCACCATAGAGTTTCAACATATTTTACCTAATATATGTCGTGACAGATCCAACTATGGCCTATGTAATCGTACGGTGATAAATATGTTGATGAGTTACTTCTAGCCTACACCTAACAATTCTCTTCTCCGTCTAGGCTTATAGTAACTCCAATTCTCGTTGCATCCAATTTTTTAATCTTTAAAGACCAACTCACCTGTATCCCAGACTTATACCAACCTCATAAGTTCGTGAGTTTTGAAATCAACAATATATTAGTTACATAATCCAGGATTTTCATCGCAAGAAATCTATGCCACCTTCACTTTCTTCTTCTCCATTATGTTTCAGATGAAGTGCACGTTAATCTCTATATCTTTAATTCACTTATAGAATTTCAAATTTCTCATAAAACAAAAGACACTAGTGTTATCGTAAAATAAAACCACGTCTTGCTCAACACAAGTGAGTCCACTTAATAATATCTTCAACAAAATAGCTTCCTTCAAAGCTTTCGTAGTAGCCATATACTCGGCTTTTGTACGTGACAGTGCAACGACCTTATGTATACAAAACTTCTAGCTAACAATTCCTCCAAACATAGAAAACAGATAACCTGAAGTGGACTTCCTTTCTCGAGGAAACCTAATTATTCCGAATCTACATACCCTTTTAGCATTATATTTCTTGTATCCCTCTGATTGTAACACAACCTTAAAACAGCCGAACCCTTCAATTATCCCATGACCCAGTTGAGTGCATGGCAATGCGGCTTCCCCAAATCTGACATGAATTTTCTTAAAACACGTAGGGAGTAGGTAAGAACATGCATTGTGCAAATCATATCATATATAATGCTAGTAATAACATTGACATATGTTATGTTCAACACGTACTTCTTATCTACTGTTTTGGTTGGTGCTTGAATGCAATTGAGTTTGAAACATAAACAAGTGGGAATTCCAACTGATTCTTCTTCAAATAAAATAAACTTCCTTTTGATCCTCTGTAAGTATTCTAGTTGAGATAATAGTCAACTATGAAATCAATAGATTTTAGAATACCGCAACAACAAAATCTTTTGGAATGGATTGTTGTCGTAGCTTTCTAGTTGTAGGTAAAATTATCTTCGGTTTTATTAAGGTGTTAAGTTTTAAAACATAGTGTCAATGATGATCTTTTTATCCAACAACTTAAATGTCGGGTGATTATTATTTTATCAAATGTTATTTTTTGTTATGTATTACAGGTTCATACTATTAAATTATTAAAGAGTAAACTTGTTTAATTCTTTTGAAGGAATAAAATTATGTAAAATTTATAGATGAACTATTGAAAATGGCAATAGAAGAAATATGACATACTTTTCTACAAAATTGTGTTTTATTGAAACTTTTTGAAATATGAGATTTTTTTAACAATTGTTTTTTTAAAATTCTCAGGAATGGTTACAAATAATATTTTTTGTATAGTTAAACAAAATAATTAACAAAAAAAACTACAAACATATAAAAAATAAATTCATTAAAAATACATGCTTTATTCTACCATTATAGTTTACAATATTAAAATAAAAAATTAAATGTTTTGTAATGTGTACTTAAGTTAAAAGGAATATAATTATGATTTATACAGTAAATTCATATAAAAAATAAAAGGAATATAATTATGATTTATACAGTAAATCATATAAAATCTATAAAAACACAAAGTTTTTTATAACACTAGAAAATATAATTAATGCTTTAAGACTAATAATAATGTATTAATAAATGACTAGTAATTAAATGGGAAAAATATACTTACTTTACTCTCTTATCATATATTTATTTTTTTCCATTGTAAATTATATCAAAGATTAAAACTATTTAGTTAACTGTTAACATATGCACGTTCATTTTCAAAATTCCAAACTTACACAACAAATATGTTTTTTATTTTATTTTGAGTATTAAATAAATACAATAAAAAAACTCTAAATTTTATATTGGATGAAAAAATTAGAAGCAGTTCAAATTAGATCTTTATTCACTATTAATACATTTAATTTTTTAATAATATAAATTACTTATTCTAAAAATAGTTAGGAATAATTATAAAATATGAAGATATTTATGATATAAAGCAAAATTTATGAGTATAGATTAATAAGAACCTAAATAACTAATTAAATATTATTGAAAATATAACATTAATGTTTTAAAAATATTTATCAAATAACAACTATCTTTTAATATACAATTAATAGTATTTGAAGCGAATTATGATTTCACCTTCAAAACATCTATAAAAAGAGTGGCTACAACTTTGTAAAACTCATACTTAGATAAACATAAACTAAAACAAATGGCTAATGCAAGAGTTGTTTTGTTCATTTTCTTTTTTGTTTGTGTTGTCTCAATAGGTACAATTTTTTTTTATCGTTATTTGATATGATATGAAATGTAGATTAAAATTTTAAAATAATATTTTTACCAGTTTTATATTTATATAAAATAATGGTTGTAATTCTCATTGAAAACAAACTTAGATCACATTTCATTTTTATAATATAATACATGTAAGAATACTATGTTATTAATATAATTATTGACCATATATATGTTTTATATGAATTAGGTATCTCTTTAAGATATAATAACTTACGAGCCGGGATAGACTCTAAAAATTTTGGATGATGGAAGTAAGTTTTTTTTATACTGTAATTTTAACAAGTTATATATATATATATATATTAAAAATAAAATAACAATGTACATAAAGTTTTATAACAAGTTTTATGATACATTCGACAGTGTGCTGCCTAGACCATCCAGAGTTTGGAAAATGTGTGCCTAAATCTGCAGATGAGCAAAAGTGTAATGATTGGTGTATGAAAGGTTGTCCGAATGAGAAAGGTGGTTGGTGCAAACCTGTTGAGGGGCGGCCAATGTCATTGTTATTGTTGATTTTTTTTCTCTTTACATTCAAATAGATTCATTAATAAAACATGATTATTTAATTAATGTATTCTCGTCATAATAATTATTTTGTTTAATATTATTTAATTCTTATGTGTATTTTTTAATTATCATAAAATTAATATTATTTTGAATTTGAACATTGGATAAATTTGAGGAATGTTTTAAATTAATGATTTTAAATAAAAAATATTTGTAAGTTGTAGAGGTAATAGATTAATACACATAATGATTTTATCATTATTTTTTAAATAATTTATATGGTGATTGAATGGAATATTATTTTTAAAAAATTATATTTTAAGACGATTTTGTATCTCTTCATGTTATTTAATTATGTTTATTGATGTTTTAACGTTTTTACGTCCCAATATATTTGAGTAACCATTTTGAATATCAATAATATTTAAATTATTCTCTTACACATAATCCTGATAATAATAAACAGTTTAAAAAATTAAGACTACTTAAATTAGCATGACGATGATTCAAAGAATTTTAAAAGAAAAAATTCACTTTAAAAATTTCCTATAAAATCATTATTATGAGATACCTTATTTATTGTGAGTGTAAAAGTTAAACAATAAAAAGGCAACGATTTATTTTTACGACTCTAAAGACTTACTTGTTGAAAATCTATAAAACAAAATACAAACAAAAAATGAAAGATCATTTAATTGCATGCAGTTTTGAGAGGCTAAGAAGGTTGAGTTAAATTTAGCACCAAAACTAAAGTACCCCTAAAAAATATTAGACATGTTCAGAATGTTTGTGAGATGTATGAGAGGTGATTCAACCAAAATAATTATTTTTCACATATTTGGTATGATCCACTTTTGTTTTCATTTAGAAGACATATTAATTGCCAATAATGTTAAGGCGAACAAATATATATACATATAATTGTGATTTGTGCATAGAGAGTTTCCAAATTGGATACATTTCAACACAACAACGTTATTTAATACATAATTTAATTGATATATATTAGTACATAATCTATATCGATTTAGAGTATCCAAGTTGTGGTAATTGTGATAAATGAGACAAACAGGTGTTTATAAAAGTATTAGAATATTATAATGTAAATACCAATTAGACTGATGTAGACCTATAAGGAGAGTCCCTCAATTTGACAATATAGTTATTGGGCTCCATATACTTAATAAAACTATTCGGTGTGGGTACAAAGGCGAATTGGATTCTAGTAATAGAGCATATTGGGTGATCTTAATAGAAAAAAACGAGTTTACATGCTCTAGGCTAAAATATACAAAAAAAGAGAGAGAAAGAGAGAGAGAGAGAGAGAGAGAGAGAGAGAGAGAGAGAGAGAGAGAGAGAGAGAGAGAGAGAGAGAGAGAGAGAAGAGACGAGAGGAGAGAGAGAGAAGAGGAGAGAGAGAGAGAGAGAGAGAGAGAGAGAGAGAGAGAGAGAGAGAGAGAGAGAGAGAGAGAGAGAGGAGAGAGAGAGAGAGGAGAGAGAGATGAGAGAGAGAGAGAGAGAGAGAGGAGAGAGGGAGAGAGAGAGAGAGAGGAGAGAGAGAGAGAGAGAGAGAGAGAGAGAGAGAGAGAGAGGAGAGAGAGAGAGAGAAAGAGAGAGAGAGAGGAGAGAGAGAACTATAAGTTTTTTTTTTTCTATTTCGTCATTCATCTATTTCTTATTTACAAACCCCTAAACCTTATGTTGATGAATCTTTAGAGCATTAAGTTTATTGCCTCGACTTCTCAGCGATTAACAAATCCAACTTTTTGTGCTCCAAAGGAAGATCCATAACTGTAGTATTTATTCGGCTCTGTCGTTTACTATTATGCAGAATCTTTTATCATAGTCGGTAATTTTTATTATGTATTATTAAATTCTGTATCCCCACATATTATATTATATTGTATGATTGAGTTATTGAGATTTCAATCCTATAACTAACAATTAAATATATGAACAAGTAAAGATATCTATCTCACCAGATTAGCTTCTTTAGAAATAGGAATAAAATAGTTTAGAAACTTATGTTTATCTATCGCTTCCAGAAGTACATTTCATGTTTTGGAATAGATAGGAAAATATTTTAAACCTCTTAAACCACTATTTTTATTAGTATTTTTATGCGAAAATAGGTTTGAGTACCAAAATCAATAACCACCCAACATCAAACTTATTTACGAATGAACACCCTAAGGTTTGATAAAGTACATATAATCGCCTAGTGATAAATTAGTATTTACTTAGATTACCACATGTAGTGAGTCCTAACTATTTTTCTCCTCTTCCTCGTTTTTTCTATTTTTTGAAATGTCATATCTTTCTAACCATAGCTCAAAACAATATCTGAAAATACCCACTAATGGATTTTGTTTTGTTCAGTTTAATTAATATATAAGTAACATATATGTGGTGGGTCGAGTTTTAGACCCTGTAATCCATTCCAAACCCGACGAGTAGTATATTTTGAAATCCATGATATATCCCAAAATAAAAAAATAGTTTAGATTACATAACCATCAAAATCGGTTTGAATCGAATACCGCGAGTTTGAAAAAAATTATCCTATTCTATTATAATTTTGTCCCATAAATCATATATAATAATAAAATAAAAAAACAATTATCTTACATGTTTATTCCACATGTATATGAGTTTTAATATTATATAAAATAATAATTTTTTTTAAAAGTAACCACTTGAATATCAATAATATTTAAATTATTCTTTTACACAAAACCCCGATAATAATAAAAAGTTTAAAAATTAAGATTGCGTTAATTAACAAAACGATTGATTCAAAAATTTTTAAAAAGAAAATAATTCACTTTAAATTTTCCGTATAAAATCATTATAATGAGACACCTTATTTATTGCAAATGCAAAAATTATAACGATAAAAAAGGCAAACGATTTATTTTTACCACTCTAAAGACTTACAAGTTGAAAATTATTAAAAAAAAAATACAAACAAATATGAATAAATAATTTAGTTGCATATTTTCACATATTTGGTATCATCCACTGTTGTCTTCATTTAAAAGACACATTAAATTACCAATAATGTTGAGGAATTTGTTTTACGTATAATGGTGATTCGTGCATAGAGAGTTTCCAAACTGGATACATTTCGGGACAACAACGTTATTTAGTACATAATTTAATTGATATATATTAGTACGTGAAATGATCCAAGAGGGAGATTATACGGATGTTTAAAACTAGGAAGTTTAATCCATATCGATTTAGAGTATCCAAGTTATTGTAATGGTGAGTCTAATTGTATACATATAATCTATATTCAGTTAACTTAGACAAACAGGTGTTCATAAGAGTATAAGGATATCATAAATTTAATACCAATCAGATTGATGTGGACCTATAAAGAGAGTCCCTCAATTTGGAAATATAGTTATTGGGATCCATAATCTAATAGAGTTATAGTCTCATGTGGGTACAAAGGCAAATTGGATTCTAGTAATACAGCACGTCGGGTGATCTTAATAGAAAAAAAATGAGTTTACATGCTCTAGGCTAAAATATACAACTAAATACATCTTTATTTTCTTCTTCCTTGTACATTCAATAATACGAGGGTATATATATATATATATATATATATATATATATATATATATAGAGAGAGAGAGAGAGAGAGAGAGAGAGAGAGAGAGAGAGAGAGAGAGAGAGAGAGAGAGAGAGAGAGAGAGAGAGAGAGAGAGATATATATAGAGAGAGAGTTTATTCTATTTTGTCATTCATCTCTTTCTTATTTACAAACCCTAAACCTTATGTTGATGAATCTTTAGAACATTTAGTTTATTGCCTCTCTTTCAGCGATTAACAAATGCAACCTTCAACTCTGTCGTTTACCATTATGCATATTTCTTTTATCATAATCTGTAATTTTTATTATGTATTATTAAATTCTATATCCCCACATATTGTATTATATTGTATGGTTGAGTTATTGAGATTTCAATGCTATAACTCACATTTAATTATATGAATCAAGCAAGGATACATCTCTAACCAGATTAGCTTCTTAAGAAATAAGAATAAAATATTTTAAGAATTTATGTTTACCCATCTATCGCTTTAGAAGTACATTTCATCTTTTAGAATAGATAGGAAAGTACTTAAACCTCTTAAACCACTATTTTCATGCCAAAATATGTTTGAGAACCAACAAATGATTTTGTATACTCATAAGGCATGAAATCCATAGATTTTTGAGAATACTATAATAGAAATATAATCATTTGGAATAGATTGTTGTCATAGGTTTCCCGTTTTTAGGTAAATTGTCTTAGTTTTTTTTAAATTGTTAAGTTTGAAAAAATGGTGATGTTTTTTAAAGCAAAAACTTAAATTTTCAGATCAAATGTCACATTTTATGTAATATATTTACCGGATCACATTCCCAAAAATTTTAAGCGTAATATTTTGTAAAAGTTTATAGACAAACATTTAAAAATGGCAACAGAAGAAATATGACACATTTTCCACAAATAGTATTTTCTTTTTGAATTATGAGAATATTCATTTTAAAAACAACTTTTGTTGGAATATTTTCACAAATACTTACAAGTATTCAAATATATTTTTTAAGTTAAACAAAATTATTAACAAAAATTACAAGCATATACAAAATAAATTTATCAAAATACATCTGAAACTTTTATTTACTATTATAGTTGACATAAATATTAAATATTTTGTAACGTGTAATTCTGTTGAAAATAATATGATTAGGATTTATGGAGGAAAATGGTTCGGGATGAGTGCAGGCATAGGCGGAGCTGGGTGGGTGCCTGTGGGGTCCCAGGAACCCACCCAATTCCTAAACTAGAGGTTTAAGTACCGAAAGAAAATCAAATATGCCTTCGTCCCAGTGGTAAAATTAAATTAGGAACCCACGACCTCCACTTCTTATGTTTTTTATTTTATATCTTTTTTTTTATTTCTTATGTTTTTTATTTTATATCTTTTTTTTATTCTTATCTATATATTTTATTTTTAAACCTATCGTATATTTTCTATTTTTTTCTCTTTTTTTTTTCTCATTTTTTAATCTTATCCTATATATTTTCCTTTTAAACCTACCTTATATTTTTTTTATTCTTATCCTATATATTTTCTTTTTAAACCCACTTATTTTTTCTATATTTTTTCATTTTTATATCCGTTTATTCTTATCCTATATATTATTAATATATTTTCTTTTTAAAGATCTTATCCTATATTTTCTCATTTTTATACCCGTTTATTCTTATCATATATATTTTCTTTTTATACCCACACTTATTCTTCCTATATTTTTTCATTTTTATACCCGTTTATTCTTATCCTATATATTATTTTCTCATTTTTATACCTGTTTATTTTTATCATATATATTTTCTTTTTATACCCACACTTATTCTTCCTATATTTTTTCATTTTTATACCCGTTTATTCTTATCCTATATATTTTTTTTAAAGATCTTATCCTATACCTATATTTTATCTTTTTTATACGCACGTATCCTTATTATACCCACTTATTCCTCCTATATATTAGGTGTTTGTATTTATAAATATATATTATTAATATTTTCTTACGTATTTAATATAGATAATATTTTTTAAATATATATAATATCAATTTATACTTTTATATATATATATATATATTAAACTCTAACTACAAAATACAGTATTTTCTTTCTAGTTTCTACTATCATTGTAAAAAACTCTAACTACAGGCTGCAAATTGCTTTCTTGCTTTATTTTAGTTTTTCCTAATCACATTTTAGTTATTTATGTAACATATATTATGTCATGACACCGGCAATTCAATATTTGAAATTTGAATATAAACCATTTGTTATTATAATTTATTTATATATATATATATACTTCTTCAATAATAAAGTCCAGGACACCACGGTGTTCCGATCCTGGCTACGCCACTGAGTGCAGGTATAACTAAACCCGTAATTCATCCCATTTTTATTTTTTTAAACCCGTCAGGTTTGGGTAGTTTTCGAATAAGACTATTTTGTTTTCCATGCCTAAATCTATCGGGTTTGGATACCTGTCGGTAGATACCCTTTAATTATTTATTTATAGAAGGTCAATCTTCCAATAACCACCCAGCATCAAACTTATTTACCAATGAACACCCAAGGTTTGATAAAGTACAGATAATCGTGAGGTGATAAATTAGTATTTACTAGATAACCAGATGTAGTGAGTCCTAACCATTTTTTATCTCTCCTGGTTTTTTCTATTTTTTGAAATGTCATAGCTTTTAAACCATAACTCCAAAAAATATTTGAAAATACCACTAATGAATTTTATTTTGTTCATCTTTAGAAAATAGAAATATATGTGTTTTGAATTATTTTAGTTAAAGTTTGAAAGATATGAAGTTTAGAAGTTTAAAAATAACTAATTGTTGAGGTTGTACATGTGTTGTGTGTTCAATGGTATTTTTGAAAGCTTTTAAACTTCAAAACCAGGAGGTTATGGATAATTTTAATTTGTTTAGGTTATTATCGGTAAATTCTCATTTATAAAATAATAATATTTTATTTATTATTTATTACTTATTAATACATAAGTAACATATGGTGGGTGGAGTTTTAGACCCGGTAATCCGTTCGAAACCCGACGGTTTGTATATTTTGAAATCCACGATATATCCTAAATAAAAAACAGTTTAGATTACATAACCATTTAGATAGGTTTGGATCAATACCGCTAGTTCAAAAAAATTATCTTATCTATTATAATTTTTTTCTATAAATAATAGATAATAATAATATAAAAAACAATTATCTTATATGTTATTTCACATGTAAACCGGTTTTAATATTATATGAAATAAAAAATTAAAAAATTAAAAAGTAATGTTTTATCAATTTATATGTATAAAAAATAATGATAGTAGGTAAAAACAATTTGTCATTAGTTTTTGATAATATTACATCTATAACAATACTTTGTTATTATTGAAAAAAATAAACAAAAAAATCATTATTGAAAATTTATACGTTATATATATATATATATATATATATATAATAAAATAACATTGTAAATTATTATTTTTATAATAAATTAGACACACGCCCCTTGGAGTATCTGAATTTTTAAAATATTGCGTGTCTAAATCCGTTAATGAAGAACAAAAGATTAATGTACATAAGGTTATCCTATTAATTAGGTGGTTGGTGCAAATCTGTTGACAATAATCAAATAACGATATTTTATGTGTAATTTGCAAAATATTGTTTCATTAAATTTATTATAAGATGATTTTGCATCTTTATTATTTTTTTATTAACGTTCTAACTTGTTTAGATTCCAATATATTTATATTTTGGATAAAACAAAAAGAATATTAAATATGTTACTTTACGCATAATTTTAATAACAATAAAATGTTTAATAAAACAATTACGTACTTTAACATAAAGATGCTTCAAAATTAAATAAAAAAATATTAATTCACTAAAATGAGTATAACGAGATATTTTATTTATTAGGCAGTTTAAAAACTGAATACTAAAAAGAGAAAATGATTTATTTTAACCATTCAAGATACTTATATGGTAAATGTTTCTAAAATAACACATATGTAAATTGAAAGATAATATTATTTTATGTGGTTTCAGAGCTTAAGAAGGTCGAGTAAAATTTAGCACTAATACTAAATTATTTTTCAAATATCATGGGCAAGTACAAAAGGACCGTGAGAGGTTTGTGTTGGGGAAACCACCACCATTCGGCCTAGGAAATAACCAATACACAAATACACAAACCTACTAAAAAAATATGATTACCATATTCAAGAAGAGTAACAAATAAAAAAAGCGTAATAAAACCTCACACACAAGATAATATTTAACATGGTTTAGATCGGTAGTATACACTTTTTTTGTAAATAAGTAGGTTACAAAAAGACTCTCAAATAAAAAATGATTCAATCACTATTTGTAACAAAAGATGACATGATTAATTAAACTCTCTCTTTAGTGTTTAATTCTCACCACACTTATCTCTCAAAAGACCTAGAGCTATTTCACTGGCGAAAGAAATATACTTCTCATGAAACTCGTCGTCTCATCATGCGCACATTGCATATAAATATATTATTCTACTTATTTGTTTAGGGAAAACTATAATTCTTCATCAAATACTTCAAATTAAATCCCATTAATCAACGACTAAAATCAAACTCCATTAATATAGAAAATATAAAAAAACAACTTCTAAATAATATTGAAGACCCAATTAATACATAGAATCTAATTAATATACGAAGACCAAAATAGGAGACCAATTAATACAGAGAACCCTAGGAAATTGAATACTCTGCTTTGGTCCAACTATGATGCACTAGTCGAGCTTGCTTCGGATTATAATGGTGCTTCAGCTCAATTCGCTTCTACCACCCTGCTCCGGACCAACATGATTTGAATCATCACATATTTTCTTCAATGGTTAACACTTTTTGACAGTTTGTCTCCGCCCTTAGGAGAAGCTGGCATCTCTGTAACTAAGTCACGACTGAAGCTTCACCATAGAGTTTCAACATTTTTTACCTAATACATGTCACGACAGATCTAACTATTCCTATATAATCGTACGGTAATAAATACGTTGATGAGTTACTTCTAGCCTACACCTAACAATTCTTTTGTTCACCTAGGCTTATAGTAACTCCAATACTCGTTGCATCCAATTTTCTAATCTTTAAAGACCAACTCACCTGCATCCTAGACTTGTACCAACCTCATACAGTTCGTGAGTTTTGAAATCAACAATATCTTACAAACTATATCTTTTGTACTCATTCTAGATAGCCAAGGAAATAACATTTAAGTTCTCTTGGCCTAAGCTTATCCTGCTTCACATGTGCGAAGACATGACATCCAAACACTCTCAAATTTTCTAGCTTACGTTTCTCCTCAGACCAGGATCTTTTGAGGATAAAGAAAACTGAGAATTGTAAATGGACATTTGTTGATGATATATGCAGCCGTTGTCACGACTTCTCCCCAGAACTTTTAAACCATACCAATTGTATGAAGTATACATCTAACCCATTCCAACAGGGTTTGATTCATTCTCTTAAATAGCCCATTCTGTTAGGGAGTCAAAGTCCAACATACAGTTCGGTGTCTACTGATGCCAAACTTTTCACAATAGCTAGTGAATTTAGTGTGCATGTATTCCAAGTCATCATCCATATCAAGATTCTTCAGTACTTTCCTGGTTTGATTCTCTACTAAAGTATTCTAGTTCACAAAAGTAGGAAGTGCTTCATCTTTGGTCTTCTAACGTAGAACTGGTACCTTTATGGAATATTAATCAATCAATAATATAAATTACCTTACACCACCTATGGTAGATTCTCATGTTGGACCCCAAAGGTCCAAATGAACATAATGAAGTACTCAATTAGATGTATGGAAACGGACAGAAACTTCACGCCATTGCTCTTATCTAAAAAACAGTTTTCATAAAGTCTCAGCTTCTAAACTGTTGTACCATCTAAACAACCATATTTACTTAGTTTACTGAGTAATTTCTAAGTTAAATTCCCCAATCGATGATGCCACAAATTGATAGAATCTTTCACTACACTAGACATATCCCATACTACTATAGATAACTTGAGCCATATATTTCCAATCCCTTTGACATTATAAGATTAATCATTTTCAAGGATGACCCTTCCACCATCAAGCATTCACAAGTCTTCAAACCAATGCTTATTTGAAGTCATATGAAATGACGCAACTAAAACCAATAACCATTTATCATTGTACCTACAAGAATAAAAAATCAACAAACCATCGAGGTACTACAATCACCAAACACCATTGTGGTAGCTCTAGCTTCGGTCTTTTGATAGTTGCTGTCATTTTCCTTCTTTAGGCAGTTCCGACTGATATATCATTTTTCTTGCATATCCAATGATAAAAAAATAAAACATTGGAGATCAAAATGTAAATAAATTAAATCTTGTATAATAAATTTCATAGTGGTGGGAGAGATTTAAAGTTTTGTGTATAGATAAAAGACTAATATGCAATTAATCCCTTTATGTAACAATTTCTGTTATAACTAACTTGTGCCTATATATAAAGGCCAAGGCTGAATTGAGTAAATGGTTTTAACTTTGGAGATTAAACTACTTGCACTTCCCGATTTTCTATCTCTAAAAAATAATTCTCTCTACATCTATTTACTTATCTCTTCATTTCTTTACACACCACGTTAAATCCACATCAAATTGGCCACTCCGCTGGGGATAATTACGACTGGTGTCTCGATTGTTCTTTTTCGATTTCTTTTCCTATTACGTTTTAACTATTCTTGTTTAATCCTTAAAATCTGATTTAATTGATAATAGATCCGAGAAATGAAAGTGATCCCCTGGTTTGGCAAGCAGTTGAAACGCTAAAGCTTGACTTGCAAGGAGAAAATGATAAGCAAGATGAATCTGTTCCAGTTCGATAAACTCAATCAGACATTAAAATGCGAATAAATCAACTATATGATAAGATTATAACTCTGAATGAGAAGTATGACTAGAGATAACAAGCAATTCAATAAGTTTGATTGAGATCAAAGATGAGACAACTGAATGACAAGAATAACGTTGATAACCAATATGGTCAATCTTACACAGCTCATCAAGCTTAATGTGAGAAGAAAAAAATAAATTTTGAATATTCTAAAGAGCATCACACTTTACGACAAATAAAAATACAAACACAGGCATATTACGTCATGTGACGATGATATAGAAAGTTCTGGATCTGAGTTTAAGAGGTATTGGGGATCTTCGAAAGAAGCAAAAGGTCGACCTCGAGAATCACGAAAAGAATACAAAACAATAAAGAAAAGTGTACCACGATGTTTAAGTGAAGCTAAATGGTGTGAAGGGAACACATGGAATCAATACAACAAAATGACTGATCGGAATTTGTATGCTGCCATGGAAACGAGAGATGATAATCAGTACGTTCAAGGGATTGACTGGAGAAATTCTCCTTTGAAAAATGAGATGAGATCTATCTCTTTTCGAAGCGGTTTTGATATCTAAAAGGTTAAAAAATATGATGGAATGCAAGACCCTCACGACCACATCAAACAGTTTAAAAATTACGTGATGAATTTCGAGGACTATGATAGGTTAGTGTGTAGAGTTTTCTCCCAAACGTTCAAAGGAACAACCTTAAAGTGGTATAACGGAATTTAGAGGGGGTCAATTTCTAATTTCAGGGATTTTTATACAGCTTCCCGAAGACAATTTGTGGGAAGCAAAGAGATGCAGGCAAATGGAGACACAATAATTCAATGCAAACAAGCAGTATGAGAAAACGTGAAGGACTATACTAAGCGATTTATGTTAACCAATGCTGGTTTGGATAATTATGAGTAGTTGGTAGCAATTGTAGCATTTCAACAAAGATTGTTACCAGGTAATCTAGCGAATGAAACAAAAAAACGAAGAGGTTTGAATTTTGGAGCACTCATGGCTCAGGTGGAGGATCAAATTAAATTAGAAGAATCAACTAGAGTTCGAGGAGTGGTTGGAGCTAGTCAAAAGATCTCAGGACATGTGCCAAACAATCAAGAGAAATCTTCGAATTCAGCTCAACCAACGCGTTCGAGGAACAACAATAATTTACCTCCTCAAACTGGAGGATATTCAAATTAAGCAACATGGTACTAGTTTCATAGAACGAGGCCCAATCAGTGGATAAGGTCAAAGTACTATACCGATGTAACTGAAAATGTTGCTATAATCTATGAAAAGGCAAATGGATACGTGAGTTTCAAGAAACGCGCCTTGATGGATGTCTACTCATCTGTATGGTAAGAGAGATGTTTCCTTTATTCTTTTTGATGAAGATGATCCGAGAGACACTATAGGTCCTCATGAAGATGCAGTGGTTATTAGAGCAGAGGTAGCTCTAGTTAAAATCCGACGTATATTGATAGATAAAGGGTGCTCTACAAATGTTCTTTTCAAGTCAACTTATGACAGAATGCGTAATCCTCCTCGGATTTTCCAATCAGAACATACAATCATTGGTTTTCTAGGAGTAACGACACAAATAATTGAGGAGTTTGGGGGAGAGGTGTGTTTGGGAAATGTAGGTGTTGTTTATGGTGGTGGATTGTCTAACAAGCTACAATGCCATTTTCCAGAGATCTTGGCATTCGAGGATGTATGCAGTTGTATCAACAATCTACCATTGTTTGAAGTATGTCATCTGAGATCGTGCGAGGGCCGTCTGAAGTGATCAGAAGATTGCTAAAGAATGTTATGCCACGATTCTTTGAATTTGAGGGTTAAGTAGTGGTAATAATATGGCTGAATAGCAATCAAGGGGGTTGACCTCGGATGTCGAGGAGATGGTAGACGATCCAAGGGAAACCTCAGGCTCTTTAACAATAAGTGAAAATATTAAAGAATATGCTTTTCTTGATGGAAAATTAATTTGAATAGGAACCTTACTAACCCCGGCTTTACGTCAGCAGCTGTTACAATTTTTGTTTCACAATTTGGATGTTTTCGCTCGGAAAACAGAAGATATGGTGAGGGTTCCAATCGAGGTGATATGTCACAGCCTAGCAATAAGGGAGGACATATAAGGGAGTCACAATATCCTTTATGGACAACAAACCCAATGGTGGTTAAAAAGAAGAATGGGAAGTGGAGAATGTACGTTGATTTTGCAGATCTGAATCGAGCTTGTCCTAAAGATCTATTTCCCATTCCTCAAATAGACCCATTGATTGATTCAATTTTAGGAAATAAGATTTTTTCTTTTATAGATTCCTTTTTTACAGGGTATAATCAAATTCAAATGGATCCAAAAGATTAATATAATACTACCTCCATCACAGACCGAGGTTTACGTTGTTATAGGGTTATGCCCTTTGGGTTAAAAAAAAAGCTGGAGCAAGTTATCAGAGGTTAATGAATAAAACCTTCGCTTCTTAGATCAGAATTAACATTGAGGTGTATATTGATGATATGTTGGTCAAGAGTTTAGCACATGATGCACATTTGGAAGATTTGGAGGATACTCTTTTGAATTTAAGGGCTATTAGATTAAATTTAAATCCTGAGAAGTGTACCTTTGGAGTTCGATTGGGAAACTTTTTGAATTGTGTTATTAGTAAAAATGAGATAGAAGCTATCTAGAATAACTAAAAGATTTAATATCAATGACATCACCTCGAACTATCAAAGAAATGCAGATCTTAACGGGAAGGTTAAATGCTCTTAATAGATTCATTTCTAGATTTTCTGACAAATGTTTTCCTTTCTCTTAATTGTTGCGAAAACCAAAATAATTTGAGTGGACCTGAGAATGTGAAGCAACATTTTCAAGCATTAAAGAGTTATTGTCATCACAAGAGATAATTTCCAAGCCTCGAATTGGAGAACAACTCTATTTGTATATCGCAGTATCTGATTTTACAGTAAGTATTATTTTGATAAGTATAGATTTGGGAATTTCGAAGTCGGTGTATTATGTCAGCAAGAGTTTAGTGGCAGCAGGAAAAGGTACTTGAAGCTCGAAAAGTTGGCTCTGGCTTTAGTGTCGCTGCCAGGAAGATGTGCCCCTATTTTCAAGCTCACACTGTTGAGGTTCGAACTTCATTCAGACTGAAAAATGTTTTATAAAGCCTCGATATTTCTGAGAGGATGACCAAATGGTCAGTGAAGTTAGGAGATTTCGACATCATTTTTCACCTCAGACGTCTATCAAGGCCCAAGACTTAGCAGATTTTCTTGGTGAATTCCATTCAAGTATATCAGATGAAGAGATGAACAAGAAGGTCTTGCTAAGCAGTTCGATGTGGATAGTTTGAACTGATGGGGGCTCTAGTGTTTTAGGATGCACTGCTGGAGTTCAGATGATTTCTCCATCTGGATAAACAATATTTCAATCCATTAAATTTGGATTTCATGCATTAGATAATGAAGCTGAATATAAAGCTGTATTGCCTGGTTTAAGGCTTGCAAATATTTGTGGGGAAACTTCAGTTCATTTAGAAACAAATTCCCAATTAGTAGCAAATCAGGTGGTTGGAGTTTCCGAAACTAAAAAAGACTATTTAATTTTTTTTTATCTTCGTGAGCTTTTGAATTTGACTCTTCTGTTCGATACATTACTATGGAGCATATCAGTTGATGATACAATATAATTGTTGATTCTTTGGCAACCGTGGCTTACGCAGAAGAATATCCTTGGATTTTATTATAGGAGAGTCCTTTGATTTTAACCCGCTCAGAGCAGTGTAAATATGCAAAAGAAGTTTTCATCATACCAGATGTAATTTGAAGCCATTGGAGAACTAATATTCTGAATTTCTTGTTAAGAGGAACATTTCCTCAAGATATGTAGCTGGCTAAGAAGTTGAAAGGTAAAACACGTGGCTATATTATGGTAGATTGGGTTTTATACAAAAAGGCATTGAGTAGGCCATTATTACGTTGTTTGAGCAAACAAGAGTCACAAGAAATTCTATCAGAGTTACATGATGGAGATGGTTCAGCACATTGTGGGTTCAAGGCATTGACGCGTCGATTTTTGCTGGCAGAGTATTATTGGCCTTTGATTATTAACGATGCTAAGAATTTAGTTCGACACCGTGATACTTGTCAACGATTCGCCAACTCTATTCATAAAACTACAGTTATGCTCTTGTCCATTACCGAAGCTGTCCCTTTTGACAAGTGGGTAATTGATTTAGTGGGACTATTGCCAATGGCTTCTAGAGGACGTTAGATGATTATTGTGGCGGTGGACTATTTTACAAAGTGGGCAATGGCTGAACCATGGTCTGGAACAAAAGTCAAGGATGTAATTAAGTTAATTATAAACAGTATTTGTTGCCGCTTTAGAGTACCTTAAACAATTACCGCAAATAACGGTCCTCAATTTAAGAACAAAGAAATGGATTTTTATGTGCTTAAAAAAGAATAACAAAATGTTTTTAAAAAAAATTCATCCCCAAGCAAATGATCATGTAGATGTGATAAATAGATCTATTTTAGAAGGTTCAAAGAAGAATCTGACATGGGTTACAAGGAAATGGCCTAACTATATACAAGAGGTGTTATCGGCTTATCGAACAACTTCTAAAGAAGATACTAAAGAAACTCCTTTTGCCTTAGCGTATGGGATGGATGCTGTTAGTCCTGCGAAATCTGCATTACCTTTTTATAAAATAGCTCAGTATTTTGAGGACCTGAATGACAAAGAAAAAAGGGCAGATTTGGACTTGATTGAGGAAAAACGAATTAGAGCGCATCTGAATATGATTCATTCTCTGACCCTTATGAGGAGTATATATAATTTGAAGGTAAGAAGGTGGGATTTCAAGGTTGGTGATAAAGTTCTAAGGAAGGTATATCTTTATATTAAGGGAAAGAGCCCCAACAAGATGGTCCCGAATTGGGAGGGTCCCTATATGGTTGTTGAAAAAATAAATCCAGGTTTTTATCACCTTTGTGACGAGTTGGAGAGAATTCTTTAACATCCTTCGAATATACAACATCTAAAATTGTACTCAGAGTAACAATCTCTTTTGATTTTTTTTTTCTTTTTGAATAATTGGCACACTCTTTCTAACCCTGTTGGCCTAATGAGGTTTTAATGAGGTGCTATGTAAATATTCGATGTTATCAATAAAACTGGTTTTTTGGCTAATGGTTGTTTAAGTATACTTATTTAAATTATTTTGGTAACTAGTCAAAGACTGATCATCTTTGAAGTTGACCAAGAGTAATTATTCTGAAATGTTGTTTATACTTTTCGAAGAAACAACCATATTCGAAGTGCTACGTTCATTAAACGCGCTACCATATTTGAAGTGCTACGTTCATTAAACGCACGAACATATGCAAAGTGTTATGTACTTTAAACTCACTACCATATTTGAAGTGCTACATTCTTTAAACACATTATAATGATTCAAAGTATTATATCGTCTAAAACACATTATTTGTGTTAAAATTGTTAACATTTTATAAATACACTTTGTATTGTGTATAATCATTCGAAGCAACCATCCTACAACAACTGGATAACAAATAAAAAAAAGGAAAACAATGTTATTTGTCATCAAAATTCTCATCGTCCGACTGCCTTTGATCAGAAGAACTGTCCTATGATTCTAACTTTTTGGATGAAGAAGAAGGTACAGAGTTAAAGGCTTTGCTGGGGAAATTTTCAATCGGAATCGGCTCCCAAAAATTGGAAAGATCAACCTTTGGAAATGAAGCATGAATTTCACAAAGAAGATTAACAGTTTTTTGTTCTTCGTCATTTGTGATGACCGTTAACATGTCCTTGCTACATTCGTTCTTAACATCAGTCACAACAATATTTTTCTTTTCATCGAACTGAATCTTGAGGGAATCCATGTCCTCCTTTAATTTATTCTTCTCATCTTCACTCTTATTTAGTGAAAGTTGAAGAGTAGAATAATTTCCTTATTCATAAGATAACTCTTGAGCATGTTTCGACTTTAACTCTTTTATCTCATCTTTGTGAGAAGTGTTAAGATCTTCTGTCTCTTTTTTGTGCACATCTCTGAGATGATTTTTGAGGAAAATGAGTCCTTTGAGGAATTCTGATCTAACAGCTTGGAATTCGTGAAATTGGCTCTCCACCATACCACCGAAGATTTCCCTTATTTTATTCTCAGCAACAAAAATTTTATTTTGACGAACCATCTCCTTCACCATTTTCTCTAAGTTGCTTCGAGAAGATTTAACTTATTGGCATAATTTTTGTGTTGCAGTGCCAAGGTTGGAAAATGGTTGAAGAGAAAGGGAAACATCTGCGGATGGCTCTTCGACATAATTGAATACTGGGCTATGAAGGCATACGATCAGTGGAAGATGGAGGCAAAAGTACCTCTAGTGAAGCTCCCTCGGGAAGAACATGGGTAGATATTTTACCATAATTTTACAGTTGGTCCTGGATTTCTTGAATGTATAGATTTATATCTCTTACAAGCTCTTGAGATTAATCGAGGTTGATGAAAATTTCAGGATCAAAGTGATCATCTCATCGATCATTGTATGTGGCAGTTTCTCCTTAATGATTTCCTCTTTTTTCATCACATACTTCACTTTCTTTTTGTTGACCTTCCACCCCAACAACCTCGTCAGCATCAGAAGAAACCACCTCTTGAGTAGTTTCCAAAACTTTATTTTTGGCTTTTTATTGAGGAGTTGTTTTAGTTGTGTTTTTCTTCTTTTTCGAGGCCACTGTCTTCTTTTTTTTGGGGAAGACTCAACTTATTCTCCTTCTTCTATGGTGGGAAGGCTATTTTCTGTCGCTTTTCTCTTTGATTTTGGCCGCGAAGTTGGAACTACTGAAGGGCTAGCACCAGATGTGTTAGTTATTGTTTTTTATATCTTTTTTCCCTTTCTTTTTTAAGGGAAGGTAACAATCAGACCTATTTTGAAGGGGGAAGAAACACCTTACCATCGGACGCCACTAGTCTCTTCACAACTTACCTCGGTTTCGGAAGCTCCGTCATATTTTATGGGAAGTCTGCACCCAATGTGATTCGCCACAAGTGGCTGTTGATAAAGTTAATGGGCAAGAAAGGTGAGTGGAACCCATTGCCCCACCCTTTTCCTGCCCATGTCGATAACTCGGCAAAATTTTCCTTGGAATCTTTTTGGTGAATCTTATACCGCCTCAGAATTTCTGGAATATATATATACGAGAGATTAAAATAAGATAGCGCAAACAACAATAAAAGAGATACAACTTACTGTTACCCCTCTAGACGAGGTTGAGTCTTGACGGATTCGCTTTAGAAACTTCCTTTCCATTTTCCGAGCCTCTTGATATGAAGAAATTTTTTTTGCTTCAAAAATTTGTCAGCCTCGAGTAGATCGTCGACTATCTTCAAGTTATCATCAAGTGTGAGATAGTAGAAGGGCAGGACATGGCTCTTCAAAAGTTTTGCCAGAGCAATGAAATCTTTGATAGAAAGAGGGAGTTAGGCTAGTATGGAAGCATGATAGAAAGAGGGATTTGACAGAAGGGCAAACCACTGATTGGGAGTATCTTGTGCAGGACAGAGGCCGAGGAGCCCAAAATACTCTACAATCATTGGTTCTAACGGAAACCGAAGACCCCAGTTGATAATTTATGGATACACCACCACCTCATCCTTTCCAAAATTAAGTGAAGTCTCTCCTTCTTTTGGAAGCCGAAGTATGATGTTTTATGGCATTACCCATTTATTTTTAAAGAAGCATCCCGAGACTTTGAGTAATAGATATATAACACATTTTTTAATGTCATTATATATTCAGGGTTGAGTGGTTTCAAATTTTCACCAACCAAGGCAGCTAGTTCTTCGGAGAGTTAAACAAGAGCTTTCTTTTCCTTCTTTTAGGTACATTTTTCTTGGAAACATCTAGTACTGTTTCAATATCTGTTTCCTTCGAAGCATCATCTTCCTTATCAACCTCGACGTTCGATTGTGTGGCTTCAGAGTCCACTTCCTCCTCGGATGCCTCATCCACGAGTCGAGGTGGGTTAGGATTCGAAGTTGGTTCTTTAGCATTATGACTTGATGGATTTCGTTAAGCTTCTGTAGCTATTCCAACAAAATCCCTCAAGAGAGGAGGAGAGGTTAAAGGATTCGAGGTATAATCAACATCTTCCCTCATGGCTATGAAGGATTTTCTTTTTAGGGTTCGAGGAAGCTGTGTTTTTGTATGAATAGGAAGGGTTTTCTTAAGCAGTAGACGAGGTGGCTCAGTATTAACTACATAAGGAGTTTCTTCTAATCTCCTTGAAGAAGATGTAGTTTGGGTTACTTTGCGATTGATTCGAGGACTTGAGTTTGCAAGAGGAGTTTGATATGATGATCTAAGTAGAGATGGTGAAACTCAAGGCGTTTTTGGTGTTTGAGTTTTAGATGATTGTCCTTGTTTTGGAAGAGGAGAATTTGAAAAAACAAGAGGATTTTGATTAGGATCAAAGTTACCGTAGTATATTGTCTCTGTGGACGAACCCCGAGGTACGTTGCTTATGAGACTAGTAGCTCTATATTCATATGCCCTTTCACTTATGCAGAAATAATCGTATGATCTGAAGCGAGGTTTCTGTTTATCCAGGCGGAATAAACTTCTGGTTTTTTAACTTTTGGATTTTTGAGCTTTTGATGTTTTCTCATAAATAAACTTAAAGACTAGAGGCAGATTTGTGTTTTCCAGCGAATGTATCTTAAAGGTTGATGATTCAGATGAAGGTAGCTAAGAAAATTTAGAAAACAAGTAAAGTCTCTCTCTAAAAAGTATTGTGAAGAAAAATGAGTCGCAAAAATATATTTATAAGAAAAGCTGAGGGAGAGAGAAGTGGAAGAGGTAGAGAAAGCAATTGGGAAGAATTCCAAACGGTTGCATAAAGGAGAGTTTGCACCTGCCATCTGATAGGCCTAGTGACAGACCTAAAGCCTAGGGCATTATCATCACCTATTCGAGTCTTACTTCGAACATTTATGACCGTTAGAAGGAAATGATTTCATAAGGAAATGTCTGAAGCATTGAGGAAATTATTATTACTGTGAGGACAAGATTTTTCCAAATGTATGAAGACATAAGTTTGAAATTGTTCGAATCCTTGATAAGGGAACTTTCCTCCACTAATGAAAAATTCTGATGACAATTAGTTCTCATTCACTGACTTTCATAAGAACTAAGGGGGCTAATGATAAGGAAATACACATTGGGGATCAAAATGTAAATAAATGAAACTTTGTATGATAAATTACATTATAGTAAGAGATATTTAAAGGTTTGTGTATAGACAAATGACTAATATGCAGTTAGTCCCTTTGTGTAACAATTTCTGTTATAATTGACTTGCGCCTATATATAAAGGCCAAGCCTGAATTGAGTAAAGGGTTCTAACGTTGGAGATTAAACTACTTGCACTTTCTGATTTTCTCTCTTTAAAAACTATTTCTCCCTACTTCTATATACTTCTCTCTACATTTCTTTACACACTATGTTAAATCCACATCATCTAACAAATTACTTTTGAATCTGTCCAACCCATTTAGATTTCAATCAAGAGTTTTCTCTCCTCTTACTTGAATATATATTTTCCAAATGATCCCTCACACTCAATCTGTGCCCCTCAAAGTCACATTTTGAAATATTCTTCTTTTGAAAATCTTTGAAGTTCAAGGCGCTCTTGGCACCGACTGTATTCAATTCGTGTACAATTCAGTTGTAATCATCTAGGTTCCTTCACGTATATATGATACTTTCCATTGACACCGTATAAAGATGTTCTTAAAATACAATATGTTTGCTAAGAACTTCTCCATGTAAATAGCCAATAAAGGATTCTATATTCATAATGTCACAGGCTCTTTAGATACCTCTCGTAGTATTTCATCTCCCAAGTTTAATATGAGGGTGCTATGAGATTTAAAGAATAACGACATCGAACTATGTAGATTTATCATCAAAAAGAGCTGATAATTCTTTTTTGTCATAATTAGTAACAGAGCTTGCCTGTGGTTATGAATCTATTTTGACCTTTAATTTGTTTTCCATATCATTTACAACATAAATTCATGTCTTGGAAAATCCCCTTTAGGATTTGGTATTGTATTTCAATGATTGGTTTTAGTTTTAAAGAATGTAAAAGGAATGTATACAAATTGTTTTGTGTAATCAATTGCATGATTTGGATAATTGAAAATGCATGGCTAAATAAATTCATGATTGACCTTCGAAATCTTGAACACTCATAAATAAGAAACGAAAAAATATTTTCACAAGTCTGAAAATTGTTTGGTCGTTGCTGCGAGTTAATTGAACACATCGATAATATTCAAGCTACGTTAATGCAATACGTGTACTACCTCAACACTGTAACGACTTGATGCGTCACCTTGATGACGGTAAACAATAGGTTTGGGTACCACATCAAGCCTTCTTACTTTCAGTAGTGACAATCTTTTACCGAAAGCTTTTTTCCAATAGGTTTTATTTTGGTTGATTGTGTGTTTGTTGCTTCAAAATTCGTATGAACCTATAAGAAAATATTCATGATTTACTATGCAAGTTTAGATAGAATTTTATGTATATATGATATATTTGGTGTTTAAAGAATATACAATTATGTTTCCCAATCTATGTATGTTTTAAGGAAGCATGTAGTGCTAGAAATGTATGACATTTTGGGATGTAGAAATTATGATGTGCAACCATTCAAAAATTGGACTTTAAGATGTACGTGGTGATGTTCTGCATGCCTAAGGATTAGTTATTCTAGGTTTGAAGTTGGTCGATATTCAATTTCCTTAAGATGTCTGGTTTGAAGAGATATTTGAGATCATAAAGATTAGTTTGGATACCCATGTTGTGATAATACTTGTTCTTATCAATTCATAAGATTTTTGTTCAATATAAGTTGCACATAGATATTGTACATGTTCATACTCTAGAACTGTTGGCTAGACTAGTCACACCACTCGAGTGGTCTCTATCTATGTGGGCCTTACAAGGAAAAGGTTGGGCGCTCATGTTAAAGAACAATGGTTATATGTGTATGCAGGCCATTGGAAAACTATACACATATTTATTAGGGTGATACAACATTTATATGATGTTGTTAATGTGTTCACACTCTGTATACTTGTGCACAACTGTATTTCAATGTTGAATGGTTTCGATTAAGTATGTCATAAAATAGTCAAATTAGTCGACAAAAATGTTTTATTGTGTTAATATATTTTTGTGAATTAACAAAGTATTTCTTAAAAGTTTGGCATCTATAAATAACATATAACATGTTGGTGCATAACGTATCCTCTAAGGATTACGACGACCCAATTCACATGAATGGCTACCTATATTTAAAACTTAACAAAATTCATTACATATGTCAAATTTAATTTGGAATTTATGTAAAAAAGATTTAATATAATATTTTTTATGTTAAGCTTTTGAGAAGTAATTGAAAAATACTATTAAGGATCTTCTTCTATTGTGAGGTAATTTTAACGAGTAAGTGAGCAAGCAAAAACATCCTCATGTTAGAACTAAATAATATAGATCATTAAAATATAAATGAACGACTTGTCCCTATTACAAATAAGAACACTCTTGATGAAAGAAGGTGATATGATATGTGATAATGTTCTAACCGGATTAGTCACTACATGTTATATAAAAGAGCCCCACATTTTTATTAAGTTCTCAATCCATTAAGATAGAATTTGCTAAGGATGTGACAACCTACCTTGAGAAACAATTTGTTAAATACCCACATATTGAAATTAAGAGTCTGATTGGGAAGCTCTCCATAATGAAATAAAAAGGACAAGAAAAAAATCCACGAGTCATCATGTAAATGACATCTCTAGATAGTAAGCTAAAAACACTTAATATAGAACACATAAAGGCATTTATTCTGTCGTACATATTCATGTTAACCCTCAAACGATTTAGTATTTTTGAAAAAACCTATAACTTCCAAGAACTGGAATGGAACATTAATACCTCATTTCCAACCTTGTGCATGAGGAGGAAAACAAGATCATAAAAATAAAAAAGATAACATGGTGCACATCAATTGAGATGATGTTAAAAATAAACGTAATAAGAATTTAGTTATAGTTGCACAAACTACAAGTTCAAGTTGTGGATCATAGTGAAGTAACCCAAAGAAGGATGATGAAATGGAAAATGCTATGACATGTTTCCACTACAGGAGTCCTGATAACATGAATAAAGATTATGACACATAGAAATCCTGGATAGATAAGAAAGATAAACTAACTTTCGAAATAAGTTCAAAGGTTAATTTAGTTTTAATGTCAAATGAAACTTGGTGGGTTGATACGACAACCTCGTCTCATGTTTGTCTTTCTTTGCATTGTACACTATATTTCCAAATTTTAATGATTGTGAAATTTATAGATTTACTGTTGAGGGGTCTGTATGCCCTATGGAAGCGATTTTTAATATCTAGTCAGTTTTGACTACTAGACATGTGTTATATTCAAATACTATAATATATATGCATTCTTTTAAAAGGAACTTGGTTTTATTTTCTAGTGTTAGATAAATTTGGTTAGGTTTGTTCATTTAAACATAATTTCATGTATTCTAGGGAAATCAATGGGTTGATGCATGTGTTTTTGATAATAATGAAATTTATACAAAATAATCAATGTTGTCAATTACCATATAACAATTCATGTATCTCATAAACTTACTTTTGAAATTCAGCCTATCTCAGGCACTTACATTTAGATCGTATATTTAAAAATAGAATTGGTGAGCTTGTTGCTGATGTTTTTTAGCTCATCTTGACTGCGAATTTGATATATATGCTGGGCGTATAAAATGGTAACGTACCAAACACAGAAAATTTGAAGCCTACTGCGAATACTTTATGGCTGATGTTGCGTTACAGCTTGGTAAATAGATTAAAATTATCAAATACGCCATCATGGTAAATACTATGGTAGGTATTATGGTTACGATGATAGGTTAATATTCAAGATATTTCAGTGTCTTAGAAATATGCTTTCTTTCGGTTCAAGAAGAAATCGTTGATGTTTTTATATGGTGATCAAACTTAACAACCTCGAGATATTGAGAAATATTGTGAGCCCATATTGTGTAGATCCACTAGAGACAGAAGAAATACCATACCTCCATATTATGTTGCATTTATAAAGAAACATGAATAATCTTCCCAATATTTGAAGATGATCCAATCAGCTTTCTGGATGCTACGAAGAGCTCAATATCTAAGTTTTATGTTGAGGTTATGAATGAAGAGAACAAATTAATGCAAAAATAATAATACAAAAGCTGATCTTCTTATATTACCTTAAGAGAATAAAGTGATTGGTTGTAAATTAATATTTAAAAGCAAACTTGATACTTCAAGGAATATGAAAAGATATAAAGCTTATCTTGTAGCAAGCTATTACACTCAACATGAAGTCATTGGCAAACTATTTCTGAGTTCTTGGCAATCCAACAATAAAATTTATGCTCATATCATCCCATGGTTGTGTTGAAACAGGTAAAGGAGTGCAAAATTCCGGTTAGAAATAACTTTTCATCCTTTTTGACATATTGCACATATCTCCACGATTATATGAAAATCTTTACTCATCTTTGGCAAAATGAAATACTCCTGCAGCATGTTCAATATTTTGTTGATTCCAAAATGACCAGATAAACATCTCTTATGTGCTTCACGAATCAACAATTCCCTTACATAAATCTTGGAAACACATAACTTGTTTCCTTTGAAAGGAAATTTATCATGCAACTAGTACTGATCTTTAACTCTGATGTTACGATCACTATAAATCTCAGTAAAGTCTGAATATCCATCATATAGTTTCTTCAACATCTAAAATTCCAAAATTCAAGAATCCAAAATAAAGATTAAAGCATACATCATGGCCAATACATCAATAATAACATTTTTTTTATTCTAACATTGTATTTAGACACAAATGAAAAAAATTGAATGTAAAGTTTTATCAATTTTATATGTGTAAGATATAACTATAGTAATAATTATACAACGCAAAATTATTTCGCATTTTGTTTTTATAATATAGCATCTATAACAATACTCTTTTATTGTCAAACATAAATAGACTAAAAAAATCATTGTTGAAAATTTCTTTACATTTTTTTATCTATGAAATAAAATATTATTTTTATAATAAATTGGGCACATACTGTTTGGGGTATTTGAAGTTTTAAAAATTGCGTATCTATCTGAATTTTAATGGAAGCTTATCCTATTAAAATGGTGGTTAGTGCAAATAAATTGATAATGATAAACAAAAAACTATATTTTATGGGTAATTGATGAAATATTGTTTTATTAATTTTATTATAAGATGATTTTGCACCTCTTCTTATTATCAAATTGATTTTATAAACATTCTAACTTGTTTAGATTCCAATATATTTATATTCATAATAAAACACAAATAATATTAAATATGTTATTTTACATATAAATTTTAATAACATTAAAATATTTAATTTTTTTCTACGTTAACTAACATAAGAAAATTTAAAATTAACACAAAAAGGAAATAAATTCACTAAAATCAGTATATCGAGACACTTTATTTATCGGCAACGTAAAAACTGAATACTAAAAAGAAAAAATGATTTATTTCAACTACTCAAAAGATTTATATGGTAAATGTTCTCGAAAACATATATATATATATAAATTGAAAGATAATATTATTGCATGTGGTTTCAGAGCTTAAGAATGTCGAGTAAAATTTAGCACTAATATTAAATTATTTTTCAAATATAAAGGATAAGTACAAAAAACATCTGAGAGCTTTGTGTTGAGGAAACCACCACCATTCGACCGATACAATAACCAATATACGAATACACGAACCTACGAAAAATATATATGATTACCATGTTCAAGATGAGTAACAAATAAAACAAAGCGTAATAAAATCACACACCCAAGACAATATTTAACATGGTTCAAATTTTGAAGAAATCTAACACCCACGGTAATAGACACTCTTTTGTAAATAAGTAGGTTATAAAAAGACTCTCAAATACAAATGATTCATTCACTATTTGTAGGAAAAGACGAGGTGATTGATGGAACTCTCTCTTTAGTGTTTAATTCACACATTACTTATCTCTCAAGATATAGAGCTATTTTGATCAGTCATGAAATATAATTCTCATTAAACTCGTCGTCTCATCATGCGCACATTGCGTACTAATATATTCTTCTATTTATTTGTTTAGGGAAAACTCTAATTCTTCATTAGATGCTTCAAATTAAAGCATATTAATCAACAACTAGAATAACTCATAGTCTATTAATATAGTCAGTATCATAAATAACAAATCCTAATTAATACAGATTACCTAGTTAATACAAAAAGTCTAATTAATATAGGAAGACCAAAATATGAGACCAACTAATATAGAGAGACCTAGGAAATAAAATACTTTACTTCGGTCCAACTATGATACACTGTTCGAGCTTGCTTCATATCAACTCCTTTCTACCATCCTGCTCCGGACCAACATGATTTGAATAATCACATATTTCCTTCAATGGTCAACACTCTTTGGCAGTTTGTCTCCACCATAAGGACCAGAAAATGTCTGTGTAAATACGTCACAACTGCAACATCACTATAAAGTTTCAACACTTTTTTCCTAATACTTATCGCGACAAATTCAACTATGCCCTTGTAATCGTACGGTAACACATCTGTTGATGAGTTACTTCTAACCTACACCTAACAATTCTTCTCCACCTGGGCTTATAGTAACTCCAATACTCGTTGCATCCAATTTACTAATATGTACAGACCAACTCACATGCATCCCAAACTTGTACCAGCCTCATATAGTTCGTGAGCTTTGAAATTAGCAATACCTTATTTAAATCATCCAAATGATTTTCCTCGCTAACAATCTTAGCCACATTCACTTGTTTCATCTCCATCATATTTTAGATGAAGTGCATGTTAATGTCTATATATTTAATTCACTTGTAGAACTTCAGATATTAGTGTTATTGCAAAACAAAGCCACATCTTACTCCGCATAAGTGATTCCACTCAATAATATCTTCAACAAAACAGCTTCCTTCAAAGCTTTCATAGTAGCCATACACTCAGCTTTCGTAGCCGACACTGCAATGACGTTATATATACAAAACTTCCAGCTAAAAATTAAATATAGTAAACTATTAACCCGAAGTAAGCTTCATTGTGTCAAGGCAGCCTACTTATTTTGAGTCCACATAATCTTTAAGTATTATATCTATTGTATCCTTCTGATTGTAACAAAGCCCTACAACAGCTAAACCCTTCAATTATTTTATGAGCCACTTGTGTGCATGCCAATGCGGCTTCCCCAGATCTGACATGAATTGTCTCAAAACACATGCGGAGTAGGACAGATTATCTCTTGTGCACATCATGATATATATAAAGATAGAAATAATATTGACATATGATATCTTCAACATGTACTTCTTATCTGTTGTTTCGGTTGGTGCTCGAGTGCATTAAGTTTGAATTATAAACAAATGGCAGTTCCAACCGATTCTTCTTCAGATGAAATAAACTTCCTTATGATCCTTTATAAGTATTCTAGTTTAGATAAAAGTCAACTATGAAATCAATAGATCTCAGAATACCACAACAACAATTTGTTTTGGAATGGATTGGTGTCATAGCTTTCTAGTTGTAGGTAAATTATCTTAATTTTTCTTTTGGTGTTAACTTTTAAAATATAGTGTTAATGATGATATTTTTACACATCAACTTAAATGGTGGGGATTGTTATTTTATCAAATGCTATTCTTTGTCATGTATATACAGGTTCATACTTTTAAATTATTTAAGAGTAAACTTGTGTAATTTTTTTGAAGGAATAAAATCATGTAAAATTTATAGACGAACTATTGAAAATGATAAGGGAAGAAATATGACATATTTTTCATTTTTTTTGTTTTATTGAAACTTTTGGAAATATGAGAATTTTTTTAACAAAAAACTTTTTAAAATATTCTAAGAATAGTTACAAATAATAAAAAAATATATTTATAGTTAAACAAATTAACAAAAAAAACTGCAAGCATATAAAAAATAATTAATTAAAAATACATAATAATGCATTATTTACCATTATAGTTTACAACATTAAAAAAAATTAAATATTTTTTAATATGTACTTAAGTTAAAAAGAATATAATTATGATAGATCATATAAAAAATTCTATAAAAAGAAAAACAATCACTTATGTGTTTTTTGTAACACTAAAAAATGTAATTAATTTTTTAACAATAATAATAATGTATTAATATATGACTAGTAAATAACAAGGAAAATAAACTTATTTACCTATGTCATTATATATGTATCTTTTACATTGTAAATTATATCAAATACTAAAACTATTTATGTACTTGTTTGCATATACACGTTTATTTTCAAAATTTCAAACTTACAACAAATATTTTTCAGTATGAAATAAATCCAATAAAAATTTCTAAATTATATTTTCAATGATAAAATTAGAAGCAGTTCAAATTAGATCTTTATTCACTATTACTAGATTTAATTATTTTAATAATATAAATTAGTAATTCCACAAAAGTTTTTTAATAATATAAATTGGAAGCAGTTCAAATTAGAAGCAGTTGTGAATAGTTATAAAATATGAAGATGTTTATGATACAAAACAAAATTTATGAGTATACGTTACATAATAAAACCTAAGTAACTAGTTAAATATTATGAAAAAACATAACATTAATGTTTTGAAAATATTTATCAAATAACAACTATCTTTTAATATACAATTCATAGTATTTGAAACTAATTTTAATTTCACCTACAAAACATCTATAAGAAGAGTGGTTACACTTTGTAAAACTCATACGTAGATAAGTTTAATCCATATATTTTTAGAGTATCCAAGTTGTATTAATCGTGAGTCTAATTTTATAAATATAATCAATATTTAGTTTAATTAGACAAACGAGTGCTCATAGGAGAATAATGATATTATAATGTTAATACCAATTAGATTGTTGTGGATCAATAGAGAGAATCCCTCAATCTGGAAATATAGTTATTGGCTTCATGTATCTAATATAGTTATGGTCCCACGTGAGTACAAAAGCGAATTGGATTCTAGTAATAGAGCCCACAGGGTGGTCTTAATTGGAAAAAACCAGTTTACATGTTACAGGCTAAAATATACAACTAAATACATCTTCTTTCAAATGCATTTAATAATAAGAGGGTATGTTTACCCATATTATTGAACTGTATATTTTTATTATATTTTGTTATATTTTGTCGTTCATCTCTTTCTTATTTACAAACCCTAAATCTTATATTGATGAATCTGTAGAACGTTAGTTTATCTCCTATCCTTCAACGAACAACAAATCCAACCTCTCGTGCTCGAAGGGAAGACCCACAACTCCGATATTTTTTCGGCTTCGTCGTCTACCATTATGCATAATCTTTTATTATAATCTATAATTTGTATTATGTATTATCAAATTCTATATTACCACATATTTTATTATTATTATATGATTGAGTTGTTGAGATTTCAATCCAATAACTAACATTCGATTATATGAATCAAGTAAGAATATCTCTCTCACCAGAATAGCTTATTAAAAAATAAAAATAAAATATTTTAGGAATTTATGTTTAGTCATCTATCTCTCAAGAAGTACATTTCATCAATAGATAGGAAAAGATTTAAGCCTTTTAAACCCCTCTTTTTATTATTATTTTTCATGCTAAAATATGTTTGAGAACCAATAGAAGATATTGTATATTCCTGAGGTATGAAATACATAGATTTTTCAGAATACGGTCACACAAATATAATCAATTAGAATGAATTTATTGTCATAGGTTTCTAGTTTTAGGTAAATTGTCTTAGTTTTTTTTATTAAATGTTAAGTTTGAAAAAATGATGTTATTGGTGATGTTTTTCAATGCAATAAACTAAATGGCTAGGCGATTGTTATTTTTTCAAATGTCACATTTTATGTAAGGTATTTACTAGATCACACTCTTAAGTTTTTAAGACTAATTTTATGTAAAATTTTATATGCCAAAACCTGTTGGGTTTGGTTACCCACTCGTAGATACCATATACTAATTTATTTATAGAAAGTTAATCTACCAATAACCACCCAACATCAAACTTATTTACAAATAAATACTCAAGGTTTGATAAAGTACAAATAACCATCTGGTGATAAACCAATATTTACATATAACCACATGTACTGAGTCTCAACTGTTTTTTCTCTCTCCTGGCTTTTATGTTTAAAAAAAATATCACATCTTATATAGCTAAAAAAACCATCGGTTTTCATTTCAAGACGAATAAAACTAGATATGTGAAATATAGTTTTTAAATATTTTTTAGTTACGTAATTACGTGCAGTTGGGTTACAAAAACAAATATGGAAAAATAACTACGTTCCACTTGCGGAATTACGTGTAATTTGGTTGCTAAAATAAAATTATGTTCTAGTTATCGAATTACATGTCATTGGGTTGTATAAAAAGAAAATGTGTACCAGTTGCGGTATAATCTGCAAAGAGTTGAGTAAATAAGAAGAAAATAGTTGCATAAATAGAACTTTGGTTGCGAAAAAGAAACCGTGTTCTAGTTGTGAAATAACGTGTAAATGAGTTAAGAAAGTAGAAGAAAACAGTTGTTTAAATATGATTTTGATTACGAAATTAGTATGGAAAAATCTATTATGTTCCATTTGCGGAATTACGTGTAATTTTGTTGTAAAACAAATGTGTTCAAGTTACGTAATTACATGTAATTTTATTGCGAAAATAGAAAAGAAAACAAAATTCTCCAAAACTATCACTAATGGATTTTGTTTTGTTCATCTTTAAAAAATAGAATATACGTGTTTTTGGATTTGTTTAGTTAGAGTTTGAAAGATATGAAGTTTAAAAATAACTAATTTTTGAGGTTGTACGTGTGTTGTGTGCTCAGGGGTATTTTTGGAAGCTCTTAAACTTCAAAACCCAGGTGATTATGGGTAATTTTAATTTTTTAGGTTATTATCGGTAATTTCTCCATTATAAAATAATAATATATTATGCATTATATATTACTTATTAATATATAAGTAACATATATATATATATATATATATATATACACATACAGGGTGGGTCGAGTTTTATCCCAAATTCGGTGGGTAGTATATTTAGAAATCCAGGATATATCCCAAATAAAAGACACAGTTTAGATTATCTAACTAATCAGATCAGTGTGGATCGAATACCGCGAGTTCGAAAAAATTACCTTATCTATTATAATTTTGTCTTATAAATCATATAAAATAATAATAAAAAACAATTATCTAATATGTTATTCCACGTGTATATCAGTTTTAATATTATATAAAATAAAAAAGTAAAAAAAATAAAGAGTAATGTTTTATCAATTTATATGTATAAAAAATAATGATAGATATAATTATCAAAAGTAAAATTGTTTCGCATTATTTGTTTTTATTATATTATATCTATAACAATATTTTGTTATTCTCGAAAAGAAATAAAGTATTGACATATGTTATGTTCAACATGTACTTCTTATCTACTGTTTTGGTTGGTGGTCGAATGCATTGATTTTGAAACATAAACAAATGGGAATTTCAACTAATTCAGCTTTAGATAAAATAAACTTCGTTATGATCCTTTGCAAGTATTCTAGTTGAGATAAGAGTCAACAATGAAATCAATAGATTTCAGAATAGCGCAACAACAAAATCTTTTGGAATGGATTGTTGTCATAGCTTTCTAGTTGTAGGTAAATTAGGTTTTAGTAAGGTCTTAAGTTTTAAAATATAATGTCAATGATGATATTTTTACCCACAATTTATAAAATGTTATATTTTGTCATGTATTTACGGGTTCATACTATTAAATTATTAAAGAGTAAACTTGTGTAATTCTTTTGAAGGAATAAAATTATATAAAATTTATGAACCAACTATTGAAAATGGAAATGGAAGAAATATGACATACTTTTACACAAAATTGTGTTTTATTGTAAGTTTTTGAAATATGAGATTTTTTAACAATTTTGTTTTAAAATATTCTCACGAACAGTTACAAATAATAAAACATATTTGTACAGTTAAACAAAATAATTAACCAAAAAACTACAAACATCTAAAAAATAAATTCTTTAAAAATACATAATGATACTTTATTTACCATTATACTTTACAATATTAAAACAAAAATTAATTGTTTAGTAATGTTTACTTAAGTTAAAAGGAATATAATTATGATTTGTACAATAAATCATATAAAAATAATCTATAAAAAACAATCACTTCTGCGTTTTTTATAACACTAAAAAATTGTAATTAATTTTTTTACACTAATAATAATATATTAATAAATGACTAGTAAATAAATGGAAAAAATAAAATTAGTTTACTATCCTATCAGATATATGTATTTTTTTACATTATAAATTTTATCAAAAAGATTAAAACTATTTAGGTAACCGTTAACATATACACGTTGGTTATCAAAATTCCAAACTTACAATAAATAAGTTTTTTTATTTATTTTGAGTATTAAATACAATAAAAAAACTCTAAATTTTATATTCGATGATAAAATTTGAAGCAGTTCAAATTAGATCTTTATTCACTATTAATACATTTAATTTTTTTAATAGAATAAATTAGTTATACTAAAAATAGTTGTGAATAATTATAAAATATGAAAATATTTATGATATAAAGCAAAATTTATGAGTATAGATTATATAATAAAAACTAAATAACTAATTAAATATTATTGAAAATATAACATTAATGTTTTAAAAATATTAATCAAATAAAAACTATATTTTAATACACAATTAATAGTATTTGAAATGAATTATGATTTCACCAACAAAAAAATTATAGAAAGATTGGCTACAACTTTGTAAAACTCATATTTAGATAACCATAAACTAAAACAAATGGCTATTGCAAGAGTTGTTTTGTTCATTTTCTTTTTTGTTTGTGTTGTCTCAACCGGTATAACAATTTTATTATTATCATTATTTGATATGATATGACATGTAGAATAAAAATTTAAAATATTATTTTTATCAATTTTATATTTATATACAATAATGTTTGTAAATTCTCATTGAAGACAAACTTAGATCACATTTCAGTTTTACAATATGATACATGTAAGAATACTATGTTATTACTTTAATTATTGACCATATATATGTTTTATATGAATTCGGTGTCTTTTTAAGATATAATAACTTACGAGCCGGGACGGACTCTAAAAAAATTGGATGATCCAGAGTTTGGAAAGTGTGTGCCTAAATATGCAGATGAGCAAAAGTGTAATGATGAGTGAATGAGAGGTTGTCCTAATGAGAAAGGTGGTTGGTGCAAACCTCTTCAGGGTGACCAGTCTCATTGTTATTGTTGATTTATTTCCTTTTACATTCAAATAGATTCATTAATAAAACAAGATTATTTAATTAATGTATTCTCGTCATTATAAATATTTATTTTCTTTTTTATTAACTATACAATATGTTTGTTAAATATTATTTAAAAATAAGGGGTATTTTTTAATTATCAAAAAATTAATATTCTTTTGAATTTCAACATTGGTCGGATAAAGTTGAGCAATGTTTCAAATTAAAGATTTAAAATCAAAAATATTTGTAAGTTGTGGAAATAACAAACTTTGCAAGGGTTTAGTAGAAGTTTTTTGAAAAAATAATATAGATTAATACAAATGATTTTATCGTTATTTGTTTAAATAATTTATATGGTGATTGAATGAGATATTATTTTTCAAAAATTATATCTTAAGACGATTTTGTATCTCTTCATGTCATTTAATTATGTTTATTGATGTTTTAACGTGTTTACGTCCAAATATATTTGAGTGACCATTTTGAATATCAATAATATTTAAATTATTCTTTTACACATAACCCCGATAACAATAAAAAAAATTAACATTGCGTTAATTAACATAACGATGATTCAAATTTTTTAAAAGAAATAATTCACTTTAAAATTTCCGTATAAAATCTTTATGATGAGATACCTTATTTATATGGGCTCCATATATCTAATAGAGTTATAGTCTAATGTGGGTACAAAGGCGAATTGGATTATAGTAATAGAGCACATCAGGTGATCTTAATAAAAAAACGAGGTTACAAGTTCTAGGCTAAAATATACAACGAGTTTATATAAAACTTTATAGACGAATATTTAAAAATGGCAACAGAAGAAATTTCTCACATATTCAAAAAAATAGTATTTTTTTTAGAAATATGAGAATATTCATTTAAAAAACACAATATTTTCTCCAATAGTTACAAGTATTCAAATATATTTTTTAAGTTAAACAAAATTAATAACAAAAATTACAAGCATATACATAATAAATTTATCAAAATACATCTCGAATTTTTATTTACTATAATAGTTGACATAAATATTAAATATTTTATAATATGTAATTCAGTTGAAAATAATACGATTATGATTTAGGGATGATAATGGTTTGGGATGAGTGTAGGTATAGCTAAACCCATATCCATCCCATTTTTATTTTTTAAACCCATCAGGTTTGGGTAGTTTTCGAATAAGACTACTTTGTTTTTTATGCCCAAATCTGTCGGGTTCAGATACCCGTCGGTAGATACCCTATAATTATTAATTTATAGAAGGTCAATCTTCCAATAACCACCCAACATCAAACTTATTTACGAATGAACACCTATGGTTTGATAAAGTATAGATAATCGTCAGGTGATAAATTAGTATTTACTAGATAACCACATGTAGTTAGTCTTAACCATTTTTGTCTCTCCTGGTGTTTTCTATTTTTTGAAATGTCATATCTTTCAAACCATAGCTCCAAACAATATCTGAAAATACCACTAATGAATTTTGCTTCTTTCATGTTTAGAAAAAAGAAATATATGTGTTTTTAGATTTTCTTAGTTAGAGTTTGAAAGATATGAAGTTTTGAAGTTTAAAAATAACTAATTGTTGAGGTTGTACGTGTGTTGTGTGTTCATGGGTATTTTTTGAAGCTTTAAAACTTCAAAACACAGGTGGTTATGGGTAATTTTAATTTTTAGGTTATTATCGGTAACTTCTCCTTTATAAAATAATAATATATTATATATTATATATTACTTATTAATATATAAGTAACATATATATGGTGGGTCGAGTTTTAAACCCTGCAATCCATTCCAAACCCGACAGGTAGTATATTTTGAAATCCACGATATATCCAAACTAAAAAAAAAGTTTAGATTACATAACCAATCAGATCGGTTTGAATCGAATACCACGAGTTCGAAAAAATTGTCTTATCTATTATAATTTTGTTCCATAAATCATATATAATAATAATATAATAAACAATTATCTTATATGTTATTCCACGTGTATATCAGTTTTAATATTATATAAAATAAAATAAAAAATTAAAAGTAAACATTTTGAATATCAATAATATTTAAATTATTCTTTTACACATAACCCCGATAATAATAAAGAGTTTAAAAATTAAGATTGTGTTAATTAACAAAACAATAATTCAATTTTTTTTTTTAAAAAAATAATTTACTTTAAATTTTCTGTATACATGTATTATAAAGAGACACCTTATTTATTACAAATGTAAAAATAAAAAAATAAAAAAGGCAACGATTTATTTTTACCACTCAAAAAACTTACAAACTGAAAATCTTAAAAACAAAATACAAACAAATATGAAAAATAATTTAGTTGCATGTAGTTTTAGAGGTTAAGAAGGTTGAGTTAAATTTAGCACCATGAATAAAGTACCCCTAAAAAATATGAGACATGTTCAGAAGGACATTGAGATGTATGAGGTGGTTCAACCAAAATGATTATTTTCACATATTTGGTATGATCCACTTTTATCTTCATTTAGAAGACACATTAAATTACCAATAATGTTGAGGCGAAAAAATATACTTACATATAATGGTGATTTGTGCATAGAGAGTTTCCAAACTGGATACATTTCAGCACAACAATATTATTTAGTACATAATTTAATTGATATATATTAGTACATGAAATGATCCAAGAGGGAGATTATACGGATGTTCAAAATTATGAATTTTAATCCATATCGATTTAGAGTCTCCAACTTGTTGCAATGGTTAATCTAATTGTATAAAGATAAGCTATATTCAGTTAACTTAGACAAACGGGTGTTCATAAGAGTATAACGATATTATAAAGTTAATACCAATCAGATTGATGTGGACCTATAAGGAGAGTCCACAATTTGGAAATATAGTTATTGGGCTCCGTATATCTAATAGAGTTATAGTCCCATGTGGGTACAAAGGCGAATTGGATTCTAATAATAGAGCACATCGGGTGATCTTAATAGAAAAAACGAGTTTACATGCTCTAGGCTAAAATTTAAAACTAAATACATATTCTTTTTCTAAGTCACAATTGAATCTTCACCATAGAGTTTCAACATATTTTACCTAATACCTGTCGCGACAGATCCAACTATGCCCATGTAATCGTACGGTAATAAATATGTTGATGAGTTGCTTCTAGCCTACACCTAACAATTCTCTTCTCCGTCTAGGCTTATAGTAACTCCAATTCTCGTTGCATCCAATTTTTTAATCTTTAAATACCAACTCACCTGTATCCCAGACTTATATCAACCTCATAGAGTTCGTGAGTTTTGAAATCAACAATATCTTAGTTACATAATCTAAAGGATTTTCCTCGCAAGAAATCTTAGCCACCTTCACTTGCTTCTTCTCCATTATGTTTCAGATGAAGTGCATGTTAATGTCAATATCTTTAATTCACTTGTAGAACTTCAGATTTCTCATAAATTAAAAGGCACTAGTGTTATCGCAAAACAAACCCAGGTATTGCCCAACACAAGTGAGTCCACTTAATAATATCTTCTGCAAAATAACTTCCTTCAAAGCTTTCGTAGCAGCCATACACTCGAATTTTGTACGTGACAGTGCAACGACCTTATGTATACAAGACTTCTAGCTAACAATTCCTCCAAACATAGGAAACAAATAAGCCGAAGTAGACTTCATTATCTCGAGGTAACCTACTTATTCTGTGTCTACATACCCTTTTAGCACTATATTTCTTGTATCATTCTAATTGTAACACAACCCTAAAACACCAGAATCCTTCAATTATCCCATGAGCCAGTTGAGTGCATGGCAATGCGGTTTCCCCGGATCAGACATGAATTTTCTCAAAACACTTACGGAGTAGTTAACATCATGCTTTGTTAAAAATCATAGCATATATAAATCTTACAATAACATTGACATATTCTATGTTCAACATGTACTTCTTATCTACTGTTTTGGTTGGTGCTCGAATGCATTGATTTTGAACCATAAACAAGTTGGATTTCCAAATGATTCTACTTCAGATAAAATAAACTTGCTTATGATCCTCTGTAAGTATTCTAGTTGAGATAAGAGTCAACTCTGAAATGAATAGATTTCAGAATACTGCAATTACAAAATCTTTTGGAATGGATTGTTGTCATAGCTTTCTAGTTGTAGGCAAATTATCTTAGGTTTTAGTAAGGTGTTACATTTTACAATATAGTCCCAATGATGATGTTTTTACCCAACAACTTAAATGGCGGGTGATTGTTGTTTTATCAAATGTTATATTTTGTCATGTATTTAGAGGTTCATACTATTAAATTATTAAAGATTAAACTTGTGTAATTCTTTTGAAGGAATAAAATTATGTAAAATTTATAGATGAACTATTGAAAATGGTAATGGGACAAAATATGACATACTTTTACACATAATTGTGTTTTATTGAAAATTTTGAAAATATGAGATTTTTTTTAACAAAAAACTTATTAAAATATTCTCACAAATAGTTACAAATAATAATAGATATTTGTGTAGTTAAACAAAATAATAAACAAAAAAACTACAAACGTATAAAAAATAAATTCATTGAAAATATATAATAATGCTTTATATACCATTATAATTTACAATATTAAAAGAAAAGGTAAATATTTTGTAATGTGTGCTTAAATTAAAAGGAATATAATTGTGATTTGTACAATATATCATATAGAAAAAATAATATATAAAAAGCACCACTTCCATGACAACCAAGAAGAAGATATTTATATATCTATGATTATGATTATGTATAATAGATTATAATAGATTATAATACATGTAATTTTTTACATTTTAAATTATATAAAGATCAAAACTATTTAGATAACGGTTACCATATACATATTTATTTTCAAAATTCCAAAATACAACAAATAAGTTTTTTTTAAGTATTAAATAAATACAATAAAAGAAACTCTAAATATATTCGATGACAAAATTCGAAGCAATTCAAATTAGATCTTTATTTATTATTAATAAATTTAATTTTTTTAATAATATAAATTAGTTATCCTAAAAATAGTTGTGAATAATTATAATATAAATTAGTTATCCTAAAAATAGTTGTGAATAATTATAAAATATGAAGATATTTATGGTATAAGGCAAAATTTATGATTATACATTATATAATAAAACCTAAATAACTAATTAAATATTATTGAAAACATAACATTAATGTTTTAAAAATATTTATCAAATAACAACTATCTTTTAATATACAACTAATAGTATTTGAAACGAATTATGATTTCACCTATAAAACATCTATAAAAAGAGTGGCTACAACTTTGTAAAACTCATACTTTGATAAACATAATCTAAAACAAATGGCTAATGCAAGAGTTGTTTTATTCATTCTCTTTTTTTGTTTGTGTTATATCAACAGGTACAACAATTTTATTATTATTATTTGATATGATATGAAATGTATAATAAAAATTTAAAATTATATTTTTATCAATTTTATATTTATATAAAATAATGTTTGTAATTCTTATTGAAGACAAACTTATATCACATTTCATTTTTATAATATGATACATGTAATAATACTATGTTATACTTTAATTATTGACCATATATATGTTTTATATGAATTAGGTGTCTCTTTAGGATATAGTAACTTACGAGTCGAATAGACCCTAAAAATTTGGATGATGGAAGTAAGTTTTTTTATATTGTAATTTTAACAAGTTATATATATATATATTAAAATTGAGATACCATTGTACATAAAAGTTTTATAAAACGTTTTATGGTACATTCCACAATGGGTTGCATAAACCATCCAGAGTTTGGAAAATGTGTGCCTAAATCTGCAGATGAGCAAAAGTGTAATAATTGGTGTATGAAAAGTTGTCTTAATGAGAAAGATGACTGGTGCAAACCTTTTCAGGACGGCCAATGTCATTGTAATTGTTGATTTTTTCTCTTTACAATCAAATAGATTCATTAATAAAACAAGATTAATTAATTAATGTATTCTCGTCATTATAAATTTTTATTTTCAACATCGGTCGGATAAATTTCAGGAATGTCTTAAATTAATGATTTAAAATAAAAAATATTTGTAAATTTTAAAAATAATAAACTTTACATAATAAACCTTTTGAAAAAAACATTTTGATTAATAGCTATAATGATTTTATCGTTATTTTTTACATAAATTAAGATGGTGACTCAATGAAACATTATTTTAAAAATTATATTTTAAGACGATGTTGTATCTCTTCATGTTATTTAATTGTGTTTATTGATGTTTTAACATGTTTACGTGCCAATAAATTTGAGCAACCATTTTGAATATTAATAATTTTTAAAATTTTCATTTACACATAACCCCGATAATAATAAACAGTTTAAAAGATTAAAATTGTGTTAGTTAACATAACGATGGTTCAAATTTTTTAAAAAGTAAATAATTCACTTTAAATTTTCTTTATAAAATCATTATGATGAGACACCTTATTTATTCCTGGTGTAAATCTTTTCAAATAAAAATGGCAACGATTTATTTTTAGCACTCTAAAGACTTACATGTTGAAAATCTGTAAAACTAAATACAAACAAATATAAAAGATGATTTAATTTCATGTAGTTTTAGAGGTTAAAAAGGTTGACTTAAATTTAGCACCAAGACTAAAGTACCCCTAAAAAATATGAGACATGTTCAGAAGGATCGTGAGATGTGTGAGAGGTGATTCAACCAAAATAATTATTTTCACATATTTGGTATGATCCACTTTTGTGTTCATTTAGAAGACACATTAAATTACCAATAATGTTAAGACGAAAAAATATATTTACATATAATGGTGAGTCGTGCATAGAGAGTTTCCAAACTGGATAAATTTCAACACAACAACCTTATTTAGTACATAATTTAATTAATATACACATGAGTACATGAAATGATCCAAGAGGGAGATTATACTGATGTTTAAAATTATGAATTTTAATCCATATCGATTTAGAGTCTCCAAGTTGTTGCAATGGTTAATCTAATTGTATACATATAATCTATATTCAGTTAACTTAGACAAACGGGTGTTTATAAGAGTATAACGATATTATAACGTTAATACCAATTAGATTGTTGTGGACCTATAAGGAGAGTCCCTCAATTTGGAAATATAGTTATTGAGATCCATATATCTAGTAGAGTTATAGTCCCGTGTGGGTACAAAGGCGAATTGGATTCTAGTAATAGAGCACACCGGGTGATCTTAATATAAAAAATGAGTTTACATGCTCTAGGCTAAAATCTGCAACTAAATACATCTTTATTTTCTTCTTCCAAGTACATTCAATAATACCAGGGTATATATATATATATATATAGAGCTATAAGTTTTTATTCTATTTTGCCATTCATCTCTTTTTTATTTACAAACCCTAAATCGTATCTTGATGAATCCTTAGAGCATTATTTTATTGCCTCTCTTTCAGCTATTAACAAATCCAACCTCTTGTGCTCCAAAAGAAGATCCATAACTCTGTATTTATTCGGCTCGGTCGTTTATCATTATGCATAATCTTTTATCATAATCTATAATTTTTATTATGTATTATTAAATTCTATATCCCCACATATTGTATTATATTGTATGATTGAGCTATTTAGATTTCAATCCTATAACTAACATTTAATTATGTAAATCAAGTGAGGATATCTCTCTCACTATATTAGCTTCTTAAAAAATAAGAATAAAATATTTTAGGAATTTATGTTTACCCATCTATCCCTCCAGAAGTACATTTCATCTTTTGGAATATATAGGAAAATATTTAAACCTCTTAAACCACTATTTTTATTACTTTTTTTCATGCTAAAATATGTTTGAGAACCAACAAATGATTTTGTATACACATAAGGTATGAAATCCATACATTTTTCAGAATATTATAACACAAATATAATCATTTTGAATGGATTGTTGTCATAGGTTTCCCGTTTTTTGAAAATTGTCTTAATTTTTTTAAAAATTGTTAAGTTTGAAAAAACGGTGTCAATAGTGATGTTTTTTAATACAAAACTTAAATTTCCAAGTCAAATGTCACATTTTATGTAATGTATTTACCAGATCACATTCCCAGAATTTTTAAGAGTAATATTATGTAAAAGTTTATTAATGAACATTTAAAAATGGCAACAAAAGAAATATGATACATTCTGACAAAATAGTATTTGTTTTGGAAATATGAGAATATTCATTTTAAAAACAAATTATTTGGAATATTTTTTCGAGTACTTACAAGTATTCAAATATATTATTTAAGTTACACAAAATTATTTACAAAAATTACAAGCATATACAAAATAAATTTATCAAAATACATCTTAAATTTTTATTTACTATTATAGTTGACATAAATATTAAATATTTTGTAATGTGTAGCTCAGTTTAAAATAAAATGATTATGATTTAGGAATGATAATGGTTCCGAATGAGTGCAAGTATAGCTAAACCCGTAACCCATCCCGTTTTTAAGTTTTTAAACCGGTCAGGTTTGGGTAGTTTTCAAATAAGACTATTTTGTTTTCCATACCCGTCTGTAGATACCCTATACTTATTTATTTATAGAAGGTCAATCTTCCAATAACCACCCAACATCAAACTTATTTACCAATAAACACCCAAGGTTTGATAAAGTACAGATAATCTCCTGGTGATAAATTAGTATTTACAGCCACATGTAGTGAGTCCTAACCATTATTTCTCTCTCCTGGTTTTATTTTTATTTATTTTTAATATCATGTCTTTCAAACCATAGCTCCAAAAAATATTTGATAATACCATTGGTTTTTTTTACAACAAACAAAAGTAGATACATTAAATATATATTTTTAATCTTTTTAGCTGTATAATTACGTGCAATTGGATTGCAAAACAAATCATGAAAAACAACTATGTTCGAGCTGTGGAATTATGTATAATTTGGTTGCTAAAACAAAATGGTGTTCTAGTTACAGAACTATGTATCATTGGGTTGTAAAAAAGCACAAGTGTACCAGTTGTGGAATTATATGCAAATGAGTTGCTTAAATAAGAAGAAAATAGTTGCATAAATAGGACTTTTGTGGCGAAGAAGCAACCGTGATCTATTTGCGAAATTACGTGTAAATGAGTAGCGAAAATAAGAAGAAAAAGTTACATAGATATGATTTTGGTTGCAAAATTACTATGTAAAATTAAATTGTGTTTTAGTTGCAGAATTACATCTAATTTGGTTGTTAAAAAACACTTGTGTTCGAGTTGCGTAATTATATGTAATTTGATTGCGAAAATAAAAAGAAAAAATATCTCCAAAAATATCGCCAATGTATTTTGTTTTCTTAATTTTTTTAAAAATAGAAATATATGTGTTTATATTTTTTTGAGTTATAGTTTGAAATATATGAAAATGTAAAAAATAACTAATTATTGAAGTTGTACGTGTGTTGTGTGTTCAAGAATATTTTAGATAGCTTTTAAACTTCAAAATCCAGATGGTTATTCGTAATTTGAATTTTTTTTCCATGTGATTATCGGTAACTTCTCTTTTATAGAATAATAATATATTATGCATTATATATTAATTATTATTAATATGAGAGTAACACATATGTAGTGGGTCGAGTTTTAGACCCTGTAATCCCTTCCAAACCATATGGATAGTATATTTTAAAATCCACGATATATCACAAATAAAAAAAAACTGTTTAGATATTCTAACCAATCATATCGATTTCGATCGAATACCGGAAATTCGAAAAAATGGTCATATACATTATGGTTTTTCCACATGAATCAGTTTTATTATTATTTGATATTATATTAAAAAAAATTAAAAATAATGTTTTATCAAATTTATATCTATAACAAATAACGATAGTATTAATTATCCAAGGCAAAATTATTTCACATTTTGCTTTTATAAATTAACATTTATAAAAGCAAAATGTGAAATAATTTTGCCTTGGATAATTCTATAACAAAGATCGACTAAAAAACCATTATTAAAAAATTCTCTACATTTTCTTATATATAAAATAAAATAATACTATAAAATAATATTTTTATAATAAATTAGACACAAAATACTTGTATCATCCGAACTTTAAAAAACTATAAGTCTAAATCCGTTGATGCAAATCTTTTACTAATGATCAAAATAACGATATTTTATGAATAAGTGGAGAAATATGTTTTTATTAATTTTCTTATAACATGATTTGTATCCCTACATGTCATATTGTTTCCATAGATATTCTAACTTGTTTAGATTCCTCCATATATATATTCTCAATAAAACACAAATAATATTAATAACAATAAAATGTTTAATGAAAAATTTATGTTAACATATAGATGTTTCAAAATTAAAAAAATAAAATATATAAATTTACTAAAATCAGTAAGAGATATTTTATTTATCAGGCAGTCAAAAAACTGAATACTAAAACGAAAAAATATTTTAGTTCAAAAACTTAAGAGATTTATATGATAAATGTTTCTAAAAAAACATATATATAAATTGAAAGATAATATTATTGCACGTGATTTCATGGGTTAAAGATCGGGTAGAATTTAGCATTAATACTAAATTATTTTTCAAATATCATGGATAAGTACAAAAAGATTGTGAGAGGTTTATATTGGGGAGACTACCACCGTTCGTCCTAAGAATGGTAAGGATATAGAATGTTGAGGGCTTAAATATAATCAATTAAAGTCTTATATGTTCAATTGTAAAGATATTAGACAGATTTTAGATTGTTTGTAAATATGGGAGGCTAAAGTGCATTAACTCACTTTTGTAACTAATTATGTTACATTAAGTCTGATTGCCTATATTTAAAAGTTGCGGCTTTTAATATAATGATCGACATTTTTCAAAAGTGTTACTTACACTTTACTCTTAATTTCTCTCTCTAAAACAAAATTGTGTTCTAGTTACAGAACTATGTATCATTGGGTTGTAAAAAAGCACAAGTGTACCAGTTGTGGAATTATATGCAAATGAGTTGCTTAAATAAGAAGAAAATAGTTGCATAAATAGGACTTTTGTGGCGAAGAAGCAACCGTGATCTATTTGCGAAATTACGTGTAAATGAGTTGCGAAAATAAGAAGAAAAAGTTACATAGATATGATTTTGGTTGCAAAATTACTATGTAAAATTAAATTATGTTTTAGTTGCAGAATTACATCTAATTTGGTTGTTAAAAAACACTTTTGTTCGAGTTGCGTAATTATATGTAATTTGATTGCGAAAATAAAAAGAAAAAATATCTCCAAAAATATCGCCAATGTATTTTGTTTTCTTAATTTTTTTAAAAATAGAAATATATGTGTTTATATTTTTTTGAGTTATACTTTGAAATATATGAAAATGTAAAAAATAACTAATTATTGAAGTTGTACGTGTGTTGTGTGTTCAAGAATATTTTAGATAGCTTTTAAACTTCAAAATCCAGATGGTTATTCGTAATTTGATTTTTTTTTCCATGTGATTATCGGTAACTTCTCTTTTATAAAATAATAATATATTATGCATTATATATTAATTATTATTAATATGAGAGTAACACATATATAGTGGGTCGAGTTTTAGACCCTGTAATCCCTTCCAAACCATATGGATAGTATATTTTAAAATCCACGATATATCACAAATAAAAAAAAAACTGTTTAGATATTCTAACCAATCAGATCGATTTCGATCGAATACCGGAAATTCGAAAAAATGGTCATATACATTATGGTTTTTCCACATGAATCAGTTTTATTATTATTTGATATTATATTAAAAAAAATTAAAAATAATGTTTTATCAAATTTATATCTATAACAAATAACGATATTATTAATTATCCAAGGCAAAATTATTTCACATTTTGCTTTTATAAATTAACATTTATAATAATAGTTTGTTATTCTATAACAAAGATCGACTAAAAAACCATTATTAAAAAATTCTCTACATTTTCTTATATATAAAATAAAATAATACTATAAAATAATATTTTTATAATAAATTAGACACAAAATACTTGTATCATCCGAACTTTAAAAAACTATAAGTCTAAATCCGTTGATGCAAATCTTTTACTAATGATCAAAATAACGATATTTTATGAATAAGTGACGAAATATGTTTTTATTAATTTTCTTATAACATGATTTGTATCCCTACATGTCATATTTTTTCCATAGATATTCTAACTTGTTTAGATTTCTCCATATATATATTCTCAATAAAACACAAATAATATTAATAACAATAAAATGTTTAATGAAAAATTTATGTTAACATATAGATGTTTCAAAATTAAAAAAATAAAATATGTAAATTTACTAAAATCAGTACGAGATATTTTATTTATCAGGCAGTCAAAAAACTGAATACTAAAACGAAAAAATATTTTAGTTCAAAAACTTAAGAGATTTATATGATAAATGTTTCTAAAAAAACATATATATATATAAAATGAAAGATAATATTATTGCACGTGATTTCATGGGTTAAAGATCGGGTAGAATTTAGCATTAATACTAAATTATTTTTCAAATATCATGGATAAGTACAAAAAGATTGTGAGAGGTTTATATTGGGGAGACTACCACCGTTCGTCCTAAGAATGGTAAGGATATAGAATGTTGAGGGCTTAAATATAATCAATTAAAATCTTATATGTTCAATTGTAAAGATATTAGACAGATTTTAGATTGTTTGTAAATATGGGAGGCTAAAGTGCATTAACTCACTTTTGTAACTAATTATGTTACATTAAGTCGGATTGCCTATATTTAAAAGTTGTGGCTTTTAATATAATGATCGACATTTTTCAAAAGTGTTACTTACATTTTACTCTTAATTTCTCTCTCTAAAATAAATATCTCTCTTCTACTTTCAAGAACAAGATTCACACTTAAACAAATTGGCGACCATAGAGGGAGATTTCAATCGATCGGTACCTTGATTTCGAAATCTAAAACCAGATAAAATAAAATTTCAGATCAATTACAGTTTTTCTTTATTGATAATGGAGCCAAGTAATGAAAATGATCATTTGGTTTGAAAGGAAATCGAAGCGTTGAGATCTAATTTGCGAAGAGAGAAAAATGAAGAATATGATCAAATTCAATAGACTCATCTAGACATTAAAACTCAAATGAATCAGTTATTTGATAAAATCATAGCTCTAAATGAGAAATGTGATAAAAAAAGAGCAAGATATTCAATCAGGTAGGCTGAAATCTAAGGTACGACAAATGGAGGAGAATGATGATGTGAACAGGAAATCAGATCAATCTTGTACAACTCGTCCTATTCAAAATGGATAGAGGAAAACACATTTTGAATCTAATAAAGAACATCATACTTCACGAAAAGAGAAAAAAGACAATCATAGGTATGTTACATCCAGTGATTATGAGTGGGACAATTTAGGATCTAAACAAAAGAGGTATGAGGAATCTTCGAAAGAAGAAAAAGGTCGGCCTCAAAAGTAAAAAAAAATATAAATCAAGAAGAGACAATGTACCTCGTTGTTTGAGGGAAATAGAATGATGTGAAGGAAATATATCGAATCAATACACAAGACTAGATGATCGGAATTTGTACGATGTCATGGGGACGGGAGGTGATTACCAGTACGTTCAAGGAGTTGACTGAGAAATTCTCCTTTAACAACTGAGATAAGGTTTATTACTCTTCCGCAACAGTTTGATATCTCTAAGGTCAAAAAATTTGATGGGATGTAAAATCTCGATGACCACATCGAATAGTTTAAACACTACATGATGAACTTCGAAGATGATGATAGGCTGGTATGCATAGCTTTTTCTCAAACATTTAAGGGTAAAACTTCGAAATGGTACAATAGGATTCCGAGGGGATCTATTTCCAATTTCAGAGATTTCTATACAGCTTTCTAGCAGTAATTTGTGGGAATTAAAGAGATGCGAGAAAATTGTGACACAAAAATACAGTATAAGAAAGCCGTGAAAGAGAAGTTGAAGGACTATACAAAGAGTTTTGTGTTAACAAAAGATGGTTTAGATAAATTTGAAGAGTTGGTAGCCGTGGCTGTATTTCGACAAGGTTCATTACCGAGTGATTTAGCAAATGAAACAACAAATAGAAAAGATTTGAATTTTAGAGCGTTGATGGCTCAAGTCGAGGATCAAATTAAGGTGGAGGAATCAACTAGAGTTCGAGGAGTAGTTGCACCCAGTCAAAAACATTCAGGGAAAGTGTCAAATAATCAAAGGTATTCCTAGAATTTGACCCAACCATCTCGTTCGAGAAAACAATATTTTTCCTCCTCGAACTAGAGGGTACCCAAATCATGCTACAAGGTATCAATTTCAAAGATCGAGGCCAAATCAGTGGATAAGGCCATAATATTATACTGTTTAACTGAAGATGTTGCGATTTATGAGACAGAAAAATGATATGTGAGTTTTAAAAATCCTGCTATGATAAATAGACCAAGAGAAGAGTGCAACAATAGGTTCTGTAAGTATAATAATGACATAGGACATAATACTTTAGATTGTATAAATTTGAAAATGAGGTGCGGATTTTAATTGAGAACGGCCAATTAACCGTTTTTGTCAAAGGGCAGAGTAGTGGGTCAAAGGCTCCAAGTTCATCGACTTTACAAGCGGCAAATACAAATTCTAAGGAAGAAAATCTAATGATTTTGGATTCTAAGTTTGATGATTTTGATGCGGCTTCAATAAATTTGAACACAGATCCGGATTGGTTAATTTTGATGGTTGTGGATGAACCATTGGAGCTAGGACGAGTTCGAAGCTTATGTGAATATTTTGAGTCATTGGCAATTTTTTTAGGAGATAATATGAGTGGTAACATCAATAGCTCCAAAAAAGGCGAGTGGTAAGTTTAGCTACCCAAATAGAAGAAGGGATATTTATTCATTTGTATCGTAAGAAATATGTTCAGTTTATTCTTTTCGATAAGGATGATTTGAGAGACACTGCAGGTCGTCACGAAGATGTAGTGGTCATTAGAGAAGAAGTAGCTGGTATTGAAATCTGATGTATTTTAGTAGATACAGAAAGCTCTGCAAATGTTATGTTCAAGTCAACATACGATAGGATGCGTAATCCTCCTCGAATTTGTCAATCAGACCAAACGATAATTGGTTTTACAGGTGTGACAACCCAGGTGATTGGAGAATTTGAGGGTGTAGTGTGTTTGGGAAAGCGGCCTTTTAGAAATACGATTTAAGTTTTATTTATGGTGGTGGATTATCCGACCACTTATAATGCTTGTTGGGAAGTCTTGACTTTTGAAGATGTATGCAGAGGTATCCGCAGTTCATTAGTGTTTGAAGTATGTCATCGAAGATCGTGTTGGGGTTGTCCGAAGTGATCAAAAGATAGCGAGAGAATGTTATGCAACAACTCTTCGTATATGATGTCCTAATAATGAATATTGAATGACTGAATATCAATAAGTAGGGGTGACCTTGGAAAAAGAAGAAGGAATTGATGATTCGAGGGAAACCTCAGGTTTTTAACAGTAAGTGAAGGTATAGAAGAGTATTCTTTTCCAGATGGGAAGATTCTTCGAATAGGGACATTACTGTCACCGGCTTTGCGTAAGCAATTGTTACAATTTTTGCTTGATAATCTGGATGTTTTATCTTGGAAAATACAGGATATAATGGGGGTTCCATATGATGTGATATGTTATAGCTTGGCAATAAATCTGAGGATCAAGCCAATTATTCAATAAAGATGTGCATTTTCAGTTGAAAAATCAGAGGCTATTGTTGTAGAAGTGGACTATATGTCTAAGGTCAGACATATTATGGAGGCATATTATCCTTTATGGATAGCAAACCCAGTTTGGGTTAAAACGAAGAACGGGAAATGGAGGATGTGTGTTGACTTCACACATTTGAATTGAACCTATTTGAAAGATCCATTTCATGTTCCTCGAATAGATCAGCTGGTTGATTCTACTTCAGGAAATAAATTTTATATTTTATGGATATTTTTGGAGGGTATAACCGGATTTAAATGGATCTAAAATACTAAAAAAATCACTATATTTATCACAGATCTAGGCTTACACTGCTATAGGGATATGCCATTTGGATTGAAGACTGCTGGAGCAACATGTCAAAGGTTGATAAATAAAGTTTTTGCTTCTCAGATTGAGAGAAATATGGAGGGAATTTTTTGGGGTATATAATTAATGAAAAAGAGGATAGAGGCTCATCCAAATAAGTTGAAGGCTTCAGTCTCAATGACATAACCTCGAACTATTAGGGAAGTGAAAATCTTAACAGGAAGGTTAGCTGCATTAATAGATTTATTTCAAGGTTTTCAGAAAAATGTTTTCCTTTTTTCCAAGTGTTAGGAAGACCAAAAGAGTTAGAATGGAAATTGGATTGTGAAGTAGTATTTTCGAGGATTAAGGAACTTTTGTTATCACCGGAGATATTGTCCAAGCCTCGAACTGGAGAACAATTATTTTTATACATAACATTGTCGGATTTTGTAGTGAGTGTTGTTTTGATAAGTGAAGATAAGGGAGTTCCGAATCCAGTTTACTATGTTAGTAAAAGTTTGTTGGCAGCTGAGAAGAGGTATTTTAGACTTGAAAAATTGGCTTTAGCTTAAGTGGTGGCTACTAGAAAAATGCGCCCTTGTTTTCAAGCTCATACTATTGAGGTTCAAAATTCTTTTCCACTAAAGAATGTATTGCAACACCCAAATAGTTTTAGAAGGATGACTAAGTAGTCAATGAAGTTGGGAGATTTCGATATCTTTTTGCTCCTCGAATGGTTATCGAGGTTGAAGCTTTAGCTGAATTTCTTGTTCAATTTCATTCAAGCCGATCCGATGAGGAAACATATAAATAGACCTTGCTAGAAACTTCAGTGTGGATAGTTCGAACATATGGTGATTCAAGTATATTCGAATACAGTGCAGGAGTGCAGTTGGTTGCTCCTTCTGGGAGGCTATGTATCAGGCTATTCGATTTATATTCCGAGCATCGAATAATGAAGCTGAATATGAGGTGGCGTTGCCTGGTTTGAGACTTTCTAATATCTGTGGAGCAACAACAGTTCGGTTATAAACAGATACACAACTAGTAGCAAATCATACGGCAGGTGTTTTTGAGGCTAACAAAGATAATTTAAATTTTGTATCTATGCGAGCTTCAAAATTTAGCTCTCTTATTTGATAAAGTGATTGTAGAGCATATTGGTCGAGGAGATAATATACTTGCTGACTCTTTGGCAACTATTTCTTATACGGAAGAATATCATTGGATATTATTACAGGAGAGTCCGAAAATTCTAACACGATCAGAACAATGTAAATATATTGAGGAGATATTTGTCACTCCTGATACAATTCGAGGTGATTGGAGGTTTGATAATCTTAATATTTTTCTAAGAGGAATATTGCCTCAAGATCTACAACTGGCTAAAAAGTTAAGATATAGAGCTCATATGTATGTTGTGTGGGATTGAGTGTTGTAGAAGAAATCTTTGAGCAGATCATTGTTACGATGTTTGAGAAAATACGAGTATCAATAGATTTTGTCTAAGCTGCATGGTGGTGAGGGTTCAATGCATTGTGGTTTCAAGTCTTTCACACGTCGGGCTTTGTTGGCTGTATATTATTGGCCTTCAATTATGAACAATGCTAAAGTTCTAGTTCGAGGTTGTGATACTTGTCAAGGTTTTCCCATTCTATTCACAAACTAGTAGTATGACTTATGTCTATTTCTGAAGCTATTCATTTTGACAGATGAGGAATAAATCTGGTATGCCTATGGCTTCTGGAGGACGTCAAATGATCATTGTGGCTGTGGATTACTTTTCGAAGTTGGCAGAAGCTGAACCATTGTTTGAGATAAAAGAAAATGGTTGTATTAGGTTCGTTATGAACAATATTTGTTTACATTATTTAAACACATCAATTGTAATCTGATGTGCTACATTCTATGAAGGTACTTCTTTAAATTAATATTATTATTTGATGTATAAATGGCTTTGTTTAGAAAAAAAAGTGTTTATGATAACGCAAACGAGTATAGAGAAAGGAGAAGTACTAGTTCATAGAATATAAATCCGAACATACAGACAAATATTATGAATGTTACACAACTAAGCATTCATACAAAACAAATCTTCACAAAACAATCGACCGACTTCGAACAAAAAACAACAAAAAGGGGTAAAACAACAGTTTTTTGTCTTCAGAACTCTCTTCTTTAGAATCTCATTCATCAAATTTATTTTCTCCTGATTCCATCTCTTCGGAGGAGTCAGTGGGGACAAGATCAAAAGATTCATTGGGTCGATTTTCTAAGGGGTTTAATTCCTAAAAACTAGATAGATTTACCTTGGAATATGTTGCATGAATTTCACGAAGCAGATTGATTGGTTTATGATTTTTGTTATTTGATATAACAACCAATGTGTCTTTCCCACATTCAGTTTTGGCGACCTTCACAACAATCTCATTTTTCCCCAAGAGTGATCTTCAGATAAGTCATGTGACTCGTCAGCTTTTTCTTCTCTTCTATAATCTTCTTTAAAGATTATTGAAGAGTATAATATTTTTAATGTTCCTTGGATAATTCTTTGGCATGTTTGGTCTGGATTTATTCTATATTAGCTTCATGAGAAGTTTTGAGCTCCTCCAGTTATTGATTATGTACAGAACGAAGATGACATTTAACTTGGACCGCTCAATGGATATATTGCGCCCTGTCAATTTGGAATGCGTGAAATTTCTCCTCGGTATATATTCCAAAATTTGATCTCATTTTCTTCCAAAATTGCTACTCCGCAGCTGCGTCATTTTAATATCAAACCATTTGCCTTGCCATATTTTCTAACTGGATTTGGGAAGAAGTTACCTATGTGCATAATGATTTAGTTGTTGCTTCGAGTTGGGAAAAAGGTTGCAGAGCAAGTAAGAACTCTTCAAATGGTAGTTGCTCATTGATAGCGATGAACCTTTATTTGTTGTAAGGCATGATAGCAGATGAGGAAGCCAAGTGAGCATCCGAAGAAGGTAGGAGTTCATGTAAAAGGGGAGTAGTGAGTTGATGACCAATCTATCGATCTCGTTCCTGGATTTCTTGAACCTTGGGAACCATATCTTTGTAAAGAGCTTGAAGCTCTTCTTCACTAGCAACCTCATCAAGAAAGAACTGATTATCTTCTTGGTGATGCTCTGCCATAGTTTCTTCTTGATTCTTTTAAACTTTAACAACTTTTTGAAGATTATCTATTGTAATTTCCTCAACTTTGGTTGGAGGAGTATCTAAAGCAATAGATTCAGGGGTTTTTTGTACTCTTTTTTATGATGAGGTTTTTCTAGCCTTTTGTTTTCTTAGATTATAAGTCTTCTTCTTTTTTGAAGAAGGTTCAACTTCGAGTCCCTCCTCGATTATGGGCAGACTAACTTAAGCTACTTTCCTTTTATTTTGGCTCTTTTTTTCTTTCAAAGGGCTCAGATTTTCTGAAAGGCTAACACCATATGTACTAGCTGTTTTTTCCCTTTCTTTTTTGGGAAGATGGTTGTTAAATCTGTTCCTTACTAGAAAAGTCACTTTATCATCAGGTGCTACCAATCTCTTCACATATAAATTTTGATTGGGTGGCTCAATCAGGTTTTCGGGGAGGTTAGCACCCACGGTGATCCTCCATAAGTGGTTATTGATAAAATTGATGGGCAGAAAAGCTGAATGGAACCCATTACCCCACTCTTTTTCTGTCCAGGTGGCTAGTTTCGCAAAAATGTCATTTCCTTCTTGCGACCCTTATATCTCTTCGAAATTCATAAGAATAATAGAAATATAAATGGAAAATAAAAAATAAGGTATACTCATAAAGCAAAAATAAAAACAAAATATAACTTACTGTTACTTGTCCAGACGATGTTGATTCTTGAAGGGTTCTCCTCAGATATCTTTTTCTCGTTGTGCCAAGCTCCAGATATGTAGACAAATTTTTGCTTCCAAATTTTTTCATCTTCGAGTAATTCATCGATGATTTTAAAATCATAATCAAGGGTTAGGTAGTAGAAAGACAATACCGGTCCCTTCAAAAGTTTGGTTAAGGCAATAAAATCTTTGATGTAGAGGGGAATTCGGCTTAATTTGGAAGCCATGATCACTTATACTAGTGTGAACCATTGATTGGGTGTTGCTTGTATAGGGAAAAGGTCCAAGAGTTTGAAGTACTCCACTATCATCGGATCTAATGGGAATCGAAAACCTCAGTTGATGATCTTACGGTAGACCACCAATTCATTTTCCACAGTCAAGTGGAGTCTCTTCCTCTTTTGGCAATCGAAGTGTAATATTATCTGCCATTCCCCATTTTTTTTCCAGAACACTAGCTTGAACTTCCTTTTAATAGATGTAAGGCATGTTTTGTTAGTGCCATGATATATTTGGGGAAGAGTTGGTTTAGGTTTGCACTCACTGAGGCAACAACATCTACAGGAAGCTTAATTGAAGCCTTCTTTTCCTTTCTTTTGTTCCTTGGTGCTCTTCTTTTTGAGACATTTTCCTCAGTATCACCTTCGACATCTTTTGAAGCATAATCTTCAGTATCAGCCTCGACGTTCAGTTGAGTTGCTTGTGAATCAACTTCTTCATCAGCAGCTTCATCTATAAGTTGACGTGGATTTGAAGTTGAGATCGGGTTCTCTGATTTATTATTTGAGAGATTTTGTTGTGACTCTATGATAGTCTCAACAATCTCCCTTGTGGGAGGAGAAGATGGTGAAGCGTTGATTGTAATTTTTTTAAACTATTGGCCTCATCGAAATCTTTTATAGCTATGCAAGTTTTCCGAAGAACGACCTAAAAGTCATAGTATATCTATCAGAGTCGGGTGACTAGTAGAAGAGGAAATTTGTATTTGTTCGGCGTACATTTGAAAATGGGGTTCCAAACAGTCTGAGTAACCGGAGCCTTACGAAGAATTTCTGGAGATGCAACCCTATAGTCCCAATACTTCAGAATAGTCCTTACCTCGAAAAGCTCTTCTTATTAGGAATCAAATTTTCATATCTTTATCTATTTTTTGTTGATATTATTTCATTCGTTTATCTTATTTTGCATGATATTTGAAGCTATTTGGTTTCAACGCCGAACCAGGTGAAGAGCAGCTGAAAAATATGAGTAAGTGGGCTGACCTCAACTGAGGTCGCGAGTTTTACAAATAATTTATTAGCAGAAATCTCATCAGGTCGAAGTTTTGGAATATTGAGAAATGACTAATTCCTAATGACAAGAAAGATAGTGAAGAAGTAAAATTTTTGGAGCTTGAAGCCATGGTGAAAACCATCAAACAGTTATGGATGGTCACAACATATTATCGAGAAAGAGAAGTTTGCACCTCTAAAAAAAGAAAAAAAGAAAAAAAAGGAGATCATCAAACTCACTTCCGCTTTTGAGCTTCTTGGACAATCATTATCCAAAATAAACAATTCTAATACAAAAATTGTTTTGTTCATTTTTGTTTGTTTGTGTTCTCTCCGCATGTATATCAATTAATTTAAAAGAATGAAAAATAGAATAAAAAATTAAAAACCCAACGTAATTTTTCTTTAAGACAAATTTATATGACAATTTTTAAAATGATATGAAACCTATAACAATACTATGTTATTGTCATAACTATTTATGATATGTTTTTATATGAATCATGTCTCTTTTTACCAGAAGGATATGGATGAGCGAAAAGACAATCTCGACAAACTGCAAAAAGCCACTAAAGAGATCAACTCTAAACATATCCAAGATGTGATAGATTTCACTACCTTGAAAAAAAAAAGAACTGGTTCAAAAAGAAATAGCCATGGCCCATGAGCTTCCACGAATGTTTCCTAGAAGAGTATGTTTTCGAAATTAACCGTCCGCCAAAATCAGAAGAGGAGGAGGTGGATATTGAAGCGGTGGATAGTTCAATATTTTCGTAATATGAATCATGCTCAAAAAGACTTTGCGGCTCTAAATTCCATGAATGGTTATGATTTTATCCCATAAATCATAAATAGAAATTACTATAAAAAAAAAAACTATCATCTATGCGTTTCATGGTGCCAAAAAATACGATTAACTCTTTTAGAAACTAATAATAATTTATTAATACATAATAGATAAATAACAGAAAAATAAACTTGCTTTATTATCTTATTATTATATAGGTAACGTTTTTACCTTGTAAATACTATAAAAATTTAAACTATTTAGATAAGAGTCGACATACTTTAAAAATACATATTGGACTTTTTATATTCAAAATTTAGAGTTCAAAATTTTATTTTAATATATTAAATAAAAACAATGAAAATAATTTGAATTATATTTTTATCGTAAACTTAATTAATGGGTAACGGTTTAAAATAGATAATTATTCAAAGTTTGAACAGTAATTAGTCCATTGACTATAAAATTTAGTGATACATAGTCTTTTGTAGTCCTCTAAATAAACATATACGGGAGACTAACTTTATTAAGTGTAGATATTCAATAGACTAAAACCAGACAACTTTTAGTCGATGAACTGTATATATCACGAGGGTGGACAGTCAAAAAACTAAAACCGAACATTTTTTAGTCGAAAATCTATATGTCACGAAAGTCAATTATCAAGTAACTAATTACTCGTCAAACTCTATTTATTTATTTCAAAAAATATTGAATTTTTAATGATATAAATTGGTAGATTTATTCTAAATATAATTGTGTATAATAATAATGTAGGAAGATATTTAAATTATAAAACATAATTTATAAATATACATTGGTTAATAAAAATTCCATAACTAATTAAAAATTATAAAAATACACAATATTAACTGAATTTGAAACCGGTTAGAAGTAAAAGAATTGCGCAACTTTATAATTCTCCTAGTTGGGCAAACATTATCTGCAACCAACAACTCTAATACATTAATTGTTTTGTTTTTTTTGTTTATTTGGGTTCTCTTCACATGTATATCAATTTTATTTATTATCAGAATTATTATTATTATTTGATATTAAATAAAAAAATAGAATATAGCAATGGTTTCGACTGTCGTGATTTTAGTGGTGATGACTATAACATCTTCCTATGGCACCACAACCCTCCTCACTTCATCATTATCGAATGTAATCAGAGAAAAGAAAGGCACGTACATTTCGACCAAAGTCTAATTTACTATTTTGGAAAGTATTTGTGGTACCTACAGGGTGTCTCTTATAAAAATAGTTACCATACTTTGTATATTCATATCATTATCTTGAAATTAGTGGTCAACTTCGTATGTAGCCATGGTTTGGCCAGCCAAAGGTACTATAGTCTTTCGTACTGTTTTATAAGGCTCGACCCGACACACTGATAGTTGAGTACACTTAGATTAATTAGGGGCTTGACCCTTGAAAATTTTATTAATTTTTTCTCTATCGATTAACCTTATAATATCGATTATAATGACCGTTATCATTATGATTTTTAAAATTGTTTTTTTTTATTTGCGACTTCTTAGGGCCCTAAATATTTTATGATTTTCAAAACAAGACTAAGTCATAGGATTGTTCATTAACTGTGACTATATCTTTGGTGAGCTCGGTGTACTAGGTATTTGAACCCTTATGATTGCAAGACTTATGACTTTTTGTGAGATTGGCGGTTCAACAATTCCTATTTTAAAAAGAAATGCATTGTTAACATGGTTGGGTAAAAAGTTTACTTGATTGAAACTGAGCTGCATGGGTGGACTCAGATTGAAATTAAATTAAATTGTATGATAAATATGCATTCGGCCTTCCTGACACTCTTGCTCGTATTACATCTTTTACTTTGATTTGCTGCTTTACTGTCAATAAGAGATCATTGATTGCGAGAGCCTTGCACTTCATGATGTCCACATCCAAGAGGCTATGCAATATTTATTGATAGAATACAATGTAGGCCACAGAGTCGTGGTAGCATTATAGGTTGTTCTTGACGCTGACAAACCTACAGGTGTAATTACACATATTTTCATTGGGTTCTTGCTTATAATGGATGATATAATCTTCATCTCTGTAAATTATATTTATTTTTGATGAATTGATCTCGGAAAGAGGTCCATATAGATTTGAATAATTGAATCAAGCTTGGAGGAAAATAGTGAAACCATCTTAGAGCGCTACCTTCAAACTGTATATAGAATGCTCAGCATATGAGCATATTGTCATTGTCAAATCTGAGCATTATGTTTTGGAATTTTTCAATAACGTATATGAGTTCTTTTTTTTCGTATTTATCGATTTTAAATGTATCAAGAGTTAAACTGTTTGTCGTTATCAATGGTGCCAGCGGTGATGCTGTCAGATGGAATTTTGAGTTTTGTTTTCCTTTCCCATGCTACTTATTGGTCACGTGCCACGATTGACTGATAGGGGATCCGTGACCGAGAGAAGGGTTTGGCGGTATTATGGCATAAGCCGGTTGGGTCATTCCTATCATGATATTGGGCTCAACTCTAGGTGGAGCAAGTCATATTGATGATGAACATAAGATGGGCTTTGTGAGTGAACCTGATAATTTCTAGAATGACGAAGCTTGTGATTGTTCTTAGATAATTCTTGAGATCATACATGTGAGCATGTATTTCAGAGAGATTAGTCCCTCGAGCGATGTTCTTTGTATTCGTAACTTGATTACCATTCATAATATGGATTTAAAATGGAAAAAGAATCATCACCCTCCTTTAAGTGATCCTAATTGTTAGGATGGTGGATATCAAATGGCGGTCTTTACCGATTCCAGCAATTGATCATGTATGTGTTGTCACTTTGACGATATCAATCAATTTTTTGATAGCGAATAAAATCACTCATATACTTTTAATACATATCGTCGACTTAATGTTTGACTGAGATGATAGAATCCAAGATGGTGGAGGCAGCATCTTGCATTGAATTTGCGGAGGAATTTCGAGCGGCGACGACAACATGGTGCTGTGTTATAGTGGTAGTAGCTAAAGTTTGCACTGAAGTTGTGTACACGTCAATGAAGAGATTTGGAGTTTGCGCTGCGATATTGATATCTGGAGTTTTCACTTAGTCGGTAACATGTTGGGTTTATGTTTTAGACGACGACACAACTATAAGTTTTTCTTTTTCAATCGTGAATATAAATTGTTCTTTATTTGGTTTTTGAATAAAGTTTTATGGCCATCTTTTGGTTCCCACAAATGATGCTAATTATGTATTAAGATTTTGTTCAGACTAGTAAATTGGGTTCCAAATAAGGATAAATAAGGCTTTAATCTAGTTCCCATAGACAAATAGAGATTAAGATATATATATATATATATATATATATATATATATATATATATATATATATATATATATATATATATATATATATAAAAAGAAAAAGAAAATAGATTATGGACAATCATAGTACAATGATATTAATTTTAGGTGTGTATATAATCGAGTATCATGAGTTCATCGTTTGAAGTTCTCATTCATAATTCATTACAGTTGTAACAATTATATTAATTATATAGTAATTAGTCATTATACCATATATTGACTACCATTAAATCGATATATTGTTGCTGAAGTTCATTCTTAAACCGCTTATAAACTAAGGTTTGGTTACTGTACATACAACAACGCTTGCCCGATCTCCTTTATAAGACTAAGGCTCGAGTAGATTACATGTCGAGCTCGATAATAGCTCAGGTTCGGACATGGTACATATCTATCTATTGTTAATTATTACAACAAACGTTCTGAAAATATTTAGCTATCATATAATTTTTTATTGTGTTGGTTTTAGAAAACATTTAACAAAAATATTTCTTAAATAAATTCTTATGGACAAATGCCAAACAACAGTGCAAATGAAAACTGAAGAGCAACCTCAAATCACAATAAACAAGGATAAGACCAAAAAACAACAACAAAACGTCTCGATCATGATGATAATCCAAATGACACCATTATAACATATACAAGAACAATGATATTGATACAACAAAAGAGATAAATCAAAATTAAAAGATATCTATTTAGCTACCAACTATAAACATTTAGTCGCTAAGTATTTAGGTTCTGAAAATATTGTATTGAAAAATTATTTCATTAACAAATTCCTTAAAGAATCAACAAAAACATTCATACAAATATAAAAATATTTGAAAAGAATCAAGATAAACATATAAATATCAATATAATACTCTTATTATGTCTACATAAAAATCATTGAATTATCAATAAATAATTAAATATCAATATGATTAGTTATTACAACATAAGATTTGAAAACATTAGTTGTTATATAATTATGTTTTTGATTGTATATGTTTTATAAAAAAATTAGTTAAAAATATTTTTTAAACAACTTGTTGTGCAGACCGAGGTGCGAACACGAGTAAGACAAAAACTAAGACATATTCTAAATACGATGACATATATGAATATTTGGATATGACTAACACATGAAATAATAAAAATGTGACAAACAACTAATAGTCATAATAAAACAGATATAAAGCAAATATAAATAGAGAGGTAACAATTTACCTAGATGTTTAGCTATAAGGATTAGTTATATGTAAATTTATATTTAATTCATTAGTTTTATGTCAATAGATTGGTTTATACCAACAACCAATGAAAGATAAAGTTATAGAACAATTGAAAAAATATCCAAATCACACAACTTCTGAAGAAGATTGAATTTTTGAAAATTTGAAATTAACACATAATCTGAAAAAAATTAGGATAACTTTTGAGATTGAAACAAAAGAAGAAATAAATCAGAATAAAGAGGTAGTTATCTACACTATAACTAAATATTTCAGTGTTAGCTTGAATAAACATTAATCTTACTATAAAAATTGTATTTAATCCAACATATTTCCCTGTGAAAAAATACTAACGTCGAGTCACATAAGTTCTCAAAAACATAGTTTTACAAATATTAATATTAGTGAAATGATAAATGAAATGAACGAGATATGTCATGTAAAGAATGTGCCTAAAGAAAATTAGGTTACAAATGATAATATATAGCTAAATATTTAAATTACATATTTAGTTTTAGGAAAACAATTAGTTGTTATTTCAAAGTAAATTATTAATCGAAATGACATATTTAATTATTTTAAAACATTTAGTTATACGTTAAATATCATATTAAATTGACTAGTTTTACACCAAGAAATGTGTATACCAACAACCAATGACATATTGGATGGTAAAACTGATTAGGCAAAAATCTCAATCAAACACCAAAAGGTTTTTTAGAGTGGAAATAAGACTAAAAATATGAAGAAAAATAATACATAAAGGAATATAATATTTTTTTGTATAAAAAATGGTTCGATTTTATACTGAGAGCTCTACAATTATTTACAATAGTTATGAAAGATCCTTTATTTCCATATATATTATCTACTTGTTACATGTTTCAACTATATATTGTGCCTTAAATGTTGGTAACATTTTCTCGTAAATGTTCCTTCTACTTTATCACTATCTAGGTATTATATGAAGAATATAGACTTATCAAGAACAAACATAAAAATTACAAATTCAAAGTAAAAAAACTAATGAAGAAGATTAAGTTTTGATAATTTAGAATCCACTATTAGTGTGAATAAAATGAATGAAACGATCATGGTAACTTATAAGAGTGAAACAAAAGAAGATACAAATCCAAATAAAGAGGTAATTATCTAAATAATAACTAAATATCTAGTTGTTAGCTTTAATAATATTAGTCTCGTTACAAAAATTATATTTAATTCAACAAATTCTCATGCAAAAATGAATAACAATAAGCCACACAATATCTAAATAAGATAGTTTTGTAAATATCAATATCTTTATAATGATGAATGAAATGAATGAGACACACAATGTACATAAAGTTATTTAAACAAATGAGGTTACATATGAAAATACATAGGTAAATATTAAACTAGTTGAATAATATTTAGTTGTTTTTTCTCTCTAAAAAATAGACTTTTTATTGATAAAAAGGTAGTACATAACAAGTTTGCCAATTAAAATAGCATTACAATTGACTATAGATTATATTTTGAATGTTGTTTTTATATCTTTACATGTTGATAATATCTTGAGTCTTCTTTTAAATTCCATCAACATTCCGTTAGTACTCCATAGCTCTAACCTGTGACTTCATCTCCAGCCTCTTCTTCTTCCACCTTAAAATCTAATTTTCTATTCATTCCTTCTGCGTATCGTCCTCTTGTTGTAAGTTGAAACAAGAATACTGGTTAGGTATAGACCTGCCAACGGTTAGTTAAACTTTAATTTAAAGATCTAAAGTAGCCCACATTCAAGCTTTCTAGTAAAATAATAGCATTGAATGGGGCAGGAGTTTCAAGACCCTGAAAAGAGTAGTCTTCCCTTTCTTTCAAAGTGTATTTAGCAATCCAGTATGCCACTACGTTCTCTTCTCTATATATGTGTTTTAGCACCATTTGAGGGTAAAATAGTATTCTACAACATCTCAGTACTTTAGTCATAAACAAAGGATTATTTACAAATGCTAACATGTTAAACAACATGAGTGAATCTATTTCCACATCTACTGCTTTTAGATCATTTTTTTTACAATATGCCAAGCCTTTTAACAAAGATAATGTTTCAACAATGATAGGTGAACATTTTTCTAGCAATGAATCTTATGTAACGATCAATTCACTATCATTATTTCTTATAATAAACCCAGTGCTAGTGATCTAGTGAACTAGTGATCTAAATGACATATTTAGTTGTTTAAAAAAAAATAGTTGTCAACCCTTAACTTAATATTAAAAAAATTAACGTATTTTCAATATTTAGATGTTGCAGTAAAATAAAATTTTGAATATTTAATTGTTACATCATATCAAGAAATCAATAGGTGCAAAAGATAAATAAACATCAAGAAATCAATAGTTACAAAAGAGAAAGAGATTATAATGATTAATATATGAATTTTCAAAAGCTTTAAATGATATTTCAAGAAAAATAAGAAGAACTAAAAATCATACAAGAATTAGCAGAATTAGATTATACAAAAAAATAGACAGTACAAACCTAAACGAGCAGTTATCGAATTTTTAAAAATTATTGAAAAAATAGATGAAAACTGGAAGTTGTTCAACAATTAAATGCTATAAAAGATTAGTAGATCAGAAAGTTAGATGAAGACTTTTTAAAATTTTAATTTTAAATATGATTGATCAAAATATGAATTACAAAACTTAAGGAGGAATTTTCACTTTTTAAAATTGTTTTAAACTTAAGGAGCAAGTCAATTCTAGATGATGAAACATCGATAGATAATGATCTATTAATTGCACAAGCGAATGATATTGAAATGGAAAACCAGGTGGAAAATTATAAGTCCAAAGTGCCAAAATTTAGAAAGCTTTTGATGAAAACGTCGAGTCACACAAAGGTCTCCTACATAAGATATCCAAAATTTCCTCTCATAATATAAGGGTGACCCAATTTAAAGATGATGTATTATAAATAAACCAATTTTATTTTAGATAAAGATATTTACGAAACACATGTAGTCAAATTGCAATAGGAAAACGATGAATTAGAAAGAAAACTACGTCCATTGGAGAGTGACTTATACCAATAAAAAGAATTTCAAACCCAATAAAAAGAATTTCAAACCCAATTGACAACATAGAACTAAGAAATAAAGGATCTCAAATATAAACTTATAAAATGTTAACAATATAGAAATGGTTTCAATGGACAAGTATTTCATCAAAAATAAAGGCTTCAGAGTACAATAACAATTATTCATAAATATGTAAAAAAAAAAACAAAAAGTGTATGTCTGAAAACCTATAAAATCATTAAATATATTGATGACATTAGAAAAAACGGTATACATTAAGATCTATAATATACCAAAGACAAGGTAAATACATTGATGCTATTACAATTAACATATTTTATAGGATTTAATTATAGATAAAATCTAATCATTATTTAAAAATAAATATGTGTCTAAAGTTTTAATAATTATATTTTTCTTAACGAGGAATCATGAGTTTATCTCATTTCAAAAAGAATTTTTGATACAAATTTAAGTAACATATCATTATTATATGTTAAAATATCTTACGGACATTTAGTTTTTTTATTAATATAAACATATCTACATTTATTTAGATATAAAAAATTAACATATATTGCTACATAATATATTTAGTTGTTAATATAAAAATTTATGTCGTTAAATAGTTATCATTATATATAATGTTTCATTAGTTATTTAATTGTATGTTGGTGCAAAAATCATATAATTGTCATTAAAAATAAATTTTTAAAAAACACACATAGAGATATGGAGATTTAGCTATTAATATACTATTTAGTTATATGTTAATTCAAACATTTTTAGCTCCTTTAAAAACAAGTACATTAAACATTTAAATGTTAATCTATGTAGGTATAGGTGGCACTAAAAACATTTAGTTGTCTTATATTCTTACAAGGTGGTTATTTAGTTGTCGTACATTCTGACAAACATATTATCAATGCATATCTTACAAGTCTTAACAACAAATAAATAAATACTGAACACTGAATATAGCATAGTGGAGTGATGACTTTTAGTACGCACTTCACAAGTGAAAATAGGTTGTACAATAATTGCATCATCAAGAAAATAAAAGATAATGAAAATAGAATCAATAAGTTTGTAATACCATTATTTCAACACCCAAGACAACATAATTTTATCAGCCTATGGTCGTTGATTTATTATGGCTCATAAACTAGTATATATGAGAATTACAATTCACAACAATACACAGATAAATATGCAGATCAAGCTTTGAATTTTTCAAATTATTAGTAAAAACAAATACTTAACATATTTATTACAGAAAGTTTCATATTTATTTAATATAACAACATCAATTAATACAAATGAAAGATGTAAAAAATGTTTATATAACATGATAGTGATGACTTCACCCAAGACACACTCAAAGACAAGTTGAATATAATCAATTCACCCGAGCAAATAGATGATGGAATGTGAATTACTTATGTAAAGGAAATTTTGACTTGAATATACACAAAAAATACTTGCAAGTATTAGCGAAATGAATGTAGAAATATTCAAAACTACCATCAGTGACGATTCATGAACATGACCTAATAAGGGAAAATAAAAAATGTTTATTAAAAAATTATTACAATTTACTTTTAATTTTCGAAATGAATGTAGAAATATTCAAAACTACCATCAGTACCTAAATAAGGAAAAATAAAAAATGTTTATTAAAAACTTATTACAATTTACTTTTAATTTTGTTTTCATTAAAATATATTAAGATATTGGAAATTAGTTGTCAAATCATATTTCACAAGTACAAAAAACTCATTTAGTTGTCACCAATTTTAAAAACTTTACTGTCACTTTGTATATTCGTATATATAAAGTAATCTATTCAACATTTAGCTTCTAATAATATATTCATGTATTTTTATGTATTTTAAACTCTAAGAAAAAGTATTTAGCTATCACTAAATTAATATATACTTATTAACCAAAGTATTTACATGTCAGTTATTAAATATAAATTAATTAGTTATTTACTGAAAAAATATTTACATGTTAGACCAATAATCATATTATACAAATTAATTAACGAAATAAGAAATAATTAAACTTTAAAATGTTTAACATTAAATCGGGAAGTTGGTGGAAATTAAATACAAGTTGTTAGAAAATATATATTTTTCCATTATTATAATTAACCTACTTGTTAGGTGTAGGCTAGAGCTAACTCGTCAACAAATATATTTTCAAATGACTATATGGGTGTAGTTGAATCCACCGATTACATATATAGGAAATAAATATTGAAAATCTCTAGGGGAAGTTTGTGCGGTAACTTAGATGCAGAGATATCTATTGAAACCTAAGGGTTGAGACAAGCTAACAAGACTGTTGACTATTTACTCGAAAGAGATATGGGCTAATCTAAATCATGCTCGTTCGAAGCGAGTTGGTATGAAGCAGAATCTCCTATTGTTAGGCTCTTATTTAATTGAGTATCCTATTTTGGTATTTATATATTAATTGAATTTTATATTTGGTGGTTCCATAAATTATTGGAGGAGATGTTAGAGTAAAACAATGTTTAGAGGACTTCATTCGTGATTCAAATTACTTAGTAAATATTTTAGAGAGCGAGGCCGACTTTTCAAAGAGAGAAAGTAGAGAGCAATAATTGTGTAATCATTAATCAATCATCGTTTCCCTAAAAGGTTGTGGTACTTTTATAATACATTTATTGGGCCCCACATGTCTAACAATTCACTAATTGTGGTCTTGTCCTAAAGTTTATTGTTTGGTATAAATTAGTCCTTTTACATTACATAATTATCAATTTCTCCTAAGAGTCTTTCTTTATTATGAAATTACACCCCCATATTTCTACGATCATTATTCTTCCCTCATCAGTAGCCCCTCAGTTCTTGTGAAAATGTTCGAACAAAGACTGTTGTATGATTGTTCTTATCTTCATCGGATTTCACTTGTTGTTTCTCATTGGGTTTTGTTGACCGTCACAACCAGAGAACGAATTTTTTGCCTTCGAAATCGTGTTTGTTCATTGTAAAAATATCCCTCGAATCTTAAAATGATTGGATTTCCCTAGAATGTTAGAATGATTGGATTTCCCTCGAATTATGGAATGATTGGATCTCCCTCGAATTTAATATGTTCTTTTCGATATCCATACCAAGCGTTTTCTCAAAAATTTCACGCTTATGACGTCATGTCTTTTTCTGACACCACCAATGAAAACACTTCCCCCTGCCAAATGTTGATTGGGATACCCCTCGTGTGCACTTCTTTTTTACACGATCTAGCCTAGGGGCGGCGTGACGCGTCCTTAGGCACTTATTACCCCTATTTTGGACAGTTATCCCCTAAGCAAACAAACCATTACCAACTTGGGCTTTGACGCTCTTCAAATCCCACTTTTCTCCTATCAATACCGTTAGTTTGGCATATATCTTCTCAACACTTCTTAGAGAGAGAAGACTCTGAAGAAATTATTCTACATAGAGAAATTAATTTATGCCAAATGATTTTCGCATGCCAGAGTGGTTAACCATTAGCCAGAAATTCGAAGAAAGAAGAGCTGCTGGCTTATACGTCGAACCAGAACCCCGGCCCACAGTTATTTTATATTACGTTATTTGGCCTCCCTCGTAAAATTCAACAACAATTATCCCTTTGAATATCTATTCTTAACCCACAGTCACTCTTGCTTAATAATTTACAAGAGTGACTCTGTAAATATGGGAAAAGATTAACATTAAAAAAGATCATCTTTGAAAAAGAAAAGGCATCACAAAGAGAACAAACATAAACACTCCAAACGCTCTAAATGATCCCCTTCAGAGATTCCTTCTACACCATCTGCTACTTTACAAGGAACTCCAAGCCAATGCCAGAGATACCCCCACAGAAGTTGACAAGAATTGATGTCGCTCAGATGACAAAGCAACCACTTGAATCAATTCCATAAATTAAATTCAATGTTTCCTTTGTTCATCCTAATGCTGAGGAAAAAGAAGTGACAACTTCTGATAGGAATCTAATCCAACTTACCGAGGAGAATCCAACTACTACCACTTCTCAAGATATCAAAGAGAAAACTACTAGTGCAGGCTTTCCTGAGAAAAAGATCGACGTTGCTGCTTCTCCGACTGAGGAAAAACAATTTCCTCCAAAGAAAAAAGCTAATTCAAAAGAAGATGTTTCGCTGCCCCTGGAGATCAATGCTTTAGTGGGGAATAACCTCAAAGCCATTGCCAATAAAAACCTGTTGGTCTTGCATAAAGTGCAGTATAAATATTATGACACTTTTGAAGAGGCTAACCTAAGAGTTTGATGGGGAATTCCTTCTTCAGTTTCCATGAGTTTCCCCATACCCGAAAACACCCCACTATCAGTTATAGATAACAAGCTGATTGTGTACACAACGTTGATGAACTGGGGGTTATGCTATCCTCTAGATCATTTGTTTGTACAGTACTTTTCGATGGTCGATCTTTATCCCACTCAAGCCGGACCTAACATGTGGTTCACTCTTATGGTCTGCATCATGGCCTCCAGAATTTTTGGGGAGAGTTTTTCTTTAGAATAATTAGTTGTCATTTCCAATTTAGCAAAGAACCCTTACTTCCCATTTTACTCCCTAACCTTTGGACGAGACCAAAAGGTAGTTAAAAATTTACTTGAGGGAGACAAAAAATAGAAGCATCGCTTCTTTTTTACCTTAGGATTTAGAAGACATAATCTGAGGCCACTACTAACAATCCCCATAAGCTATTATTTGTCTAGACAAACAAAGTTATGTTTTTCTTTGTTGTCCTTCAGATTTATCTTATATTCATTTTTATACACTTCTCAAACTCTTATATATTTTTCTTGACTCTAAAGATTGATGACTTGTGTTTCCAAACCTTATGTCAACGTCGTACCTCATGCAAAGGATGTCTTCACCGAATTAAAGCTATGGGCCAAGAATGCTTGGTTTAACAGATTTTAGCTATTTTTTACCCCAATAAATCTTGCAAAAAGTCGGATGTGGAGATCAAATCCATTAGAAAAGTTATCATTAGAGGAGCTAGTGGTTCCTCCTTCGCAACAAGATGTGTTAGATTGGTTGGAAGCAAAATATGTGGTTGTTTTTCTTCCAACAAGAGATAGGGCCAAAAGTCGTTTGGATGAGGATTCAGATAAATCTTCGGAAAAGGAGGAGGCCTCTTACGCCTTGACTCATGGAGAAGAATTTTTTTTTTAAATATTTGAAGGCTGAGAAACCCGATAAGCCTTCTGTCCCAGCGAACAATAAACTTCCTACTCAAATTCCTCCTAAGAAGAAGTGTAAGAGAAAATTGATAGGCATTTTGAATGAAATAACAGAAACTTCTGAGGTTGTTGGTTCCCCGAAACATATTATAATTAAGCATACCAAAGCTTCCCCGGAAAGGGTAACTATTGATTCTGATTCTTCCCAACTTCCACCAATGGATGTGACCATTCAAAGCCCTCAGGATAACATTCAAAAAGCTGCCTCTTCCACTTCAGTTTCCTTTGAGGCTGGTTTCTTGGATAGCTCGTTCGAGATTCCTCGAAAAGACGAATTTTTTCTTCAGCTTCGGAAGCTTCTTCATTCATCTGTTACCATGAGGAAAAAGATGCAATATTTGAAAGAACGTAAAAGTTATTACAAATATGAAGCCTCGTCATCCAAATAAAAATTTAGGAGCTCCAACAAGAAATCTTAACCCTTAAAAAACTAGCCGATGTACTCCTAGAAAAATTGGTTGCATCTGAAAATTATGTCATGCTCTTTGAAAAATGGTGTCAAGAATACCACTAAGGACAAGCTTATCGTATTTTACAAGCACAGAAATGATCAAGATACAGACGGTTTTAAAAAGTGCTTCAAAGACTTTGAAATAGTTGTAAAAGAGAAACAGATTATCTTAATTCAGGCTAAAAAGGAAAAAAGATAATGTTGTTGAATCTTACGTTGTTAAGTGTGTGTATACAAGCTAAATGCGAGGGATACAACTGTTAGATCTGCATTTATTAAACAAATTCTTGAGCGTTACCCAAATCTGAACTTGGGTAGGTTTTGGGAACATGTCTTGGTCGAATTGTTTCCACCTGGGATATCATTGAGTGATAGTGAGGATTCAGAATCTGATGACAGTGACTCTTCTGAGTCTTCAAGTAAGAAAATTGTAAAATTCCTCAAAATGTTCGAGGTATTTTTTGTAAAAGTCCTCATAACTTTCTATAGTGTTGATTTTTAACTATGCTTCCTCATTGCTTCGAATAATTAAGACCAACTTTTGTTAGAAAACCTTGTAGGTCCAAATTTTAATAGTTTAAGACCAACTTTTTGTTGGAAGACCCTGTGGATCCAAAATTTAATAGTTGTAGACCAACGTTTTGTTGGAAGACCATGTCGATCCAAAATTTAATAGTTGTAGACCAACTCTCGTTGGAAGACCCTATAGGTCCAAAATTTAATAGTTGTAGACCAACTTTGTTGGAAGACCTTCTAGGTCCAAAATTTTAGAGTTTTTAAGGCAAAAACTTTTTTATATATATATATATATATATATATATATATATATATATATATATATATCGGCTAATAAGACACCTCGTTAAAACCTTCTTGTGCCTACCAGGGTAGGCAAAAGTATGTTAAGGATACTTTACACTAAAAACATATATATATATATATATATATATATATATATATATATATATATATATATATATATATATATATATATATATATATATATATATATATATATATATATATTTGCATTCACTTTAAGTAGAATTTAAGATGCTTTATATTCCAAGGGTGCTTAAGATTTATTTCTTCTTTATCCTTAATCTGATAAGTTCCAGGCTTCACCTTATCTATTATCTCACAGGGGCCTTCCCAATTGGGACCTAACTTTCCGAGGTGTTTTTCTTTGGTATGAAGAAAAACGTTTCTTAACACTTGATCGCCCACGTCAAATTCCCTTCATTTAACCTTGGAAACATATATACTTCTCATCAGTGTTTGATAATGCAGTGACTTTATTTGTGCTTCACTTATTTTTTTCTTCAATCAAGTCGAGCTCCCTTGCTCTATTTACATCATTAAGCTCTTCAGAATATGTCATGACTCGATAGGATGGAATATTTACCTCGGATGGTACAACTGTATCCATCCCATATACCAATGCGAATGGTGACTCTAATGTTGCTATCCGATAAGTTGTTCGGTATGCCCAAAGAAATTATTGCAGATATCATGCCACTTTCCTACCTTCGCGTCCAAGTTTTTTTTTAGCTCATCAAGAATTGTCTGATTGGTGACTTATACTTTCCCATTTTCTTGTAAGTGAAAATGAGCTGAATAACACTGTTGTATCCCTCGAGAATTACAAAAGTTCTTCAAATCTTTGTTATCAAATTAAGGCGCATTATCTGTAGTGATTTTCATGGGAACACCAAAACGGAAACAAATATTTGAAATGGTAAATCTGATTACATATTTTGCTTTTGTCCCTACTAATGGATCTACCTCAACCCATTTCGAGAAGTAATCTACTGCCACGATTATTGTCTGCCTCCCCCTATAAGCCATTGGGACAGGACCCACAAGATCAATTCGCCATCATTCAAACGGAAGTATCTCTGATATACTTTCAAGGGGAAATCCTGACTTATGAATTATATTAGCGAACTTTTAACAGGTATCACATATTTTAACCAAATCTTTCGCATCAGAAGAGATAGTAGGCCAGTAGTATCCTGCAAAAAACACTCTTCTTATTAGAGCCTTGTACCCAGAATGGGAAAACCCTTCCCCATCTTACTTTTTTAGACAATGATTTATTAACTGGTAATTCATCATAAATAAAAAACTTGATGATGTCTAGTCTCCAATTTTCCTCTTCATAAACAAATACTCGATAATCTTCATATATCATCCCAATTACCTGCTCCAATTGTTTAATAATCGATGGGCTTTCCTGTGTAATAATCTATTACGTCTCAGAATAGGAAGCGATTGCTAAAGAATCGGCCACATCATATCTTCCCTCTGGACAAACTCTTAACTGATTTTTTAGAAGACTAAGGATAAATATTTTAGCGCTTTAAAATATTTTACAAGATGATCCTTACGGGCTTTGGATTGTCCAGACGCATGATTAACAAGGAGCTATGAATCACTAACTAGCCACACGTTTTTAGCCCCATAGAAATGTGCAAGCATTAATCTTGCACGAGGTGCCTCGTATTCCACTTCATTATTTGTTTCTCTAAACTCAAAACGAATGGTCTGATACATTGCTATTCCCTCTACAGAAACCAGCTGTAGCCCAGCCCCACTTCTTGATATGCTCAAGCCTCCATCTATTCGGATTACCCATTCTGTTTCGAAATTTTCTTCATCATTGTCCATATCTGACCGCTCAGAATAAAACTCTACTAAGAAATCTGTTAAAGTTTGTGCTTTTATTGCATTTCTAGGTTCAAACTCAATATCAAAATGTCTTAGTTCAACTGACCACTTGGTCATTCTTCCCGAGACATCAGGTATTTGAAGCATACTTTTTAATGGAAAAGACGTTTGTACCGTAATATAATGAGCTTGAAAATATGGCCTCATTTTTCGAGAAATAATTACTAATGCAATAGCCAAATTTTCCAACTTTAAATATTGTTTCTCTGCATCAAATACCTAGACCTGAGGAACTAGCCTGATCGAATCCTAAATGTGCATTTTTCTGAGTTTAATTTTAAGCTCACCTTTTTTAAGTTAATAAAAGTTTCATCTACATCGTTAAAATGAGCCTTATCCTTAGAACTTTTTACCAGCATATCATCGATATATACTTTAATGTTTCGCCCAGTTCGTGACTTGAAAGTTTTGTTTACCAGACGCTGATAAGTTACCTCTGCATTCTTTAACCCAAACTACATTACTCTATACCAGTGCAAACCCCTTCCAGTGATAAACAAAGTGTTTTCATCATCCCTCGGATCCATTTTGATCTGATTACACCCAATATAAGCATCCATAAAATAAACTAACCGGTTTATTGATGTGGAATCTACTAGCTGATCTATTTTTAGGACAGAGAAATGATCTTTTGGACAAGTCCTATTTAAATCTGTGAAATCTACACACATTCGCCATTTGCCATTTTTATTTTACCAACACTGGGTTTGCTGCCCATAAAGGATATTGTGATTCTCGAATTTTCCCTACTCTGGATAGAGTATCTACTTCTGCCACTATCGCCTCAGATTTTTTATGGGAGAAAGGTCTCATTTTTCTGTATTATTAGCCTTAAATTATTATTGATCACCAAATTATGATAAATAATTTCTAGGGGGACACCAGTTTCATCCTCGAAACACCAGGGAAATATATCTAACTTTGAGGATATAAATCCAATCAAATTTTGCCTCAAACTTGGAGGTAAGTTGAAATCTTCAACCAGTTTCCCATCTACATATACATGATCTTCATAATTTTCATCAGGAACCAAAAGACCGGGGACTCCCTTGGGTCATCAAAAGGGGTTGACTCTGAGAAAATCCCTGCTAACTGCTATGCTTTCTCTGTTTCATTCCCCCGAACGTTCTTGGATGATAAAGCGATTCGGTAACATTCTCTAGCCATTTTTTCACCTGCTCTTGATTGGACCCACATTGTTCCCCATAACATAATTTAACCACTGATAAACTGTAGAGAAAATATCACGTATTTTTTAAAACCAGAACCTCTCAAAGATAGCATTGTAAGATGTAGGATCATCTACTACGATAAACAAAATTTCAAATTCTTTTATAAATGCTCCTCCGCCTAGTTCAACCACAAACACCTCTAATTGACACAGACAGTTCCGCCAATATATTATTCATGAGCACTTGTAAGAAAAGTCTTGACCCTCCTGTTATCCGAACGTCTGATCAAACTATTGTGGGATTCACACGGGTGACTGCTGAAGTGGTTGGAGAATTTGCAAGTGGGGTTGAACTAAGCGGGGGACCGTTTAAAAAAGAATTTGAATTTTTTTTATCGTAGTAGATGCTCCTAAATCTTATAACGCTATATTTGGGAGGTCTTGGTTGTCAAAAATACATTATGTTATCTCTACGGTGCATCAATATTTAAAGTATGTTATGGAGAACAATATAGGGCCAATCAGGAGCAGTCAAAAAATGGCTAAAAGTTGTTACTGAATTGCTTTATCGTCCAAGCAAGTTCGGGGGAATGAAACAGAAAAAGCATAACAGCTAGCAGGGACTTCCTCAGAGCCAACCATTTTGATGACCTAAGGGAGTCCCCCGGTCTTTTGGTTCCTGATGAAAATTATGAAGATCGTGTATATCCAAATGGGAAAGTGTTGAAGATTGGAACCAACTTATCTCTAAGTTTAAGGTAAAAGTTGATTGAATTTTTATCCTCAAAGTTAGATATGTTTCTTTGTTGTTCTGAGGACAAAACTTGTGTCCCCTTAGAAATTATTTATCATAAGTTTTCGATCAATAATAATCTAAGGCCAATAATACTGAAAATGAGACCTTTCTCACATGAAAAATCTGAGACGATAGTGGCAGAAGTAGAACAGGTATCGAGAGTACGGCACATTCGAGAATCACAATATCCGTTATGGGTAGCAAACCCAGTATTGGTCAGAAAACAAATGGCAAATGGAGAATGTGTATAGATTTCAAAGATTTAAATAGAGCTTGTCCAAAAGATCATTTCCCTGTCCCATAAATAGATCAGCTGGTAGATTTCACATCAGGAAACCGGTTGCTTTATTTTATGGATGCTTATGTTGGGTAAAATCAGATCAAAATGGATTTGAGGGATGAAGAAAACACTTCGTTTATCACTGGAAGGGGTTTGCACTAGTATAGAGTAATGTTGTTTGGGTTAAAGAATGCAGGGGCAACTTCTCAGCGTTTGGTGAACAAACCTTTCAAGTCACAAATTGGGCAAAATGTTGAAGTATATATCGATGATAGGCTGGTAAAAGGTTCTAAGGATGATTATCTCAATGATCTAGAGGAATCTTTTATTAACTTAAAAAATGTGAAATTTAAATTAAACCTAGAAAAATGCACATTTGAGGTTCGATCAGGAAATTCCTCAAATATATAGTAAGTAAAAAAGAGATTAAAGTCGACCCGGTACAATTAAAAGCTTTAATGTCTATGACTCATCCTCAAAATATAAAATAAGTTCAAATATTAACATGCAGCTTGGCAGCACTGAATAGATTTATATCTCGCTTTTTGGATAAATTCACTCTTTTTTACAGGTTGGCAGCACTGAATAATTATATTTATTTATTTTTAAAATTCGGACATCGGATATTTTGAATATGACTATGTCTATATCTGTATCCATTATTTTTAGATACGAATTCAGATGCGAATATTATCCATTTTTAATACAGAAATTACTTATTTTTTAGGATTCGATATCGAACATTTTGGTCGGTTATCATATTTTTTTAGATTTTTTTTACAGTCGTAAATGTATGTACCGGAAGTTAAATGAAACCTTCTTTGTATTGAGATGTTAGATGAGAAAGGTTTACCTTCCTTAGGTCAAGATGGTAGATTTAGGGTCATGTAAGGCTCTATTGTACTCACTAGGGCTTCACTGGTCGACTCTTGATAAATGGTAGATTAACGAATTTGATGCGTTTTATCTCCTGGTCGGAGTTCGACGGCATGACGAATCAACTCATCTTTGTACAGTTCTACCACGAGCTGAAGTATGGGAATATTTGCTTAAGAGCCTCATGATCTGTATGAATAACAAACTCTGTAGACAATTAATAACGTTTCCATATTTCTCACTATCTCACCAATGTATAAAGATATCTATCATATGTTGGATATTTGAATGTTGATCCAATAAATTTATCACTAAAATAGGCTATGAGACGTCCTCTTTGAGTTAATACACCTCAAATACCTAGACCTGAAACTCCACTTCAAACATTTTGTCAAAATCAGGAAGAACCAAAATTGGTGCTTGTGTGATGTTATCTTTGAGGGCTTCAAAAGCCTTATCTTGTGCTTCTTCCCGCTTGAAAGCCATGTTTTTCTTAATCAAAGCAGCAAGAGAAGTTGTTAAGGTGCTGGAATATTTTACAAATATCCTATAGAAACTAACTAATTCATGGAAACTTTATACATGTCCAATCGTTGTTGGGTTGGCAATTGTTGGATTGCCTTGATGTTTTCTTGATCAACTTATAGAACTTGAGAACTTACAATAAATCTAAGGAAGATAAGTTGATCATTACCGAATGTATACTTCTTGAGATTAAAATAAAGGCCTTTACGTCGTAGAGTTTGCATAACCAACTCAATGTGCTCCAGCTGCTCTATCAAACTCTTGTTGTAAATCAATATGTCATCAAATTATACCACAACAAACTTACATAAATATATTCTTAGAACCTAATTTACTGCCTCATAAACATACTTGGAGAATTAGTAAGCCCGGATGTCATAACTAACCATTCATACAATCTTTTCTTTGTTTTAAAGGTTGTCTTCCATTCATCCTCTTTCTTGCATTCTGACTTGGTGAGAAACACTCCTTCAATCAATCTCAGAGAAGATTTTGGAACCACTAAGTTCATCCAGTATGTCAACAAGTCTAAGAATTAAACAGCGGTATTTGATGGTGATATTATTAATGGCACGATAATCCATACACATTATCTAACTACCATCTTTCTTAGGTACCAATAGAAGTGGTACATCACATGGGCTAAAAATCTCTTTGATGTATCCTTTAGCCATTAACTCTTGCACTTATTTCTCCAACTCCTTAGTTTCTTCCGGGTTTATTTGGGAGGATAACTTGTTTGGTTATGCAGAACCATGAACAATATAAATTTGATGTTTAATGCCTCAAAGATGGGGCAAACCATAGGGTATCTCTTTCTAGAAAATATCTTCATAATTTTAAAAACGTTTGCCACTTCATTTGGTAGTTATATCATTATAACTCATGAATTGAAGCATTCTTTTAACAAAATCAGTAGTATGGTTCTTTCAACACTCATGAAGTTGAAAACAACATTTGAACATAAATATAGGCTTGATTTACTACCTCGGCTTCTTAGTCATTCATGTTTACATGTCATGAACTTCAGATGGGCTAAGATGTGCTAAATTGATCTTATTACTATTATGCGCAAATGAGTATATATTTGTGCAACTATTATAACACACTTCACGGTCAAATTTTCATGGTCATTCAAGTAGTAGTTGTCCAACTTGTATATGCAATATATCACACATAACCTCATCTTGAAATTTTTCTATGCTAAATAAAATAGTAACATGATGTGTGATACATAATTCAGCTTGATCATTGAGCCATTGTATCTTGTAAGGACTTGGATGTTTAGTATTTGCAAGACCCAATCTGTTAACTATAAACTTGCTAGCAACATTAGTACAAGAACCTCAACTTATGATCATAGTACATATTTTTTTGTTAATAGTATAAATGGTGGAAAATATGTTCTCCCTTTGGATGGTTTCTTCTGGTTGGATCATTACACTTAGGAATCTTCACATTTGGGTACTCAGTTTCCTCTCCATAGTCTGATTTATCATCTTCACATTCATCTTGTGAATTATATTCTCCATTTTGAGTGATAAATATGATACGCTGATTCGGGCACTCTCTAGCATAATGTCCATGCCCCTAACATTTAAAACATTTAACTTCACGAGTTCTAGTTCAATGAGCTTATATATTTATCATCTAGGGGATTTCAATGGTCTTTGTATTATTATTTTTTCATCATTCTCCGTTGATTTTACTTTATCCAATGGTTTGTTATTGTTTGGGGTCTATTTTTGTGTTGTTTGGCTCCGATTGAATGTGGTATTTTTGCACTTGAGTTGTTGCTGAATTTGGAAAAAAATATAAAATATTTTATATAACTCAGTATATTGTTGCCTTTCTATTTTTCCTGCAATACATTCTTGTAAACCATCTATAAATTGGGCAATTAACACCTCCTCAGACTCTTCTCATTCGAAACAATTTTTGAGTTGTTCAAACTCATCAAAATACTCCTCAATAATTATGGTTCTTTGTGACAGCTTCCTAAAATGGATTTTTAGGTCACGATGGTAATGAATAGGTACATACCTTCGTCTTAAAAGAATCTTCATGTCTTCCCAACTCTATGTGGGTCTGTAACATTTCCTTCTTCTTTATGCTACTTCTTTATCCCACCAAATAAGAGTGCTCTTTGAAAATTATGTAGCAGGTAGGGAAAGTTTATTATTCTCATTTTGTTTTTCCATCACACTTAAAAATATATTTCATATGTCTTTCCCGATCTATGAAGGCATTAATATTTTATATTCTAGCGAATAAAGGAGGTTTTATAATTACCTTTGTATTTATGGGCCTTGTTGGTCATTCATCTCTTGCTCTTCTTCTCTCATAGGATCTCTTCTTTGGTTTTGATAAAACAAACGGTCTAGAGAGTCTTCTTTCAAATTAGGCATATCATCATCTTCATCTTCAATATCAGTTTGTTGTTTTTGTTGCAAATGTGAGAGGTTTTGGATTAATATTACAAAACTTCTTTATTTAATGCACAAACTTATTTACTTTAGGGTTGCATAATTTCATTATGTATACAAATCTTAGCTTGCATAGTAGTCATCAGTTGAACAAGAATCTCCATAGTGTTTTCTGTCATTGTAAGTGTGTGAGGATGATACCACATTAATAGCAGACCTTTAGGCTCTGATACCATATTATGTAGGTACGAAAGTGGTGTGGCTATAGATTGATATTTGGAGAACACTCACAACTTAGACTAGTAAAGATGATGCATGTAGCGGTAGATGATATGTTGGTTTGACTCGATGTTATTCAAAGAACACTCATAAACGAAATCAGATGGATGATAATGATGTTGATAGATAGATGATAGATCGAGTTGTCCCACAAATGAGATGACAAATATTTAATAAGTAGAAACTAAACTTGCTTCTCACAATAATAGTCAATGATAGATTTGTCCACAGACAAATAATTTGAGTAAAAAAACTCGTTTTTTTATTAATATCTTTGAACTTGAATAAATCTCATTATTAAAAAGACTTTAAGCTTTATATTATCCTTACAAAAAGACAAAAAAATATAAACAAAGTAAAAGACTCAAAAAGTAAATCTTAGATAATAAATACTAATTATTTTCATTGACTCGAACAGAACAAAGTAAATGACTCAAAAAGTAAATCTTAGATAATAAATACGCAATATATCTTTTTAATCTCTTAAACAAAAATATTAAGACTTTGGGAAAGAGATCTTGAATAATAAATACAAAATATATCTTTTTGATTCTTGGATTTGTCACTTTGATGGGTTTTATAAGATCTTATCATCAAGACCTTGAATAAAATGGAATGATATTGCTAATATGACTTAAAAGAGATTTATGGCCTTTAGAATTTATCAATATCATCTTGAATTGTTGTTGTTACAATTGAAACAATATTTTCACATTATTTGCTTTAATTAAAGGTAGTTTATTGGCAGTAGCTAAACTATACGTTGGCTGATGTTCCATTTGGCTTATCAGGCTCTCTGCAACTAAATATAAGTAGCTAAACTATAAGTTGGCTCATATTATAGTGTTGTGGTGGAAAAACAACAATCTCATAGTTTTCTTTTTGAGGTAAGGTGAGATAAATTATCTCAATTCCTACGTTGAGATTGATTTGAAATTTTAAAAGATACAAAATATCAATTGAAATTTTTTCATGTATGCTCACATTTGCTTAAGTCATTATAAAATTTATGAAAAAAGTCCTAAAAACATCAACAATAAATTATTTTATATAACAGTTTTCATCAAAATAACTAGAAATTTTACAAAGATATTTTTTATTATTATACTATTTATAAGACTAGCTACAAAAATGATTATTCATTTCCCTATTTAAATATAGAGGGCGAGTTTCTCACTAGCATTTTTTTTCGAACTGAAATATATTTAAAATTTATAAATCATTTTTAAAATATATAAATATTTTTTTCTTTTTTTATTATATGTAAATTTTTATATATTAAATATTAAATTAAATAATTTAAAAAAATAAATATGGGTTTAAAGAAAATACTAAGTTAAATGTAGTATATTAAATTTTGTGATTTGAAACTAATTTAATCCTAATTAAAATAATAACTTTTTTTATTGAGTCCAATGCTGGTGTTCAACATAATATTTTGTAAACAATCATTGTACATTAAAGCATAATTAATCTCTTAATAAGAACAAATTATTGCAAGTTAGCATTAAAAAATAAAGATGTGTTACTCACTAACACCGAATTAAAAATTTATGTATCACTTAATACCCACTTTTTCATCTTATTAAAAAATATCCAAAACAAATATTCTACTAAAAGTACTCTGATCACCTTTATTAAAAAAAATCATGAGCAATAATTTTTTTATGATTTAAATTTTAAACGTGTGTACCTTTCAAACCTTAATGCGGCATAAATATCCACAAATATCATTGGTTTTTTATATTTTTAAACCAAACAAAACTAGATTAATAGTTTTACTTTTTTATTTTTTTGCCAAACTACTTAACACTAATTTATCATTTCTTATTAATATTGATTTCACATTTCACATTATTAACATTGATTTTTGATTTCGTATTTCACATTAATACTAATTTTTAATTTCAGATTAACATTGGTTTCATATTTTATATTACCATTGACTTCTAATTTCGCATTCACAATGGTTTTTCATTTTGCATAACGTTGGTTTCATATTTTGGGCTAAAATTCACCGTTGATCCTCCATATTTCACTAGTGTATCATACTATTTCTTGATCTTCACTTTTATCTCCCACCCATATTCCATGTTTCAAAAATTTATAAGATCAGCCACCCTCCCTACATGTGAGCCATGAAAACCTGACATGTGTCACTCCAAACTCTTAAGTTTTGTGTCACTATTGGTCTCCCAAATGTTTTCCCAATGATACCCCTCCCTTAGCCCGTCACCAATTCAGTCACCCGTCACGTATTTTTATTTTTTACCATTTACCATATACCTAGTTTTTTTAACCTTACTTAAATATAAGTAGGTTGGACCTGGGTTAAAACAATAAACCTAACTAACCCAAACCTAGCTTACCCAACCAAACCAAACCCAAACCCGACCTATTCTATTCCTCCTCCTTCTCTATTCCCTCCCTCTCTATTCGTTTTGGCTTGAGTAAACACTTGGTTTCTAATTGTAATAGTTTACAATCGACATGGAAATCATAATTAATTTCTAATTTAGTTTGATTGCCAAAGTTGTCCATATACTTTGAAGTGTTGTTAAGTTTCACCTTTGTACCTAACTTATATTAGAAGCAACATTGGATCCATATAATATGATGGTGAATACATTATATTAGGTGTGATAGGTAATTTAGAAATTTCTTACATTTAAAAAATGTACGCACTAATAGCTAGGATATAAAAACATATATGTGGAGCGAGAATATTTAAATTTTCAGTTTAAATAAGACTGCATGAAAGACAATCAACTATATTACAGGATAACATTGACATGTTACTAAAAAATTAAATATATATTAATAATGTATATCATATGATACCATACCCTTAGCTTCAATATACAAAACTACCGAGGGCTCTTTGATACGTCTGTCATTGGAACTTAAATTTAGACATTATATTGATGTTCCAAAACTCATCAGGAGAAATGCAACAAAAAACCGATTAGAAATTGGTAGGATTTCTTAAGTTTAAGTGGTCACAAGCCAACGTGAATAGAGAAATAACAAGAAGGAGAAAGAGAGGGAAGGGATAAAGAAGGAGGAGGAATAGAATGGGTCGGGTTTGGGTTTGTTTTGGTTGGGTTTGGGTTGGGTAAGTTAGGTTTGGTTTATTGTTTTAATCCGAGTTCTGCCCACTTAAATTTACGTAAGGTTAAAAAACTATATAGATGGTAAATGGTAAAAATTAATGATAAAAAGTAAAAACATGTGGCGAGTGACTGGATTTGTGACCGGGCTGAGGGAGGGGTATAATTAGGAAAATATTTGAGGGACCAATAGTAACACAAAACTTGAGAGTTTGGAGTGACACATATTAGATTTTAATACCTCACATGTGAGGGGCACTGATCTTGCAAATTTCTGAAACATGAAGGATGAGTGAGAAACAAAAGTGAAGATCATGAATTAGTATGATACACAGATCAAACATGGAGGACTAATGATGATTTTTAGCCCAAATTTTGCATTAATATTGGTTTCTCATTTTGCATTAATATTAATTTCTCATTTTGCATTAACATTTATTTCGTATTTTGCTCACTGTCTGAAGACCTGTCTGAAGACTCTGAACTCGAGTCAGAACTCTCCACAGGCTTGGACCGGTGAGATTTTTTAGAGCTGGCATGCGTCTTCTTGGTGCTCTCATGAGTTTTGGAAACCCCATGCTCTCTTGGGTTATCGGTGTGGTGAGCAGCTGATGCTTTGGATTTCTCTTTCACGCCCATCTTGGCTTTTTCAGCCCTCAGAGCTTCTATCTCAAGTTTTAACCTGTCGCGCTCTTGGACAGTATACTCATCATTCTCTTCCACCACTTCGAGCAAAGCTGGTGGAAGCTCTAGATTATCCGGATTCATTCGGACAGAATTTCTTTACTTGGTTTTGAATACTGGATTCAGGCACCGTCGCCTCCCACTGTGGTCGCCAATTTGGTGAGGATAAAAGTAGCCTGAGGGTAGGCTGGTAATTTCAAGTGGAGTTTTAAGGCGGCGTGAGGGTGTTTCAGGGTGGTGTAAAGGTGTTTCAAGATATTTCAAGGTGGAGAGAGAATTGAGCAGCTTGGCAGCAGTAAATTTTTGTTACCCATAGTTAATGCTGGTGGTTGGGTATTTATAGTATGTAGTTTGGGCCCTTATGGGCTTTTGGGTCAAGTCTAATGGACCCGGGTCATGTTTAAAGACCCATGAGTTTTAAGTAGATGAGCATGTAGCTTAGTCAGATAGTGTTTAGGTATTTTAGTACTTTAGTCATAGTTCGAACTGCTTTAGATTTGCAGTGTTCGAAGTCATCTGTCCGATTCAAAAGTCCTGTCTGAATTAAGCTCTTGGAGTCTGTCCGGTTTACGGAGAGATTTACTTTGGGATGCCCTTCCGGGGAGCACTCCGAATTCGGACTCATCAGGAGCCCCTTTTTTAGGTATTTGAACAAGTATCCTTGTCAAAGAACTGAAAAACAGTCCGATTCAGGAAGTGGTTTATCAATTCGGAGAGAGTTGAGAACAGAACCGGACAGACCAAATGTTACGAATTCCAAACGGTTCTTGTCAGAGTTAATGGGACACGTGTCACTCTCTGGTTGGTCTCTTTAGCCGTTTTTTCTCCTTGAAAGTTGCACCACTTTCTCGAACAAGCTACCTCTTTAAATGCTATTAATGACATCAGCGCTGTCTTTTAATCATTGCCCAACTTTTCGGATTCTCCTAGGAATCAACCCCTTTTTTACATTTACTATAAATTATTTTCACCTTTCACAGTCTCACTATCTCTTTCACTTTGCCATTTCACCCAAAGCTTTATCTCTCTAAAACCTAAAAATTTCCTTAGTTGTTTATGTTCACAGCAAGAACAGCACTGATCAAGGGCGGTTGGCTTAATCTCTCAGAATTGGAGAAAGCTCAAAAGGTTGAAAAAGAGAAAAGACTTGCAGCAGGGCTTCCAGCGTCGCCTGTCGAGAAACCAGCCCCTTCATTCGAAGAATCTGACCGAGGTTCATCTTCTTCTAAAGGTACAAAACCTAGAAAACTCTTTCAATCAACGCTCTCCCCCATAGTATCTGGCTCTTCAGTCCAAGAGTCGATCCCTATTGTCGAACCGGGGGTCAGTGTCACAAGTGTTAGGAAAAAATCCACTTTCATTGCTATGGGGTCCGACTCCGACCATTCTCCAGATAAACTAATCATGAAAAGACCAAGTAGATTGGTTAAAGGGCTTCCTTCTAAAAGTACACCCTCAAAATCGGGGGCGAAAAATAGTGAATCAGGGTCTGGGGCAACTATTAGGACTCTTCGGGAAAGGCCGGTTGGTCCGGAGGCTAGCAGCCCACTACCTCCCAAGGAAACCTCGACCTCAGAAACTCAGACTGAGGTGAGAACTCAAAAACATACAAAGAGCCAACAGTCCGGAGGATCAGCTGTGCCAAGCTTCATCCCTCCCCGGGCTGTTTCTGCAGAAGCTCCTCCAACAATAATGGAGGAGAGGATGGAAGACTCCACTGAGGAGGTTAGTTTTGAGTCCGAGTCTTCCGGACAAGCTGAAACTGCTATAGTTGTTGCTAAGAAGGGCAAAGAGGATTTGTATCTGAGGCGCCCGGACCTGCCGGAGAGCCTCGAAGGGAGAGTAGGGCCCTGCTTTCACAAGGTAGAGTTCAAATATCTTTTATCTCTGTTAAAGACCAAGTATGCGTTCATTCATACTAGAGATCTGGGACGATTGCGTACTAAGTGGGGGATCCCTGAGAATGTAAAGATTCGAATTCCCATCGATCCAGAGACCCCGATGGACTGCAAAAGAAATGAGATAGTCTTCTTTACGGAGCTATTCAACTAGGGACTTAGGTTCCCACTGGACCCAGAGATAGTGCGCTATTTTCATTTGGTCAAGCTATGTCCAACACAGCTAAGCCCCAACGGTTGGTACACCTTGATGTCATGTATCATGGCGTCTAGGCTATCCGGAATTCCTCTTCCTATGGAAGAGTTTGCAGCTGTGGCTAACTTGTGCAAACACCATCAGTTCCCCTTTTACCATTTCAACATGGGGAATGATCTTAAAGCTGTTGACGATCTCCTGGAGTCGGAGAGCAAGTAGAGGAGCCAGTTCCTGTTCGTCAGTGGCTCATGGGAGAATGGCAAGAAAATTAAAACCGGGGAGAATCCTAGCCTACTTCGAAGTAGATGGAGGAGCGATCGTAAGCTTTTATTCTAAGTCTCTGTTCGAACCTCTCTTTCCTTTAAGTTTATACTAATCAGTTTTTCTTTTGTTTTGTCAGAGCTGCCAAAGGAGTTCGGGGACTATCTGAAGGCCGGACAGGTCACCTGTGGCAAGCTCAACGCTTGGGCCGCAGAGAACTGGGAGAACCGGTTTCATAAAGCCTTCACTCCTGGAAACCTAGCGAGATCTCACCTGTGGAACACCACAGGTCGAAGAGAATTAACCTGGGAGGAGTTCTCCACCCCACCTGATGAAGATGTTGTGCTGAGAAGGTCTCACGAACTGGATGGGACCCTCTTCCTTCCTGCCCGGGCCAAAGCCCCAAGTAAAATGAAGGGCAAGAAGAAGAAAGGCAGGAAAGCGGTAGAGGATACTGAGAAAGAGGCCCCAACAGACGCGGAGGTGCCAGCCCAGGTTCAAGTTGATGCAAACCTTCTACAGGTGGTAGAACAGGAGGGCGAGAAACAAGGAGTGAATCCCCCAAAACCGTCAAGGGCTTCGAAACGGGTCCGTAAGCAAGCAAGTGACAGTGCTGGCAGGGAAGTTAAAAAGAAAAAGACTTCCCAAGGAGAAGAGCTCGCTCTCCGGGATCCGGAGCCCACTTTCCCAACTGACCCGACGTTAGCCGAAGAGATCCCAGGGAATCTTAATGAAGGGATTCCAATGTAATTCCATACTGATGAGGTCGAAAGGGGAGAGATTAACATGGATGAAGTGGACGTCACCGGTCTTGGTGAACTAGGTGATTATTTCCTTGGCCTGTCCAGAGATGAATTCGCAGGGCCATATGTCCCCCCAAGTAGTTCCAACACAGTGAACTTCAATGGTAAGACTTTTATGGTTTCCAGTGAGAGGGACATCATAGCCCATTCTCTCCTTAGCAACGTGCAGCCAGTACTTACTTTGGAAAGGCAAGTCCGAAGTCAGGCAACCACCATCAAAGACCTCAAGTCTGAGAAGGAGAAGCTGTCCGATGACCTCAGGACTGCTGCTACTAAGGTTGATATGCTTAAGGAGTCGAACGAACAGCTAAAGAAGAATCACAATGAAAGCAGCACAAAAGTTTCTTCTTTAGAAGAGACCGTAAAAGATCTCCGGGCTAAGCTGTCCGGCCTGGAGAAGGACTTGACAGCCTCAAGAGGGGAGACTGCAGCAAAGGAGAAGCTTGTCACCAATCTGACCACTGACAAACTTGCCTTAGAGAATGCAGTGAACCGGGTTGTTGAAGAGAAAGATGCTTTGATGAAGGATCAAGAGGCCATGATCAAGGCCAAAATCAATGCTTATGCCAGGGAGATGATACGGAGTGAAGAATTAATGATCGAAAAGGTGAAGTCCGATATGGTCCTCCTGTTTCACGAGAAGTTCCCGAAGAGGAGACTAGGGGACTTATGGCGCTATGTGGATGACGATGATCTCCCATATTGGACCATGGTTGATGAAGGGTACACCGATGTGTCCTCGTCTGGTGACGAAGAGAAAACCGGGGAGAGCCCAGGTGAAGAGGAGATTGACCCCAAAGGTAAGAAGATTGTCGAGGAGAGGAGCGACATCAAGGGCAAGAAAAAAGATGAGGGTGAGCCATCTTCAAAGGCTCAACCTTAATTTATAATTTGTTTTGTTTATCTTTTGTTTGAACTAAAGTCCTTGGAAGGCCAAGGCACCTTTTTTGTGATGGTGTCCGTATTATTCGGACAGATTTTTGTACTGTGCCAAAACATGTTCAAAAAGTCCTTGGAAGGCCAAGGCAACTTTAAGTTGTTGAATGAATGCTTTTATTTTACTCAACCACCTTCTTCTTTTATTATTTGTCTCACTTTAGACAGCTAGAATTTAAGTAGCTTTAAGTTATTGTATTGTGAGAGTGTTTAGTTTCTCTGGCTAGTATTTAAGTAGCCTTTAGTTCTTTCAGTCCGGGTAGTATGATAAACAACAGAATTTTGCAAAAACTTAGAAAATTACTGAAGAAAGCATCAAGTTTTATTGAAAGCTCTCTGTGGCGCCGAAGAGAGGAAGCGGTATGCCCCAAAATATTTACATGGATGTTTAAACAAGTAAATATTTACATAAGCTTTACTCCAAGTACATTCGAAGGTGCTCAATATTCCAAGGGTGAGTTAAAACCCTGCCATCTTTGTCTTCCAACCAGTATGTCCCAGGCTTGATTCTTTCAACCACAGTATACGGACCCTCCCAAGTTGGGGCCAGCTTTCCGAAGAGCTTTTCCTTGGTATGCAAGAAAACTTTTCTCAATACTTTATCTCCTGGTTGAAAATCCCTTCTTTTAACTTTAGAAGAAAATCTGCTTCTCATCAAGCCTTGATAATCTGCCATTCTAAGATGAGCTTTTACCCGCCTTTCTTCAATTAAATCAAGTTGATTTCTAATTGTTATCTCATTAGCCTGTCCGGAGAAGTTATGAACACGAAAGGAGGGGAGTGTCTTCTCTATGGGAGCTACTGCATCCATCCCATAAACCAAGGCAAAGGGGGATTCTTGTGTTGCAGCCCCAGGTGTTGTCCGGTAGGCCCACAAGACCTCTTGTAGATAACTAGGCCACTTCCCAGCAGCCCCTTCTAAGTTTTTCTTTAAGCCGGACAGTATTGTTCTATTAGCCACCTCAACTTGCCCATTGGCCTGTGGGTGGAAAGGTGAAGAAAAGTAATGCTGAATACCCCTTGAGGCACAGAAGCTCTCCATCTCTCTATTATCAAACTGTGGCCCATTGTCTGTTGTTATCTTCTGGGGGACACCAAATCTGCAACATATATTGGACAGAATGAATTTTATAACAGCTTTTGATGTCGTCCCTGCCAAGGGTGCTGCTTCTATCCACTTCGAAAAGTAGTCAATGGCTACAATTATGGTTTTACGCCCTCCGGACGCCACAGGGAGAGGCCCAACTAAGTCCAATCCCCATCGAGCAAAAGGGATGGGCTCAGAAATTGATTCCAAAGGAATAGCTGGTACATGAATTTCATTGTTGTACCTCTGACATGGGTCACACCTCCTTACCAGCTCCTTAGCATCTTTCATAATTGATGGCCAATAATATCCGGAGAGAAGCACTCTTCTTGTCAAAGCTCTAAATCCACAATGGGCTGATCCCTCACCATCATGCAATTCAGAGAGAACCATTTGTGACTCATGATCCCCTAAACAGCGTAGGAGAGGTTTGCTATAGGACTTTTTGTACAAGACTTCTCTAATCATAATGAAACCACGAGCCCTGTGTTTCAATGTTCTGGCTTGTGATTTATCCAAGGGCACAATGCCATCGGACAGATATTGCATTAGAGGAGACCTCCAGTCTTGAGGCCGGTTTACTTGTATTTCAAAGTCTTCCTCTTTTTCACCTTCATCAAGTTGAATAGAAGGGCTTTCAAGCACATGGATCCATGGGTAGGACTCCGTATATGCAATCGTTGCCAATGAGTCTGCTATTTCATTCTCTGCCCGGGGGATGTGCTCATAGACAACAGCTTTAAACTTTGACGCTTCATTTTTAAGGAGGAGCAAGTATTTAATCAATTGCTCCTTTCTGGCCTCTGACAAGCCCAGAGCATGGTGGACAAGCAATTGGGAGTCACTTAGTAGCTTGACCCTTTTTGCTCCACAGATGTACGCCAATTTTAACCCAGCTATAGCTGCTTCGTATTCGGACTCATTATTGGATGCCCTGAAAGCAAAACAAATAGCTTGGAACATGTTGTCCCCATAGGGGGAAGTGAGACATATTCCTGCCCCAGATCCCATGGTACTGGATCCTCCATCTGTTCGGACAATCCACACTTTTTTGTCTTTTGAATCAGCAAGTTGTTCTGAATCCCTATCAGAATGGAATTCGACCAGAAAATCAGCCACAGCTTGAGCTTTTACTGCTGTCCGAGGAGCAAAGTCTATGTCGAAGTCCCCCAACTCTACTGACCATTTTGTCATTCTGCTTGAAATGTCTGCTTTTTGAAGGACATTCTTTAAAGGGAAAGATGTCCGGACAACGATAGGATGAGCCTGGAAGTAGGGTCTCATTTTTCTTGCAGCTATCACTAAGGCCAAAGCTAGTTTTTCAAGTTTCAAGTAACGCCTTTCAGCATCAATCAAGCTTTTGCTGATGTAATACACTGGGTGAGGATACCCATCAACCTCCCTTACTAACACAGCACTGATGGCACAACTTGAAACAGCCAGATACACAAAAAGAGTCTCCCCATCGACTGGTTTAAACAAGGTCCTGGGAGAGGACAGATGCTTCTTGATTTCATTGAATGCCTCATCACACTGTGGTGTCCATTCAAACCCCTTAGCACCCTTCAAGGTTTGAAAGAATGGAGCACATCTGTCCGAAGACCTGGAGATGAATCTGTTCAAAGCTGCCAACCTCCCCGTTAATCGTTGTACTTCTTTAATGTTTCGAGGAGGCTCCATTTGGAACAAAGCGTTGAGTTGGTCCGGGTCGGGTTGTATTCCATGCTCACTTATGATATACCCTAAGAACTTCCCGGACTGCACTCCGAACACACACTTTTCAGGGTTTAACTTTAAATTCACTTTGGCCAAGTTGGCAAAAGTCTCTTGGAGGTCGGACAAGTGCAATTGCTCATCCACGCTTTTCACCATCATATCGTCAATGTAAACCTCCATATTTCTTCCAATTTGACCAGCAAATGCCTTATTGACCAACCTTTGATAAGTAGCCCCAGCATTTTTCAAACCAAAGGGCATCACCTTGTAACAGTGTAAACCTCTATCAGTAACAAAAGTGGTATGTTCTTGATCTTTTGGATCCACTTGGATCTGATTGTACCCGGAGAATGCATCCATGAAGGAGAGTAACTTGTTCCCTGAAGTAGAGTCTACCAACTGGTCTATCCGGGGAACCGGATACAAGTCTTTTGGACAAGCTCGATTGAGGTCTGTGAAGTCAATGCACATACGCCATTTACCATTCTTCTTTTTTACCAAGACAGGATTGGCAGTCCACAACGGGTACTGAGATTCTTTAATGTGCCCCATCTTTGTGAGTCTGTCAACCTCCTGTACAATGACATCAGCCTTTTCTTTTGAGAAAGCTCTCCTTTTTTGTACCACTGGTGCCACATCTCTTCGGACTGACAGGTGATGGGAAATCACCTCTGATGGAACTCCAGTAACATCAGCATTGCACCAAGCAAAAACATGCTGATGGTCTTTCAAGAATTTCAACATTCCTTCTTTCAACATTGGTGGCATTTTGGATCCTATCTTGACACTTTTTCCTTCTTCTAAACAGTGTGTTTCAACCTCCTCAACTGGGATCAACACTCCGGGGGTCTCTCTGGGGTCATCAATTTCACCCTCAGCCCCAGAAAGGCCCTCAAATTGCTATTGGTCATTTATACGGACTGCCCCCAGCGTTCGTGGAGCCAAGGCAGTGGCATAACATTCTCTTGCAACTTTTTGGTTGCTCCGGACAACCCCAACCTGCCCCTGAACAGCATATTTCAGACACTGATGGACTTTCGAAGCCACTGCATGCATCCTAGAGAGCCATGATCTCCCTAGAATAGCATTGTAACAGGTGGGACAATCCACCATGATGAAGAGTATTCTAACCATTTTCTTAAAAGGGCCCCTGCCCAACAACACTTCTTCTTCAAACTCCCCGATCACATCGGCTGAGCTGCCCGTGAAGCCCACGATTGATCTGTCCGACTTTTGTATCACAGCTGGATTTCTCATTTTCTTGTAAGTGTTCAGAAAAAGGATATTGGCAGAGCTTCCAGTATCCACCAAAATTCGCCTTATCTCATTGCCCCCTATAGACGCTCCTATGACAACAGCATCCTCATGAGGGCCAGCAATATCTCTCAAATCATCCTCATCAAAAACTATAAATGGGAACGAGTTTGGAGATTGATAGGATGTCATGCCTCCTTCTAACTGGGAGGCCAAATTATGAACATGTCTTTTTCTTGAAGAGGTGGTAGGAGCAGTCATAGTGTCCCCTCCGAAGATTGTCAGTGACTCGAAGAATTTAATGAGCCCGGAGACTGATCTAGAACGCTCCTCAATAGAACCCACTCTGTTTCTGGTTGGATCAGGATCCAAATACTCGGACTCCACGTCAAACCTTTCAACTATTACCATAGCCCCCTCCGGGGCAGCGTTGCTTGGACCAACCCTACGAGTGTTGTCAGGCCTGTTGCCTCCTCTTCTTTTAACGTATGCACCCAACTTTCCTCTTTCAATCAAGTTCTGTACCTCTTGTTTCAGCGCTATGCAATCATCGGTGGTATGGCCAATATCATTATGGTATTGGCAAAAGGAATTATTTCGATGTTCTCTGGGAGACTGCAAGGTTGTCGGTCTCCGGTAGTGTACTTCATCTTTTGTTTTCTCGAAAATGGTTGCCACACTTTCTTTGAGCTCTGCAAACCACTCCGGTTGGACCCACGGCCCTCTTTTGTTTCTAGACTGTTGACTTTGTGCAGGAGCAGCTGGTTGAGACTGAGCCTTTCCCCTCTCATGCCCCTGTCCGGTTTCTCTTGCTTTGTTCCCGGACTGGTTTTGATTTGGGGTTGGTGCCACCGGGGTGGATCTCACTTGTCTGTGCACCCTGGTTTTTTTTGTTTCATCAACATTTATTTGCTTGCCAACTTGGTTCAGCAATCCTCCCCAGGTCATGGCTTTCTTCCTGGTCACCGAATCGGCCAGGTTGCCTGGGTTCAAACCTTGTCTCAAGGATGCTATTGCTACCTGTTCAAAGCAATCAGCCAACCCATTCTTTGTGTTTACAAAACGACTTATGTACTCCTTTAACGACTCATTTGGCTCTTGGGCACAATGGATTATTGTGTCTCCATTGCCCTTCAGCTCCTTACTTCCCACAAACTGCCTTCGAAAGGCCACCCAAAAAGTATCAAAGTCTTTAATACAACCCTGAGGCAGGCTGTTGTACCATTTCAGAGCACTCCCCGTAAATGACTGGGAGAATGCCCTACAAAGTAGTTTATCATCATCATCAAAGTTCATCATGAAGTTCTTGAATTGCTCCAGATGATTGTCCGGATCAGTACTGCCATCATACTTCTCCATCTTGGTGCTATCAAACCTTTTGGGGAGGTTTCCGGATAGGATTTTAGAAGACAGTGGATACTGCCTCCAATTCCTTCCACGACTGAACACGGTATCCTCATTAGGAGTTGCAAAGATACCTGGCTCATCATGGAAGGCAAAAGGATCCATCAGCATCTTGTCTGTATACCTCCGGTGGTGGGATGACCCTTTTTCCTATATGCCTCTTCATTCTTCCATGGTGATCTCTTTTCCTGGAATACTTCTTAACTTGCTTTTGTTTCTTCTTGGTTCGTCCCTCATCACTGCTAGAGGACAAGGACTTTACATTTCCCTCACTGTCCGAAGAGCTGTCCGAAGACTCTGAACTCGAGTCAGAACTCTCCACAGGCTTGGACCGGTGAGATTTTTTAGAGCTGGCATGCGTCTTCTTGGTGCTCTCATGAGTTTTGGAAACCCCATGCTCTCTTGGGTTATCGGTGTGGTGAGCAGCTGATGCTTTGGATTTCTCTTTCACGCCCATCTTGGCTTTTTCAGCCCTCAGAGCTTCTATCTCAAGTTTTAACCTGTCGCGCTCTTGGACAGTATACTCATCATTCTCTTCCACCACTTCGAGCAAAGCTGGTGGAAGCTCTAGATTATCCGGATTCATTCGGACAGAATTTCTTTACTTGGTTTTGAATACTGGATTCAGGCATCGTCGCCTCCCACTGTGGTCGCCAATTTGGTGAGGATAAAAGTAGCCTGAGGGTAGGCTGGTAATTTCAAGTGGAGTTTTAAGGCGGCGTGAGGGTGTTTCAGGGTGGTGTAAAGGTGTTTCAAGATATTTCAAGGTGGAGAGAGAATTGAGCAGCTTGGCAGCAGTAAATTTTTGTTACCCATAGTTAATGCTGGTGGTTGGGTATTTATAGTATGTAGTTTGGGCCCTTATGGGCTTTTGGGTCAAGTCTAATGGACCCGGGTCATGTTTAAAGACCCATGAGTTTTAAGTAGATGAGCAGGTAGCTTAGTCAGATAGTGTTTAGGTATTTTAGTACTTTAGTCATAGTTCGAACTGCTTTAGATTTGCAGTGTTCGAAGTCATCTGTCCGATTCAAAAGTCCTGTCCGAATTAAGCTCTTGGAGTCTGTCCGGTTTACGGAGAGATTTACTTTGGGATGCCCTTCCGGGGAGCACTCCGAATTCGAACTCATCAAGTGCGTGAAATTGTTAATACACATTTTATTTGGTCGATTCGAGCTAATGGAATTGATGTTGGGTGTATAAAGGTCACTTTTTTTTATTTGAAATATAAACAGAGAGAAAAAAAAGAATAATGTTTATATTTGAAGGAGAAAATATACTTTGTAAAGTAAAATTAATCTTATATATTCTCAAATAGTCATTCCACGTAATGGGACAATTATTAATAAAAGTAATGAGTAATTTTTTCTTATGAAAGATTAAAAACAAAAAAAGTTGATTGGTTAATTATAATGAATGTGTTTTTCTTTTAGGAAGAAAACAAGAAGCAAAAACAATTGATTGATTTAATAAAATAATATTTAATATTGTATTTATGGTGGAGAACGACAATTAATATGAATTTTAACAGGTTTTTAAGAAGACAATTAAAGAAGTTAGATATTAGGTGGTAGTTGACATTAGGTGGTAGTTGAAAAAATTATTCTGATGTGAAAAATACAATGAGAGGTTTTTAGAAAGAGAAATTCTATATTCTCTCTGGAAACTCTAAAGTTTCATCCAATCTTCATGAGTAGCTTTTTCGGCTAAAACCTTTCTCTTGTGAGAGAAACTGTTCTTGTTCGTTGTAGTATTTTTTTTTTAATAAAACCTAATTGTTTCTCCTTTAAAAAGTTTTTTTTGTTATAGATAAAATCTTTTGTTTCTCTCAGATTGTTTCACGCTATACTATTTTCATTATTTTCTCTTCATTTTTCGTTTATGCATGTCATTCTGGGAAACTCCTTCGTCGCATGCAACTTTTATATGTTAAGTGTCGCACTCCATGAATGAGATCATGAACAATTAATCTTCGATATTGGCTTGGATTTGACTTAGTGTCTCTAGATAATCTTTTATTCATGTTGTTTATTATGGTTAAGGTGGTGTCGTGCCACATTTAGGGTTACTCGACTGTTCGTTGTCGTCTGTATATTCGTCCATGACCTTACTCTCTTGTCCTTTTTTTTCTCTTTTTTAGACTCCTTTTAGAAAAAAAACTTGTGTTCTCATGCATGTTCTGCATAACGGCACAGTTCTAGCTGTTTTTTGCATGTTTCAGACTTGAACCTTTATTTTTTCGAATTGATCTCGCTGGTCATCTTCCCGGTTTTCGTTGGATGAAGGTGTTTTCTTCCTTTTTCTTTTAGTTAGATTCCACTAGTGGTCTTTTAGGTCTGACATCCAGTTCTGATGCTTTTTGGTGATTTTAAATTTGGTATTTATCTTCGTGGTCCCTCTTACTTACTAATTAAGAGGGTTGGACTTGTGGGTATGAGTCAATGGCCCTTATTTCTTTTTCTCCAAACTTGTATTAGTATCTCTTGTTTCCACGTACTTATCAAGTTTTTTTAATCGGACTTTTGTATTTCTAATGAAAAACGTCTTGCGCTCTCTACAACAGTCAACCACTGCGGATATTAACACTTTTATTTCCCAATCTGGGAGGACCACTGTCCCATTATTGATTTATCACATATTGAAAACTACACTGTCCTTAATTAGTAAATCATGTGTCGCATGTTTGTTATGATGCTACTAATTCTCATGGTAGTGGGACGAGTCTGACGAGAGCAAAACTTTGTTTTTCTCCCCAAAAACAAAGTTCTTGAATATACGATGCTCTGACCTTAAGAAATCACCCATGCTACTCTCTTCTCCCCTCCGCATTGCCTTATCCTTTCTTTAGATCCTTTCTCAGCTTATCTATTTTTCATCTCACCCTGATTTTCTCTGAAAATCTTGATGGAAGACTTTCCGGCTTAAACTGATTCAAATCAGTACCAGGATGAAAAAAATCACCGAATCTCTAATAATAAGAAAGGAAATCTTATGCTGAAATAGTACAAAATCGAAACGAAGAAATAAAATACCTACCTATGGAATGTTATCACAAAACAGACCACATTTCAATTCAATTTCCATAATACGTCAAAGAAAATCTTGAAAACAAAAAAAGGTATACTCTGTTTGGGAAGTTTAGTTAAGGAATCTCCAAATGACATATAATTGAAGACTTCTTGCAAAACATGAAGCTAAAAATGCAGTGTAATATAAGTGTATGGGACTCACGTCATATGCTTCTCAAAATTAACTGTAAGGAAGACTTATGCAGAGTGTGGAGGAAGAGTGTCTGGCAACTTGAAACCTCAATCACGCGCTTTCTCAAATAGACACCTCAATTTAATACCAAACGAGAGTGTCTAGTGTGTCATGTATGGATCAGACTTGAAAATCTCCCGGAATTCTTATATAATGAAAGAATGATATTCTCAGTTGCGAAAACTATTGGCAATCTTTTACAAATAAAGATCCCGGAAAAACATCAAGCCTACCACAATTCTTATTTAATATTAGTTGAAATTGACTTGACAAGTAAGATCCAAAGATATATTTGGATTGGCTTTGGGGAGAACCAAGGATGTTGGATCACTGCTAGCTATAAAGATCTCCCCAAATATTGTGTTCACTGCAATCATATAGGACATGATTACCTATCCTGCAACAAATCTCAAGAAAGGTAAAAAGTTCATGAGAATACTGATAAAGCCAACCTGCCAAAAGGTAAAAAAACAACAAAAATGACGTTGACGTTGATATAGCAGATGTCAATAAGAAGAACAGATCCAAAACAATGAAGATCAAATCGATCATTGTTGACAAAAATAAAGTTGTTGTTTCTCAAAATACCAAAAGCACTGCAAATAACACAGAACAGTCAAATATACAAGATGATGGCCTGATAACACCTAAAGAAAATAAGGTTATTGAAGCTATAAGTTCCTTAGAAAGTTGATATCAAAAGAAATGTAAGAATAGAAACAATGTCTCCTCTCATGAAGATGAAAGATTGGGAAGTCTTCAAGCTACTCCAACCTGCAACAAAAATGAATGTGACACATACTTTCAAATGGTTCTGAACAAAAAAATTAAGACTGCAAGAGGTACTAAAAGGGTGAACATCTTGGCCATAAAATCTATGAGATTCTCAAGGACAAACAAAGTTACAAAATCCAGATCTAGATGATTAACATCTTAAACTGGAACCTCAAAGGTATAAACAACAAGGCTACGGTCAGAAAGCTCAACTCTATAGTCTCTAAAGAAAAAATCTATACGCTTGCTATACAAGAACCTATGTCTAACTGATAATATGATCTCCATCACAAACAAACTAGGATTTGGTTCTTGTATAGGAAACTTGTCAAACAAGATTTGGTACTTTTGGAAAAACAATTTCTCTGTCAAAATAATTTTAAATCATGATCAGTACATTCATCTAAAAGTATCAGAATCTACTTTAAAATTGAACTTTCTGCTAACCATAGTATATGCAAAGTGTCAATCTTCTAACAGGAGAGACCTTTGGAAAGGCCTGAAATACATCTCGGAGAATTTTTGAAACAAGCCCTGGTCCATCATAGGACATTTGAATGCAATTATATCTCATGATCAGTAGGTTGGTTATATTACTTACTCTATTGACAGTGCTGATGAGTTTAATGACATGATAAGGGAGTGCTTTCTTGAGGATGTTGGGTATTATAGCTCTAAATTTACTTCGAATAAGAACTCTAAGTGGAAAAGACTTGATAGAGTTCTTATCAACTCTAACTAGTCTACCCTTTTTAATGAAACTAAAGTGATGCATATGGCTAGGACTTTCTCGGACTATAGCCCTTTATGCATCACCATTAAAAACAACAATAATATTGTCTATAAAAGCTTTAAGTTTCTAAATATGTGGACCAAAGAACCTGAGTTTATTTTATTTGTGGAAAACAACTGGAACAAAAGGATTAAGGGATACCCTATGTTTGTCTTCTGGAAAAAGCTTAATAGGTTAAAACATGGTCTTAAAGATTGGAACAAGTCCTACTTTAGTAATATGTTTGTGAAAGTGCAAGAAGCTGGAATAAAAACCAAGGAGATGGAAATCATGCATCAAATCCAAAACAATCTTGATTCTAAACTCCGCCTCTCTAAAGCTATTGTTGACTTGCTTTTAGCCCTTAAAATGGAAGAGAGTTACTGGTACCAAAAATGTTATACCAACTGGTTGTGTGAAGGTGATAGAAATACAAAGTTATTTTAACACTTTGTAAACAAGAGAAGAAAAAATAAAAGCATAAACAACATCAGAGATGGTGGAGAATGGCTTACAAACAAAGAGCTCATTGGGAATTCTACTATATATCTCCTTATTACTGCAACGAAGATGGGGAAAATAAAATGAATAACATTATATTTAACTGTATTCCTAAAGTTATAAGTGAGGCTGATAATAATAGCCTGATGGTTGATCCTAATGAAAATGAAATACATGATATAATAACCAATCTTAATCCTTGTAAAGCTGCAGGTATGGATGGATTCAACGGGGTTTTCTACAAAACGTGTTCGAATATTATTAAAGAGGATCTCTGCCTCGCAATGACTGCTTTCATTCAATGTCAGAAAATCCGTAAAGGTTCCCTTGCTACTGGAGTCTGTCTCATCAATGACAATGTATATGATTTCTTTAAAACTAATAGAGGGTTAAGGCAGGGGGATCCCCTCTCCCCAGACCTTTTTATTCTTGATGAAGAAGTCTTCATAAGAGGTTTACATAACTTTTTATAGAAAACATTGAGATGCAATATTATTCTAGAAGTAACATGCTTATCAAGTCTTATTTTTGTGGATGATATATTGATTTTTACCAACAGCCTGGTGAATTCAACTAAAAAACTCGGAAACTTTCTTGATAATTATCAAAATGTTTCGGGTCAATCCATTAACAAAGACAAAACAAAAGTTATATTTCCTTCTAGAATGAACAATGTTAGGCTTGCAATTATCTCTAACCTTTTAGGTTTTAGTGCTAGCTCCTTGCCAACAGAGTATTTAGGGATCACTATAAGAAACGGAAACAAAAGCAGCAACTGCATCAATCTCATCGATAAAATCAACAGAAGAATCAATGACTGGGAAGACAAAAATCTGTCCTTTGCTGGAAGACTCACTCTGATTGAATGTGCTCTAATTCTTATTTCAAATTACTCGATCCAAAGCTCAACCATTCCAAAGACTATCATCCATATAATCGAAAACATCTACAATAAGTTTGTAATATGTTTGTACTTTAGTAATATGACTGGGGTTCCTTCTCTATTGAGAAAAGAATCCACTTTAGTAATATGTTTGTGAAAGTGCAAGAAGCTGAAATAAAAACCAAGGAGATGGAAATCATGCATAAAATCCAAAACAATCTTGATTCTAAACTCAGCCTCTCTAAAGCTATTGTTGACTTGCTTTTAGCCCTTAAAATGGAAGAGAGTTACTGGTACCAAAAATGTTATACCAACTGGTTGTGTGAAGGTGATAGAAATACAAAGTTATTTTAACACTTTGTAAACAAGAGAAGAAAAAATAAAAGCATAAACAACATCAGAGATGGTGGAGAATGGCTTACAAACAAAGAGCTCATTGGGAATTCTACTATATATCTCCCTATTACTGCAACGAAGATGGGGAAAATAAAATGAATAACACTATATTTAATTGTATTCCTAAAGTTATAAGTGAGGCTGATAATATTAGCCTGATGGTTGATCCTAATGAAAATGAAATACATGATATAATAACCAATCTTAATCCTTGTAAAGCTGCAGGTATGGATGGATTCAACGGGGTTTTCTACAAAACGTGTTCGAATATTATTAAAGAGGATCTCTGCCTCGCAATGACTGCTTTCATTCAATGTCAGAAAATCCGTAAAGGTTCCCTTGCTAGTGGAGTATGTCTCATCAATGGCAATGTATATGATTTCTTTAAAACTAATAGAGGGTTAAGGCAGGGGGATCCCCTCTCCCCAGACCTTTTTATTCTTGATGAAGAAGTCTTCATAAGAGGTTTACATAACTTGTTTATAGAAAACATTGAGATGCAATATTATTCTAGAAGTAACATGCTTATCAAGTCTTATTTTTGTGGATGATATATTGATTTTTACCAACAGCCTGGTGAATTCAACTAAAAAACTCGGAAACTTTCTTGATAATTATCAAAATGTTTCGGGTCAATCCATTAACAAAGACAAAACAAAAGTTATATTTCCTTCTAGAATGAACAATGTTAGGCTTGCAACTATCTCTAACCTTTTAGGTTTTAGTGTTAGCTCCTTGCCAACAGAGTATTTAGGGACCACTATAAGAAACGGAAACAAAAGCAGCAACTGCATCAATCTCATCGATAAAATCAACAGAAGAATCAATGATTGGGAAGACAAAAATCTGTCCTTTGCTGGAAGACTCACTCTGATTGAATGTGCTCTAATTCTTATTTCAAATTACTCGATCCAAAGCTCAACCATTCCAAAGACTATCATCCATATAATCGAAAACATCTACAATAAGTTCCTATGGGGTTCCTTCTCTATTGAGAAAAGAATCCACTTTAGTAATATGTTTGTGAAAGTGCAAGAAGCTGAAATAAAAACCAAGGAGATGGAAATCATGCATCAAATCCAAAACAATCTTGATTCTAAACTCAGCCTCTCTAAAGCTATTGTTGACTTGCTTTTAGCCCTTAAAATGGAAGAGAGTTACTGGTACCAAAAATGTTATACCAACTGGTTGTGTGAAGGTGATAGAAATACAAAGTTATTTTAACACTTTGTAAACAAGAGAAGAAAAAATAAAAGCATAAACAACATCAGAGATGGTGGAGAATGGCTTACAAACAAAGAGCTCATTGGGAATTCTACTATATATCTCCTTATTACTGCAACGAAGATGGGGAAAATAAAATGAATAACACTATATTTAATTGTATTCCTAAAGTTATAAGTGAGGGTGATAATATTAGCCTGATGGTTGATCCTAATGAAAATGAAATACATGATATAATAACCCATCTTAATCCTTGTAAAGCTGCAGGTATGGATGGATTCAACGGGGTTTTCTACAAAACGTGTTCGAATATTATTAAAGAGGATCTCTGCCTCGCAATGACTGCTTTCATTCAATGTCAGAAAATCCGTAAAGGTTCCCTTGCTACTGGAGTCTGTCTCATCAATGGCAATGTATATGATTTCTTTAAAACTAATAGAGGGTTAAGGCAGGGGGATCCCCTCTCCCCAGACCTTTTTATTCTTGATGAAGAAGTTTTCATAAGAGGTTTACATAACTTGTTTATAGAAAACATTGAGATGCAATATTATTCTAGAAGTAACATGCTTATCAAGTCTTATTTTTGTGGATGATATATTGATTTTTACCAACAGCCTGGTGAATTCAACTAAAAAACTCGGAAACTTTCTTGATAATTATCAAAATGTTTCGGGTCAATCCATTAACAAAGACAAAACAAAAGTTATATTATCTTCTAGAATGAACAATGTTAGGCTTGCAACTATCTCTAACCTTTTAGGTTTTAGTGCTAGCTCCTTGCCAACAGAGTATTTAGGGATCACTATAAGAAACGGAAACAAAAGCAGCAACTGCATCAATCTCATCGATAAAATCAACAGAAGAATCAATGACTGGGAAGACAAAAATCTGTCCTTTGCTGGAAGACTCACTCTGATTGAATGTGCTCTAATTCTTATTTCAAATTACTCGATCCAAAGCTCAACCATTCCAAAGACTATCATCCATATAATCGAAAACATCTACAATAAGTTCCTATGGGGTTCCTTCTCTATTGAGAAAAGAATCCACTGGTCTACCTGGAAAGCAATCTGCAAGACTTATCAATAGGGTGGATTAAATATGTGTAGCATCAGAGATATTCAGGACTCCTACTCTTGTAAAATGTGGCTTAATTTCAGAAGTAACAAAAGTCTTTGGTCCAATATGATGCTTAAGAATTATTGCAGTAAAGTTCATCATTTACAGGCTTCCTATACTACACCTTACTCTTGCACTTGGAGAAGGATTACCAAATCAAGAATATTGTTGAACAAAACATCTTTTGGAAGTTAGGCAAAAAGAACGTTGAATTCTGGCTTGAAAACTGGTATGGGGACCCTCCTCTTATCCTTTTTAATGACAACTGTGACAATACAGGTTACAAAAAGCAATTAATAAAGGAGTACTGGAAGTATATAGACTGGGACTACAACAAACTTAAAATGTTTCTTAAGGAAGACGCAATTGAAAAAATCAAAGCTCTGGCTATCAACCCCAACCAAGAGGATACCATCATTTGGAGGCTTTCAAAATACACCAAATTCAACACCAAATACACATGGAACCATTTGAGACCAAAGCAACATCTATGGTAAAATGTGGAACTCTGTTATTCCCAAAATTCACTCTTTTCTAGCTTGAAGCTTTTAAAAAACTTCATTCATGTTGATACGATCCTACAAAAGAAACACGTTAGCACTCCATCCAAATGTCAGTTCTGTAATAACATTGAAAGCCCTACGCATCTGTTTATTAAGTGTGATCTTTCTTAGAGAATTTGGAGCCACTATGCTAACCTTTTCAACATTAATATCCTAAAATTCATGACTATAGCTCATGTGTTGAAAGTCTGGTTTTGGTCCACAAAAGCTAAAACTCACATCAGAACTATTACTCCTGTTATCATTCTTTGAACTGTCTTGAAATACAGAAACAAGGCAAAATTCAACAACAAAATCTACAACACCGAGTTGGCAATCACGTAGATAAATAACATTATTATTAGTTTGGATATCTCCAATTGCCTCAGGAAAAAACACTGGAGTAAAGATCTTCATATAGCCAGAAAGATGGGCTGCAAAAGTTCAGTAACTCACAAGATCACCTATCATCGATGGAATCCTCCTAAATTAGGTTATCTCAAACTCAACACGGATGCATCTTGTCTGAGAAATAGAGAAGTTGGAGGTGGGATTATCACCAGAAACCACCAAGGTGATATTGTTCTAGGTGCTACTAATTTGTATGGTAAACTTACGTCATTAGTGGTTGAGTCAAGGGCTCTCCTTGATAGGTTACTTCTTTGAAAAAAACAAACTAGCATAATGTCGAGATTGAGACGGATTCTCAAATTCTTACCAATATGTTTCCCGGTGGAAATTATCTTTATTACCTAAATCTAACCCTTAAATGTTGTAGAAATATTATTTGTCTAACATGAACACCACTAACATTTCAAGGTTCCAGAATATGGCAGCTCACTGGCTCGCCAAATGGAACTTGGAATGTAAGCGGAAAATTCAATTCTCTGATTGTCAAGCTCCCAATCATTTGAAGGCGATTACATTTCTTGAGAGCATTAATCCGGGTTACCTGAACATAGATAATTGACCTGGTCGATTTGATACTAATACTGGGAAACAAGCTAAGCTTGACGAAAGCCACTTTTGTTCGGTTTTTGGAGATATGGAGGATCTTGATCGTATTCAAGCTAATTGCTCTGAACTCTCATATACTGATGCAGCTCTGCGATTCAAATCAGCACTCTCCTTTCTGCTTGTGAGAATTTTTTCTCTTCCCAAACTCTATCCTACCAAATTCGAAGGATTCTCTCATTTCATAGTGAATAATAGATCAAATCGGGTCTCCTACGATAAGGAATGTTCTGTCGTGTATATTGGAGGGAAGAAAATTTGATGAAAAAATTGGCGCAATTTCAAAATTTTGAAATTATAATTGGTCAAATTACTATTGTACCTAAACTTTAGCCTTATTTCATTTAGACCCATTTCTAATAAAGTTCAGTTTAATTCAAAAAAACTCATAGTGGTGGATGTTCGTTTAGTGTTTTATACATTGAGTTAAATATCTTTTACGTTACTTTTTTGTGGGATTATGTACCGTGAAATATGTATATTTTTTTATATTTTTTTGAACCGAAAAATAACCAGACTTATTATATTTTTATTTTTATTTAATGTTTTTAATATAAAATAAATAAATTATTTAAATGTTATATAATAATAGATTAGATTTGGAATATTTAAAAAAAGTATGGTTTTGGATAGGGAAACTGCACCTAAAGTACCCACTCAACTATTCAATTGTCATCTAGTACCCAAAGTTTGATCAATTGTTACTTAATACCCAACTCAACTACCTAAGTGTCACTTACCACCTAATATTATTTTAATACCCTAACTACCCTTAACCCACTATATAAGCATAATTTTCTATTTTCTTTCAATTTTTTCTAGCTTTTTGAAGATTTGAATTTGTTAGTCGCTCTAACCACGTAACCCTACGAACCACCACGAAGCACGATTGAAAGCACAATTCCGGTGATCGGAGTGTTAGAAGGTCTGTTTATTTATGTAGGTTGTGGTGTAAAACCTATCTAACCCATGTCTTCTACTTACAGGAACTAATCGTGCTTTTTGGAATATGTTGTTTTACAAGTAATCGTGTTGCTGCTTCCAGGTAATCGAAAAATTACCTACTGATTTCGAAGTTATTTGTTGGTTTTCTCAGTTGGAATATGTTTTATTTTACTGTTTTCAGACACCATAGCCTGATTTCGAGCTTTTCTCTGTTTTTTTTGTTCCAGTGATCTGTGCTTGTTTTGTTAATATTTATCGTTATATACTCAAGTCCTTGTTTTCTGATGTTATATACTAATTTTGTAGTGCATTAGATTTTTATTTCGTACGTTAAACATGTGTAGACTACGAGTTTTAGTTGTCCAGGCGTTCCACGCAAGATGCGAATTGTTTGATGTATTCAATGAGGAAGATTCTAATTGTGTACCAATTCGCATGATTACGTGCGAATTACATGAAAGAATTTCAAAATTTGATTACAAATATGCTGCGAATTGTATGAATGTTCAAACATATATCAGGACTCTTAGTTGCTTACAAAACTCAGGATGGGTTGCGAACTGTGTAGAACTCTAAAGTATTGCATTTTCAAACAAATATCAGGACTGTTAGTTACTTTTACGTTTCGCAAGCTATGATGCGAACTATGTAGAACTCTAAAGTATTGCATTTTCAAATAAATATCATGACTTTTTAGTTACTTTTATGTTTCGCATGATATGATGCGAACTATGTGAAACTATAAAGTATTGCATTTTCAAACAAATATCAGGACTTTTTTAGTTACTTTTACGTTTCGCATGCTACTATGCGAACTATGTGAAACTATAAAGTATTGCATTTTCAAACGAATACCAGGAATTTTTTAGTTACTCTTATGATTCGCATGGGGATGCGAACTGTGTAGAACTATAAAGTATTGTATTTCAAAATAAATATCATGACCTTTTTAGTTACTTTTAACGATTCGCATGATAGGATGCGAATTGTGTAGAATTTTTTAGTATTGTATTTCAAAACAAATAGCAGGACTTTTTTTTAGTTGATTTACAAACAACTCTCAGGAGAGGATGTGAGTTGTACACAGTTCGCACCTTAAAGATATACACAAATCGCAAGATAGGATGCGATATGTTTGATGCAGTAATAAATAATTTGCACTTTATTTTTTTGATTAATAACTAATAGCTTGTTCGGTGCAAGGTAAGGTATGTCCAAATCACAAGTTTGTATTTTTAAATATGGTCACCAAACTGCAATTGTGCCTTTCACGGAGTTTGAAATCTTTCAAAGTATCCAAGCTTATGTGGAGAACACATGGGAGGAGCTTGTCACAGGTGACTACCTAATTACCTACTCCTGCGGGGACCAGAATAATTGTTTCTTTAATAACCAGAAGGAATTTGTTGGGCTGGTGTTATATCTTGATTTGGACCGTTTAAAACGGGTTAGTTTTCTCATAGAACAACACGTCTTCGATAAGGGTTCTGGTGATAAGTGTTCTTGTGAAAAAGGTTCTGGTGATAAGAGCTTTGGTGGGAAGGATTGTGGTGTAAAGCGTAAAGAGTGTAGCTTGAGTTTGGGAGAACCATCTCCTGATCAACTAGTTAGCGGGGAGAGTAGTAACGGTTTAGTTAATTCTGATCAGAGAAAAAACAACTTGCTACTGCTGGTTAGGCTGATGCTATTGCAGGAGTGGGTCAAGCTTTTGAAGAAGGTGTTGCATGTCTCAGGTTATCTTTGTGCAAGTTTGCTTTAGAGAATGGTTTTGCTTTCAAATACCTGTACAACACAACAACCAAGATCACTGCCTATTGTGAAAATAAGTTCACAAGCGGGTGCAAATGGAGGCTTTAAGCATCTATTGATTCCAGCACCCGCTTGATAACGATCAAGAAGTATGTTCCGAACCATACTTGCAGTCTCGTTTTCTCCCAGAAGCATAAGCGGCACAAGCATTTGACATCAGATTTGATTGCAGAGGAAATTCAGGATTTTCTCCGGACCTGTCATTCGTTGACAGCCAAAACCATACAATCGACTGTCAAACAAAATTACGGTCGTGACATCTCTTACCGTTTGTCATGGAATGCTTTAGAGAAGGCAAGGAGGAGAGTTTTTGGAGATTCAAGTTCTTTTAGTTTACTAAACGGATACTTCAAACGATTGAAGAGCCAGGATATTACTTCAGACTGCCAGTTGGAGTTATCAGTTGGAAACCGATTCAAGTGTTGTTTTGTAGCATTCAGTTCATCCCTTCAGGGTTTTCAATCATGTCGTCCAATGTTGTTTGTCGATGGAACCCACTTATATGGCAAGTATAAACCTTGCTTACTGTCGTAGCAAAGGACGACAACAACGGTTAGTTACATTTAACTAGTTAATCTAAATGTGTTATGATGTATTGTTTGAAATTTTGGGCAACAGTTCGCATCCTATATTTGCACACCATTGTCATGGAATCTTGATATATGAGAACGATTCGCATCTGAGGCTGCGAATTAGACAGTGTTGTTTAGGTGATTACATTTTGCAATAGAGAATGCGAATTAGGCGATGAACTTTTGGGCAACAGTTCGCATCCTATATATGCACACCATTGTTGTTGGAATCCTGATATTTCAAACAATTCACATTCGAGGCTGCGAATTAATCAGTGTTTGAAACTGTGATTAATTCGCAGTTATGCTTGTACACAGTTCGCAGTGTGCATTTTGAGAACAACTCTCAAGACAGCATGCGAATTGGTTACATTTTTTAAACGTTTGAGTACTGTTGTATTGTTCATTTGATCTGCCTTTTTCCAGGACTATTCCCTATTGCTATTGGTATAGTTAGCATTGAATATTGGGACAATTGGATGTGGTTTTTGGGGTGTTTGAAACCACATTTGTTGGATCGTCAAATCACATTTATTTCAGACCGTCATTCTGGTATCGTTAATGTTGTTTCTGTCTTGTATCCAAACTGCTATCATGCGTACTTTTGTTTCCATCTCATGCAGAATTTGAAAGCAAAACTGGAACATACTAACAGATACTATAAAAAAAGGATATTGAGTTTCTTCCATCGTCTTGCTTATGCTCCCAGTCGAGAGATTTTTAAAGATATACTAACAGTTTTTCTATGTGAAGGTGGTGATAGAATGAGTGATTTTCTTGCAAATTTATCCCCGGAAAAGTATGCGCAGGCTTACGTAAAAGGGAAATGATACGGCTCTATGGCTTCTACTGCAGCAGAATCGTTTAACAATCAGATCAAAAAATATTGCGGCCTACCGATTGTTGAGTTTATTGACTCAATTAGAGTCTTTCTTATGACTCAAGTTTCACGAAGATACGAAGAGGGTCTCAGCTGGAGTACTAATTTGGTCTCCGAGTATGAGAATAAGCTAAAGAAGAATGTTGACATGTGCCGAACTTGGGTAGTAAGTAAGTCATCATCCGCCATGTTCGAAGTCTTTTCAAATCCTGTGGTTGTTGTTAATCAGTTGGATTTCAAATATTCTTGCGGATCATGGCAACAAGAGTGTTTTTCATCTCCTCATACTTTAGCTGCAATACAGTATACTGCCCAAGATCCATTTACCGTAATAGAGCCATTCTTTACGGTTAATAATTACAGGAAAAGTTACTCTTTCAGCATACCAGCTATAACGGATTTCGGGAAAGGGTCCAGTGCTAACGATCCTTCGTTTGTTGAAGTTCTGCCTCCGAACGTTAAGAGACACTCCGGAAGGCCTAAGAAAAAGCGAATCCCACCTAGAGGAAAAATCTCAACCAAGCAGTTGAGGTGTGGCTCTTGTTCGAAATCAGGCCATAACAGGAGGACTTGTGATGTTCGAGTTTAAGCACAATGTTTTTACAGTTGTTTGTTCATGTACACATTTTTTTTGTTTTGTTTTTATTATAGTAAATGGATGCTAAGTGTTTTGAGTTGCATGAAATTCGCATCCAGTATTGCGAATTGTGTACAATATGTTGATATCATGTTGCAAACATCTATCAGGTTTCCATGCGATTTGTGTGAAATTTCACCAGGATCCGTATCGTTAGTAAAATCATATCAAACAACTATCAGTATTTATACTGCGAATTGTGTTGAGCTCTAACGTAATGCTTTTTCAAACAAATATCAGAACTATTATTTGCTTACGATTCGCATGCTATAATGCGAATTTCCTTCAACTCTAAAGTATTACATCAACAAACAAAATATCACAAACCGCATGATATGCTGCGAATTAACTTTTCAAACAAATACATGGACTTTTTAATTAACTACGGATCGCATGCTATGCTGCAAATTATGACCAGAACAAATATCAGGACTTCTGGTTCCTTGTGTATCGCATGATATGATGTTAATTGAGAACAACCAGAAGTCCTGATATTTTCTTACACATCGCATGCTAAGCTGCGAAGCGTGCGTACATAAAAATATCAGGACTTTCAGTGGTTGCAAATCGCATGGTATGCTGCGAATTGCATGGAAATCAGTAATATTGATAAACAAATAATATATCAGGTTACGATGCGTATTGTTTGTAAGTGGTAATTGGATGCGAATCGTATATATGATTAAAAGTCTGTAAAAAAATTGGATTCCAAAAAAGAGGATTACAGTATCCATGCACTAACAAATGTTCACCCAAATCACTACAACCTATTAGTGTTTGTTAGTTACATTCCAAAAAAGCCAACAACAAAAGCCAACTCTATCACTCATCAGTAGAGGATTCTTCACTATCTTTCTCCTCTGCGTGCTGATCATCAACCTTTTTCATTTTCCTCTTCCTCGTCGTTCTCTACGTCCATCATGCATAAAAAATTTGTCCCTAATGGACCGGCTTCGTCGTCCCTCTTCCTTTTGTTGTTTGGAACCTCTGTCGTCTGAGGTGGAACCTCTGCTGGCTGAGGTACATCAGCAACCATTGGAACCTCTTCTGGCTGAGGTTCAGCAGCAACCATTGGAACAGCTTCCACTGGTTGATAATCAGCAGAGAAGTAGTCATCTATGTTTAAATCAAAGACAGAGACTGGGCTGTTTGGTGATGCTGCTGGCGTTATCAAGTCATCGCTCCAGTTTGTGGTTAAGGATGACCAGGAGTCACCCAGAGAACCAAGTGAACCAGAGTATGAGTATGTGGTGGTGGTTGTGGTGGTGGTGGTGGTGGAAAATGACATGACTGTTGGAATTTGAAGAGAACTAGAGGTGTTTTTAAAAATATAGAGTTTGTTTTAAAATTAGCCTCTAGTTACTAGTGTTATTTATAGGGAAAGGAGGGAGTCTGAGCTTATGAGGTGGTGTGGCTATATTAATCATTACATAGCCTCCATGTCTAATCAGCAATTAATGGGCTCTGGACCTCTGGTGATTAGATTTTTTTGCGTGCTCAATGCAGTTAACGTTTACCAAGGCATACGCCATAGCCTGTTCGTATTCTTGAACGATGGATTTTGAATTATTTATTTTATACCAGGAGTTGCTGCGAACTGTTTGTTAATGTGATATACCAGGATTTCCTGCGAACTGTTTAGTGATAATTAAGTATCTATCAGGTTAGGATGCGGATTGTTTGGTGAGGATCCGTTTTTTAAAGTATACAAGAGATTGGTGGGAATATTTTGAATACTAACTAACCCTTATATATCAGGTTATCATGTGAACAGTTTGATAAGAAATATGTCCTACATATATCTGGGAATTGAACATTTCTGAAATTTAAAAAAGTCTAAGTACAGCAAAAAATACTGTGAATGTATATACACCAAAAAATTACAACCAATGTATGTACACCAAAAAACCATAATATTTTACTTCGAATCACCCGTACTTCACGGTGTCTCTGTCGTTTAAGAAGAAATCAAACATTTCTACTTTGAAGGCAGTGACCATATCTTCATCGTATTTTGTCTGCACATATCCACGGTTATCAAACATTTCCACGTTTTTGTTGTGGAATTTTTCTTTCATTTTCACCTTCCACCATGTCTTTGAAGTAGGTAGGAATTTTTTGTCCACCAAATATTTGATCTCGTTATAATAATTAGTGTTACTAATCAGCACAAAAACTTAAACAGTTGTTGTCATACAATTCGCATCGTAGGCTGCGAACTGTGTGACAACCAATCCAACATGTGCGCGTCAAGCGATTCGCAGCCTAGGTTGCGAATTGTTTGGTATCCAATCCATTTTGTCTGCAAGCATTTTGTAGCCTATATTGCGAAATGTGCATCATCCAAAACAATTCGCATCCTAGGCTGCGAATTCTGTTATAGATACGTTGCGCATTGCAACTGATTTGCTCACATTTTGCAGCATATCTTGATCACAGTTTGCAGGATATCTTGATCATGCATAATTTAAAATGTGTTTAAACGTAATTGAATAGTTGGGAATATTACCAACTTGATAGGTGTCCTTGTGGTGTTGTCTATTGCTTTGAGTTTAGACAGCAGTGGTTTGTAGTTTGTTACCGACCTACCATCGACATCAATGACGAGCAAAGTCCAATGGTTTATCTGGTCCTTTGTCTTAGTGCATAATGGAATGATGATGATGATGATGGGGTCTTTAGGCGCTTTGCTAAAAGCTGCGTTGACTAGATTTGATACATCCCACCTTATGTCTAGATTATGTTGCATTCAAGCGACAGTACATTATGACGAGAACATTTTCTGAAACTTTGAAATTTAAATTAGCTAAACTTACCGTAGCCATGCCCAAAATCATTACGCTGTAATATAATACTCCTTCAACTTTTTGGCATGGAACTTTGAAGTCTGCTTCTTCAAGCATCTTTCGAATCCAAGCGTCGACAACCTAAGAAAGGAGTTGTTTATTTATGTTAAATATACAAGACATGTTTGAAACATTAAAAAGAGATTTGGTTGACAATTGGATACCTTTACGTCCAGCTCCAGTTCTAAAGGTAGCGCCATCGCATCACTCGCTTGCACTATAATTCTGTATGTAAATTTGGACTCTGGTAACTGCCACACTACTGGATCAGGGGTGTCACTCTCGTAGGCTTTAACTAACTGTATTTTGTGGTATTCTCCGACATCGATACGGTTAGTTACTTTTGTTTCCTTTAGCCAGCCACTGTATTTTACTTTTGGCGGTTCCCGTTCTGTTATAATTATCTCTTCCTCTTCCTCTTCCTCTTCCTCTTCCTCTGCCACTGGAGGCTGTGTTGGTGTTAATAGATTAAAAGTAGGCTCCTCTATCTCTTTACTTGGCTCGAGCTTAGTAAATAACAAAAATCAAAAGAGTGTGTCAGTCATTATAATGTTAACGACCCCAAACAGTTCGCATGCTAACATGCGGATTGTTTGGTTCTGGCTGAATACATTTTAGGGTATCTATCAGGATAGCATGCGAACTGATCGAGGTTCCACTGAAACGTTCGCATGCTATCCTGATATTCGTTTGTAAAATTTAAAATAGATCCACACAATTCTCATAGTATGATGCAAAATCATTATAAATAGCCATTACCACACGGTCAGCGACAACCAATGCCATTGACTTGTTCAGCATAGGATCTGGATCGTGTCGGCAGAAATCATTAAAGTCATCATCCGACATGTTTTCCAAAGACCGTTATATTACACAATCGATATATACATTATCAATTTCATTTTGAAAATGTCTGTGAAACTTGAGTATAAATACCATCAACAAAAGCATCGGGTAAACCTATTGTGTTATCGTTTGACTCTGGAGCTTGCAGTTGATTTGTTACTGGTGCTACAATTTCACGTTGGCTTAGAAATTCTAACTTTGTGCACACCACCATTGGTCTTTGAGGTGCATCTCCATATGTGGTGTTGTCTTCTAAGGATGGTCCTTCCTGGATGAGTAGTTCTATCTTCTCACAGGGATGGACATGTTCTGACTCTTGCGGCGTTATCTCTTGTGTTAGCCTTTCTCTCTTTGCCAAGGTTATTTGTTACTGCTGATGCTGTTCTTATTGTTCTTGTTGTTCTTGTTGCTGTTGTTGTTGAACTTGTTGCTGTTGTTGTTGGTGGTGGTGGTGGTGGTGTTGTTGTTGTTGTTGTTGGTGGTGTTGAACTTGTTATTGTTGCTGTTCTTGTTGGTGGTGTTGTTGTTGTTGTTGGTGTTGAACTTGTTGTTGTTGCTGCTGTTGGTGCTGTTGTCTGTCGGTCTCCTGTTTCATACAAATTCCAAAATAAAAAAGGTGGAAGGGTTAAGCATACTATAATCATAGTTGCGAACGATTCGCATGCTGACTTGATATTTGTTTGGTCCATCTCAAACAATTCGCATGTTGAGCTGCGAATTGTAAAATAACCAACTAACTAGAGTAAACCACAATTCGCAATATACGATGCGAATTGTTCGGCCAGGACTACACAACAGTCCTAATATTTGTTTGATATCATCATATCATGTGATGCATTGTTTGAATATGTATTCAAATAGAAAACCCCGCTGACTGTTTTAAATAGATACACTGACTTCGTTTGAATATTTATACAACAGTAAATATCATTATAGAAACAATTTCATCACAACAAATAAATAAGATATTTGAATCTTAGTGAACTTTTGATCCACTTACATCTTCTAGGATGTCTGGATCTGCCACTTCTTTCTCACGATCTTCTATCTCATTTGCCCTGTGAAGTACGAGCTGTTGGTCATTCGGAAGAGACTCGTGTCTTTCTTTCTCCGTCTGTGTCTCCCTGGTGTACATCTCTGTGGACAACAACAACTCTTCTTGCATCCTTCCAGATAGTACCGGTATGGGTGAATGGTTCCCATCATCATGCCTCTCTTCTTGCAGTACTCCATCAGCATCGTGCTGATCAGCATCAGGCACAGATGCCTACAATTCAGTGGACGCTACTCTATCTGGAAATGCTGGTACCTTCTCAACTAATGGGCTTCCAATCTGGCAAATTGGCTGAGAGATAGTATTATGGAGTTGTTGTGCTTCAAGATCCGCTATCTTCCGTTTCAATTCTTTCAGCTGAAAAAATGATAGCATAAGTTTTATAAACATATTAAGTGTTGATTATAGCGATTATTTAAGGCTCAATTTCATACTTAATTCGTTGACCTGTTTTTCTATGTTTCTCTCGTACTTATTCTTGTCGGCATATATCTTCAAACACTTTGATTCAGCAACAGTTGCAGACTTATTTGGAGTAGGGACTCTGCGTTTGAGGACAAAATTATCGATTGTTTCACTCATACTGGTTGTGCCCTCGTCATCGGGTTCCTGCCTGGATGTGCCGATCGGTGGTGGTGGAACCGCTTGCTCGGGGAGTCTTGGTGGTGGAATCGTTAGCTTGGGGAGTCTTGGTTATTGGGGTCTGGGTGATATCACCTGATTCGTTTCTTTCTGTTTCTGTGATGCTCGTCTCCTTGGTTTTGGGGCTGTGCTTTTCTTCCTCTTCCTTGGTATTTCTTCCGGTGAAATAGATTCCTCATCTGCATCTCTACTATCTACTAGTTCTTCAAAAGCTTCGCTTTCAGCCTCAGTAAGACGTAGTGGACCTTCGAAAACCTACCAACAGAGGCACATGTAAGTAAATAGATGCAAGCGGGTTCTTTTGAAAGTATGAGGGTGTAGACAGACAAATTGTTTTTTACAAACAGTTCGCATTATATGATGCGAATTGTGTGAAATTCTATCCATGTTAGAGTTGCAAACAACTCGCATGTTAGAATGCAAATTGTGTGTAAAAAATATGATGCGAATTGTGTGGAAAAAATAAGCTGCGAACTCAGAACGCATCCCAGGCTGCGAAATGATTGATACATTGTTCGAATATAACACCAATAAAAACGCATGATATGCTGCGAACTGTTTGCAACCCCAATTCAATACCTATATAAAGCTCATACCTGATCATCTTTCAGGTTGGGTATTTTAATAAGCATCACCACGGTTTTTGTTTGGCACTCTAATCCCAACCATTTGAAAAACCTTGGTATCGAGGTCGGCTTCGCTACCTCGAGGCCGACTGTTGTGTGCTCCATGAAGAAGGGCTGCATGGGGACAAGTTTTATCATCAAGATGCTCTGTACATAAATAATTTTTATACTGAATAGATCAATCTTACAATTAGAAGGGCGATGCAGCTGAAGACTCTTTCGGGTTTTTCGATTGCTAAACAACTCCTGATAGACTGTCGAAGCTTGTACAGTATTGATCCGGACCAGTCGTAATTGTTTATTTTGTTGAGGTCTTCAACAAAATAAAGCGTGCTCCAACCCAGGATATCTCCAGATACGGAGTAGAATATGGTGGAGCACAAAAATAGTATCAGCAGCCTCGCAATGTCTTCCAACTCATGCTCCCCCCCCCCCCTTCGCTTATGGATTTTTCCATACCTGCCTCTAAAACCAACGACAACATGCTATGTTAGTAAAGTACATCATCCTGCTTTATAAGATGAAATCGATTTTACAGGTACCTTTATAATGGCATTCGTTATTGTTTTAGTATTTGAATGTCCTACTTTCTTTGCGGTTTTACCCATGAAGTATTTCTTTATCATCCTCGATTCGTCCTCCTCGTCGGGCGCGTATTTTTTATGAAATGTTACGATTTTCGTTAACCGCATTTTCTCTGTGCCATGCTTCATCCCGAATATGACCTTCACATCGTCTTCAGTTAGCTTTACAAACTTTGAGCCAATATGGAAGGTGTCTTTATCAACAGAGAACCTCTCGACGAGATATTGAATGATCGAGTAGAATTTCCTCTTTGGCAACTCTGCCTCATTACGGATGTCGAAAGACGTTTTCAAAAGCATGTAGAAAGATGTGTTTCTTGCAGCTTCAATGTAGGCACGGGTAATACAGTTCTCTTTAAGAAGCTTCAGAAGGCTCACCAACCCTGATCTGTAATAGCTTGGTTTTGTTGTCATACTTCCTGCACAAACACAAAACAGTTGGAGTGTCACACACCTCGCATCACAAGCTGCGAACTTCCTATCTATCAGTTAAAGTGTCACACGATCCGCATGACAAGCTGCGAATTGCCTATATATCAGTAGAGTATTTACAAGTGATTCGCAGGCTGTCCTACGAATTGTTTGTAAATACAAGCTGCGAAATGCATGGCATACACATTCAATCAAGCTGCGAATTGCTATGAAATATAAACAGATATGAAGCTGCGAATTGTTTGCATCCTGGGTGATGAAGATGCGAACTGTAGTACAGCGCACACATACAGGCTGCGAACTATTCTATTTTTTACATGCACGTTGCAGAGATCTGGAAAATATCGAAACAACACCAAAATCAACAATCAACTACATAATGCGCATCTAACATACATCACAGTTCTCAGGAAAGTATTAACATTACATGCAACCAAACTTCTACCCTGCGTTCGACAATAAACCCAGAAACTGACCAACTATCGTCACTAAATACTTCATTCCGGTATAAAAAGCAACGCCGATCGTGAAATAACAGAAAATAGTGGTTCGAAGTCATCAAAAACGCAAAAAAGAAGTACACTTTCCACGATAATGCTTACCTGGTTACTTCTAAACACTGTACTATTCACCGGTCGGAGACGACTTGACGGTAACTTTGTCGAACAGAAGGTGGTTACTCGTTGGACGGAGTAAAAGACGGTGACCGGTGCGATTCCGTTGAAGGTGCGAACGACGACTGATTTCGAACGGTGAGAAGCCGAGACAATATCACGAAGTCGAACGGTTTGTGGTGGTTTCTAAAATTAGACGTGTTTGGGTTTGTTTAGGGTGATGGGAAGGGGGAAATGTGGGTTTGAAGTGAAAAATGGGTATATATAATCGAGGAGTAATTTTGTCCAATATTTACTCGAGGTACTAAGTAACACTATCCAAAATTTGGATAATACCCGGTAATTAGATACTTGAATGGGTATTTACTAGTACTTTTCTCTTTTGGATATCTATTAATATTTCAACCGAAAAAATAATCCTATTAGAAAGTATTCGTAGATATTTAATTTAGCAATTTTTAAACGTGTTTTTGAAAGTTGGAGTTCAAATAGTTTGTGGCTTTTGGGGAGCATCCTTTAGCTGGTTGGAGCCTAATCAGATCACCACCATATCGCAGTCCGTTCCCTGTGTGAAGCTGGCCTGGTCGATCAGGCCATGGATTTGGTTAAGGAGTTCTCAGCTAAGCTCGCCTCCTGATACTTACACCTACAATTTTCTAATCAAGTGTTTGCGTAAATGCAGAATGTTAAGTACGGTTTACGAGTTCATAGACGAAATGCGTACTGCTTTTGATGTGAAACCTGATATAGTTACTTATACCATTTTGATTGATAATGTTTGTAACACAAAGAATCTACGTGAGGCAACGAAGCTTGTCATTGCGCTGCGTGATTCAGGGTTTAAACCACATTGTTTCGTTTATAACACAATTATGAAGGGTTACTGTATGTTAAGTAGAGGTGGTGAAGCCATAGGGATTTATAACAAAATGAACGAAGGAGTTGAATCTGACCTTATTACTTATAAGTTATAACACTTTGATTTTGGGTTTATCAAAATCAGGTAGAATCAAGGAAGCTAGGAAGTATTTAGATATTATGGTTGAATGTGGTCGGTTCCTGATGCAGTCACTTACACAACTTTAATGAATGGAATGTGCATGGAAGGAAATTCATTAGCAGCCTTAAGTTTGTTCGCGGAAATGGAAGCAAAAGGGTGCGATCCTATTCATGCACTTATAATTTATTGCTTCATGGGTTGTGCAAGCCAAGATTGTTAGATAAAGGAACTGATTTTTATGGGTTGATGAAATCTGGTGGCATGAAGCTTGAGACGGCTACATTTGTGAGAGCTTTCTGTAGGGAAAGTAGAGTTGTAAAGGCTGATGAAGTGTTTGATTATGCTGTCGAGAGTCAGAATTTAACAGATGTTGCTGCTTATGCTACATTGGAGGGTACACTCAAATGGTTGAAGAAAGCTAACAAGGCCTCACTGCCGAACCAGGTATGTTCTTTCTCATAGAAAGTATGTGCTTTTGAAAATTTGCTCACATGAAATAAAGTGATGGAGTTAAAGCAATAATTGCGACTATAAATTGGTAACAATTGCATACAGGAGGACTACACAATCATGCATAATGTACATTATTGTTAGGCATCAAAACAAAATTATTTCCGACTGGCCTTCAAAGGCAGACTTGTAACTGGAATTAAGCTGTAGACATGTTGGGAGGTGGATAAAAAATGCTGTAATGGCCTGGGTATGATGCTAGTGGACCATGACTGCGATTTTCTAAGTTAAATACACCAGCGTCATGGCTAAAAAAGCTTTTAAGTGCATCAGCTTTGCTATTGTATCTCCAAAATACACCTTCTTTGTAGAACAAACAGCTCTCTTTGATTCCTGAAAATTCTCGAGCAGATATAGAGAAAGAGCAATCATCACTCACAAACAGAGCTACATTCTCTAACTTTTTCAATTCATCCCATCTTTTTAACTTCGCATTTAGCTTGTAGACCTTAAATTGCACTGTAATTGTGCAAAATTCAGGGTCACAATAATCTGTTATATACCTATCGACTAACAACAAATCCCCGGATGACTCCACCAAGTACTTTTTGTCACCACATTTTCCTGTGAAAGGCGATGTAAGTTCCAATTTTCTGAACAAAGAATCAAAAGCTAAAGCTTTTCCTTCACAATCGACTGCATAAAACTTATCCTTGTAGTATATAACATCCTCATACCGTATTCCCATGCCATCCATAGAAGTCCATATCTCATCTCCTGCTTTCAAGAAACTTAATGTTCCTGCAGTGTGTATTGCCATGATTGCACAATCATCAGCAGGAGTTGACGATACAGCCACCTTGTCAGCGTTGAGTGAGTAATAGTCTCCACAGAAGGAAACTTGCGATTCTGTGTTTATGTATTGAATTTGATACGATTTACTAATGACCGATACACGGAAATTCATTAAATTCAGTATCTTGGGGAAGAAGTTTTCTGGTAAATGGTTGAATGAGCAGTTGCACAGGGGATTCAAGATACGCATCATACCTGGTTCTGCTTCTTGAACCTTAACGAGCCAGCTTATTGTTGTGTTGACTTCTTCGAATCGATAAACTGTGGTTTCAGTGAGATTGAAAAACCCAGGAATCTCTTTATTGTTGTTGATGTCTTGTGGAGAGAGCCAGACAGGAAGGCGAAGAGGAAACATTAGAGAAGATTTGTTGTGGTTAGGAGGAACTGAAGATCGCCATGACGTACAAACTGAACGGAGTCGAAGAAGGTCAATGTCGGTGTCAAGAAGATCAGAGATTGATAGCAAGAGGTCCTTTTGAAGGCTGGACCACTTACTTCTACTCATGCTCAAAGATGAAAAGAACAAGAGAAAGAGATATGGTTAAAGTTCAATTGTGTTTCTAGTTGAGTTTGTGCGTTGAATATATGCTGCTTATGGATGGTAGTGTAGCGTTGTGTATACGCCCAAATTATTGGTACTTTATCTACTGTAAATTAATATAAAATTGAGCAAACAAATATTATTTGAGGCAACAGAGATATAACGTGAAGTCATTACCTTGGATGGAAAGTCTAATGCCATGTCTCCAGTTTTGTTATAAAATAATTGAACCTGTAATAGACAAGATAGTCGTATCCATTTTTGAAAGACTGATTTTTTAAAAGATCTTATAATTTTTTTTACAAACTAAGCATTTTTTTTTTTAAAGACAGCTGATTTTTGAATTTGTCTAATATATTGATTTTTGAATTTTAGCAAAATGCCCCGAGAGCGTCTAATAACACTTTTAGAAAATATAAAAAGTTTAAGACTTTGGAATTATAACTTAGGTCATATATATGTGAAAAAATAACCAAGCATCGTATTTTCTGGTAAAACTGGCTTCTACCATAACATCGCAAAAGAATGGTAACACACTATCTAAACAATTTAGTTCTCTCATCTGTAAATCCTATACAAAAACAACATTGTATACCATTTTTTTCAACCAAAGAGTAACAAACAACACTACGCAGATATCGGATGATGTTTAAAGGACAACAAAACTGATTGATACAGCACCGATAACCGATTGTTATAAACTCAACCTTGCGATTTCCGAGTCTTGAGAGCTTCAAAGCGAGCAGCAAGCTTCTCGTAATCTGGCAATTTAGGATGGGTACAGTGATTTGAATCCTCTTGTTGGAAGGAAGGTACTGATGGTGGCGGTCGGTCAGGTGGCGGAAGAAATGTATAACCACGACGACCTTGAGGAGGTGCTACTTCCACCTCCATTTCTTCCTCAGAATCGGACTCGTCAAACTTTACATCAGAATGTATTGAAGGGCAATTGTTGTAGCTATGTCTTCTCAACACTTTTCTATTTTCCATAAAGGTGCTATCTTTTGTGGATTCTTCATCATCGTTGGATTCGTCGAACCTCGCATTTGAATTTATAGAAGGTCCATTGTAGCTGTATCTTCTACTGACTTTTTTAGCTTCCTCATGATAATTTGCATATCTGTGATCGTTTAAGTACGATCTGTTGGAATAAATATACTCAGGAGGATCCATTGGTTTTTCAGTAAAGTGCTTGTCGTTGTTGGCCAGAAAGGCAGCAGCCTGTGCAGCAGCAATGGCTTTCTTGGCCAGCTCTGTGGCTGCTTCAGCGGCAGAAGTTGTGTCTTCATAGTGTGTAACCATGCCTTCGACATTGTTTTGTGACCTGAGAAAATTGAAGTACCAATATATGAATAAATTCCAGTTCAAAATTTGTCTAACAGTTACACCAGATAGAAAAGCATGCATATCTTCTCTCTATCTGAATCTGTATACAACTCAGCGTTGTTCTATATGAAAGTTGGACTTTGGCATTCGATTTTAAATTCGTTCTTATATTCTAAAATCATCACCAGATCTGAATTCAGATTGGATATTATAGCATTAGAAAGATCTTTTTCTTTCTTGTTTAACATTATTTAGGAAAGCCAAGTTCATAATAGCGTACCTTTTGGAGTTGCCATCATTAGCCAAGAGAATTAAGAGAAACAAGAATCGTTTTACAATTACTTCTACATTTCACGTAACAAGTTACAGTCGTCAAATTCAGCACAATTCAAATTCCAGATTGAACATTCTCAAATATATGAAACGGTGCCTTTATAGAATTATACGCACGTGAATACCTGGCTACTGGTACTTTTGTATAGGAAATCTCGACGTTTATAGAATTAACTGAGAGAATTAAAAGATACAAGAATACAATTCACGTAAAACAAGTTATAGTCGTCAAATTCAGCTCAATTCGAATTCCACAGGGAACATTCTAAATACATGTTCTGATAGCTAGCTTGTATTTTGGAATTGGAAATCTTAATGTTTATAGAATTAGTATATGAAATCTCGACGTTTAGAGAATTAGCCGAGAGAATTGAAAGAAACAAGATTACATTTAACATAATAAAAGCTATAGTGGTCCACAATTCAGCTAAAATCAAATTCCACAATGGATATTCTAAAATACATTTACTGCCTTTATAGAACTATAAAGGCACTTATGTATAAGCACGCTAATACACGGATGGTACTTTTGTATTTGAAATCTCAATGTTTATAAAATTATAAGTGCGCTGATACCTGGCTGCTGGTACTTTTGTATTGGGATTCCCGGCGGAGGCACGATCTACTGGTAAGCTGGAAGCGCTAACAAAAGCACGTTGTCCTTTCTAGACATGAAGAGATGAGAAAAATTTACTTCACACACAAAACAAGAGATGAAACATAATAGAGAGGGAAAGAGGCACAAACTAAAAGCTCTTCTGAAGGCTTGAGAAGTTCTTCCTCAGATTCGGCAGTATCCCATTGGATCTGATGTTCCTTAGCTATCTCCTTCATAATTTTCAGCTTTACTTCACCACTTGGAGTTCTAACAGAGAGCTTATCAATCAGCTATACAAAAACAACACTAGCATTGATAAAGCTTTCTCTAATAGATGTAAGAGGATAGTTGTACAAAACATTTTGGGCAAACTCATAAAAAAAGATCATTCAATAATAGCTTGTACATTTATAAATTATATATGCTTACCATCCTGTTTACCCCGCAGCTCGGTCGCAGATCCATAGCAGCAGAAGTAAAATCAGCTCCATATTTTTTCTCGAAAATCTTTCTAAGAGCTCCAAGTTCTGGAATCTCGGAGCACCGTGGGGCTGCGAAAATCAAACTAGCAATACCTTCTTTTAGGTCAGCTGGGCATTCCCTGAAACATAATGAAACCACATACTAGTACTTTATACTTGAGCTCTAACTTAATCTGATAAATAAACGTGAATCATTTTCTTTGTACTTTTGTTTGGCAATGATAGTAAGCCTGGACACAACCAATTCGCAGAAAAGCTCAATGATCTCATTAGCTGCCAGAACATTTTGCTCTCTTATCACATGTTCAACCTACAAAACCATTCAAAATTTCAAAATCGGGAATCTTGTTAGAAATTCTATATTCAGCCAATGGTATAGAGCCTATACCGACTGATACTAAAATAGAAACTGACTAAGAAAACCCAGAAATGAGGTCCAATCAGATACTCTTCAATCCAGTTCGAAAGGATATACAAAATTCAGAAATATACCCGAATTCGAGCAGTGGAATCTTGACCAGACTGTAAAAGCACAGCAATGTCACGCCTCATTTGTCTCACCACCACCTCCCTTTTGTTCCTCAGTAGCTTAATCCTAGCCACCGCCATTTTTGCTGCAGTTTTGCTTTTTTTTTTCCAACCAAAACAACCAATTTTAGTACCGAATCGTCTAACTTTCTTTAAATAGACAAAGCAGAAACCCTTCTACGTTTTAAAAACTACCAGCCCCTGAAAAAGATGAACTTTTCCGAGATATCAAACAGATGAAGAAAACGGAAAGTCTCCAACTTTTTCATGGATTCATCGTTTGGAAACCAGAAGGTAGAAAGTTGAAAACTTCCGAGGAAGCAAAAACAAGGTGTTCTGGGAATCGAAATGGGAAAGAAAGAAAAGGTAATACCATTTAGAAGAGTTGAATCCACGACGGAAGAGGTCTAGAGTGAACTTCATTAGCTTCTTGGTATGTTGTGTTGCCAAATTCGCCACAGTCATACCTCCGACCTTACTCAGTGATGGGTCGCGTGTAGTAATAAGAGAATGGAGAGGTGGTGGGGCTGGAAGTGTAACGGTCTCCTTAGTAAAAGCAGTCCTTTTTGCGTTTTTTCTTGTAAATAAATCACCGACGTCAACTTGCTTGATGGAGCATACAGTGTGAAAGTAACGAAATGTCAAAAGTATCCGTTGTTTGTTTTGATATTACACGTCGCCTCTCTGATTGGCTCATCTACAAGTATCCTATGTGCATTCCACTGGATTTCTGTCTCCAGTAAATGTAGGTTAGGTGTCCTTTCTCACTGACCTAAAAGAGTGGGCCATAAATTTCAATTCATAATCATATCATATGAGCCAACACTCGAATTCGTATCGTGTTCGTTGATCATAATCTCCCAAAATTTGATGTTGGCACGATATAAAAATCAAAATATATTTACTTAAAATACTTTAATCTTTGGGTCAAGCTATATATACCCAATTCGGGTTTAAGTATACCCAATTTTGAGTATACCCAAAGATGATCTAAGTATACCCAAATTTTGACAAAAATACCCTTTTCTAGGTATATAAGGTTTTTTTTTTTTACTAATCTTATCCACCTCATTTTTTCAATTATACTCTCTAACTTCTCTCTAAAACCTTCAAGTTCTCTCTAATTTATCCGGCGAACTAAAATCCGGCGAACTAAAATCCGGCGAACTAAAATATAAAAACTTAGTCTTAGTATCAAAATTTAGGGTTATGGTTGAATTATGTAAAAAAATCAGAATTTTAGGGTGTTTGGAGGCCATTTTCCGGCCGAAATTCGACCGGAAAATGGCCATTTGCGAAGGCTGAGCGTACCGGTCGGTACAGGGGGTGTACCGACCGGTACGCCCCCCCTGTACCGACCGGTACAAAAGGGGTGTACCAGTCGGTACACACCCTCTGTACCGGTCGGTACAGAGTGTACCATAGGTACAGAGGGGGTGTACCGGTCGGTACAGAGTGTACCATAGGTACAGAGGGGGTGTACCGGTCGGTACACCCCCTCTGTACCTATGGTACCCTCAGCCATCGCAAATGGTCATTTTCCGGCCGAATTTCAGCCGGAAAATGGCTTCCAAACACCCGAAAATTATGAATTTTTTAGTAATTAAATTTTTAATTTTTTTAAAAAAAAACTTCAAAAAAACAGGTTTTGATTTTGTGTTTTTATTAGAAGAAGTTTAAAAAAATTAAAAAGAGTTTGAATGTTCTTGAGGCAACTTTGAATGTTAAAGAACAATTTGAAGAATTTCACAAAATTGTAGTAATATGGGGTTTGATCTAGTAGAGAGTTGTGTTTTTTTGGGTATACATAACCAAATAGATTGTTTTGTGAATTGGGTGTATCTAGGATATACTTAGTGTTTTTTTTTTACTTAGTGGCAATTCGGATATTAAATGAAATTTCAAGGGTTTTTTCGTCATAAAAAAGTCAAATAAAAGTCAACTGCGTTTTTTGGGTATACTTAAATCACATTTGGGTATATATAGCCGTACCTTTAATCTTTTGCATCCGCATGCTAGGACCACAGTTAAATTTAGGGTTTTATACCTAATAGTATTAGGTAACTAATACTTACTTGTGTCTAATTTACAAACATCAATTAGGTTTTCTATGCAATAGACCTGTTTTCACTATGAATATTAGGTTAAAACGTATTCTCTATGAAAAACATAACTGATATTTAATAGTAGCGATTATATGATAAGATAAAAATAAGTAATTTAAATGGTTACTAGTGTATTAAATTTTAGGCTAGTAGAAATATATTTGGTGAAATCTACACGACAGTGCTTTATGTATTATAATGAAGGCAAACTTCATTCCTGAATGTATGTCATAGATGAAACTCAGGATATATATTTAGATTATTTTGGGTACAACATGACAGTGCCTGTAACTACTAATATATCTTTATATTTATTTGCAGGTACAATGTCTACTGGTTTTATACATTTCAAGTATGGGAATGATGCTTTGTTCGCTCTTTAAAATCGTTTCACAGCTTAAACGGTATTATCGATTATTTAGTTTATAAATGGACCTCTTTGAGTAGAGATAGTATTACTATGAAGTATAGTATTGGACAGTTTATAGGTTTTTCATTGACTAATGACGAAGAGTTTGTTGATATGATTACAATTTCCGAGCAAAGCGGTTCAATTTATCTAGAAATCCAAGTTGAAGCTCTTACCGAAAACATTTTGGCCTATAGATCATACTTTGTGGAAATTTGCCGTAATATGAATACCATAGCAGACTACTCTGATGTTAACTTCTTAAATGATACATCAGTAGAACTTGCTACCAAGTCATGGGCTAAAGAAATTGAAGATGTAGGTCAAATCTTTAAAACGGGCTCGGTTGGTTTTAAACGGTCTCTATCTAAATTTGCTATAGAACACGGGTTTAGATTTAAATATGAACAGAATTGGTGTGCTTTAGAGAAAGCAAGGGTTGAGGTATTTGGTGATAGTTCTTCCTCATACTGTTTGATCAAAGGATATTTTAGTGCTATAAAAGCTTTTGATCCCACAAGTGATTTTGTGCTTGATTGTGAAGTAGAGATTAAGACGTTTATGCGTTGTTTTGTTGCATTTGGTGCATGTATTAATGGGTTTTCAAGCTGTACGCGAGTGCTATACATAGATGGAACTATTCTCCATGCCAAACATAAAGGACATCTACTGTCTGCTATAGCCAAAGATGGAAACCAAGGTAATTTTTTTTTTATGATTTGCAGGAATCTGTTTATTCCTGTTATTTTTTTATATACAGTTTTGTTTGTGTGTAGTAGTGTACTAAAACTGCTAATTCTTTAAGGTTTATTTTCAGTAGCATTTGCTATTGTTGGATCTGAAGACTCGGTTAACTGGTTTTGGTTTTTATCATTGTTGAAGGCGCATATTAGTGATCGAAAAATTACTTTCATATATGATCGTCATAAAGGTATCATTAGCTCTGTGAGGTCTGTTTTTCCAGATTCATGTCACTCTTATTGTCTCTATCACATCGTTCTAAATTTAAAGGATAAGCTTAAGTGGATGCCTAAACGAATTAGAGATAGGATAGTTATCAAATTTCAAGCATGTGCATTTGCTCCTACAGAGCATGAGTTTTTTAACTGTATGGAAAAACTATTAAAAATTGGTGGAAAGAATGTTTCTGACTTTTTAGATAATATTTCTCACGAAAACTTTGCGAATGCATTTTATAAAGGAAAAAGGTTCGGGTCTATTGCTTCAAGTGCTGTTGAGTCGTTTAATACGCAGATTATGCTTTATCACGATCTTCCCATAATGGAATTGATCGACAGAATTCGGATTAAACTTATGGTTTAGGTGTCCAATTGTCGTGTAGAATCCAATAAATGGACTAGTGTTTTATGTCCTAAAATGGATAAGATGTATAGAGAGAATATTGAGGATGGACGGTCTTGGTTTTCCCATGCATCATCGGAATATGTTTTTGAAGTACATTTGATGCCGAAAATGGTAGTTAATATTTTATATTATACATGCTCATGTGGCCATTGGCATTCCGAATGTTTTCTTTGGGCGCATACTTTAGTCGTCATAACAAAAACTCAAGAAAGTCCGTTTGATTTTGTGGAGAAGTACTTTTATTCGACATCATATAAAGCGTGATCTACATTGTTCATCCATCCATATTCTTCTTTTGGTCGAACTGCTGCTATAGGTGGTTCTCCTGCTGTTCAACCGTCTATGTTGAAGAGACAACCTGGTATGCCAAAAAAGAAAAGGATCCCGTCTATAGGTGAACTTATTCTCAAGAAGATCAAATACAGCAAGTGTAAAAGAGTTGGAAACCACAACAAGAGGTCCTACCAGGAGCAACACATTTAAGTATTACTTTGTCATTGATTTATCAGTCTAACTTTGTCATTGATTTATGAGTCTATTATATTTGTAAGGAGACTAATTTTCAAGAAGTTTTTTTTTTCATTTGATCAATTTGTAATGATATATATTTTCTTACCTTTTTCCTGGTAATTTCTTTCTTGTTAATTTTTGTTCATGACAAAATTTAAAAATTGTTTCTTTTTTTGTTTTTATATGCTATTTTACGTTTTATGAGATGCGTAATTTATTTTCTTTATTTATAAGTTATTTTATACGAATTATGTTTGATATATTTCTTATTTCGAAAACCTTTTTGTTCTTGTTAATTTGCTTCTGTGATAATTGTTCATGTGGTTTATGTTGGTGTGATTTTACAAACCATAATACAAGTAGACAATTAATTACACACAAAAATAATCTTACTACACAATTTAATATATCAATAGAATAAACAGCTAGAAACCATATACAAGTATTAAAAAAACAATAGATTTTTTGTCAAGTGAAACAATCACAATTAATCTTAAAAAATAAATTAATATCTTCAACTTATAATACTACATACAACTAGATTAACATATTTTTACTCCAAACATTCACAAAACACACTACATGTTTATTCAAAGTAGTACTCCAAACAACTGGATTCACATATTTTTACTCCAAACATTCACAAAAAACACAACAAAGTAGTACTCCAAACAACTGCATTCATAATTTTTTACAAACAACTATATTCATCATAATATCGTGTGAAATATTTTGGCTCTTTGTTTGCAAGCTTTGTCTTCCTCGTATGATGAAGGTGGGCCTCCGATGCTGTAGAAGTCTTTTATGTATAAACAACCCATTATCCCACAATCAACAGTACCTAGCTTTTGTAATGAATCAACACATGTCCATCAATATCAACCAGCAGCAATGTCCAATGGTTGGAAGTTGCAACACTTGATAGCGTGTGAATCGGTATAATAATCTGTGCATTATTACCGGTTTTTACAGTTTTAAGTCGATCAACTATCAATTGTTTTGCAAGTCTTTTGTTTTCTTTTAAGTATTGCTGTTAAACCAAAAGTATAAAAATAAAGCTTAGAAAATAATATCATTTATAGATAAAAAAAGATTTTGTGTAAATACCATTGCAGCTGTTGACAATATGATATTTCGTGGTCTTTGGGGGTCACTATCATTTAACGCTTCATTCCTTTCTATGCATGAAGCATATGCATCAATTATCTGTAATGTAAAAATCTCAAAGTAAGTCAAAACATAATCTGATTATAAGCTCTAACAGAAAGGAATATCAGTATGCCTCTCTATGTCATATTCAAGTAGTTAGGTATTGAGAAGACAACAACTCTCTAGATGAGTATCAATTAGGATATATATGAGTCAGCACCCGCTTCTAACAGTTAAAAAGTCTGACCAAACAGGTGATTGGTTTCACCAGCTTAATTCGCTGTCTAAACTCGAACGAGAGGTTGGATAAGAAAGATCTTTGATGGGCTCAAAAGCCAGGGTTCATGTGACTTCATGTACAAACTAAATAGTGAAAGATTATACCCAAAAAAATACCAATTTTACTTTACTACATACGATTGGTTAGAATAATTGCTCCCACTTAACGAGAAGGATGGCCAAACCTTATTAACCCTGTAATTCTTTGATCTTGGTAAACAATTTTCAAGTCTCTTGATGTGAATAATCCAATAGACGGAATAAAGATCTAACTTGTAGAATAAAGATCAGGGTAAGCATACTGATTATCTTTATTGGTTCCTGTTTGATTGTTGCTTTATTCTAATTTCACTGACTGGATTTGTTACTTGAGGGTTTGACTATAACTTACAGGCCGGAAAAATAAATAATTTATTTCTTTAGTAGTCCACGGAAAGCATACAAACATATAAATGTGTTGAAATGGATACAAAATTAAATTTCCTTACCTCTATGCCAATTTATCCATTTGCGATAATTTTGTGGAGCTGATCCACAATGACCCACGTTGAATATTTTCTCCAGACAGTTGTGTTGTTTTTACGTATCAATTTCAATTCATTAAAAATTATATATTTTATTTACGTAAATTAAAGAACATGAACTGTTTAAATTGATAACCTATTTTTATTTTTTTGGATAAGTGCATTAAATTTACAGATATCTTCATCGGTTAGATATGAAGTCGGTTATCCTTTTTCTTTTTTGATAGATTTGATCTTTTTTACCTTGACTTCTTGAAAATCATCACCCGAGTCTTCAACACGTGTTGATGCAACTTCTTTTTCTTTTTTCTGTCTCTTTATGGGCGGGTATTCAAACTCAGGATCATCTTTCTTCTTCCTTGATGGGGTTTTTAAGAGTCTTTTTACCAAGGAAGAATGTGAGATGTTTTTCTTCTCTTGCACATTTGTATCTTCTCGTTGATGCTAAAATTAGTTAGTATTTTTTAAAAATAAAATAACAGGAATAAGTTAAACCTTAATAACGTGAATAAGTTAACTTAATAACAGGAATAAGTTAACCTTTAATAAGATGAATAATTTGTACATTTTTTTGCTCTTCTTGTTCAGTTGTCTGTTGAATCTCTGTTTCCAGTTTTTTCACAGTATTTTCCAGCTCATTTATCCTCTATTTTATTTTACAAGTTAGTGATTTTTTTCACAAAATAACATGAATATTATTTAAAATTTGATAACATGATAATTATGTGAATACTATACCTTGTTAAACATTTCTGTGACTTGGTGTAGTTCTTTAGTCACCTTACTGATCCTTTCCTGCATATTAGTATACTCTGTCATTAACAGACCTGTAATAAACTAATTTTTGGAAATCAAAAAGTTTTGCAGCATCTTTAGGGACAACCTGAATGAATAAGCTAAAATTTAACCATTCGTACTAACAACGAAAAAACATGTGTATTGTAATACCATAATTGCCACAAACTATTAAATTATGCCTATGTTAAGTACCTACATTTGCATCACAATCAGATGTGGGCCAACAATATAGTACATGTATAATTATTAAGGATCATAACTAGCAACTCATTTTAAATGCCTAGACAAAATAATCAGCAAAATAGACCTTTGAGAGGAAGCTGGAAATAATCAAAATCCTTAAAAATTATTCAATTAAATAGTACCTCTGCTTGTCTTAGGTTATGTTTTAGTTCTTCTTGCTCATGCAAGAGAACTGTGGTCTCGCTCCAATCATTATTTCCGTTTGCATCAGTTTCTTGTTGATTCTGTTTTTTTATCACTATCTTCTTTTTGCTTTTTTCTTCTTTTTCTACTTTCTCAATAGGCTGTTTTCCTTTTCTTTTTCCCATTTGTGTAATACTCATTGTTACACTTCTGGTTCTTACTCCATAGTCTGGAGTTTCACATCTGTCATTCTTTGTTTCTTCTTTATCATTTGCATCCTCCTCTTCTTTTTCTTCACCTCCTTATCACTTTCTTCATCATCTTCTTGTATCTCTTCCGTATCTTCTTCATCAGTTGACAAATACTCTCTGACCATCAGAGCCTCTTCTTCAGGAAGGAGTTCCAGGTCACCTTCAATTACTTAAACATTTACAAACAACAGATTTTGTTAAAATTAACATGAAAATTGTTAGGTATTGTTAACTAATTACTTTTAAGACTAAACAGATGCTGTTGTGTTTTACTTGTAATCCTATATAAAAAAACCATTATAGTTTCTTAGAATATTAAGTGTTTTAAAATCTTTTACCTCTGATGATTCCACATCCTGTATCAACTCCTTGACTTTGTCTTGGTGTCGGAAACTAGTAGCTCCCTCACATCTCAAGCACCGTGGAAAGTCCAGCTTCGAGATTCTGACCCTCGTGTGCTCCAAGAAAAATGGTTGTAGAGAATATTTTTATAAAGTTAATATAAATATTAGTATGAATAATCTTATTGATTTACTTTAAATTTTTAAAAATTTACTTACAATCAGCATCGCCACACATCTTACAGTGTTTTGCTGATTTTGTCCATTTTTCTTGTCGATGGAGTTCATCAGCTTTTCTACACTGACTTGCGCCCAGTCGTACTTGTAGAGTACTTTGAATTTCAAGTCAATGGATCTTGCTAGGCTTTCCGACAGACTGTCACTAGATGTAGAAAAAAAATGATACATAAAGGTACATTATTATCATTTTTGCTACATCTTTGACTGTCTCAACCTCGTCAAGCTTTGAACGATCTTCTATGGAATCTTTTAGAATATTTTTTGTTATGTTTTTAGCTTCTTTAAAGTATCTTGAGATGATGGCTGACTCGGTTCTTCTACATTCAATCTTATCGATCTTGTTTGTACTGCAATTTATTCCAAAAATCACCATAGCGTCATTTCTCGTCAGCGACACGTCTATCCCACCAAATATGAAGCTCTTATTTTCCTTATAGTACATATTTATTATCTTTATTGTGAGCTTCCAAGACTTCCTCATTTTGAAGCTCTCCTTTAGTTGAAACAACCTATTTACAAATTTTAAAATGATGTCATTTGTAGAGCTTCATTGTGATCTACTCTGATGTTCGTTGTCCTCAGTAGTTTCATGAATGATTCTATATTCGAACGGAATATAGAAGGGCCATGGGACCCTGGCTTTTTTTCTATATTTTTTTCTTCGTTGTTTTTATTTTTATACTTCTATTTTTGGCACACATCTTTACCTCTTTTCTTTTATCTGCTAACAAAAAACAGATTAATTATTATTAGTCATTCATATACTACAGCCTAAAAATCCAGATAATAAGTTGCTTCTATAGTATGGAAATAGTAACTTCTCCTAGTTAATTCTAGAGAAAGAAGAGAGAGTTCATATGTAGCTTTAACAGTGCACAATAAATTTAATACCTAAATAAAAAGAAAATGACCCTTTCAAACCCTAATTAAGCTTATGAATTCTGAATAAGTTAAACCTGAGCTTAGAAAAAGAATTCTAAATTTTTATATCGCCTCTTAAATTTTCCAGGAACCAGCAAAATAAGGATCAGAAAAGAATTTTTAAGACTTCTTTGAACCCTAATTAACAGTAAGTTTCAAACAAATAAGCTCTAGAAAAGTACTAGGTACCCTATTTTAGGTTAAAACAGCAATTACATTGATTTTACAAAGGAAAAAGAGAAAGAAGAAAAGGTAAATCACAACTTACCCATGGATTTCGTCGATGGAGAGAGTCTATCGGTGGTGACGAAGCGAATTTTGTTGTTGGAAGATTCGGTTGAGAGAAAAGTGGATGATCAGTAGTAGTCGATGTTGGAGAAACTGGTTTTGGGAAGACCAAAGAGTTGAGGAGAAAGAAACGGAATTTGGAAAGGAGAAAGATGTGAGAAATTAGGGCAAACTTTGATTTATGGCTGAATTAGTTTGTTTGAGGATAGTTTAGTCTTTCTATTAACGGGGTGGACATATTAATAAAATGGGTCTCTTATGGTAGGGCTGCGTAAATAAAAATAGTTTTAAGACCGAATGGGTAATTCTCCCTTAAATTTATAAGTGTTTTTTTTTCGAGCAACTCGTTCCGTTACAATCAATCGTCATGAACACTTACAACGTCAAAGAATTTGGTAAAAATATCTATGGCAAAACAATAAAGTTTTTTTTTAGATTATACCGCTCAATACACTAATATATATAATAGGGCGAAGCTATTTCCTCCATCACATTTTTTATTTCCTCCATATTTTAAAATGAAAAAAAAAATTATCACTTGCTTTTACTATCTTGTCCTCATTTTACCTTCTAATTTATAACTTTATGTCATTAATCATTATGAAACCCTTATATCAATAAACACATGATTTAGCCAAATTAAACCCAACATATATGATTTAACTTCTAAAATTAAATCCTAAAAACAAAAAAAAACTTCAAATTTCTTAAAGATTACTCATGGAAGAGGAAGCCACCCAAACTAAAGATTTAACACCGGAGAACATCACCCAATCAACCAACAAGATAATTTAATCTTGTTTTTTAGTTTTACATTCATGTAACTTGAGAATCTCTGTTAAAAAACATATTTTCGAAATTCCCAATTTGTGCAGGTTTTAGCGGAAAACAACTAATTCCGAGACAGCAATTAGGAATCTGGTGCTTTTTTTTCAAGAAAAAAACACCTGATTCCGAGACGGCAGCTCGGAATTAGGTGCGTTTTTTTATAAATAAACACCTGATTTTGAGATGGCACCTCGGAATCAAGTATTTTATATATAAAAAAACACACCTAATTCTAAGATGTCGTATCGGAATTAGGTGCATTTCATCTGTTTTAATAAACAATGGTGCATTATTAAGTGTTGTTGTTTTTTAAAATAACGAATGATTTCTACCTTAGACGAATTCGAGAGAGACTGCCATTTTTTTGTCAATATTAAAAAAAAATCGAGTAGTTGACTATGGTTTGTTGTTTTTCAAGATTAGAAGAGAAATGTTGAAGAGGAGACCGTCTTTATAATGGCTAGGCTATGGTTAGGGTTCATGGGGGATTGATGTGAGAAGCTAATAGGACTGGTTGGGCGTGTATAAGTTAATCTGTTAGAGATAGTTGGAATGGTGGTAAAAATCAAGTGAGTTGCTGGAGAATCAATGGGTTGGAATAAAAATAAAGAAAAGGGTAAATATGTTATTTCCTTTTGGGAGGAAATAACAAAGTGGAGTTTCTTTTTATTTATGGGGGAAATAAAAAATTTGATGGAGGAAATAGCTTCACCTTATATAATATTCATATAAAACTATTTCTGGTTACACTAAGACTATACGCAGCCGTTAGGATATTTTATGTTTCAAAAGCGCGCCACATCAACACCACATTAGCACAATCCCCAAAAAATTCTGTAAAAATTATCACTTCACGTAACAGAGTATATTTCATCTTTTAGTATACTCCACCATATTTCTCTCTTCCATATCATTCATACCATATCATATCCTACCATATATTTTTATTTATCTTTGATTTATTTGAAGGAAATTACACCTAAGATATCCACTCAACTATTTTATTGTCATCTACTACCCAATGTTTGATTTATTATCTCTTAATACCCATCTCAACTACCTAATTACCATCTAATACCTAACATTATTTTAATACCCTAACTACCCTTACCCTTCATGAACAACCACGTAACTAAAATTTCTCTTTCTTACTTTTTATTTTTATTTTATTTTTAAAAGATCAATATCTTTCAAACCGGAGCTCGGAAAAAATAAATGAAAGTATCATCGCTTTTATTTTTTTTAAATGAACAAAAGTAGATCCATTGATGATTTTTTTTTTGATTTTTTTTAACAAAATAAAATTTCAAGAGTAACAACTTTCAGGAAATCGAGAGAGTTGCAAACAAATCTCCGGAAATCGCGAGAGTTGCACAGAACTCTCAGGACTACATGCGAATTGTGTGCAATACTTGTACCCAAACACAACTTGTACACAACTCACATGACTACATGTAAATTGTATGCAAACAACTTTTACCCAGATGCATCTTGTATACAACTCTCATGACTACATACGAATTGTATGCAAACAACTTATACCCAAACACAACTTGTACACAACTCTCAAGACTACATGCGAATTGTGTGCAATACTTGTACCCAAACACAACTTGTACACAACTCTCAAGACTACATGCGAATTGTGGGCAATACTTGTACCCAAACACAACTTGTACACAACTCTCAGGACTACATGCGAATTGTATGCAAACAACTTTTACCCAGACGCACCTTGTAGATAACTCTCAGGACTACATGCGGATTGTATGCAAACAACTTGTACCCAGACGCAACTTTTACACAACTTTCAGGACTACATGCGAATTGTGGCAATACTTGTACCAAACACAACTTGTACACAACTTCCAGGACTACATGCAAATTGTATGCAAACAACTTTTACCCAGATGCAGCTTGTATACAATTCTCAAGACTACATGCGAATTGTATGCAAACAACTTATACCCAGACGCAACTTGTACACAACTCTCAGGACTACATGCGAATTGTGTGCAATACTTGTACACAAACACAACTTGTACACAACTTTCGGGACTACAAACAAATTATGTGCAATACTTGTACCCAAACACAACTTGTACACAACTCTCAGGACTACATGCGAATTGTATGCAAACAACTTTTACCCAGGAGCACCTTGTACACAACTCTCAGGACTACATGCGAATTGTATGCAAACAACTTGTACCCAGACGCAACTTGTACACAACTCTCAGGACTACATGCGAATTATGTGCAATACTTGTACCCAAACACAACTTGTACACAACTTTCACGACTACATGTGAATTGTATGCAAACAAATTTTACCCAGACGCAACTTGTACAAAACTCTCAGGACTGCATGCGAACTGTATGTAAACAACTTGTACCCAGACGCAACTTGTACATAACTCTCAGGACTTCATCCGAATTGTGTGCATTCTTACATGATGAAGATGCGAATTGTACTATAACACACATGCACCCAGATGCATATTGTTCTACTTTTTACATGCACGTTGCAAGGCCTGGGAAATATGGAAAGAGCAACAAAACCAACAAACAACCACCCAAAACTCATCTAATATACATCACAACATGCACAAAACGATTATCAGTAAATGCAACCTAAAAAACTAATGTGTTTGACGATAAACCCAAAAACCAAAATGCCTACTACCGATCATAAATACTTAATTCCGGTCGAGATAAACAACTTCGACCAGCGTAGAAACAACGGTCGAAATCGGGAGTAGAAGACGGTCACCGGTCGAAATCGGGTGAGGATGGACCCGATTTCGGGTTGAAGGGTTTTGTGGAGGGAAGAGAAATATGGTTATATATAATCGGAGGTATTTTTTTCCAAAATTCAAGTTGAGGTATTAATTAACACTATCCCCAAAACGGGTATTACTAGGTAATTAGGTAGTTGAGTAGGTATTTAATGGTACTTTTCTCTTTATTTAATATATATTTACATTAAAATTATATATATTAAGATAATTAATTTTTATAAATTAACATAATATATTTTCTTTATAAATATAAATTATAAAATTAAAATAGTTAAAAATATAATACATTATATATAGTATATTTAAATTTAAATATAAAAAATAAAATTGGTATATTTAAAAAAGAACTTAATTTTTAGTATATTAAATGATTTACATTTTAATAAAACAAGACATGATATTATTGATCATTTAAATTTATTTGTTTAATTTTTATTTACCACAAATTATTACTTAAATTGTTGATGATTAAAATTTATTAAATGTAACTATATCAATAACATTATTAATTTTAATTTTTTTAAAGTTTTGTAATAAATTTATAACTTATGTCTGAATAAGTCTATCAACTCTCTATTTATAGATCTCATAAAATTATAAATTATGGAATAATTTTTTTATTTTTATTACTTACTAAAATGTTTTGAAAATTGTTTCGAAAATATTTGATAAAAAAAACTTATAAAATTTTGGTGTCCGAATCAAACAAACCAAGTCTCTATTTATAGATCTCAAAAAATTATAAATTATGATATATTTTTTATTTATTTTTTTACTTACTAAAATATTCCAAAAATTGTTTTGGAAAAACTTAATAAAAAAACTTTAAAAAATTCAGTGTCTGATTCAAACAAACCAAATCTCTATTTATAGATATCAAGAAATTATAAATCATGGTATAAGTTTTTTTTAACTTACTAAAATATTCCGAAAATTATTTTGAAAATACAAAATAAATAAAATAAATAAAATATTCAAAAAAATTTCGGTGTCCGAATCAAATAAACCAAGGGTTTGGCTAAATTAGGGCCCTCAATGATAACCAACCCCAAAATTCCAGCGCCGTCTTTTACCCCGCCGGTTGAGATCCTCTCCACCGGCGGAGAACCTTACACCGGCGGGTGAAACAGCTTTTCCGCCGGGTGGGAGGGTCTCAACCGGCGGTTGAGAAAGATTCAACCGCCGGGATAAGGATAAAATTGTAAAATTTCAAAAACGCTTCTTTTTTGGGGCTGGTTAACATATTTTGGGCACGAATTTAGCCGGACCCATAAACCAAATCTCTATGTGTAGATATCCTAAAATAAAAAATAATGATATACATTTTTATTTTTTTACAAACAGTTTAGTTTAAAAAATATTTTAGAAAAAAAAAGCCCGTAACATACCAAATGGAACGCTGCCGCTGTATGGACCAAAGATAGATGAACCCGGTACATTTTTCAAATCCACGTAGAACTTGAAAATGCACTACTGCCCCAGCAAAACAAAATGCACATATTTCATGCGAAATATGCGTTGCTGCGTGTGGTATAAATCAATTTTACACACTCATAAAAGTTTTTTATTATTATTGTCTTTTTCCTATAAATGGTTAATTTTGAACCTCGATCTATTCGGAGCATGATCATTTTTTATGATGTGGGTGCTGCTAATATACACATTCGGCATTAAAAAACCATGAGTATAAGAAAAGTGACAAATAGGAGATACTTGTTTCATGGGGAAGTTCTTTTATATAAAATTAATATCATGTTATATGAATTAATTATCTTATTTATTTAAATATGAGATATCAATACGTAACAAATATATTGACAATAATATTATGCCTTTAGTCTATAATCTTATATCAAATCGGAGTCATCGGTTAGAGATTAATTATTATTTTGAAGATTTTGTTTAAAAGCAACGGTAAATGGAAGTAGGTTATGGCGGATTTAAATGTAAATATTGATCTCATTGTCGACGAAGATGAAATTGAAGGTGTTTAGATCTTTAAAGATATAAGGACCAAGTCTGTTAATTTTTTGTTTTATCCATAGATGTGAACACATATTCTATGTAATTCATATACTTTTTTAAATAAACAGAAATCTAAGTTGTTTTTAACGGTTTTTCTTCTTCTTCTTCTCTATTTTCTCTCTCTTTGTTTATTAATATGGTATCAAAGCCCGAAGTAATCTGCTCGGAGAAGTGTAGCGATCCCCTCCGTTTCTGCCAGGTATTCTATTTTTGATTCGTGTTTGGATCTGCTTTCTGTTAGGTCTTCGATTTTGATTCGTTGTTTGGATTGCATATTGGTATTCAACTTCGATTCGTTGTTTGGATTGCATATTAATATTTTATTTTCTATTGGTATTGGTATTTGATTTCATCTTGGTATTTGGATTCGTTGTTTGGATTTGCTTTCTTCTAGGTATTCGATTTTGATTCACTGTTTGAATTATTCAATTTCGTATTAGTATTGGTATTCAATTTCGTCTTGGTATTCCGATTTGCTGTTTATATCTGCATCGCGTTTGAAATTTTTAGTCTCTAGAGGTGCTTTAGGTTAGTTAAGCACTTGTAATATCTCAGATTGTAATGGTTGTAAACTGGCAAAATTTTCAGCGTTACCGTTCAATGAAAGTGTCACTTCTTCTATTGCTTCGTTTGATATTATTCATTATGATGTCTAGGGTCCATCTCGGGTCTCCACAAAGAGTGTTTCGTCATATTAAGTATCGTCTATTAATGATTATACTCGATACACATGGATTTATCTGATTGCTTCAGGTGTGACTTAAGGGGTGAATATACCTCTAATGATATCAAACATTTACTTGCATCTGATGGTACTATACCACAATTATCTTGTATTGACACCCCTCAAAAAAATGGTGTTGTAGAAAGAAAATATCGTCACCTTGTTGAGACTGCTCGTTCTTTACTTTTATCAGCTGAAGTTCCAACTATTTTTTGGGAGAAATTTTTTTGACTGTTGTTTATGTGATTAATCGAATCCCCAATGCTCATAATGCAGGAATGTATCCATTTCAGAAGTTATGCAAACAACTTCTATATTATTCTTCCTTACGAGTGTTTGGATGTACATGTTTTGTTATTCATCTTCATGTTAAACGCAACAAATTGGGTCCTAAAACAACTATATGTGTTTTTTAGGTTGTGATGTTACATATAAAGTTTGTCGTTATTATGATCCCACCAGTCATAAGCTATATGTATATCGTCATGTCATATTTCTTGAGCAGATCCGATTTTATTCGATTCCAAAAAAATCCCATGATGTAACAAATACAAACTCTCACGCTATTGATCATTTTGAAATTGATAGTGATATATCTTTTAACATTGATATTCCAGCTCGTAAGACATCTACAATAGTTGATACTACTTCTGCTTTATCAATGTCTGAGTCAGCTTCACCAATGCATGATTCAACTCCTTTCTCTAGTAGAACAACAAATCGTTCACCTCTCATGAGATCTACTCATATAAGCAAGTCTAGTAAACTATTATATTTTCTGTATCCTTCTTACTCAAATCATTTTGCTTCTTTTATAACAAACATACATGATTTGTATGAACCTCAGTCATTTAAAGAAGTTGTTTGTGATCTTCGTTGGAAAAATGTTATAGTTGAAGATCTCACCGCTATTTATCATACTCATACATGGGATATAGTTAAACCTCCATTGGGTATGCATATAATCGGTTCATGTTGGATTTTTAAAATTAAAATAAAGTCTGATGGGTCCTTTGAAAGATATAAGGTTTATCTTATAGCAAAAGGGTATTCACAGAAGTATGGTATGGATTATGATAAGACATTTTCCTAGTGGAAAAAATAACGATAATTTGTACTCTTATTGCAGTTGCATCTGTTCGCAAGTGAAAAATCTTCCAGCTATATGTCAAAAATGCGTTTTTGAATGATGATCTTCATGAGGAGGTTTATATGACTCCTCCTCCAGGTGTTGCTCGCCAACTAGGTGAATTTTATCGACTTATGAAAGCTTTATATGGTCTTAAAATAACTCCTCGTGCTTGGTTTGAAAAACTATATATGATTATTACTTCACTTGGTTTCCTTCATAGTAATCATGATCTGGTCTTGTTTATCAGATGTACGTGTGCATGAAGAATTATTTTATCTCTATATGTGGATGCTACGATCATTACATGTGATGATATTAATGACATTAAGGTACTAAAACTTGATTTGGCTCAACGTTTTGCGATGAAGAACTTATGACTATTATGTTATTTTCTAGGTATTGAGGTGGCTCACTCTCCAAAAAGTTATATTCTCTCTCAGACAAAATATATATCTGATTTATTCGAGCGAGCATGACTTTCTGATAACAGGATGGTGGATACCCCTCTTGAAACCAGTTCTCGGTATTCTCCGATAACCACGATACCTCTATCGACTCTTGAAGTGGATTTGCAACAACTAACACAAAACCTACGTGTGGATAATGTCAATAATTTTAGACTTTTGCAGGCTATGTTTCCACATAGGCTTCGCAGAGGAAATTGGTGATCCAGCATCTAGAGAACCACGAGGGGAGATATGTGGTGATTCTACGAGCTCAATGAAGGTCGACTAGATTACAACTAACATATGCAAAAACCCTTGGCTAAGTGTTGAACAAAACAATGACGATTCTGGACGAGGATCCTCCGAACATAGTAAAAACAATCAGCACAATAAGAAGAGAAAGCGAAATAACAAATCCATATGTCAAAGTCCACTAGTGAAAGAAGAGAGAATCGGGGTTGTGAACAACAATTTTCCGTTAATGGGCTAGGCGAAAGGTGTGCCAAGTCAACATGAACAACTTTAACTAACCTACCAAAAATATTCACTTGTTCCACCGAGACTTTAATAGAGTTTCCACCAGACTCATTTGACATTGCAGCCGAACATCCACCAACTCCCTATAATTCTAAGCCAAATATGCAATAAAATAGTATAGAGATTCAACACATCCAACAATACTCCATGCAAATGGTTATCGTTAGGTGGGGATATAATCGAATATCCACCATGAAATGTCTCATGTGTACTAGCCAAGCGATATGTACATTCATTTATTCCCTATAATAAATCCAAACGTCCAACATCCATTCATTATACCGGAGAGCTCCATTAAGGACGTCAATACTATGAATGGAAACCGAACCTTCAAAAATATTCACCAAGGATTCAACCCGATTATCAACTTGCTTTAGTGCCTCCGTCATGCGTACAACATGCTCAATTCAACAAACACCACATTTACAGTAATCTCACCACAAATTCACACCAGTGTACATGAATATGAAAAAATGATACATGCAGGACTCGGTCATCATAGAGGGAGGTCATCATAACTTGCAAGCTCAAGCCTATCGGGCTCCACCAAACCTCACTAGAGGCGACCCTGCAACTCAGTTGAATCCCTACTCCGGGCAATACCCATAGGGTACCTGTTTGTATTCTACAACATAAGTGGTGTAACAACTTTGACCAAATAATGATATGTCTAAGACATCAAGAGGCTTATTCATTCCTCCGACAAGCGTAAAATGACTACTTTTACCCTCTATGATTCCCCTAGCCTACTTTCAGATGAGAAACTCAGAAGGATCTTGAAGAGGTTTTATTATCCCAACACATTGATTTTAGCACGGAAGATAGAAGGGCACATATCGAACAACAAGTGAATAAGCTCAAAGCTCAACTTATTGAAGCTTAGAATGCTCAAGTTGATGCTAGATCTTCCTATTTTGTCCCTCCCAACGTGTCTTCTCGAGGTAAGAGTAAGACACACAAACATCCCTGTGGTTGAGGATGTTTGTGTGTCGGGTATCTGATTATGGGCTATTGTTTCTATTTTTAAACTTGTTTCTCGTTGTAGGATATTTGAATTTCAGGGGCATTTGTAACCTTTTTTATTGTAACATAATTTTCATTGGCTTTTCTAATCAATCTAACTTCACTAAACTCTTGTTAGTAAGTAAAATATCTTGATATGTCATACCTTTTCTTGTATTTCGTATGCCCTGATCTTGTTTCTTAGTATGCATGTTGTCCCCCTACTTCATAGCAAAAGTTGGAGCTGCATAGCTGGGCTCAAATTCCTTAGGGTGGAAATTTAGCCGCCCTTTATTGTTTAGTGTGTGTTTTTAGCGAGAGATTTCTTACCCGTTGATTTCTTCTTTTATAAGCTTACCTTTGTTCTAGAAATTTGTTGATTTATGTATCATGTAAGTTATATGTCTAGCTTATACGGATGTTGGCAATATAGTGGGTTTTGGCGTGAACTTGTATAAAGAAGGATACTACCTAGCTTTTTGCTGGAGAAGTTATGCTAAATGTTTTGCACACGACATAAATAATGCTTAATTACGAGCAATGGAAATAAATGATGTAATTTCATAAATTAAAGTGGGGTTGGTACAACAATTTTTGTGATTGGTTGGCGAATAACGTAACATAAGATAAGTGGGTTAAAAAGTCTTGTTTTAAATTTTACGGGTTCGAACTTCTTGAATCGATTCATGGTTGGGTGGATTCTTTTAGAGCATCATACAGTTCTTCTCGAGCCGCCTTTAAATTCCCGCATGATCCCTACTTTAATTCCAAACACATACTTTAGACACTAGTGGTAGGTGGAATACATGACTTTGAAGTCATGGTGTCATGGTCTCCTTAACATCAAGTTGTAAGGGGTCGAAGTATCCAACACGACCAACTCAGACACCTCGCTCTTGGCCCATAACCTGAACAAATTGATACTTACAATACCATCATTCCTAAAGGCCTGGTAGCATGACCATTAATATCTACCATGTGATGAAAGATCAGTCGTATGACGGTTTTAAACGGGAGTTGCTTCATAGTTGAATTGAACTACACATTAACGTATGCCCCCGTGTTTAACAAAATACAATATGCCTCACATTTTGCAAATTTGGTCGTGATCAATAGGGTTTCATTGTGTGGATGGATAACATTTTTTAGATCATTATATGTGAAGAGTATCGCGGGTGTAGATACCCCAATCATGCGTGCTCTGATCAAGTTGACCCTTGGTATGCTGATTTTTGGGGTCAACACTCAAATGTAGCATTTGTGAGAACTTTGCGTATAATTTTTTCAAATAGTGCCCTCATATAAGGTGAGAATGCAAGTCTTATGCTTATTTCCTTCATCATGCTCTTTCTCGGGATGATATTTTTGTCACTCAATCTCATCTTCTACTCGCTTACCTTGGTCTTGGGGGCCATGGGGCATGTTTTGAGGGCTTCGAGGGCACTTTTCCTAGAGTCAAATGTATAGCCTGACAAACTCTCTCAAATTCCTCATCTCGATAAGCTTTTGAATCACTGCTTTCAGCACCTAAAATTCAGTGCTATGGCTGTGATCCCGATGGTACTCGCATCACTTGTTGTGATTTCTCGATAAGCTTTCTACCTGTTTTCTACTTGAGCGTCCACAAGTAACCTACCCTCTTTTCATTTCCTTGTTGAATGAGAACCTACCCATAAATAACATGCCTAATTGGGGGAAGGTATGTACGGATCTTTGGTGCATCTTGGAAACTGTACCAAGGCATATCCTTGAAGGCTAAGAGGGAACGAACAACAAATTACCGCATCCTCACTCTAAAGGTACTCCATAAGACACTTAAATGACAACATGTGGTACTAGAGATCGCTGGTTCTTATGAATTATTGTACCTTAATTATATCTAAGATGGTAGGAGTTTTCTCTATGAGGATCCTTGACAAGAAGGGTGAATGCTGCACCCTATCTATGCTTACAAAATCCAAAATGGACACCAATGCAAAAAGACTGACCAACTGTTCTCCTTTGAATGGGGGCTTCACCTTTTGGGATGACTCTTTATGATCCATGTAACGAGCATGAGCTCCAACAGAGCTATAGTCGGTTTTGTACCGTCAATTTGTGACCCCCTTATTACGACCCCGACCCGTAGATCAAAGTTTGTTGTATGCTCGTTTGTCGGTGTCCTTCCTTCATAGATTCCTTCTCCGGTGGTTGACTTCATATTTGTAAAAGTAGTCCCCACCTAGTTGTGGGTGATCAACTATTGCGGGTTGGATCTGTTGCTTCTCTCAAGCCAAGTCATTTTGGTTCTGACCTGGATGAGTCTCTCTAGAATAATCAGCTGGAGGACACAGTCGTCCGCTCACCTATTGGGCCGCAACAATGCTCTTGAAGACCTGTATGAGCAGGCTTATTTGCTGAGCTAGGTTGTTGATTCTCTCATTGGTGAGAATGACATGATCATCATCCTCTTTGTCCTTTTATGAGGGAATATAAGTAACATCTTTTGTGGGAATAACTAATGAGGTTATGAGATGTTTAATATGTTGAATATTTTCGACCTTCGTAGGACGGATTAACTCATCATCAATAGTCACCTCTCGAGGCCAGGTGAGATGCAAAACCAACACTCTTTGTATGATTGTTGATATTTTTCCTAAACTTAGATTCATAATGTTAAAATAGAAGGTTGAGGTCTCTAGAAGGTAGGTGTGAATGCTGGCTAATTATGCTTCCAAGGAATATAACTAAAATGGTGAGGCAAAAATCACCTAAACTTATTACACTTGTATAATTTTGACAAACAAAGATAAAAAAAATAGATTGAACTTTGAATAATTGTGTGAAGAACACTTGTATTATATTTCTGATATAGATTACAAAATATTTTCTCTTTACGTTGCTACCATTATCTCTAGGTTTCACATACTTCACGAATGCAACATTGACTTCCTATATAACGGCCTTTATTTCGAGGGGTCTTAGGTTTTTATCTCCTCATTGGTACAACCTTTTATGGCCTTCCAGTGTTTTTTTCAGAGGAAGGTATATATTTAGGGGCTGCTTTATTGTATAATATCATGCCAGGCTTCCGTAGGTTTCTATACACGATTTTCATACACTTGGACAACACTTGATTGAGGGAAGATTGATTGAGGTTAAATGTTAGTGCCTAACAATCATAGAGATATTGCATATATGTTTGTTGTGTGCTTATTACACCAATGGGCTAGATGAGGTTTGGCCGATTTCTTAAAGCCGAGTTTCCAGCTAAGCTACTTTGGCCTTAAGCGACTAAGTGGTTGTTTAAGGTTGTGCGGCCGACATGCTCGGTCACCTCTCGCACCGAGGCCGAGTTTCTTTGGTTTGGGCTTCGCTAGTTTACCTCAATATTATTTTTACTGTATCAAGGATGTTAGATGAAGAATTTTAACTATAATGGTGGAGATGATAGAATGAGGGTATTACAAGGCTCTTTTATTGTTATTAAAGCCAATATGGCTAATGTTGTGTTAGTTCTCAAGGGATATGTAATTGTAGGGGGTGTTTCTAGTATGGTGAAGGATTCTACCAGGTTGTGGCTTCATTGACAGAGGCATTTAAGTGAGAAATGAGTCAGTGAACTAAGTAAAAAGAGATTGTATCACAGTTCATAAGCTCAACTTTTGTGAAAACTGTGTATTAGGTAAGAATAAGAGAATGTAGTTTCCACTCAACAATCATTCATCCAATAGTCTAGCATAGGTGGGCTGCAAGGTACTTTGTGTTATTGATTGATGACTATTCCAAGAAAGTGTATGTTCTAGTTTAGAAGATTAAAGATAAGCGTTTGTTACTTTTATAAACTGAAAGACATTGGTAAGGTATCAAAGTAGGAAAGTGTTAGAAGAAGCTTTAGACCGAATGGCTTGGAATATTGAACAAGAAGTTCATTGGATATTGTACAAGGCTTGGTATTGTTAGACACCCAATGTAAGTGGGACTCCCTAACAAATCTAGGTTGTTTTAAGAATGAATCAAACCATGCTGGAACAAGTTAGATATATGCTTCATATATCTTGAATGGGTCAAAGGTTTTGAGGAAAAACCGTGACAACGAATGAATATATCATTAACATGAGTCCATCTATGAAGATTAATTTGTTTTGTCCTCAATAGGCATGTACTGGAGAAAAAACCTAAATTATAACACTTGAGAGTGTTTGGATGTGCTACCTACGCACATGTGAAGTAGGATAATCTTAGGGCTAGATCACTTATATATTTGTTCTTCGAATATCCAGAAAGTGTTAAAGACTATAAGTTGTGGTGTCTTACACATGGACGTTAGAAGGATTTAATATGAATATAAATGGGTTTCAATGAATAGGATATGCCATTGAAGAAGGAGATGAAGACTCAACATAATATTTCCAGGAAATTATTTGACATTGATAATGGATCTAACATACAAAGAGGAGTTAATGATGCTTCTACCGAAGAATATTTTGGGTATGGTTCTACTTTGGGTCGTGCAGAGGAAGTTCAAACACTCCATGAACCTGAAGAAAACTGAGGGTCTATTGTTCCAAGGCCTTCAGATGATCAAATAAGAGTACGATATGAGCTTAACAGTTATCTGTAGGCAAAAGATAGAGCACGATAAACAATAAAACATCCGCAGAAGTACGGTTTTACAGATGTAGTTATTTATGCTTTATCGATTGGAATGCATAGAGGTGTTCCTGAACCCGTAACATATCGTGATGCTAACAAAAGTAATGATAAAGAAAAATGGCTTACAACCATGAAAGAAGAGCTAATATCTCATAAGAAGATGAACACCTAGATTCTTGTGAAGTATCAAAGGGTCATACGCTAGTTAGGAGTAAATAGATATTCAAGAGAAATAATTTATTCATGGTGTTGAGTTATCCAGATACAAGGCTAGATTCATGGCTAAGGGTTTTACAAAATATGAGGGTGTTGATTTTAATGAAGTATTCTCTTAAGTTTTTAGAAAAACCTCCATCAAGGTTCTGTTGTCAGTTGTTCCTAGATTTGATCTTGAGTTAGATCAAACGATTGTTACTACTGATAGGATTGGGTTTTCTTGGATTCCATTACATTAAAGTGGTTCGGATGTTATCTAGAAGGGTAATTAAGACCCGAAATCTAAAACTTGATGAATAAAAAGTAAGTTAGGTAAGCTTGATGATTTAGCTACATGTCTAATACATTTAATTATGGGCTTGGGGGCTCATGAAATTGACTAGAATAGAAGATTTGACCAGAATGCCCCATGGATCTAAAAAAGAATATAAATAACTAAACTAACAACATTAAATAGATTGAAACATTTACTTAAAATATTAAATACAAGCACCTCATTTCTCTCCATACTCTATACAAAAAACTTACTACCGAATAACCTAAAGATCTTCCACATTTACCCTTCAATTATATTCTATCATCACCGGATTGGCGACCACAGTGGGAGGCGTGAGGAGCCTGAATAGCTCTATTCAAAACCATAGTTGTGGATTTTACCTCGGTGGTGGATTCCACTTCGGAATTCTTTGAAGCATGGATCTCGATATGCAAGACATCCCCCCTCTTGACAATGAAGGAATAAAAGGTGAAAATAAGCATGTTACCATTTCATATGTTAATTATAATACGAAAGGAAGACAGTTCAAGCAAGACGAACACGATTAGCTGAGGGCTGAAATTGATGGTTTAATGGCCCAAAGGAAAATTGAAATAGAACAAAAGGGAAATTCGTTACGGGATGTGTTCTGACAGACGAGCCGAGTAACAACCCCAGACAAAATGAAAGTGATCAATCTCTCTGTTACAGGAATAACAAGTTCTACTATAGTAAAGTATTTAAGTTTTTAGTCAGGAAAAAGATAAGGCAAAAAACGATCCTCCTATTCATCGATAGGTTCTTCCTATTTATAATGTTGTGAGTTAGTGGGCAGTTACAATTGTTTACACTTAATGCTCCACTTATTCACTAACGTCACTTTTCCTATAATTTCGGAACATCTACTTAAAACGGTTTGACTTAAGAGTCTAAACGTGTGTTATACAATAAATAAGGAAACGTCTTGTCTGGATTGCGCGTGCTAAGTCGAGATGGACTATTCCTTGAGCACGACCAGATCTGTACTTGTATGCAGAGCTCGAGCTCACCGATAACGTGATCAACTAATCATCTTTGAGTCCTCACTTAGCCCTGATCTGTCCATCACGTCCTTAATGGGGTTGATTAATTTATTGCTCCAAGTATCGTCGAGCTCGTTCACTATTTCTCTTTGAGGTCGACAATGGCGTAGAGCTCGTCCTCTGCCTCCTTGTTCATATAATATCTTAGCCCAAGCTCACGATCTACCTTTCTTGCTTGTGCTCGTATTCACTTGGGAGAATCTCCCCTTATGAGGTCCCCCTAGTTTATAGGTTTATTAATTTTCAAAAAAAGATTAGTAAACCTGTAAAATAAAAATGATTATTAAATTGAAACCCATAAGTAGTCGCGTGGTTATTCCAAATGCCTTATAGCTCTATTTGTTGACGCGTGTCTGATGTAACTGCGATGGTTCTGACATAGCCATACCTGGGATGAAGAAAATTGTCGAGCTCCCCACCTCTGATAGGAATTGGAAAAATTCCTTCATTTTTGTGTCTGGAAATTGGGAGCATAAAACCCCTACCTTAAACCTTCAATTAGAAAGAAAATAAAAAATAAAATGCAAGTGTTAATAGAATTATCTGAAACCCAGAACTTTCTCGAAACCCTGTGAAGAAGTAGCTGATAAATCTTTATTTGTGCAAGTGAATTAGCTAATCAAAGATGGTGGAAGGAAGATAAGCTAAATATTACGTAAAACCTCTGATTAGAGTCTGGAATTCGGCATGCGAGGTGTGGCATTAGGATCCCAAGCAGCTATTTACGCACTACAATTATTTGAAGTCAGGCTTGTGGCCCATTCCTGAGTTGAAGATCACAGCAGACGGTAAAGTTACTTTGGCAGATGGGTCAGAAGCTACCATGGATCGTTTTAGGGCGCTAATGGAAAAAAGATACCAGAAGAATAACAACACTGGTGTCGTTCTTGCAGTACCACATATTACCCGAAAAGATGGTGAGGCAGGGGATTCATCATCTGCTCATGCCGAACAAGGCGAACAAGGAAATGATGTCGTGAGCAATAAGGGGAAAAAAGTCGAACAGGCTGAAAATGAAGCACCTAAGGTTCCAGAAGCTGCTCAAACCAACAGAGTGGGAGTAGAACGAGAAGAAAAGGAGGAGGACACTAACTCAGGCTCGTTGGTTAACCCCTGGAACAAAAAGAAAAAAGGTATTGACAACGATGTTCCTCTCACTATGAGAAAGTTGCAGCTTAGAGACGACGATGGTGACAGCACATGAGCTACTTCTGGTCGAAAAAATTGTCGCACAACCCTACTTTAACCAAAAAGAGGCGAGGAGCGGAATCCAAATGTTGTGGAGGAACTGATTGACTTGGTGGGGGATGATGATGAGAAAAAGGACGAGCCGCAGAAGAAAAACGTTTTCCCCCCAGATATTTTTGGAAGGATGAAACAATGGGTGTAAAATTCCAATATGGGAGATGGTACTATGCCACAAGCGTTAGAGACCATGGAGAAAGGCAAGGGTGAGGATAAATGTGATGGGCCTAGTCAACAGAGGGTTCCCCTGTGTTGACTAGGCTATCTTCATACCACGCTATCCTCATTTATGTTCGAGCAACTTCACTGGATTCCTAACTTCTCGTATTATAACAAGATGTCAATTCCAAATATCCTACAACTACAAGTGGAGCTGGCAATCGAGGTAAAACTCTCACTTTATGGTTGTGTCTAATTAAAAAATAGGAATATAATTCTAATTTTCTAGTGGTGTGCAGCTTCATCACAACTTTGTCGTGCTGGGCTACCGGAACATGCCTCCTGTTGAATTTGAAACTATGGAGAAATGGAGACCAGAGGCCATGGTTTTTGGTTCAGCCAAAACCAGCGTTGCAAAGGTCATTCGCTTGAAGCATGCTTACACCTCGGACAAAACAACCAAACACAAGGGCATTGATGCAAAATCCAAATTAGATAAGACAATGAGAACCTTACAAGAAGCTCTAAATTGCAGTGATGAGAGGTGAAAAACCGCATCTGACAATCATAAGATTGTACTAAAGCTAAAGGAAAACCTGCTGAAGAGAAATGATGAGCTGCATGTTCAGAGATCGAACTTGATGGATAAGACTCTGAGTCAAGCGAAAAGGATGGAGGAGAAGGCATAGCGGATAGCAACTCTAACTGATGTTACTAAGTTGACTGCCCAACTAGAGGAGGGACGTGCACAACTGGAACGAGAGCGGCAACAATGGAAAACTGACGTAGAAGAAACTATGGTAGAAAGGGAGACTCAGGTGTTCACCGTAGCCATAGAGATGATAGCCAAAGAAAATATGAAGGCTATAGTTGAGTTGATGGACTTGAATCCTGGGCTGAACCTTGGATCTTTGACATCTCTTGTTCAAGGATCTGCACCACCTTAAAATGTGAGCTTCCCACCTGCGCCGACCGTCGAAGTTAATACCACTGCAGTAACTGATGGTACTCTTTCAGAGCAAAGAAATCTGCCCCCTTTCCCTAGTGCTAAGTAACGACCATATTTATTTCTTATGTGTTCTTTTGTTGTATGTAATGTATACAAAGAATTTTTGTTGCCTGAAGTATTTTGAAAACATACTGAACTTATTCGTGACTTACCTTGTGCCAATTGATTATTGTTATGAATACTTATGGAGACAATGCAAAGTATGTGTTTGTTGTACTGCATGGAGTTCCTCACAATCCCGAGCTCAGTAGGGCTCATTGCGTAGGTTAGATAATATTTGACAAAATAGCTTGTTTGCGGTGAGGTCATGTTAGGGATGGCAACGGGGCGGATCGGGGACAGGTATCGTAGTATAAAACCGATACCCGAACCCGCCCCGAGCCCCGGCGCGTATTTTTTTTTTCATACCAAAATCCAAACCCGCGGGTTCGGGTTATCCACGCGGGTACCCGTGAACTACCCGCGAATGAAAACCGTAGTAAATATCCAAACCGAACCCGAAAATCTGAACCAAACTCGACATAAAATATTGTAAGAATAATATATATTTAATTAAATATTGACCCTTCATTATATATAAAATATGGTTAGAATAGTGTATATGTAATTCAATTATAATTTTGCTAGAATAATAATTATTATTTATTTAATAATTAATAAAATATTAATTTGTTATAACATAAGAATAAATTTAAATTCCAAATTTGAATGTGATGATATATATTAAAAAGAAATAAATGTGAAAGATACATATTATATATATATAATAAACAAGAATTTGAGAGGCAATTAAAAAATTCATCCAACATAAATATAATCAAATAAAAAATATATATTATCTAATAATAAAAAATCTAAAAAATATATATGATAAATAAGAATCTGAAAATTAAAGAAATCACTCATATTCAATCAAAGATATAGATTATTCTAAACAAGAAAAAAATTGAGAGATATATAAGATAAACAAGAATCTAACATTCGATTAAAGAAAACAATCAATATAAATATTATCTAATAAAAAATGTATATCATTTTAAATAAGTAAAAACAAAATAAATTTCATATATATTACATATATTATCATAAACAAGAAAAAAAAGAAATTTGATAAAAATATTATATCATAAACAAGAATCTAACGATCATTCAACATAAATAGTATCCAATAAAATATTAAAAATATATATTATCTTAAACAATAAAAAAAATATAAGAGATATACATGATGTCGATTAGAGAAATCACTAAAGATAAATATATTCGAATTGAAAAAATATATTATATTAAACAAGAATTAAACTTACTATATTCCAAACGAAATATATATTATCTAATCATGCAATTTTTCATAGAAAGTGAGAGAGACAATGATAGTGAAAGTGTTTAGTACTTTAGGGTTTTTTAGGAAATTGAACAGAGAAGAAATAAGGTACCGATAAAGTAAGACATACAGTAAGAGATAAGTAGGGTTTATAGATTCATAGCGGGCTCATGAGCTACTATTTTCTATTCGGCTAGAATAATACTTTAAAATATAAAAGTATTTTACTATTAAATAATATTTTAAAAAATAAAGTATTTTACTATTTTTTTACGGGGCGGGTCCGGGGTGGGTACCCACGGTAAAATATCAAAAACCGAAACCCGAACCAAACCCGAACGGGTAATAAAAATAAAAACCATCACCCACCCCGTTTTTTTTTCTTTTTCAGGTAATCTGCCTCGCCGGATCAGTTCGGTTCGGATATCCACGGTATCGGGTTAAATTGCCATCTCTAGGTCATATAGACCCTATTGCGTAGCCTGTTTTAGACTTGGTCTTTAACTAGTTCGCGAATATACCTGATACAAAGTATATGCACAATATGACCATTACGTAGCCCGTAGGCGTGGTCAATTAGCCCATTCGTGTTTATAGACACTTAGTCTGGACTCAGTATGGTCCGTTGCGTAGCCAAGAGTGGCGTGGTCATTGACCCGTTTGCTAATTGTAAGGATAAAACTTACGACAAATACATAGTTGCGAAAGCATAACTTATATTGAAAAATCAAAACGCTGTTCTAAGATGCCTCATTAAAAAACCTCCGCGCGCCATCAGGGAGGAAAAAGAGTGCATCAGTACATTCTAAATATTATGGCGATACAAATTTAGGTGATTGACATTCCAAGGGTGTTTAAGTGCTTGACCACTTTGATCTTCCAATCTATACGCACCATGGTGCCCTGTAGAATTAATCGTGTACAAGCCTTCCCAATTTGGTCCCAGCTTGCCACTTGTTCCACTGTTGGAGCCTTGAAACACCTTCTTTAAGACTAAATCTCCCTCCTTAAAAGAGCGTGGCTTAAACCGAGCATTAAAGCGTCCCCTCATCAAGCTTCCATAGTGTTCTGCTCGTACCCGTTCTTGGTATTGTCGTTCATGTAAGAGGTCCCAGCAGGTTGATCTGGCTATTAGGTTTGCCTTTTCTTCATAGTGCTCGATTTTGTGGCTCGGTACTATGATCTCTACTGGAATGACCGCTTCTATACCGTATACCGATACAAATGGTGTATCTCATGTTGTTGAGCGCGAGGTGGTGCAATACACCCATGATACCTCTGCAAACTTATCAGGCCACTTGCTTTTGGCGCCTTCCAACTTTTTCTTACGTCCTTCGAGCAGCCTCCTGTTAGTTACCTGAACTTGGCCGTTTTCCTGGGGATAATAGGGAGTGGAGAAGTGCTGGAGAATCCTATATTGTTTGCAAAAGTTGGTAAGTATTAAATTTTAGAATTGTGGGCCATTATCTGTCATTAAAATCCACAGAATTCCTTATCGAGTTAGAATTTGATTATGGATAAAATCACATACCTCCTATGCGTGTGTTCGGAATAGGGATTTGGCCTCAACCCATTTGGAAAAATCTACCGCGACGATAAGGAACTGCCTTTTGCCTGTAGCCATTGGCAAATGACCCGCCGGATCTATTCCCCACTTATCGAACGTGCACGGTATATGAACGTTCTGCATAGGTTCACTGGGATTATGTTGTATGTTCGCATACTCTTGGCACTTGTGAAATTGCAGTACGAGATTTTCCACATCGAATGCTAGCTCGGGCCAATAGTACCCAGCTAGGAGGAACCGTCGAATTAGTGTTCAATGGTCACAATGAGCACATGCTTCTCCTAAATGTAAATCAGCTAATATTAAACTAGCTTCCGCGCGATCAAGACATCGGAGCAAAGGCCGGGTCGAACTCTTCCTATACAAGATATTGTCAAGAACATAAAACTTGCCTGCCTTGACCTACAATGCTCGAGCCTCATTTTTATTTGCTGGCAATTTGTCATAGCTCAAGTATTGCAAGTATGGAGTTCTCCAATCGACGTCGTTTGCAATTGAATTGATGGTCGCTGTTGTTAGTATGAGTTCTGTCATGGGGAGCGGTTGGAGTAAACCTGTAGGATGCTCTGCCAAGAGATGCAGTCTTGGCTAAAATATCGCCTGCTGAGTTATTTTTTTGTAGGATCTGCTCGTATAACACAACGACGAATTTAGATTCATTTTCCTTAAGTATAACAAAGTATTCATTAATTCTTTCATGCGTTGCATCATAGGTACCATGTGCCTGATTAACAACCAACTGAGAATCGGACTTGACTCTAATACTTTGAGCTCCACATATCAAGGCCAATTTCATGCCACAGAGAGCAACTTCGTACTCTATTGTGTTATTTATTACCGGGAAGTTAAAGCGTATCGCCTGTTTGATCTCCTCACCACTTGAGGATTGTAAAATAACTCATACTCCTCCGCCTGGCTTTAAAGATGCACCATCAACATCAACAATCCCCTGGTCTGACTGAGTCATTCCTTGATTCTCCACATCAGTCTGTTGATCTCTGGAAGAGGTGAATTCGGCAAGAAAATCGGAGACTGCTTGCCCCTTAATAGCTAAACGCGGCTCAAAACGAATGTCACACTTGCCGAGCTCGATACTCCATTTGGTTAACCTACGGGAAAGATCTGGTTTATGTAATACCGTTCGCAAAGAAAATGCTGTCTGCACAGTAATTGCATGCCCTTGAAAATATGGCTTCATTCGCCGAGCTACAATAACTAAACTCAGAGCAAGTTTTTTGAGGTTTAAATACCTTGTTTCCACATCTGTTAGTGTTTTGCTCGTGTAATATATCGGGCATTGCACTCCATTATGATCACGTACGAGAGCTGAGTTTACTAGAAATGGTGACACCGCGAGGTAGATAATTGGGACTCCTCGGGGAGAGGTACATACAGAATCTCTGGGAGGTGAGATATTGTTTAAGCTTGACAAAATATTTGTTACACTCTTCTGTCCAGGCGAACTTCTTAGCACCTCGTAACATTTCAAAGAAGTGATGACTCTTGTCCGACGCGCGGGAGATAAACCTTAAGAGAGCTGCTAACCTTCTTGTAAGACATTGTACTTCCTTGATATTCCTTGAAGGTTCCATTTACAGAATTGCATTTAGTTGGACGGGTTCGACTTCAATACCTCGTTAACTTACCACATATCCCAAAACATTTCTCTTAACTTCACCAAATGAGCACTTGTCCGGGTTGAGCTTGAGGTTAAACTGTCGTAATAAATCAAAAACGACCTGTAATGTTTCGAAGTGCTGCACCTCCTCATGAGTTTTTACAATCATGTCATCAATGCATGCCTCTAAATGGCGCCCCAGATGATCTTGGAAGATGTCATTTATCAAGCGTTGATACGTCGAGCCCTCATTCTTCAACCCAAAAGGCATGACCGTGTAGCAGTACAAACCTCTCTCGGTTTGAAAGGTTGTGTGCTCCTGGTCGGATGGGTGGAGGCGTATCTGGTTATACCCGGAGTTTGCATCCATAAACGATAAATATTCACAACCCAAGGCCGAATCGACTAACTGATCGATGTGTGGAAATGGAAAAGCATCCTTAGAGAACGCATGATTTAGATCAGTGAAATCCACGCACATTCTCTATTGACCACTCTTCTTCTTTACCAAAACAGCGTTGGCTATCCAGACCTGATATCTTGCTTTTTGGATGTATCCCAAATGGCTTAATTTGGTCACCTCAGCTAATATAGCTGTCTTCTTTTCTGCTAAAACATATCTACGCTTTTGACATACTGGCTTGGCATAAGGGTTCATAGCTAATTCGTGACTTATAATTGAAGGGCTTACCACTGAAACATCAGCTGCCTCCCAGGAAAAAATATCTAATTTTTTTGCTAACAAAGCCATTAAACGTACCTTTGAGTCTTGAGACAACTCCTTCCCTAGCCGAAGCATTCGACCGTCAGCTATGAACATGTCTACAATTATAGTATCCATGTCAGTATAATCGTCACACGTGGGTCGACCACTGGGTCCGGCGAGGTAAGATCCAGTGTTTCTGGTTCAGGATCCCCCTCGCCGCTTAATTACTATCGGAGAGGTTTGGATTGGTCCGATGCGATTACGTAGCATGTTCATGTGGTTCTTTGGCTGCCTCGTATTGTTCCCACCAAGCTACCCACCTAATATTTTATGCATTTTCGGAATGTGCACGGTGTCGCCTTCATCCTATGTAGCCATGGTCTTCCGATTATAGTATGGTAAGGGCGTGGTGCATCAGAGATTATAAACATTGTCTTTAGTTCATTCTTCGTGGCTCTGTAGCCAACTTTTACCAGCAACTCCACCTTCCCAACACATTGTGAGGTTTTTCCTTCATAACCGACCAACGTATATCGAGTAGGCCGATATGGGGGTACGTTTTGCATGCGGTCGAAAATACTTTTGAAAATAATATTTGTCGAGCTCCCAGTATCGACTAGCAATCGAGTCACCATTACTCCTCCGATATCTAGGTGGATAGTTAGAGCATCCTCATGGGGCAGGCTGACACCTCTGAGATCTTCGTCATTAAACGTGAGATCGGCCACTGGATCATTGTAATTGTGATAGGAATTTGCATCTATTTCGTACACGTCAAACTCACTTTTAGCCCGTTTGTTCGGAGTTGCCCCATGTCTTGTGGTCGAGCTCCCTCCTGATATGGTGAGAAGCCACTGTTGTTTGTTAGATTCTGTTTTTTCTCCATTAGCCAGTTTCTCATTGTTTGGAGAACAGATCTCCTCACATCGATCCAGATGAGATCGTTTGATATATTGTATGAGCTCCACGTTGTCTATCAAACGTTGGATCTCTTCTCTTAGTTGCTAGTACTCATCTGTGGAATATCCATGATCGTTATGATATGCGCAAAAATATCGGTTAGATCGTTTAAATCCTGGGGCTCTCATCATGCGCGGAGCTTGGTACTTTGTCCGCCCTTGCGTTCGAACATAAATCACGGAGATAGCTTTAGTTAACGGGGTGAAGCGCCTATTTGGTTGTTCGAGCTACTGAGGTCGCCTGCTATAATCCCGCTTAGGCTACTCTTCAACCCTTTGCGATTCTATTCCACCTTCTTTGGAATATGATCCACATCGCTCGGGAGGCCTCCCTTTTGGCATCATCGACTCTAATAAAAGTATATTCCCTGGTGAGCAGGTCCCCCGTGGTCTCAGTTGGGAACTTGATGAGGTCTGCATATAGATCACCCTTTCGGTTGAGCTCTCATTTCAAGGATGTCACCGCCATATTTTTGGCCAAATCTGGTAAATCATTCATAGCACGGACAAATCTCCTAATATAACTCTTTAGGGACTCATCTCACCGTTGGTAAAGGTCCATAATTGCATCCTGCTCGTGCATAAGCTCCTTGTTGCCGATAAATCGCTCCCTGAATGCCTTCCACAACCCGGTAAAGTCGTAGATGGATCCTTTCGGCAAGCTGCTGAACCAATCCATTGCGTTGCCTTTGAGGGTCATGGATAGTGCCCGGCATAACATTGTGTCGTTAGGGTTGAACGCCATCATCATATTTCGTAATTGCTCCAAATTCTTCTATGGGTCTCCTGTTCCATCATAAGCTTCCATTATGAAAGGATCAAACTTCCTTGGGAGCTAGGCTTCGAGAATCTTCTCGGAAAATGGTGACTTCTTGAGTATGTAGGCTGACAGTCTCTGGCGGACCTGGTTGTAGTAGAGGTCCTCATTTACCCAAGCTCGTTTGGTTGACGTCTTTGCCTCTTCTCGTGGACCTTTACTACGGTTCTTATCTCCACTCTCGCCCTCACCTTCCTGTTTGTCATCTTGCTGGGATAATCGATCTTTTCGGTTAACTTGACTAGCTTCCGGGCCGGACGGTTGGTGCATCTTGCTCATCCACTTGATCTTAGCGGTGCGAGCAGGAATAACGTCACTCATTCCTGCCATAGTGGCGCACATGGATTGTTCCCTTGCATCTCGCTCGAATGTTATCTTCAATTGCTTATCCTGGATATTCTGGATTCTTTGCTCTAGTTGGAGGACCATCGAGTCAGCTACTGGGATGGCTTCCAAGGTTTCATGAGCCCCTGCTACATTACCGGTTGATGCAGTTGCACTTCTGCCCGAGGGACAGCGGTGGGCTGGATCGATGGTTCCTCTGTCATGACCATCCTTAGGGGAACCATAGGATTACCCCCTTGAAGAGCTACGGGGCCGAAATATAGGATGCCTTGCCTAGTCGATTGATTCATCGCTCCTCTCCTGTGCATCGTTGCTTCACTCGTTTCTTGGTTATCTCTCTCGATTCTTGACCTTGTGACTACCATGGTTGCTGATTAGAAGTTTTCCCACAGACAACGCCAAATTTGTTACGGGAATAACAAGTTGTACCACAGTAAAGTCTTTAAGTTTTTAGTCAGGAAATAGATAAGGCAAAAAAGGATCCTCCTATTCATCGATAGGTTCTTCCTGTTTATAATGTTGTGAGTTAGTGGGCAGTTACACTTGTTTACACTTAATACTCCACTAACTCACTAACGTCAATTTTCCTATAATTTCGGAACAACTACTTAAATCGGGTTGACTTAAGAGTCTAAACGTGTGTTATAGAATAAATAACGAAACACCTTGTCTGGATTGCACGCGCTAACTTGAGCTGGGCTATTCCTTGAGTACGACCAGATCTATACTGGTATGCAGAGCTGGAGCTCACCTATCACGTGATTATACAATCATCTTTGAGTTTGCACTTAGCCTTGATCTGTTCATCGCATCCGTAATCTGGTCGATTAATTCATTACTCCAAGTATCGTCGAGCTTGTTCTCTATTTCTCTTTGAGGTCGACGGTGGCGTAGAGCTCGTTCTCTGCCTCCTTGTTCATTTATTATCTTAGCCCAAGCTCACGATCTACCTTTCATGCTCGTGCTCGTACTCACTTGGGGGAATCTCCGCTTATCAATCTCAAGGCTCACATAAGTTCAAAAGAATAATATTAGCCAAAGAAGTTAATGAACACATAAGGATTTTGTTGATAATTCTGTCACATAGTCTGATTCGAATAATTCCACTTATTCTTCTAGTAGTAACCATGATCGTTAAAAGAAGAAAGAAAGGTTAACCAAGAAACATTCTAAGAAGAAGGATATGAAATGAAAAGGAAAAAAACTCAAAAGTACCAAGGGAAAGTAAAAGGATCGGTAGACCACTAAATTGATCATCTGTTAAGTGATCAGTTTGCTATCCAATCCAAACCAAGTATCTTTGCAATTGCTGATGAAGATCATATGTTTAGCCGTAGCCATAACTGGATACAGTCACCTTTGTCTTCCACGTTTCTCTTTGGACATTTGCCAAAATGGTTTGATAGTTCTAAAATGGAGAAATATGATTGTAGTAAAGACCATAATAATCACCTTTAGGAGTTCAAGAATTTCATGATCAACTTTGATGATGATGATAAATTATTATGTCGACCCTTCTAGCAGATTTTTAAAGGGAGTGCTCTAAAATGGTATAATAGTTTACCACAATGGTCTATTAAAAGATTCGATGTGTTCTGGATGATATTCAAGAGAGAACTTGTGGGAAGTAAAGAACTTAAAAGAAATGGGGACTGTATCATTCACTGTGCATAAGAACCAAATGAACCTTAATAAATTACATCAGCCGTTTTGTAAATACGAAGAACGAATTGGTTGATTATTTTGAGCAAGTAGCCATTGCTTCATTAAGACAAGGTGTAATTCCCGGTGAGTTGGTTGATTCAGTAACTCGGAAGAAAGTATAACTTGGGGAGGATTATTGAACCAGGTTGGAAAGAAAATTACAGTAGAAGAAACCATAATATCTAGAATACCGCGCCAGAAAAAGTGTGCTCCAACAACTTCAACCCTCAAGCTAGTACTCAATTCTAGGCCACATTCAATTACCGGCCTAAAGACTCCGGACAGGGTTTCATATTGGCCAAGGAAAAATCAGTCAAATCAGGGCCAAAGGTCCAGACCAAGAAGGAGTCAGTGGGTCAAACTTGAATGGGTTGCTGAACTAAATTGAAATGTATCCACTACTTATGACAGAACTAAGAATGTTGTGCATTTTTTAAGGTGGGCACAATTTAATCCACAAGGGAAAATTGGAATACTCGAATCTGTAAATATCATAACGATGTTGGTCATAATACTCAAGATTTCATTGGCCTAGAACGAGAAGTACAAACTTTGATTGAAGAAGGAAAGATGTTCTCCTTTGTTAAAAAGCAAGGAGGCAACTGGAAAACCAACATTCATTCCCCAGCCTAGTTCAAGCACAACACCAACAACATCACTAAATGTTCAGGGAAAAGTGTGGGGGCATCTAGACAAGAAGATGCTATGATGATTGTGGAGAGATTTGATGTAAACTTGGAGTATTTAGACCTTGATCCAGGCCGGAACCAACTTGGGATGATAGTGGAAAAAACAAAAACAATATCTGATCTATGCAATTTCTTTGAATCTTTAGCCATTTTTAAGGGAGATATCATGACTGCACCGTCAAGCAGCTAAAAAAAGGCATGTTAACAACCTGACTACACAATTAGAAGGGAAAATGTCTACTACACATCTTTATCAGGCACCAGCTCCATTCATTGTCTTTGATGAAAATGACTTAAGAAATATTGTATGCCCACATGAAGATGTTGTGGTAATAAGAGTATCCATTGATGGAGATGATGTACGTCAAATCTTGATTGATATATGAAGTTCGACATATATTGCGTCAACTTACAAGAAAATAAAGAATCCCTCAATCATTCAATGTTTGAACATGACCATAATAGGATTCAATGGTAACTAGGCTCATGTGATTGGGGAGTTTGAAAGAGAGGTTTTATTGGGAAAAAGGCCATTCAAGAAGCTAATAAGAGTTTTGCTTTTAATAGTTGAAGCCTGATGTCTTACAATGTTGTATTTGGTAGGTCTTGGATATCTAAGATGCATGCAGTAGCATCCATAGTCCAGCAATGTTTAAAATATGATGTGGGAGGCCAATTAGGCGTCGTCTGAAACAATCAAAAGATAACCTGAGAATGTTATGTCACTGCTCTTGCTCAAAAGTTGTTATAAGTAGTGAAGGTTGACAAAGAATAGCAATCAACGAAGACTTTTGCCAAACTAAATGAGATAGATGATCCAAGGGAGGCTCATAATGCAGTAATCCTAGTTGAAGAAGTTGAAATTCAACCCTTGACAGAAGGTAAAAGTGTCAGCGTCTGATCTAAATTACCATTAAAGTTAAAATAAAAATGGTTGTCCTTTTTATCTAATAATCTGCATGTTTTTGAATGGTGTAACAAGGATGTAATTAGAGTGCTAGCCAGCGTGATTAGTCACAAACTATATGTCTAATCTGATGTTGGGCGAGTGGTACAAAAAAGAAGAGATTTTTCCGGAGAGATATCTGAAACGAGAATCCCAAGAAGTAGATTGGCTAACCAAGGTGGGACATATTAAATAATCTTAATACCTTCTTTCAGCAGCTAACCCAGTCTTAGTCAAGAAGAAAAAATAGAAGATGGTGTATGTATATTCACTTCACATATATCATTAGAGCTTGCCCCAATTATCCATTTTCAGTATCCCGGATAGATCAACTAGTAGATTTTACATCATAGAACAAGTTATTGTCGTTTATGGATGTTTGTTCTGGGTATAACCAGATACACGTGGATTCAAATGATCAATATCACACCATTTTATCACATATAGGGGGATTCATTTCTATAAAGTAATGTCTTTGGGGTTGACGAATGTTGGAGCCACTTATCACAACTAGTGAATAAAGCATTTGCTAATCAGATCAGAAGAAAGGTAGAAGTATATATCGACGATATAATGGTTAAAAGCCTAAAAGAGGAAGATCACATATTCGAGCTCCAAACAACTTTTTCTAACTTGGAAGCCATCAATTTGAAAATAAAGTCCTGAGAAATGTAACTTTAGGGTCAAATTTGGTAAAATTTTGGGTTATATTATATGTGAGAAAGGGATTTAGACTGACACAAATTAGTTAAATGCTCTGTTAGCCATGGATCCACCTCAGAATACTAAATAAGTTCAGATATTAACTGGAAGCTTGACAACATTATACCGGTTTATTTCAAGATCGCCAGACAAATGTGCTCAGGTTTTCCAAGTTTTAAGAAATTCGAAAGACTTTGATTGGTCTCCTGATTGTGGTCAGGTTTTCTTTGAAATAAAAAACAGTTATCCTCACCCAAAACATTATTCAAACCTGTTGATGATGAAATAATTTATATGTATCTAGTAGTATCGGAGTATGTTGTAAGGGTTGTATTGGTGCGGAAGTTGATAATTACCTCCGCCGTGTTTATCATATAAGCAATAGATTGTTGGAAGCTGAAAAAAAACACTTAAAATTAGAAAAATTACCCTTAACATTGGTGATAGGAGCCAAGAAAATGAGACCTTACTTTCAAGAACATTCTATTATAGTTCAAACTTCGTTTTCATTGAAAATTGTACTACAAAAGGCTGATATATCTAGAATAATGACTAAGTGATCAGTTGAACTTGGAGATTATGATATTGACTTTGCATCCTGAACTGCAATCAAAGCTCAAGCTGTGGCTCATTTTTTAGTAGATTTTCACTCCAAGAGGCCTCGTGAAGAATCTGAAATCAGTAAGTTTAAGTAGGAATGTCTGATCCGAACTGATGTTGGATCTCGTACAACGAGATATGGAGCTGCAATTTGCCTAATCTCTCCCTATGGTGATTCCATGTATCAAGCTATACGTGTTGGCTTCAAAGCATCCAAAAATGAGGCAGAATATAAAGCAACAGATCGTTTAAAGATTTATTAAAGATATATTGCCTTTAAATAGAATACTTTTAACTGGCTTATTTGGATTTGATTTATTATTTTAATTTTATCATACTTAATTCAGATAAAATGTTAATGAAAGAAAAAAATGTAGCAAAACATAAAGTGGATAAATTCAAGTTATAATAAAATCCGATCTACATGGCAAAATGCCTTGTGTACAAAAAATACTTACAAAAAGAAATTTACTAAGAAATCCGAAATACAACAAAATGCCTTACATATTACAAGGACTTTGGTTTAAAACACAAACACAATAAAAAGGTAAACCTCAGGGCTCATTCCCTTCGTTTATCTTCTCAACCCTCTTTGCTTCTTCTTTCTCTTCTTCTTTTTATTATTGATAATCATCTAAGTCTTCTTCAGCCTCATCATCAGATTCGAACTCATCCAAAGAAATACCTAGTTTATCAACCTGAGCCATAGTGTGTAAAAATATTTTTTTATACGATACATACCTTCATAATTCCCCAAGAGACCGTTTGAGAAAGGTTTCATGGAACTGTAGTACCATATCCGATTTAATAGATTCTTCTCTCTGCTCCATAAAATTCAATACACCATCGACATATACATTTACAACATTGGCTATATCCTTTGCAACGTTTTCTTTAGGATTGGTGACTTTATCTTCTTTCTCATTTAGAAGATCTTTTACATTTTTCTTCTCTTCCGATAAGTTTTGGAAGCTAACTTTATCCTTAGCATGTTGCTCTTTGAAAGGTGAAAGCTCTTTTTGCAAATCAGCAACTTGAGTTGCAAATGATTCTGATCTAATTTGGATTGAACCAACTCATCCTTAAGAGTTTTACTTCCTTATTCAGATTTTCTACTTTGTCTTTCTTCGATCTGATGGTGTTGTGTAAATTCTGGTTTTCAATGCGAATGGAAAAAATATACTTGACTTGAGATCTAACCTGTCTCTCTAAGTCAACTGTAGGCCTTATATAGCCTAAAACTATGTATCCCAGTTCATCATTTTCATTTGACACTTCGAAGGACTCCCCATCGTGTGTCACGGCGTTGGAAATAGTAGTGGTATGAGGGAAAACTTTATCAAAATCTTCAAAATGGAAGTTTCCCAAGTTTCCTCTATCATTTAGCTGATTAAGAACTTTGAAAGAAGGTCTATCAGCAACAGAAAGTGCAGAGAAAGACGGATCAACAAACTTTTCTGCTTGATGAGGAACTTTAGTAGGAGTAGTGGTAGGAGGGACTTCAGATCAGAGTATGATCTTCGAACGAATAACAGTTTCTTTTTCTCTGCCTCCCTCTTATCCTCGCATTCTTTAGTCCTTTTCTGCCCCGTTTTCTTCTTGACCATCAGACAATTTAAAGGATCTTTTATCTCCACTATAGTAACTTCCACAACTTCCAATAGAGCTGCATTTATTTCATCTGAAGGTCCTTTGCTGCCCGAGAATGAGTTGAGATGGTGCATTTTCTTCTTATTCCTTTTTCTTATTCTTTTTCCTAATCTTATCAAGATGAGTCAGAGCTTTGTATCTATCTAATAGAAAAATCTTGCTATCAGCTTCCTTAGTCCTCTTAAGAATATCAGATGATTGGGGAAGGGTAGTGAATTGATCCCATGAGAGCTCACATATCCGATTTTTCCTCGATAGGTGAGCTCTCACCATATTTCATGTAGTAAAAAAACTATGAAATTCATTTGACCATTTTTCAACTACCGATTCATGTACTGTGGTGAAAGTAACTTTCCCATTTTCGAGGTGATGTGAAAATAGCTTTGAAAACACTGTAAAATAAATCCGATATAAGAATACATATCCAAACATAAAAAAACAATCTTTTAAAAGAAAAATATTTACGTGAAGACTCCCAATATCTTGTAAGCATACTCGAATTTCCCTTAAATGTAATTTTTATTCCACTCTCCCAGGCACCACTAATGAAAACAACTGGGTTCTCCAAGGTGTATCGGCTTCAAGTAAATCTTTGACTACTTTATAGTCATTTCCCATGTTAAAATAGTAAAATAAAATTGTTAAATTTCGAAAAAAACCATCCAGATCAGCAAATTACTCCACAGACATCGGAATCTTCGATATCATTGAAGCTATAATACTGACCAAAATTGTAAACCAAGCGTTGGGTCTTAGCTGACTCAGGCATAATTTCACTAATTGAAAATATCTCGCAATTTCCAGGTCCATAGGAAACCTGAGACCCCAATTGAGCAATTCGGCGTACACCACCAGCTCTCCTACTTTGCAGTCCATCAAAGTCTCTTCAGAGATTGGAATCCTGACTTTGATTGATTCAGGAAATCCTCACCTGCTCTGAATTTTACCTAAATTAGTTGTGTGAGTATATACATAAGATATTCTTTGTAAAGACAACATGTATTTGACGTTGACCTTAGTGAAATCAGGCCCGATTTGCCCAACCAAACACTCTGGAAGTGTTTTGGATTCTATTAGAGGGGATTTCTTTCTTTTTTCTCAAGTTTCTTTGCGAGTATCCCTAGTGCAATCTGATGTATCCAAATGCATTTCTTCCATCATCTGTGGACCCAATTCTTCTGGATCACGACCTGGTTACCAAGATTATCTTCCTCAATAAGAGGAAACTCAACATAAGAAGCTGCTGCAACAGTCGTAATAAATTTTCCCACTTGATTAATTTTTTCTGGGAGAGGTTGCTAGCACCAGTAGAAACCTCTGATGGTTTCTTCATATCTTTATCCAATGTGTAAGGCTTGTTCTTAGCCTTAGAGAGTCTGGTGAGCCTACGAGGAGCATTTTCTCCGATATTCGACCCCATAGCAATGCAACTTGATGAAAGTTTACGATTGCTAACAAATTTTCTTGGAAGAGTCTCAGCTGTCTGTGCTGATTGGTTGAGGATTGCAGGAGATTGTTTAATGAGGCTGAGTTTAGGAACATAGGGTTGTTTACCAGATGAATAACTTTTGTCTAGTTCTGGAACTTGAATCACCGGAGAAGCGGTAATCCCGAAGCAATTCTGGCTTGCCATTTTTCTTTCTCTAACTCGAAGAAATTAAGCCAATCCTCTTTAACTATGCAGTCCTCACTGTAAACATACAAAATTTAAAGAAACGAGAAGAACGAAAGAGAAATCTGGGGGAAAGTTAGAACTTTTATCTATCTAGAACTATGAAAATCAATTTGTTTCTAAATCTAGAAATAAATACAATAGAAACTACCGTTATATAAGAGTAAAGAATACACACTTGAGTATTTTACTATGGAAGAGAACCTAACGGTATTGATTTGGAAATGTTATTAAATGTAATCGTTTGTTTCCTAACTTAGCAATAATACTATTTCAAAAAAAACTATTCGGTTTCTCCAATGACTATATGACACATGTGATGTGAAAACTAACCGTCTAAAGTTGTGACCTTTCGGTAGAAAGTGATTCAATAACCTACTTTGGATGCGGTTTTTAAATTCGTTACAATATTAGCTCTCCCAAAATACATTGGAAAAAGTTAAGGGGGCTATATGATAGGATTATATTTTCTTGGATGCAAATTACAGTAAAGTAAGCTTGATTAATAAGCAGTAAGCTAAATAAGCTTGATGACTCAACTATGTGCCTAGACATTGAATTATGGGCTTGGGGGCTTATACAATTTACATATGTTAACTCAAGAGTTTTGAATAATAGAAAGAGGGTTATATGTGTTTGTTGAAAAAACAATCGCCGAGACAACAAAATAAAAGATTTGATTCTTTTATGAGATCCATTAAATATCTGAGCAGCTACTATGATAATTGTGTTTATTGGAATGTGGAAATATACATGAAGATAAAAGTCATGTTAGTGATGTATGTGGATGAAATACTAATGGATGGAAGAGATAAAAAGAAAATTAAAGTGGTAAATAATCAGCCAAAATGAGAGTTTGAGATGAATGATATACGATAGGCTAAAATAATACTTGGTATTGAGATCAAGAGGAACATGTCGAATGGGTATATACAGGTTATCTATCTAATGTGCTTGGAGGAACGATTAGCTATAAGTATTGTATGCAGAAGGTCGTTGGACTTTTGTGTACGAGATTCGAGCATATTGCTGTTACGGTAGCAACGAAGGAAGTAATTTGATTGAAAGGGTTAGTGAACTCACTAGTGTGGAATAATATTTGGTTTTATTCCGTGATAACACTAGTGCTCTTTATTTGATGATAAATATGAATTTCAATGATCAAACTAAACATATAAACATTAAGTTTCACTTCATATGAATAAGTGGAGAATGAGGTATTACTGGAATTTTAAAGTTCACAAACTGAATGAGACTAGTCTAAGTCTGAGCATGTGAGATATTCTATAAATAGTATAACATTAGATGCAACAGATAGTGGGGTTATTATAAGACTATATGGAGAATGTTTAAGTGCAGACTAGAAGTAACCGCCAACATAGGACTACATGGGTATAGTTCGATATGATTTGATATGTATTAAAAAATAAATGTTGAAACACTCTACAACTTGAGTTATGACTTATTTGTAAATCTATACTGATCTTAAGGGTTTAGACAAGCTTCGAAGCATGGTGACCATTTTTTCAAAAGAAATATGTTCCCAGCCGAAAAGGTTGGTTCAAAGCAGGATTGTCAGAAGCGAGATAACTCGAAGCACCACTCTGATCCGAAGCGAGCTGGACCGTAACACCACAGTTGGACCAAATGGAAGTATTCTATTATTTAGATCTCATATATTAATTAGGTCTCCTATTTTAGTATTCTAATATTAATTATGTATTTTATATTGATTAAGATTCTTTGTTGATGAGGTTTACGATATTAATGGATTACGATTTAGTTCAACCGTTGATTAAATGGGTTTTAGTCCAGAGCGTCTGATGAAGAATTAGGTTTTTCCCTAGTCCTATAAATAAAAAAATACATTGTTGCACAATATGCGATGTGATGAGATAATGAGTTTCATGAGTAGCATATTTCTTGAGTGAGTGAAATAGTTCTATGTATTTTGAGAGATAAATGAGGTGAGAGATAGAGGGTTATGTGAATACTATCATCTTTTATAAGTAATAATGATTGAAATATTTTGTGTTTGAGAGTATTTTGTAACCTACTTATATATAAAAGAGTGTCCGTTACCCGTGGATGTATAACACGTTCATAATTTAAACCACATTAAATATTGCCTTGTGTGTCTGGATTTATTACGCTTTCTTTTATTATTTTATCTTCTTGGACATATTAATTAGATCATTCTTCCATAAGTTTATTTAATAACATATTATTTATTGTATTGGTTGAACAATAGTGGTTTCCGTAACAAGATTGTTGATAGCACTTGCATATGTATACAATCTTTATAGCTCATCAAATGGATGTTAAAATGTACTCTTGAATGGTGATTTAGATGGGGAGATTGATACTGAACAACCAAAAATGTTTGTTATACCTAGTTGTGAAAACAAGATGTGCAAGTCAAAAAAACATTTATTTGGTCTGAAACAAACACCAAAAGATATGCATAACTTTTTTTTGGTAATGTGGTAATTTCTAATGGTTATATTCTTAATCAAGAAAACAAGTTTCTATACAGAAACTTTGATGCTCATGGTAAGGATTTATGATTTATCTATATATGGTGGATATATTGATTTTTGGTACGGACCGAAATCAAGTGGATAAAACCAAAATAATTCTTATAATCTCGTTTTGAGATGAAGGACTTGTGGGAAGCTAAGATGATTCTTCGTATAAGAATCAAGTAAAAGAACAATAATATATTAATTATTCAATCTTATTATATCGAATAAATCTAATTTAAAACATTGTTCTTTGGTTAGACTCCTATATATCCTAGTTTCAAGCTTCTACCTAATAAAGGTGATGCAGTATCTCAACTTGAATACTCAAGAACGATTGGTTGCCTTATGTATGTTATGACAAGAAATAGGTCGTATATTTCTTATACTATTAGAAAGCTTAGTAGGTATACTACCCATCCTAGTTCACATCATTAGTAAACTTTAAGCCATGCTCAAGTATTTATAAAGAACCACAAATTATGATATGAGTTATACTATATTTCATTCGGTTCTTGAATATTATTTGATGTGAGTTATATTCAAAATATGGAAGATCATTAATCCACAAGTGGACGATTATTCCTTCTTGTCGGAGGTGTTATCTTTTGGGGATCAAATAAACAAACTTATATTACCAATTTAGTAATAGAATTTGATTTTTTGACATTAGCATAAGCTAGTAAAGAAATTGAGTTTCTAAAAGATGTGATATATAAAATTTCATTGTGACCCAAACCGATATCACCTATATCTATCAAATGTGACAGTGAAGCTGCATTGGCCAATGTCTATTAGAAAGTTTACAAGGGAAGATCTAGGTAGTTAGGTATTAGACACATCATGATTCCTGAGCGAAACACACATTGTTTTATACCAATTGAGTTTGTGAAAACTCAATATAGTTTAGTCGATCAGTTAACCAAAGTTTTAAGTAGAGATATTGTGCACAAGTCATCATTGAGATGAGACTAAAGTACATCTAAAATCTCTCATGTTGAGATATCTAATTCCCATCTAATATGACATTAAACACTAAATTCAATGTGGAAATCTTTGTATCTAAAGATTACAATGTTAGTCGAGGGTCCCACTATTAACCAATGGTCTTCAAGTCGGCGACCTTGAAGATGAGGGTCCTCAGCAAGGGTCTTGAAGACGAGAGAGTCTTCAAGGAAAGGGCTTTTTCAAACTAATAATCTTCAAGCCAAGGGCATTAAAGACGTGGTTCCTCAGACAATGGTCTTGAAGACGAGAAGATCTTTAAGTCAAGGGCTTTATCAAACTTGGGTCTTCAAATCAAAGGTATTCAAGCTAAGAGCCTTCAATATGAGGTTCATTAGATAATGGTCTTGAAGACGAGGCACTTGAATATGAAGGTCTTTAGATTAGGGTTCTTATACGACGGGCTCTGAAGATGTTTCATATATTTAAAAGACCAACAATTGAATCAAGTCATTTAATAAGCTATTAACGCCTTAGTATTCATGGGTTTTAAATTCAGAGTTAATAACTATTGTAAACTGTTATTCTTCTTCAATGTGTTAAAGTGGATATAAACCTCATTTCTTTATTTTATGGTCTTAACCAATAAAAAGAATCATAAAGTCATTTCAAAATAAAATTGATCCGCAACAAGTTCGGAGACATAAGCATATTGGGTAAACTCCGTTAACAATTTATGTGTTTTTATTACATTATATTTTTTTGTGTTTTCTCAATTATTTTCGATTACATGAAAGTTGTGTACATTTTCCAACAACTGGTTTTAGAGCTTTAAGCTGGCAACGATCCAAAGAAGGTTGGATTTGAGTGGGAGAAATGGCTATAAACGCAGGAAAAACGAGATTTGATAAATTTGATTGTGCAAATTTTACGTTTTAATAGATGCATATTGAAGATTATAAATACTAGAAAAGATTTATCACTCTTAAAGAATAACATTTTATTAACATACAAGCTTTAAGAGTCATCTGAATGGTGTTATCCCACAATATTGATTTTAACACCGTAAATGAACGACCACAAATTGTCTTATAAAGTCTCTCTCCAGTATTTAAAAGAAGACATCGACATCTAAAAAACTAACTTGATGATGCAGTTATTTAATTTGCGGATGACAGAAGGATCATTGATAGCTTTAACATCTTAATGAACTTAATAAAATCATAACTGAGTTGAGTTCAGTTATGGAGGGGGAAATTAGGTGTATGCAGCAGTTTAGAATAGAGTCTAAGTTCCAATGGGTTTTGTATGATGAGAGCAACCATGGTTGTGATTAGCTCGTCAAGAAGAAATAAATTGAAATTTGATGATGTTCGTAATCTAGTTCTCAATAAAAATGATTTAAAGGAGAGAGTCTGATGATTCATCAATCTCCTCAGTTTTGCATACAAGTTGAGAGGAAAAAATTCAATCAGAGGGAAAAAATGCGAAAAATCAAACTACCGAGGTAGATCAAGGGATGAGAAGTCTAAGTCTTGGAATCTTAAAAATTCTCAAGGCTAAAAAAACACCGAGTGTAAGAATTGTAGGAAGATTGGGCACTGCATAAATCAATGCAAAAGAGCACCAAAGGACCAAAAGACAAATAAAAAAGTAAATGTCACTTAAGAAGGAGATGATACACTCATATTATCCTTGGAGAGCAAGGAAAATTTGTAGGTGTTAGACTTTAGAGCATTATCCAATGCTACTTCAAAAACAATTCTTCGCGAGTTATGTCCATGGAAACCTTGAAATTGTAAACCTTGGTGATGATCAACCTTGTGATATTATTGGTAAATGTGTAGTAACGATTAAGTTTAATGCGTCTATCTGGAAGCTGAAAGATCTCAGACATATCTCCGACTTGAGAAAGAACTTAATCTCAATATGATATTTGGCTAACAAAGGCTACATTACGATCTTCCCTCGTGATAATTGGAATATTTCAAAGTGTGCAATGTTGGTTGCTCATGGGAAAAAGAGTGGTAATCTTTACAAGATAGTAGAGGCACACTGTTCATTTGCAATGGCAGTACAAAACACAAATTCCAATATGTGGCACCAGAGACTTGGCCACATGAGTGAGAATGGGATGGAAATTATATACTAGAAGGGAAAGCTTTCAGGTATACAATAGATTAAGATAAATATGTGCAAAGATTTCATACTTGGAAAAACAATAAAATGGTCATTTTTTCAGACAAGCGATAGAAACCCAAAGAAAGAAAAGCTAGAATTTGTTCACTATGATGTTTGATGACCAACAACTATTTCATCTATTGGAGAGAAACGCTACTTCATGACTTTTATTGATGATCATTCTTGAAAGGTATGAGTTTACTTTTTATAGCATAACTCTAAAGTGTTTGAGGTTTTTCAGAGATGTAAATCTATAGTTGAAAATGAGACATGTCTGAAAATTAAGAAGCTAAAAATGGACATTAGTGGTGAATATGAGAAAACCAAATTCAAGAATTTTTTGTACGAGCACGGGATCAGAATGGAGAGAACCGTGTCAGGTACACCTCAAAACAATGATGTTGTCAAGCGTATAAACCAAATATTGACGGAAAGACACAGAAGCATTCATATATAGTCAGGTCTACCAAGAAAGTTATGGGTAGAAATAGTCAACACATCAACTTACTTGGTCAATCGTGGTCCATTGCATCCATTAGAGCCTAACATATCAGAGGAGGTATGGAGTGGAAAAAAGATAACACTATCAAATCTAAAAGTTTTTAGCTGTGCGACATATGTTCATATCAGTATTCAAGGCGGGAAAAAGCTTGATCCCAAATCTAATAAATACACCTTACTCGACCATGGCGAGGATGAGTTCGACTACTGTATTTGGGATGACAAAGATAGAAATATTAACCACAAGATATATATGATTTTCAACTAAAGATTTATGTACAAAGGCATGCATAAGTCTGATGCAAACAACTTAGAGCATATTAAGCTAGTGTTTGTAGATGCATATAATATCATAGATAGTCTTGTAATATAGTTGATTGGATCAAGTCCTCGATCGGATACACTGTAGTTGATCGTAACATCTCCTTTATTGGGTAGGTCTTCAAGATCTTATGTGCGTAACATGAGATACTTGAACTATTTATTACTGAGTGATGGAGGGGAGCTTGAATGCTATCACGAAGCTTGTCAAACCGGTGATGCTAACAAGTGGGAGATTGCCATGAAACATGAGATGAAGTCCTTAATCTCAAAATAAGCATGGAAACTACCTGAGTTACTCGTGGGGAAGAAAGAACTTCATAACAAGTGGGTGTACCAGATGAAATATGAGCATGATGGCTCTAAAAGATACAAAGTCCGATTAGTTATTAAAGAATTCCAGTAAAACGAAAGAGTTGACACACCGACATCTTTGCCCTAGTTATGAAGATCAATACTGAGTATTGTTCCCCTGAAATACCTTTATCTTACACAATTAGACGTGAAAATTAAATTTATTTATGAAGACCTGGATTAGGAGATATACATGCATCAACAAGAAGGTTTCTCAAAAGAAGGAAAGAAAATATGGTATGCAAACTCAAAAAACTTTGTATGGCCTAAAACAAGCCCCAATATATTGGTACAAGAAATGTGATAGTTCATGCACAAGAAGAGCTTGTAGAAGTACAACGTGGACCACTATTGCTATATCAAAGATGTAAGTCCTGTTATATCACTTTGCTACTTTATGTTGAAGATATGTTTGTAGAAATTTTAAGATATGGATGATACTTTAAGGTTGAAGCAAAAATTGTTAGAGGAATTTGACATGAAGGACTTTGGTCGAGTAAATAAGATTCTTGGAATGAAAATCACAAGAGATGATCATATAAAGTTTTGCAGTTATCTCAATCAGTGTACATCAATCGTATTTTGCAGAGATTTAACATGAGTGATGCCAAGCCAATTAACATATTCTTGACAAGTTACTTTTTCTTATGCGATGATCAATCCCGTCAAACAGAGGAAGAGAAACATCTCATGGCTAAGGTTCCTTACGTCTTAGTTATTGGGAGTTTGATGTATGCAATGGTAAGCACAATGCCATACATTTCTCATCTAGTGGAAGTTGTTAGCAGGTTTGTATCTAATTTAGGGAAAGCTCACTAGGAAGCATTAAAATAGATTTTGAGGTACCTATAAGACACCATAAAGAAGTATTTGTTCTTTGGTAAGGGTGAGTTAAAGGTACAAGGTTATATAAATGATAATATTGGAGGTGAAGTAGATTATCAGAAAAGTACCACCGGTTATATATTCGTTATTTGAGCTACAATTGTTAATTGGATGTCACATCTACAAAATATTATCACACTATCCACTACAAAATCTAAATATGTAGCAGTGACTGAAGCTAGTAAAGAGATGATTTAGATTCAAGGTTTGTTAACTCAGCTAGAATTTATATAGCATAATAACATTTTACAAAGTGATGGTGAAAGTGCAATTCACTTGGTGAAAAAGTTCAGTATTTCGTTCTAAAACCAAGCATATTGACTTCGTTATCACTTCGTTAGATCTTTATTGGAAGATGAGGTGCTAATACTGGAAAATATCCAAAACACAAGAATTCATTAGATATGTTGACAAAGATAATATATATAAAAAACTGAAATTGTGCTAAACTTGAGTTGGCTTACAAGAGTAACAAGACAAACAAAATATGTTGTATATATTAAAGTGTGAAGAACGATTGAAACCTGTCTTTAAGTGGGAGATTGTTAGCCGACGGTCTCACCGTGAACCGAAGGTCATGTATTTAACTGAGGGCCTTGAAGACGAAGGTCCTTAGAAAAGAGTCTTGAAGATTAAACAATCTTCAAGCCGAGTACCTTGAAGATAAAAGTCCTCAGATAAGGGTCTTGAAGACAAGAGGGTCTTCAAAGTGAGGGTCTTTAAGCCGATGGCCTTGAACACGAGGATCCTTAGACAAGGGTCTTGAAGACAAATGACTAGAAGATGAGGGTCTATAGACGAGGGTCCTTATACGAGGGGGTTGAAGACTTTTAATTTTTTTGAAATACAAACGACTGAATCAAGTCATTTAATGACTTATTAATGACTTAGTAATCACGGGTCTTCATTTGAAGTTAATAACTCTTGTAAACTGTTATTCTTCTTCACTGTTTAAAAATGGATATAAACCCTCATTTATTTTGTTTTGTGGCCGTAGCCAAGAAAAAATAGTCATAAAGTCCTTTTAAAATAAAATTGATCTATAGCAGGCACGGAGACGTAATCATATTGGTTAAACTGTTAATAATTTGTGTGTTTTTATTTTACTATTATTTTTCATGTTTTTTTCCAATGCGTGAAGGTTGAAATACATGCGTTGGTAGTATAATTTCAAAGAGTCATAAAGTCCTTTCTAAAAAATACACGCATTGGTAGTATCATTTCAAAGTATGTGTTCAAACACACATTGATATACTCCACAATCATATTGGTTGACATACTTTCAAAAAAGAGTCATAAAGTCCTTTAAAAAAATACACGCATTGGTAGTCTCATTTCAAAGTATGTGTTCAAACCTGCAAATTGTGAAGGTCGAAGTTTATATTCTTAATAGTTCTTTTGAAAAATTGCTTATGCAGGTGTAAGACTAAAATAGCTAAATATTTGAGAATAAAGTTCAACCGATTCAAAAAGGTAAGACTTGACTTTAATATGAAAAAATAAAGACACGAGGCTAGTAAACAATAGTGTCAAGTAAGAACATTTGCAAATGTAAATTTATGTGTATATTGTTTTAATGTATTTATTATGAATAGTAAATGCTCAATACTTAGCTATACCTTGATATTCGAATATTTGAAATATGTAATATACTAGTATCAAATTTAACCATCGCGATATTTCATTTATGCATAAATTTGTTAATTGGTGTGATTTTGTTTTAGTTTTTCATTAAAATACACTAAAACGGAAGAGAATTGTTGGATTGACTAGTTGACCATGTAGTCATTTTATGAGAAATGTTGGATTGACTAGTTGACCATATAGTCATTATATTTTATCGAACAACTCGGAAATTGTGGAGTCCATACATGATAGATGATATTGTGATCAGTGAAGTTATGAGAAAGGGATCTTGGATTTAGATTTTATTTTGATTGTTATTTTTAAAATTTAAAAAACAAAAAAATAACCACTTTATCACATTTGAATTTTTAGTTTTATTTTTACCGTTAAATTACATTTAAGAAACAATTTTGGTTGGATATATATTTCGTTCTGTTTCAAAATATTATATACGAAAAATTCATTCTTTTGTTTAAAATTATTCTGATTTTATCAAAATTTTAAGAAACCAAATCTGAAATCATTTCCTACAATAATTTAAAAGTATCGAGGAAATCAATCACGTTTCTATTGCAAGCTGCTCATAATTGATGAAAGCATATGCTCGAACAATCGAAATAGTTGATGAAAGCATGTACTCGAACAATCCAAAAAAATGTGTACAGTTTTGTTTAAAGTTGGGTATGGCTGTGGTTCGCATGTATGGATATGTGATTAATCAAAACATTATAGTTGGGTCTATAGCCCGTTACAACAGTGATTATTACCAATGATATGTACTGATCAAAATTGTACCAATGTCACCATGTTCATAAAAGATTTACACAAACAAAAGCAAATTTTACATATCCACTAAAACTCGGATACCATTTACAAAATCTCATCCCGAAATTGAACAAAGTCTAGATAGAAAATATATTCAAAAGACTAACTCTAGCTTCGATCATTCTTCGAAACAAACCCTCCAACCCGTGCTCAAAATCTTCCACAACCAAATCCGCAACCTCTAGCTTCTCAAGCGCAGCTTCAATTCTCTGGGTTCCAATTCCTTGGCCTCTACTTCGCGTAGCCAATTTTTTAAGTTCACCCTCCATGATCTCCAACTCAGTGCCGCTCTCTTGTTCGCACTCAGTCGTTCTAGTCCTAACTAATTTCGATACCAACGTCCACGGTTTAGCACTACTCTTCACTTCCGGCGTAGACAAGAACGACAAGAGTAATTGAAATATTAAACCAGTTACTAAACTGGCTTCCTGGATCACTGTGATAATGTGATTATCTACATTATCCAACATAATCGAGCTATTGAATAAATTTTCAATATCTCTTAAACCCACCAAAGATCTTGCGATTTCTTTCTTCATTCTCTTCCTCAAAGACATATATGCGCTAATATAACTTTCGACTCTAAACTCTCCACATTTTTTCCGACGAATCGCCGATTGAAGATCGCGTAAACTTTCTTTCATCAATAGCATAACATCACTAGTTTTGCTGCAAATGTCTAAGTACCGTACTGACCCATCCAAAAGAACATCGACCATGTTATTGTTAGAAGTTTGAGCTAGAGTTTGTTGGACGGCCGGTATGTTGAAGAAATTCCCGATGTATTTGTATAAAACCGTGAGGGAGGAGAGACTTTTGTGAATAGTTTTGGAGGTTGGTGAAGAAGATTGGTGTATGGATTTAAGATTGTTTAGCTCTTGTTCGATTTTGTTTGTGTTTGGATGCGATCTAACAGGAAAGCTCGTGGATCGGATGTTGTACCGACGGATGAGCTTAGGAGATGAAGTAGGCATGTTTTGTTGTTTTGTTTTTTTGATGTTCTTGTGATGTTAGGCTTTGATTTGTGTTGTACAATTTTCTGATAGCCACTAATTTTATAGAAGAAGAAAGAAGAACAAAATATCTGTAGGTCCAACGTTAATGTGATGCCATGTGAAAGCAACGTGGGAAAAGTAAGATTTTATGTTCAAGGGTATCTGAACAAAATATCTAGATTTTTCATTGAACTAACAGTCTAACATATACATGTGATAATTGGCCGGCTAACAATAAAGCTGCTCAAGTAGTTCGGTTGATAAAAAAGTTGGGTTTGAGCTTCTATTTTCGAGCTCGTTGTAACCTCGGCTTAAATTGTAGTATAATTTGAAACCTCAATTATAATATAAATATAACAGTACCTTTAAAAGCAATAAAAAAAGCTATACAATGGCTAGGGCGGTTATCGATTCGGTTCGGTCCGGGTTTCGACGGAACCGATATCGATTTGGATTGGACGATCGGATCGGACCGCTAAATTCACGCTTTTAAATTGGTTCGGTTCGGTCCGGTCCCGCTTTGGTACAAGTTCGGTTTGGTCCGGTCCGGTCCTGCTTTGGTACAATTTCGGTTTCCCATTTCGATTCGGTCCGGTTTCGGTTCTTTATTGGTCTATTTTCGGTCCGGTTCGATCCACTTAAAAAAATTAGATACAATTAAAATTTTATTTTCAATTTGTTATTATTTAAATAAATAATATAAAAATTAAAGTTTAGAAGTTAATCTTTGATTTTGTTAAAAATTTTGTAATTAACTATTAACTTTGGCCATCTAATTTATAAAAAATAAAAAATTAATAAAATATAATCATTTCTAACGGTTTTATTGATTTGATTCCCTATCGGTTCTATTGGAGTTTTATCTATGCAATTCCGTATTGGTTCTATCCGTTTATTCGGTTCTGCTTCATACTGGTTATATCGGTTCAGTTTCTAACCGATTTTTTTGATTCCGGTCTTTATCGATTTTTGGTTTTTAGAATGGAACTGCGAACCTAGGATTTAGTCCGGTCCTCGGTCCGGTTTTTATCGGTTTGGTTACGGTCCGGTTCTCGGTTCTCCAGAACCGTTGACAGCCCTAACTATGGATGATTTTATAACCAGAGAAGAAAAACTTTTTATAATTTTAAAACAATATTATATATTTTTTATTTATGATTAAATATCATGTAAGAAAGAGAAAAATTATGGCAAGACATCGCCTCCCCTCGCTCCAAATTTTTATCGGTTTGGTTATGGTCTGGTTTTTGGTTCTCCAGAACCGTTGACCGCCCTAACTATGGGCGACTTTGTAATCGGAGAAGAAAAACTTTTTATAATTTTAAAACAATATTGAGTATTTTTTATTTCTGAATAAACAAACTCTTAGAGACTCTCTCACTTTAATTAAGCTTGGTTTTTTTTCTTCCGAAATCTAACAAAGAACTCGCACGGAATTGAGGCAATCTTAACCTACCACCTAGCTTCTTCTCCACCTCACTTTCGATCAAATCATCAGTTAAGACATGTTCTTGGGTTTCCACTCCATACATTTATACTCGTGCAAAACCCGTAATTTCAAAGTACAACTTCATCTCCCCTTTTGCACGACAAATTCCATTTCTCAAACCACCAAAATTTAAACCGTGAAAACGGTTTTCACCCGTACAAATGCCAAACCTAGAAAAAAGAAATCAACCTATAAAAAATCTAGTACCCACTCAGTTTTGAGAAGAAGAAGAGTGAAAGATTTAGTATTGAATAAGCACTCAATTTCTTAAAAAACTTGTACAACATACATAGTGGTTTATATAGTAGAGTGGAGGTGTAACAACCTTGGGAATATTCCCATGTGAGGTTGTTACACAGTCTTATCCATTGCTACAGACTGTTTGGATATATTAATAAAGTAGTACTCAAAATTAGTCTTGATGGGCGTGATCCATATATAGAGCATTAGTGCCTTTTACGACCCATGCTTGTGAACACCCTGGTCCAACTTGTAACCTATGCTAATGAACAAACCTGGTCCACTACCAAGACTAGAAACGCAGCCACAGTCTACCGTTTAGGGTTTAGAACTAAGTGAAGAGCTAAGACTAGTGTTGTCTTCGACAAGCTCCTCACTTCATTTTGCACCGGTGTGCATGGTGGTCTTGTGACCGACAATACTTCTGACATCCCCCCTCAAACGCAGCGACGACTCTGAAATCCCAAGTTTGTCACGAAGATAAAGAAACCGAGAGGAAGTTAGAGCTTTGGTGAGGAGGTCAGTAATCTGGTCAAGTGAAGGTACGTATCGAATTTGTACTGATCCTTGTAGAACTTGATCTCTTAAAAAGTGAACATCTAACTCTATATGTTTGGTGCGAGCGTGGAAAACAGGATTGGAGGCTAAGGAGCTGGCCCCCAGGTTGTCGCACCACATAACCGAAGGCAGTATGAGAGGGATCTGAAGTTCAGTGAGCAGAGACTTCAACCAGATTAGCTCAGCAGAGAGATTGGCTAAAGCACGATACTCCGATTCAGTGGAGGAGTGGGCGACAACATTCTGTTTCTTGGAAGACCAGGAAATAATGGTTTCGCCAAGGAAGACACAGTACGCACCCTTACTGCGAGGTCATCAGGAGACTAGGCCCAATCGGCATCAGAATAGCCATGGACCTGCAACTGATAGTAGGGTTTGATGTGAAGACCCAACCAACGTGTCCCAGATAAGTACCGTACTATTCGTTTAAGACTTTGCCAGTGTAGAGACTTAAGATTCTGTTGGTACTGACTTAGACTATTTACTAAAAAAGCTATATCTGGTCTTGTGTGAGTCAGGTACTGTAGAGCTCCTAACAAGCTTCTCTATTGTGTAGGACAAACGAACGGAGAGCCATCAAAGGAGGAGTGCTGAGTACCAGCCACCATGGGAGAAGGGCAAGGCTTGGACATGGACAGACCCTGTGCAAGAAGTAAGTTTTCAATGTACTTGTGTTGAGTTAGGTAGAATCCCTTCTGGTCACGATGAACTTATATTCCTAGGAATAAATGGAGTGGCCTTATGTCCTTAAGTGAAAAAACAACATTAAGGTTGTGTATAAACTGTGTTAAACACTCTGTGTTGTGCCTGTCACTAGAATGTCATCCAGATCCACAAGAATTAGGAGTATAGTTGTCTTAGAAACTAAGTAGAATAGAGAGCAGCCTGCCTTTGAGTTACAGAATCCCCAGCTAAGTAGAGTGTCCCTCAGTCTAGAGTACCAGGCTCGAGGGGCTTGTTTCAACCCATAGATGGCTTTATGCAATTTGCAGATATGTGTAGGATGAGTAGAATCAACAAAACCCTAAGGATATGTCAGATATACAGTTTCTTATAGAACCCCATTAAGAAAGGCGTAATTGATGTCAACATGTCTCACAGGCCAGTCTTTAGAGATAGAAATAGTTAGAATCAGTCTAACTGTAGAAGCTTTAATAACTGGACTGAATGTCTCATAGAAATCAACCCTAGGTGTTTGATGAAAGCCCTTAGCCACCAAACGAGCCTTGTACCTCTAAACAGATCCATCCAACCCAAACTTAACTTTATATACCCACTTGCAACCAATGACATTAGAAGAAGTAGATGCTGGTACCAAAGACCATGTTTTGTTAGCCATCAAGGCTTTGTATTCACTTGCCATAGCCTCTTGCCACTCCGAAAGCCCAACTACCTCTGAGAAACGAGTAGGTTCAAACAAAATGTTGTTAGTAGTGACTAGAGACCCAACATATGGCACTTTAGGTTTAGTTATTCCACTTCACAGTCTGGTTTGAATAGTGTATGGGTTGGGTGATGGGTATTGAGTGGATACATTTTCAGGATTAGAAAAGGGAAGGTCTATAGTTAAGGTATGTTCCTGATGGTTACTAGAATCTGTGTGAGTAGGAACTAGAGTTGTGTCTGGTAAATGAAAATTAGAGACTGGTTGAGAGATTAACTTAGAAAAACCAGTAGGAGAGTGTTGAGTAGAGCTTTGGGGCTGCAAAGGAACATGGCACAGAGATGTGGTCTGTTCAGTTGGAGCTACAGAGTTGGACTCAACAGAGGACACCCTCTCATCCATCACAAGACCTGTAGGGACTTTAGGTAACCAAAGGTTGGCTGACACATGAGACACAAGTTCACTCTTATGAGTGTTAAGAAACCTAGTAGTGAAAGTAAACTCATCCTCATTGAAAACAACATTTCTAGAGATATACACTCTCCCAGTAGAACTGAGACATTTATAGCCCTTGTGACCCTGACTACACCCAAGAAAAACACACTTAACAGAGTAGAATTGAAATTTGTGACTTTGATAGGGCATGAGACAGGTATAACATGAACATCCAAACGTTTTCAAAACTAGATAATTAGGAACTTTGTGAAATAGAACTTCAAAGGGAGACTTATGATGCATGATAGGTGTTGGGAGTCTGTTGATCAAGTAGATACTTGTCTCAAATGCTTCAACCTAGTATTTGTAGGGTAGATGAGATTGAGCTAGGAGAGTGAGCCTAGTTTCAACCACATGCCTGTGTTTTCTCTCAGCCCTACCATTCTGGGCTGAGGTATGAGGGTAGGATCGTCGTAATAGAAAACCACATTCCTTAACTAGAGGTAACAACAACATGAACTCACCCTCAATCACTCTAAACAGCCTTAATAGATCTATCAAATTGAGTTTCTACCAAAGCTTTGAAGGTTTTGAACACTTCTAGAACTTGACCTTTATCCATGATAGGATATAACCAAGTATACATAGAAAAATCATCTAGAAAGAGGACATAGTATTTGGAACCCCAAGTAGACTGAATGGGTGCAGGCCCCCCAAACATCTATGTGAATTAGATCAAGTACATTGGTAGAGTGTGAAGTAGAAATTGAATAAGGAAGACTGTAAGATTTTCCCAACTGGCAAGCCTCACAGAAATTACTTGAATTGCTTAACACAAAATGAAGTTTACAGGACTTAAGAATATTTTCTAGAATACTTGAAGATGGATGGCCAAGTTTTCTATGTCATTCATCTTTGACAGACTTAGATACAACAGAAGATAAAGCCCTAAAAACACCTAGATTAAGAACACCTGTGACTTAGATAAGGTATCCATCTTGTAAAGCCCATCTTCAGACCTCCCTCTGAGCAGAATAGTCCCTGTTGCTTTGTCCTTCACCACACAGAAAAATTTGTGAAATTCCACAAAAACATTTTTGTGATTAGTTAATTGAAAAAAAGATAGCAGATTTTTATTGATTCTAGGAACATGTAGTATAGGTTTCAAGAGGATAGGTTGTTTAGTGAAAGAATTTAAGGTAGATTGGCCAATGTGTGATATAGGGAGCCTCTCACCACTATCAACAAATATGTCTTTGGTACCTGAATACTTAGATTTCTGAGTCATTTGACTAGTGCTGCCTATGACATGGTGACTAACACCACTGTCAGCATACCAGACCCCTTCTCCTGGTGAATCTTGTGAGACAAGTAAGGCATTCTGTTCTCCTTCAGACGTTGACTGTTCTGATGGAGAGGATCCCATGACTGAGGGATCATCCTTGTAATAACACACAGCAGCAGAGTTCCCATACCTGTTACAGATTTGACAAGTTGGTTTATTTTGTGAGAACCTTCCACCTCTACCTCTGTAGAAGTTACTTCTACCTCTTGCATTGTAACTATTAGCATTTTAGCTAGACCTTCCTCTGTAACCTTTGCCTGAGCCTCTGTTCTTGCCATAGAATCCTTTTTAATTAGAGTTGGTAAACTGTTGCTTTGAATCACTTCTGTGAGTGATATTAGCACTGGAAACATTAACAACATACATAGAGTTCTGCCGACCAGTCAGTTGTCCAAGCCTGCTCTCATAAGTGAGCAGACTGGTCTGCAGATCTGGCCATCCCAGTCCTTCCTTGTCAGCTAAACTGACCACAATGGGTGTGTACTCAGAATCTAGACTTGCAAGAAATTGTGTTAGCAAGTCATCTATAGAGGTGAGACAACCTGCTAGGATTAGATTATCATGCATCATCTTCATCTTGTTTAGGTATTGTGACATTGAGGTAGTCCCTTTGCGAGTTCTTTGAAACTCAGATTTATAATATGTTATTTTGGCTCTAGTCTGTGAGCCAGACAGTTTTCCAGCAGCATCCCAGAGACCCTTAGCAGACTCTTCTTCCATCAACTGAGCTGCTATCTCAGGGCTCATGGTGGAATACAACCACCCAAGTAACAATTGATCCTTAGCAACCCACTTTTCAAATTCTGGATTGTCTGTGACATTACCCTCAGTATCTGTAACAAACTTTGGAGGGCAAGCTTCTCTCCAGTAACAAAACTCCATAGCTTATTACCTTTAATCATAGGTAATACAATAGTCTTCCATAAAAGATATTTGTTTCGGTCAAGGCGAATATTATTAATATTGCTGATTGAATGTAGGTGCAGGTTTTTCGTCGAGATGGAAGAACTGTTTGAGAGTATTGATCCAACTGAGTCTGAGCTTAAGGAAGGAGAATCATTTCCATTGAAGGCTTCGAGAGGCTTTGATACCAAGTCAGATTTGAGAAGAAGAAGAGTGAAATATTTAGTATTGAATAAGCACTCAATTTATTAAAAAACTTGTACATCATACATAGTGGTTTATATAGTAGAGTGGATGTGTAACAAACTTGGGAATATTCCCATGTGAGGTTGCTACACAGTCTTATCCATTGCTACAGACTGTATGGATATATTAATAAAGTAATACTCAAAATTAGTCTTGATGGGCTTGATCCATAGATAGAGCATTAGCACCTTTTACGGCCCATGCTTGTGAACACCCCGATCCAATTTATAACCCATGCTAATGAACAAACCCGGTCCACTACCAAGACTAGAAACACAGCCACAGTCTACCGTTTAGAGTTTAAAACTAAGTGAGGAGCTAAGACTAGTGTTGTCTTCGACAAGCTTCTCACTTCCTTTATCACCGGTGTGCATGCTGGTCTTGTGACCGACAAGACTTCTGACATAACCTAATAAAAATCACTCATAAATTGCATGAAAAACCCCCAACCAAACATCCTCAAAGATTAATGGTCACACCCTACCTTGCTCAAAGTCCATGTGACACTTTCTTTTTCCTGGAAACCAAACCTCCATTGATATCTCGCAACACTTCACCATCGTAGTCTCTCTCAATAAACACTGGTGTGCACAACCCCGTGGATGGAATTTCTGACTTAGTATATGCAACTCTACCAGCCCTTGTTTCTAGACCGACTATGAAGTATCAAAACTTCAGTGAAGCTAGCAGACTCGCTCTGCAGGATATAAAAGGCCAGATGACGGCTTCTCCTTTCATGCATCCATAGTTGCCATGCAGATCGACGAGAAGGAAGATCCCTCCGAGTTTTTTGCCAGGCTTCGTACTTCCAATATGGAACACTTCAAAAAAATCTATGTAGGTAATGCCAACCTTCTTTTCGGAGAAAACAACAGGAATGCGACGCATAGTAAAAAATAAAGTTTGCTCTTACCAAAATCCATAGACAACCCTCATACAATGCATGTTAATAAGACACCTATAATCCTAGGTTTGAGTATCTCCCCCTACACCCATGTTCATACACCCCTTTCACCTATTGAGCCTCTTGAGTTATTCCCCATAAATATCGTGAGCCAAATTTTGGATGGTATCGAAGAGAACCCTATCCATGATAGTCTTGGGTTAAGATCTGCATCTCCGAACCCTAATGCATATGTCATGCAACATCCAAACCAAAATACCAAGCTTACAACTACTAGCTTAACCTATTTTGAAACTGTAATTGATAAATACATTTTCCAGCCGAACCTCTTCAAACCCACCCATCCACTAATCCCTCACCCATATCAGCATATACTAACCACCACAGAACTGCAACTCCTTCAAAACCCTAAAGTCACATACCATATCCATCAACACAACTCCATTATAATCTACACTTTAATATCTACCCCGAATTAACAAACAATCCGCATTATGCCTTCTTATTTCTATTGGTAAACCTCTACCATCATTCCCTCAATATTTTCCATGTATGACTAATAATGGTAGAATGGTCACTGATTCAATGGAGTCAGAGGGTACTCTGCAACCCAAGATTTAACATCAATACCAAGATCCTTTTACCGTGTAACGTATAATATCTCCGTCGGTACTATCAACCCCACCATGATCTACAAAACTCATGTTTCTCTAGTCAACATGCAAGCATCTGCACCAGTCCCAACACATGTAAACACCACCACCATCCCAACAACAATTCCACTTCATACTAGCCAAAATTGGGCCAGTATAGTTACTATACCCCAAGACATTTGACCCACCATGAATATTAAAATATCTCATCAGTGTAGAGAAAACCAGAGTAATTTTTATTTCATTCAGATGTCATCGCGTGGAATAAAGAAAAATGGGCCAAGTGCCTGTTAGGATAGTTCTGAAACAATTGATAATGCTAAACAAGTGCTAGAAATGGCTCATTAATTTTTCAAAAACTATCGTATTTTCCTAAAAACATGGGATCCTATGGACAACTAGGTAAAAGACTTCATTCGATCTATCCCTTTGTGGGTGAAGGTCCATGGAATTCCCCATGAGCTATGGTCGGCACATGGCTTAAGTATTCTGGGAAACTACATGGGAACGCCTATATATGTGGATATACATACATTTATTAGGGTAAGACTTAGTTGCGTTCGTATATGAATTATCATGAATGTAAAATATGTATTTACATCAACTGTTACCATCAACTCTCTGGAAAAGATGGACAGATTGCAAGTTGAGTATCAGGGCCTACCCCCAACATATAGTAAATGCAAGAAATTTTGGGCACACGAATGCAAGCTACACCATATCCACTAAAACATCACACTCCAATATCCTCACAAAAATGCTATGAAATGAGCCGTTAGAAAATAACTCTGACTATGTCATAATGTCCTCGAGTGACAATGATAAACCAACCTCACCCAACTATGAGTCTTTAAGGATAAGCCTCAATGGTGATGGTATTATTATCCATTAGGGAAGATCACCCCATGAAGGAAGCGCTATGATGGCTCAAATTCAGTCAGAAGCTATGAAGAATGACCATGCCTTCAACGAAGTAACCTCCCCATGAATCTACAATAACTGTTACCATCCACTGTGCTGGAAGAGATGGACAGATTGCAAGTTGAGTATCAGAGCCTACCCCTAACATATAGTAAATGCAAGACATTTAGGCACACGAACGCAAGCTACACCATATCCACTGAAACATCACACTCTGATATTCTCACAAAAAGGCTATGAAATGAGCCCTTAGAAAATAACTCTGACTATGTCACAATGTCCTCGAGTGACAGTTATAAACCAACCTCACCCAACTATGGGTCTTTAAGGATAAGCCTCAATGGTGATGGCATTATTATCCATTAGGGACGATCACCCCATGAATGAAGCGCTATGATGGCTCAAGTTCAGTCAGACGCTATGAAGAATGGCCATGCCTTCAACGAAGTAACCTCCCCGAGTATGCAAACCAGACCCCAACCAAGTATGTGTGCTATTACAAACATGTATGGGAGTAACATGCTGCCCAAGCGTTAGTTATTTCAAAGTAATATATGTTTTCTTATTATTTTTATTATGCAAACTCTATGAAAGTCTTTTCTTTGAATGTTAGGGTCTTAAATGACCCATTAGATAAAAACATGTACGTGAGTATGTGCTTTCGAATCGTGTCACTGTTATTTGCATGTTAGAAACTAAAGTAATTATTGATAATTTTGATAGAATCACGAGCACGATGCTTCCATATTTACATGACAAAACTAACCATGTCTCTCATCTATTAGAGAGAATCTAGATTTCTTGGAATCCATGCGTTTTTAGAGTCAATATAAGATTTTCTTATGCTTAAAGTAATAGAGTGCACCCTAACCTATATTGCAGACAACTTAGAATTCTACCTCTCTGTGGTTTATGGCTTCAACGAGCTACATGAATGACAACAATTCTGGCTAAACATCACCAACTTAGCTTCCACTAGACATGTCATCCCAAGGGTAGTCATGGGTGATTTCAACGCTATTAGAAGCCCTGAAGAGCGTACAAGTACTTCTGAGCTTTAGACAAGCTCCATTAAATGCTTTAATAATTTATTTCATCCAAGTGAACTAATTGACCTTCGCTCCTTAAGGATCTAATTTACATAGACCAATAATTAGATTGACAGTCGAATCGCATCCAAAATAGAGAGAGACATAGTCAACAACCACTAGGATAAAAAATTCCCTAACTCCTAGTTTTTCAGGCATAGTTACTGACAATTGGATCTTGCCTTGCAATGGGAATACCATAACAATCATTCCAACTAAGCTCAACAAACTTCAGAAAACCCTATCCTCTTTAATAAAAGGAATTTTAGTAAAATCAGTAATAGGTTCAACAATACACAAACAATCTTGTTTTAAAGAACCTATTTAGTGACCTAACTAAGCATCTCCTCGTTAAGCATGAAAGAACTAAACCCATGGTTCTAAAAATTTAAGTGCTGACTTATTTAAAATATGTGGGAGCATAATTAGCCCCAATATCTGCAAAGAAGTACAATGTTTCTTCCATTACGGTAAGATGGACCCATATGGAACAAAACCTTAATTATCTTTATCTCAAAAAGTGATTCCCTTGCGTCTCCAGCCAGCTTCTAAATTAATTACTTGATGCAATATTATTTACAAGGTCATATCTAAATTTCTAGCAGTCAGAATCCAAGGTTCTGTCCCCACTCTTATAAACTCTTTTGAGTCAGCATTCGTGTCATAAATGAATATTTTAAATAACATACTACTTTCACAGAAACTCCTCTATAGTTACAACACTATTAGAAAATGCCCAAGATGTGCTCTCAAGATTGACCTCATGAAGGTTATTGACAATGTACATTGTTTTCTATTGCTGGATGTTCTACATGTGATGGATTTCCCCTCAAAGATGATTGGTTAGATCCTTTAATGCATAGTCATGGATCATTCAAAGGTAAAAAAGGTCTCAGACAAGTGGTTCATTTTTTATAGTTATCGAGGTCTTTTTCAACATCCTCAGTGTAAACGCGCAACACCCTAACTCCGGATACCAATGGGAATGCTAGAAGTTAAAAATCATCAATATTTGTTTCTCGAACGATCTGATGATATTCTACCGAGCCTACATCTCGCCCATCTTTCTTATGAAAGAGGGCCTTGATGAATTTTCTATACTATCTGGTGTTTCCCTCAATCCCATCTAGAGCCACGTATATATAATAAGGATCCCAGAGAGTGCGTGTGATATAATAATCTCTACTCTTGGTTTTTAAAAGGTTACTTATCACATCATAGTTATCCTACAACAATTTTCGTCCCCTATTTTACAAAGTGACCAGCCACGTCAACTCCTGGGCCTCCAAGCACCTTTTATACATAGGGAGACTCCAGTTGCTAAAAACAGATCTATTTGCGAGCGAAGTTTACTCGTCTTCAGTGTTTATTCTGCCAGCACAAGTTCTTAAGGAAATCTCACAGTTATTTTGTCGATTCCTCTAGTTTGAACCTTAGATGAAAATCTCAAGATCCATGGGATAAAGTTACTTTACCCTCAGAGGAGGGAGATCTTATAATTTTAACTCTTAAGATTTGGAATCAGGCAATCATCCTTAAACACTTATGGTCCTATTGACAAACAATCCACCCTCAATCAAGACCATGTGTATTATCTATGAAAATATAAAGGATAAAAACGTTTGGAGCCTCACTGCAGACTCCTCTCGGAGGTGGCGATGAATGAATATACTCAATCTCAGATCCCTGGCTGCAAAGCTCTACAAAATTGATATCGGCAACGACACCTCCACCCCTTTATGGTATGAACCTTGGATGTTCTCCAAATTTCTAGATGATTGTTATAGCTCCAGTATTATAAGGAATGCTCGACTCCATTGCAAAACAAGGTTTCAGATATAATTAGTAAGGACTCATGGAATTGGCCATCTCAAATCCGTTTAGGTAAAAGGTCACACAAATACCATATACTTGATCTCACTAACACCATAAATCTCTTCCCCAACCCCTCTACTCGGGAATATATCTTTCTCTATATCCCAAATCAGAATCTCAACATATTCACAATATGCACCACTTACAAGTTTATTAGGCCATCAACCACCAAAGTTCCATGTGTTACCTTAATCTGAAATAAATTCAATATTTCAAGACATTCTTTTATCACTTGGTTAACTATTTAAGGAAAGTTGTCAACACGTGATAAACTCATAGTTTTGGGTTACCCCACCATGCCTGATGGTTATTTCATTATCAGGGAAGATATGAGACACTATGTCAAGACGATATTTCATTGGGCTACGCACATTGGATTAACTCCACAAAATGTTTTAGCTCTTTCACAAACGACCAATGTCATCCTTGGCGTGCCACATACTACGCAGTCATATATCATATATGGAAAGAAAAGAACGCTAGGATCCTCAAAGACACATAGTCTCTGGCCTTTGTTGTTGCTCATCATATCTTATCTCATATTCATTACATATTTTACGGTACCAGAATCGCATAACCTTCTTTGTAAATATAAGGGTTTTAACATACTTATGACGTAGTGGATCAAATATTTTTCCCTAATATTCATGTAATATGGTGGCTCAAACCTCTAAAAGTAACATTGTTTCTTTTTGTTTTACTCTGCAACCGGGGAATGCCCCTAGGTACGGGTAAATAATCATTTTCATTTATTATATAGCTTTTTATATGAGAAAAGAACTTTAGTTTATATATTTTGGGTGATTTTTCATATTATATTTTTATCTTTTTTCAACGTACGACAACTAAGCTTTAATTTGAATAAAATCAGTTTCGAAACCCTATTTTTCATACAAATAGTAACTAAATATCCTAGTTATTTACAAGTTATTTTTAGTCTTCTATTTTTTTATTTATCTATTTATTTAACTAGATTTTATGTTTTGTTTTGGTTTTATTATGATTTTGGGCTGTTAAAACAAATAGAAGCCTTTATCATGCAAGTTACACTTCACACTTTTCTTTTTATGTATTTAATTCAAATTTTGGGTTTTGTTCGATTTTGTGATGTATTGTTGTTGTTGTCGATGATTAATCCTCATAACAAAATTACATTATTTATTTAATATGAAGAATAGTTTTGTCTTACTGGTACCAACAATGACATTAAATTTATATAAAAATGGTTTGACTATTCTTAAATATATATTATTGTTTTTTTTTTCTCGATGTTGTTTATGTTTGTTGGATTTTTTATTATAAGTATTTTTAGTCAATTTTTTAGTAATTTTAAATTTGTTAATTCAAATCTAGTTGGTTTTATTTTACTAGATTAAGTTATACGCTTTCTAGTATGCTCTTTGAATTTCAAATTTAGTATATGGATTTATGTATTCAATTCAAATTTTGGGTTTTGTTCGATTTTGTGGTGTATTGTTGTTGTTGTCGATGATTAATCCTCATAACAAAATTACATTATTTATTTAATATGAAGAATAATTTTTTTTATTGGTACCAACAATGACATTAAATTTATATAAAAATGGTTTGACTATTCTTAAATATATATTATTGTTTTTTTTGTTCTCGATGTTGTTTATGTTTGTTGGATTTTTTATTATAAGTATTTTTAGTCAATTTTTAGTAATTTTAAATTTCTTAATTAAAATGTAGTTGGTTTTATTTTACTAGATTAAGTTATACGCTTTCTGGTATGCTCTTTGAATTTCAAATTTAGTATATGGAAAGCAACATGAATAAAATTATGTTTAAATGTGTTCTCGTGCCTTACTGGTCTGTGTTTTTAATGTGCGTACGTGATTAACCTTAATGAAATTATGCTTAAATGGAATCTCATGCTTTATTGGTTTGTTTTTTAACGTGAGATCGATATTAAATGAATAAAATTATGTTTTAAATGTGTTCTAGTGTCTTATTTGGTATATTTTTTAATATGAGATCACAACTAACATGAATATAAGTGTACTTAAATTTGTTTTATAGTTTAGTTATTTTGTTTTTTTACTATATGATAGAGATTAGCATGTATATAAATATTTTAAAATGTGTTATAGTGTCTTATTTTGTTTATTTTTGAATGTGGGGTTGCAATAAATATTAATAAAACTTTTTTAAAATGTGTTATCATACTTTGGTTTATTTTTTAATATGAGTTTGAGATTAATATAAATAAAACCGTGTTTAAACGTGTATTCGTGTTTTAACAGGGTTTATTTTTTTTAATGTAGGTTCAGGATTAACATTAATTAAAATGTATTGAAATGTGTTATCGTGTCTTAATTTGTCTATTTTTGAATGTCGGCTCGGGATCAACCTAGTACTATCGATAAACGAATTTGGACAATGACAAAGGCTTTGATAAGATGGGACACGGTTTTTTATGAGGAGGACATGTTATTGAAGAAAGAGGTACAGACTCAACCTAGTGCTGCCAAGAAGATATGTTAAATTGATGATTCATCTAATCTAAAAGGTAAAGCTGTTGACATTTCTGTCAACAATGATTTTGTACTTGATTCTGTTTCAGGTCATACTGAGGAAGTTTAACCACTGCATGAGTCTGAAGCTGGGCCATGCTTTGGTGTTTTATGGAATTTAGATGATCAAATGGGAGATCAATATGATCTTGACAGTTACCAATTAGTAAGTACTAGGGCATGAAGATCAAGAAAACAACCACGGATGTATGGTTTTTGCCGATGTAATTGAATATTTTTATCTATTAAAATGCAAGGAGATGTTTTCCAAACCAAAATATGTCACGATGCTATAAAAAAGTGATAAAAAGAAGTGACTTACGACCATAAAAAAGAACTGAGATCTCTAAAGATTATAATTACCTAGATTTCATGAAGCAATTAAAGGGACATAAGCTGGTTGTGAGTAAATTAATGTTCAAGAGGAAGCCATGTATTCATGATTTTGAATTACCTAGATAAAATTCTAGGCATACGGTTAAGAGCTTTACGCAAAAAGAGGGTGTTGATTTGAAATAAATATTCTCACCGGTTGTGAAATAAACCGCCATCAAGGAGTTTTTAAAGATTCGAAAAATTAATCCATTCAGATTTTGAACTACCATGATATGTTATACCTCTAATTATTAAATATACATAATGAATGAAGAATACAAATTTGACACAAGACAATAAAGTTTGGTATATATCATGTTACACGAGAAGAATATATCGATTAGTTGTATTAAATATTTTAAAAATAAAGTTCAAATGATAATATTGAAAGATATAAAATATGTTTTGTAGAAAAAATTTATACTCTACATAGATTGATACACTTTCTTTTATTTATTGCTAATATTGAACATGGCGATTTTTTTTTCTAAAAAGGATCAATAATCGCACATCGATTCTTGCAATATACAAATAGATTTATAACAAGCGGTGCCGTTATAATTGAGAAACAATAGAAGAAGTAGGTCGATCACCGATCTTAAGGCTGGAGAAATAGATCTCTCTTAAAAACTGAAATCCAAAAAGATGAGTTCCATGAACTTAGTGTTGAAAAATTTGGCGTATCAAATAAATTTAACATATTAAGAATTAAGATTAAGAATTACCTAGTACATTAGGGTTTGACTGTTACTATCGACAATAAATCTACACAGATTGATGTCATGGTACTGTCTAAAGCTCATAGTGCCTTCATACTAAGCTTGAGAGATGAAGTTCTACAAGAGGTATCTAGACAACCTATGACGTTAGATATATGGAATCAGTTGGATGCGATTTACATGAAGAAGTCTTTGGTCAACATATTATATTTAAGAGAATAACTTTATACGTTGTCTATGGATAATAGCACTATAAAGGCACATACATGATTACAACTAAATCATACTCGACTTGAATGCATTTGGCGTGAACGAGGAAGAAAAGAACCAATCAATCATCTTATTAAGTCCTTTATCAAAGGAGTATGAAAAATTCATGTCCACCATGCGCTATCATAAAGACTCCTTTATAACGGCCAAAGTCAAGAGAAAATTGAAATCCAAAGATCTTTGAGGAAGATTGTTTTGAAATTTGAATTTGAAAGGCAAGAATTGAGTGTGAGGGGTCAGCCAAAAAAATAAAATTCAAGTAAGAGAAGAGGAAACACTTGATCAAAGTCCAAAGAGGTTGGAACGGGTTTTCAAAGTAATCAGTTGGGTATGCAAAAATAGAGATCATATCAGTATGAACTACCATAATAAAGTAAAATGCAATAAATATGAGAAAATCAAAGCCGAAGATATTGCATTGATAACTGATAAATGTGAGTATGCTGATGGGTTAATGAATCGTTATTCTTGTAGGTACAACAATAAATGAGTGTTGGACTCAGGTGAGTCATTCTATGTAAATTCTAATAAGGTTTTATTAAAGACCTAAGAATGTTTGAGGATTGAAGGGTCATTATTGGAAATGATAAATCATATGATGTCAAAGGTATTTGAATGGTTCAGATAAAGTTGTCTACATAACTTGAGAGAGTGATTAACACCATAAGCTATGTATCCGAAATTAGATGTAAAATTTTATGTATTGGTATGTTAGATGAGAAAGAGTTTATATATCTATTGGTCTTGTAAGGTCCCTTGTTGTTATGAAAATAAATATGAATAATAATATGCTAGTTCTTTAGAGAACTATACTAATATAAGGTGTGTCTAGTGTGGTGAAATATTCTACCAGGTTGTGGCATCACCGAATAGGGCATTTAAGTGAAAATGGATTGGGATGAACTAAATAAACTTAGGTTGTTAGATGGTACCATAGTGTATAAACATAGATTTTGTGAAAGCTATTTTTGAGTAAGATCAAGATGGTGAAGTTTATGCCCAACAACTAGAAAACCAATGAAGAACTTGATTATGGTCATTCATACGTTTTTGGGTTGGCGTAGGAACTTACCATAGATGGTGCGAGTTACTTTATGTTGCTGATTTATGATTATTCGAAAAAGGTATGGGTAATACTTTTGAAGACAAAGGGTGAAGAGTTTGGTAGAGAAACAAACTTAAAAAGTGTTGAAGAATATTCAGACTGTTAATTTCTTAGAATATGTGAACAAAGAGTTCACTAGCTACTATTAAAATCATGTCATTGCTAAGCATTGATTCGTAAATAAGAATTCCCAATAGCATAGGATTGCTGAGAGAGTAATTAAACTCTGATGAAACTGGTTAGATGTATGCTTCATACAACTGAAGTGGGTCAAAGTTTATGGGGAGAAGCCGTGAAAACGACTACATATATAATCAACAAGTTTCATCTACGAAACTTAAGTTTCTCTGTCTGCAAAAGCCTGGACTGAAAAGAAACCTAACGACTTGAGATTTTTCTGACGTACTGCATATGTACATGTGAAGCAAGATAAGTTGAGGCAAATATCATTGAAATATTTTTTTCCTTGGTGATCTGGAATAAGTAAAAGGGTATTGGTTATGGGTCTTTAAACTTAGACTTCATTAGGTTGTAATAAGCAGAGACGTGGTTTTCAATGAGGAGGATATTCTATTAAAGAATTTGATGAAGACTCAACGTAGTACTACCGAGAAGAGATGTGAAGTTGATGATGGATTTGATTTTCAAAGTAAAGCTGGATAAGCTTCTAACGAAAAGGATTTTAGATATGATTTCACTTTAAGTCGTACAGAGGAAGTTCAACCAAAATATTGGTTCGAAACTGGTGTTCCAAAGCCTTCAGATATCAGATAGGAGATTAACATAATCTTGACATTTATCAAATGGTGAGGTATAAAGCAGAGAGACCAAGCAAACTGGTGTAAAGGTATGGTTTTACCGATTTAGTTGGATATACTGTATCTATTAAAATATATGAGATGTTTTTTATCTCGAAACATATCACGTTGCTATAAATAATAATGATAAGGTAAAGTGGGTTACGACTGAGAAAGAAGAACTGAGATCTTCCAAGAAAATGAACACCTGCATTCTTGTGAAGCAGTCGAATGGTCATAAGTCGGTTGAAAGTAAATGGATATTGAAGAGGAAGCCAAGTATTCCTAATGTTGAGTTACTCATGTACAAGGCTAGACTCGTGGCTAAGGGATTTATCCAAAATGAGGGTGTCGATTTCAATGATCTTGAGCAAGATCAAATGAATAGTACTACAATATTTTTACATGGTGAATTGGAATAAAAAATTTACACGTGTCACCCAAAAAGATTTGAAGAAATTAAATAAAATGATATGTGTGGAGCTAGTATGGAAACTATGTCTATTGGGATAGGAAAACACATGTAGAGAGAGAAGTGTTGTATTTGTTATATTTGTATGGAAATAGTTGGAAGAGATATGAGGAAGATTGAAGCTGTAAAGATTCATCTGAAAGAAAAGTTAGAAATAAATAATATGGGAGAGGCTAAGAGAACGTTAGGTGTTGATATCAGGACGAATATGGCATTGTGAATAATATGGGTCCCCTTGTCTAATACCTCTTCTCATTTTGAAGAATCCAACTGATTCACCATTTATAAGTATAGAAACTTGAACAGATTCGATAATATTTGCTACTAGGGAGATAACTCTGTTATTGAAGCCATAACATTGTAGAACTTTCACGATAAAATAGTGAGAGAGATTATCAAATGCCTTGGACATATCCACCTTTATGATTATGTTTCCAACCTTTGTTTTCATGTTGATATCATGTGCTAGTTTCTTTAAAATAAGGATATTCTCATGGATTAATCTTCTTTTTACATATGCTCCCTCAAACTCTGAAATCAGTTTAGGCAGTAGAAAATACATTTGATTATTTAATAGTTTGCACATTATTCTGTTTAGCATTGTACATAGGCTTATTGGTATGAATTGATTCCAATATTGAGGAGTTTGTACTTTAGGAATTAAGCCAATTCCAGTAGCTAGAATACCCAATGAGATAGTATGACCTTTGATGAAAGATTTTATAGCATTACTAAGGTTTTGCTTGATGATATGCGAGCAAGTTGTAAAGAAGTGTCTGTTAAAGCCATCAACAATTGCAGCTCATTCTAGGTTTAAGCTCTGTATTGAACTCAAAATTTCCTATTCTGTAGGTTCAGCTAAAATAAAAACATTTTCAGTGCTATCAATAAGTTTAGGAATAACATTAAAGATCTCCCTCTTCATATATTCATCTTGTTGATTTTGATCAGCGTGAGAAGGTAATGATAGAATTCCTTTGAAATAATCTTCTGCAGATGATTTAATATTTTGTTATCAGAGAACCATTTATTGTGGAGTTTTATACCAGACTCTCTAGATTTTCTTCATTTTATTTTTACAAAATTGTGGTATAACTTTGTATTCCTATCACCATCCTAGCGCTAATTTGAATAACACTTCTGTTTCTAATACTCTTCTTCCATAGAGAGGGCAAGCAGATGTTCTGCGTTTGCTTTGGCCAAGGCAATTTTGTCTTCTTGGCTATTAGAATTTATAAACTCCAGTCACATCGTCAAAAATATTTTCAAAGTGACTTTTGTTCCAACTTTTAGAGTTTCTTTCAATCTTTTTAACTTGTTCCATAAGATGTACAAAGGATAGTCATTCATTTTATCCTTCCAACTACTCTCAACGATGCTCGGGAATTCATTATCTAAAGTTTAGGCATTAATGAACTTGAAGCTCTTAATTAGAATATCTTTGTCTTTAATTAAAGATACACCTAAAGGGGTGTGGTCACAGCACGTTCCTGCCAAATGAACCACCTTTGTTTCAGCAAAGTAATCAGCCCAAGCCTGGTTAATGAGCACTCTATCTAAACGTTTATACCTTGTCTTGTTAGTCCAAGTGAATTGAGTTCCAGAAAAACCTGCATCCTCAAGAAAACAATCTTTGATTACATTATTAAAGTTATAAGAACTTTGATTGCAATAATTGACACAACCTACTTGTTCAGAGGGAGATGTTACAGTAGCATTTAGCATAAATACATGTTATAGAGAAATATTTTTCCAAAAGATAATGTTTGATATAAGTATGAATACATTGAATAATCTCTATGATTATATTTGTTTGTAAGTCAGAAGACCAAAATAGCCAAATTTTGTTTGACACATTAGCAAAGAAGTTTGGGTAACTTAGCTTTGTAGAGAGTGACTCTATTTTGTTGGTTTCTATCATTGGTTCCTGAATGCATAATAGATAAATCTTTTCTTTTCTTATAATTGACTTCAGTCTTGTAATGGTACTTTTATTTCCAGCACCTCTTAAGTTACAGCACATGGCCTTAATCATTTGGGATTTATTCTAGCAGATCTTCTTGTCCTTTTGCAAGGGAGAGATTGTATTATAAGTTGTTTATTCTTTTTGTTTGGTCTTGCCAGCTTTAGCTTTTTGTTAAGGACCTTTTGGAAGCTTGAATCTGCATCCCTTTTGCTGAAAGTTGGAGTGTTTGGGAGGTTGTCCGTGTTGATTTTATTCAGTGTAGTGTATCCATTAGAATCATCAGATTGGGATGAGAAATGATCAGCATCTATAGACTTGATTGCTTCCACTATTTCTTCGTCAGACATCTCTTCTTTAACAATTGTACACTTCTTCAGTGTGTCAGGTATGCTAAGAACTTTTGGATTAGGACAAAGATATGTTACTGGAACTTCCTCAGTTACTGGAACCAATTCTTCTGATCCTTTGGTAACTTCCTCAGTTACTTGATTTTCATTTTGTGCAATTAGTGTTCTTAAAATGTTTGGCATTTGTGATTGATCTTCTTTTAGAGTGTTTGTTCTTGTTCATTCCTATTCTGATCCATTTTCTGAGGTGGTTTAGCCTTTTTACAAGAAGATTTATCATGACCAACATGATAGCATTGGTCATAATAGGCAGGAACATTCTTGTAATTGAGATTGATCCAAACACCGTAATTATCTTCAATACCAAGCCACATACTGGGATGTAATTTTTTTTAAATATCGATCTCCACACAGGCATAACAAGCATTGTATAATGCTTTATTTTTTGGAGTTATCCAAGTTTTAATTCGATTTCCTAAGGCGGATGTTACAAAGTGAGTGATCTCTTCATTGTGCATATTTTACGGTAGCTTTTCAATGCTGACCAGATCGATACTACTGGGCACTCTATCTTTAGATTAAACGAGGGAAGCCACTTAGGAATTCACATCGAATAATATCCAACAAACCAGTAACTGCGACTTCATATCTTACATATATCATCTCTAGGAGAAAATTCAAGAAAAATATGTTGAGAATTTGAGTTTGTATTGGATAATCTCCTTCAAACCTTCTTTCTTCAAAAACTTTGTCCAAAATCTGCTTCTTTGGAAGACCTTTAGTGAATTTCCCATTTAGAGTATAAGTAGTGCAAAACTTAAGATTTTCAAGGATTCTGTCATTGAATTGAAGATTGATATGATCTTTCTCATACAATGTAGCTTCTGGTTTGATCATTATGTTTGGAACAGATTTTGTTGCAGCCTCGAGATAAGATTTGTTTGCAGAATTCATCCTTGATTCAATCTGATCAGCAGTTCAGGATGTAGACTTTTTTATCTTGGCTAGAGAGTTTTGAAGATTACTTTGGCTGCTTCAATGAATCTTTCGGAGAAGCTTTATGATGATGAAAAAGATATATTTAGAGAATGATTATGGTGAAGGTTTGAATTACTGAAAAGCTTTGACAACTAGTTTGATTGAAAATCAAAAACTCTATTTTTTTAAGAGGAAAAAGAGTTTTTCCATTATTCATGCCACGAACTTATTTACATGTTAAATTGGAAAACAGATAACATGAACTATATTACATAAATTTTCATACTATAGTACAAATATTGCAAATATTTTATTTTCTAAGTTGTGAGAGAAATCCATTATCATCGATAATAATTGAATCTAAATCTATTTATTCAATATTGTTATTTATCTCGGTTTTTTATTTTATGATCCGTTATCCTTGGGACGGATCCAAAGATGATCAACTAGTCCTACTCCACCAGAAACATAACCATAAACTTTTGTTTGTATTTAATATCAATTCATGTTTGTTCTTTAGGTGCAGTGTATCTCACTTGATCCATTTTATTACGTTTGTCTCTTTCTCTCGCTTTCATGCACCCATGCACCGTCATTTATTATATTATAACACTTGACGATAGGGTCTTTCCTTGACATTTAAAGTTTATACAACCCGATCGAGACATGAAAGCTGACCAACCATATATGAATTAGGATTAAAATCTTATAGCGATATGGTGGTTGGCCATTTATTTAGTTTGGAGATGCACGAGTGGCATGTTTCCCTAAAGCTTGCCAGCTAGGAAATAAGACTTCTTTTGGGTTGTTGATTATCGTTATCGGATACCACCTATGGAAAAATCTATGAAGATATACTTTGTCATTCACTAATGTACTACTACTATCTAATATGGGAAGTTTTTGTTGTTATCCATGAATCCTACCACTTCTCTGGTTAGTTGGATTTTATGTACTTGGAAGGATCATAACCATTATAATCAACGAATTATATATCGGATGTGGGTTTATGGAAGCAATTCTATAATGATTGAAGACATATGTTAATAATACTATTAAGTTTTCCAACTTTAAAAACATACTTTGGGTAATTTCTTTTTCTAAATCAAAGTATGCGGCTATATTGTATTGGATCCTATGTCGTGAATATTAAGAAGTTTGAAAAGGGCTACTAAATTAATTTTCGAAGAATTGTTTGAAACCGAGAGTCATATGTTCGGAATTTACTCCCGTTCAGCCTCGATAAAATAAAAACTGATATATAAAAATAATAATTATTTTGTACAAAACTATCAAAATATGATAAAACCAAATAATAAAACAAAATATAATAAAACAATATTTGATGCGATTTGAATTGTGTTCTAACCCTCTTTTATAAACAAACAAATTACAAAAGAAAAATTCAAACACAAAATATTCAATCAATTTTTATAATAAACAGTGATACTATTCAAACAACTATTTTTTTAGTGTTTATCTCACATCTCATTTATTTTTCAAAAAGACTTAGAATTGTTTAACTATTGTAAAAAATATACACCTTAAGTAATCACATCACACATTTGTAGTTTAATATATTCTTTTATATACGGGTTTAGGGAAAACTCTATTTCTTTATAAACACTCCATATTAAAGTTCATTAATCAACGATTGAAATAACTCCTAACCCATTAATATAGGAAACCTCATAAATAACAAATCATAATTAATATAAAAGATCCAATTAATATAGTGAATCTAATTAATATAGGAAAATCAGAACAAAAGACTCAATTAATATAGGAGACCTAACAAATAGAATACTCCACTTTGGTTCATCTATGGTGCTACTGTCCAAATTATTCTGCATCAACTCGCTTTGGATCAGTCTGCTTCGGCTCATCATATATCTTATTTGACACTATGGTCAAAGGTCTTCGATACCTTGTCTCATCATTTAGGATCAGCAAACATCTCTGCAACTAAGTAATAGCTCACGCTTCAGAGAGTTTCATCAGTTATGTTCTAACACATATCACAACGAATCTGAACATACACATATAGTCCTATATTAATACCATTGTTGATGAGTTACTTCTAATCTACACCTAACCATTCTCCACCTAGCCGTATATTAATTCAAGTATATTTGCACCCAATGTTATACTTTATAGGGACCAACTCACTTGCATCCCAGACTTGCACCATGATAAGGCATAACCCCGTCACCGGCTTATACCCATTGGCCAAGCTGATGTTCCTTCGACTATGAAGCGGTAGTCGAACGGTACTTGCTAAAGCATGACCATACAATGGATTGTATACGGAGATTGGGACGAGGTACCCTTAATCGTACAAAACAGAGGAATATTCAGACATCATCCGTGGGAAAGCAAAACCATGCCTCGACCGATGGTGAAGGGTTGTTACGAGAAACAAGACCACTAAAAGTCGTAAAAAGATAGTGCCAAGAAAGTAGGAACAATAGATGAACTCATGATTGAGTATAACAAAAAAAAAGAGTTATTATGAAGTGATGGAGTGATGTATTATACATATAGTATATAAAGAGATTGAGACCCTAAAATAATATAAGATTTTCCAATTAAGAAAATAAAATAATAACATGTTTATTCTTCTATTTTCCATAATGTATCATTGTTACTAAATTTCCTCACCATATTTTGGCGTCATCTATGGGAAACGTAATACGTGTAACTCATACCAGAGAAAATGGTGGTGTTAACTAGGTCAGAAATTGAGATGAAGAATATGACAGCCCCTCAAGGGCAAGGCAGGCAAGGAAACGAGGGAACCATAGAGAATCCAACCAACAATGAAGGAATCGTGGGAGCTGATCATGCAGATCATCGGGAGGCTTATGTAACAACGAATCAGAATGATGATCAATCTCAAATGAACAATTAGGAGAATGCTGGCAGAGCAACAGAGGGAAAAACCCTAATAATCTCGGTAACTCTTCCAACCCTTTTAACATATAGATCTTTGAGACACAAATAGAGGAAATCAAGGGTGAGTAACATCGATAAGAATAAAAGTCGTGCCCATAGAGGCTAGCATACCCACGAGAGTAAGAACAAAAAACACAGGAAGAAAAGATTGATAGACTCCAACTGGAATAACGTATCCAGTAATGGAGTACCTCAGGATGGCAAAGGACTAGAGGTAGTCATATATGACTAGATAAGGCCTACTAGATAAGGGCATGTGAGTTGCGTTTAGGAATTGTTTTGTACAGTTCAAGGAGCACAAACGTAAGGCCGGTTTGATCATGGACTTATACTATCAAACGTGAGAAACTTTAAAAAGTTATATGCAAAGGTTTGTACGAGAAATGGACTCCTTGTAAGGATGCACCGAAGCGGTGGTTTTAGTAGCCTTCAAAAGATGATTGAACTAGGATAACCCCTTCTTAATCGACCTTATAGGGTTTCTAGTGAAAACAATGAGCGATATCCTCGCCTGGTTAGATCAGTTTATTCGAGTATCCCACTTCTCAACTGATGTAGGGGAAAGCCTTTACAAAAATCTATTTAAATATTTTAGTTTTATTTATTTTATTTTTTATAGTTTAAGGATTTATTTAAGATAGCAAGTTAAATCTGATTACATTCAGATTTAATAGGATATTATTTTATTATGTTTATTTTTGTTTCCATATTTTGTATTAGGGATTTGGGCCATTCCTATTTAAGGCGCCTCAAACCCTAATTTTGTTTTGGAATTGTTTTTTTATTAATAAAAAATTAGGGTTTTATCCCTTTAGGCTTCTCTGCGTTTCACTCTAAATCATAGTGGTATCAGACACAGGCAGTCCTGCGGGATGGTGCGAGGAAGAACCAGCCGTCGCGGTGGCGCTGCAGTGACTAGAGATACAAGTGATCTCGGTGATCGTGAAGTTGCTGACCTACGCCGTCAGGTGGCTGCTCTTACCCGTCAGATGGCTGATCTTAACGCCAGGCAAGCAGTTGCTGACCTACGCCGTCTGGTGGCTGATCTTACCCGTCAGATGGCTGATCTTAACGCCAGGCAACAAGGCACAGAGGTTGAAAGTATCGATAACCCTTTTGGGGAGGGGTTAGAACAGAATACTTATCACGGCAGCCGCTGGAAGCTTGGATTTAAGGTAGACATTACTGACTATGTTGGTGACATGAAGGAGTCGCTGATACTCAACCATCCACTCTTTGATGAGTATGAGGCTGACTACCAGGATGCAATTTTTGTTGAAACTTGGTCGGACTATGGAGATCCGATTTATGATGTATACGATGATGAGGATGAAAACAATCCAATTTATGATATATACGAAGATGAGGATGCAGATTGGGTAACACCAAAACTGTCTTGTGATCTTTCGATAAGAGTAGATAAATTTGGGGATTTCGCACTATCGTCCTTTCCGCAACCTAACCTTCATGAAGTTGTAAGGCCGGAAAGTGCTACTACAGACAATAGATTACAGAATAATCTCGAACAAATTTTAAAAAGAAAAAAAGAGACAAGAAAGAGAATTCGAATCCGAAGATGGACACGAAAGAGAAAGACAAGGAAAGCAAATATGAGAATTGGTGCTTTACGATGCCTTGAACATGTATTCAGAATCTCTGGCCCTAGCGATGATACTATTACCTTTCAGGACAATGTTAATTTGTGCAGTGATGAATTCGGCGATGCAGAAACCTTGCTCGATGAAATGTCTGAGAGAGATAACAAGCAGACTGGTGAGAGTTATGGCTTCATTGCGTTTGTTAATCGTGCTGCTGCTGAAAGGATGCTACAAACATATAAGACCACCCTGATGTCTAATGGTGGCGATCAACCCTTTATATTGAACTGCGCTAGTTCAGGGGAGAAACGAGGAGGTACTCCTGACTTTTCAATCTTTGTCGGTGATTTAGCTGCTGATGTTACATATTATGAAATTGCTAGTGCTAGTGTTGTTTTGAATGCTCACACTGAGTATGGTTGTGATGCTGTTATCAAAGACTATTACGAAGAATTTGGAGGTGCACATGCTATGATCACAGGGGGTTATAGCACGGTTGATTCTTTTGCAGGTGGAATTGATCCCAGAGTCCAGGTTTATGCCTCGAACAGTAGTGAATATCATGGATTTGTTGTTCTGATTACTCTACCATTTAGGTTCTTGGACGCAAAAACAATAAAGTTTTCTCCACCCTTACATGATGGGAAACGGTCGTCTATCCAGCGACTTGGTTTTCGACTTCTAACTGTTAGAGTTTTGGTGTTTCCAGAAGTGTTTTGGGATGGCAGTTTGGATTACTTTGGAGCTACTGCTGAGGAAACTGGCAGGAGGGGTCAACGCTTTATGTTTTGGAATGTCAGGAAAATATTTGGGGCTCTAGTTCTCATAGCTAATGTTGAGGTGGTGAGGAAAAAACCAATGCTAATGTTTGCCGGAGACAGAATCGGGAAGACAATAATAAAAGCATGTCGGAACGTTGCCGATGGTAATTGGATTATTTTCGGTTCAGCTACTGTCACTGTTGTAGGCAGCGGGTTTATAGACAAGGGCATAACCATCGAAAACAGAGCTGGTCCAACAAAACACCAAACAGATCCCTAAGAAGTGGCTCAGACTGTTTACCACATATTGTTGAGTCATTTGCATCGTCACCAGACAAACTAGATAATTTATGCAATCATGGACCGGTTACACAAGCAGCATCACTTATATCTGCAAGCAGTTCTGAAGGTGGTCAAACATCTCTTCGCGCACCACCATATATGGGATTCTGCCGGTTAATTTCAACTTTTACAAGCTGTTCCCGTCCAGGAGCTAAAATGTTACTTCTCCTTGGAATTAGTGGCATTTATAGAGATATACTAGCAGCATCTGGTATTGTAGCCAACACATCAGCCTCACCAGATTTGAGTAGACCGACAGAGCAGATTTTTGAGATTGTCAACTTGGAAAATGAGCTTCTTTCCCTCCTCCCACAAGGAACCATCTCCCTTTATCCCAGTTCCAGCATTTTGAAAGGCCCTGAGGTGAAAATGTCATCTCCCAGCATTTCTGAACAACAGAAAGACACAATTGGAAATGTGGAGGTTTCTGCTCGAGAAAAATTATTGCGAGATCAATCGGCGCTTCTGCAACAATTTGGAATGGATCTCCTTCCCGTCTTGATACAGATATATGGCTCTAGTGCTAACAGTCATGTACAACACAAATGTCTTTCAATGATAGGAAAATTGATGTACTTTAGTAGTGCGGAAATGATTCGGTCATTCCTTAGTGTGACAAACATATCGAGCTTCATAGTTGGTGTCCTGGCTTGGGAAAATTCTCCTGTATTGATTCCTTCCGCTCTAACTACTACCGCGTATGGTGTGAGTAAGATGGTTGAAGTAGCATTTACCTTGTTTTTCTGAACCAAGATTCATCATGAAACACCGACTGATGCTGGGAGTCATATGGGTGCTCATTTTTCTGTTTTTCCCATCACTAAGCTTGTACAGCATATGCAAGGAAGGAAGCATATTTGCGGAATTACATGAGACGATGTGAATGATGCATCTGCTCTTACAAAACCTGTTGATAGCCTGGCAAGAACTACAGAAGGTATTGAGGAATACTGTAAAGAATGTGCTGAATCTCAGGATTACAGTGTACAAGGGATGCTTGTTTGGTGTACACTTCTTCACCACGGGAGTGTGAGTAATCACGTCGTTTCGAAAATGAAGTATCACCTGGTAATACCTATTGATAAAGAGTGTTTTCGAAAGTTTTCTTCTCTTACCCTGAGGTGATAACCTGGTTTACTGGAGTTGGTCTTGCATGCATTTTGCTACAAAGTTTAAAACGGAGAAGGAGTGTGAATTCGAGGACGAATTCTTTCCGACTTGGAGAGGATGATGTAGGGGAAAGCCTTTACAAAAATCTATTTAAATATTTTAGTTTTATTTATTTTATTTTTTATAGTTTAAGGATTTATTTAAGATAGCAAGTTAAATCTGATTACATTCAGATTTAATAGGATATTATTTTATTATGTTTATTTTTGTTTCCATATTTTGTATTAGGGATTTGGGCCATTCCTATTTAAGGCGCCTCAAACCCTACTTTTGTTTTGGAATTGTCTTTTTTATTAATAAAAAGTTAGGGTTTTATCCTTTTAGGCTTCTCTGCGTTTCACTCTGAATCATCAACAGAAACTCCAAAATTTTAAACTGTCAAGCACGTACAGGAAACGCTATGAGAACGTTCTCACCCAGACACATATCGACCCCAAGTAAGTCGGCCACACCTCTCTTATTACGATAATCCCGCCAGAAAACTCATGCCCCTAACCGAGGACATAGCCACTATCTACGATAAGACCAATGTGAGAGTCAAATATCAACTATGGATGGGTATGCTAGTAGCATCATATAGAAGATCCTCTCGTTATATATATGCATATCACATTGACCACAGGCACTCCACAAATGAGTGGTGGCAGTTGAAAGAGGAAATTCAAAGGTTGATCGACAATAGGGACCTCTTCCATTTTGTTAAGCAAAGAGAGAGTGTTGTAGTAGAATAAAAGAAGCCAATATAACAATTACTAAGGAACCTGAGAGACCTGACAAAAATAATAATGGTTGTGTACTACTTTTACAGGGAATACCCTGTCATGAACCGACCCAGTGGCATGGAAATGACATCGTAAGGACCGAGATATTCATTTAGTTGGAATTTATTCATATCACAATTTCCGAGAACTAATATCATACTTTACTTTTAATGATGATGATTTCAGGGGTATTATTACCCCTCCCCTCCCCCCCCCCCCCTATGAAGAAGCCCTAATAATTAACGCTGATATTTTGGGGGTGATGATGATAAGTATACTGGTAGTTTGACCAACGTCATCTTCAAGGCAAGCTACAAGCAGATGCTTTGAGTACCTTCATTCAAGATAACAGACATGAAATTAGTTAGTTACAAGGGGAAATTGACTAAATATGTGGGAGAGGTTGAACTTTCTACCACAATAGGCTACGACAACACCAAAAAATTAATTCAAACTTTGTTTATGATCACCAATGCCCCCATCTCCTACCACGCTATATTGGGAAGATCATGGTTGCACAAGCTTGAGGCTACTGCATGCTCATTTATATAGTGCATCAAGTATCCAATTGGGAATTTAGTGGGAATAATAAGAGGTAACCAGCGAAAAACAAGAAAATGACTATACCATAAAATTTTACCCTTCGAAAGCGGTCAAATAGCAATTAATGAGCTCTAGGTATGGGACCACCATGGCCCAATAGATTGAAACAAGTTAGAAATTTACGACTCCAAAGAAGATGAAAAAGAGGAAGACCCCCCACACAAACAAATAAGGGTCACATTAGAAGAGGGAAAGGTCATCAGAATATGTAATAAACTTGACCAAGCTTTTAAAAACTGTTTGATAGCTTTGTTGCAGAAAAATGAGGATGTGTTTACATGGAATACAGAAAAATTAACATGAGTAAATCCAAGTGTTATCTGTCATTCACTAGCCGTTGATAGTAGTGATCGACCAATATGACAAAAGTGGGTAGCCTTTTTTTCGGAGAATTCAGAGGTAATATTCAGAGAGGTAAAAATATTAGTTAAGCTGGCCACATCAGGCAGGCTCAATACCCAATATGGATAGAAAACCCGGTGTTAGTAAACGTGAAAAATGGACGATGGCGTATATGTGCCAATTTCACTGATCTCAACCGATCATGCTTGAAGGACACTTTTCCTCTCCCAAGAATTGATCGACTAGTCGATGCCGTCTCTGGTAAATAATTTTTATCATTCACAGATGCGTACTCAGGATATAATTAAATACTCTTGAACCCGGCGAACGAGGAATATACCACATTCCAAAATGAGCGAGGCCTGTACTGTTACAAGATCATGTCATTTGGACTACAAAACGCCGGGTCAACATATCAAAGGTTGATAAACAAATTTTTAAAAGGTTCGACGGGTCCACCATCTTATATGTTATTTTTCTATACGTAGTCGAAAGGTACGGCATGCGATTGAAATAACTATGTAGAATTTGTTTGTCTTCCACCGTGTACACCAATGGAGCACCCGAAACTGAGTTCTTGGCAGTTTTTAATTCTTTGAGGATCCTTTGCGAGACATATCTGGGGGGTCACACAGAAAAGTTGATTTCAAAATAATGGAAACCCATAATGAAAGATTCTAAGGGTCACGGAAACTAACAAAGTCTAAAATACTAATTAACAAATATAGAACAACAAAGCAAGGTGAATAATGATAACATTTAAATATTTACCTTGGTCCAATATCCGCCGTTAGAAGGCAATGAAATGATGAATAACCCACAAATGATAATTTACCTCTCCAATATCAGTTTGAAAGAAAGCAATAAGAGAAAGAAAATACATGAAATGGATGTTTTCATTGTAATTTATATTACATAAACGAAAAAGGTTAGCAAGGGCCAATTTGTGGGGCATTGGCCAAAGAGAAAATGAAGGGTCTCGTCATTTTGATAAAAAAAGAAATGTGAACTCTATTTTCTACATACAAACAACTAGCTACGTGGTTTGTGAGACATAGGCACAAGATTTAGGACACGTGACAGCAAGAAACTGATGGCAACAATCGTATACGTGATCACATAATTTAAGAGAAATAATTATACATTCCACGTGGAAGTAGTGAGAATAATGGATGAACTAATAGGCCGTACTGCATAATACTATAATCCTTCTAAAAGGTGAACTCTTAAATATAACTCTCTTTTATAAGGACTAGGAGGAGTCTTGATAAGGCATAACCCTGTCACCGACTTATACCTATCGGTTAGGAGGAGGTTCTTTTTCCTATGAAGCGGTGGTCGAAGGGTACTTGCTTATTCATAACCATAAAACATATTATATATGGAGATTGGGATGAGTTACCCTCGATCGCACTACACAAAGGAAATGACATTAGCAAAAGATCCAGACGTCATCCGTGGGAAAGAAGAACCATACCTTGGCCGACGAATATAGGTCGTTATAAAAAATAATGCCACTAAAAGCAGTAACAAGACATCATCAAGGAAGTGGGAACAAAACATGGACCCATGATCGAGTTTAATTGAAAATGGAGAGTTATTAGGAAGTAATTGAGTGATGTATTATGAATGTAGTATATAAAGGGATTGAAACCCTAAAATAATGTAAGATTTTCCTATAAAAGTTATAAGATAATAACACATTCATTATTCTATTTTCTATAACATATCATTATTACTAAATTTCCTCACCACAAAAGTCTCATGTAGTTCATGATCTTTGAAATTAACAATAGTTTGGTCAAAGCATCCGAAGGATTTTTCTCTCTAGAATTCATAGCCACCTTCACTTGTTCATTTTCCACCACGTCTCAAATGAAGTGCATCTTAATATGTACATGTTTGGTTGACTCTTGGGATTTCATATTTTTCATCAAATAAAGAGCACTCGTCTTATCTCTGAAAAAAACCACTTCTTGCTCCATACCGGTGAGTTCACTCAATAATCCCGTCAACCAAACAACTTCGTTCATTACTTCCGTAGTTGATCCAGAAAAAATTAAAGATACTACTATAAGGTTATTTGAAACTGAGGATTATAAGTTATTAAGTAATAAAACTATTCATGGTGATATTTTTTCCATAAGAAAAAATAACTATCCACTATTAGTTGGATTGGTGGAATTTGAGGTGTTTAGAAGGTTTTTAGGACAATGATGCATCTTTAAGAATTATTTTATCTCGTTTTATTGTGGAGATTGATTTTTTTTTCCTGTAAATATATGTATAATGCATGACGGAAACTAAATGCTCATTGCTTAAGGTCTTCAACAGATGTGCATTGAGATTTTATGTAACAAGTGATAATTCCACGAGTTCTATGGTCGTTAAAAAGTATGTAGGCTAACATTTGGGTGGAAATGATTTTTCAAAAGAAAGTAAGAAATATTTTTATTAGATTTGATTTCTAAATAAATATATAATTATGTTCGATCTGAACATGATGTCACATCCAAAAATATAAAAATTATGGTTGAATACAACTATCGTTTAGATATTTCACATTGTCGTTTATTGATTTCCTTAGAGTAAGTGAGTATGGACATTTGCGGAGATAGTTGTACTTATTTTAATCTAATTAAAGGTTACTTTAGATCATTGAAAAGTCTTAATATTACAAATGACTATTCACTCAAATACACTTCCGAAAATAGGTTTTTAAAAATAATTTTTGTAGGATCTTCTCTCTAAGGTTGCCATTCTTATAGTCTAATGTTATTTATTAGTCAAACACTTTTTACGGGGAAAAATATAGAAGTTTTTCTTTTTTCCATAACTAAATATGATAAAATGGTGAGTTTTATTCTCATAACCGATGCAATATATCTTTTTAGAGATAGTTAAATGTAGTTATAATCTAATTTACATATATATGATTGTGATACTTATATGTCTTTTAATTTTTTGAAATATGAATTACATTGTATTGGAAAATATATTAAAAACTATCACTTTAAAAACATGTCTTATTTTTGTAATTATCCAACTTATATGTATTTTGCATTATGAAACACATTAGTAACTCTCATTTGTGAAACATACATTTTTTAATTGCAAAACTTATATGTTCTTATTTGTGAAGCCTGGCTTGGGTTGTAATTGAAAAACACATTAACAACTTTTTATTTGTGAATTTTTTTTAATTGTGAAACTTATCTTGCATCGTAATTTTGAAGCATGCCTTATTTTGGAACTGTGAAACATCAAGTTTTTATTAATTGTAAATCATATATAATTATGCATGTATTCTACTCAACGGAATTTGCTATTGTTGCGTTCAAAGATGTTGATGATTGACTAAAGTTTCTTGAATTATTCAAACCATACATCATCACATAGTGTCTCTATTTTTCTTGCTCGTTTCTATCATGCGTACTATTTGTATCATCTTATTGGGAACTTGAAATATGCATTGAATCGTACAACCGAAAAATTTAGAAAAGTGATATGTTCGAAAAATGAAATTGTGTTCTTAGCATCTATTCACAACATGTTCACCTTATAAAATTTATTGAAGAAGTAGATTTAAAAGTTGTTAGATGTTTTGAAAATTATCCTCTTAGAAATATGCATGTACCTTTTTCAAAGGTAAACCATACGGTTCATAGCCTATAGTACAACCAAGTCGTTTAATTATAAAATCAAAGAGCTTTCTAGTCTCTTATATTGGAATTAATTGAAAATATTATATTTGTGCTTACGAATAAAATATCAAGATGATATACATAATCTTTAGGCTGGACTATTGAACTATGTCCAGAATATGACAATAAGCTTAAGAACTATGTCGAATTAGGTCTGTCATGTTCTCATGTTTTAGCTGCCATACTTAAGATTCAATAAAATCCTTCAATATATGTGGAGCCATATTATTATTCAAGTTTTATAAGGAAATTGTTCAACAAGATATACATGTCTTAAGTGCTTTTGGTTGAACATTTGGTTTTACTAACACTTCGGTTAAGTATCCACCAAATTCTAAAAAGAGAACACAAAAACAATAAAGAAATATACTTCATCTAGATGATAAATTAACATATAAAATATAAATTTTCTTCGTTATAGGGTAGTCGGTCATAATTGATGATCATGCCAAAAAAGTCTTATAGAATCAATGAATCTTTAAACGTTAAATGATATTTTGTATGATAAAATATCAATTTTATTTGTGAAACATATTTATATATAAATTGCGTGACCTCTGAAGTTTAGTTTGTACAATATATTCAAGTTATAAATAGTGAAACATGGTCAAATGTTTAGCTGCAAAACATGCTCATATTTTAAATTAAAAAATAAAAATCAAGTTACAAGTTGCAAAGCATGGTGACAACTTAATTACAAAACATGCTCATATTTTAAATTACAAATAAAAATCAAGTTACAAGTTGCAAAGCATGGTGACAATCTTAATTACAAAACATGCTCTTATTTTAAATTATGAAATAAAAAAAAGTTACAAGTTGCAAAGCACGGTGACAATCTTAATTACAAAACATGCTCATATATTAAATTACAAAATAAAAATCAAGCTACAAGTTGCAAAGCATGGTGATAATCTTAATTACAAAACATGCTCATATTTTAAATTGCAAAACATTCTCATACTATAATTTGTTAAACGTGCACTTATACTAAATCATGAAATATAATCATTGTATAAGTTGCAATACATGGACAAGTTCTAAGTTACAAAACATACTCAATATTGTAAAAACAATTACAAAACATACTCAATATTGTAAAAAAAATTACAAAACAATACAATATTCAAAATGATTATTTCCAATATATTTCTTTCAATTTCATAACTAATACAAAAATTATTACCATTATTTGATTATGTTAATATTATTAAGAAAGTGATCAAACATTCATGTTTTTTAAGGTACTATCATTTTCATCATACGAGCGATTAATTTTATAATTTTCAATAAATTCTCTAACATACTCAAAAATCAATACCCCACACTTGACAATTTTTTGTTGTTGTTCCGGAATATTTCGTGGGTATACAATCTTCATCAATGATTTTTGGATTATAATTATTTTTTCAATAATTTAATCTAGCTACAGATTTATTTAAATAATAGGTTTCTTAAAGCATGGTTTATATATGAATTTTGAAACATTGCTTAAAGAAGTAGTCCAAAAAATAGGTTAATGTTATTACAAAACATGACTTATACATGACATTGCTCAGATATAGTTTAGATACGAATGGAAAAACATACCTTATGAACCATGGCTTAATGTTAGTTGCAAAATATTGTTTACATATGGTTTAGATATTAATTGAAAGACATACATTAATGTCAATTGTAATTATGGCTTAATATTAATTGCGAAACTTACTTAATTACAAAACATCGTATTGATCTAATTTGCGAAATACTATAAAATTTACTAATTTTGTGGTGTATTTTGTTTTAACTGTTCTGTACTTTGAACTACACTAAAGTGGGTTAAATTTGTATATTGTACCATTATCAAGGTCCACCTTCATTAATATTCATTGATAGATTCTATGTTTTTTATGGTTTAATGTATATTAGAATGATGAAAAATGTGGTATCACTATCCTCTTTTCACTAGACTTTCGAGTTATATGTTTAACATCTTATCCACTATTGATGGATGTGTATATTCATAGAATGGTTAGGAATAATGTTGTGTTTATACGTCATAGATGTTGGAAAAATAAGAGATGTTTACCATTGTATGTCAAAAAATGACTACTTATTTAGCAGGTCTTGTTAGGATTCAATTAAGGTGAGTCATAAGTATATAAATCATTGTTTGGAAAGATATAGTAGATATAAGAATCAATATTCTTCATATTTTTAGTTTCGAATATAAAAAATTATGAGATATGCAATTGTGAAACACATATCATTTAAAATACAAAACATACAATTAAGAAACCTGCAATTGCAAAATATATTTTAATGGAATTGCAAAACATACAATAGCATGTTCAATTGTAAAACATGCATTATTAGAAACTCGAAACATGCGGTATTCCAACTGTGAAACATGCGTTGTTGCAATTTCGAAACTAACAATGATATAATCGATTGGGAAACATGAAAATAGAAATGAACCTTACCTTATAGTCAAATTGGTCTTTATTTTCTAACTCCTTAATTTTACTCACGGTGATGAACATCGTTGTTGTTGGAAATGACCATACAATTTAATCATAGTTTTCTGACCTCGTTTAATTTTTTGCCAATTTGTTGGATTCTTTAATTCTAATCACTAGTTTTGTTTCATTATCTACTGTCTAATAAATCTTCACATCTTCTTCAATTTTTTTCAATTGTTGGTTAGTCATATTCTTCTCATAATTTATCTTAAGAAATTCTAGTTATTGCATTTGGTATAATTGTGTTTTTACCTTTTTGTCATTGGTATAGATTGTCATTCTATCTCATGTTAAAAAAATGCACTTACATATATGTGAAATAAAGAACTTGGCACATTTTTGGAATAAGATATTTGATTTTTTTATAAAATTATGCAATTTACATATATGCTAAATAAAGCATTTAACACGTTTTATAAATAATTTCTTTTACACATTTGAAAATTAAAATTCATATGACAAAATAAAGTTACGTTTTGCATAATTTTTAAATATAATCATTTTATATTTTATGAATAAAATATGACACAATCGTGAAGTATAACTTTTAGAAAATTAAAAAATATATGATTTTACAAATTATGAAATAGTTTTTTAAACGGTAAAATATATAAAAGGAAACATATTTATCATCTTACTTTATGTCACCTACATTCTCATGTAGGTTATGAAGTTGTTGTTCATTTTCCACCACTACACATCTTTCACCGTAACGTCTTCTACATCTTTTACATATTCTTCTCCATCTTACACCTCCTCATATGCACCCCTCACCTTTTTTTCTGCATCATTCACCTCCTCTTTTAAATTATGTATCTAATTTTATGCATGATTGTCGAACAGAGTTGACGGCCGTAAGAAATCATGAAAGAGAAAATGAAACAAAGGATATGATCTCTAACCCTAGATAGAGATAAAGACACTTAGAGAAAAAAAATTCAAAATTTGATTCAAACAGTCTGACGAAAAAATTAGCGTTTGAGAGCTTTTTATAGAAGTGCTCGAAACCCTACACCAAAATTACAGATTTTCCTTACAAAATAAAATAAAGTCCAACCCAATTTCAAAAAAAGAGGTCTTAAACGGTGGAATTTTGGGCATAAACTTGATTACCCGGCTTCGCCCTCGTGATGCTTTCGAAATTCGTTGGGCTTCTCGACGCATTCAATTTGAGTGGTCGCAACTCCTAATTCGGATAATCGAGCCCCAAATAAGCTCGTTTCCATTTTTCCAAAAGGGTCATATAGCCATGGGCTTGTGCAACTACATCAATGCGTACTTCACCTTCTCAATTGCATCGTTCACCTATTCATATGTATCTTTCACTTCCTCTTCTAAATTATGCATCATTTACTTCCTCAATGCAATTTAGGCTCTGATAAAATTCTAACTAATTTCTTATAAACATTATCCTCATTTAGAGTTGGTTCTTATAATACTTATGGCTCTATCGTAATAAATAATATTTTATTTTTAAGAGGAGAAAATGAGTTAACCAACTTTTTTGCGCTTATTGGATAATCAGTCCAAACTAAATTCGCTCCTTGTTTGAATTGGCTACAATATTGGCATATCATATTGCGTCAACTACGTTTATATAGAGGATATTATTCGAATAAAATAAAATAAGTTAATTGTGAAAGATATAATAATTTTATTGTAAAACATAAAGTAATTTAATTGTAAAGCATACAAAAAAATTGTGATTGTGAAATATAAAACATACATCAAAATAATTACGAGTCTTGAATTCCAAAAGATGCATAAAAACAATTAACACTCGCGAAATGTAAATTATGAATTAAAATAATTGCGAGTTTTGAAACATATAATAATAGATTTACAAAAAATTGATAGTTTGTTATGCAAACAAGGTATACTTTTAGATATATTTCATACATTTTAGCTTCTTATTCGTTATTTGCAAAACTTGTTTTCCTCTTTCTCATCGTTGAAGCGTTTCTACAAATATTGTTTTGATTATTTTTTATTTGATTTCTTCTTCCTCATCTGAAAACCTAGTTATATGATATGGGGGTCTTCCAAGACAGCAAAAATACATTTTAAAATTTATCTTTCCTTCTTCCCTTACCCTTTCGGTATTTTTCTTGATTCCATCTATAATAGTTAAGTTCTTCACTTCTATTTATCCATTTGGCTGGGGGTAATATGGAGTTGAGAAATGTTGTTCCTAATGTGGATTATTTATGATCAAATGATATTTTTGATCTTATGTTTAATAGGGTATTAACTTTTGATATAAAAGATAGAAAGATAAAAGAGGTATGTGCCTATAGTTAAGATTATTAGAAAAAATACAACCTATTAAATGTGGTTGGTTAGGGTATTTATACTCTTGGTTTGTGACCCATAGGTTGTTCGGATTGGATCTTGGACTCGGATTCACCTCAAAGTTTCCAAAAGCCAAAACCATAAAGGTGTAGCACACAACTGAGTCATAGTCCACTTAGATCTATTGTCCATTGAAACTCTAGTGCAGAGTACGCCCAAATTACGCCTTCCCATTCTGTCATAGTGGTCTTCTAAAAATATTTGACCCTATGAGTAGCACCTTTAGTTCTTTCAAAAATGTTTTGGAAGAGCTAATTATTAAACAGAAGACTTGTCAGAATGTTTTGGAATGTCTAATTATCTAAGAGAGGACCTGGATCGGATCCGAAGGGCTTTTCTCTTGGTAAAAAAGAGTCCAAAAGTTTGTTTTAATAAAGAGCTTTGAATTACACGGGTCAGTTTCTGGTTCGACCTCTCAGCCATTTTTCTTTACGTACTTGAACATATCTTTTGAAAAAGTAATTTACCTAGGTTACTAGTCCCTAATCATTGCTTAGATGAATCATCTTCCGTAGGTGAAGTACTCTAGTGTTTTCTCACTTATATATATATACAACGTTTTTACTGTTTCTATTTGTAGAGTGAGAAAAAAAATTCAAATTTTAGTTCCTAGAGAGATAAAGATTGAATTTTTGATTCGTTCATCGTTAGAGATATTTTTATGTTCACAACTAGACCTGCTCTAATCAAAGGAGGCTGGTTGAATTTATCTAAGTTAGAAAAAGAAAGAAAGGAAGCAAGAATCGATGTTGGGCTCCCTGCTTCTCCTGGTGGAGTGATTCGCCAAACAGTACCGGAGCCGGACAAGAGTTCATGTTCCCCAAAAACCTCGGTATTTAGAAAAACTTCTTTTATTCTAACTTTATCTACCATAGATTTTGAATCCTCTATTCAAATACCTGCAAAGTCTTTTTCCAAAGATAAAACAGTTTCAAGTGTAAAAAAACCTTCACCTTTTATTTCTATGGGGTCAGATGCTGAGAACGTTGCACCCCGAAGAGTTACTCGACTCTCCAAAGTCAAAAGTACCCCTCCATACTGAAAGAATGTTAGCTCATGGTCAATAGAAACTTATGCGCGACTCTCTTCGGATCCGAATCCATCACTTCCCCATAATAAACCTACTCAAAAAGAGAAAGAAGCTGAATGTGCTAAATAGGTCGATCAATGGCCAAGCATTATGGAGGAACAAGTGGAAGACTATGGAGAAGATACCTCACTAGAGACGTCTGGAAATACTGGAGATATCGTAGCAGTCCAGACTACCAGAGGAAAAGTTGGGAGGCCTGACACTGAAGCACTTCCGGAGTGTCTTAAGGGGAAAGTAGGGCCCAACTTCGACAAGGTTAGTGTGAAATACTTACTGGCCCTTCATTAAATCTCTTATGTGTATTAAAATACTCACGAATTGGATAAGATTAGGAGAAAATAGGGCTTTCCGGATTCTGTTAAGGTGAGGATTCCCATCCCTCCGGAAAATCTGATGGACTGTAAAGTCGGGGAGATAGTAGTATACACTGTGGTGTTGAGCTAGGGTCTTTGTTTCCCTTAGATCCAGAAGTAATAAGGTATTTTTATTTGAGGGTGTTGGACTAGGGTCTCTGTTGGCCAACATTATCGCTTTGAGGTGTCAAAGTTTCCAATGGCCATGGAGTAGTTTGTTGCCGTGGCTAGCTTGTGTAGAAACCACCACATCCCCTTTTATCATTACAATATGGAGAACGATTATAAAATGGTAAATGATTTGTTGGAGCCAGAGAAACCATGGTGGCCTCAATTTCTCTACATAAGTCGGGCTTGGGAGAATGGAAAAAAGATCACCACAAAATAGAATCCAAGCCAATTGACCAGATACTGGAAGAGCTCAAGTTGAATTTATTCGGATTCAGAGAAACCATGGTATACCGAACTAACTCTTGTGTTTAGTTTTTAGTATTTTCAAAAATGTTTTTCAGAGTTACTGGAGGTTTGGAAGACCACCTTCATTAAATTAAACCAATGGGCCTTAGAGAAGAGGGGTATTGACTTCCACGACTGTTTCACTGCTGGAAACATGGTGAGAGCCTACTTGTAGAACACAACTGGCAATAAAGATATTGGTAACAACTGACTACTCCCCCTCATTGGAGATCATCCTCAAAATAATTAAGGCAAAGGATGGTAAACTTTACTTGTCAGCCAAGACGAAACCCCCTATTCATCTAGACAAGATAAAAAAGAAGTAGAAGAAAAAAGGAGGAAGTTAACCCGTCACATCAGATTCCCGAAGCGGGTGAGCATTTCTTGTAACAGTGGGTGAAACCGAAGGATCAGAGCATCCACCTCAGATTAATACAAAAGGTCATAAGAGATGCAAAGAGGGTAGTCACCGAAGGGCTGGGAAAAAATAAGGTCACCCTAGGATCAAAGATAATACTCCGACCTACAACTGTTCCTCCTACTCTTCCAACTGAATTTCCTTCACCAGCGTATCCTACAACCAATCAGCCTACCATTGAAGGTGAAGTTAATCTGGAAAACCTAGGTAACATGTATTTCAGTGAGTTCGATAAAGGGGATTTTGACCGAACCTTCCCCCAAACAACCACCATAGCTAATGGAGTGATTTACGAAGGTGAATCTTTTGAAGTATTACGTGAGCATAATACATTGGGTCATGCAGTCTTGGGCTACATTAGGCCAATTGTTTATCTGGAAAGACAAGCTAGGGCTCATGCTAGAGACTTTATTTCTCTTCGCACAACCAACCAAGACTTAAAGAATTCCCTTTCAGCCAATTATCAGAAAGTGGAGGATTAAGGCAAAGAGAATCAGCAGCTAAGTACCGATTTAGAAAAAGCCAAGACTGCCAAGGATATCTTCAGACCAAATATTCCAAACTCGAAATAACTACTTCCAAAGAGATTAAGTCTTTGAAGGATCAATAAACCACTAATGGAGGCACCATTAGCTCTTTATCCGAGGAGAAAGGAAAGATATAAAAACTTCTTAAAGAGAAAGAAGAAGAAATTACTTCTCTAAAACAGACCCAAACTCAAGAGACAGCTACAATAGTGGATAGGTATGTTGCTGGTGTGGTGGACTCTATAAAAAAAAGGCGAGGGTATTACCCCTGTTAGTAATAAAGGTAGAATGATCCTGATCCACCTATATTTGATTATAGCCTAAAAAGGAATCCATAACGGATAACAACTTGTTCCCTAACGTAGAATCCACTAACTGATGTATACGAGGCACCAGAAAAGAATCTTTAGGTAATGCTCTATTAAGATCAGTGAAGTCAATACACATGCATCATTTTCTCACTTTTTCTTGACCAAAACGGGATTAGATGTCCACAAAGGGTATTGAGACTCTTTGATATGGTCCATCTTAGACAACCAATCAACTTCTTGCACTATCACCTTGGCTGGTACTTCAATTACATCATCATTGTATTATGCAAACACGTGTAAATTATTAGATAAGAAGGACAATAACTTATGTTTCATATTCGATGGCAATTTAGTTCCAATCCTAACACGTTTTCCTTCTGCCATCCAATGGATTTTAACTTCTTTAACGTGTATTACAACACTGTGAGCCTCCCTCGGATCATCTATATCATTATGATTGGTGGAAGGATTTATTGGCCGTTATTCCTTCTTAACCTTAATTTCCTCGAGTGACTTTGAGGCAAGGGCTGTCACATAACACTCCTTAGCAACTTACTGGTCGCTTCGTACAACACCCACTTTTCCTCCCACGTCATATTTCAAACATTTCTAGATAGTAAAGGCTGCAACATGCATCCTAGAGAGCCAACATCTTCCAAATATGGCGTTGTAGGATGTTGGGGAATCGACCACAACGAATAACATTCTTATCATTTTTTAATGGTCCTTTTCGAAGTAGTACTTCCCTTTCGAATTCACCGATGATGTCGGTTGAACTCGTAGTAAACCCTACAATAGTTATGTTCGATCGCTGGATAACTGAAGGATTAATTATATGTCTATAAGTAGTTAGAAATAACATGTTTATCAAACTATCAGTATCAATCAGGTTATGTCGTATGTCATTTCCCTCAATTGATGCTCCTATTACCACAACATCTTCATGTGGACCTACTATATCTCTTAAGTCGTCTTCATCAACACTATGAAAGGAGTATGAGTTTGGTAAAGGTGTGCATACATCTTTCCTTCCAACTGAGTAGTCAAACTGTTGACATGCTTTTTCTTGAACAATTAGAGGGTGATGTCGCATTGTCTCCCCCAAATATGGTTAATGATTCAAAAAAAATCACCACATCGGAAAAACCATGACAGAATCACCCACTATTACCCCCGTCTGATTCCCATCGTGATCAAGATCAAGGTATTCAATATCCACATCAAACCTTTCAACAATCATCATGGCGTCCTCATGTCTGGACGTCCCGAGAAGGGTTGAGGAAGTCGTTCAGAGGGCATTATTATTGGATTATGTGTTGTTCGATCTACTGCCCTCTTGGCTTTTGATAAGGCACCTAATTTTTCCCTCTCAATGAGATTTTGAAATTTTTGTTTCAATGCTATACAATCAAGTGTGTCATGACCAATATAAGTGTGATATTTACATAAGTGGGTACTTCGAGTCTCTCTATGGGATTGTAGTGGAGTTGTCCTTCTAAAATTATTTTTAGTTTTATCATATATTGTTGCCACACTTTCTCCCACCTTAACAAACCATTCGGGTTGAACGCAAGGGCCTCAATTGCTTCTAATCTGTTGGTTTTGATTGGAGTGATTTTGTCTGGACCGATGTGATCCATGTTTGGATTCTTTTGACTTGTATTGACAATAGGCTGGGATTGAGTTAGGACTTGTGGAGTTGATGTTGTAGTAACAAATCTGTTCCAATGAGGAACTCTGGGATTCTTAGTTTCTTCAACCGTGATCTGTTTCCCAACTTGATTTAATAGCCCTCTAAAAGTCATTGTTCTTTTACGGGTTACTGAATCAGCTAAATTTCTCGGATTCAAACATTGTCTTAAGGAAGCAATTGCCACTTGTTCACAAACCTACTAATATACTATTTCAAAGATTCGTTTGGCTCTTGGGAACAATGAATAATAGTATCACCATTCCCTCTAAGCTCCTTGCTTCCAATATATTATCTCTGGAATACCACCCAGAACATGTCAAAATTCTTAATAGATCCCTCAGGGAGACTATTGCGAGAAAGTCCTGCGTAACAGTTTATCATCATCGTCAAAGTTCATCATAATTTTTTAAAATTGCTCGAGATAGTTATCCAGATCTTTACTTCTATTGTACTTTTCCATCTCTAGCTATCAAATCGTTTGCGAAGATGTCCGGAGAGTATTTTCGAGGACAGTAATGATTGTCTCCAATTTTGGATACGGCTAAATACAATATCTTCGTCGGGTGTAACAAATATACATGGTTCAGATTGAATTGCAAGGAATCAAGCAACAAATGATCAATGTGTTAATCGGCCGAACCCTTCACTTTTCACAGGTACTTGTTCTTTTTTATTATGCCCTTTCGTCCTTTTTATTGAATGTTTCTTGGTGAGAATATATGGACCCAATATTCTCCACAAATAGTATCAGAGCACCAACCCACCACATCGCATTCTGTCTGGGCCTGGTGCTCTGATACCATTTGTAGGGAATATGGAGGTCCACATATTCCGTCTTTGTATATAAGTAAGAATACTCCAATCTCCACACTAGTGTGATATTGTCCGCTTTGGGCCCACTGGCCTCCGATCGGCAGAGACGCACCAGAAAGTGGACCAAAAGCAAAGTCGTGCGGACAATAGCGGACAATATCACACTAGTGTGAACCCCCATATTCCCTACAAATGGTATCAGAGCACCAGGCCCAGACAAAATACGATATGGTGGGTGGTGATGATGTGGGTGAAATTCTCAGGATGCCGAACATCTTGTAAAGAGCCATACTCAAGGTGATTGATCTGCTGGATAGATGGAGCACTAGATGGCTCATCAAGCAGGTGACTTGATCCAGGAGCGGGGCAGATTCATCTATAGATAGAGCGCCAAATGGCTCATCAAGCAGGTGGATTGATCAAGGAGCGACGCAGATTCATCTATAGATGGAGCGCCAGATGGCTCATCAAGCAGGTGGCTTGATCATGGAGCGGCGCAGATTCATATCAAGATGGAGTGCCAAAATGGCTCATCAAGCAGGTGGCTTGATCATGGAGCGGCGCAGATTCATCTAAATCTAAAGATGGAGTGCCTGATAACTAATCAAGCAGATGGCTTGATCAAGGAGTGGCACAGTGTGTCATCTGATAGTGAGCAGATAGATCCACCCTACTAGAGTAGGCAGATATAAGTTAATTGAGAGGAGGCTAGAGTAGTACTTTGTTCGAGAGAAGGATTGTTAGGTGCGACCAAAGTCCCACATCCCACATCGGTTAAATATGGGAAGAAGTATCAGTATATAAGTTAAGAATACATCTCCATTAGTGTGAGACCTTTTGGAAGTGGACCAAAAGCAAAGTCGTGCGGACCAGTGGGCACAAAGCGGACAATATCACACTAGTGTGGAGATCGGTATATTCTTACTTATATCAAAAGCGGAATATGTGGACCCCATATTCTCTACATAGGCGACCCTCATCACTACTCGATAAAAGTGACTCCTCAAGGTTTTAGTTATTTGACAAAGTGTCAGAAGACTCCGAAGTGGAACTCACAACTCGTTTAGAACGATGTGTTTTCTTAGAGCTGACATGAGTCTTTGTGGACATCTCATTGTCAGCAAGCTCATATGTGGGGTGGAGTTCGGACGCATCAGACTTTTCGTTTACTCATTTTCACCTTGCTTCTGGGCCTTTTAACCTTTATTTTCAGCCCTCAGTTGATCACGTTCATCTTGCATGAACTGTTTTTCATCTTGATTGTGACGAGGGATATTGTCATGGGTCATTCCTTTCCCTCCTTGAAATGGAGCCTCAACCCCTGGAGATGGAACATCCTGCATGTTAAGATCCATGCCTTAATGATATCCAAACTATCCTTCCTACTATTTGAATTCGTTATTCAACTACCGCCGCCTCCCACTGTGGTCGCCAAATTTAGTGTAGATTATTTTTTATCAAAACATATTTTTGGTCTTGTGTTTAATTGAGTATTAACTTTTGATATAGAAGATAAAAAGATAAAATAGGTGTGTGCCTGTAGTTAAGATTATTAGAAAAATTACAACCTATTAAATGTGGTTGGTTGGGTATTTATACTCTTGGTTTGTGATCCATAGCCCATTCGGGTCAGATTTTAGACTCGGATCCACCTCAAGGTTTCCAAAGCCCAAAACCATAAAGGTGTAGTACACAACTGAGTCATAGTACACTTGGGTCTATTATCCATCGAAAATTTAGTGCATAGTATGCCCGAATTACCCCTTCAGACTCTGTCCTAGTGGTATTCCAAAAATATCCGACCCTATTAGTTCCTTCCCATATCTTCTGAAAAAAATCGTCATCATTTCATTTTGAAACTGAGGCCCGTTATATGTCTTTTAGATTCTTAGAACCCCATACCTTGATAAAATTTGACTTTTCAAGAAGACGTAAATTTCCTAAGCCCTCGTCTTATATAGCTTTTGCTTCGACCCGTTTTGTAAACTAGTCAATAGCCACTAATAAAACTTGTATTTCCCTTTGGCCATTAGCAGAGGTCTCACCAAGTCGATCTCCCATTCATCAAATGGACAAAGGGATAAGACTATGCTCATTGGTTCGCTTGGCAAGTGGCTCACATTAGCATGCTTCTGAAAGGAGTCACATCCTTGCACAATGGCCGCAATATATTTTGTTAATTTTGGCCAATAAAAACCCTTGAGAAAAAAGTGGTTGATCAAACTTCTATGTCTACAGTGAGCCCATACAACCCTTTCGTATAAAAATCTAAGAATAAAAATCTCTTCATCATTGTTTAAATATCATAACATCGGCCTCGTAGCAGTCTTTCTATATAAGACATCGTCAAAAATTGCATACTTAACATCTTGTATTCTCAATGCTCTGGTCTTGGCTATTCCTTCTAGGAGTATTTGATCTCTCAAATATAAAAAATACTTTTGGCTCATATCTTCAAACGTTTATATTCCCAAGACCTCGATTTCCAAATTTTAATCCTGTTTAGATAGTCTTTTTTCGTGATAACGAGCAAATTATATCCTAAAACTATGGTACTCGCTAAAGAATATGCAATCGAGAAATTTAGACGATATTTTTTTTTATTCTACCCTCTCGAATTTCTTCTCACATTCTTTCAAAGCATTTATGTACGAATCATACATTATTTCTATGCTTTGTATACACCTTTATCTTAAATTAGTACCAATTATGACTCCGATCTTACCCGAATGATTTTTATCTCGCATATAGTACCCAACTTGAATTCATCCAAAATAGCCTTGTATTCTGCCACTTTATTAATAACGTCAAACCTGAATTTTATCAATTATTAAATTTATTCATGAGATAGTTCTTTCATGATACTCTCATCTCATCCTCCATTAATACTTGAAACCCAATCAACTTCAATTATCCATTCATGATCTATTTTTTGTTCTCAATGAATACCCTCGTGATCATTAGCTTCTCTGACAAACTCGTTTATAAAATCTGCAACTACTTAATGTTTGATTGCATTATGCGGTTCGTACAAAATATCATACTCTAATAATTCTACATATCATCGTATGATTCTTCCTAAAATATTAAATTTTTGTAGCATATTTTTTTGGAGTAAAATAAGTTTGTAAAATAGCGGTACGACTATGAAAGTATGGTCTCGTCTTACTTGGAGCTACCACAAGGCCTAAAGTCAATTTTTAAATATTCAAATATATTTTTTCAGCATCAATTAGGCTTCTAATTACGTAATAAACTGATATGTACACTCTTTTATCTTCTCTTATCATGGGGGCACTACAACATGATTGAACACAGAAAGGTAGTGGTATAATTGTTTGTCTTTTATTGAAGCTAAAAGGATCTATGTTGAAATACTATTTAAAAGCAAAAAAACATCTCGTCATAATCTTCGCTCCATCTAAACTTCCTTGCTCCTTTGAGAACCTCAAAAAAGGATGAGTTTTATTAGAAGCTTAAAACATGAACTTGGATAATGCTTGCAGATGACCCGTTAAGCTTTGCACTTCTTTGCTATTTATTTGAGGCTCTCTATTTACAAATGTTTTTAGTTACTCTCGATCATCTTTGATTTTATCCTTACTAAAAATATACCTGACAAACTTTCCAGTTTGAACTCCAAACGAATACAGTAAATGGTTCACTTTAAGGTTAAACTTTCTCAAATTCTTGAATATTTCAGAAAAAACTTCAATTTGTCGATCCTCAATGTTGCTTTATACAATCATATATCAATGTATGTCTCTATGTTCTTTCCCATCTATTTTTCAAATATCCAGTGGATGGGCCTTTGGTAAGTCGATCCTGTATTTTTGTATCCAAAATCCATAAATTTATAACTATACAAACCTCTTTCTATCTGAAAAGCAATACCCTTCTCGTTATCTGGATGCATTCAAATCTTATTATATCCTGGATTGCATACGTAAATGATAAGAAATCGTGACCTAAAATAAATTCTAATAACTCGTCAATACGAGGCAAAGGAAAATAATTATTTGGACACACTTTATTGAGGTCAATAAAATCTACGCATATTATTTATTGCTCATTCTTCTTCTTGACCAATATTGGGTTAGCAAACCAAGTAAGATATCTCGATTCCTTTATGTGTCTCAGCCTTATCAACTTTTCTAACGATTTGACGATGGACTTTGCTTTTTTCATTTGAGAAAGTTGTCCTCTTTTGACGAATTTCCTCAATCTCTTATCAACCACTAACGCATGGCAGATGATAGACGAGTTGTTTACCATATGTCCACTTGCTAGCATTTTTTTGACTATTTCACCCAAAGGTTCGTCATATTGTATGTCCTCTCTAGGATCGTCAACTTCTTTCTCAAACTCATCATTTCCTACCAGTTGACGACCCTTTTCTAAAATCTATAATTGTTATGGAGTCAATTGCTCAGGATCTAAGGAGGTCACAAAATAATCTACGACCCTTCTCTGAGTACCTCTGATTATTCCAACCAAGTGTCCAATAGGATACTTAAGGAATTGATGGAATAACGAGGTCACAACCTTAATTTTTTGCAACCATGACTTGTCTAAAATTATATTATATGAGATTGGAGCGTTGGCTTTCACGAACAAAGTTATTCTATGTTTCTCGATATTATTATAACCATCAGTTATCAGAAGTTTAACTTCACCAACATAAATAGAAGATTTCCATCTATCGCTAACCAACTACCTGGCAGTATGCTTATATGGGGGGTACTCCAATCATTTTGTCTTAGTTGCTCTGAAAAATCACATTAGCCGAACTACCATTATTTATCAGAATTCGTGTGACCATGACTCAAGATATATCTAGATTAATTATCAATACATATTCATGACGTGTGACAACCTTTCTTAAATCTTTATCATTAAATTTCAGATCATCGAATGGTATTCTATAATAATCGTACGACGAATCATCAACCCAATGAACCTTCAAGTCTTCTTATGCCTTTTTTCTAGAATAGCTTGCCCCATACATTGTATCACCATGATAAATAGTATATATTGATTGTTGTTTCCTCTTATCGTATCTCTTCTTCTACAACTCTTCATCTTTTTGTATTTCGTTACTCTTTTTTCGTGGTTCATTTCTCCTACCTTACTTTTGACAAATTGAACGAGCTTGTCATAGTCTGTTAATCTCTGAACCTCGTCTCAAAATTGGAAAATAATCATTGGTCACGTGACCATGATTACTATGGTATGCCCATAAATACCTTCGATATATTTCGTTTCTTGTTGCCAGCGTAACACAATGAGGTTTGTATTTTGCATTCCATTTTGTTTTGCCGAAAATGACGTCAATATGTTTTGTCAGATGAGTAAACCTCCGAGCTGTTTTTTATAATACGTAACTCTTAGTCTGCTTCTCATGACCTTGTCATGTTTGACCTTATCATTTTCCTCCTGACTGGTACTAATAGCTTTAATTTTGGAGGTTTATGACAAGAAAAAGCTCGCCTCTTACATTCTTTGACTATAACAAACAATTTTGACCTCTCCAGAATCTCCCTTAGTATCTATAGAAAATCTAACGGCGTCTTCATATAATTGTCCATTTAGATTAAGTCTTCTTTCATATACCACCAAAACAACATCTTCCTTACACCTCGATAAACCGCTCATCTTACGCACAAACCTCTGGACATAGCTTTGTAACGCTTTTGTTTTCTCTATACATGTTCATGATGGAATCACTCTTATTTTTGTGCATCCCATTACCAATAAATTAATTTCTCATTGCATTACAGAACCCTTCAAAATTCCAATTTTTATTTTTTGTAAAAAATTAAACCAATCAAGTGTATTTTCTTCAAATGTGATAAAAAAAACAAGATCGCCAATATAGGATATTTTGTGTTGAATCCCATTATTATACTTCTACACTGCTCTAGATAATGATTATGATCCCCTGAACAATCATAGGTATCAAATCGGTACAAATTGGTTTCTCGAGGAATGTTTCCCTCAAGAATTCTCATGTCAAATGAAGAATCTTAAAGCATGTATACAGCCATTTATTGGGCTCTCTATATTGTATTCCACCTCTCTTTTCTTTTAATTTTTATTTGAGACCATATTGATCGACTGATATTTGTAATAAACATTTTTAAGTTTCCTCTTGTTTTGTTTTTTATTTCTACTTTCATCTAGTTGTACAAATTTTCATTATTTTTATAAATGAATGTTACTTATTTTTCTTTTATCTTCTCTATACAACTTTATTTATTATGTCATTTTTTTATTCTACATGTTCTCTTATTTTTAACATAATATTTTCTGTTAGAAATTGTGATGCCTCAGTCAACTTTTCCATCATATCTTTAGCTTATTATTCTCTTTTAAATTGCAATCAGCTAGCTCTGGTATGTTCTTTTCTTAATTCTTCAATATGCATCTTCAATAGTTGGACATTATAAGCAGTAGTATACAAATCTTGTCTGGATTCTTAGTGTCTTCTTGCAAAACATCTGTAAAGCATAGATTACGTTGATTTTTATAAACATGTATTTATGTCTATCTTGCAAAACATAGATTACATTGATTTTTATAAATTATGTGTATTTAAACTTACAAAACATAGTGTATTCCAGGTTAATATATGAAACATGTTATATTCAAAATTTGCAAAACCTTGTGAACCTGGAAAATGTTAACTCCAAAAACGTTCAGTTTAAATATAGAATACATGTTTTGTAAGTTAAATAGACATAAGAGGAAACATATTATAAAAAATCCATTCTGAAACGTTCAGTTATCTCAAACATGTTTTATAAAAAATCCATGTATTATATGCTTATAAACGTTCAGTTATCTCAATTTGTTATTGAATTTCTAGTTTTTTTCATGTTTCATCTATTCTGAAAATGAAAAATATTATCTATTCAACATGAATTTATTAATGAAAGTAAACTGGATTTAGTTATTAAACATATTATCTGAAAAAGAATACATATATACATTTTTTTTAACTTTGACGTATGCAAGTTATGAATTTTATGAATGGTTCTTCGTGTCCATTTGTTATTGAATTTCTAGTTGCATCCATGTTCTATGTATTCCTAAAATGAAAAATATTATCTATTCAACATGAATTTATTAATGAAAGTAAACTAGATCTAGTTATTAAACATATTATGTTAAAAAGAATACATATATACATTCTTTTAACTTTGATGCATGCAAGTTTCAAATTTTATAAATGGTTCTTCGTGTATTCAAGTTCCTCACATAAATATTAATGTTTATATTTTTTAATATTTAAGGCTTTATTTCTAAAAACATCATAATTTTTGTTACCATGCCACTACTTCGAATAAATAGTTTCGCAACTTTAAGTTGATTAAAATTTTATAAATTGATGGTTGAAAGTTTCATAATATGAAATTCAATATAACAATATATTACACAACTATCTTATAACTTGTTTCACATCTTATTGTTTTGTAACTTAATTGTTATAACATTTTAAAAGTTTATAATATGTTTCACAACATCCTTATAACTTGTTTAGAAACTTATTTTTTTGCAATTTTAAGTGTTATAATATTTAGCAATTTTATAATAATTTATGTTTCCATACATTGTTAATAATAACATATCTATATTCCATGTGTGCTTATATTTGACAATTTCATATACTCTTTAGTTTTTCACAGCTTACTATGTTTTTATGTTTTGTAATTTCATGCAATCCTAGATTTTAAAACTTTTAATATGTTTATGTTTGTAATTTTAATTAGACCTACGTTTTGGAAAATTTATGTTTTTAATCACTTAAAACTTCGTACATGATGTAGATGTTCTCATTATACAATATGTCTGATCAAAAATAATTTTCTTTCCTTCTAGAAAAGTGATGGCCAAAATAATAGTCCATTATGATAAAATTTCAACAAAATAAATAGTTATGTCTGCCCTGAAGGAATAAGGGATAAATTGATAAATTATAGAATAAATTATTTTCCCCACAAGCGCAAAACAAATCGTATGTTATGTTGTAATGTTATTAGTTAATAATTCATATTTTTTATGTTAGACCATTTTATATTTAATCTAATTGGTGATTCTTTACCATATTTTGATACAATGATTTCTTATTAAAGACACAACAACTGAAAAGAGTCAAAGTAAAGTTATTGCATAATGTTTGAAATGGTGCATAATAGAAAACATCTACCATAAAAACTAAATTATTTCACTAAGAAGTATTAAAACAAAGCAATTATGTTTCAAAAAAATTGTTGACCTTTTTCTAACTTTCATATAAACTTACGTTCGTAATTTGTTTTCTAATTATGCAAGTTTTTTATCAGCTTATTTTTAAAAATATTATGTCTAATTTTGCAAGTTTTTATACAATTTTCTCAATTTAGTCTTTTAAAATTTTGTAATTTGTTAACAAGTTTTGTCCCATAATTCATTCTATTTTAATTTTGAAATTTATTTACAATTCTTATTTTGCAAATTCTTTTTCTCTAATTACAAAATTTGTTTACAGCCATTACTTTTGCATATATTTGCCTCTAATTTAGCAATTGGTTTACAAGTTTTTGTTTCACAAATAGTTTTAGCCTATAACTCCTCATTTTACATGTATGTATTTTGCAATTTAAATAATAAAAATAGTTATATTACATAATCAAACATTCTACTTTCAGATCTTTTTTATGGATTTTTGTATTTAACTAGTGCCAAAAGAAAGTTATATGGAATATGTGAAGAAGATGGTTCAAAGTATGAAAATTAACATGGGAAAAAGAGTAAAACGTCCAGAATCTGAAAAAAAGAAGAAAAAACTCATACAATGAAGACATGTATTTTGATAAAAAAAAATTATGATAACTCTAAGGTGTTGTCATGAAGCTCACAAGAAAAATAGACTACTTTGATAGATTATGAACAAAACGAAACTCCTCAGGAGAAACAAAATTCTAAGATTTACAAAAATGCTAATATTTTGAAAAACATTAGTTACCTAAGAAAAGTAACATAAGATTTTAAGAAAAAAAGTTGATATGTTGAATGATAAGTTAAGACCCTTATGCGAACGATAACTGTTAAACATAACACTAGACGTTATTGAAGTAGAGTTGGACACAACTAAACTAAACCCAACTCATGAGCTACAGGTACCATAACTCAACTCAATGAGCAGGTTGTAATAGAAAAAGAAACGTCTACAAAAAATAGAGGTTATAATAGAAAAAAGAAATCATTTGCCTTAGAGATATCCAAATACCTCGCATGGATAAGGAAGCTAGTGTGTAACTTGTGCAGGAACAAAAAAAGGTTGAACATATAAATATAGAGGTACATAAGAAAACTCTATTGTAAATATGAAGGTACAAAAAGATGCTCATATTGTAAACATAAAAGTAGATGAGAATGTTCATTGTGCAAATATTAATGTATATGAGGTCTTTTTTCATACAAATATGAAAATACATGATAAAAACTCTTCATATTGTATAAGAGAATATTTTCTAGCATCTGTTAGAAGATGAGAAAGATTATATTGACGAAAATGTAACTTCTAATATTTACTAGTTTTTTATAAAAATATATATGTAGTATATGTTTTTCCGCGTTTTGTAATATATATTTCCCCATATTTCGCATCATATATTTCCCCATTTTTTACAATACATGTTTCCATAACGTGTTGTAATATATGTTTTCCACTTATTTGCAATATACTTTTCCATATGTTTTCCAATATATGTCTCCTCATGTTTCGTAATTTATGTTGTTATATCTTTTGCAATATATATTTCATTATGTTTTGTAAACAATATTATTTTAATATTTTCTAAATTTATATGAAATCTAAAAATTTGTGGTCAATATTGTAATGTGAACTACCAATTGAAAAGGAAGTCTAGACACTTTAATAGGTTTCTAATATCCAAACAGCTCAAGACTCTACTAAAAGATGAATTGTGATAAATATGAAGACTTTGGTTGGGTAGATAGTTAAGGAAGATTAAATACATTTTAGAGTTCAATTTGGATTCATATTTAGAAGTTTTGCAAGTCAAATATTGGGAAAGTTTTAACCAAGAAGATTTGGACTTATTTTGCAAATTAAGTTGTAATAATGTATTGAAGATTGGAAAATATTCAATGTAACAAAAATTTCACCAAAATTAAAGAAGCTACAAAACTGGTAATGATACAGAGAATGATAAAATAGAAGGATCCAATTGTTTGAGCACACCCTCATTTTGTTTTGTTACAAATGAAAATACGAAATATATTGTTGACAATGCTTAGAAGGCAAGAGATAACTAAACTTGATTTATCAGCATTTTATTAAATATTAAAGCAAAGAGAAATAAAATTAAGTATTATATGTTAATTATCACGAACACTAACCGTCACGTAACATACCACTTATACTCACTTATTCCAAAAAAATATCAAGATAAATATAAAATGACAAGACAAGATATGGTAAGTTTTACCTTGTTTTGCACCTTTAATTTCGCATGTTTTGCAAGTATTATTAAAAATAATTTTTGCAAGTTAGGTTTCACGATTGTAGTAATAACATGTTTTGTAAGTCTTGGTTAGCAACATGTTTCGTAATACTAGTAAAAATATATTTTTCATATCTCGATTAACTTACATGTTTTGAATATTTTAGTAATAATATGTTTCTCAAGTCTTAGTTAATTGCATGTTTCGTAATTTTAGCAACATCGTTATTTACAAGTCTTAGCTAGTATCATATTTTAGAAATCTTATTAACTACATGTTTTGCATCCTGATTAATAGTATGTTTCACAAGTTTAATTAAAAACATGTTTGCAACTTTTGGTTTCAAAATATAATTTCATAAGTCTAGTAACAATATGTTTCACAAGTCTTAGTAACAATATGTTTCACAAGTCTTAGTAACAATATGTTTCACAAGTTATGTTTCAAAATTCTAGCGTAAACATGTTTTTCAAATATATAAGGATTGGAGTTTGCAAGTTAAGTTTTGCAAGTTGGATTATCATGTTGTTTCAAAAAGTTAACACAATATATTTACATGTGTATATTAAATACTTTCTAAAAAAACTAATCGCACCAATAACAACATGGACAATCAAATCCATAATATGTATTTTACAACAAAAAAGTTTAAATTTTGATTGCAAGAAGCATTGTACGAGTACACAAATGGTTTTATACAGAACGGTGCAATCAGAGTTTGAAAATAAGTACGAGGGTTCATACAAAAGAGTATAGATATTTTATATGTTTTTAAAAAAAATACAAATACAACAATACACTCATAAAATTTCATGTTTATATTGTATAAAGTTTGAAAATTTTATTTTTATGTATAAAAAGATTAAAACTATCATTCCAACAAACTTCACGATATTCATAATAAAGGAAATTCATATTTTGTAAACAAATAAAGTTCACATTTTAAATTTCAATTAAGTGTGTAAGTCGTAATTAAAAAATGTTTATATAAATAAATAATGTTAACATTTTGGGCATAAGAATAACATACTTTTTGTAAGTTTAATAAAGTGTATAGTTCACAAATAAATAATGTCACATTTCACAAATAAATAAACTTATATTTCACAAATAAAGTGAATTAGTTATTCATAAATTAAAAACTGTCCGAACTTTTTAACTTTAAAAACATCTACATTTTGCAACTTCAAAATGCCTGCATTTCGTATATTCAAACAAACCTCTATTTTTACAAATAAAAAAACCATAATTTGTAAATTCAAATAAGCTTACCTTTATTCACATATTCTTAATTCCCGTAAAGTCGAAGATGAAATTTGTTTTTATTTAATTCCAAAACCATTACAATGACAAAATTAAAGTAAAAGAGAAAACATAAAAGACTTCACAAACAATTCACATAAATCTTAAGTACTAATTATTTTTCTTTTCTTTTCGTTCATATGTTCAAGTCTCACGGTATGTTTTTTGTCTTTTAGTACCATAATGCTAATGAATTTGAATTGGGCCTCATTAAGAGTATTGTAAAAAAAATTATTGCATACTTTTTGCTAACTCATTACCATAATGAGTCACATTAACAAAAACATGCATAACTAGTATTTCTAATGCATCCCCCCTTTACTGTAGAGTGTTTTTTATACGTGAGATGAAAGATAGGTTGACATCATTTATACTATATAATTGGTAATTTTTGTAAAATAGCAAAATAAAATCAACCAACCACCTAGATTGTGCCCATAAATGAAGGATAAGTAACTTGTATTATATCAAATATTATGAGAACAATGATCTTGCCAAACTGGTGGAGAAATCCGGTTTGAAATATTAAGTATTATTTAGCCAGAGGTTCGCGAACTAAATTTGGAAGTTAATAATGAAATCAAGTTTGAAAATTTGTGTCCAAATTTTATTTGCCTCACACAAAATTGTGTTAATTGCTTGATAAAACAAGTATTTATTTTTTACATAATTTTTTAAAAGTATATAATCTTCAACATTTACTTTTAAAGAAATAATTGAAGTTCAAACATTTTCTACACTAAATTACACAATATATAACATCAAATTTTTAAATTAAAATATCATTGTACAATATATAATAATACATAATATATAGTTCTGTAATAAAACAAATGACACAATATAACATTAAATCTATATATTTAAGAATGTTACAAAATAACATTAAGTAACCAAAATTAAACCAAATACAATAATCAAAAGTAAGTTAAATATACCAACACATGTCCAAAATATCGCAATGATGATTATATGCAATATAGTTTTCATTGTAATTGTCATGCAAATCTTGAAGGGTTGTAGAAATTGTTCTATGCGCACTTTTAAATTGTTAAGTCACTTTATTTTCATGTTCCTTGTGGACATACAGATCTATGTGTACGGTAAAATATTTAATCCAGATTAAAATATTATATTTTATTGGAAACAATAAACCTCTTATGATCATCCGGAAAGAAGAAAAACAAGTATCATGCTTGTCCAATTTTGACTCTCTAGTTGTACATACTTTCAACGACCTTCGTCTGGTTTAAATAGTTTCTTGCGTAAATTTTTAGAATGCATTGTATGAATACAAACTGGAAAACTACTCGATCCGAATAATATATCTGTACATGATCTAATATGACTACATTTTCTTAATTTATATTCCTCTGACTTCACAAATTAAATTCCTCTAATTTTAGATTATGACTCGTTTTGCAAATTAACTATTTTTAATTTCATAAATTCTTTTTTTTTAATTTTTTTTATAATTTTATGAAATACTCGTTTTTGCAAATACATTTTCTAATTATACAAATTATTATTTTCTACTTTGGCAATATATTTACTAGTCTATTTTGATAAATAAATTTAATTTAATTGTATAAATTATGAAATATACTTACAAGCATAGTTTTGCAAACACTTTTGCTCTAATTTTTCATTTTAATTATTGACTTTATTCTTAAAATATGAAGAAAAAAATAAGTAGTAAACTTTGTCACACATCTCATTTCTCTTTAGATGATACCCACGTATACTCTACATATCTAAAAATATAAAAAATAGATAAGTAGGTCATGATATGTGTATTTAGCATAGATACAAAACCACATAGTTTTTGTTAAGTATTGTGAATTTTCTCCAAATGATGGTAAATATATACTAGTACATAAACACCTCATGCATACAAACTTAGTTCATCAATGTATTGAGGAAGATTGTATACTTAAGCTTGATTGACATGTTTCTTTTCATTTGTAAATATTATACATCCAAACACGTAAATAAATACGCACGCGTTTTATATATCAGGTCGTCATTGGTAAAATGAGGGTTATTTTATTGGTGTCTAAGGCTACCAAACATTATATTAAGATAATTCGAACTATTTTCAACATTTTTTTATTTTAAAATCTTGTCACAAAATTCTCAATTCTAGGGATATCATTAAAAATATTCACAACATAATCAGTGACCTTCAAGATGATAATATCATTCACATAACTTAACTTGATGGTCATTTCATTGAATTAAAAATGAAATAGATTGGTTTTTAAATGACATCTCTATGTGAACACATCTGTAATAAGTGAGTTCGCACTAAAATTTATCAAAATGTCGATAAGCTTCCATATAATATTATATATAAATAAACTCATATTTGCTTCTAGTGTCCGAGACTCAACGATCTCAAGCTTGTATAATAAACCTATGCGGTATACTTCTCTCATACAACATAAATATAATTAATATTCTATATATTTGAAAATATTTTACAACTCTCTATATATTATGTTTTGCACTTATATAAAATTTTAAGTTTTGTAAGTTTAATACACATTTGCAAATTAATATGACATGAGAATGATTATTGTTATGTTTCATAGTTTATAATATATTATATCTTATATACTATGTTTCATAACTCCTACATCCATAAAAGTTTACAAGTATATTATAAAAAAAAAACTTTCTTTTTGGTCCTAACAATTAAGAAACGTTTTCTAACTCTAATTTATTATTGCATTTGAATTAACTAACATTCAAGTTCTATTATTCCAAGGAAATATAAACCAATATATATATTTGTTTAAAATACAAAAATATAACTTTACTATTGCCTCGCATTTCTATACTTGGTAGGTTGTATATTTTCTAAAACTTAAAAATCTGAGGCATCCGAACAAAAAGGAGAGAGTTTCTTTCTTCACGTGACACACGAGAATTATAACTACCTATAAAAATAGTATACTCTTCCAGTTCAGGAGATAAGAAAGAACTAGCTTTAGCATGCATCCCATTACCTGAATAAAATAAGATGGTTGGTCGTAAGTGAATTCAAAAAAACAAATGAGATTTTAAAGGTAATATGAAGAGATATAAAGTATGATTTCTGATAATATGTTATACTCATCATGAAAGGATTTAGTTTAAATAAACCTTCTCTTTTTTCATGAAAGACTCTTTTAGTTGGAGGTATTACATTATAAAAAAATGTAAAGTAATACTTGTTACATCCTCCATTATGACAATAGTAGTTGTTTCATGCTTTAAGCTGTCATTCCAAACATTATGGTTACAAAATTTTATAATTAAAAGATAGATAGAATATCCCCTAAGGTTATAATGTGAAAATATTTTTTCAGTCATATAACAGTAGCTCGGCTAAATCCACTCATATCGATATCATGTTCATATTTGTCAAAGAAAAAGTATAAAGTCATCAAATCATTATAGAGCCTATCAGTATAAACTCCATGGTAGCATATCATTTTCGTAAAGCAATACTACATACAACTATTCAGGAACACCCCATTTGAATATGTGTTTTTGTTTAAAGTATCATTGATTTCATTACGAGTCTTGTAACCTCTAATACATACTGAAATGTAATTTACATTTTATGGTATATATTTAAGATTATATATAATGCTCATTTACATTTTATTGACTTCTCTTGCTCATTAAGTATATTTATACTTAAGTAAGATTAGCTAAGAATAGATATATATGTGATTAATTTTCATATTAATCTTATATTATACACCATAATAGATTTATGTAGTTGATTTATAGGGATAATTTGATTACCGTTGTGTTCATATGCTCACATTATATCGAATATATCGTTAGTAAATTTATCATTCATCTTGATGTATATGATTTTCCATTTCATACATGGATAATATATCAAATAAATTCCAATAAATAAATTCATAATTTAGAAACATATGATGATTCAAAAGTAAAATTATTAGAAATTTATCTAAAATGATGGATCATCACATGCTTAATTATGCATTGGCTATTGTTGGCACGTGGTTCAACTAATAAATAATCACATAAATAAGATAAGTAGAGATTGTATTAGTTTATAAAAACCATTTATGAAGGTGATTTTATAGATACCATTTCAAATTCGGGTTTTGTGAAGGATTGAACTCGAATCTTGGCATTTTAGTTTAAACATAAATTTTGGAGGCTAATTTGTGAATACACAATTAGTCATGTTATAGTTCTTAATCTCAACAAACAAAGTTAGAGTTATGATTGCATTTAGGCTTAAAGTAAACCCATAATTGCAAATTATATAAATAAGAGAATAAGTCGAGTCTTCTTTAATTTACTTATATAGATTTCATTGTTGCTATTAATTGGAAACTCCTAGCCTAAAGAGAAGAATAAAATCATTTATTGATATCTTTAATCATAAATAAAATATACAGTGAATCAAGATCAATGATATAAAAAATAAAGAAACATAAAAAAGATCAAGAATAATGTCTTCATCATCACGTAACTTCTATATTATGCATCTAAGGATGTATATGTATCCAAGAGGATTGCATATTTAGATTTAAATTAGGTTTAATATGATGTGAACTCTATCAATCAGTATTAGAGAATTCCCCTTAAGATTAAAATACGTTTTTCGTAAGTCTAGTATACCACATCTGATTATATATTTTAGTAAATAATTCACATTTGGGAATTGTTGGTTTATTAAGCTGGTAGATATGTGGATATAGGGATTCAAATTTCATGTTTATTTAATTTGTTAGGTATAAATCATGTATAAAATATATTTTTATTGATTAATATTGATTTTGTATGAAATTTAAGATTTTGAGTCGATTTGGGATTGGGTTGTCGCGACAAAAAACATAATTGCATCACATAAAGTTAAACTTAAGACATAAACACAATAGTGGCCTTTTGTTACGGTAACAATTGATGTTTCCACGATAAAAAAACATTCTCATGCATCAGTCGCTAAGGCTATCTCTGATGTTATCGCAATAACTGCTTTTTGGACGTGAAAATGTTTATTTACACCCGCTTGGTATAACAAAAAACCCACACTATAGCTTCACATCTTAGTGCATCTTAAAGAGGTCTTCCTTGACCCCCAACCAAACGTCATGTTTGGAATTAAGTGTATTTGTGTGATTGTTGAATGTTTATCTATTATATAGATTATGTCACTGGGTTTGTTTTAACTTCACTAAGTGATTCATGAAGCGCATATATCATCAAAATGATCTTTGTTAGTGATTAATTTACATAAGGTGTTGACGAGTTCATGATTGATATTATTATAAGAATCAACGATGAAATAGAAGGTTGATTTTTTCATAATTAATAGTGAACGTGAGATTATCAATTATGAATTGATCATTAATTGTTTACTCAAAATAGAGAAACAGGTCCAAATGAAGGTTCTCGCAAATTAAATTGATTAACATTAGATCAACATTGAGTTTTTTCAAACTAATACAAATGCATATTAATATGTTTACTTAAAAGTATCTTATATAGCGATGCAAGGTATATTTTATATGTTATATTCATGTTTAAAAAAATTTATTGTGTATGTTATAAATATGTCTTTTATGTGTATTGTTTTAGAAAATTATGTAATATACCTCCCATTTAAGATGAATTACTAGTTTCTAATAAAAAAAGACATGGAATTTCATTTGAATTGTCATGATTTTGACCTGAAGTTAAGGACTATGTAGCCTACATCCCTCATAGAATATAGTTCCTATAAAGAGAATAAATAATTCGAGGTGTGGAATGACTCAAATAGCTTCAGCTTCGCAATCATGGTACGATAAATACATTTGGCATTTCGTGTGGCTGTCATGACTGAGATAACCCATACAATTGAGTTTCTCAATTTATTTGGGAAAATTGCTGCCATGATTAATAAATAATAAATTAAGATGTTGTTGATGGAGCTATCCACTATGAAGTTTTATTGAAAGAGGAAAAATGACAACATATATTGGGAAGTCATTGATCATTTAAGATTGACATCCCAAAGAAAGTTTTTATACTTTTTTTTTCTCAATATGAGAAGTAGAAAGTTAGTGAGCTGACTTCTCATGATACTTATGAGGAAGAAATATTGAAACAAGAACCTCCTAGGGTTTATATGGTTAGTTCTCAACAGGGAAAATGAAAGAAGAGAAAGTACAATATAGCATTTGATAAGGCTTCCAGTTTAGGAACAAATAAACATAAGAAATGATTTTTGTATGTGATGTTTCGTTTACAAAAAGACAAGGTGTCTAAAACAACAGTGTGACAATTACAAATATTATATGAAAGCTAATGATAATCTCACAACTCTGGTCTGTTTAGAAATCAATTTAGTTTTAGCTGCATGAAATACATCAGGGTTGATACAATTATAACCACTTATGTTTCTATTTATATGTAGAATATGTAAGTAAGTCAAAACCTTAGTGACGGTGAAAGATATATCCATCAAGTAAAGGAAAATTTGAGTTTAGTTTGTGTCATTTATATTTCTTATTTCTTTCTAGTAGATAATCTTGTATATAAAATATGTTAGAAGAAATTTGATATATTTTTCTAAATTAGACACCTTTTGATATTCAGGTTTTTTTAGAGTAATCAAATGACGCTTTATGTACATGATAATGTTGCACACAATAGATATTTAGCAATCGATAATAAGTTATATTTATAAAATATTATTAATCATTACAAATAAGCATTGTACATGCATGAAGATACTCAAGATAATTAGGTCTCAATGTCAGTAATTTTAGTCCCGTTAGAACATAAAGATACTCAAGATGATATTTGTCATCCACATAAGAAAGAAAATGAAATTTTCAAAGAAGATTAAAGTCTACCTCCTCAAAAGGTGCAACTGAATAAGTAGTACCCTTAAGAAGTTCAACTAGACATAAGAAGAACATTATATATTTAGGTCAAATAGTATATCTTCGAGAGCATAAAGTTATACGTTTGTAATGATAATATTCCTGATTTTTTTGTGAAGCAATAAAGAGTTATGATTCTTAGTTGTTGATCGAGACTATAAATGAAGAGTATAAGTCAATGCAAGATAACGTGGTTTGAGAGCTTGTCTCATTTAAAAAAAATTATTTCTTATAACTTAATTTACAAAACGAAACAAGATTCTAAAGGTAATTTGCAAAGACGTAAAGCTCGACTTGTGACAACACGTTATACTCAACATTGAGATATTAACTTTAAAAATATCGTATCTTCTCTCTAGATTCATGAATGATTCTTTTAAGACAATTATTGCAATAGCTGAACAGTTTTACTTAGAGCTTCATAAAATGATTGTTAAGACTGTTTTTCTTAATGGTGACACTAAGGAAACGATCTTTTGGTATATTTTTTTATTTCTTTAATATATTTTGTTAAAAATATTCTAGTATATCTTTTATATCCTTGGTGCAATTAATTAAAAAATATATAATTAACTAGATAATTTGGTCATTGATCTCTTTAATATAATTAATTAAAAATATTCTGAATTATTTTTTGGTTTCCTTAATACAATCTATTAAGATTATTCTTTTATATCTTTAATTTCATTGGTACAATTAGTTTTTAAAAGTAGAATTCAATTAATTAGATCTACATACAATCTGGTTTTGAAATTCTTATTATGTATATTTATCTTATTTGATTAGTACGGTTAATGCTTTAGAGTATTTTGGATTAGTTCTAATAGCGTTTTGTAGGTTTAAACATAGTTAAAATAAAATAAAACAATAATTAAGTGGATACTCGGAACCCGATATTCCAAGTCCCCAAGTGCATGCAATTTATGAAGAAAATTCATAGGCCGGTGAGAGTTAAGATAGACGCAACTCATAGGAGACTTGATAGAGTTTTTGAAGAGGCACATCAAAATAAATAACAAGAACATGCTTAATCTAAAAATAATAATAAACAACAAAGACGAGGAAATATTGGTTACAATAAAATAAAGGATGATTATTACAACTTGAATGGTTATTTGTCAAGAGAAGACATTAGGAGACCACGAAGAGCTAGATAGGAGGTATCAAATTGAAAATTCCATCTTTTCATGAAATAATGATCTTGGTGTTTATCTATAGTGGGAGAAAAATATCCAGTTGACTTTTCATTGCCAAAGTCACTCATAATGAAAAATATACGACTCACAAAAATGATTTTTTTCAATCATGCTACTAGTTTGTGGGATCAATTGGTGAAATATATGAGAGAAAATTGTGATTATTCATTGAGTTATTTGAATATATGAAGACTATTATGATGATATATGTTTTGCGAAGCCATTATCACTGAGAGCTACACCAAAAAGTGTGCAACTTAAGTCTGGGAAATCAAAATATAGAGGATTATTTCCAAGAGAGGGAGATCATATTGCTAAGAGCTAGTATTAACGAAGATATTAAAGCTACTATGGAAAGAGTCTCAATGATATGATTAGAGAAATTTAAGAAATAGTATAAATGCAACATTATGTGTAAGTCTATGATATGTTGCACAAGGTCATTTTGATTAAGAAATAACTCAAGAGAACGTGAACCTCATTCGAAGCCTTTGGTTTAATTTCGTTCCACATAAAATCAAGTTATTTAAATGTATAGAAGGTAGTATTAAAATTAAATTTGAATCAAATCCATCCAGCCATTAAAACATTGGTAAAACAAAAACTTCTAATGCATGTAATCGTGATGTGCAGTGCTTTCAATGCCACAACATGGGTCATTATTCCCATACATGTACTAATCAAACAACATTAGTTTTTAGAGATGATGGTTAGTTATATACAAAATAAGAAGAAGAATCATATTGTATACCAGTTTTAGATGATTGTGAAGGACTTTTTGACAATGAATACTTATCGTTTACAATGAGATCTTTAAGTGTGCAAGCTAATAAGAATATAATATTCAGCGTGAAAATATGTATTATGTTCGGAGTTGTACCAAAGATATAGCATGCAGCCTAATCACTAATAGAGGAATTCTACAATCCTGACAAGAACTAAAATGGTGGAGATAGTGGGTTTGAAAACCAAGAAGCATTCGACACCATACAAACTTCAATGGTGGGATGATAGTGATGGATTGAACGTAACGAAGAAAATTCTAGTCTCATTTTACATTAGGATTATAAAGATGAGATTGTATATGATGATATATCAATACAAACATGTCATATAATGTTGAGAATGTTATGGAAATTTTTTTTATGTTTAATTCATGATGGTTCCACCAACAAGTCTTTTTATGAATATTATCATTGTTCCTTTAACACTTTCAGGAGGTTTACCAAGAATAGAAACTGTTGAAACAAGAGAAAAACCAATCAATGAGTGACCCAAACACTTACCACCAAACAAAAGAGTAAATATTTGAGAGAAAAAAAAAGAAAAGAAAAATATGAGATAGTTTGGTAGATAATGTTAAGTTTATTCTTCCGACTCAAATCTACTGTAGTTATTCCTTATATTTTTATTAAAATTAGATAAAATTCAGTATAATTATAAATATTTAGATATTAATAAAATATTTGATAAAAACATTCACGCTAAAGCGATGAAACTTATCAAATAGTTTATTGAGAAGGTTAAAAGTGAAAAACGTTTACAATTGATATGGGAAATATGCTTGAAATCATACTTCATATACAAAAACTTTAGGATAAATTTTCCTTAAGAGCGAGAGAATGATATGAATATTAATTAAATATATTTTCACAAGTTTATATAATATTATACGTACCAAGTCTACCCATTTAATGCATATAAAATACCAAAGAGAGCTCATAAAATGTATTTTAATGTTTTGGTTGTAAAATGCACTAAATAAGTATAAAAAGGTTCTTACAAATACACGGGGCGAACTTCGAGGAGTGACATAAGACCATGAAAGATAGAAATTAATAAAATCTACATAAAGTTGGCTAAACAAGTACAACCAATCAGACAGAAGTACTCATACTAATAAAATCAAAGAGACTAAGCAGCAATGACGTAACCGAGCAAAACCAATAGACAGTAGGGATAGATGAATGTTTCAATCTAAAAAAACAAAATGAAGTTATAAATTTAAAGGGTTGGATTGGCCAAAAAAATATTCATACCATGGAATCTGGACCGGAGGTCAGAAAGCATGCGGTGAGATGCCGCAATGGCTACGATAGGAGATGAGCAAAAAGATCTAGCATTCCTCTTAAACCAGACATAGTAGATAATTGCGCCAAAGCACACACACCAGATACATCATAAACTAGATGAAGGCCAGTTGGAGAAGTTATGGATCCATGAGACCTAATTGTTATTGTTTCTTAACGAAAACCAAGCTTGGAGCTTGTAAAACCCGAGATGCTCTAAGTGTAATTATAGTCATAGAGAATATGATTAATGGTTTCAGTGGCAAAATTTTATAAGATACTGTCTGTGGGTTATTTAACCCCTAACTTAGAAGCTTATCGTTGGTGGAAATTTTACCTTTGATAACAAGCCAAAGGAATAAGCAATGACGGGAAATGTTAAATTTATTACATACTAACCTCTCACATCCTACACAGGAAATGTGAATGTTAATGGCGTTGTAGGTGTCTTTGATTGTGAACTTGGTGAATTATCTCTTAACAATTAATTATAGACGTTGTTGTAAAGGATAATAGAGGGAAAGATGGAAAGGATGAGATGGTTGATCTCATGGAAAGTTTGATGGTTTCTATCACTAGTAGAACCTTAAGTTAAGCGGTCAACTTAAGAGACCATCCAATTTTTCTAGAATAGTGTTTTATTCCAGTTGGTTTACTTTTAGAAAATTATAAAACCAATTTTGATTTAAAGGTTTTGTTGATCCTATATATAGTGGTGATAAACGGGATTGATGAACTTCATTGTAGTTTGTTTAAAACTGGTCATGTCCATTAAATTTAAATTAGTTTTATCGTAATCAAAATTATGTTGTGATTTAATATTACCATGATCTAGTTCTACTGTGATTGATGTTCTATTGTGATTTATTTTTGCCATGTTTTAGTCTCACCATGACTAATTTAATATGTTTTCATTTTTTTTAGTTATGCCATGACTCACTTAATTTTATTGATTTTTTTATTTTATCTTTGAAGTATTTTTAAAAAAACTATTTTGTATGAGTAAGTTTAGTCAAACGGGATAAAAACAAGATATTTATCATAAAACAAAAACTTAAAATATGAAAGTCAACAAAAACATAAATTAAATTAAATTTTGATACAATATGAAAATCAAATATATAAATAAAATGTTTAATATTTGTACATTTGAATCATTTATCCATCAGATTCCAATACTAATTATTTATCATCATTTATTTCATTATTATAAGTTGCACTTAAAAGGAATACCATACCTTGGTGTAGGCATGGGCATTTTAACCGGAACCGAAAGAACCGAACCGAACCGAACCGAAAGAACCGAACCGAAGTAGATTTGGTTTTTTCATAATATCTGAATGGTTCCAGTTTTCAATTACCCACGGTTCTCGGAACCGAACCGTACCGAACCGAAGAACCGTGGGTATCCGTTAGGAACCGAACCTATATATTAACCCTTAATTTTAAATTGTTTTAAAAATACATTTTCTTTTTCAAAGTTAGATTCCCCTAAATTTGTCTTTTATCATTGATCTCTAATTATGTTCTCTTGAATTATGACACCATACTTTATTCAAAGTAGCGACATATTTACAAACTATTATGCGTATAAACAAAATAACAAAATACAAACCTTTATATAATTTAATAAATTTGATATCATCTCTCCATTTTTTTTTATATTACTAATATTATTCTTTAATATATTAATTTTGAATATTTCTTATATTTAGTATTTTTTTCTTACAATTTAGCATAGTTTTATTGTTTTAAAGTGTAGAAAGATTTTTATATACGTTGATATTGCAAACCATTTAAAGTATCCAAAACTACCCGATTGGAACCGAGTTAAGTACCCATACCGAACCGAATTAAGAAGAACCGAACCGAACCGAACCGAAATTTATTCGGTTCCTAAATGGGTACTAGTTTTGAAGAACCGAAAGAACCGAGAACCGAAAGAACCGAACCGAACCGAAGAACCGAATGCCCATACCTACCTTGGTGTAGGTCCGATATTTGCGATATGTGCTTATAGAGGAGTGTATTCGGCTATTCACAAAAGTGTTGATCATAAATTTTGGGTTTATTTAGTCGCACACTCAATCTTGGAAGTAGGTAAGAGAAGATTGTCGTTAATCATTTAAATCGGTATGGAATTCTTGATGTATCAAATTCAATTGTTGAATGGTATCCTTCATTCAACCTTACCTTATATATTTCTTTCAGTATCTCACGTTTGGTCAATATCCACCTCATACTATTAGGAATGGTACTAGGTGACTGTGGCGACTCCAAATGTATTGGTGGATTTCTATTCTACCCACATGATTGTCATTATCGAAAGGGATAAGGTTGTGTACAATCATTGGCAATGACCGCCCATACATCATGCATTGAGGGTTCAGAATATTGATACACCTCCACTTCAACCATATGCATTGATAATAGGTATATATCTCTTGATTTTTTAGAGAAATATTATATATTCTACCTATATATGAAATTAGGTTCTCAACATATTCACTAACATCTATCATTTCTGATGGCGACTGGTTTCGACACACAGTCATCAGCTATAGAAATCAAGAAGAATTATACAAAACAGTAGATATATACCTAATCCTAGGGTAGGATATAAGAGACTCGGAAACTAAGAAAAACATCTCAATTTTTATTCATCAAAGTCTGACGACAAAATAAGGTATATGATGCTTTATATAGCACCTACCCAAAACCCTAATGTCAAATAAAAGAAATTACATAAATATCTAAAATATAAAACAAATAAACAAAATAACTTCTAAATATTAAAACTGATTTTTGAAGACTTTAGAGGTCCAATTTGGGTATCAAACTTTGTGACAAGTCACGGTTTTGAAATCTGACGCTCTCGTCGAAATCTTCGGTTTGAGTACCTGTTTCACCCAATTCTGATACCTGACCAAGAAACCAGTTTATCCGCAATCTTCGCTACATCATCCTTCCCCGGTTGGGAAGAATTCGTCCTCGAATTCAAAACGTTGAAACATTGGACGAACTATACTACGACATTCGGAAGTGCCCGCACTATGGAAATTCCAAGTTATAGCATCAAAGTCAGCATTGAAAGGGATACCATGAAGCTTGACATATAATGGAGCAAATGACTGAAAAACGAAGGACCACCCAGCTGTAACACTTGCATAACAAACATATCTAGCAATTGGATCGATAATTGGTGCATATCCAACCACAGTAGACGCATCAGCTATGTGGGTAATAATGACTTCGAGAGTATGCCTTAGCTTATGGTAAGCATCCTTTGGAGGCAGTTTAGGTTCGGTAATCAACTTTCCAACTTTGTTAATTACGACCACAAGAGGAATGCGATCCTGGAATTCATGGCGTATAGTTCTCTCCATGTGCACCATTACACCTTCCGCAGCTGTTGAGACCCATAACATATCTGATTTCTTGATGCTAATATGTCTTGTGAATAGAAAAAATAAGAAACAAAATTCCATTACTATTATGTGCCACGACCATTCATCTCTGTGGGTGGGAACTGATTCCATAACATGAATGATTCCCATTAGTACAGTGAAACGAAAAATTAAAAGCAGAAACTTTAGTTGTTGTAGTGATACAGTCACTATAGAAACATTCGCAGCAGTTTCCCAAAAACAATTTCCTCCAGTGATGGAAATAATTGCCTTAGTACCCGTATTGAAAAACAGCATGTTGAACTCTATATTGGATCTTATAGTAGAAATCAACTGTAAGCGCACCTAATTTGTTGTAAGATCGACAGACAGTTCATGCCATCCAAACACATTATCGCTGGTACGAACAATGCACATGTCGGAATAATTTTCCAAGATAAGAAACCTGCCCCAATGGAATTCAAATTCTTCATCAATTTCCCAGTAAACCTTGTTGAAGTGTACAAATTTCCTGCTGTCATTGTGATATAGGATCCTCCGTGGAGTGCCCCCAAGGTGAATTTTTTGCACATTAAGCCTCTTGCAGTGTACTATTTCCATCAAATTCAGACTGTTCTCTGCCACAAAAATGATTCTGTTAGGTACGTCATCTCCACCGAAAGCATGCCTCTGCACAATTTCCTGCACACTGTTGAGAAATATTTTTGGTGTGGTGACTGGAATTGTTATCACAGCATCACAAATATATCCAATCATAACCTCTGGACTGATCCCTGTGTCAAATAATTAACTAAGTGCTCTTCTTCAACACATGTCTGCAGTACTAAAGTCTTCATCTGAGACTTTGCAACTTTGTCTGGATCTACATCAGCTATATTTAATAGCAACTCCAGTTCCCGAACACTTGATATCAGCTTACAAGTATAATCGGATGCAATGATCTTTAACTCAAACAGAACACCGATGCAACGTTCAACTTCCCTCTCCAACTTGATGGCACATCGGCCTATAGCACGAACAACCTTTCTTACAAAATCAGCATATACTTCTGTAGCATACTCTTTGAATTCCAACAGAAGCTGGTAGAAAAACACCTTGATTTCATGGGCAAGAGTTGTGGGTCGTTGTTGTATAATAAGGTTGATGTTACACAGTGCAACATAGTGTATTTCAGGTTCTTCCGACAGTAAGGTCACATGAGGAGGAGCCATCTTCTTGCTTAGATTTCTGATCACATCAGGACTACTGATAAGTTCAATTTCGACCATAAAATTCTGGTTTTGGAACTGAGTGATGATTTCAAGGACAGCACCGCAAGAAGTGCCACTGCCTTTAAACATTGGTATGGAAGTAGATAGAAAACGCCCAACAGTAACCACAAAGCATTCATGTATTGACGTTGTTTTATTATGACTGACAATCTTGCTGTGGGCAAGGGCATCCCACAATCATAGAACAGAGATAATTCTTCTTCCATGAACCACTGATACAGCCCCACTATGCATTCTCTTAAACAGAAAAATCTTATTGTTCTTACAAAGCTTACCAGTATTGAACGCGTTAGCTTCTGACGCAAATTTATTCTCATGCATTTCCTCGAATACCTTAAGTACACACTCAAACTGACCAGTTACGAAGATAAAAACAAACAGAGAATCAAATAACATTACCAGATGATCGGACTTCTCTAGTGTTTGAATGTCGTTCTTCATCTTCTAAATGCGATTATCACATTTTCCTGTAGTGTACACAACTCTCTGACTTTTTCTTCGTCTCCTCTCTTCCAAGTTTGTTTTTGGCTTCTCATTTTTTTTCTTTGTCGTTGAACACGATACCCAATCTGGTATCTGATTCGAACGTCCGGTGACAATAAAATTCCTATCCAACAACTTATTCTTTTTTATTTTTTATTTTAAATTGTATCCAATATTATGAATAGAAGGATTTGTATTTATTAAATTGATCGTCGGATATGAATTTCTGTCTACCGACGAAATTTTTTATTTCGAATTTATTTTTTCTGACCGGAAAATTGGTTTCGAAAGTTCTAAATTTTTGAGGTTTTTGATTTCTTATCATTAACGTTTTTCTCCTCGACTTAATCATCATACTTGTCGTAGATTGGTTTGTCAAACACAGGATCAGACACAGTTTTAGCATCAAAGCTAAGATCGGTAGCTGGTGCAGTATGAGCATGAAACTCCTTATCTATTGGTGGTTTTGGAGACACTACTCTAGATGACACTAATATAAACTTGATACCATCTTTCACAAAACTGTATCGATTTGTTCTATTATCATACGTAAAATTTCTCTTAAATCTCCATAGACGTCCTAAAACTAGATGGCAAACGTCCATATGAAGTGCGTCACACCATGTTGTATCTTTGTAATTACCAACTGAAAATGCAATTTGACAGCGTTTAGAAACTGTTACCTCGGTGTACTCTATCAATCATGACAGTATGTACGGGTATCGAAGAGCTTAAGTGTTCAACGCCAGTTTCTGAACAGTCTCCTCTGAAATCAGATTCTCATAGATATCTGAATCAATTACAAATTTGCAAATTCTTCCTCCAATGTGCGCAGGTAGAGTGGAAGATGTCGTTCTCTATTCTATCCTTCAAATCAAGAGGTACCAGGAAAATGATTCATGTATCTGCGTAGCAGGAATTGATGGGCTCTCATACTAATATGATGGCGACTGGTTTCGACACACAGTCGTCGATTGTAGAAATCAAGAAGAATTATACAAAACAGTAGATATATACCTAATCCTATGTTAGGATATAAGAGACTTGGAGACTGAGAGAAAAATATCAATTTTTATTCACCAAAGTCTGACGAAAAAAATAAGGTATAGGATGCTTTATTAGTATATACCCAAAACCCTAATGTCAAATAAAAGAAATTACATAAATGTCTAAAAAATAAAAAAATAAACAAAATAACCTCTACATATTAAAAGTGATTTTTAAAGGCTTTAGAGGTCGAATTTGGCTATCAAACTTTGTGAAAAGTCACAGTTTTGAATCTGACGGTCTCATCGAAATCCTCGGTTTGAGTACCTGCTTCACCCAATTTTGATACCTGACCAATAAACCAGTTTGTCCGCAATCTTCGCTACATCACTTTCTTTTACAAGCAAATGAGATATCAACATCCCATGAGGTAGCTATGTTTTTGAACGATTATTATTCGTAGCTTAATATCAAACTCGGTAAATTTATGGATTCCTTTTGCAATAGCGCAATGATTACAAATGTCTGATTATAAGTTAGACATAAATCTTTGCTATTAACCGTAAGAAAACAATCATTAACTAACTTTAATATTAATCTCTCACTTCATGTCAAGTTCAGTTTAGTAGTTTGTTAGAGAGAATTTTGATATGTATTTATAAGGAAGAAGAGAAGTGTATTAATATGGAAGAAAATATGGAGTATAAGTTTTTTAAATCTCTACTCCATCACCAATAATCTCTCCTTCACCACTACTCAACTCTAAAAATACACCTCTCCTCCACCATTACTCATGCATATTCTCTCAAACCAACTTCCTCATTTATAATTATATCAAAATTCCAAATTCGATCAAAAGATTAAATTAATAAAATTTATATTTTGTCCTTCAATCTTATAATGCAATAGCACTTACTTATACAGTTATACTATAATTAAACTATACTACCAACGAACATTGATCACAATTTTTTTTATCATTTTTAACAATGAAACTATAACAACGTTTTTTTGGCAAAAGAAAATTTCATTTCTAAATAATTCTTTCATACAACAGTTTGGGAAGATTCATGTTACATAGATTGATATGATTTTGGGTAAATTGGAATCTAAGTTATCGTGTAAAGCATGGATTGAAATAGGCTTCTCCTCCTTAAAATAAATTTAAGTTCTCCCTTGATGCTTGAATATGAAATGAACAACTCCTCCCTTTGTATCTAGAATTCTATTTTTTCCTGCACAAACCATTTGAAAGCTTTGTGAGAGTATATAAGTTCTTATGCACAATCAAGTGCGTTCACATATAGATAATCAGCAAAATGTATACATAATCATCAATTTTAAGATAACCAAATTCAAGACTTTCCATAAAAAGAATATCACAAAGGAGATTAGGGATTTGGTCTTTACAGATATCCAATTTCATTTTACAGTTTAGGGTCTATTTGGTAATCCAATCGGCTGCTTATTCTTGAACCATATAGATATATTTTATAGTCATTGTAGGGAATATCAAGTATCTACAGCATTTTAATAAAGGTTTTTGGATCCATGGGACATTGCATCTACCAAGAATTTCAATCAATAACATGGGATCAGTTTCTATGTCCGCACTCTTAAAACCAATCTGATTGCATATAAGTAAACCATCAAGAATAGCTCTACACTTATTAATCAAATGAGACTTCTTACCATAAATCTGCATAAAATTTTAATAACATTACCATTAGAATTTCCAATAATTCGTGCACCATTAGACTCACTATTTAATATACATAAGGAATCAGTGTTCATCGTAATTCTGCTAATGTTGGTAGTTTCCTATTTTATACAAGAAAAAATATTATGATTGGTATTAAAGATACATCCCAATTTAATAGTATCTTTATAATCATCGTGCCAATTTTTTTTATTTAAAGTGTTAGCACAATCCAAATTTGAGATAATACGATAGATTTTGTCAATAATACTGTTATAAGTAAAGATAGTGTTGTTATAGTTGATGTTATTTCTGAAATACCATATAGTCCAACAGATGATTGTTGGGATTATATGTCTAATATGCACAGCTTTAGTAGTAGACCAAAACCAGTATTTAACTAGATGGTAGATGGTCATTAATTGTCAATTGATACATTGAAAAGGTTAGCGAAATGCATCTAAATGGGCCATATGTTTGGGTATTTGACAAACATGTGGTTGGTCGACTCAATTGCATCAAACAAATTGGCACTTTCGGGCCACACAAAAATTTATCTTTTGAAGGCTTGTACCCACTATGATCCAAAAAATGAAATAATACTTGGTGGGGGTAATAGAATTCCATATTTTGGCAAATAGATTTGAGGTAGAACACTTGGTCCTAATAGTGTTCCAAGTGGCTTTAGTATTAAACTTATCATAAGGGTCAAGGGACCAAATAATGGAATCATACATATCATTGTTAAGCTTAAGTTTAATAATCTTGTTGATATCATATGAAGTGATTGAATAATTAAGTTTCTCAATGATCCAGATGTTTTTAAACAATAAATTATTTATTTTCTTAGGATTACACCAATAATTATTGATACTAGTGAGAATTATTAAAGGGTTCTGCAATGTTTTTTTGTGGAGATTAATCTCCTCCAAGTTTTAGATCCCTTGGTATTAGAGGTGATTTGAAGATAATGGGATTTTTTTATAGATAGAATGCATGTAATTGGCCAATAAGTTTTATTTTCACGAAACTTATACCAAAGATTTCAAGAAAAGGTGGTTTGTAAATTTCCTGATATTTAAACCAACTTCCTTGTAGGGCTTGCAGAGAGAATGCTCATTGGTCCAAATAAGGGCTTTATTTGCTTCATTTGATCCCCATAAGAATATGTTCATTAGTCTTTCAATTTTGTCTAATACATTACTAGGTATTTGACAACATTGAATATGGTATAAAGGGATGGTCATAATGACAGATTAGATTAAGACCAATCTCCCACCAAATGAGAGAGAAGTACTATCCCAATCATTTATTTTAGATCTGACTTTACTAACAATATCATCATATAAGTTATCTTTAGGACTATTGTGGATAGAAATACCTAAATATTTTAAAGAAAGGATTTGGTTTTAAAACCATTAGCATTTTCAATGAGATTCACTCTATAATTATTAATGTTTGTGGGAAGAATTAGGCTAGATTTATCCTTGTTAATGGTCTGAACATATAACTTTTGGTAGTAATCTACAAAATTATTAAGCCTAGAGATATTATTTTTTGAGCCATTTGTGTAGATGATGAAATCATCTGCAAATGTCAAATATTTTATGTTAATAGGGCTTCTAGTTATATACTTCATTTGGTGGTAGTAATTAAATAGAAGGTTAATACCTCTAATGAGGTATTCTTCAGCGATGATAAAAAGGCTATGAGATATTGGGTCTCCCTATTTGATGTCATTTAAACCCTTAAAATAGTCTTTAGTTTCACCATTTATTATAATTGAAAATCAAACATATGTGATACTTCTATTTATTAGATTTACAAAGTTATTGTTGAAACTAAAAGCCTTGAGGACACTTAGAATAAAGGTGTGAGAGATTTTATCAAAGGATTTTGCCATGTCAATATTCAAGGGAATGTTACTACCTCTAGACTTTTTGTTAATGTCATGTATGAGCTCTTGAGAAAAAAGGATGTGTTCATGAATATTCTTTCCATGAACAAAGCCTCCTTGCTCAGGTAATATGATTTTAGGTAGAAATTTCATTAACCTATCATCTACAATTTTGGATAACAATATGTTAAAGACAATAAACAAGATGATTGGCTTGTAATCTCTCCATTCTTTAGGGTTTTCCATTTTGGGGATAAGGCATATGGCAGTAGAGTATATACATTTATGGGAAGTTTTACTAGTAAAGAAATCTTGCACAGCAAGACACATGTCAAATTTAATAATAGACCAATGTTTTTTATAAAATATTGCATTGAACCCATCATGGCCTGCAACACTATTGGTTATATGGCCTATTATAGCATTGTAAATTTCTTTTTCAGTGGGGATTTCCTTGAGATAATGATTTTTCAGTTTCAGTTACAATCTTAGAAATAATGTTTATGGTATTTTCAAATTGGCTTACATGTCTTATTTTAGTAAGGATATCTTTAATAAACTTCAATGGTAAAATCACCAATCTTATTATTATCATCAATCCATGTATTTTCATGGAATATACCATGAATTTTGTTCTTTTTATGTATTTTTAATATTATTATGAAATATTGTGGTGCTTTTATCCCCATTTTTTATCCTATTCAAACAGCTCGTTTGCTCCCAATAAGATTATTCTCTTTCCAAAAGAAGATAAAATTGGCATTAGTTTTGGATAAGTTACTTTTGTCCTCGGCAGATTGAGAAACTTGATAAGCATTATTATGACAGTTAATTTCATCTCCATCTTTGGCAATATGTGTGAATATATTTCCAAAGAGTGATGATTCCAAGTTTTCAGTTTAGTTTTGAAATTTTTTTAATTATTTTATATCATACTTTTCATGTTATTGTAATTTTACTGTTTTTATACCCGCGACGGCATAAAAATTCTGCTATGTTTTATGTTTATGCGACGTAACTGTAATTTTACTATAAAAAACAAAAAATCCATTTTGTCGACCTCCGTTGTTTTTTATTGTCCCTATACCATATCACAAATGAGATATTTTGACTCAAAAGTGCCGGAACCGAACACGTTTGTCACTGATGACAATGGTTAAGCTAGTTTTACTTTGAATTTATTATTTTTATTCAACAATCATTGTTGATTACCCATATTTTACATCAGTTTGAGTTGGATATTATTTGTTCGGTTCCACAATTCTAACTGATACTTTGAAATTTAATAAAATAATATTTTTATATAAAATATAAACGTCTTTTAAAATTTTGAATTATGATAAAAACAATTCATGGGATATCATATAAAAGAATGATTAAAATATTTTTAACTTTTGAGAAAAGGTCATTGAGGAAGCACAAAATTTAATTTTTGAAAAAATGTTAACCAATGTGGATATATCAAAATAATATATTATTCTTAGGTTGGTTTTCTTTTGTTACATTTTTAGTAAGTTTATTGTTATCATCCACACTATAATTCAACCATTTGATTGCTTGAAAGTGTTGTTGAAACAAGATAAATAAATTTAAAATTCTAATTTTCTCTAATGATTTAAAAATGTATGAACAAAACTCAATAGCTAGATTAAGAATGTTAAATTTAAATATAAAATAACGATAATAAAAAGGGATTATATAAATTAGCATTTCAATGCATCCAAGACAAACAATTTACTGCAACAGCCTTAAGAATATTAAGTACTTGATCTTCTAATCTAAATTTAAATAATTCATACACGTAAATCACTAAAACTAAATTACCAACGCCGAGTTGGTTGAGTATGGCATTCTTATGACCAAAAAGTCATGAGTTCGAGTCCCTCTACATACGCTTTCTCGGCTGAGTCTGTCACCTTGTGTGGTTTACCTTCTGGCGTTGGTTTGCAGGCTATCGCGTCAGACTGAGGGTTTACCCTGTGCGCACTCATTGCACTCTGAGTAGCGGCTGCGGGTTCCCTCCGGAAAAAAAAATAGTGGGGGTGCGTATAAAATTAACATAATAATTATCTTTGACAAGTACCATCAATAAATTTAACACTTTGGTTTTGTTAGATGGTTAAAATATTTGGATAAACATTAAAATAAAAATAATTATATATTCAACTATGTGATACATATGTGTTATATGATCAAGATTTTAGATTTTAAGATATAAATAAAATCTATAAGACATTGAGTTGGATTGAAAAAACTATGTATATGTATTGTATGGCAAGAGTGATGAATAAGAGTTTGACTTTGTTTGGAGATTGATCTTGAACTTTTTTATTATAGCTTATGAATCGATGTTTGGAGTCAGAGGTGTAGGCATACTTATTATTTGTATGGATATAGAAGATTTAATTTTTTAGAGGTATTTCGTTGATGCTTATTGGATTGCTAACAATAACAAGAAGGTTATTGTTTTTGTGTATTTCTCTTTATGTTCTATTTGGATTTATTTTTCTTGATTGAAATGCTTGTTTATTTATATGTGGTTCTACTTAATTCTAATAACCAGCAAGTGTTTTATAAGACCATCAAATGTTTTCTTCCAACGTTTATAGTTCGCTAGAGGACTCTTTCAGCCAAGAGATGATAGACTTACTCGCCTCATTTATGCAAATACTGGGGAAGTTTTGAGTGAAAAAAACATATTGACACTGGTGATTATAATTGGGAATTTTATATCATTATTTGTTTGATTTTTTTTCCATCCGCAAGCCTTTGTGTGAGGAGATTCCTCTCATGCTTACCAGTGGTTTTTCATAACGTATATCATCATATTTCGAGTTACACTTTTTTAAGTTTATAATTTTTTGAAAGGAACATTTTTTTGTGATTTAAGAATGTACAGTTATTATTTATTCCATAGTTTTATCAGGCCTGGGAGGTGTTGTTGAGGTTCTACGAAACATTCAATTGTCTTGTGAATTTTTCCTCAAACGAACTTAAAGAAAAAAAATTAATCAATGAGTTAAATATATAAATGTTGGTAAATACGAGAGATGATTTCATATCGAAACTTAAAATGGTGTACGAGTTTCGCAGGAAATCATTAACAACTCATGTTTTTGTGATTGGAACTAACCGTTTTGTTCTCGAAGTGCATCAAAAACCTAAAACCGTGTATCAATTTCTCGTATTTTATTAAAGTGTGTCAAATTTAGTATACGTAAATATTCTTTGTTTGCTTATATATTTTTTTTATTTTTTTATTCTCCGTCAAGAGATTTAGTGTGTCTTATGCTTATGATTATATTTTTAACATACTCTAGTGAGAATCAGATGGAAAATGATGAACAAATGGCCGCAAAACACAAGAAAAAGTTGATATAAACCATAACCGTAGTTTAGAGAGATAAAGAGACCTATAGAAAAACAAACTTAAATTTAATTCAAAAAGTCTAAGGGCAAAATAGGGTATAAGATTCTTTATATATTAACTACCCAAATACTTAATCCTAAATAAGGGAAATTACATAAATGTCTTAAATAAAATAAATAAATAAAAATAATGCCTTAATATAAAATCTGTTTTCCTGAAGGCTTTATGGGTCGAATTTGGGTATCAAACTTTGTGAAAATTCATATTAAAAAATTTTGACGAGTTCGTTGAAATCTTCGAATTGAGTACTTGTTTGACCGAATTCTAATGCATGAGCGAGAAACTAGTATGTCTGCAGTCTTAGCTACATCAAAAAACAATTGGGGTGAGTGGCGTGTTTGTTTTTTTCATACTTTGTTGTCTGAAACAAAGTCCCATGAAATTATATGTATTGCACGAATGTAATAAAAACTTGGGACAATGTTTGCTTTTCCCAACGAACGCCACATAGGTTTTTTACTTTCTTAATCAAAATTTTATAAAAGTCATAACTTTTTTTACAATTTGATTGACTTAATTATTGCTATTGTCAAAGTCTTTTAGAATTTATATTTTTATAATAAATTAATACTATGTTTCTTATTTAAGATTTTATTGTTTTTTCAAATTTAAATTTTGTTTTAATAAATATAACATATTCAAATTTTAATTGTGATAGGATATAAATCATCTTTTTTGTAATCAATATGATATATTTCAATTTTTTAATATGATATTCCAAAATAAACATGATCTATTAATCACTTTATATTGTAGTAGTTTTTAATGGGTGTGATACTGATAACCATCTGTGTATGAATAAAATTAATGATAACCACTTGGATTCTCAAGTTAACAGAATATTACATGCATCATCGTTGGGTATAAAAATACAAAACCCACGTTAGTTCACTTTATTCTTCACGCTCGTGACCTCTTTTTATGTCTCTCTCTAATCTTTCTTCCTCTTTCTAAAATTTCAGCTCTCGAATCTCACAAATTACATATTCATGCAACTAGTTTCGGTGAATTCTCAAGGATTTTAATATAAAATGTTTACTAGATCAGGTTTTCAAGAAGAAATTACTTTATTATGTCCTTACATTATTTACTTGTTGTGCTCCTAAATAACATGCATGACATACAAATTATTCGTGTTGATGTGATGATTTGTATGTCTTTCTACGTAACCAACGGTACAATTAATAATCTATGAACTACTTGTGTACGTGTTTGAATGTTTTTTATGAATTGTTTCATTTGTTTCGCAATAATTTTGCACATATTTATGTAACCAAGTTACTCGAATTTTCAAAACATGATTTTATTTCCAATTTTCACGTCTAATAGTATTTGTTCACAACTATTTTACACGTCTTTCTGCAACCAAGTTACCTTATCAACCAATTTATATTTTGTTTTTCACACTTAAAAGACCTTTTTTTTGTAACGTTGTTGCATGTATTTCTGCAACCACATTATAATAGTTTCCACGTCCAATTTGTATATTAATTTCCACACATAAAAAATGCTTTTGCAATCCAATTGCATGTATTTCTACAACCAAGTTATAATACTTTATATTCTGAGTTTTTATTTTATTTTTCACACCTACATGATATTTTTCGTAACCCAATTGCATGTATTTCCACAACTCTGAGTATAGTAGTGTCCATACTCAGTATCTATTTTGTTTTTCACACTTAAAATACCTTTTTTACAATCTAATTACATATATTTATGCAACAAATTATAGTATTTTCCAAACCCATATTCTATTTTGTTTTTCATGCTTAAAAGAAAAATTTCCGACAACCCAATTGCACGTATTTCCGCAACCAAATTATAGGAGTTTAGATTCTAATTTACATGTATTTTGACTTTGAAATGCAGATAAAAATGACAAAAGGATCAATGTTTTTTAGATTATGATATATACTTATAATTTAGCTGATGGATTCAACACCAATAGGAGAAACTCACATAAATGCTTTGAGAAACAAACGTTTCTACTATCTCATGTAAGGTGCATATGATCATAAACATAATTATATTGTTTTAACGAAGAATTGGAAGGTCGTAACTGAAATAATAAAATCTTTTGACCTAAGAAGTTAACTTTTATATTCAGTGGAAAAACTGGTACACTAGTAAATAACGAGGTTATGCTTGTTTAGAAATTAAGAATTAAGTCAATAGAAAGTTAGATTATTATGAAAAAAGAGGTACTTGCAGCTTCTTGAAATGAAGAACCATAATAAAAAATCATCATAACCTATTTTCCAGATTCTAAGTTGACAAAAAATATAGTGGTAATAAAATTTCTTATTTTGTATACTTTAACAATAAAAAGGTTTTTTTGTAGTCATTTTACTTGTAATTCCGTAACAAGTTAACACATAATTATAAAACAAAATATTCTTGTTTTTTAACAATAAAAAATCTATTTTTGTAACAGAATTATACGTAATTCTGCAAACGAAAGTAACAATTACAAATGTTAGTACTAGGAGAACAAGATATCAAATATGTAGTTGTAATCCTCATACTATATGTTTATACAACACCATTTTGCACAATATCCAGAAAAATATTTGCTACTTCAACAGTCAAATATGTTAAATATTTTTCAAAAATCAATGAGTATAATTGGACAGAAACAATAAGAGAAAAACTAATACATTCAGTGAAAAAATAATGCCAAAATGCACCTGAATCAACAATTGGTTATGTAACACTATTTGTGGTAAGTATTAATTCAAATATATACAATAAAGTATAATAAAAACAGTAATTCGTCTATTAATTATTTATCATTGTTTAACTATTTGTTCTAGAACACGCAAACATTAGATTATACTCAAGAGGAATGGAAACTATACCAAAATATTTCAAATTGTTTGTATTAGAGACTATGTGTGATCAGAAACTGCTTCAAATATTAAAAAGTATAACATAAAAATGAAAGTTTACAAATGAAGGTAAATGCAATTATATGCTTAGAAATGAAGGTAATTACAATTAAAATATAACTTCAATGAATAAATTTCATGTTATGATTGTAGGTTATCACGAGAGAACTTCAATAAACAAATAAAGAGAGATTGGCATTTAAATATGAAGTAATTACAACTTAAAAGGATAAAGGTTTTGATGTTGAAAAAAATGAACAACCAACAAATATTGATAAATAAATAAATGAATGAGATATTAAAAGCGATCAACCACTGGTTCCAAAAAGAAGAAAAATAAAAATAACAATAATTCGTTTGAAATGAAGTTGAAAAAAAAAATAACTCTCAAAGTCTAAGAGCATTGGCAAGACGGAAATATAATATAATTTTAGAAGAAATACCGGGGAACATCAAGCTCAAATAAAATATAAAGAATATTCAGGATAAGTTAAAAGTAATATAACCCTTTTACTCGTAATTTTGCAACTTTTTACCATTTAGTTTCGTAACCAATTATTTTTGAATTTCTACAGCTAAAAATCTATTTACGGAACCATTTTACTCATAATCCCGCAACAATTTAATAAGTAATTTTGTAACCATTTTTAATCACATTTTAAAATGTATTTTTATAACCCAATTGCATGTAATTCCGTTACAAAACTTTGAGATTGCAATAATCTTATTGTTGAATCTAAAATGTGTTCGAGATTGTTGAATTCAAAATATATTGGAGATTGCAAATGAGGATCGGAAAGATTACAAGGTAATTATGCACCCACCATGTTATTTTTGCACCCAATTTTCTACTAATTTCATACCCATATAACTCATAATTCCGCAACTATTTATATTTCTTTGTTACAACTAAAAGTCTATTTTCACTACTATTTTACTCATAATTTTGCTACTAGTTAACACATAATTCCGCCCCTTTTTTTTCACATCCATTTTTTTTATTTTTATAGCTCTTATAACATGCAGGTAATTGATGCATATATATTCTGCATATGGGAAGAGATAGATCACAATATCATTGTTTAACAACCTTATGGCTTAAATTTAGCTCAGTTTGGAAGATAAATCTACTTATCAAGTCACACATTAGTAATTTAATTTATTATGTCAAAATAAAAGTTTTAAATTCCTTATTCTTAACAATTAATTTGATTTTATATATCATTTTATAGATAGCAATCCTATTGCATTTGAAAATAAAAATAAGGGTCAAACAAATATACAAGCTCCTCCTCATTAGAAAAACCTATTAGATTTGTAACACATTAGAGAGATAAGATTCAAACAAGTGATATAAAAACTCATCTTCAACAAGAAAGATCTAAAAATGTTCTACCCCAAAAGAAAAACATTTACAAACAGTTGTAAAAGCTCCTCATTCACAAGAAAAACCTAAGCAAGTTCCATCACAAAATCAAAAAGAGTTACAAGCAGTTGTACAAGCTCCTCAACAAGTTGCACCAGAACAAGAGGATAAGTTTACAACATATGATGATGAAACATATAATAAGAAAATTGGAGATGTAAAATTTGATTGGTCAATTGACAACGAAATACATAAACTAATATCTCGTAAATACGTCAAAGATTTGTTCAAGTTGAAGAAGGAAAAATTATCTTTAATGATTAAGAATCCAAGTGTATGTTCATATCCAAAAAGAACCTTTATTGTTGAATTCAAAACATGTTGGAGATTAAAAATAAGGATCGGCTTGAGTACAAGGTAATTCCGCACCTAACATGTCTGCACCCAACTTCCTCCTAGTTTCGTACCCATATAACTCGTAATTCCGCAACCATTTATATTTTTTTATTTTAAAATTAAAAAATTTATTTTCGCAACCATTTTACTCATAATTTTGTAACTAGTTAACACATAATTCCGCACCATTTTTTATCACATGCAGGAAATTGATGCATATATATTGTGTCTATGGGAATAGATAGATCATAATATCATTATTTAACATTTTTTTGGATTAAATCTACAAGATTTTGGAAGATCAATCTACTTATCAAGTCATGCATTAGTAAGTTAATTTATTATGTTAAAATACAACTTTTAAATTCATTATTCTTAACTATTAATTTGATTGTATATATCATATTATAGACATCAATCCTCATGCATTGGAAAATAAAAATGAGGTTCAAACAAATGTACAAGCTCCTCCCTCTATAGAAAAACATATTAAAATTATAACACATTCGAGCGATAAGATTCAGATAAGTGATATAAAAACTCATCATCAAGAAGAAATATCTAAAACAATTCTACCCAAAAAGAGAAGTAGGTACGAACAGTTGTAAAAGCTCCTCCTTCACAAGAAAAAATTCAGCAAGTTCCATCACAAAATCAAAAAGAGTTACAAGCAGTTGTACAAGCTCCTCAACAAGTTGTAGCAGAACAAAAGAATGAGTTTCCATCATATGATGATTAAACATATAATAAGAAAGTTGGAGACGAAAAATTTGATTAGTCAATCCATAATGAAATACATAAACTAATATCTCGTTAATACGTCAAACATTTGTTCAACTTGAAGAAGGAAGAATTATCTTTAATGATTAAGAATCCAAGTGTATGGTCATATCCAAAAAGAACCTTTATTGTTGAATTCAAAACATGTTGGAGATTGCAAATGAGGATCAGCTAGAGTACAAGGTAATTTCTCAACCAACATTTTATTTATGCACCCAATTTCCTCCTAATTTTATACCATATAACTCGTAATTCCACAATCATTTATATATTTCTTTTACAACTAAAAGTATATTTTCGCAACCATTTTACTCATAATTTTGTTACGAGTTAACACATAATTCCACAATCTTTTCGCAACCATTCGACAGATCCCATCAGATGCAAGTATTTAATGCATATATATTCTCCATATGGGAATATATAGATCATAATATCATTGTTTAACAACTTTTAGCTTAAATTTACCAGATTTTGAAGAACAATCTACTTATCAAGTCGTGCATTAGTAAGTTAATTTATTATGTTAAAATAAAAAAAATAAATTCATTATTATTAACTATTAATTTGATTGTATATATCTGTTATAGATATCAATCCAAAATTAAGTAGATGTTATAAAAATGGTTGACAATAATTGCAAGGCGAGACTTATATAAACAATGATACTATGGTGTTAATATGTAAAAGAACTAAAGGTACACAATAATTGGACTTTATATATATAAACATTATACTATGGTGTTAATACATAAACTAATATCTCGTTAATACATAAACTAATGATACTATGGTGTTAATACATAAACTAATATCTCGTTAATACGTCAAACAATAATTGGACTTTATATATATATATATAGCTGATTTAGACTACGGCATTATACTGAATTAAAACTCCACACTGTCTGGTAAAATTTACATGACAATCAGGTGGTCAAATAATTGGTTAGGATTATCAAAATATAACATTATTATTTTTATATTTATATTTTCTTGACCAATATACAAATAATTGTGACAAATTAATTTTGAAGTGCAATACTTTATCGATAGAAAACTCATTGTAATAGGTGATTCTCCAACAAAATTTTATAACTCGATGAACATCCCGCAACGAAATGGGCTTTTGTTGACTGTGGAACTTTTGTATCCGAGTATGCGAAGAGCTTCGTTACAACTAAAAAAAATTCTGAAACACTTGAAGAAGATCTACAGTCTATTAGAAGATCCGAAATGTTTTTTAGTTCTTAACCATAAACATTCACTCAAATATTTGTAGATGATTTGCTTAAGTCACAACTATGTTTTTTTTGTAAAAGTAGTATGTCTTTAAACTACACTCTTTTTTGTTTGGAGTACTATTTTTATTTTGTCGTTTATATATATAGATTGCTATTTCACAATTGCAAATTCATTATCGCACCCAATTTTCTTGTATTCTAGGAATTAATAGTATATACGCAACTCAAAATGTTATTCGACAAACATTTACAACGTAATTTCGCAACCAATTAAACCATAAGTTCGAACCCAATTAGATTATATTTTTTCAAAAAGTAAATCTTTTTTTGCACCAAAAATATTATTCTGCAACCAATTACTATATAATTTTCGTACCCAACTAGACTTATATTTTTTTTCAAAACAACATTTTTTCTACAGCTAAAATGAACGTAATTATGCACTCAACTTACAATGGTGTTACTTTCATAACAGGAAAACATGGACATTACTTGTCCAATTCCAAATTATTTAACAAAAAATAATATATATAGAAAAAATATATACAATTAACAACTCTAAAATTACATTATTTTATATGTTTTCTTCACATGATCTTCTATTATGACCATATTTTTACAACGTCTACATTTTACTTTATAAACGAATTCTTCACATTTTGATATAATATGTTTCTTTTAAGACCTTCCAGCTCTATTTTTCAAACTATATGGAAGAACATCGTGAGATTGATTTGAACTAGAAGTTTCACCAAAAGTAACAAAAAGTTGGTATGCCCCGAGAATAAGTTTTCTTATAAGAACTTGAACTATATCATGACTCCACATATGTCGAAGGATTCCCATGAATACTAAATATAGCAGCGTAAACATGTACACAAGGGAAACATTCAATTTTCTAAATACCATAAGAACATTTGTAGTTTAAAAGATTAACAACAATAATCGGTTCTGATTGAACTTTAAACAATACTTTGGTAGAAGATCAAACAATCCACGTATAATATTTATTTACATTGTTTTTAATCTTCTTCTTAATATCAATATGCAACTTTATATTACAATGTAAACAATCAGAGTAATGCTTTGACATCTAGATCATAAGTGTAATCCTAATTTTGTCCAATAATTATGAAATATGCAGCTATGAAATTCTCCATCTGAATATTAAAAAACTCAGCTAAACTAGAAGCTATAACATTATATCGTTTACCTCTAAAATGCGCAAAGACATATTTTTAATAAGGGACGTTTTCCATGAAGATAACTGTTTTTTTAACGCCTTCATTAATAATTTTTTGCAATTTTAAATTGAATAAACTCTTTGTGTGTATAAGCACATTGTTTCACTATATTGTCATCTTTATCCTAAAATATTTTGGTGTACGTCTCAACGCATGCTTCAGATTTCTAATAAGATGATAAGGATAGTATGCATGGTACAAAGCAAGAAAAACAGTTGATTCACCTAAGTGACGATTATATAAAAGTGATTAGAAAACCAAGTAAATAAGGCTTTAATATCTCGAAATACACTTGCTAATTATCATCATCTTCAGCCCCAACAACAATACATACTACTGGAAAAAGAACTACATAATATATAATGATTAAGTATCTATGAAATAAATTAATTTAGAAACCAATTATATAATTTATAATTCCATAACAAAAACATAATTCCGCAACCACTTCTACTCATAATTCCATAACAAGTTAACGTGTAATTCCGCAACCACTTATACTCATAATTCCGCAACAAGTTAACGTGTAATTCTGCAACCAACATAGATTTTATAGTTTAAAAAAATGGGACTAACTCTGCACCTAATTTTCAATTAATTTTTAATCACACTTATTTTTGCAACCATAGTTATTAACACCAATAAAAAAAACATATTTACAAATATTTTTTCTTAAAACAAAAAAAGTTAGCATTGTTACTATCTTGAGATATTGTATAAAGTAAAACCTATCGATATGTTCCGATAAAAATATGTCACTGATAAAGAGCATGGGATGACAAGAGTGAAAATTTTGTATAAATAATTCATACGCTATAAAACATCATTTGAAAGGCGGTTGTCTCCATCAAACTCTAGTAGATAAACACTTTTGATGCCGAGACTCTTATATGGCTTAAAATAACCTCTTAACATGCTGGATGAAGTATAATTATCTCTATAAACTTCCCTTCTAGCTTTGTCTACAGAAAGTCATGACAAGCGATAAGAAATATTTAAAGGATAGTTGAATTTAGCAATAGATTGAATGTGTTTTAGAGTAACATCATATCTTGATGTAATATCATCACATATCTTATTTGATATCAAAACATCAAATGATTTTTATTTTCTGTCAATAAAACATGATAACATTTATTATAGTTACCAACATACTTTTTAATAACCATATATTCATTCGATTTATTAATTGAAGCATAAGGCATCCATGGGCATCATTTTCTCTCTTTCATCAAACATTAACACTAAATTTTTCTTTCAGATTCTAAATGAATTTATAACTAAATCCATGTTCGATAGAAAAATCGAGATAAAACAAGATGTAGAGAAGTAACACCATATTTAAATACATGCCCTACACCTTGAATGTCAGCAGCCTAACTTCAAGTAGCAAACTATTTTTTCTTATGTTAAAAAAATTAACACCCGAACTAGGTCCTCTAATTAATATATTATCTTCGTATATTGAATCAATATTACGAAATGATACACTACACTATCAAAATCAGTACTATCCATACCTAAAGATTTACTTTCAACAATATATCAATAATCCTAATATCAATATTTTGACATTTACTACGACTAGCCAATGCAGCCAATAATATAAATTCAACTTCACTGAAGAAAAAATAGTTCTTATATTCATTAATTGAATAATAGAAACAAAAATAAACATTGGCCAAACAATGTCACTTGTTTATTATGAAATCAACAATACTTTCATAATTTTCAAAAGTATTAAGTAGCTGAACGGAAATCATATTATTTTGTTTTCAAATGACCAACAAAGACGTTGCAAACCTACAAATAAATTAATAAAAGAAAATATATAAGTTGAGTCTATTTTCGCATCCAACTTTCATATTTTCGGCCATCAAAACAATATAAAAGGAAAATTGTTGATTCCGCAATAAACTTGCACATAATTAACGCAGTTCTACACCATAACAACACTAACGAATTTCGCAACCAAAATGAATGTAATTACGCACCCAATTGACACTTAGTATTTACGTAACATAACGACTCATAATTTCGCAACAACACCTAGAAAGTACTCAAAATCTCCAACTTTTTTATTCTAAAATTACTTTTTTTAGGTAATTGTCAAAACAATTACATGAATGTATGAAATCAAAGAATCAACATAACTAAAAAATCATTTGAAACAAATATAATAAAAAAATTAGAAAATAAAAATTAAGTGAATTGATAAACGACTTTGAAACCGGATATCTGATTATAGAAGAACAACTGAAACAAAAATTGATCGCAAATTGAAAACAAATTAATCCAAAAAAGAAAAGAAAATTAGAATCTACCAAAACCTATATTTCACGATCCGAAAATAATAAAACGAAGGACTCATATGCTTGTAACAAAGATATTATTGGTATTTAAAAAATTTACATAGTTATTAATAAATTTTTTTTTTAACACTATAAGGTTATCCATATTTTATCAAACCCTAGATAATTATTGGTAGATAATTTTGATGTCTAACGGTTATTAGTATTTTGTAAAAATATTTTTTGTGATTTTTTAAAAGTTTTTTATTATTATTATGATTATTTATACTATTATTTTTTTAATATTTTTATAATTATGCAATGTAATAATATATATATATATATCTAAAAATTTGAAATAAATAAAATAAAATTAGATAAAAAGATTTAGATGGTATAAGTTGTTCTATGATATTATTATTTTATAGGGTTATACAATATTATTTTATAGAGTATATTTTGTGATTTTTTTATTTTTATCTATATAAGAACAATATTTTATTCGGTTATATGATGGAGGACTGGAATAAAAAGCATTTGTGTTTATATATAGTAAAATCTGCAATATATCTCTTCAGTGACCAATTCCATCATCTATCTTTCATTCAAGCTTTATCATTATTTTTCATGTATCAAGTTCGGACTAACCTTGTATTTGTATGTCGACCTTCTCGATATGGATGTCAAATGGTTAGAGTTTTTTTTTTTTAAATAATAGTTCGAATTTTTTATTTATAAATTTTTTATTTTTTTTAAAATAATAGTTCGAATTCTCTATTTATAAGGTTTTATTTATTTTTTCAAAATAATAGTTCGAATTCCCTATTTATAGAGTTTTAACTTTTTTTTAAAATAATAGTTCGAATTCCCTATAGATTTTTTTAAAATAATAGTTCAAATTTCCTATATATAAAGTTTTTTTTAATAGTTCAAATTCCATATTTATAGAATTTTATTTTATTTTTTAAAAAAATAGTCGTTGGATGACATCATTGCTAACATCATCCATCAGGGACATCCAGACTATCTTACGGCTAGTTTTTCAAACTAGCCCTTAATCCATCCGGACTATCTTACGTAGTTTTTTTTCAAACCAGCCCTTAATCTATCCAGACAAATGTCCGGATGGATTAACGGCTAGTTTGAGCAACTAGTCGTAGCCGAGTCCGGATTGTCCGAATTTGCTGTCCTGAGGGTTCAGACTTTTTTTTCCGAAATTTTTGAATTTTTTTTATGGGTTTCCCCTATATATAGAGGAGATCCCAACTCCAAACTCACACACTCTCTAAATCTACTCTACATCTCTCTAAATCTCTTTACTAGTTCTAGAATTTCTATAAAACTCTACTTTCTTATTTTACATATTGTAGTTCTACTTTCGAAATAGTTAGATTTTTTTTTTCAAAAAATAATTGTTATTAGTTGTTATTTGTGATTATCCCAAATCCCCAATAGCGTTTTATGGCTTCAACAGGTTAGGACAAGCAACCAAGAAAACTGATCTTTTGGAATTTGCTTCCTCTATGATGTTTCCTCCATCCGAGAGGGATCCGATCACACGACGCGTCAAATCTGCCACTGCACCTACGAATATAAGTAAGACTCTCAAACAAACTTTTAGTTCCAAGATGGTCGATAAGGAGACACGAAGCGTCAAACCTGCCACTACACCTACAGCTTTGAGTAAGACCGTCAAACAAACTTTTAGTTCCGAAATAGTCGACAAGGAGACACGAAGTGTCGGACACCCGACTATAACTAAGAGTAAGACCGTTGTTCCCAAACTACGAAGACGAAGATGGTCGATTTGATTGCTGTTGCGTTAAGTAAGGTTAATCGAGACTCGAGGACAAGTTTTTTGCAGATCCTTTACAAATTGCAGTTACTGTTGAGAAAGTGTTGCGTTAAAAAAATGGCTAGCGACAAGAGACTAAAAAAAGTATTTTAGATTTTGTATTTTAATTTGAAATCATTTGTACAACTCCTATCTGCAAGAGTATAAACTGTGAACGACTAAATAAACAAAAAAAATATTTATCTTTTATTATAATAACAATAGTTGTACTATCAAATAATTATAAGATAACATTTTTATTAAAAAAATAATAATAACAACAATTCTAATATTTAAAACCAAATTACAATAATAAAATTCAAAATGTAATATTAAAATTATAACAATATAACTTGTAATCTTTTACCATGATAAAATATGATTTTGGTTTAAAAAATAATAAATAACACTTCTAATATTTATAACCAAATCATAATAATAATATTCAAAATGTAATATTAAAATTATAACAATATAACTTGTAATATTTTATCATGATAAAATATTATTTTGGTTTAAAAGATAATAAATAACACTTGTAATATTTATAACCAAATAATAATAATAATATTCAAAATGTAATATTAAAATTATAACAATGTAACTTGTAATCTTTTACCATGATAAGATCTGATTTTGGTTTTAAAATAATAACAAGCACTTGTAATATTTATAACCAAATCACAATAGTAATATCTAAAATGTAATATTAAAATTATAACCATAAAATTTGTAATATTTTAACATTATAAGGTATATTTTTGGTTTATAACATAATATCAACACTATTAATATTGGATCCCAAAACATAATAATAATATTCAAAATGTAACAATAACATAAGTACTAATATTTAAAATTTTGGTTTATATAATAATTACAACGCTTAAAATATTAATAATAGCCAAAATGTAATAATAATCTTATAATAATATACAATATCTCAATATTTTTTTAAATACAACTTAAACTTAAGATATGATTTTGCTTATAAAATAATTAAATACTTATAATATTTAAACATATACACGCGGTTTGCAGTTCTGGCGAATTACAGTTCTGTCAGTTTGAAGTTTTGACGGGTTACTGTTTATGTTGTTCTAACGGTTAAACGGTTAAACGGTTCTAACGGTTTGCAGTTCTAACGGATTGCAGTTTTAACGGACCAGTTTCGTAAATTATTTGTCGGTTTACTAACGGATTGTAGTTCTAAAAGACCAGTTTTGCACGTTATGCGACCGTTCCAATACCATTAAACATGTCTTATCGAACCATGAGCCTTTTAAGCGTTAAAGTGACATGACGGTGATTAGATCCCTGATTCCTGCGTCAACTTCAATGCACTTGGGAAGACAAAACTAGTTAAAACTTAAACATTTGCAGGAGAACATTAATTATAGGTAGGACTATTATCGTGTTTATCAACCCGATAACTCATTTAAAACCCGTCATATAAAATTCATCCCAAACCAATCCAATGGTGTTATTGTATCGCTATCAAATATAGATAATTTATTCCGATGACTAAACTAATAAAACCGATAGAAAAATTAGATTGATATATTATTATAAATATATTGATTCTAGTTTATTTATAAAAGTGTACCATAGTAGTTCAGGTTTTCAGACTGTAAACTACACGAAAATCTAACATTTTTACACTGTTCACCGGTTCGGATCTGTCTCGGACCAGAATCTCCGGTCCGATAGGATTAAAAAAAATTAAATTCGGACCGTTTTGGTTCAATAACAATTGGTATTATAAATTCAATCAAGTTTTTTTTTATTTTTTAATATTTAAAATTAATAAACTATCAATAGTTTTAGATAAATAAAAAACAGGTTCTTTATCTCCTAGTACAAAGTTTCTTTTTTTTTAATATTTTATCAATGGTAGCTTGATTCCAGCTGTTCTTTCTCATCTTCGTCATAGAGGAAGGTGGAATCCTTCCCATGCCTAATCGAGCAAATCAACAAGATCGAATTCTAAAAAAAAACATCCTCGTATGACCTTGATTTTCACCTGCTCAAGAACCCAAACCAAATAACTGCTCGCTCTGTTTCTCTTGGAAACGATAGCAACTCTTCAACAATGGATGGTTTCATGAGGAATAACCCTACATTTGAGGAATTAAACAACAACCCAATGAATCTATCTTCTTACGCTGACACCCTGAAACCAAGGTCAAGATCTTTTCAGCATAACAATGTTGTTGTCTCCCACAACAATGACTACCCTTTTATTCAATTTGAGGCTAAAGATAAAGAGCACCTTCTTAAACTATCAAACCACACACTTATAGGGAGGTTTTCTATTGGGAAACCTTCCATTGGCTCGATTAGAGGTTTCCTTGGAAATTTAAATTTACAGGGCTCTAAAATCTGTCGGTATGAGATTTTAGACATATCTGCATCGATTTTGACAACCAGGAAGATTTCAAGAAGCTTTGGCACAGAAATGTGTGGGTAATTGGTAACAAAACCATGAGATTGTTGAAGTGGACACCTCAATTTTATCCTAATCAAGAGTTCCCTTTCACACCAGTCTGGGTTACTCTGCCTAATTTACCAGAATTCATGTTCAATGAGGCTACTATAAATGTTATTGCCAAAACAATGGGATCTCCCTTGATAGTCTGAGTTCCGTCAACAAACACAGCTAAATTAAATTGCTGCAGATTCTGGGTTGAAATTGATATCTCAAAACCACTTATACAAAAACTTTTGATAAAGTTTGGCTAAGAAGATAGACTCTGGGTTGCTCTGGTTTATGAAGACTTGCCTAACTACTGCAATATCTGTTCTCACATTGGGCATTCCATTTCTGAGTGTAAAAAGGCTATTTCTTCTCAAAATAATACTATACTGAATCCCTCTACTTCTATTCCTAAAATAGTGATAGAATAAACACCAAAATTAAAATCTATTATAATCAACAATGCAAATGCTACTGATAATAGAGCAGAATTTATGAGTAGCAAGATTACCTCTGCTGAAGATAAGTTGAACCTGGAGAATGAGGAATCTACTATCAGGAAAGTAACCTCTCCTGGAATGAAGACCTCAAGTACTAACTCTCCTCTCAAAGAATCTGAAGTCATTAAGGCTTTACAAACCATTGACATAAAATCCCTCTTTGATAATTAAGTGCCCTTTGAAGACTCTGTATCCCTTTACAAAGACAATGTGGGTAGTCTACCTGCCTCTCATGTCCTTGCAGCCAAAGACAAGGATAAAGAACCTGAGTTAAGGAAGAATGAAGCAAAAAAAGCAAGAAAATGAAAAGCTGGAATTTAATGGGTCCAACATCATCTAAACTGCTCAAGCTCAAGAGAGCCACCAAAACTTCTACCACCATTAAATGACAATTTCTATTCTCAACTGGAATGTAAGAGGGATAAGGAACAAAAGCACCTTAAAAATATTGAAATCTTTAACCAAATCAATCAGACCAAGTTTTGTGGTCATCCATGAACCATTGATATCCTCTTCAAACCTTCAAATGATTGCACAAAAGCTGAACTACATGGGTTTTACTAGTAACATCAATGACAAAATTTGGTTTTTTGGCATTCTGATTTAAGGTGGATATACTTCTCAATGATGAACAAATTCTACACCTAAATGTTCATCATACTTCTTTTGACAAAAAATTCAGAGTTTCAGTAATCTATGCTAAATGTAAAAGAGATCACATAAGGGCTTTTTGGGATATTCTTAGGGCTATTGATGAGGCTCTGATAGAATGGATTATTTTTTAGGATTTTAACGCTACTAAAAATATCAATGAAGAGCTATTCTTCAACACCATTAATCTCAAACGCATTGAAGACTTTAACAATACAATCATGGATTGTCATCTTCATGATGTTGGGTTCAATGTTCTAGATTCACTTGGGCAAATGGTAACAAATGGAAGCGGCTTGATAGGGTGTTACTTAACTCATATTGGATGAATTACTTTGATATTACTTCTGTGAATCATCTAGCAAGAAATTGCTCTGACCATTCACTAATATCAATTACTATCTCTTCTAATCTAGAGAAGAACAAATCATCCTTTAAATTTTTGAATATGTGGGTCATGCATCCTACATTGATAGAGATGGTTGAGAAAAGTTGGGCTGAAAACATTGAAGGGAATCCTATTCAAAGATACTGGTTTAAGAAAAAGAGACTCAAAGATGACTTGAAAGAATGGAACAATAAGATTTTCGGAAATGTCTTTGATGCTATCAAGAATGTTGAGGATGAGATCAAGACTTACATTCTCCTACTGACAAGATGCTACTTGAAGAGGCCATGAAAATCCATATTTGCTTGCTTGATAGAGAGGAATCCTATTGGAGATAGAAATCTCATTCTCTTTGGCTGAAAGACATTGACAGAAATACTGTTGTCTTTCAAAATTTCATCAAAAAATGACCAAGAAGAACATGATCAACATAATAAAGGAAAACGATATTTGGCTAAACAACCAGGAGGAAATCATCTCATTTGCAGTGAACTATTTCAAAGCATTATTGACAGACAACAGAAATGACAATGATTCTAACACTCTAAATTATATAATTTACAAGCTTGTTTCTGATACAGATAATGCTAACTTACTTGCTATTCCTGATATGAATGAAATACAGGGTATCATTAAGTCCATAAGCTCTGTTTCTGCAGTTGGTCCTGATGGTTTCAATGGGGAATTCTTATAAAGTCTGTTGGTCTATCATCAACAAAGACTTATGCGACACAATTCAGGTTTTTTTTAAAGGCTACTCTATTTAACATGCATTCAAGTTACTGTAACATGTCTAATTCCTAAGACTAATCATTCTAATACTTGGCAAGAGTATCGCCTTATTAGTCTCATAACAATGTTGAGTAGAATAGTTTCTAAAATCATCAACAATAGACTTGCTGATCTATTGCCTAAGCTGATATAGCAAGAGCAGGGTGCGTTTGTGAAAAGAATAAGTATCCATGAGACTATCTTAATTTCTCAAGAACTTAGTCATGATCTAAATTCTAAAATCAAAGGAAATAATGTGATTCTCAAGAATGACATTGCCAAAGCTTTTGACAATCTTAACCCGAGGTTTCTTTTTGAAATCCTCTCTTATTTTGGGTTTAACTCTAATGTTTTGTCTCTGCTGTATAATTTCATTCACATGTTCACTCTTCAATCATCATCAACGGGAATTTGAAAAGTTATTTCAGCAATAATCAGTGCATGAGACAGGGAGATCCCATGTCCCTGAGTTTTTTTATTTTAGCTGAGGAATACTTAATTAGAGGGATCAAGAAACTCTTTGAAAGAAATCCTAGCTCTAGATACAAGTCAAGAGGCAAGCTTAAAGTGGATTGTCTAGCCTTTGCTGATGATTTAATTGTCTTTAGTAATGTCTCTTCCCACTCTATCAATCAAAAGATTAGTTTCTCAACCACTATCAAAGGGTCTCCGGAAAATTCATCAACAACAATAAATCCAAGATTATTGTCTCTACAAACATGTTTACTAAGAGAATTAATAGGATTGAGAAGATTCTGGGTTTTAAACATACAAACTTACCTTTCAGTTATATGGGATCCACTATCATCTCTGAAACCGGGATCAGTGAATTTGAAGGCATAATCACCAAGATTAGAAACAAAATCTCTAATTGGGATAAAGCTACGCTCTCCTTTGCTGGCATACTAACTCTAATTCAATCCATCATGTCAGCTTTCCCCATCGACTCAATTCAGCATAAGCTTATTCTTATCTCTGTCATAAGGAAAATTGAAAGAATTTACAATAAATTCTTATGGAAAAATAAATAAAAAATAACTCTATTATCTAGTATAAATGGGACAGACTCTACAAGCCTCATGAGGAGGGTGATCTGAATCTCAAAAAGATTGAAGAGATGCAACTTGTTTTCTCCCTGAAGCTTTGGTTCACATTCAGAGCGCAGAACTCTTTATGGGCTAAGCTTTATATACTGAAAAATATTCATCATGTTCTAGTCCCAATTCCATCTAAATCATCGAAAGTGTGGATCAAAATCTCGAAGATCAGAGAGATTGTTGAGAAATACATTTACTGGAATCCTGGAATTGGTAATATTGATTTTTGACTTGATCGATGGTACTCCAGAAATCCCGTTATACTCTTCAATGATACTGATGATAGAAGCTTGTTGTGGGATGTTAACAGAGAAAAGGTGAAGAGCTACTGGTCTTCAGAAGATTGGAACACATAAAGGATTTATTATAGTGTAACCACTATTAAAATTGAAAATATTAAGAAAATAAAGCTCTCTGAAAATAAAGACAGAATCAAATGGTCTCTTTCTTCAGATGGGTATTTGAGCTCTAAAAAAACCTAGAAAGCTATTAAGAAGGCAAGCAATATCTCGAATCTCTTTCTAAAGACATGGAACAATATTACACATAGAAAATGTTCCTTCTCTCTTTAGAGATCGCTTCTTAATTGGATTCCCACTGATTTTATGCTCAAAAGGAGGAATCTTTAAATGGCTTCTAAGTGGCAGTTCTGCAACAATGACGAAACTACTCAGCACATCCTGATTCAGTGCTCTCATATTTAGGCTGTTTGGGTTTACTTCAGCTCATTTTTTCAGATCTACATCTTCTTTAACATGACTCTGTCTCATCTTATACGATTTTGGTACTGGTGTACTCCTAATAACTGCGACATCCGCACGATCCTTCCCTCCATCATTATGTGGGTAATCTGGTATGCGCGTAATCAAATAAATCACCCAAACGCCAATACTTCCATAATGATTAACCGTGTCCTCTATATCCTTTCGGGGCTTGATAATGCAAAGATTCTCAAAAACCTGCACTGGGGCAAAAACTCCACTAGTTTGGGATGCGTTAACCATCTCAAAAATAGTAGGCTTCCCTTATTTCTTAAGTGGAAAAACCCCAAATGAGACAGATTCAAATTGAATACGGACGGTGTTTTATACAGGGTTTTGAAAGAGTTTATGGGAAGAACACCTATAGTCGCTGAATGCAGAACCCTTCTTGATGGGCTTCTTATCTGTAGAACGATGAACATCACCAATCTGGAGATTGAAACTGAATCCAAAAACCTTGTAGAACTTCTCTCATATGGCAAAACTCCTTGGTATCTTGATCATCTGCTCTCTTGTTACAGGAAGCTTATTACCTCGATAATGTTTATCAATCACATATACAGAGAGCATAATAGATTTGCTGACTAGATCATAAAGCAAGTTCTCAATGATGGTAAGGTGATGAACTTCAATCACGGTGATAGTATGATTCCACTGAAAGCAATTACTCTCATTGAGAGCATATGCATATGGTATTTGAGATTGAATCAGTCGTAGCTTGCTATTTTTGGCCTGATTCAAGTTTGTGTATTCCTCAATGGTGTTTCTTCGTCCCAAATTCAAATTCAAGCTTCCCAGGCCTGGCGGAAAAGTCGTTTCAATTTTAAATTTTGGTTTAATTGTACATTAGGTTGCTCTCGTCTTAAAAGCTTCTAGTTAGGTCCCTGTATTTTCAAATTTTCTTATTAATGCAATAAAGTTGATGGAAAAAAAGATAAATAAAAAGCAAAAAAAAACATAAAAGTTAAAACATGCTAGAGAGAAACCCTACTTTTTAACCCAACCCCCCACCCCTCCTAATTCTCCTATTTCTTTGGTCCTTTCTCATATTTTCCTTCCCCGCTAGTTTATAATTTCATTAGCGGCGTTGCCTCCTAGGTTTTCGACTTCTTTTCTTTTGGATTTCTATTATGACTTGGTAAGATCTGATGTACGTGAAGTAGTCTGCTAGGTTTTGACCGAGTAGATTCAGCACATTGGAGCCTTTTTTGTGGTTCTTTTTGCTCGTCTTGACTTTGGATCTTTGAGTTTGGGAGGTTTTTCTCCATCTTATATTGTGCGGTCACACATATGTAAGTTTTTTTGTCTCCACACTTAATGTATGAGAAGTATTTTACTCGTCACTAGTGGTTTTTTGGTTGCTCTAAAGTCGAAAAAGATGGCTGACTCATTGAAGTTTACCCTAATTTATATTTGGTGCTTTATGGATTTTGGTGCATGCCTCTGAATTAGACATTTTATTTACAGTGCATTTAATTTTTTTTTGTCTCTCTTTGGGCATGATTTATCAATTCTTTAAGAATTTTTCTTGGAGGTTCTTTTGAGGGTCCTTGCAAATTTGTTGTAATAATTGTAAAGATTCAAGTGAATTACATATTTTAGATGAATTCATCACCAATAATTTGGGTTGGGTGTGTTTGACTACAAGCTGGAGCATCATAGATTGAAGTTGGGTTAGATGGATTCTGCAAAAATAACACCAATCAACTTATTTGTATAATAACTTCATTCAATAATAGTTTGGTTGAAGTCTTAGAACTACTTTGGTAATGGATATGATCTGTGTATTGTTTTTCCAATGCTTTTAGGTCGGCTAAAAATCACTGTTAGTCCCTCATGTTTGCCCTTTGTATCAACTTACTCCCCTTCCTTCACTTTTGACTTCCACTCATCCTTTTCATTTCAAACATTTGCAAATCCCCCCCCCCCCCCCCGCACATGTGAAGCCTAAGAAAATGACACGAGTCCCTTATTTTTGTTGCAAGTTTGGTCCCCCAAAAATTGGGCCAATAATGCCCCTGCCCATGCCAGATCATCTGCCATGTAAGCAGCCACGTCACATTTACCATTTACTCTAAAATTTAACCATGTATTCTAAAATTTAACCATTTACCATTTATTTTTACCTTTTACCCTAATTGGACCGGGATAACTCTAAATGAACTTAACCCAACCCAACCCAATATAATATAACCCCAACCCGAGACCCCTTTCATTACCCAAATACCCGATTAAATCACCCGGCCCCCAATTAACCCTAATTGGATCGATAGATTCTATTCTTCCTCATTTCTTCTCTTATTTCTTCTCCATTTCTTCTCCTTCTCCCTTCTGTCTACCTATATTCTGTCCATTTACCAAATTTCGTAAACCGTAATTCCAAGTCGCCATCTCAGTTCTTCTTCTTTCGATCATGAAAACCTATCGTTTTACTTCAGCCACTCGAAGCCCTAAAATTTAAATGTCTTCCTCCAACATTTCAAGAGCCTCTGCTAACTCTTGTGGTGATGGTATTTGTGAATACGGGTTACCTAGTGTCACCCGCACTGCTTCGACCGATCCAAAAGAAGAAGATTCATTGGGTGTAACAATTTCGAGGTAAGTTTGTTATTCATATACCTTTTACGAGTTAGTAAATATCTTCCTTAGTAAGTAAATATATTCCTGTGATTCTGTATATAGGAGGAAATTGTCGTTATTTTTGGTGGATTGATCCCCCAATTAACCATGGGTCACAACCTGTTATCAATGGATTGTTGAAGATGGTTTCAAGAATAGAAGCAGATTGTGAAAGGATAAAGAAGATTATTGCTTTTGTGTTTGTATTGGTAGGGAGTATAATTGTATTTGGATTGATTTCTTATGGTTAGTTAGGCACTATAATTGTTATGTAATTGTGATCAGTTGGCTTAAGTCTTCTAATAGGGTTAAGAAACAAATACTTGTAATTTTTGGATGTTTGTTTATTATTTCAATGATAATGTATGATTCTACAAGTTTTGTTGATCTTGTGTTTTTGTCCTATAACCAATATTATGAGTGTAATGGCTTCAATAAATGGTTTGTTGATGCATGTATCTGTGACATATAAGTGTATTCGTTACCTCTAATGTGTTAAGACTTGTAATTTTAAATGACCTGTAATCTACAAAATCATTGTAACTAGCTTTAAAATCATGTGAACCAACTTGAAAATCTACAAATATTTGGCTAAAGACCTGTATTATGTTTTATAAAACCTACATGACCAAATCTAAAAATCTATAAAAATCTACAAAATCAAGTGAACGAGAATGAATTACTTACATAAAAAATTACAAAAAAATACATTTCATGTTTCATTACATTAAACCATCCAATGTTTACAGAAAATCTGCACTAGTCTAACCCTTCACATGATTCAAAAAACACCACATAATAGTCTAACCATTTCAAATGTTTACAGAAAATAGCACCATAACAGTTTAAGCATCCATTAACGACTAAAAAATAAGGACTACGGTAGCTTTCTTTTCTTATGATTGGACGGAGCTTGTTGTGCATCTTTAAATATCTTCATTTCACTTTTTCTCTTCCAAGAAGTGTGAGGTGAGGTTATGCTGTTCTGGGAAGAAAATATACCACTTGCTTTATATTATGTAAAATACAAATCAAGTTAACCATTGGACAACTTTAGTAAAGCTATATACATATAACCATTGTTGCCTCGACTTGCAATAATATATACAAATAAACTTTAATAAAGCTAGGTTGAGAATCTTACAGTTTGGACAGTTTTTTTTTCACCAATGTCTACCACGTGAGTGGTCTCTTCTATCAACACAGTATATGACAGTGTCCTGCAATCATTCAACAAGACTTTATTAATACATGGACCAGCAACCAACAACTAATGGGACCAACAACCAACAATAAGCGTAGGTGGAACATTTAATAAGCCCAACTCTATATGTGTATATTACATACAGTCTATATTGAAGCCCACATCTATTTTTTTAAACAATGCTACATCCCAAGGCAATCACAATACTCAAAGCAAGGCAAATAACAAAATTACAATTATAAGGCAGTGGCACAACACTCACATCAAGACCATTCAACAACTATTATTGACCATCACTCACAACACTCATAGAATGCCCACCAAAAACTAAAATTAACAAGTCCATAAAGCAGCTAAATTAGCAGCTGTTTATCACAAGCCCAATAAAGCAGCAGTACATTACAATCAGCATCCAAGATTAAACAAGCAGAACTATGCAGCCACTATCAAGAAGTAATATAAAAATAGATTGGACCACACTTATATCAACTATGACAGTTTGATTCCCAACTCCACCCCTTCTCACCTGTTATAAAAGGACCCTAACTTAGTTATTTACACCAATGATAAAATATACTTGGTAATAGATACTGCAGTTAGGGAGTACTTACAGTTATTACATTATAGTTTGACCCTCCAGCTGACTGAGTGTTGGATAGAGCTGCTGTAATATTGCTTGGAGGTGGAGGAGTATTGCTTGTAGCTGGAGGAAAGTTGGCTGAAGGTGGTGGAGTATGGGTTGGAGGTGGTGTAGAAATGGTTGGAGGCAGTGGAGCATTTGTTGCAGGTGGTGTAGTATGGGTTGGAAGAGGTGGTGTAGTAATGTTTCTTGGAGCTGTTTGTGACCCACAATGAGCTGATTTGCTGTTGGTTTGAGCTGATAGGATAACTGTTGGATACTTACGACGATTATGTCCAATAATCTTACAAATACCGCATCTGCTGGTGTTATGTTTCTTCGACGGTCTCGATCTACTTGGTTCAATAGCCGATGGTGGTTGGACTCTTTCGAAAGGATTTTTCCTTCTCGCAATTTGCCGTCTGCCTCGAATAACTTTTGTCGGAGGAGTTGTGATAGGTTCGTAGGGGTTTAAAGGCCAGAGCATAGGCCCGTTGATAGGGTTAATGGTATGCAAACTCTTCTGCGTTGTAACATGATAACAATCATCCACGTAATCAATTGGATCTTGCTCAGCTAAAAATATTGTCGCAACAGCATGGCAGCAAGGAATTCCCAAGAGCTGTCACTTTCTACACGCACATTCCCGCGTTTCCAAATCCACCACAAACTGGTTTACACCTTCTCTAGCCAGGTGAAGCTGCCTCCATTCTGGATATTCAGATCCTCTCCAATTAGTTAGAGGAACCATTCCCAACTCGATCTATTTTCAGATTCCACTATTGCCTAAGTCATGGGATACATCTGATCATTAGCATCCACCGCAGCCGCAACCAGCAACTGTCCTCCAAAAGGACCTTTCAAGAAATAACCATCCAACACGAGAACATGCTTGCATCCTGAAATGAATCCCTTTTTACACGCATCTTAACAGATATACACCCGTTCGAATACTGACTGTTGACATTTGATTACAATCATCGATCCTGGGTTACTCCTTAGTATCTCATGAATGTATTGATGGATCAAGTCATCTCCCATAATGAGATTAAGTGCCCTTGATCTTTCCCTGTAAGCCTTGCATTTACCAATCTTCACCAAGTATTCTTTGTTAACATCTACGATAAACTCTTTATCGACCAATCCGGGTCTTCCTACCACCTACTCATGTAGTATTTTTCCAGCCAATGACTTGTAATGTTCATATTCCTGTTAGTTTGCCCACATTAGTGTTCATCAAGGAATATTTTGATCCTCCACACTGGTTCGCAACCTCCGTTACTTGCGTAAATGTACCACTTGCAGTTGGTCTGAATGCATTTGAATGAGCAACATTGTTTCTCATTCTTGTACATCTTGATGTTGCCTCTCTGTTTGATTCCATACTTCCTAACACTATCTTTAAACTTCCGCAATGAACCAAACTCAACTCCCACCTCTAACTCAAGAAACCTAATTTATGTCGCCATCTTTAAACTTCTCAGCCTTTGTTTCCTTTTCCTTGATCTCCTAGATTCATCTGCAGAACCTTCAGGACTTGTCAAATTATCGCTACTGACATACTCTTCTTCTGAGCTAATGTCGCTATTCAAATCATTGCTTGCATCAGATCTATCGACATCGGTCTCGCTTTAGCTGTATGGTTCCGGAGCGTAACGACTGTCTTCACTCATACTGTCATCATAATCAGGTTCACTCTATCTCGTGTGAGTAGGTTGAGGCTGCTCAGTAACTAAATTGCGACATGTCAATGTCAACAAAGAATGAGTAATCGATACCGTCAACACCAACAGTGTCTCTCCCAACAGTGTCTCAAGCATCCCCATCACCATTAACAGTAGCCTCAACACTTTCTGTACCTTCCCCATCTGCCTGCACACCTTCTGTACCTTCCCCATCTGCCTACAAACCATCTGTACAGTCCCCAACAACATCAACATCTTCTGTACCATCGCCTTCAACCTCTATATTTTCCCTAACACCATCCCATCTGATGTAACATCACCCTCCACATTATCACCCAATACACTATCACCCATTGCACTATCTACCACAATAACAGTAGGAGCACCCAATGAACTACCTACCACCGACTGCATTGTCTACCACATCAATAGTTGGACTACTAGTAACATTTTTCATTTTTAGTATCTAGACCACCAGCAACATTTCCATTTTCAGTCTATAGACCACCATTAATATCACCATCCACACTTTCCGTACCCAGACCACCAACAATATTTTCATTTTCAGTCTGAACATATATATTATCATCAAACATTCCTAAACTATCAGGTACAACCCGACTGCTATAACCTTCAACATCGACAGTTGGAATGAAATTTTTGTTCCTAAGTTTGGTTGGAGATATCACTTCTAGAGGGGGTGTCCTATCATAAAATATGTTCACTACCCTATCACTACCAATCATTTTTGTTACCTCATAGCAGTCTGCATCTCTCTCTAGTATTTTGAGATAAGTGCTTGAACCCGACAGCGAGTAAGCGAATACAAAATGTCCCCCTCTTCCTGATGCTTCTGTTAAATCGTCTACAGAATGTAGCTCCAAAATAAAAAATTTATCTCAGCTAATGAAGTCTACAATTTCTGACCTGCCCCCAATCTACTTCAATTTATGTTTTCTAGTTAATTTGCCATCGAAGTGGTAATTCACAGCAAACAGGTCGTCATTCACACTTGAGATAAACAAATAAAAACATACACTTGATCACAATAGCCTCAACATCATTACAAACACCATTAAACATCAATTGTATGCCAAGAACAACACCATTAAACCTAGAACAACCCATAAAAATAAATTAAACCCAGAACAACCCAGAACAGTAACATTAAACCCAGAACAAAAGAAATTAACCCTGAGCAACACATTTATACCCATCAAAAGATCATTAACAACACCATAACACCATTAACAACACAATTATACCAAGAACAACACAATTATACACAGTACAACACCATTAACAACACCATAACACCATTAACAACACAACTATACCTAGAACAACACAATTATACACAACACAACACCATTAACAACACCATAACACCATTAACAACACAACTATACCCTGAATAACACAATTAAACACAACACAACACCATAACACCATTAACAACACCATAACACCCAAAATAACATCAAATAACTCGCTTTTCATACCAACTGAAGTTAACTATCTATATAGCTATGAAAATACAACTAAAATCAAATAACTCACCTCTGTAAAAATGTTTTTCCATTCTGAAAGAGCTTCGACAGGTGACTTAGGGTTTTGGGGAAAGTGGAGGGTTTTTGTTTAGGATGAAGAACTGGATATGTCGATATACTTAGGGTTTATGAATTTTGGCTGTAAAACCCTATAGGTTAGGATGAAGAATCACCAGTGGCTAAAATAGATTAATGATTAGGAACAAAATAAGTCGATGGCTTAGGCTTAGGGTTACGATTTTGTTTTCGCGATTCAGTAGAGAATAAGAGAAAGGGAAAGGGAGAACAACTGAATAACTCGCGTTTAGGGGTTCTAATTTGGGGTTTCTTGTTAGAAATTTGAGATTCACGTTTTGGAGGGAGAAATTAGGGAAAATAGGTTTTTTTTGTTTCCAATTAGGGTTAATTAGGGTTGGGTGATTTAATTGGGTATTTGGGTAATGAAACGGGTATCAGGTTGGGGCTAGGATTGGGTTGGGTTATATTAGAATGAGATGGGTTGGGTTAGGTTTATTTAGGGTTGACTCGGTCCAGTTACGGTAAAAGGTGAAAGTAAATGGTAAATGGTTAAATTTTAGAGTAAATGGTAAATGTGACGTGACTGCTTACATGGTAGGTGATGTGGCATGGGAAGGGGAATTATTGGCCTAATTTTTGAGGGACCAAACTTGCAACAAAAATAAGGGACACGTGGAAGTTTCTTAGGCTTCACATGTGCAAGGGGGGGGGGGGGAATTTGAAAATGTTTGAAACGAAGAGGATTAGTGGAAGTCAAAAGTGAAGGAAGAGGAGTAAGTTGATACAAAGGAAAAACATGTGGGACCAACAATAATTTTTAGCCTTTTAGGTCCTTTCTACCTTATCGTATTGGGATAGTTTTAGATGTATTTCTGTAATTTATTCTCCCTTATGTTTAAGGGTATTATTCTCTCTTACGTTTAAGGGAATGCCATGTAATCATGTATACTTTTACAATTTATTTAATATTTTTTAAACAAAAAAATAAGAATAATAAATCTTTTACTTTTAATCAAAGTTATTTTTTTAATTTTTTAATTTTCTAAACGGTATGTAGTTTTCAAGAAGGAGCTGCGGTTAAAAAATCTGAAAATATCATCGGTTTGTTTTTCTAAAATAAGCAAAACTAGATTCATGGGTGATATTCTTTTTTTCTCCATTCTAGTAATCTTGGTCTCACATATATCCACTTCTATCATGCATGATTTAATAATGTCTGGTCTCTCCACTTTATCATATTTTGTGTCGCTTCTTTATCGTCATGTATTACATGTCATGTATCTCTTCATTTCAACATGTATAGTCTCACATCTCTCCCTTTCATCATGTCTGGTATTACATCTCTCTATTTCATTATGTTTGGTCTCTCATCTCTCCACTTTATCACGTCTAGTCTCTCATCTCTCCACTTCATCATGCATGGACTCGTATCTATCCAATTTATCATGCATGGTCTCACATCTCTCCACTACATCATATATGGTCTCACACGCAAGACCAAGAAACTTAATGCGAGACCAGAGTTAAAAAATATCATCCATGGATCTAGTTTTGTTCGTCTTAAAAAAAAGTTGATGATACTTTGAATATTTTTCAAGCTCCGGTTTGAAAGATATAGAATTTTATAGAAAATCAATAAGGTAACTGATGATGTGACTTATAATGAAGATGAGTATGTGACTGATGATGAAGATGAGTATTTGATGTATTATTGGAAAATTGGATATTGAGTCAGAGTTAATTACAAATAATGAATATTAAGTGTTCGATACCTTTACGATATATATGATAATAATTGAAATATATATATATATATATATATATATATATATTCAAAAACAAATAATATACTGTACGATAAAATTCTGTATCAAATATATAGAATATATTCAAAAATAAATTTTAAACTCTATATAGAATATATAGATATATTTAAAAAAGAATATAAAATTGAATATATAATAAATAAATATATATAAAATCTTTATATATATTCAGAATTAAATATTTTATATGATTAAAAAAATTGAATTTTAGTATTCAGTATAAATCTATGCATATACAATTTTAGGATTTTTATTACTTTTTTAGGAAACATTTATATATTAATATATATATTATATAATATAGTGCAATATATAATCCAAACAAATAGAAAAATCTTTGGAATACATAATGATTTTTATTAGTTTTTTCGAAAAACATAAAGAGTATATATAAATCAGACAAAGAGAAATAATTATTGTAAAACTATTTTTAGAAAACATAACGATTTTTAGAGAAAAATAAAAAAAAAACCGATTACTCTCAAGAACATAGAAAAAAAAGAAAAAGAAAAAAATCACCGAAATAGAGAAAGAAACCTGAATATTAGGAAGGAAGCAAGTGACAACTGAAAACCAAAGAACGGAGCAACAAATCGTACCGGCGGCATTGAAAATGAGACAAATTAGATATTGATAGGTTTTTTTCTTTTAGAGTTAGGCATATTATTGGGCTATATTACATACAGACGGTAATAAATAACATTTATAACATGCTACAATAAATAATAATATTATTAAGGTTGAATATTTAGTCTTTATAACAGGCTAAAAATAAAATCAATAAATAATATTTATATTTACATAAATGAAAGGTATTTTTACGGGGCGAGTTCGGGCAGTTACCAGTCGTTTAATATTCAAAACCGAAACCGAACCCGAACGGATTGTAAAAATAAAAACCATAACCCGCCCCGTTTTTTTTTATTTTTCGGATAACCTACCCTGTCGGTTCGGTTCGGTTCAGGTACCCACGGTTTCGGTTTAAATTGTCATCCCTAATCTTAATTCGCCAGAAAGAAGGTAAAGAAAAAAGGGAACTCAATTGTAGAGAGAGAAAGTAAAAGTGTAAAGTCGGAATTGTCTTATGAAAATGGCATGCTCTTATTTACTGGCTCAACCTTTATTTATAGGCTTAAAGACTTGTATAACTTATTCGGTTACATAGATGGGTTAATTGTGTTATCGCCCCTCATCTTTACAAATAGTCTAAAAGTCATCTAACAAGTATACAATTTATTATATATGACCTTAGTTCTATTACATTTAGGCCCTCAATATTTTACAAACAACCATTTCATATTCCCTCTTTCAACCCAATAATCATCACCACATCTTCCACTTCTCTGAAAACTCTATATTTTTCATTTACTTTATAAATACTTCTCTCACCCATTATTTATATTTTACAAATACCTTCTAGTGAAAGAAAACAACTTTTTCCTCAAAGAATACTTAGCTACTTTCACCTGAGAGCTCAATTTTATTGGCTACCTTCGCCTGAAAACTCATATTTCACAACCAACCTTCAAATTTTTTGAACTAATTTGAAGATTTTTCTTCATCTTAGTTTATGAAAAAATCTCCAGCTCTCAAAAAAATCCGTTTTTGGCATCTACGCTAATTTGTGTATCAGTGAGAGAGTTGTTTAGTACAAGACAGCGGGCTGAATAGACAACTCTCCTCAGTTCTCAAATCAAACCACTGTTAACGGTAATTTCAATCATAATCAGAATTCCCACGGGCTTCAAAGTTCGTCCAACACAAAAAATAATCATTTACGAGAATCTCGTCGACAAACATCACCACCACTTCAATTAACACCTTGAAATCCCTCTCCAACACCTTCTGGTTACACAACTTTATATTCTCGAAAGAATCACAAAGTAACTCAAAGCATATCTACTCGGAGAATGTCAGAAAAAACTTAATCACCCATCAGCGCTGATCCACCTCGAACATTATGCAAAGAGACTCCTTGGATCAAACTAAAAGATTATCTCTCTCAAAGTCTTCGTGTTAAAAAGAAAACGTTCATAGCTATAGGAGATCTCGAGGCTGACAATACTTCATAAAATACTGCAAACAACCCTACACTACCATCTCCTCCAGCAAGGGAGATTGTTGAGACCATCATATAGTCTCAAAAAATGCCCTCGAATACTAAAAAAGAAAACTCAATATCAACCTCAAATCTTCCTCATCTAATAGACGAACCTTCTTAGGAAGAAGCTGATTCATAATCGACTCATTCAAATGTCGGGGCTAAAGAAAGTGGTGTTGCATCTGATACTGAGGATAATGCTTCGAAATAGAAAAAGAAAGCTAAAGTTGAGATTCTTGAGGACATTGCTGCCTCAGTGAGTGTAAATTTGAAACCACTCATCCCCGAATATATCATGGCGCTAAGAATGTGTTATACATTTTTTATAATGAGGCTTAAGCTGGTCGTTTAAAGATGCAATATAGAATGGCATATAACATTATATTTTGACCTAAAGAGGGGGGAGACTCCAATTGATTGTGTAGCAAATGAATTGGTGGTCTTCCTGAGATCATCAATTGGGGTCTTTGATTCCCATTGGATATGATGATAGTGGAGTAATTTGAACTCTTCTATACACAAGGAACACCAAATCTATTGTTCACACTTATATTAGTATATATGGCTTGTAGACTAAGCCAAACCCCTTTTTCGGTTAAAGACTTCATTGTCATAACTGGGCTTTCGAAGGGACCGATATTTCCATTCTACTATCTGACACTTGTGGTTGATCTCAAAATAATCGACGATATGCTCGAAGCTAACAAATTCTGAAAGCAAAGATTTGTCTTCATATCTGGATCTTGAGAGAATAGGATGGAGATATCCAAGGAGAACCCTTCAAAACTCAACTTCATCTGGGGAAGCAACGGTAAGTTCTTTTATCTTTTCATCTTTTCCTTTACTCTATATAAATTGAATTTAATTTTTGACGTGTATTGATACTGTACTCATATATTTCGAAGAGGTACAATGGTCGAAAGAAGGATGTGAAAGATATTTTTTCCAAGTTGGCCACTTGCGCAGAGAAAAAATGGAACAATGGGTTCCACTCAGCTTTTCTGCCCATAAAATTTATCAACAACCATTTGTGGAGGATCACCTTGGCTGTTGACCTCCCCGAAACTTTAATAGAGCCATTAAATCCAAATTTGGTTGTGAAAAGATTTGTAGCACCTGATAGTAAGGTCACTCTACCAGTTCAAAATAGATCTAAAATCCATTTGCCCACAAAAAAGGAAGGGAATAAATAAAAGCAACTAGTACATCTGGTGCTAGCCCTTCAGACAATCTGAAGCCGCAGAAGAAGACAAAAAGGAAGGTAGCTGAAACTAGCATTCCTATAATTGAAGAAGGAGTCAAATATGAAACTTCTTTAAAAATAAAGAAAATTGATGCTTCAAAGAAGAAAAAGAGCACTTCGAAAACTTCACCTGCTAAGATAGCAGAAAAACATTCAGAAGAAGCTATCTTAGAAGTGCCTTCTGTCGAAGTTGAAAAAACTGCAGTAGAATATCATCGAGAAGAAAATTCAGTGAAAGATCATCAAAAGAGAAGGCTAAAGTAGAAGATCATTGAGGAGATGACCACTTATTTCATAATGATCCTATTAAAACAAAAAAGCTTCAAGACCTATACAAGGATATGGTTCTGAGGGTCCAATAAATCCAAGAACAACATCAACAAATTGGACATCAGGTTACTGCTTCTCTTTTACCTGAAATTCCAATTTCATATATTCCCATGGCTTCCTCATCTACTCTCATGCCTTACAATAATCAAAGGTTCATCCCTGTTCAAGAGCCATCCGAAGAAGTTTTACTTCCACTGTAACCTTTTTCCAATTTTGAAACAACGACAAAAGCATTGTGCACATAAATAAATTATTCTCAAAACCATTTGGAAACCATGGCTAAAGATATGGTCTCATATAAAAAAGATGTTTTTGTAGAGAAAAAGATTAGAGAAATATTTGGCAGACAAATCGAGGAGCAATGTCATGTGTTCATAACTGATAGGTCACAATATATATAAAAAAAGTCATCCAACGCAAACGTCATCTACGCTTTGTGCATGATCAAAAAATAAAAAAGCTCAAGAATTTTCATCAAGCTAAGATAGATGATCTTAAGACCAAGCATGCCAAGGAATTATCCGAGGAGCAGAAAAAATACTCAACTCTTCGAGAATGTTTAAATAAGAGTAAAGAAGAAAAGAAGAAGTTGATGAATGATATGACTACTGTCAAGACAGAACTCGATAAAGAAAAAGAAGCTATTGTGGAAACTGCTAAGACTCAGTGTGGAAAGGACACACTAGTTGCGATAAAAAATTATGAGTAGCAACAAACAATTACTTTACTCCGCGAATTCAACGCAGCGTTCCCAAAGGCAAATTTATCAAGATTTTGAGAATTAATCCTCATGGATAATTGTCCCAGCCAAGCCTTCGATTCTATCCCCACTGATTCTTCTGAAGAGATGAAATAATCTAAAGAAAATGCCACTGAACAAAGAGATTCATCTGAAGAGAACTCCGAAGAAGATAATTAATTGTTGTTTCCTTTTTTTGTCGAAGTCATAGATTCATCTGATGTTGTGTGGTAACTTAGTTTTGTTTGGTATAAAAACATCTTTTATAAGATTAGATTATAAATTCAATGAACAAATAGTCTTCCTCTTTCCACATTTGTTTGCCTTATCATAAATACCTTAAATCTTATTAACAAGTCATTATCACTGTGAATACCAACATATGTCACAGATAACTTTTTGATTTTTCAAATAAAAATAGTTCCCTTAGAAAATGTTAGCACCTCGAATACAACTGGTGTATTTAAAAAATGTAGCACCTCGAATATATGTAGTGCGTTTAGAGAACGTAGCACCTCAAATATATGTAGTTCGTTTATAAAACTTAACACCTCAAATATATGTAGTGCGTTTATCAAATGTAGCACCTCGAATATGGTTGTTTTAGTGTTTATAATAAGCATATAACACCTCGAATCAAACCAGTTACTCTTGGTTAACAACTTCAAAGATGATCAGTCTTTGACTAGTTACCAAAATAATTTAAGTACATGAATTTAAAACAACCATTGGCCAAAAAAGTATTATATTAATATCTTCAACTATGTACATGACACCTTCTTAAAACTTACCTAGGCCAATATGGTAGGAAAGAGTGTGTCGATTATTCAAAAAAGTCTTAAAAAGACAAAAGCATTCCCAATATAGTTGTAAATGTTCTATATTCCAAGGATGTTGAAGTATTCTTCCCTGCTCATTACAAAGGCGATATGTACCAGGATTTATTTTCTCCATCACCATATAAGGACCCTCCCAATTCAGGGCCATCTTTCCAAGTCGTTTGTCCTTTGTATGGAGGAATGCTTTCCTTAAAACTTTGTCACCTACTTTAAAATTCCTTATTATCACGTTCAAATTATATCGACTCCTCATCAAAGTCTGATAATGAATAATGTTCAAATGAGCTATAACTCATTTTTTTCCCGATCAAGTCTAGTTTTATTCCTTTTGCCTCTTTATTTAACTCTTCGGAATATTGAAGTACTCTATAAGAAGGTAAAGGATACTCCACATGACTAACAAAATCCATACCATACACCAAGGAAAAATGAGTTGTACGAATAACGTCTGGAGTGACAAAGACTTCCTCAACGTAATTAAATTGTTTTGATCATGCCAAAATCGAATGACTCTCATGTAACAGTATCCATGGATATTCTTATGAATTAGAAATTTTTGCTAAAGAACCAACAAATGTATTACCTCTTCCGTTAATATGCTTTATACTCACTTTGTCAAACAAAAGAGTCAAATATTAAATCTCACGTAGATACAAAATATTGATCTTTCTTAGCCTCAGATAAACCTGTAATGTGATTCACTATTAGCTGCGATTCTGTTTCCAAACAAACTGTTGTTGCTCCACAGATATTTGCAAGCCTTAAACCAGCCAACACAACCTCATATTCAGCCTCATTATTCATGCGTGAAAACCAAATTGAATAGCCGGATACATTGCCTCCCCACAAGGAACAACTAATTAAACCCATACACTGCACCCCAATATACTAGACTAACCATATGTTCGAACTACCTACATCAAAGTTTCCAAAGCCTCTTTATTTGTCTCCTCATTTGATCGGCTCGAATGGAATTCGACCATAAAATCAACTAAAGCTTGAGCTTTAATAGATGTTCAATGAGAAAAATGGTGTTAAAATCTCCCAATTTTACTGACCATTTAGTCATTCTACCAGAAATATCTGGTTGTTGTAACACATTATTTATTGGGAAATAAGTTCGAACCACAATGGTATGAGCTTGAAAATAAAAACGCATTTTCGTAGCACCACTACAGCCAAAGCCAATTTTCCAAGTTTCAAATACCTTTTCTATGGTGACAACAAACTCTTACTAACATAATAGAGTGGGTTTGAAAATCCTTTGTCTTCGCATATGAAAACAGCGCTTACAGCAAAATCAGACACTGTTATATACAAAAATAGTTGCTCCCCAATTTGAGGCTTTGATCAAATCTCTAGTGATAACAAACGTTCTTTAATATTTGAAAAAACTACTTCACAATCTGATGTTTACTCAAACTATTTAGATCTTCGTAACATTTGGAAAAAAGAAAACATTTATAAGAAACCTTGAAATAAATCGATTAAAGGCAACTAATCTTTCTTTCAATACTTGCACCTCTTTTATAGTTCAAGGTGATGTCATCAAAACTAAAGACTTCAATTGTTCTGGATCTGCTTTTATTCCTTTCTCACTAATAATAATTCTAAGAAATTTACTTGATTGGACACAAAAAAATACATTTTTTAGGATCTAACTTCAAACGAATGGCCCTCAAATTTAGAAAGGTCTCATCCAAATATTTGAGGTGTTCACCGTATGTGCAGATTTTTACCAACATATCATCAATGTACACCTTCATATTCCTTTTAATCTGAGGAGGAAAATCCTTAATCACCAATCTTTGATATGTCGCTCCAGCATTCTTCAACCCAAACGGCATGACGCTATAGCAGTGTAGTCATCGATAAATGATCAATGTAGTACTCTAATTATCTTTTGGATCCACTTAGATATGATTATAACCTACAAAAGCAACTATAAAAGAGAGAATTTTATTTCCTGAAGTAGAACAACCAACTGATCTATTTGAGGGGCAGGGAATGGATCTTTAGGATATACTCGATTTAAATTTGTAAAATCAACATGCATGCGCCATTTTACGTTCTTATTTTTTACTAACACCGGATTCGAAGGACATAAAGGATATTGTTCCTCCCTAATAAGTCCGACCGTGGAAAGACGATCTACCTCTTGAACAATAGCCTCTGACTTTTCCAAAGAACAAGCTCATCTTTTTTTAATAACAGGCTTTATCCTCGAATCTATATCCATGCTATGACATATTATTTCATATGGAAATCCTATCACATCATCTGTTTTCTAAGCAAAAACATCCAAATTATCAAACAAAAATATTAACAATTCATCACGCAAAGTAGCAGACAACAATGTTCCTATTCGTAAAGTCTTCCCATTAGAGAAAATGTGCTCTTCAATATCCTCACCCACTATTAAAGAACTCGGGGTTTCCCTAGGATCATCTATTATTTCTTCATCTGAGGTTAACCCCATTGGTTGCTATTCAGCCATCCAATCCTCAGAATTAGAGCCTCGAACCCGGAATGATATTTCATAACATTCTTTGGCCACTTTTTGGTCACTTCGAACTACACCCACACGATCTCCAATAACATATTTCAAATATTGATGAACAGTAGACACTAGCATACATTCTTGAAAGCCAAGATCTTCTAAAAATAACGTTATAACTTATTGGACATTCAACCACCATAAACAAGACTTGAATTTTATTTTTATACAAGCCTTTTCCCAAACACACTTCACCTTCAAATTCCCCAATCACCTGAGCCGTTACCCATGTAACCCAATTATAGTACGATCAGACCGAAAAATTCGAGGCCGGTTACGCATCCTATCATACGTAAATTTGAATAGCACATTCACAGAACTTTCTATATCTATTAAAACATGTCAAATTTCAAGTCCACATATATCTGCCCTTATAACCACTCCATCCTCATGAGGGCCATATATTCCTCTCAAATTTTCTCCATCGAACATAATAAAATGAGTATCATGCTTGCCATATAAATGAGTAGACATTCTTTATTCTACCTGAGTTACTAAACTGACAACATGCCTTTTCCTGGAGCTATTAGTGTTACCAGTAATAGAATCTCCCCCCCAAAACTGCCAATGACTCAAAATACTCACATAAGCTTTGGACTTGTCCTTAATCAACCGGTTCATCTGCAACCGTCAAGATTAATCAATCTGGATTTGTATCCAAATATTATGAGGTTGTATCAAACTCATCGCATTTAGAGTCCATAATCATCAGTGCACTTTCTTCCATCAAATTCGGATTTACAACTTGTGGAGTCGTCGTGCTTGGAGTTTTTTATCCACTGTTTGGCCTTTTAACAAAATCAACTAACTTGCCATTTTCTATTAAGACTTGTATCTCCTTATTTAAAGTTATACAATATGCAGTATCGTACCCAATATCATTGTGATACTTGCAAAATATGTTGTTGTGCTATTCTTTTGGCATGTTTATTGGAACTAGCTTTTTAAAGCTTACATAACCTTTAAAATTTCCGTAACTACTTGTAACATTCTCAGTTAAATCAACATAATACTCTAGCCTGATCCACTGTTTTGCCTTTGGTATTTTATTGATAGCATGTAGCTTGAGTTGAAAACCCTCCAATTCGAGGAGGAAATTTTTTGTTATTCCTTGGACGAGGTGGCTGACAATTCGAAGTGTGTCCTTGGTTATTTTACACGAACCCTGAACTCTTTTAACTAGATCCAGCCCCTCCTTTGATTTAGTCATCGACCTGAGCTACAAATGCTCTAAAAGTTAACGCTCTCCTTTTTTGTTGTTTCATTTGCCAAATCACGTGGAAATAAACCTTGTTTGAAAGTTGTCATATCGACTAACTCTTCATAATAATCCAACCCCACTTTTGTTTAAACAAAATGCTTCGTATAATCTTTCAATTTTTCACCCACAACCTGCTTACACTATATTATCGTATCGCCATTTGCTCACATTTCTTTGCTTTCCGCAAACTGTCGTCCAAACGCTGTTAGAAATCCCTGAAATTAGCAATAAATCCCCTCAAAATTTTGTTATACCATTTCAATGTAGTCCCTTTTATGGTTTGAGAAAATGCTCTGCATACCAGCATATCATCATATTCGAAATTCATCATATAATTCTTAAAGTGTTCGATGTGATCATCATGATCCTATATCTCATCGATTTTTTCGACCTTAGAAATGTCAAATCACTTTGGAAGAGTAATAGACCTGATTTTAGTTGTTAAAGGAGAATTTCTCTAGTTTACTCATTGTACGTACTGATCATCTCCTCGTGTTCCCATTACAGCATAAAAATTCTGATCTGCTACACTTGTGTACTAATTCGATGTATTACCTTCACCCCATTTTGTATCTCTCATAAAACGAGGTTCATTGTCTTTTTTTGGTTTATACTCTTTGCATGACTTCTGATGTCGACTTCTATCTCTGTTCGAAGATCATTGGTATTTTCTTTCTAAACATATCAAACTCTTCGTCACTAGATGTGATACACCTATGCTTATCTTTCTTTTCTTTTCGAGAAGTTTGACGTTATTTGTTAGATTCAAAATACGCCTTCTTTTGATCGCTTCAGATCTGGTGATTTGTATAAGATCAATCAGATTGATTTCAGCCTACCAGACTGAATATGTTGTTCTCTTCGAACATATTTTTCATTTCATGGTGTTATTTTGTCCAACAATTGATTCATTAGATCCTTGATATCTGAATGAACTTGTTGTACTAGAGCTTGATCATCATATCTACTTCCTTCCCTACGCAAATCAGATCTCAAAATTTCAATTTCTTTTTGAACTGTTGGATCAACATCGTTTCCTAGTTCAATATCGATATAGAGTGATACAATTATGCAAAAAATCTATAATTTCTGGTTTTTGACGTTAAATCAGGGTACCAATTGAATAGAACTCCCATTGTGGTCGCCAATTTGTTAAGTATAAATCATAATTCGTGCGAAATAAGGGAAAGAAAAAATAGAACTAAATTGTAAAGAGAGAAAGTAAAAGAGTAAATTCGAAATAGTGTTATGAAAATGCCAGGCTCTTATTTACTGCCTCATCTTTTATTTATAGGTATAAAGACTTGTATAATTGATTCAATTATATAGATGGGTTAATTGTGTTATAGCCACTCATATTTACAAATAGTCTAAAAGTCATCTAACAAGTATACAATTTATTATACATGACCTTAGTTCTATTACATTTAGGCTCTCAATATTTGATATCCTTATCGATGCGAACATCTCGTGTTCCACATGAAGAAATAAGAGGTCATTTTCTTGATCAATAACTTGGTTATTTTTGAATTTTAAAAAGCATATAGTCTACCAAGTATAAAAATATGGTTTACTAAAACTATATTTTTATATCTTACTCGAATATACATATGTGTACATATTGCATTGGGATATTAGAACTCCAATTTCTATTATTATATAATTGTAAAACTTTTGAGAAGTTAAACTTGTAAAGTATAATACATTTTAGCATTGCAAAACATAGTATTATGTATGATTGTGAATAACAATTTCTCAAACATAGTTGATTAAACTTGTGAAACATATCATTGTATATTTATGTGAAATGTTAAGTTATAGAATAGAGTATATAAAATTGAGATAGTAACAAAATATATTATTACAAAAGATAAATTTCGAAACATGGTATATAATACTTGTAAAATATAGCATTATACATTCTTACGAAATGATAGGTTACGAAATATGGTATATTAAAATGGTGAAACATAGCATTATATTTTCTCTAAAATGTGAATTTGTGAAACATATTTTTATTTTGTTCTCCAAAACTTAAACAAAAAATATAATTTAATTTGGTTGTCAAATTTTTTCTAACATATTAAAACATAAATTATATATATGTAATTTGAGAGAAGTGTATACTTATATTCTTATTATACCTCTTTGAGATCATGGTGTCTCGTACATTAGAAGCAAGTATAAGTCTAACTTTTACCATTTTATATGGCAGGCTTCTCTATATTCTGGTTAGTTTTAGTACAAACTCATTTATTACGGAGGCATTTATAAAGAGGTGGCCTTCGTATACCAATGCATATTACTTTTTGATTCAGTGAAATGACCATCATGTTATACTATGTGCATATTATTACCGAGATAAAGGTCATTAGTCATATTATGAATATTTTGGATAACATCCGAAATTAAGCTTCATTACGAGACTCATAATATTTAGGATATATAAAACAAAGATTTATTAGAATATTGTCAGTTATCTATAAAAAAATGTTTAGTAATCCTATATACCACGACATTAACCCAACTATACCGATGATGATGTGACTTATACGATACATGCAATTTGTTTGTTTTACTTGTTTGGATATACAATATTTTCTAGAAAACAACATGTAAATCAGGTTTAAGTGTACAGTCCTCTTTAAATACATTAATAGCTTGAGGTGGTAAGGGTGTTTGCATACGGACATATATTTAACATCATTCGGAAAAAACTTTAGAACATGTAATGAAGACTATGTATAGTCGGGGTGTTTACATACGTGTGTATATATGTATATGAATTGTCGACCACATCCTTCTTTTTTGTCCAACTATAAATACAAACTACACGTGTGGAATATCATTCATAATAAAGTGGATGTGTGTCACATAAATTCTTATGCTAGGTAAAACAAATTGGAGGATTTTTCAAGCCAAATGACGATTCTGAATTTATATGCACTAGTTTTATTTGTAATAAAATGGAAAATTAAGTTGCGAGACAAAAGAACGTTATTTATACAAATAGACTTATCAATGTAATACGAAATGTGAGAAAAATAATTTGTGAAATTAGAGTATATTAATTTATGAAATTAGAATTGCTAACATATTACAGAACATAATTATCAAAATTAGAAATTAGTGAATTAGATTAACATATGTTGTAAAATAGGCTTGTAAATTACTACAAAACTACAAAAATACAATATGCAAAAGATGTTTTTAAAAAACTTACAAACTTAAAGAAAAGAATTTGAGAAAAAAAGATTGTGAAAACACTGTTAAACTAAAAGAATGTAATTAACTAAAATAAGTATATTATATCATTATTTTTATATATAGTGATTTTATTTGTTATTAAATTATTAATTTTTTTAATATTTTAGATTATGTTATACTCATATTCAGTCATCCGTGATAGTTTTCTTCTTCAAACAATAACATGGTACTGTAAAAATATAGTTGGACTGGATCACGTATATTAATTTTATACGGATTAATTAGTTTGTCAGTTCAAACACGTACAAGGTATTCTGAAGACGAAGGTCGAGGAAAATTATGTAGAAGTGCAGCGACCAAATATGAGAACCGTAATATTTGTTTATTTTCCTAGAGAAACATAATATGTCTCTTATTTTTTTAAGAGTATGCCATTTTACTCTGGATCTTGAGAAGTTGATACTCAAAATTGGTCGGATGGATGTTGTTAAACCTGCACTCGTAGATATAAATTTGTACATTTACGAAGATCGTGAAAATGCAATAACTTTGCAGTTGAAAGATACATATCAAACAAATTATGGAAATTATGATAAAGTATGCATTGGTAGGCTTATAATATTTGTTTTTGGATACTTTTGTTATGATACAATATTTTCTAGTATTTATATTAAATGTTATGTTACGTTATTCTTTATTATGAATACGATATTATCTACTATAGTATTATAGTATTTTAATTTGTTTTTATATATTGTGCTATATTAGTATCCCAATGTTTAATCTTAAAATTAAAAAAAAACTTTAAAATATTCTATGTTTCAACCAAATGTTTGATTTTTCAACCTATCAAGCCTGATATTGTTAAAGACCAGCGACACATGCATCAATATTCAAATATGATTTCACTCAGCTTCGGAGAAATTATGCTTAAATTTTCAAACATTATAAGAATTTAAAAAGTGGAGAGAAGTGTGGTGTGTTTCTGCCTAAGGGCAATCTAGTAAAGTGTTTAAAAAGTGTTTTAGTAATTTGGTGGTGTTTTGTGTTTAGTATGAAGAGTGGAGAGAAGATGTCTAATAGTAATAAATTCTGATCACCCTCATTAATGAAAGTTGTTGGGGTATTTATACTTAATTACTGACCCATGGGCTTATTGGATTGGGTCGTGAAGTCGGGTCGAGTTTAAGGACCCATTTAGTAATATAGTTTTAAGGTGATTAACAACTAGCTTAGTCAAGAATTAATACATTTGTCCTGTTCAGAATTTTATTGTGGTGGTTTAGTCCAAATTGCCCTTCGGATTTAATCATGGCACAGTGACTCAAATCTCCGAACTCATCAGTAGCCCCTTTAGGCCTTGCAAAGGATCTTTGGAAGAGCTAAAACTAAAAAAAACAATATCAACTTTTTTCTGATTTGTTTGTGTCGTTTGAACTGCAAGATTTTTTCTTCAAGAGTGACCTTGTTCGTATTTTGTCACAACTGATTTCTCATCTCAGAATTCTAAGAGTTTCTTCTTGAATCTTGGGACACGTGTCAGACTTTAGTTTGACCTCCCAGCTAGTTTTCTCCTAGATTGTCAGAGTTTTTCTTCAAGAGTGACCCTGTTCGTATTTTGTCAGAACTAATTTCTCATCTCAGAATTCTAAGAGTTTTTCTTGAATTGTGGGACACATGTTAGGTTTTAGTTCGGCGTCCTAGCCGTTTTTATCCTAGATTTTCGAACCCACTACGCTAGAAAGTTACATATGCTTTAATTTTCACACTTTGCAGCTTTTAATCATTGCTAAAAATCGGTCCACCTTCTCCTAGGTAACTGCTCTTTTCACCATTATATATAAACTTTTCTACTGTTTCATTGTCTTAAAAAATCATAAACATCCTTAGAAAGAGAGAGCTCAGTTTACCTTCATCTTTATTAGTGAGTCATATATGTTCACAACCAGAAACGACATTGTAAAATGAGGTTGGTTGAACTTGTCTGAATTAGAGAAAGCATAGAAAGTAGCGAGGGACAAACGCATTGATGCTGGTCTTCCTGCTTCTCCAAGCAAAAAAAGTAATCAGCCACACAGAATACTGATCAGGGGTCATCTTCTTCAAAAAAAACCCAAGGTTAGGAAACTTCCATTTGTAGCAAATCTTTCACCTCTCCCATCTGGGTCCTCAGTCCAAGAGTCCGAAAACCCTTTACCCAAGGAGAAAGCCGTTTCCACTGTAAGAAAACCGTCACCTTTCATTGCGATGGGATCAGACACAGAAAATTCACTAGACAAATTAACTCACCCGTCTGGCCTGCATCATGGCGTCTAAGTTGTCTAAGATTCCACTACCGATGGAATAGTTTGTTGTTGTGGCAAGCTTGTGCAAAAACCATCAAATCCCTTTCTATCATTACAACATAGGGAACGATTATAAGGTAGTGGACGATCTATTAGATTCTGAAAAGACCTAGAGGACGCAGTTCCTATTTGTAAGTGGGGCTTGGGAGAATGGTAAGAAAATCAAAGCAGACTCAAATCCAAGCCTTTTGACCAGCCGCTGGAAGAACACTGGTGAGTTTCTCTTATTTTTTCTTTTTATCTTTCAAGTACTAAGTTTTTTATTTAGACTCACTCGTATTTATTTCCAGTAAGTTCGAATGAGTTTTGGGATTACTTGGAGGATGGGCAGGATAGTTGTGCCAAGCTAAGTGCTTGGGCTTTGGAGAATTGGGGAAATGCTTTCCACAATTACTTCAACTCAGGTAAATTTGTGAGGTCTCACCTGTGGAACACCAGAGGTAGAAGAGATCTCACTTGGGGAGAGCTGAATACCTATCCCCCCGCAGACGTGATCTTAAAGAGGACAGAGGCCAAGGATGCCAAGTTATACTTGTCTTTTAGGTCCAAGCCCCTAGCAAGATGAAGAACAAGAAGAAGAAGGCCATAACAGACCCAACCCAAACGACTACAAAGGGGACAGTTTCGGAGAGCCAGGGAGGTATTTCAGAAGTTTTGAACAAAAGTATCCAACATCTTCGATCACATGGATTTAATAATTGTGATCAAGTGTCAAACATATCCAATAAGATCAAGAAAACGTGAGAGCCAGGGTGTTGAATAAGCAATTAATATCTGAATTGAAACAGAATCACATCAAACTTTTAAAGAAGGAATCATATATTATTGAAAAACCCGGACACCTCATTAAAACCTCACCGCGCGACCAGGGTACGAAAAAGTATGTCCACTAATATTTACATTGGTATTTAAGAAGTAAATATTTACAAAAGAGTTCTATACTAAATATAACCTCAGATGCTCAATATTCCATGAATGCTTTAGAGCTCTCCGTTCTTTGTCTTGGAGCCTTTATGTTTCTGGTTTAACCTTTTCACAGACCATATAAGGGTCTTCCCAGTTCGGAGCCAGCTTACCGAATTGCTTCTCCTTGGTATGTAAAAAGACTTTTCTTAAAAATTTGTCTCCTATTTGAAAATCTCTTCTTTTAACTTTGGAAGCAAATCTGTTCCTCATTAAGCCTTGGTAGTGTGCTGTTCTCAGATGTGCTTTAACTTTTTTTTTCTTCTATTAAGTCCAACTGATTCCTAACTGTTACATCATTAGCTTGTTTGGAATATTTTTGGACTCTATGTGATGGTAAAGTAGCCTCTATGTGAGTAATTACATCAATCTCATACACCAAAGCAAAAAGAGACTCTTGGGTGGCAACCCGACGAATAGTCCGATAGGCCCACAATACTTCTTGTATTTAACTTGGCCATTTTCCTACAACTCTCTCCAAATGTTTCTTTAATCCGGACAAGACGGTCCTATTTGCAACCTCGACCTGGCCATTTTATTGAGGGTGGAAAGGAGAGGAAAAACAATATTGAATTCCTGTAGACGTACAGAAGGCTTCCATGTCTTTATTATCAAACTGTGGCCCATTGTCTGTATTAATATTCTGAGGGACCCCAAACCTACAACATATATTGGATAAGCTAAATTTAATAACAACCTTCAAATGGTTCCACCAAAAGAAGTTGACTCTATCCACTTGGAGAAATAACCAATTGGGACTATAATAGTTCTACATCCACCAGATGCCATAGGAAGAGGCCCAACTAAATCCATACCCCATCTGGCAAAGGGTATTGGCTCAAATATAGACTCCATAGGTACTGCTGGCACATGAATTTCATTCCCATATTTTTGACAAAGGGTCACATTTTTTCACCATTTCTTTAGCATCTTCCATTGTGGTTGGCCATTAGTATCCTACTAACAAAACTCTACGGGTCAACGGCCTATAGCCATAGTGTGCTGATCCTTCCCCATCATGTAGTTCGGGCAATACAACATGGGATTCTTCAAATCCCCAAGCAGTGTACGAGAGGTCTACTAAAAGATTTTGTTTGTAGAGAACTTCTCTCAATATCATGAAACTGTGAGCCTTGTGCTTAATCGTTTTTGCCACATTTTTATCCTGAGGTAACATTCCATCGGAGATGTATTGGAAAAGAGCATATCTCCAATATTTATGTTGAATAACAAGTATGTTTCATATTTTCTTCATCCTCTTTCTTCTTATCTGTCTCTATAGATGGACATTCTTGTACAAGAATCCATGGGTACGATTCAGAATAGGTTATAGTTGCCAAAGAGTCAGCCAAAGTTTTTTCCTGTCTAGGGATGTGCTCATAGCAAATATTTTTAAAGTTTGTTGCCACTTATTTCAACATAAGAAAATACTTAACCAATTGTTCTTTCTTGGCTTCAGACTGCCCTTGAGCATGGTGAATGAGTAATTGAGAATCACTCATTGATCGGACTCTCTTAGCCCCACATAGGAGAGCTAGCTTAAGACCAGCTATGGCTGCTTCACATTCAGACTCGTAGTTAGAAGCTCTGAATCCAAAGCATATAGCCTGATATATTTTATCACCATATGGGAGGTTAAGCAAATTCCAGCTCCACAGCCCATAGTACTTCATCCACCATCACTTCGAACTATCTATTCCTTTTTAAAATAATTTCATGACTCATTTCCAGAGGATCTATCAACATAAAATTCTACCAAGAAGTCAGCCACTGAATGGGCTTTAATTGTTGTTCGAGGAGAAAATTCAATACCATAATCACCCAATTCCACTGACCACTTGGTCATTTTGCTTGATACATCAACTTTTTGAAGAACATTTTCTAAAGGGAAAGACGTTGGGAGAACAATAGAATGAGCTTGGAAGTAGGGTCTCATTTTTCTTGCTGAAATTACTAAGGCCAATGTCAATTTCTTCAACCTCAAGTATCTTCTCTCAGCATCCAGTAAACTCTTACTGAGGTAATACACCAGACGAGGGTAATTGTCCATCTTCTTTACTAGCACAATACTTATGGAATATTCTGATACAACTAGATACACATAAAGCTTTTCTCCCCGAACAGGTTTGAAAAGAGTTTGGATGAGGATAAATGTTTCTTTATTTCAATAAAAGCTTGGTCGCATTGTGGGGACCAATTGAAGTCTTTAGCATTCCTCAATACTTGGAAAAATGGAGCGCACTTGTCTGATGACCTTGGAATAAACCTATTTAATGCAGCCAACCTTCCTGTGAGCCTTTGAACTTCTTTAACATTCCGAGGAGGGTCCATTGCTAGTAAGGCATTAAGCTGATCTGGATCAGGCTAGATCCTTTTTCACTTATTATATAGCCCAGGAATTTTCCAGACCGAACCCCAAATACACATTTCTCAAGGTTTAACTTTAAATTCACAGCTTTTAAATTGGAAAATATCTCTTGAATGTCAAAAATGTGTGAATATTGCTCCAAGCTTTTAACCATCATATCATCTATATAGTTTTCAATGTTTCTGCCAATCTGATTAGCAAAAGCTTCATTCACCAGCCTCTGATAAGTGGCCCCAATAGTTTTCAACCCGAAGGGAATCACCTTGTAACTATGAAGACCCCTGTCTGTGATGAAAGTAGTGTAATCTTGATCCTTCAGATCACTTGTATTTGGTTGTATCTTGAGAAGGCATCCATGAAGGATAACAACTTGTTTCCAGATGTAGAATCCCCTAACTGATCTATCTGAGGAGCGGGATAAAGATCCTTAGGGTATGCCCTATTGAGGTTAGTGAAATCAATACACATACGCCATTTGCCATTTTGTTTCTTAACTAACACAAGGTTGGCAGTCCACAAAGGGTACTAAGATTATTTTATGTGACCCATCTTGGTTAATCGGTCAACTTCTTGAACAATTACATATGATTTTTCCTTGGAAAAAGCTCTCCTCTTTTGTACAACTGGTGCAACATCACTCCGGATTGACAACTTGTGTGAAATAACATGTGCTGGTACTCTGGTAACATCATAGTTGCACCATGAAAATACATGTTGATTATTCATAAAAAAAGGACAACAACTGATGCTTCAACTCTGGTGCCAATTTAGAACCAATATTAACATTCTTGCCTTCTGTGAGGGAGTGAGTTTCAACCTCTTCAATAGGTATTATAATATTGGGAGCCTCCCTACGATCATCAATCTCACTCTTCTCGGCAGAAGGCTCCGGTAGCTGCTAATCCTTGTTAATTGTGACTGACCCTAGAGTTTAAGGGGCAACAGCCATTGCATAGCACTCCCTTGCTATCTTTTGATTGCTCCGGACAATACCTACTTGTCCCTAGACATCATATTTTAAGCATTGATGGACTGTAGAGGCTACAACATGCATTATGAAGATCCAAGACCTCCTAAAAATTGCATTATACGATGTTGGGAATTTTACCACAACAAATAGTACTCTTACCATTTTTTTAAAGGGACCTTTGCCCAACAATACTTCCTCCTTGAACTCCCCTAATCACATCTGCAGAACTTCCTGTGAAGCCTACAATGGTTCTGTTCGAACGTTGAATAACTGCTGAATTTCTCATTTGCTTGTAGGAGCTTAAAAACAGGATGTTTTCCGAACTACCAATATCAATCAGAATTCAGAGTATATCGTTTCCCCCTATTGAAGCCCCTATGAGTACCGCATCCTTCAAGAGGTCCTGCAATTCCCCTCAAGTCATCCTCATGAAAAACTGTGAATGGGAATGGGGATTGGCACTGATGGGAAGACATTCCACCATCTAGCTAGGTGGCTAAATTTTGGACATGCCTCTTCCTTGATGAAGTGGTAGGTGCAGTCACAGTATATCCTCCAAAAATGGTTAACGATTCGAAGAAGCTGATCAGTCCGGAAACTGTCTTAGTTTTCTCTGTTATCACCCTACTTGATTTCGATCTGGATCTGGATCCAGATACTAAGAGTCTACATCAAATCATTCAAGAATCACCATTGCACCCTATTGTGCAGATGTCCCAGGATTGTTTGATGGACCCGTCCGAGGAGCATTATTTTATGCGTTATCCGGTGTGTTTCCACTTTGTTTTTTGACGTAAGCTCCCAAATTGCCCCTCCCAATAAGGTTTTGGACCTCCTGTTTCAATGTTATGCAATACTGAGTATCATGGCTTATATTATTGTGATAATGGCAAAAACGAGTGTTCTGGTTCTCCATGAGGACTGTCATGCTGCCGGTTTTCAAAAGTGCACTTCATTCTTGGTCTTATCATAGATTATGGTCACATTATCCCCTAATTCAACGAACCACTCAGCTGGACCCAGGGCCCCTCTTACTTTTGGTTTATTGGCTCTTGGTTTGATTGGACTGATTCTACATGGACCGGTTGGACCCTTGTCTGATCTCCTCCGTCTTGTAACCAGATTGGTTAGTGGATGGAGGAGCTGATGTTGTAGTGGTAGACCTCACTTAACGGTGTACCCTTATTTTTTTGTTCCTTCTTCATTGAACTGTTTTCCCACTTGGTTAAATAAACCACCCCAGGTCATAGCCTTCTACCGAGTCACATAATCAGCTAAATTCCCAGGATTTAAACCTTGCCTAAAGGAAGAAATTGCAACCTGCTCAAAGAAATCTGCCAGCCCATTCTTCGTATTCACAAAGCAACATATGTAATCCTTCAGGGACTCATTTGGTTCCTGAGCATAATGGATAATGTTGTCCCCATTACCCTTTAGATCTTTACTTCCAATAAATTTCCTCCAGAAGGCAACCGAGAATTTATTAAAATTTCTTAGACAACCTTGAAGGAGACTGTTATACCATTTATGGGCACTCCCTGTGAAAGTTTGGGAGAAATCCCTACACAAAATCTTGTCATCATCGTTAAAGTTCATCATGAAATTCTTGAACTGTTCCAAATGGTTGTCCGAATATCGGCTCCCATTGTATTTCTCCATCTTGGAGCTATCAAACCTTTTAGGAAGATGTCCAGAGAGTATTTTTACGGACAAAGGCAATTGCCTCCAATTCTTGCTGCGAATGAAAATGGTATCTTCATTAGGGGTTGCAAAAATACCCGGTTCTGACTCAAAGGCAAAGGGATCAATCAGCAACTGACATCATGCTTATGAGTTGACCCCTTACCCTCGTGCCTCTTGAGCCTGCCATGTCTGTCCCTCTTTCTCGAATGCTTTTTAGTTAACCTCATCTTCTTTCTATATCTCCCTTCATCACTACTTAAAGATAGTGATTCTTCAAGTTCTTCTTCATTTGAGGAACTGCTGGAGGACTCAGATGCAGAACTCTCAACATGCTTAGATCGGTGTGTCTTTTTTTAGCTAAGGTGAGTCTTCAAAGATTGTTCATTGTCTCCAGGATTGTCAGTGCGGTGAAGTACTGACGCTCCAGATTTCTTCTTAATTCATTTTTCTGCTTGTTTTATTTCTTTCAATGCCTCTATTTCAGCCCTCAACTGGTCTCGCTCCTCGATGGTATATTCTTTGTTCTCCTTTGCACTTTCCACCTCTGGGGGTGGAACATTCTGCTCATTCAGATCCGTCCTAACTGATTTGCTTGCTGATTTTGAATGTAAAATTCAGGCACCGTCGTGCTCCCATTATGGCCGCCAATTTGGTGTGGTTTATTTCTGCCTGAGGGTAATCTAGTAAAACATTTAAAAAGTGTTTTGGTAATTTGGTGGTGTTTTGTGTTTAGTGTGAAGAGTATCGAGATAATTAAGCTGCCCACTAGTAATAAATTCTGATCACCCTCATTAATGAAAGTGGTTGTGGTATTTATACTTAATTACTGACCCATGGGCTTATTGGGTCGGGTCGTGAAGTCGGGTCGAGTTCAAAGACCCATTTAGTAATATATTTTTAAGGTGATTAGCAACTAACTTAGTCAAGAATTAATGCATTTGTCCTGTTCGGAATTTCATTGTGGTGGTTTAGTCCAAATTGTCCTTCGGATTTAATTATGATACAGTGACTCAAATCTCTGAACTCATTAGACCTTACTCATTACGGTAGAGATTTAGTAAAAAGTATATACAATAATATTTTTATGATCCTTTCAATGGGTCTGAGTTTAAAATCATTGGAAATATGCTACCATGATATGAAAAAATTATTTGTGATGACATCTATATGAATAGAGATATGAAGAAGATAACCAATTTGATTGATCATCTAATTAGTACTTAAGTTTTATAGAAATGTTTTCATCAAATATTTTTTCTTTCAGTTTTTTTTTTAAAGTTTGCGTTCTTAATACTCTTGAAATTAAACCAAAATCGAAATTATATATGTAAAGAACTCATATAAATTGGATGTAAGATTTATTAAATTTATGAAATATATGTATGTTTGGATATCTAAAATCTAGACATTTTGGCTTGTTTGAAATTACAAAATGTTGAATTTGTAAAGTGAATTGTTTTTATTTCCAGAATGAAAAATAAAAAATAGTTTTAAAATGTACATTTGTCGAATTGGCGAAGGTGGATTGTTTTTATTTGTAAAATATAAATTTTATTTATGTACGATATATATATATATATATATAATTTTAGAACTGTGAGTTGTTCTTATTTATAATATGCGAACTGTATTTTTTTACAAATATGGATATTTTTTATTTGAAAAATGTGTACTTAACATTAAAAATAAAAATAAAAATAATATTTAAAATAAAAATTATTTTTATTTTGTTATGTAAACATTAATATGTCACAATGAATAATTCCAATTGTACACATTAATTTGCGAACCAACTACAAAGAAAATAAATGATAAGTTATTTTTTTACTTATAAACATTAGCCACAATCAATAATTAAAATTGGTTTTCTATATTTTCTTTTCGAAACACATGTATAGTTTATGTACATGACTCTGAGTGTACTATTTTATATATAATCACATGCATACTTATATATTAATATATCGTAATTTGTAATTTTATTTTTATTCGTTAAGAGTATATTTTAGGGTTTTGATTGTTATTGGTGTTTTTTGTGCTATTAGTTTTTCTTTGATAAAGTATTTAAGTTACACATGTAAATAAAATTTGTGAATGAGTGTGTTTCGTTCCATCTTATTCCACCCCTAGACTATTCGTAATACGTAGCTCCCGGCGAGAGGACGCACGTCAACGAACGGCTACTAGCCTTTGACGCCTAACTGAATAATATGCATGTTTCTCTTTCAACTCCCGCAAACTTATATTTTTGTGATCCATGAGCTAATAAAGGATTAAGGTTTGATTCTGAACCTAAGAAAGGATTATGTATAACAATACTCAAGTGTGTCCTTAACTAGCATAAAAGAAATCGATGAGGCTACGTGTATTAATTGTGCTTCTACATCAAGCAAGCTAACTTACAAGTAACCTAATTAGATTTTATTCCTGATAAGGAAAGATATTCTTCAGGGGCCTAAGTGCAATTGATAGGGACTAAAGTGATAAGTTCTGTAAATATAGAGTTAAATTAGGCTTTAGGAGAAATGTAAGGGTTGAACTACAATTATACCATTATGTAACCATTTCTCTAACTAACTCACTCAGTCTATTTAAAGAGGCTGAAGAAGTCAGTTATGCCTATGAAATAATCAGAAGCACTTTTCACTACCTAAAATTCTCTAAGAAGATTTGTGTTCCTGATTTTATCAATTCAGCTTTAATTCTTACCAAATTGGCGCTAGAAGGAGGGGTCGAGGATACCTTGATCAACAGATCAGAAATCGACGTTCGAGTTTTCGTTTTGCAAATTTTTTCGTTCGAATTTTCATATTTTGTTTGATTTTTCGCTGATTGAAGATGAATTCAGAGGAAGGTGACAATCCATCTGTTCGCAAGGCTATGGAAACATTGAAATCCGATCTGCAAGAGGCAGGTAAATCGATTCCAACTCAATCAATCCAATTTGATTTTGAAGGAAAAATGAATGAGATGATAAGGAAGGTAGCAGAGCTTGACGAATTGATAAAAAAGAAGGGAAATAATGATGGTGCTAGGCTTAGGTCTAAAATAGCAGGGGGCGATCAGAATGATCAGTCGGATCAGTCGATGGACGATGGCGATGATCGATATGAACAGCGTAAAGCACGTTTTGAGCAAAAAAAAGAGTACAGCGGGATAAAGAGGAAAGAAAAGTTACAAAAACGACTGTATGTGAACTCTAGTGATGAAGAGGATTACGAAGATTCTGAGTCTGATGAAACACCGAGGTACGAACGTTCTCGACGCCATTCAAGAGGAGCAGAGCGTGAGCTCCGGCCAGCTAGGGTGTATAAAGAAGGAAGGAAAAAGAAAGAAAGGCGAGTATATTCACCTCGGAAATATTCGCCTCGAAAATATGAAGGTGAGTCAAGCTTATATGCTACTGTTGGGATGAGAAATGAAGACCAGTATGTTCAAGGAGTCGACTGGAGGGACTCACCATTGATCAGGGAGATCAGATCTGTGCCGCTTCCGAGGCGGTTTGATATTTCTAAAGTTGATAAGTTTGATGGGACTCAAGATCCCGATGACCACATAGAACAATTTAAAAACTACATGACTAATTTCGAAGACGACGATAAATTGGTATGTAGAGCATTCTCTCAGACGTTTAAGGGAACTGCGCTGAAATGGTTCAACAAGATTCCTAAGGAGTCAATTGCAAATTTTAGAGGCTTCTATACCGCTTTCCGAAGACAGTTTGTGGGAAGCAAGGAAATGAGAGCTAATGGAGACACAATAATACAATGCAAGCAGGCTGTGGGAGAGAAGTTAAAGGATTACACTAAGAGGTTTGTGTCAACAAAGGCTGAATTGGATGATTGTGAAGAAAGTGTGGTTATGGCGGCGTTTAGGCAATGATTGTTGCCTGGGGATTTAGCCGATGAGACTACGAGGCGCAGGGCGTTAACATTTGGAGCTCTTATGGCTCAGGTTGAGGATCAGATTAAGGTCGAAGAGTCGATGCGGGTTCGAGGGGGTGCTAGTACTATTCAGAAGGGGAATGGACAATCTAACACATCGAACAACAACCCCTCGCGTCCGAAGAGCAATCAAAATGTTTCTAACCGAGGAGCTTCGAGCTCGTATCAAGGGGGATATAATCAACACAATTCTAATAATCAGCAGCAGTTTAGATCAAGATCGAATGTGTGGGTAAGGCCAGATTATTATGCGGATCTGACTGAAAGCGTGGCTTCGATATATGAGAAAACAAGGGGAACAATAAATTTTAGAAAGCCACCAGCGATTAACAGGCCAAGAGAGGAGCGCAATAATAAGTTCTGCAGGTATCATGATGACGTTGGCCATGATACAAATGATTGCATCGCTCTAAAGAAGGAGATGTAAATTTTGATCGAAAATGGAAAGTTGCTGGAATATGTCAGGAAGAATGCTAAAGCTGCAGCTCCGAAAATTGGTAATCCTAATTCTAAGCAGGAAACTGCACTAATGATTTTAGATGTTGGAGGTGAGGGATATGGTTTCGATGTGGCCTCGGAATATGTCGAACCAGACCCCAGTCGACTTTTGTTAATGTCAATAGATGAGCCGATGCGTCAGGGACGTGTTCGATATTTGTGTGCCTTCTTCGAATCACTAACAATATTTGGGGGAGATTCGATGACCAACAACACTAATAATTCGAGGAAGAGGCATATAGTGAACTTAACACGACAAATTGAGGGAGGCGCATCGGCACACCTAAGCAACAAGAAGGATGTGCCCTTTATAATTTTCGATGGGGATGATTTGAGGGGGATTACGGGGCCACATGAAGATGCAGTGGTCATAGGAGCAGAAGTGTGCGGGGTGGAGATTCGACGAGTGCTGATCGATACCGGGAGCTCTGCCAATGTGCTTTTCAAGTCAACATATGAGAGGTTAACTGCTCCGCCTCGAATAGAAAGGTCAGAAAGGACTATCATAGGGTTTACTGGCGCGACAGCAAATGTGGTAGGAGAGTTCGAGGGTGAAATTTCTTTGGGAAAGGGGCCTTTCAAGAAAAAAGTACAAGTACTTTTTGTGGTGGTGGATTGTCCATCAAGCTACAACGCTATTTTTGGGAGGTCGTGGTTGGCTAAAATGTACGCTGTAGTTTCTACAGTTCATCAATGTTTGAAGTATGTGATCGAGGACCGAGTCGGCGTAGTTCGAAGTGATCAAAAGGTGGCAAGAGAATGTTATGCTGCTGTGTTTAGGCTACGGGGCAAAAGTTCTGATGATCCGATGGAGAATTAGCAGTTTGGGGGGTTGTCTTCTGATGGAACAGACGAGGGAATTGATGATCCGAGGTCAACCCCGAGTTCTGTGGTGGTCAATGAGGAAATAGAAGAATATATTTTCAATAATGGCAGGGTACTTCGAATTGGGACTCTGTTATCTTTATCGATGCGAGAGAAGTTGTTGACTTCTTTGTCTGAGAATTTGGATGTATTTGCGTGGAAGTCCGAAGACGTAGTGGGGGTCCCAAGTGACATCATATGTCATAGCTTGGCGGTTGATCCGAAGGTCAAACCGATAATTCAAAAAAGAAGGGCCTTTTCATTGGAAAAATCCGAGGCCATAGTTGCCGAGGTGGATCGCCTATATAAGATAGGGCATATCAGGGAAACCAATTATCCGAGGTGGACGGCTAATCCTGTGGTGGTAAAAAAGAAGAACGGAAAATGGCGAATGTGTGTGGACTTCACAGATTTGAATAGAGCCTGTCCAAAAGATCCTTTTCCAGTGCCTCGAATCGATCAGTTAGTGGATTCCACTTCGGGAAATAAAATCTTGACATTCATGGATGCATTTTTGGGGTATAATCAGATTCGAATGAATCCAAATGATGAAGAAAGCACAAATTTTATTACTGACAGAGGTTTGCACTGCTATAAAGTAATGCCGTTCGGATTAAAAAATGCTGGGTCAACATATCAGAGGCTGATGAATAAGGCGTTTGCTTCACAAATAGGGAGAAATATCGAAGTGTACATCGATGACATGCTTGTTAAAAGCAAAAGTGATGATGAACACATTGATGATTTAGAAGAGACATTTTTGAATCTTAGAGCAATACAATTGAAGTTGAACCCAGAAAAATGTACATTTGGAGTTCGATCTGGCAAATTTCTGGGGTACATGATTAGTGAAAGAGGAATCGAAGTGGATTCAGATCAATTGAAGGCTCTGATATCTATGTCTTCACCTCGGAATATCAAAGAAGTGCAAATGTTAACGGGCAGGTTAGCAGCTTTGAATAGATTCATTTCTCGTTTTTCAGATAAGTGCTTCCCTTTTTTCCAGGTGCTGCGTAAACCTAATAACTTTGAGTGGACTTCGGATTGTGAAGAAGCTTTTATGAAGATTAAAAATCTTTTGTCCTCTCCTGAAATATTCTCAAAGCCTCGAAAGGGTGAGCAGCTATTTTTGTATATAGCAGTATCGGATTATGCGGTGAGTGCAGTTCTGGTCAGTGAAGATACGAGAATTTCGAAGCCTGTCTACTATGTTAGCAAAAGTTTGGTTGATGCTGAAAAACGCTATTTGAAGCTCGAAAAATTGGCACTGTGCATAGTAGTGGCAGCGAGAAAAATGCGCCCTTACTTCCAGGCACATACGATTGTGGTTCGAACTTCATATCCATTAAAAAATGTTTTGCAAAAGCCAGACATCTCAGGAAGGATGACCAAGTGGTCTGTGGAATTAGGAGATTTCGATGTGTTATTCTCTCCTCGAACAGCTATCAAAGCTCAAGCCTTAGCAGATTTTTTGGTGGAGTTTCACTCAAGCAGATCCGAAGAGAAAGATGGTGAAAAGGTGAACGAGAATCCGACGTGGATGATACGAACTGATGGGGGATCCAGTAATAAAGGGTCAAGTGCAGGAGTTGAATTGGTGGCACCAACAGGGGAATTTATGTTTCAAGCTATAAAATTTGGCTTTCATGCTTCGAATAACGAAGCTGAATATGAAGCTGTGCTAGCAGGATTACGGTTAGCAAAGATTTGTGGAGCAATATTTGTGCGCTTGGAAACAGATTCACAGTTGGTAGTTAACCATGTTAAAGGAGTATCGGAAGCTAAAAAGGAACGTTTGGTTTTGTACTTACAAGAGCTTCGAGGAATGATGGCACAGTTTGAAAATGTCGAAGTGGAGCATATTCGAAGAGGTAGCAACACAATGGCTGATTCTTTGGCAACAATGGCTTACTCTGAAGAATATCCGTGGATCATAACACAACCATCGCCTTCGATCATACCGAATTATGAGCAGTGTGAAGTTGTTAATGAGGTAGTGAATGATCCGATGTGCGCTCGAGGAGATTGGAGGTTTGACTTGTTAAACTTTATTTCGAAGGGAATATTACCTCTTGATAAACACTTGCTTAAGAAAATAAAGTACAAAGATCTTGGCTATGTGGTATTGGATGGGGTATTGTACAAAAGGTCTGCGTCGAAACCTTTGCTACGATGTTTAAGCAAACAAGAGTCTCATGACATTTTATCCAAACTGCATGATGGGGATGGATCAGCTCATTGTAGATTCAAAGCCTTAACGCGTAGGGTATTGTTGGCAGGGTATTATTGGCCTACCATTTTACAGGACGCCAAGTTGTTAGTTCGAAGTTGTGATACTTGCCAAAGATATGCAAATTTAATACATAAACCAGCAGTACCACTAATGACAATTTCCGAGGCGGTTCCTTTCGATAGGTGGGGGATAGATTTAGTAGGACCATTACCTATGGCTTCTGGTGGAAGACAGATGATTATTGTTGCGGTTGATTATTTTTCGAAGTGGGCAGAAGCAGAACCCTTAGCTGGGACAAAAGCTAAGGATGTAATCAAGTTTATTCAAAGTAACATTTGCTACCGTTTTGGAGTACCTCGAAAAATAACGACGGACAACGGTCCTCAATTTAATAACAAGGAAATGGACTCTTTTTGCTCTTCGAAAGGGATACAGCAATGCTTTTCCACTCCTTTCCACCCCCAGGAAAATGGACAGGTGGAAGTTACAAATAGATCTATTTTGGATGGTTTGAAGAAAAATTTGGCAGAAGCAGCAGGGAAATGGCCAAATTATCTTCAAGAGGTGTTATGGGCATATAGAACAACCCCTAGAGAGGCTACAAAAGAGACTCCTTTTTCTTTAGTATATGGAATGGACGCTGTGTGCCCTGCTGAATCTACATTTCCCTCTTATAGACTACTACAATATTCCGATGAGGATAACGATGAAGCTAGAAGGGTGGAGCTTGATTTGTTGGAAGAAAAAAGGGTCAAGGCACATTTGAATGTGATCCATTATCAAACATTAATGAGGAGAAGGTACGATGCTAAAGTTAAGAGGAGAGAATTCAAAATTGGCGATCGAGTATTACGAAAAGTATTTCTTCACACTAGGGATAAACACCTCGGAAAATTGGCCCCGAACTGGGAAGGACCTTACGAAGTCAAAATGAGGGTCAAGCCAGGTTCCTACAGGTTGTCAGATCGAGAAGGGAGGATGCTCAAACATCCTTGGAATATAGAGCATTTGAAATTGTACTGTGAGTAAATTCAAACTTCGAATTTTTGTAAAACAGACATACTCTTTCCTTATCTGCTGGCCCAGAAAGGTTTTAACGAGGTATCTGTTTAATATTGAATTTTTTAATAAAATTTCTTTTGGCCATTGGTTGTTTACTATGATGAGTGATTTATTATTTTGGTAAATTGGCAAAGATTGATCATCTTTGAAAGTTGACCAAGAATAATTTTCCGAAGCAATAGCTTTGAAGAAACAACCAAATTTTCGAGGTGCCACGTCTTATGAGTGCATCTAATTTTCGAGGTGCCACGTCTTATGAGTGCATCTAATGTTCGAGGTGCCACGTCTTATGAGTGCATCTAATGTTCGAGGTGCCACGTCTTATGAGTGCATCTAATGTTCGAGGTGCCACGCTTTATAAGTGCATCTTAATTTTCAAAGTACCTCCATTAATAAATGCGTTTAATTTTCGAAGCGACAAATTTAAATAAGTACACCAGAAGTTTAAGATGAAATTTTAAGAGAAAGAAAGTTGCTTGTTCATTGGATAAAACATGAAGTCTACAAAAAGGTGAGAATTACTTAGCCATATACACAAAAAACAAACATAATATGCCTAGTCTATTAGGCATCATCTTCTTCTTCCGACGACTCTTCTGAAGCATCTTCTTCTTCTGAGGAGCTTGGTGGCACCTCGCATGCTTCCCTTGGGCGACTTTCTTCAGGAACTTGTTTCCAAAGATTCGTTAAATTCAGCCTTGGACAGGCAGCATGAACCTCTCGAAGAAGTTGAATAGCTGTATCAATTTGAGCTTTTTTGATACCTTCGAGCATTAAAGAGCCAACAGCGGCCTCGGCCTTTTTGACAGCAGCATTCTTTTCTTCCTCGAATTTTGTCTGAAGCGTAGTCAGCTCAGTTTGGCAATTCTCTAGCTTCTCCTGAGTTTCTTTAACAAGTTTCTCAGCATCGGAAGCTTTTTTCTTCGCCTCGGAGATAGCAGTGGAATGTTGAGAATTTAGGTCTTTAAGAGCTAGCTGATGAGAAGTCTCCAAAGCCTCGATTTTTTCTTTATGATCTTTAAGGAGCTTTTCTTTCTCTGCTTCGAACTTCTGAGATGCCTCATTTTTCGAAGTCTTTTCAGACTCTGTTTCTTTCTTGCTCTTGACCAATTTTTGTGCAAGAAGCTCTAATTGTGCGTGTGAATTTTTCACTTCTTCACATAATTTATTAGCTGCAGCACTTAAATTATCAAAAGGACGAAGGATCGAAGCTACCTCATCGGATTTGTCTGAATGAGGAAGGACTGTTGGGTGGTGATGAACAGGAACGATGGCATTTGATGTCGAAGCCACATCAGCCCCAGTAGAAGTTGGTGGAATAACATTGGTAGGTTGGGAGCCAGAAAACACAAAATCCCCGCTTGAATTAAAATCTTCGAAGTTGAGATAATCGTCTATTTGATTATCTCCTAGTGTCAGTCCTCCTTCAGGGTTTTCTTCAACAAAAGTTTTCCCATGCGCCTCGGAAGCTAGCACCGCTCAGCCTCATTCTTTTCATTTGGCTTGCTGGACTTACTCTTTTTCTTTTTTGGAGAATTGTCCTTTTTCTTTTTCAGGACAGGTTGGTCTTCTTCGGATATGGTGGGAAGCGGAGGTGCAGATGCTTTTCTTTTCGCTGCACGCTTCGGAGTCTTGGAAGGGTTAGCCCTACTTGTGCTGGCCTTCTTGTGGGTCAATTTTCCTTTCTTCTTTAAGGGAAGATGGCTTTCACTTCGGTTCCGCGTGGGAAGGTAACATTTCCCATCTGGTGCAAGTATCCTTTGAACTGCTAGGATATGATCTGGTTGGATCATCGGATCTTGAGGGAAGTCAGCCCCTAAAGATATGCGCCAGAGATGGCTGTTGACGAAGTTGATCGGCTCAAAGGCTGAGTGAAAGCCATTTCCCCAAGACTTTTCTGCCCATTCAGCCATTTGTTGGAAGATGACCTTGGCTTCTTTTCGACGACTCTTAAATCGCCTCGGAATTTCTAAGAAAAAGGGGAGACAAATAGTTAGATAAATAAATTTATTTAAAAAAGGGGGGGGGGGAAGATGTCACTTACTACTATCTCTCCAAGTAAGGGTGAGTTTGGAAGGATTGGCATCGGAAATTTCTTTGCCGTTTTCCCAAGCTCCTGATAGGAAGACGAATCTTTGCTTCCAGAGTTTATCAGCTTCGAGGAGGTCGTCGAAAATTTTTAAATCATCCTCAAGAGTTAGGTAATAAAACGGCAAAACTAGGCCATTCGAAACTTTGGTTACTGAGATGAAGTCCTCGATTTCGAGGGGAATGCCTCCAAGCCTCGATACCATGATTGCTGAGAATAAAGTGAAGAGCTGGTTGGGAGTGACTTGTGTTGGACACAATCTGTGGATTTCGAAGTACCTCACTATCATCGGATCAAGGGGAAACCAAAGTCCCCAGTTGAAGAGCTCAGGGTACACTACTAGCTCATCTTTCTGACAGTTTAGAGGTGTCTCTCCTTCCACTGGTAGTCGAAGAGTCATGTTATCGGTCAATCCCCATAATTTTTTGAGCTACTCTTTCTCTGACTCGAGGTAGTAACTATAGGGTACATTCTTTAAGGCAAGAATATACCGAGGAGAAAGTGGTTTAAGATTTTCTTGAACCAAGGCAGCTACGTCCTCAGGAAGTGTAATAAGAGGTTTCTTCCCTCGAATATTTTTTGGAGGAACTACACCATCAGCCTCGGATTCCTCTTCGGCATCAGATTCAGTAGCTTCAGAATCGTCTTTGTTGTTATCTTCATCAGTGACTTCATTAGAGCGACTTCGGATTTGAGTCTCCTGTTGAGTCACGGGAATTGGCTGACTACTCTCTGGTGTAACGTCACCCACTTCTTTTGGGGGAGGAGAAGAGGTCTCTGTATCATCGCCCATTGCTAGAAAGGTTGATTTTCTGCGTCGTTTAACTTCAACAGCTTCGAATTGAGGAGGAAGTGACCTGGATTGAAGATTTTTAGTCGCTTTGACTTGAAGCACAGGTGATTTAGGTTGTGGTTTTTTATCAGTAGGTGGCTTGTCTAAAGTGACAACTTTAGATTTCCGATGAGGTCTTAACAATGGAGAAGTAGGTTGATTTCGAGGAGGAAAGGTTTCTTGATTAGTTTCTGGTTGTGAAACTAAAGGTGAAGACGAAGTGGCAAGGTTGGGGTCGAAGTTACCATATTTAAAAGTGGTACAAGAAGAATGAGGACCGTTGTAGATCAACCCAGCAGCTTTGTATTCTTTGGCTCTTCGTGAAATGCAAAGATAATCATAGGCCCCGAATACTTGATTGCTAGAACCAAGGAAAAGAGGTTTCTTTGATTTTACTGGTTTTCTGGGTTTAGATCTTTTGTATTTAGGATATCTTCTCATACAATGGGTATCGATCTGAGAAGTTGCTTTGGTGGATGAAAAAGATGAAGTAATCTCAAAATTTATGAAGAACAGGTTGAAGGTGGCTTGAAGAACAGGTTGAAGATGAAGAACAGGTTGAAGATGAAGAACAGGTTGAAGATGGTTCAAGAAGTGATTTCTCTAAAAAATTCTTAGTGAATGAAGGGTTGGGTATTTATAGGATAAAGGAGTGACGTTGAGAATATGGAGAGGCAAAACCAGTGAGTTGCTCTCATTGGGTGGAATGTGAAACGAAAAGAAAATGTATAGTGTCATAGGTCTACTATTAAAGGTCTAATCAATCTATCAAGTAGGGATCAGAGATTTCGAAGTATTAGCAAAACTGTGTTTCTAGCAATAACATTCGAAGAAGAGACGAAGCTATACTTCAAGTTGGCAAGTTCAAAGCGATTGGGAAATCTGTTTGCACTTATTCACAAATTCGACGAGGAGTCACAGATCATTGAGTTCAATCATAATAAAGAGATAAAGTGAAGAAAATTGTATTGACTCGAGGTAAAATTCGAGGAGCTAATAGTTCTTATAAATGTCTGTATAAGAACTAGGGGGGCTACTGATAAGGAAAGATATTCCTCAGGGGCCTAAGTGCAATTGATAGGGACTAAAGTGATAAGTTCTGTAAATATAGAGTTAAATTAGGCTTTAGGAGAAATGTAAGGGTTGAACTACAATTATACCATTATGTAACCATTTCTCTAACTAACTCACTCAGTCTATTTAAAGAGGCTGAAGAAGTCAGTTATGCCTATGAAATAATCAGAAGCACTTTTCACTACCTAAAATTCTCTAAGAAGATTTGTGTTCCTGATTTTATCAATTCAGCTTTAATTCTTACCAATTCCTACTGTCATTCCAAACAATTTTCATCATTGGCTACTTAAGTAGAAACAACACTCAAGGGATCAAAGACGCAAAATGCATGAACAAAATGCTATGCTAATATACTAACTCGATCCTAAACACAGTCTATATGATCATGGCATGAATATGCAAATAAGCATGACTAACATGAAGATGCACTGTTTATCATGAATAACTACTATTATGAATGCAACTACAAGAAATTAAGAGATACAAGAAACACTCCCCTACTTGTCCAGCAGTGTTGATCATTGTTTTCAAGTGGGTTGCCTCCCACGAAGCGCTTGCTTAACGTTGATAGCTCGAGGATACCACTTAGAATCATGTAGTGACGAAGCTGATGATGAATGTCTCACGGTTCACCATATCTCCATAGTAATGCTTGAGTCGTTGACCATTGGCTGATGGTGATTCCTCATAGATTTCAACTGCTCCATGTGGATATACTGTCTTGACTTTAAAAGGTCCAGACCATCTTAACTTGAGCTTCCCAGGGAAAATCTTTAGACAAGAGTTGAAAAGAAGAACCCGTTGACCCGACTCAAAATCTTTATGTAGAAGCTTCATATCATGCTATTTCTTGACTTTTTCCTTATACATCTTTGATTTTTTATAGCCTTGAGACCGAAACTCGTAAAGTTCATTCAATTGAAGCACACGCTTCTCACCAGTTGCTTGAATGTCGAAATTCAACTTCTTTAAAGCCCAGAATGCCTTAAGCTCGAGTTATGCTGGAAGATGACAAGCCTTACCATATACTAACTGAAATGGTGACATCCGAAGTGGAGTTTTGTAAGCCGTTCGGTATGCCCATACCGCTTCATTCAACTTCATAGACCAATCTTTCCTCGAAGGATTCACCACTTTTTCCAAGATTTGCTTGATTTCTCGATTCGAGACTTCAGCTTGACCATTAGTTTGAGGGTGGTAAGCGGTAGCAACACGATGAGAAACACCATATTTAGCCAACAAGGCTGTGAACTGACGATTGCAAAAGTGAGTCCCTTCATCACTGATTATAGCACGAGGAGTTCCAAAGCGAGTGAAGATTTGTTTACGAAGGAAATTGAGCACTACCTTAGCATCGTTAGTTGGGAGATATTTCTCCTCAACTCACTTAGATACGTAATCCACAGCTAAGAGTATGTATAGATTATTGCATGAGGACACAAATGGTCCCATGAAATCTATTCCCCACACATTGAATACCTCAACCTCAAGAAGCATATTAAGGGGCATCTCATTTCGCCTAGAAATATTACCAACCCTTTGGCATCGATCGCATCTACGGACGTACAGATGAGCATCCTTAAACAAGGTAGACCAGTAGAAACCTGCTTGAATAACTCGAGCATCTGTCTTATCCCCAGCATAATGTCCTCCATAAACCGTATAGTGACAATCATGTAAAACTTTCTCAATCTCACTATAAGGGATGCAACGTCAATTGTTTTAAATAGGTCTTGGTAAACCAAAAAAAATTATTTAATTTATAAACTTTATTTATAGAAAAGTACACTTTAAGATATTGAATAATACATTAAAACTTAGTTAACGACATGAAATGATTTATAAAAATAAATACACATTACTTTTTGTTATAAGTATTCATAATAGTTTCATATATTGGTTTAAAGAATGTTGATGTTGGATTTGGATTGCAAATATTAAATAAGTGATGATAATGGAGATACCATTTAAACAAGAATGGCTCATCCCAAAGATACCATTTCACGTCATGCAAGAATTTCTTCCGTTGAGCCCAACTAAAATTTGAAGGAATCACATTGCTAACCAGATAGTTAACAAAATCAGCAAACCATGGCACTTCTCCTTGGATCAGGAACAACTGCTCATCTGGGAAACATTCGTTGATAAGAATACCATCTCCCTTGTCTTTCTCATGCTGTTCAAGGCGTGAGAGATGGTCAGCTACCTGGTTTTCAGTCCCTTTTATGTCTTTAATTTCCAACTCGAATTCCTGAAGCAAGAGTACCCATCGAATTAAGCAAGGCTTGACATCCTTTTTTAGATAGCATGTACTTGATAGCCGAATGATTCGTGAAAACCGTGACCTTAGCACCAAGCAAATGGGATCTGAACTTCTCAAAGCCATAGACAACAATCAAAAGCCCTTTTTCAGTAACGCTGTACTTTCGTTGTGCATCATTGAGGGTTTTACTAGCATGGTGAACCACGTGAAACACCTTCAGCTTCCTTTGACCAAGAACGACTCCCACAGTGAAATCATTAGCATCATAAATCATCTCAAATGGCTCTTTCCAGTTAGGCGCAGTGATGATAGGAGTTGAAGTCAACTTTTTATTCAAGAGCTCAAAAGCAACGAAACACTCTTCTAGTAAATCGAAAGGGAGCATCCTTTTCCAGTAGACTATAAAGTGGTTTGGTGATCTTTGAGAAGTTCTGAATAAAACGTCTATAGAATCCAATATGACCAAGAAAACTACGAATTCCTTTTACTGAGACAGGAGGAGGAATCTTTTTGATCGTTTCAAGTTTGGCCTTGTCCACTTCTAAACCCCTCTTAGACACCTTGTGACAAAGGATAATATATTTTTGCACCATGAAGTGACATTTTTCCCAATTAAGAAAGAGGTTTGTTGCCACACATCTCTCAAGTAATCTACCCAAATTAGATAGACATCCATCGTATGATTTCCCAAAGACTGTGAAATCATCCATGAACACCTACATGATATCACCAACTATATCAGAGAAAATAGCCATCATGCACCTCTGAAAAGTAGCGGGTGCATTGCAAAGTACGAACGAGACACGTCGAAAAGTAAAGGTACCAAAAGGGCATATGAAGGTGGTCTTCTCCTGATCTTCTGGAGCTATACAAATCTGATTGAAGCCTGAATATCCATCGATCATACAGTAATACTCATGGCCCGCCAACCTATCCAACATCTGATTAATAAATGGCAAAGGAAAGTGATCCTCTCTAGTGGCCTTATTCAATTTACGATAATCCATGCAAATTCTCCATCCAGTGACTGTCCGAGTAAGGATGAGTTCATTCTTTTCATTTGTTATTACTGTCATTCCTCCCTTCTTTGGTACACATTGCACCGGGCTTACCCACAGACTGTCTGACATAGGATAGATAATGCCTGCATCTAGCCACTTCAGAATTTATTTCTTCACCACCTCTTCCATAATAGGATTTAACCTCCTTTGATGTTCGATAGATGGTTTGCTCCTTTCTTCGAGCAGAATCTTGTGCATACCGTAAGAGGGACTGATTCCTTTGATATCTGCTATGGTCCAACCAATGGCTGATTTGAACTTCCTCAGAACTCTCAATTGCTTTTATTCCTCACTGCCTGAAAGGTTAGATGCAATAATAGCAGGTAATGTAGATGACTCTCCTAAGAAAGCATACCTGAGATGATCTGGCAGTGGTTTGAGCTCAAGTTTAGGAGCTTCTTCTAGAGAAGGTTTAAGCCTTTCTTGAGAATCCTTAAGATCACCCAATCCAAGCGACTCATGTGGAATATTGCGCCTATTTTGATACGGGTCTGCCTGTAGTAATTGAACTCATTCGGATATTTATTCGTCTTCGAAGTCAGATTCGCCATGTAGAACTCTGCCCAGAACATCTAAACTCGCAAACCGATCCAACTCATTATTGTGCAAAGAATCGACCATATCCAACCTGAAACATTATTCATCCTCTGTTGGAGATTTCATAGCCTTGAAAACGTTGAAAGTGACATTCTGATCTTGCACTCTCATAGTGAGCTCCAATTTCTGGACATCAATCAAAGTTTTTCCCGTAGCCAAGAATGGCCTTCCCATGATTATGGTGATGTTTTTGTCCTCTTCGAAATCCAAGATAACGAAGTCAGCCGGAAATATGAGCTTATCTACCTTTACTAAGACATCTTCCACGATACCACGAGGATATGTGATAGAGTGATTAGCTAGTTGCAAAGAGATGTTAGTCGGTTTTGGCTCAGGTAGCCCAAGTTTCTCAAAAACAGATAGGGGCATCAGATTGATGCTCACTCCCAAGTCACATAAACATTTGCTGAAATATAAATTGTCGATCGAACAAGGAATTGTGAAGCAACCTGGATATTTAAGCTTGGGAGGCAATTTTTGTTGTAAGATCGCACTACATTCCTCAATGAGCGCCACCGTCTCATAATCATAAAGCTTTAGCTTTTTCGAGAGAACTCCCTTCATGAACTTGGCATAACTAGGCATTTGCTCTAATGCTTCAGCAAAGGTTATGTTGATGTGTAGCTTCTTGGATACCTCCAAAAATATCCCAAACTGAGTATCTAGATTTTGTTTCTGCAACCTTTGCGGAAAAGGTGGAGGAGGGTAGATCGTAGGCTCATTAACTGACTGAGATGGCTTTTTAGGTGGCTGATCTTTATCAGAGTTAACCTCAGATGAGGGCTGATTTTGAGAAGATTCAGCCTCTTGTTCAACTGTGGGGTTCTCGGGAACCTTTCCTGATCTCAAGGTGATAGCTTGGCATTGCTCCTTGCCGTCCCGTTTACCTGTTTTATATTCCGTGTCGCTAGGAAGAACTCCTGAGGTCTAATGATCATGTTACTGGCCATCTGCCCAATCTGATTTTCCAAGGTCTTGTTAGATACCATCACACTTTTAATCATTAACTTCATCTCTTCGAATTTAGAGTCTCTCACAGAATTTTGAGAAGGGCCAGGATGTTGATTCTGAGGTTCTCTTGGGGCATACTGTTGAGATTGATGTTGCTGACCTTGTTGCTGAAATCCAGGAGGAGCGTATGGCTTAGCACCATAATGCTGATTACCTTGTTGATTATTGCTCCAACTGAAGTTCGGATGATTTCTGTGGCTTGGGTGATAGGTGTTTGAGATTGGTTGTTGATTCTGCCTCTGAAAGTTACTCACAAATTGCACTGACTCAGTAGAGATAGGGCATTGTTGAGTGTCAGGCCCTCCAGCACCAATATCGCACACACTAGCTACCTGATGTACCCCTAGTTTAGTCAAATAATCCACCTTCATGTTTAGAGCTTCAAACTTAGCTACTAAAGCAGTGGTAGTGTCTACGTTAAGAATACCAACTACTTTATGTTGTGACAATCTCTGAGAAGGGTTCTAGAATTCATTAGAAGCCATCATCTCAAGGAGCTCGTGAGCCTCCTCATAGCTTTTCGTTAATAAGGCTCCCCCAGATGCAGCATCAACCATGGGCCTTGTTTACGCACCCAAACCATTGTAGAAGCAATTTATCACTAACCAATCAGGCATCCCATGATGAGGACATTTCCCGAGCATCTCCTTGTAACACTCCCAAGCTTCACTTAAAGATTCACCATGTGACTGAGAAAATTGAGTAATAGCATTCCTCATGGCGGCTGTTCTTGCCATAGGAAAGAATTTTGAGAGAAATTTTTGCGCTAGTATATCCCAAGTAGTGATAGAGCCTGTTGGTAAAGAGTGTAACCAGCTCTTGGATTTGTCCCTCAGAGAAAATGGGAAGAGTCTCACTCTTATGGCATTATCTGAAACACCGTTGAACTTGAAAGTATCACAGATTTCAAGGAAGGTCATAATGTGCATATTAGGATCCTCAGATGAAGCTCCCCCAAACTGACAAGAATTTTGCATCATCTGAAGAGTGTTGGGTTTAATCTCAAAACTATTCGCAACAATATTGGGTCTGACAATGCTAGACTGAATATCCATGATCTTTGGTTGAGAGTACTCCAAGAGTGATTTTGGAGCTGGATCGTCCATTGTAGAATTAGTATAAGAATCTGAGTATAGAAACTATGTTGATTGCTTTGTTTCAAGTTCCTTTTGTACTAGTGCTCTAGTTTGAGACCGTGTTTGCATACATGCTCAAGTACCTAAAGCACAAGAAAACACACGAAAAGCAAGTAACCGAATCAAGTTAGTAGTTTTATAACGTCCCCTGATGATAAGTAATAAAAATGTCAAATAACACCGAATCCCCAGCAACGGCGCAAAAACTTGTTAGTCATTTTCTCACGCAAGTATAAGTGGTCAAATAATAGCAAGTAATAAGTAAGTTCGATCCCACGAAGACCATGTGTATATGACAAGAATTCACTTATGCAACAATGTATAATTATTAAACTAATGCTTGAACGAGTAATAAAGTTTGGGTGAATGATTATAACTAAGAAGATTAACTAACGAGATTAACTTATGCGAGAGAAAACATGGAACCCTAACTTAATTGTTTGTTTTACTCAGAGTATTACGATACTTAACCAATATGTATGATAACAACGATTACTAATCAGATAACACGAAATCAGTATACGCTACCTCTCAGTACTCGTAAACCAAACCACTTGAACAACCACAAAAGAGATAGCAGTTAAGCAGACATTGCTTGCATGACAATCCTATATGTCTATACGAATTGAGGTACAATTGGTTTTAAGCACAAGTTATCTATTTCGATTACATAGAGTAATATGAAATGGTTAGTGACATATTACGAATCATGAACAATCACATTACGAATCATTCAAAAACCTATGCTAGCATGGCAAGTTCTAAACCCTTAAATCCACTTTCGCATTCATTAAAGATTAAAAAACTAGATGTTCGCGACACATCTAACGATAAGCACAACCATACTAGGTAACCGATAAATGTATCTCACAAATAAATCAAGCAATCAAAACATAAGTACTATTCAAACAAATCCATTAGATTTTCATGAAAACGATTAGTTCATAATCGAACGAATCATTATCATCATGGGCTCAAAAATTAACATAGCTTTAAGACGAATGTAAATAGATAAATAAGCGTTTAGAGAATGTCAAACCGAACAATAACAACCAAGTATCGCCTGACAGAAACAATCCGTAAACTACTGATCGAAAAACAACGAAAAAATAGTAGTCGTCGCCTGTCTCGAGCAATACATAAACTACCGATCGAAAACACCGTAGCCGTTACCTCAACAGTCGATCAAAAACGACACTAGCTGTCACCTGCTGCCTCTCGAAAACAACTGAAGCAACTGCATGCCTCCTGCCATCTGGTTGTATGTTGCCGAAAGAAAACCCAAAAACAGGTGTCACCTGTCTTCCTCTCCCTTCGTTGTATGTTTTGCCGAAAGAAAACCCAAAACAGCTAAATTCCTTCTCTCTTTTACGTCTGTTTATAACTTCTGACGAAAACCCTAAAAGAAGCCAATTTTGTTTTTTCTTCCTCTTTTCTCGTTCTATATTCTGCCGAATACCAAGTCAGTGCCCAATTGCCTTTTCTCCTCTAGTTTTTATATTCTGGCCGAAAACCCTAAAAGAGCCCAATTTCCTTTTTTCTTCTCCTTTTCTTTCATTTTCTCTCTCTATTTATCGTCTTTCCTTTTACTTCCACTGGGCTCACACTAGTAAAATTATATTAAACAATGAAAAGGATCGATTTGTTTTTCATTCCTTTTCGGCATAATGAGTGCATGGTAGCAGTTGGGCCGTTTCTCGAAGCATTCACCAAATCTGGGCATAGACCAGATATGTTTTATGCCAAAGACGTGTTTGAGTTCAGCAAGGTAATTGATGAGACTTTGGTAGAGATGGGGCCTAAGTTAGTAACATATGGTACGACTTTGGATCAACAGGCCCAAAACTTGTTCAAAACTTGCCCTCAAGTACATTAAATTTCCAGTTTCTTCAATTTCAACCCCAAATTTATTAATATTATCACAATTTACCCGCGGCACAACTCCAGCCCTTTACTACAAATTTTCCCAGGAACAGAAGGTCTAGTGGTGCAGGTAAAGGAACCAACATTTTCCTGCGATGCCAAATAAAATGAAATATTAAAATCATTGGATCGTAATCTAAATAATCAACAGTTCTTATCGAAATCTCTCAGGACTGTTGTTACTTATAAGCATGCCTTTACACTGAAATAAAATGAAGGTTACAAAGATAAACAATAGTCAATCTAGCCATAAAAATGTTAAAGGGAAATAAAACATACAAAATTATAAATTATTAAGAACATTATGAGCATTCTATTCCCAAAAAAGTTTATACAGTCTGCATATTGTTATACCTACGAGAATAAATGAAAAATACGTTGAAACACAACGAAAACTTGTTAACCGGCGACGATTTTAAGAATAATGGAAGCGTAATAAGTGACATGAAATGCACTTATCATATGTAAATAACTCTGAGTGTAATATTTTATATATAATCACATGCATACTTATACATTAATATATCGTAATTTGTAATTTTATTTTTATTCGTTAAGAGTATATTTTAGGGCTTTGATTGTTATTGGTGTTCTTTGTGCTATTAGTTTTTGTTTAATAAAGTATTTAAGTTACACATGTAAACAAAATTTATTAAAGTTTGGAAACATCATGTTAATCGAGCTTGTAAGACTTAACTTTTAAAATCCACTCCTTAACCATTTGCGAAATATGTTGTTTATTAAGACTTGCAAAACTTACTCGAATTGGAAAATAAGGTATAGAAACCTGTAGAGCATGATATTATAGACTTGCAAAATACAACATTATAGAATTATGAAAACATTTTTATTACAGTTACGAAACATATTGTTATAAATACTTATAAATTTTCTTGTTTTCTAGGAGATGTATATAAACCTACGACATCATGTTTTATAGTAGATGTATGTCTACATAATAATCAATTTTCAAAAAATTAATTATATTGTGTTTATTTGAAGCCGCATATGTTTGCCAGCGTATGTTAATATTGATGGTTATTGGAATATTTGTAGATTACAATGGTGAGAATACTATGCATGCAAGCATCGATGACTTGCATTGAAAAACATCAAACATGCAATTATTTTACAAATTATAAGCATATACATAACATATACAAAATTGTAAAACATCTTACTTGTAATATATTTACGAAACATAATCATATAAAAAGCTGTAAAACATCATATTACAATACATAGGTGAAACATAAGCATATATACAGTCGTGAAACATAACACTTGCAATATATTTTTGAAACATAAGCATATAAAAAATTGTGAAATATTAGTCCTGCAACATTTCAAAACATAAACATATACCGATTTGTAAAATATCAGAGTTGTAATACATTTGCAAAACATAAAGATATACATAATTGATCAATATTAGGTATTTAAATGCAAATTTCAAAACACACACACACGCATATATATAACATAAGTATATACAAATTTGTGAAGCATCGTACTTATAATATATTTATGAAACATAAGCATGTAAAAAGTTATAAAACATCAGACTTGTAACACATTAATATACCTTGACTATTTCCATTTCTTTTAGCTTTAATACAAAATAAACTAGATGACAAATCTAGTGTTTATTCCCCTCACATTGTAAAAATCTCTAATAATATCTACAACATTCTATTATGTGTAGATGTATGTCTACATAATAGTAAATTATTATTATTAGAAATATGTACCAAAATTTTATTATGTTATGATTATTTGAAGCCACATATGTTAACCATTACATATCCATATATGTTGGATATGATGATACTTGCACTTTAAAATTAAAATTGTGAGAAGAATATGGATTCGAGAATTAATGAATTTTATATAATATATTGTAAATTATCAGACTTGAAATACGCTTAAGAATCATAAAGCGTATACAAAGTTTGAAAATATTAAACTTGCAATAAATTTGCAAAACATAAGTATAGATTTGCAATACTTTTCCACAACATAATCATATACAAATTTTGAAAACATCATATTGCAATATATTTGTGAAACGTAAACATATACAAAGTTTCAAAACATCAAAATTGTAATACATCATATTTGTAATACATTCACAAAACATAAGCATATACAAAGTTTCAAAATATAAGGATATAAAGAAAATTTCAAAACATAAACATATACAAAATTGTGAAGCATCATAACTCTAATACACTTGTGAAACATTAATGTATTCAAAATTGTGTAACATATAACTTACAACACATTCGTGAAAAATAAGCATACAAATTAATGTTCAATGATTAATTTCATTTTTTAGTTTTAACACATAATAAATAGAGGATAAATCTAGTGTATTTATCGCTCAATTTGTAAATACAGTCAACAATATACATCATGTTTTGTTTAGATGTGTGCCTACATAATAATAAATATTATAAAGATTATTCTAAAAATTACTCTTCTATGTTATTTGAAGACACGTATGAGTACAATTGTATGTTTAGATATGGTAGCATGTCTGGATATGGTGGGCTTTAAGTTATTTGCACTTCAAATTTATAAAGGTGGATAAATATAGATGCAAGCACCAATGACTTGAATATGCAACATTTCAATACACTCAACTTGCATTATTTTTACGAATCATAAGCATATAAAAAGTTGTAAAATATTAAACTTGCAAAATATAAACATATGAAAAGTTTTGAAACATCAGGCTTGCAATACTATTGTGAAATACAATCATATATGAAGTTGTGAGTCATCTAATTACAATATATATGTAGGATATAAACATATACATAGTTCTAAAACATCATAGTTGCAATACATATGTGAAACGTAAATATATACAAAGTCACAACACATTAACCTTGTAATACATTTAGAAATAACAATAAACATATACAAATTTAAAAAACACCAGACTTGTAATATATTTGCAAAACATAAGCATATACAAAATTGTAGAACATCAAACATTTAATGCGATTCTTGAAATATTTGAATATACAAATTTGTAGAACCTAATAATTAGAATACATTTGCGAAACATAAGTATATACAAAGTTAAAAAACATCATGTACATTTGCAAAATATAAGCATATACAAATTTATGAAACATCAAACTTGAAACACATTTACAAAATATAAGCATATATAAATTTGTGAACCATAAGATTTTTAATAAATTTGTGACACCTATACATATATAAATTTACAAAACATAATAAATATTAAAAAAATATTATAAAACTAAATGTGTTAAGAAAGAATGAGTACCTTGTAAATTGATTGAGCCTCATTTGTTGTTTATCATGTTTTTAACAATAACAAAATTCTTTAAAAGACCATGTGAACATATAACTAGATCCGTCTATTTTGTTGTTTTTCTAATCATGGGTAATTTTTTTACTTCTTCAATTGTAATGCACTCTTTTATATTATTGTCTATTTTCTAATCTTCAATATCAACAACTTTTTCTTCAGGGGTAATAATATTTGAAACAGCTGGTGTCATATTTACAATTCAAGAACCTTAACATGACCCATAGTGTAATTATAAAATTCTAAAGAACTATGAGTTATGAAACTTTATGGTACAAGAATAACAAGTTCTACCAAAGTAAGTCTTAAAGTTTTTAGCTAGAAAAGAGATAAGGAAAAAAGGATCCTCTTCTTCATTGATAGGTTCTTCCTATTTATAATGTTGTGAGTTAGTAGGAAGTTACACTTGTTTACACTTAATGGACCACTTACTCACTAACATCACTTCTCCTATAATTTCGGAATAACTACTTGAAATAGTTTGACTTAAGAACCAAAACTGTATTATACAATATAACTTACAAAACACATTCATATCGAACCTGAGAAACTTTCATACAATCAGGTTTGTGAAACACGCCCAATTTTAACTTGTGAAACCTTGCTAATATGAATGCAAATGGATTTATTTGTGAGATATTCCTTGGTTTTTTATCACGTTTCTATTTGATTTAGTTAGATATATTACATACTATGTACCTTATCCACAATCTTGGCATTTTATTTGGATGTCTTGTTTAGCTTATACGTTTCTCTTAAAAAAATTGGACTTTCATTTCAATTTGTAGCTTGTGCTCATCTTGTACAGTTTTAACCACAAACTATTAGAGTACTTGTAAAGTTAAAGTGTTATGAAATAAAGTCTTTGCAAAACATAAAGAAACATATTATGTGATACATGAGGAAATATAATTATTAACATGTGGAAATATATAATACAAAACATAAGAAAATATATATTACAAAACATGATGAATAATATATTGCAAAAAATGTGGAAACATTTGTACTGAATATGAGGAAACATATGTTGTGTAACATAACTTATTAAACATGAGGAAATATACTTTGCAAATCATTAGGAAGCATATATTACGGAATATGAGAAAACATATTTTGCAAATAATTAGGAAGCATATATTACTAAACATGAGGAAACATATATTACAAAATATAAGAGGCCTTCCACATCCTATAAAACTTATTAAATACTTAAATGTAAACTCTAAAGACTATTCTCAAGTATCTTCATATTTACATGAGGAATTAGTTAATTAACCTCAAATATTTGTATGAGAAACCACCTCCTATAACTCTATATATACACGATGAGCATACTTTTGTACTTATATATTTACATTAGCATCATTATGTTCTTTTATATATACTAGAGGATCTATTTCGTTTATCTTCATATTTATATATTTAACCTTCTTGTGTAGTTATACATGTTTTATAACCTCGTCCTTATCTGTGTGAGCTATTTTGTGTGATATTTAAGGAAAAAAGTATTTCATTATTTTTCTATGACAGCCCCTATTCTTTGTAGACATTTCTTCTTCTTTTGTTACGTCCTGCTCATTTGGTTGTAGTATAAGTAGTTGAAAATTTGTGTTCCACTTAAATGTGTCTAGCTTTACGTCTAGAATGGATATAATGTCATGTTTATCAATTTTTTTACATGAGGGTTTGATTTGTTTATATAACTCTGTTATCTTATCATATAGGCTAACGGTCTTTTGTTTAGATCATCTAAGTTTTTAAGTCAGTAACATGTTTTAAAATATTAGCATTTCAACACTTATAATTTGGTTTTTTTATTAAATTTATGTTTTTCATAAAATATATCAAAATAATATATTTTGTTGTTGATCTTTGTGGCATCAATCTGATCTTATCATTATATTATTCATCACCAGACTCATCTTTATTGTCTGAGTCTTCTTCTTCTAAGAAACCATTACTACTTTTCATTTTATAGATTCATCTTTTTCTTTTTTATCTTTTATACATTTTATACTTCTGTTCCAACTATTTATCTTTCATCTAAGACTCCATCAAAAAATTGAAACTAAAATGTTTGATTATATATAACATAGGCTAATTTTTTTTGTAATATAAAGCTTCTAAAAGATTGCAAAACTATAGGATATTATTTTCGAAACAAGGACTATAACACTTTTTTTAAAAGAGACCAAATTGCGAAATTAAAAAAAAAAGTATATTACAAAATAACCTTCCATTTTAGATTTTTTTCTATACCAAATTACATAATCCGATGTGATATTAAGATTATTTCACCTCTTTTGTTGCTATTAATATATGTTCAGAAGAAATGGATGCATCAACATATTTTATAAAATCAATAATAACAAGCTACAATTTATTTCAGACTTATGGGCTAGATAATTCTATATTGATTTTTTTTTAATTTCTCCCTTATCCCTTCGATATAATAAACTATTAGTGTGGAAATCATGTCGTCGGAAGTAGAGAAAAGCAAGGTTGAGCATATATATAGTATTAAAATTATAACCACACCACATACAATTTCTTGTCTTTATATTGTTGTTTTATAATTAAATCCTAAAAATAGTAGAAAATTAAATGATTGAATTTATAAGTGCATAGAACATTTTGTGAAACATAGATGTAAATAAAAATATGAAACATAAGCATGATGAAAATTGTGACATGTAAGTCCATATAAAAATGTGAAACATAAGCACATAGTAAGTTACTAAATGTAGATGTCATGCAATTACAAAACATTAGAAAACTGGAACTTTTCAAATGCACGTGTCATGAAATTGTAAAACATAATCACACTGAAACTTGCGAAACATAAATATAAATCCAGTAGTGAAAAGAAAGCCTATAGTAAAGGTGAAATATATGTATAAAGTTCTATTTTATCAACACAATTGGTTTAAAAACTAGATTCAACAGGCTTTCATCAATAATTCCCTTTAAATAGATTATGATTTAAAACAATTCACATATATAACTTGAGAAACAAAACTAAAAATTCACAAAAGAGAGATAGTTATCCTTTATGACAAGCTTTCTGATGATATTTAAGGAATTAGAAAGGAATAATATTTGAGAAATGCAAAAAAATCGATGATTATACGATTCTTCAAGAGATATTCTTCAAGACATATTCATATTCACAATGTCCATTGGTATAATTGTTGGTCACTTTAGTGATATAAAAATGCATGTACGATGGTATATACGCTTTATACAATATTTATGGCTCTACGCAACCAATATTAATACAGTTCGCACAACTCTACCTCTTGATACCACTCACAATTGTTTCGTTATCGATGGGTTTCAAGAAAAGTTATTCATGAAATATTTTTGACTTCGTTCTATCGATGATGTTAAATGTATCAACCAATGTTCCAAATTAATAAACTGGTGTATCAACCTCTATAGTGATCGCAGCATCCACACGAGATTTTGGTCACTCTTCTTCGACATGTTAAAAAATAATAACTATCCACATATATGTTCTTTTCTCTGTCACGAACCCAACTATTAGTACGATCTTTTATTTTAACTATCTAATAAATTTTGCATGAAGAAGTAATTGATGTATCCAATATTTGCGTAAGTATTTTTAGCCAATGAGATCTTTCACTTTTACCGAACCCCTCCAACTTTACATTTAATAATGCATAGTCTACAAAAGCTTATTTATATCTAGTAAGTTTAGTGTGAGACATGATAGAAGGTTTCTCTAATGTTTGTGGATAATTCACATAAAAACTACTAATGACCATCTCGTCAAATTACTTTAAATTCATTTGTACATGGTAACATCTGTCTAGTTCAACTTACATAACGACATATGGACGAGTCAACTCTGACTATTTTGTAAAGCTTATAATTATCAAACAATATCTCTAAATTAGCCTATGAACCGACCCACATCACTCAAACAAATATTCCAATCGATAAGCATGTATAACATAACATTTTATTATTTATAAAGATTGGTTTGTAATTCTTGCGTGAAAATAAACCGTTGATTTTCTCTATAAAAAAAATCAGAGTTAGATTGACACAATGAAACACTTTAAGGTACAATATATTATTTCCAATAAAAAACATGTGTATTTTTTGGTTAAGTATGGTCTTAAATAATATTTTCCTACTAACTTACATATCAAATGAAATTCCCAACTAATGTTTACACCGTTCATATTTTGGAGAAAAATAATATAAAGTTTTGCATGTCAATATACCATATTGTACAATTTAACATTTCGCAAAAACGATAATACTTTGTTTTGCAAATTGACTATACCATGTTTCACAATTTAAAATTTCACAAAAACAATAATACCATGTTTCGTGACTTAAATATACCATGTTTCACAACTTTTATTTATCATTCATAAATTAGAATATATTATTTTTCACAATATAAAAACTTGTAAAACATTAATATTATGCTTTACAACTTGATATACCATGTTTTGCAACTTGAATATATTATTTCTTACAATTAAAATTTTATAAAATATAAATACCAAATTTTGCAACTTGATATACCATGTTTTTAAGCTTAAATATAATATGTTGCACAATTTAATAGATTTCAGAAACGATAATTCTATTATAACCCCAAAAAAATCCTACTAACATACAGTCTTGAACGATATTTTCCTAGTATTGTACTGTTTGTAACAAGTTTAATATTTTATTCTTTAAGTTAACTAAACGTGTATATTACCTATTAGTAGTTATGTTCCAAAAAGCATATTATATATGTATGAACACACTTCTATTAGTAAGATGTAATTCATGAGTTTACTATTTATTCGACCGTTCTTTCCGAAAAAATTAATGATCTTTGTATTTTCATTAAGTTTTAGTTCATATCGTAAAGAGTAGTGGAATCAAACACGTTATTTCAAGTCACCATAAAATTTCAAAACCCTTTATTTTCCTTTAATAATTTTTGTGTATTAATAAGTACGTTATTTTTTATACGCCATTTGCATAACATGTAAGAAACCAATATAAATATTTTATCTGTACAATTTATTAAAGAAAGCTCACACAGGTTAGTGTATACACAAAAACTCATAAACTTTCTCCCACATAATCTTTTTTAAACAGCCCAATGCTCATTAGTAGTCATCTTGCTTGTCATTCAACTTAAATTGGAACCCAACACAAAACGCCATGTTGATGGAGGTAATCCTTAATAATTTAAACGATAACATCATATATCTAACCATTTTTAAGCATATATTTATTACACACACATTAAGCATATATCTATTACGGACATTCCCACAAATACTTATCATATATATATATATATATAATCAATCAATGATAAGTACTTGTGGGAATGTCTGCAATAAATATATACTTAATAGGTGTGTAAAAATAAGTATATTATAACATAAAACTTTCATTCCTGGTCATATATAAAGTATGTTATAAGAAGTGTGTTTGTAATATAAATAAAAGAAAATTATATTTGTGGTCGACTTTCTTTTTTAATTAACTAATATTTTGGCGGTAGTTGTATGCGTTATAGATGTTGGATGTATTATGTGAAGCAGTCTTCTTTATGCTATTAAATATATCACGAGGACATACTTTCATAGTCATTATGACTTTTACCAATATATTTTCAATTTTTATGAACTTTAACATGCCTTATTTATTTGAAAATATTCAACAAATGTTTGGCTATATACGTCTTAAATAAATTTTAACGAACAATTATTATCACATTCAACTAATCGACCTTGGTATCAGTTGATTTCCATTACCAATATATATTTCGAAATAATTTTTTATAATGGAAATACTCTTGTATTGGTACACAACTCTAAAATTTATATATGTGTGGCCCGAATCATGTGATCCAATTATAACTACAAAACGAGTTATTTATCATCCTATTTTATCCACCCAGTCATAGTATCTAGACTATAATACTTTTAGATCACAAAACAATGAATATGTTGCTCTAATGGTGATATTTCACAAACATGCGTTATAAAACACGAAAACAATAAAAATGATAAGTTTAAATGAATGGTATAATTGTTTAAACTAAATTTGTGAGGAAAATTCTTGCACGAAATTTATTAAGGTGGTGGTGAATAACATGAAATAATTTATCAAATTTTGGTAAAAGAATTTTCCATACTCTTACGAATACTATGATATTTTTATAATGACTTATGACAAAAAAACATTATCTTCGTCGCAAATACTTAAGTGAAGAACACTAAAAAAAATCGTTTGAGAATAAAAAAATCTTTATTTAAAAAAAATGAAAAAATAAAAGTAATGACAAGTTTTATATAAATGTCGGGGTTTATATTATATATTGTATTTTGTTTGTCTTGTTTATATATTTGATTTTAAAAATTTAAATAATATAATTTATATTTTTGCATATTTAGCTAATTAGTGTTATTTTAAAAAATCAATAAATTTGTTTATGTATAATAACAATAAACTATAATTAAATGTAATAAATTTCAATTTATCCGTAATTGTAGCATTTTATAGATCCAAACAAATAAATATATTTATTTAAATAAGGGGAAGTAAATAAATTATTTTGTAAGTTTAATGTGATAAAATATTTGTTAATTGGGCTGATACTTTTTAAAAATAGGTATTTAGATCAATATTTGACTATGTAAAACAATCCTAATAGAGCTATTTGTATTTATGGGATCATATGAATATAGTTTATCATACCTTTAGAAAATGGTGAACAATCATTATTTTATTCTAGGAACATTTATCATTTTTCTCTACTTTTTATGTATCTACATTTTCTTTCTCTATATTTTTTGCGATTATAGTAGGAGCTCTTCATTTAGTATCTAGAACCTTCTTCCAAAATCTTTCAAGAATAGTAAGATCCATATTATCTACGTTTTTGCAGAATAAATACTAAGAATATATGAGTTTCTTTAAGCACACTCGAAAGGTGGGATCACTCACGAGGGTTTCTTAAGCCTTTTTTATTCGGCATAGTCCAAGCTCAACTGAAGAGCAGAAAAATATACTTGCTGCCAAAATGGTTGCGCGAGGGTAACATTGATATATAATCCTCTGATCCTCCATTCTAAAGTTAAAATGAATTGAGGTGGAAACTAACCAAAGTTGACGATAATATTTCAAATTAATTGAAACATTTCCGTATAGACAAGATTTATAACTCTCTTATGAGGGATAACAAAGCACTTCGTCGTTAGTACTCATTTACTACTAGTGATGACTAATCCTCTTATAGTGAGGAGTTGTTCTTTTTTCCTAATAAGCACTATGTTAAAAGTAAACACATATAAAGAATCAACATCACCCTAGGTCTATGTGTTTTAAATTTTCAGATGTTCTAAGAAATATTTGGAAAAAGCTCAAAATTTTATACAATATGGGAAGTTAGAGATAACAATAGACATAACTACAGGGTTGGTCAGATCCAAGGTCTTTTTCAGAATTCAATAGCAAGAAGGACCTCAACCACAGTACAACTCATTTGCGTCAGACTCCAAATTGTTCATCTAGGTTATATTTTGTATATATCTATGGGAGATGATATGGGTTACAGGTTCAAGTACTTCATTACCGAAGAGGGCCACAATATATAATGGGTCTATACCCACCATTGAATGAGGATGCACCGAAACTACCGTACAATCATGGTTACAGTTGAAGAAGCTCTCATTTGGTCCTTGAAATCTTAGTTGAGGAATTGCACAAAAGTTTGATATTTTCAAGATATAAAAGTATGATGGGATCATTTATCATAAGCATGACATTGAATAATTTAGAAACGTCATGATAATCTTTGAAGACGACGATATGTTTTTGTGTCAAGATTTCTTTATACCTTTCAAAGGTAGTACTTTGACATGGTTCAATCAGGTGGTTCCATGATCAATAAAATGTTGTGAAATATTCTGGACTTTTTTAGGCACCGGTTCATTAGGATTAAATAAATTAAAGGTGATGTAATTTCATAATCCATTGTAAGCGAGAGGCTGTCGAGAGTTTTAGAGACTATACCCATCATTTTGTTCATACCAAAAAACAACTTTAAAATTTGTAAAGAGAGCCTCACTTACGCGTCGTTTAACCATGAATCCCTCCAATGAACTTTGGTCAAGGATGTCATAAAGAAAAATTTATTATCGTTCGATGCAATTTTCATGTAGGTATAATCATATATTAAAGTTGAGGAGAATATAAGATTGAGACTTATCTTGAACCAACATCCTCGAGAAAATTATTAACCACCCACCTCAATTGATGTCAGGAACGTAACAGTGTTCCAAGAACCACTAGTGCAACATCAACAACATCTCATCCATTTTATATTTTTCCCTCCTCGTCACATGCACAACCTAGAATGAAAGAATCTAAATTTGTAATAGGAAAAAGTAAAAATCAAATCACTATGATCCGAGGGTGTCCTACAAGAAGAGGTCGGGATGATCACATGAGTAGTGTGTACGAAATGATAATTACATGAAAGTGATTAAAATTATGCGATAATATATAAAAATATCATAATTTGCATCCCATATAGGAAGCCACTTCCTATAAAAAGGCATCGGGAAGAATTAAATAATAGGTTTTACAACATCTATAATGATATTAGACATTGAATTAGAGGTTATATTTCTCTAAAGAAAGATACAAAGTCTAATAGAAAATGGGAAGTTAATTCAATTTTTTAAAGATCAAAGGTTCATTCCAAAAAGGCATCCTAAAACGGGATGAAACTATAGTACCATCATTTATCATACGATATTAATCAATCACAATGTTAAAACCATAAGACATAATAGAAAATTATTTCTATGTGAAAATCTGATTATATAATTGCTGAAGTTGGTCGAATATCTAGTGTAGGTCATATTAGTGAGTCTAAATACCTTATATGGACAAAAAAACACGTTATGGTTAATAAGAAGAATATAATTTGGAAATGGGTATTGATTTCACATATTTGAATAAAAATATCATAAGGACTTGTTACCGATTCTAAAGGTTGACCAATCAGGGAATTCCACTTCGGGTAATCAAAATTTTCCTTCATAAATCCTTACTATGGATATAATAATATTCATATACACCCACAAGATCAAGAAATAAATACCTTCATAATTGAGCGGATCTTGTATTTTTATAAAGTTATGCCATTGAGATTGAAAAATGCAGGGGCGATTTATTAACGATAGATTAACAAGGTGTTTCTTAATAAAATAGGTAAAAATATTGAAGTGTATATTGATTACATACTAATTAAGAACAACGAAGACTCCACACACATAATTGATCCAATTGAGACCATAAAAAACCTAAGGGCTATAAATCTCAACCTTATTCTACAAAAATATACCTTCAGGTTTTAATCTGGAAATTTCCTTGGTTATTTGGTTAGTAAAATAAAATAAAAAGTGAACTCAACACAACTAGAAGCCTTAGATTCGATGCAACCACCCATATCTATAAAAAAAATACAAATCTTGGCTGGAATATTATTGGCACTCGATATATTCATTTTGCTATCATCTAATAAGTGTTCCTATTTTTCTAAGTGCTGACAACGATAGTCATTTTTATTAGACCGACGAGTGTGAAAAATAATTTCACAAGATAATAAAGAACTTATATTCTCTGGAAATTTTGTCCAAACAGATCCAATACGATAAGTTATTCATTTACCCAGCTGTTGATATGGTTGTTATAATTAGAGAAGATAATAATTTCACATAATATGTTTAATACGTGAGCAAGAGCTTGATAGAAGCAGAGACTATATATCTACAACTTGAGAATCTAATACTTTTTTTTTATTGTTGCGAGAAAGAGGAGGCATCATTTTTGAGGTCATTCCATTGTAGTTCTGACTTCTTTTCTGTTGCGACGTAAAACATGAAATTTCACGGCATTTACCACGGTGGTCAGTGAAGTTAGGAGGTTTTGATATAACTTTTGAACAAAAAAAACTACCAAAGCTTAGGCCTTGTTGATTTGTTAACTAAATTTTATGCATCAAGTCATTCATTTTGTTATTCAAACATCTAATAATAAAGAAGAGTACGAGGAATGTGATGTGATGCATTGTTTGCCCTATATATGTGGAGTAAACATAGTATATTTGGTAAGTGATTTACAACTTATGACAAATCATGCGCTCAAGAAAGCAAAGGCATGTAAGAAACACTTGGTGAAATATCTTAAAATCCCGAAGGATCAACCTAAACTCTTTAAAATTATGAATTACGAATAATACATGAGGGGAGAAAATTCATTCGCAGTCTCGTTAGCCTCTTAAACTTGCCTCAAACCATAATCTTGAGTCTCTCCGCAAGAAATTTGGTGTCAAACAAGAGCCAATATTAGAGGAAATATTTGGAGTGTTTGTTATTAATTCAGATGATTGGAAACAAATATCCTCTAAGCGATAAAATATTGGCCTGAAATTTGAATCTCAAATACATCATTTATTACGATGTCTCAGACCTAATGAATCGTTTTTAATCTGATAGGAAATACACGAAAGAATCGGCTAACAGCATTGTGAGTTAAATACATTAACATGAAGAATTTTACTTGTAGGATACTACTGGACAAAAAATTATAGATGATGTCAAAGAAATGGTGAAAATTATGACACTTTCTAGTGTTTCGCTAACATAATTCATCATTCTTCCATTTCATTTGAGTCAATATCTAAACCTTTACGCTTCGATATGTGGGGTCTCGACCTCGTCAGTGTTTTACCTAATGCTTCAAGAGGACGCTAACACATTATTCTCGTCACTGATTATTTTTTAAAATGGACAGAGGGAGAACTAATCTAAAGAATAACACCTAAATATGTAATAAATTTTATCCAAAGTAACATCTGCTTCAGATTCGGAATTTTCAAGGCAATCACTACAGACAAAGACATTTAGTTTCAAAATGCGTTCGTTTTTTATTTTTATCTAGCCAAAGGCACGCAACAGTCTTTTTGAAAACCTTTTCACCATCAGAATAATGATCAAGTAGAAGTCACAACCAAAGTATTCTAGATATCTTGAGAAAAAAACTTAAAATATGCGGCATGTAAATGGTCTAATTATATTCATGAGGTTTTGTGGACATACAAAAAAACGTCTTCAACCACTACTGATTAAACACCCTTTAATTTAGTATATGGCATGAACACGTTGGTTCCAGCAGAGTTTGTTTTACTATCTTTCAGGGTCTCCAATTACTCTGAGGATGTCAATGATAAGTGAATAATGAATGATTAGAATTTGATAAAAAAGGGCTACGTCAGATTTAAGAGTTATATATTACAAAACTGACAATAAGTATGTATTCTTTGCAAGTCTGGTCACGTGAATGTAAGGTAGGAGAAAAGGTCCTCAAATTGTTTCTCCTACATACTAAAGATTGCGGGCTTTGCAATCTTGGCCCCAACTAGGAGGGGTCCTACATATTATCTGAAAAGGTCAATATGAGCGTATAAGCTTGTGAAAGAAGAAGAAAAACAACTTTAACACTCATGGAACCTCAAACACCTAAAACTCTATGTATCTTGAATTTTTCATTGTTGTACAACTTATTAACTAAAACCGTTTTATAACTCATATGTAATGTTCAATGTCATACGTTTTCCTACAATGGTGGCGCATAGACGTTTTACGAGGTTTCTAAATAGTCGGTTTATTAATACATTGATTGACATCTAATTTTGTGTGTTTAATACATTGATTGTCATGGCATTGGCGGACAGACCTATATTGTTCTTTTTCGAACTTTTTAACATTTAACTTTTAATTTTCTCTCTTTCTGTAACTTGTTTAGTAGGTTATCACTTACTAATGACTAAGACTAAGTAAAAACGATATCAATTTACAGTAAAATATAATACCCATTATGATTTGAGAAATCTTTCTAATAACTAATAACTAAGATGTAAGTGTTTTCTTTTTCAAATAAGTTATTAAGTGTTAGGATATATGATTAGGTGGCTTCGAAGGTTAGTTTTAGTTCTTTTAATTTTTGGTGGAAAAACAATTATGTTTAGAAAAAGAAAATAGGAAAGATAGAAAAATTTTAATTCTTTTTTGAAGTTATGGTAACTTCACAGGGTAATTTGTTCTGTTTATATAATTTTTTTTTAAAATAAAATCGTCAAAACAGACTTGAGTAAATAATTTTTAAAATTCAAAATAAATAATTTCACAGATTAGATTTTTTAAACGAATCTAAACGACATAAGATTAACCTGATTGTATCCAACTCGTGTGTGATATATATACAAAGTCTCACACTTCCATCCCAACATATTTTTATGTGATATGAATAATAAAATACATTTTTACAAATATCAAATCAATTACATTATCAATTTTGATATCATATTATTATCAAAATAAGATCCACTTAATTAACTTTTAAAATAATAGGTTAAAAGAATAAAATAGTAAAAAATAATTTTAAAACCCGTAATGAACAAAAGTTTCAAATACAAATAGCGTTTCGTGGGAGAATTTAACACACGTTTAAAAAATAATAGTTTATATTCTTTTTGGTACTTTTCTTTTTAAATATAATAACTTTTTCATATTTTATAAAAAAAATATTGATAAATTTGATAAATTAAAGAAAATATTTTTAAAACAAAAAGATCAAAATAATAATTGTTTTAGATTATTTTTGCAATAATATTTTATATTTTTCTATAATATCGTCGGCAAAATGAACCATCAATCATGTTGTTTGTCGTTGAGCTTGCTGATGAGTGACTGGTTGGTAATAACCGTTACAATTAATATCTATTTGTATTCCGTCACCGAAATTATTTTATTATCGTAACATCAATTGTCTAGTTGTGAATTAGATATTATTATCGCCGTTACTGTGAATTAGATATTTGTGGTAGTAGCTTTTAAGACTTCGTTGCTTATGGTGACACGTATTTGTTTTCGTAGAGATGGTTTAGAAAATTACTGATCCCCACTTATCGATGACTTTTTGCTAGTGCTGATGATGATGGTTTTTCAGAATTGGTAATAGGATTAGAACTAGATCGATTTTTATCGGATTAAATATCAGAATTTTAATGGTTGGGCTAACCATTTTATTTTAAAATTTGAATCTCATAACGAACTGAACCAGTTGGCTGTTTTCCAACCGAATCGATAAATTGCTAAAACTAATTTAGAATGGGATTGATGTAAATAATAAATTGATAGAATCTTTACCAAACCCAAATAGGAACAAATCGAAATTGGATCCAAAAGTTTAGATGGCAAAAACTTTAATCAAAATATTTAGAGCGCAGTCTAATTCCCCTTCCAAGGCTAGTATGACATTCTTATGTTCAAGCGGTCATGAACGCTTTCTCGGCTAAGCCTGTCACCTCGCCTCACTGAGGGTTTATTTGTGCACACTCCTTGCCCTCTGAGTAGCGGCTGCGGGTTCCCTCCGAAAAAAAAAGAAAAAAAGAGAGCAATCTAATTCAAACCAACGAGCGTAGCAGTTTTCTAATCCAAATCCTGTCGAGGTCTACTTGGTTCAGTAAACCTACTCTGTCATTGCAACAAACGAAGATAACTTAGGGTTTGGACCTGTATGATGAATCCCTATTTTACTTTGGATCTCTGACTCTTAGATCTATTGTAACCTGTATTTGGAACTTTGTTTCATAACTCATTGAATCAGTTTCTTAACATAAACAACGCAGCAGCTTTGGTAGCAAAAAAATTATGTTCATTTATAATAGTGTACAAATAAGATCCTCTAATATTTGGACATATTTGGTCTAAATCAATCAAGCACACACTCTTATACTCTTATTGAGAGATGATGTTCAAAAGCGACGATCGAGTTTTGATTAACTGCCTAAAAACAGATTCAAGACACCTCTCAAGACCTTCAGCGCTTGAATCCAATGCCTCTAATCTCTCATAAGCCGATTCCAATTTGTGGCCGCAAACCGAAACATCTACCATTTCCAGCTCATTCACATTAGCTTGGGTCTCTTCAGATCCTACTGCTCCTTTATGCATCAATTTCGAAACTAACGACCACCGGCTCTGTTTGGATTTGTTCACCGGTGCCGACAAATACGAGAGAAGCGATTGGAAGACCGAAATATTGGACGAATTAATTTCTCCAAGAACGCGGATCACAGCTGAGAGTTGATGATCTTCGTCTTCGATTGGAGCTTCTCCGATTTTAGTATCGATGTGTTTCAAAGCAGCGATTAATTTCTTCACCTCCTTTTTCATCGTCTTTCTAAAGGAAATGTAGTTAGCGATTTCAGTCTCGACACTGGACTCCGATTTTCTTCGCCTAAGAGCCGATTGTAGTGGACGGATGAGTTGGCTGATTTGCGACATTAGATCTCTAGCGATTCCACAAACATCTAAAAGCTTGAAGGATCCATCCAAGAGTTGTTCCATGTATTTCTGGTTCTTGGATAAGATTTCTTTGGTTGATGATAAATTGAGAAGATCGTCGGCGCATCTGTAGAGCTGTTCGAGTCCGGTTAAGCCGGAGCAGATGGAAGCAGATGTCGATGGTGATGAGACGTCTGATGCACGAAAGATGTGCAGCTCTTGTTCGAGTGCGAGTGTGGTAGGATGTGATCTTGCAGGTAAGCTGATTGATCGAACTTTGTATTTGGCTGCCATTTTTGTTGCTCTTGTTCTCTGTGTTTGTTATTTTGATTGAAGAATGATGTGGTTGTGTTGTGTAGACGAAGACTTGGGGGTATTTATAGGAGGGGGACAATTAAATGAGGAAAGCATGTGATTTGGAATTTCATTTTAATTCGAGAGCCTTCGCCAGCAAGACTCTAATAATGAATAAATAATAATATTATTATTAGTAGTACAAGGGAGAGTCTTGGCCAGCAAGACTAAAATAATACATAATAAATATTTATTATTATTATTATTATTATTATTATTCAAGAGAATTTTTGTAAAGCGAAAAATAAAAATGATAATGTTGGTTTGAGTCGCCTAAACAGTACCATTCAATTTGATTCGTTTAGATTTTGTTCGGATGGACATAATAACGGATTGGATAAAAATATATGAGTTACGATACGTAGATGGATCGGATATGGAATCTTAATTTTCTGGATTTGATTTAAAATATAAATTAAACTAAAACATTGATTGTAAAGTTTTAATATATATATATAAATAATATATTTATAAATTACTAAAAACTCCGACATTTATATAGTTTTAATAATATAATTTTTAAAAATATTTGATCAATTAATAATTAAAATTTGTAGAATCAATAATATATGAATGAGGTGTACAAAGGAGAATGATGGGTCTTCTTCCATCTCTCGCTCCAAGAAGTCGCATCTACTAAAGATCTCCATTATTCAGTAGTGTTTTTTTATTGCACCTTAGACTACATTAATCTTCAATCATTAAATCCTGTCTAGTTCGTGGCTCTATCCACTTGTCATTTTCACGGTTCCAAATCGCCATCTATCGCTATCTGCCATTTCTTCAATTTTAATTAATCGAATCTACCTCAAAAAGCACATTCATAGTAAGATCTATTACAGGTTAGGCTTCCTCATCTTTGACCCTCAACCTCATAATTCCATCAAGACTCTTCCCATTTTTGGTGTTGTATTCTTCTCCATTAGAAACCCTAAATCCTAAATTAGAGTTTCATGGTCTGGTTGAATCCAGTCTTAGTGAATTCCACTCAAAGATTCACCACTGAGATCGAGGCAAATAAAAATAGATTGAAGATGAAAAATCAAGATGATCATTTTTAGGAAAAAGACTTTCTTCCTTTCAAGGTCTCAACTGATCTTCCCTTGGAAAATCATGCTCTCCTTTATCAAATTCGTAATAATTCAATGATGCGGTATGACCTCTAACAACCATAAAATATTTTCATGCATGCGACCACAAGCTACTCAACTATGAGCGAGCATATTCCAGTTCACTTCTCCAAACAAGATAAGTCTTCTCTTCTCAATAATTTTAAGCACATTTCAATCGGGAAGTTTTCCTAAGGTAAACCCACATTGTACGTCATAGATTCTTTCTTGCACAAATTTAAATTTTATGGTTCCTTCTCTATTGTTAATTGGGACCATAGACACATTTTTATTGAACTAGACCTATTGATGACCTTAGACTATTGTGGAAACGAAATGTCTAGCCAATTGGCTAGTATTTCATGAGACGGCTCAAATGGGAGCCTAATTTCAATCCTAGGAGAGAGTCCCCAATGAACCCAGTATGGGTCACCTTCCCTAGAATTCTAGAATATTTATATAATAAGGACATCATATCTAATATAGCCAAATCTTTAACGAAAAACTTTAGATGTCTGGATTCCTAATAATATATCCAAGTTTGACTATTGTCAAGCTTGGATAGTACTTGATTTATCCATAGATGAAGTCAGTTTTGACATTAATGAAGCCTTGCATTCTATAAACCTTAACAATATATTCACCTATTTAATTTATTCTTCTAATGAAGAGCCAAATCATAAAACCCCAAAACAAACTTTAACTCGCGGTCTGCCAGATAACGCTCTATCCTTCCATAATGACAGCCAAATTTCCTATACTGAAATCACTCCTAAAAAGGCCAGGAAAGCTAAAGCTAAAGGTAGAATTTTTTTTTAACAATGTTAGTTAAAATTTTAAAATTCAATATTAGAGGTTAGGAAATAAAATACAATTAGAAGACTGAAATTTATCATAAAAATGAATCCATAGATTTTCTAGCCTTTTGGCTTAAACTTAAAAGACTTAAGGCCAAATTAAAAGCTTGGAATCATGACAACTTTGGCAATGTATTCAGTATTATTGCCAAGGCTGAGGATGAAATCTTGTACTTTGAAAATATATATCAAAACTCTCAAAATAATTATGGCAAGGAAAACCTTTCGAAGGCTAATGCCAATCTGATTCTTCTTTTAAAATGAGAAGAATTTTTATTGAGAGGAAAAAAAGTTGCATTGACTGAATTAATAATGGTGAAAAAAACACTTCCCTGTTTCATAATTATGTTTAAAAAAGGCAAAAAAAAGAATAAAATTAATGTTATCTCTGTAAATGGTAGTTGGATTGATGATAAGGATAAAATTCCTGACTCTACCATAAATTTATTTAAGGACATTCTGTCTAATTCCCAATTTGTTGACCAGTTTAATAACTTAAACATCATCCCAATCTTATATTGAGATTGAGAAGGTTGTTAAAACTCTCAAGTCTAATAGTGTTGCTGGCCCAAACAACTTCACACTGTCTTTTGTCAAAACCTGTTGGCTTATCATTAAACCTGATCTCTCTCTTGTCATTAAGGAATAATTTACTGTATAAAAGCCCCAAAGGAATCCACTCCACAACCACTTGTCTAATTGCTAAAAAATATAATCCTAGAAAATGGAAAGACTAATCTTTACAATTCTTTAATAGGCTGGTATAAAAAATTATTAATGAAAGACTTATGTACATTCTCCCTAAAATCATTTCTCTTGAGAAATGAGGGTTTGTCCATGGAACGAAATATCCATGAACCTATTCTCATGACTCAAGAACTCATTTATGACCTTAATAAGAAATCTTAGGGCACTAATATTCTTTTAAAAGTTGGCATGACCAAAGTGTTTGATAATATCTCTCACTTTATCTTATTTAATATTCTTAAATCCTTTGTTTTTAGTAGTAACTTTATCAACCTTATCAACAATTGTATCTCTTATGTATACTTCACTATTATCCTTAACGGTGAAGCCAAAGGTTACTTTAAGGGAACCAATTGTCTCAGGCAGGGAGACCCAATCTCTCCCAACCTTTTTATCATGGCAGAATAATACCTCTTAAGAGGTATTAATCTGTTATTTAAAAATTATCATCAAATGAAATACTTTACCAGAAGTGCTATTAATATTAATAGTTTGGCTTTTTTTGATGACCCAGTCATCTTTACAAATGGATCAAGACGAAACATTGATAGGCTTATTTACTTCTTGAATATGTATCAGAGTTTCTCTGATCAAATTATAAATAGAGAGAAATCTAACTTAATAGTTCCTTCCAATAGCAACTCTTCTAGAATTAAATCTATTGATGAAGCCACTAGGTTCAAGAACAATTTTTTACCCTTAAATTATTTCAGCATTTCAATTCATAAAACCAATAGACTAAATTTATATGAAGATCTTATAAGCAAAGTAAGAAACAAAATTAGGGAATGAGACAATACCAAAATATCCTTTGGAGACAGATTGGTGTTAATCCAATCTGTCATCATGACTATTCCTATCTACTATATGCAAAACTCTATTAATCCTAAACCTATTTAGAACAGACTTGAAAGACTTATGAATAAATTTCTTTGGTTTTCTAAAGATAATTCTAATTCAATAATCTGGACTAATTGGAACAATATAAGTAAACCTATCAGGAGGGTGGTTTAAATATCAAGAAGTTTTCTCATCTTCAAACCATTTTTTTTACGAATTATGGTTTAACTTGAGAAATAATAAATCTTCGTGGACCATTTACAATATGCTGTAAATCCCACCATCCTTTGCAAATTACTAAGAATAAAGTTGGTTCCAAAATCTGGAGGAATTAATCTCCTCCAGAAGTCTTGCTAAGCATTTCGTTAATTGAGATATTGGTAATGGTCAGGTTGATTTTTGTATTGATAAATGGCTTGATAACAAGTCATTAATCATCTTTTCTAATAATGATAATAACCTTTGGTACAGCAACACAAATGTCAATAATTTTTGGGTCAACAATAATTGGGACTTAGAGAGACTTAACCATACCACGACTCCTTATATTATTAATTAGATAAAAAAGCTCAAAATAAAAATTAAGAGATGATGACATCATCTGATCCATTGACAAGTCTGGAATATATAGTATTAAGAAAACCTAAGACCATATAAGAACTAAGCTCCCTGTTCAAAAACAAAATTCTAAGATATGGGGCTCTTAAATCCCTTCAAAATTCTTATTTTTACTATGGAATGTCTTAAAAGGTTGGATATCTGTGGATTCCAACCTTCAGAAATAAATTTTATTTTGGCATCTAAATGCCAATTTTTGTCTTAGCACTGAAACTACCTCACATTTGTCTGTCTCTTGTCCCACTATCTGGCTTATATGGAATCGTTTTCCCAACATTTTTCATTTTCCTATTGCTAGTTTCATGACAATCTATCATTTAGTTAGGTGTTGGTTATGGACTGCAAACAAAACTAAGCATATTAGATTCATGATCCCTTATATTACTTGTTGGAACATCTGGGTTTTCAGAAACCAGTCGAAGCATTAAGGTATTTCTTTTACTAGAAATCATATCATTGATAAGATTAATCTCACATTATATCATATTCATGCCTCTAATATGTATTCTAAAGATATTTGGCATGTTGACTATAGTATTGTCGCTCATCTTCGTTATTTATATCCTAAAACCCATTTCAAAGATCTGTTTATCAAATGGATTAAGCCTAAGACTAATAGAATAAAGTTGAAACTGGCGACTCATGTCTCCTTAATAGAAAAACAAGTGAAGCTAAGATTTTCAGAGACTCTAATGGTAATATCCTTCATGCTTACGGTAACCTGTATGACGAGTAATCTCTCTTTATTGCTGAATGTCGTCTATCATTGATGGTCTTCGTATTTGTAATAAAAAAAGGTTTTAAGAATGTCGATATATAATCTGATTCCTCCATCTTTATTGATATATTAGCTAATAATTCTGATTATTGGTTCATCAGACCTATTTTAACTTGATTGGCTTGCGTGCTAGACCCTCAAATATAAAATGAAAATGTCTCTGGATAGTTCTCAAATTTCCAATCCTTTAAAAGCTATTTCATTTCATGAAAGTCTAGATCGTGGCTACATAAATTTGCGCAACTATGGATGTCTCTAGTTGTTCTTCCAAATTGATGTTATTACTTTTACTTTTTGTTTTTCGTTATTTAGCACGTCAAATTCAAATTAAATCAAGGTTGTTTCAAGTTTGTTTGAATGTCCCTCTGAATCAACTATCTAGGAGAATCTTATGGCCTAATATGGATGTATTGATATGCCGGTCTTGAATCTTATGGCCTAATATGGATGTCTTGCAATGCCGATCTTGAAGATCCTTGTAACTGTCGTTTCATTAAAATCCCCATCTTTTAACTTTTACATTATCTGTTCAAAATTTGTCTAAATCAGATAAAAACAATTCTTAGCAATTTGTATATATCCTTGTAAAATCTTTATTATTAATCAATAAAAGTGATCCCTGCTCTGAAAAAAAAAAGAAACAATAATATATTTATTAATTATATTCTTCCATCGTAAACCTAATTCTATATAAAAAAAATTTGGAATATTTGTGTATACTTACGATCCTAATTCTTAATTTTTTAAATCATTGTTTATTTTCTCTTCTCCTATTATATTCCATATTTTCCTTTTGTATATTGTTACGTTGACATTATAATAACCAATTAAAAATTTGATAAGTTTTAATACAAGATTTGATGATTTAAAATATATCAAATTGTTTGTTTTTTCTCTCAAAGAATAGAACTTAATTCTTGGTTATTTTGTGGCCTCATCCATCTTCAATCGTTAGTGGTTTTCATCATGTGGATCTTAGGTTGTGTCCTCAATAGAGTATGGTGAAATATCTTCTTTCGATCCTTCAAAAGATCCAACTCAATCTACCCATGATCCTGTCTCTATTCTTGACTTAGAGTATCCATTGCTGAAACAAAGATATCATAATCATCATCAAGAGAACTCTTTTAAAAAAAATGAATAACCCTTTCATTCAATTATAGGAAATATAAAAAATATTCAAAGTAACCCAACCTTTGAGAAATCAAATGCAAAGAATCCAATCAACCATGAAACAATGTTAATTAACAAGGCCAAATTATCATATGCTAATTTTTTGAACCCTATAAAACAAGACTTCTACCACGAAAATGTCTATATCATCCAGAAAACTGACCACAATGTGATTAGTTTTCAACACAAGCATGCATGCATGTTGTTAAAGGCTTTCTTGAAAGCTTCAAATTTGAAGGTGAACTTAACATCAATAATTGAGACTTCATGCATCTATTTATAGACTTCACTCTTAAAGAATACTTAAAGAAGATATGGTGCCATAACATGTGGTCAGTAGGCACTAAAACCATGAAAATCTTGAAATGGACCCCTTACTTTAACCCTAATAAAGAAAGCCCTATCACTCCAGTATGTGTGACTTTTCCTAACCTCCCAGAATTCATGTTTAATGAAGGAACAATCAATGAAATTTCCAAAGTTATAGGCTCCTCCTGAGCATATGGGTTCCGACTAACAATAAAGCAAAACACAATTGTCGTACAATTTGGGTTGAACTAAATATCTCTAAACCTTTAATCAAGAAACTATGGATTAATTTTGATGAAGATGAATGATTCTGGCAATATGTTGTATATGGCCCCTACGCTGATTACTGTAGTGTTTGCAAATATTTTGGGCATTCTAATAAAGTATGCAATAAAGTTTCCACCTCTCAAAATAAATAATTTATTTAACAAGCACCTATCATTAAGCCTGTCCCTGAACCAAAACGAAATCTCAAGACTAAAGTCTGTAATTATTGCTAACAAAAAAGAAAATCATATGCAGAATCAAGAGATTATAATAACAGAAAAAACAGTGGAGGAAGCTGCTAACCTTCAGAATCTTCAAAGTGTTGAATTGAATTTTATGGAAGTTGAACCTGTAAACACAAAGGATAGCTCTTCAGAATTAAGTGAACCTATCCCTCCTAACATTGTAGTGATCCTGAAGTTATAAAATCCCTCCATACAATTGATAGAGGGACTTTATTTGCTATGAATAAGAATGTATAATGTTATGACCAAGAATCAATGTCTCCAACCAAAGCAACTACACACAATCTCCCAAGCTATTCTGTTAATACAAAGAAAGATAATGATAAGGAGTTTAAAACAGTTGAAACCATGAAAACCAATAAGTTGAAAGATTGGAATACTAAAGGCCATATATCCTTTAAAATAATGCAGTTCAAAGGAGCTACAAAACCTTTTAACTTCTTTAAATGACAATTTCCATATTAAATTGGAATGTTAAAGGGTTAGGCAATAAAGAGACTTTAAGAAGGCTGAAATCTCCCAAAAAGTCTAAAAAACATGGCTTTCTCACCTTACAAGAACATATGTTCCAGTAATCTATTTTGAGGCTGTTTCCAAAAATCTTGTCTTCAATTGTTCTATTGGAAATGTAAGTAACAAGATTTGGGTGATACAGAATCAAGATCTTACCGTGGATCTCCTAGCTAATGATGAGCAGGTTATTCATCTAAATGTAAAATACTAAACCCTTAATAAAGACTTCAGGGTTACAATGGTTTATGCTAAGTGTAGAAGATTTTTGAGAACAACATTATGGGATAGTTTTAGGTCTGTTGAATATAAATCTATGAAGTGGCTGATTCTTGGAGATTTTAATTCTATCTTAAACACTAGCGGGGAACAAGAGAGTTCTACTACTTGCCTTAAAAGTATTGATGATTTTAATAATGTTATTTTGGGTTGTCACCTCAATGATACTGGGTTTTATGGTCTTAAATTCATCTCGACAAATGGGAGAAAGTGGAAAATACTTGATTGCGTCCTATACAACATCTCTTGGCTCAATTACTTTGATATAAAAAAAGTTACTCATCTTGCAAAAACTTGTTCCGATCATTCCCCTATTCGCATCTTTATATCTACTATCCAGGGAACATTTAACTCTACATTCAAGTTTCTTAACATGTGGGTAATGCATAAAGTCTTCAAGGATATGGTTGAACAAAGTTGGTCTGGAGATATGGTGGGCAACCATTTTTAAGTATTCTGGTAAAAGCTGAGGAGGTTGAAGACTGATTTTAAATTATGGAATAAAATTGTTGTTGGCAATGTATTTGATTCTATTAAGTAGGTAAAGGAAGATATTAACTTCAGAGAAGCTAATTTTCAAATATCAAAGTCCATTGAAGATAAAAAATTTCTTGATAAAGCTAAAGAGCATCATCTAATTCTACGAGCTAGGGAAGAATCATATTGGGAACAGAAGACTCACTCAATTTGGCTGAACGACAGTGATAAAAATACTGACTTTTTCTATAATTTTGTGACGAAAAAGGTAAGAGAAACATAATAAACAAGATTTGGGATGGTGGTAATTGGTTAGAAGATCAAGATGCAATTAGTGATTCTGCAGTTGAGCACTTTAAAAACCTATTGACTAACTCTCCTAACTTCAATGATAATGAAGATAATCTTGACCTTATTCCTACATTTATCAATGATGAAGAGAACTCTATGCTTATTTCTATCCTAAGTGAATCTAAAATCCACAATGTGATCAAATATCTTAACCCTAACTGTGTTGCAAGCCCAAACGGTTTCAATGGTAAAAGGTTTCCAAGTTGCTAGAAAATCATCTCTAAAGACTTATGTGAAGCAGTTTGAGATATATTCAAAGGAAACCATATCTCTAAAGGTGTTCATTCTACAGTTTTATGCTTAATCCCTAAGTCTTAATCTCCAAACACTTGGCAATAATTCTTGCCAATTAGTCTTACAACTATGTTCAACAAGATTATCTCTAAGGTAATTAACTACAAGATTGTTACTTTATTGCTAAAATAATATCCGATGAACATGGAGATTTTATAAAAGGGAGGAGCATCTATGAAAACATCTTGATAACCTATGAATTATGTTATGACTTAAACCTAAAGAGGAGAGGAAATAATGTTCTTCTCAAATTTGATATGGCTAAATCCTTTGAAAAGCTTGACCACAGATTCTTATGAAGAGTTATGGCCTCATTTGGATTTAGCTCTATGTTATTTATGCTAGTGGACAAATTTATAAACAACGTATACTCCTCAATTGTTGTCAAAACAGAAATGGAAGGCTATTTCAAATAATTTAAAGGCCTTAGGCAAGGGGACCCCCTATATTCTAGTATATTTATAATTTCCGAAAATATCTTATCAAGGGTCTCGAGCATCTATCTTCTCAAAATCAAGCTATTAGATACAACTCCAAAGATAAGTATTGTATACCTTGCCTAGCTTTTGCAGACGATCTCCTTATCTTCAGCAATGGGCATGCCTATTCCATCCATCGATTAACAACTTCCTGATTCATTATCAAAGGAAATCAGGTCAGTTCCTCAACAATGATATATAAAAATCATTGTTTTAGTCAAAATTTCTGCTCAAAGAGTTCAAGGATTAGAAATAATTCTAAACTTCAAGCACAGTCACACCACGTTCAAATATCTAGGTGGTATGATTTATACAAACAACAAGGTCATCAACTTTGATGACCTGGTATTCAAGATCAGAAATAAAATTTCTGAATGAGACAGTAGCCTTCTATCCTTTGGTGGCAGATTATCTTTGATTCAATATATCCTATCATTCTTCCCTATTTTTACTATTTATAATAATATCCTTCATAATGTTGTAATCCACATAATTGTGACTTTTTATAATAAATTCCTATGGGGTTTAAAAGAAAACAATTTGACTATCAAATGGTCTAAATGGGAGAGGCTGTGTAAACCTTATGATGAATGACGATTGAATGTCAAGAATATTGTAGATATTCAAGAAGCATTCTCTTATAAGTTGTGGCTGATATTCATAAGTAAAAAAACTCTTTAGGCTGAGATGATGTCCTTAATTTATTGCAGTAATTATCACCCTATTATAGCTTTTAAACCAACTAGATGCTCTAAGACCTGGATCATATTGTACAAGGTTAGAGATAAGGCTGGCAAGTTCATCTTTTGGAACGAGAGAGATGGTGGTTTCTGGTTAGATCATTGGTGCTCTCCTAAACCCTTAATCTACTTTAATGACACTTATAAAAGAAGTTGGTTTAAAGGTTCCAAAGTTGGGAAATATTGGTATAATGGTACCTCGAATATGGATAAATTAGAAACCACAGTCCCCATACAAAAATCTCTAAGATGCAGAAAGTTACCCTCAGCTTAGTTCCTGATTCAATCAAATGGTCTATTTTCTTTAATGGCTCTTTTAACTCTAAAGACACTTGGAACTCAATTAGAACTAAATGAAATATATCTAATATCTACAAGAACACTTGGAATTCTATAACTCCTAGGAAATGTTCTTTCTTTCTATGGGTAACTTTCTACAATTGGCTTCCTATTGACATTATTCTTCAAAAGAAAAAGTTACAGCTAGCCTCAAAGTGCCAGCACTGTGACAACGTTAAAAGCATCAATCACTTATTTGTTCATTGTTTTAGCTCTTGGGCTGTGTAGAATTACTTTTCCTCTCTTCTCAACATTAACATAAACCAAAATATGACATTTACTCACCTAATAAGGTCCTGGTTTTGGTCTATTGGCAGAAACACTCACATCAAAACCATCCCCCCTCATATCATAGCATGGATCATTTGGTCTTCAAGAAACAAAAAGAAGCAGAAGAATCAAAATGCTACTCCAAACTCAATAATATATCAGGTAATATGTACCCTTACTCGTCTTGAAAGGGTTGATCTACTCAAAATGTATCATTGGAGAAAATATAGCATTAAAGCAACTACCCTGGGTTGTGTTAATCACACGGTTAAACCCAGAATTCTTGTGTCTCTGAAATGGAATAATCCTAAAGCTAACAAATATAAGCTTAATTTAGATGGGGCATCCAGTGAAGGTGGTTTCATAAGAGATTCTAATGGTACTATAATTCTGGGTTTCGGCAGGCTATATGGAAAAAACATCCCCATTGTTGCTGAATGTATGGTGTTGTTGAATGGTTATTAATTTGTCAATCAAAGGGTATCAATAGTCTTGACATGAAAACTGATTCAAGCATCATAACTAAAATGATCTTAAGAGGAAGATTGACCTGGTTCTTGAACCTATTATTAGCTGTTGCGAGAAACTTATAGCATCATCAATGACACTATCTCATAAATTTCGCGAGAAAATTAAGGCAGCAGACTCGATTTCAAACAAATCCTAAAAGACATGCAAAATATGGAATTCAATGAGGCTCAAGCTTCTAACACCCTTAGAGCTATCACCTTCCTTGAAGGGTTGGCTACCGGCTACACAAGGGTTGACTCTGCTAACTAAATATTATAATTAATCCTTCAAAGATCAGCAATCAACCAACACATGCCAATGTTGGGTCTGTAATCTTCATCTCTCCGTTGCTGGGCTTCTATTCCAGCTTTGATTATAGTTTATCAATTTCCTTCGAGCTTTTAGTTTTTGTCAGGTGCTGACGAAATCCCATTCCCATGCCGATTTCTCCAGTATGTCTTCATCAATACCTCAGTATCAATGATTTACTGGGTCCGAAATCCTCATCTCTCAATTGTTGGGCTTCTTTTCCAGCTCCGGTTCTAGTTATCAAGTTCCTTCGAGTTCATGGTTTTTGCCAAGTGCTGATCGAATCCCGTTCCCGTGCCAATTTTTACAGTCTTTCTTCATCAGTAGCTCAGTGTCCATGATTTGCTGGCTCTGAAATTCGCATCTCTCAATTGTTGGGATATTTTTCCACCTCTGATTCTAGTTATCAAGTTCCTTCGAGCTCATAGTTTTTGTCAAGTGCTGATTGAATCCCATTCACATGCCAATTTCTATAGTCTTTCTTCATCAATAGCTCAGTATCCATGATTTGTTGGGTTTGAAATTCACATCTCTCAATTGTTGGGATTCTTTTCTAGTTCTGATTCTAGTTATCAAGTTCTTTCGAACTCATAGTTTTTGTCAAGTGCTTATTGAATCCTATTCACGTGCCAATTTTCTATAGTCTTTCTTCATCAACAGCTCAGTATCTATGATTTGCTGGGTCTGAAATCTTCATCTCTCAATTGTCGGGCTTCCTTTCCAGCTCCGATTCTAGTTATCAAGTTCTTTTGAGCTCCTAGTTTTTGTCAAGTACTGATAGAATCTCATCCCCCTTGCCAATTTCGCTAGTCTTTCTTGAGCAGTAGCTCAACATCCAAGATTTGTTGGATCTGAAATCCTTATCTCTCAATTGCTGGGCTTCCTTTCCGGCTCTGATTCTAGTTATCAAGTTCCTTCGAGGTCCTGGTTTTTGTTAAGTACTGATAAAATTCCATCCCCCTTGCTGATTTTTCCAGTCTTTTTTCATCAATAACTCAGTATCCATGATTTGTTGGGTCGGAAATCCTAATCTCTGAATTGTTGGGCTTCCTTTCCAGTTCGGATTCTAGTTATCAAGTTCCTTCGAACTCCTGGTTTTTTTCAAGTACTGATAGAATCCCATCTCTCTTACCGATTTCTCCAGTCTTTCTTCATCAATAGCTCAGTGTCCATGGTTTGTTGAGATCTCCAACATTTCTTTGTCGTACAAATGTACGATGACGCTAATTTTAATTTTATAAGTTTTCTTCCCTCCTTCGAACTCTTTTTGGCACATTGTTTGTATTCTTTAATAGTTCAGTAATAAAATTCAACGTTTAATGAGAAAAAATGGAGTAAAGAAAACATATACCGGAATTATACAAATATAAAAGTTGAGGTTGTATAGACATCATAAATAATAGACTGAAAAGCATGATTCATCAGCTGTGTTACTGTGTATGCCTCCTCTCCTGCCACATTATCCTTTTGTTTTTGAAATATTCAAATTCTGCTATGTCTCTGCTGTCTGTCTACAGAGGACCTTTAAAAGCAACACCAAATAAACAAAACAGATATATTATTATATCAAGATCCAGATCTATAAAAACTATACTAACAATAAATTATTGTAACTAAGGATCCCTACAATCATCTTTATGATTATTGTAATTCGTAAAACTAAAACGGTGTACATCAATTATTGCGCACGAGTGTCTTCTTCTGTGCATGTCTTCTGTGGGTAGTAATCGAACCACGTATATAAATTATGTTACATGATTAATTAACGGTATCAAATAGTCTAAGCACCGAACAAATGACACGTATCGAAACAAAATTTAGCCATTCAAAATATTCACTTCGATTTTCCAGTTGTTTTGTTTATATATATGGGTAAGCGGTTCAATCATTCCGCACTATCGAAATTTGAAGATGAATATGGACCAATCCTATTGAAACAAAATTTTAATATATTATTACAACGTCAGTGACAGTATCAAGCAAGAATCGTGAACCATATACTTATATATTCTTATAAAAACACACCTTATTCATAGACCTAACAAGATAACATACACAGGTTTAGGAAAAAGGTTCTTGAAGCAACATTATTTTCAAAAATAAAATACAAAAAATCTTCGCAGAAGATCCCTTTTTCCAAACGGATATAATATGTTTTCTTAAATAATGCTGACAAAGGTGTATTGATTTATTATTTAAAAAAAAATACATTAATAAATAAATAAATTATCATAAATATATAACTAAATATATCATTGTTTTTCAATATCCAAAACTAATAAACTACATATTAATATTTAAACTAATTTTTTTTAAAACCATGAATAAGTATCTTTTTAATTTTTTGATAAATTTTTTTTTTATTTTAAAATGTTCGTATCTTTTAAATTGTATTTTGAATTTTTTTAAAATACCATCAGCTTTCTTTTTCTAAAATAAAAAATTATATTCACTAATGATATTTTTATTTAACGTCAACAAACATACATGACGAGACATAAAAAAACATGTAAGACATAAATAAACATGCGAGACCAGATAAATAATTTGAAAGTACCATCGATTTTATTTTTTTAGATGAACAAAACTACTTCAACAACGTGTACTACTAGATACTAAATATGCATGATCAGATTAGTGGATCTCACAAAAAATAATATATATCATCAATAAATCCAGTTTTGTTAGTCTTAAAAAGTAATATATAATCTCACATGATTACATATATTCTATTCTAGCATGTATTTTATGTCTAGTCTCGCATGTTTGTTGATAATTTTTTTAAAAAAAACATCATCAATAAATCTAGTTGTGTTCGTTTTATAACCAAACAAAATCGATAATGCTTTCAAATATATTATCAAAGCTCCAAATTTAAAAGATATGAACCTTTTAAAAAATAAAAGAATAATCGATGATGAAACATGTCTATCAAAAATATTATTTAAATAATTTAAATGTTAAATTCTAGTTAAATAATAAATAAATATTAAATAAATAATAATAAAACTCGAAATACTCATAGAATATGGTGTCGGATATTTTAGTGACATTAAAAAAAGCATGCCTATTTGTTTTTATCAGTTAGATTCCTCATTTAGAAAATTAAACTATATTTTAACAAATGGCCAATGGACATTTTTAGCATTTCTCTCTTTATAAAATGTATTTGTATTTTTTTTTAAAAGAAAACATTTGGCAAAATCTATTAGGATAATGAGCAGATAATTTGGTAAATAAAGGTGAAAATATTCAATATGATTTTCCAATACAAATGAGATTTGAGTCAATCTTACTTTTCCATTGTCTCTCTATTTATAACTAAACGATGATATTAAGTAAGTATATATATAGTAGTGATTAGAGTAACCTAACCATGTGAGTGCTTTCATGGATCACCTAATATTCTGTCTTTTCTAACCTTTTTGGCCAACCAACCAAAAGTGGAGAGTTTTAATCTATGATCAAACATATCTTTATGTAAAAAAGATCCATTAAGTAGTAGTATTATAGTAGTATGATGATGTCCATCTCCAAAGAACCTAATCTAATGTACTATCAAAGATAAGATGTTGTAACATAGAATGTGCATTACAAACCAATGTTATGTTAATTAAGACCAACTTGGTTATTACTTTTTATCTTCAGACTTGGCAGAAACCAATGTCAATTAGAATATTGTATGGATGACAGGACAGGCTGTATTTTGAAGGGACAAGGAGGCATTAAGCAGAATATGTTCAGCCACAAGAAATCTGCTAAACAAAGCATTAATGTTTATATATATATATATATATATATCGTTTGTTCTAGTGTTTTTCCCTATTAGGTTTCTGCTATACCATTCTAACTTGGACCTCTGCAAATGATAAAACAGTTTGAAGATCAATAATGACTAAACGGACGAGCCTAAAAGTTCGTTTAGCCGATGCTAAACCGCCTCATGTGACCCTCTTAATTTCGAGAACAAGTATGTCTATATCTAAAAGTTTTGGCTGAAGAATTTGTGTCTATTTATTAGGAAATAGTTGTGTCACATTATAGTTTTATTTCACAAGCTGCAAATCACAATAATAGTACGCTTTTAGCTAGTATTATATACTTCTTGCACTTTATTTATTATTCTTTAACTCTAGGTTCAGAAGCCAACTAAATCTCAGTTCTATCTTTTTGAGTATTCCACTTTTTCGCAAATTATTTAGAAATCTTGATGGTCGACCTTATCTGTAGGGTGTCAAATCATTTACAGAAGTGCCTCCAATTATATGTGTGCTTAGAAAAGGTTTAAGTCCCTAGAATTTATCAAAAACTGATACAATTTTAATGGAAAAAGATATATCATGTAAGAAGATGGTAGTTTAAAAAATTGAAGTACATTTCCATGACCTGATTCAGAAGCTTACAATGTTTACGATCATAATACAATTTAATAGTTACCCTTATTGCACTTTATTTATTACTCTAATTATAGGTTCCAAAACAAACTCTTTTCCAACTAAGTTCTAGTTATATACGTATTGCGGTTTATCATTTAATAATTTAATATTTGGGATTTTAAGTATTTTTTATTCTCTAATATTCATACAATAACTTTTTATAATCAGTGGTTCGAGTTATGTTTGGGTTTTTAGATTACGTTGAGAATGAGTGGAATAATGTTTTGACAACGTATTGTGTTTGGCGGTACAATTTTAAAAGTTTTGTTTCATTGATAATGTCATTTTTAGTCTTGTGTATATGAATCTATTAGATCTATTATCTAGTAAGTTTTATTTATTCCCTATAAATAGACTACAATGGCTACACAAAACATAATATGAAATATGTAACCCTTTTCTATCATAGTGAAACACTTTTCTATGGTGGAGTCTGATGACATAGAAAATTGTCGAACCACGTTAAATCATGTGTTCTTTTCTTTTCCAGTCATTTTTTCGTGTTGAGTTCTTTATTTGTGTTCTGTGCTTGAGTCATTTGTGATAAAATGTATACTGATTTATAAAAAAATTGGTATCATAGCTTTGGTTGTAAAATTAGGTTACGCAATTAGGGTTTTACAATGGCGTCTACACCAACAAAATACAAGATTGAAAAATTTGATGGGGGATCTAGCTTTGCACAATGGAATATTAACCTAAAATCTTCATTGGTAGTGCAAGGGATGTGGAAGGCTATGGAGAATAAGTTACCAGAAGATGAAAGAAGTGGATAACCAAGATCTTCAAGAAAGGGCTTTGTGTTGGATTTTAATGAGTATGAAAGACAATGTTCTTCGCGAGATTAGTGGTGAGAAGAGTGTTGTCTGTGCATGGAAGAAGTTAGGAGAACTTTACTCAGATAAATCAGTGGTGAACCTGTTATACTTGAAGAATCGCTTGCACGATTTCAGATTGAAAGAAGGTATGTCTATAACTGAGCACTTATATAATTTTAAATCAATTATAATGGACTTAGAGAACATAGATATCAACATTGAGGATGAGGATCAAGATTTGTTTGTCTTCAGATCGTTACCAGCTCCCTATGAAAACTTCATAGATACTATAATGTATGGTAAATATAAGTTATTGCTAGCAGATGTCAAAGGGGCGCTAAAATCAAAGGAGTTGAGATAGTTGCAGCCAGACAATCAGGCTGAAGGGGAAGGCCTTATGACTATCGAAAGATCTAGAAGCAAAGTGATGAATAAAGAACTTGAGGTCCAAATCAAAGGTAAGGAAGTCAAACTGTTATGAATGCGGTGAAAAGGTCCTTATAGCAGAGATTGTCTAAAACTGAATGAGAAGAATGGAAATCAAAAGGAAAATGCATCAAACATTGCTCAAGGTGTGAACGATTTTGATGATAGTGCAAATAGTGGTACATGAGATGTATTGCCGTGAGTTCAGACAGTGAGAAAACTCATGGGTACTCGATACTAGCGCTACATATCACATGTATCAGTTCAAAGTGTGGTTCGATACTTACAAGCCAATACAAGGAATAATATATTTAAGGAACACTCATTCATTACCTGTTGGTGGTATCGGAAACGTCATAATCTGAATGTTTGATGGGATGATTAGAATCCTGACGTGCTGGCATGTTCGTGGCATAGTTTTCAAAATCGTGATACGTACCGCTGGTATCGCTATACCTATCGGATTTTGAACCTCCACAGATACGTATCATAGTATGTATCGACGAGTTCATGTATCAGACGATACATACACTATATTATATGATTCGATACGTATCGATACGATGTTATCGTATGATAAGTGATAGTCTAAGAATTCATAACGATTTTGGTCAGAATGAGGATATGCAGAGATCTCTGGTTTTATAAAAATTCTATTACAGTTTAAATTTAACTGTATCTCTAATTTAAATTTATTCTTTACAATAAGTGTAAGTTTGTAACCATTGTAAACTTTAACTGTTTAGTGCAGGTTATTTTAAAACTTAGAATTAAATTGTGACTGTTTAAGATTTAACTAACATTTAACGAGTGTTTCAACATTAAAGAAAATAAACATACTCTACACTTCTTCAACTCATAACAAATTTTTCTAATCTATGACTGTATTATTCACTTTTAAATTATAACAAAAATAGAATACAAGTTTCTTATATTTTTCTCATAAGTTAATTGTTTTCCCTACAAAAACTATATATATAATATTTTTAATAAATATTCGTATCTTACGATACGTTACGATTCGCGACACATGTTACAAAAAATCCAAAATCGATAGACGATACAATACACGATTTGACAACTATAGTTTATGGGTTGAAAAGAAAACTGATTTCTCTTGGGATACTAAACTCTCGGGGTTACAAGTACCATGTAGAAGACGGTGTAATCAAAGTGATAAAATGCTCAATGGAGTGTATGGAAGAAAGTTTACAGAAGAGGCTTTACATTCTCTAAGGGAATGTTATTATGGGCGATGTTGCAATAGCATCATTAGAGAATAATAGCCACAATAGACATGATCAAAATAAGTTGTGACATTGGCATCTCGATCATATAAGTGACAGATGATTAACTGTTTTGGAAAATAGAGATTTATTGAAAGGGTGTAAAAGCAAAATCATTGGGATTTTGTGAGCATGTGTATTTGGTAAACAAACTAGAGTCAAATTCAGAAAATCGGCTGTAAAAAAACTAAAGGGACAATGGACTACATTCACTCAGATATATGAGGCCCAAACAAAATCCATCAAAGAACGGAGCCAGATACTATATGAGGTTGATCGATGATTATTCAAAGATGGTGTGGGTTTACTTTTCTCATTTGATTCAAGTTTTGTTAGTCATGTTAGTTTTTCAAGATTTATAGCTTGAGTAGTTGGATGTGAAGACTACATTTCTTTTTTCTTCTTTTTTTTCGGAGAGAACCCGTAGCTGTTACTCATAGTGCAATGAGTGCACACAAGGTAAACCCTCGGTCTGACGCAACAGCCTACAAACCAATGTCAGAAGGTAAACCACACAAAGTGACAGGCTCAGCCGAGAAAGTGTATATAGAGGGACTCGAACTCATGACCTTTGGTCACAAACATTCCTTACTCAACCAACTCGGCTACCCCTTGGGGGCGAAGACTGCATTTCTACATGGTGAATTGGAGGAGAAAATCTACATGAGACAACCATATGGATTTATCGAACCTAATATAAAGGAAAACGTTTGTCTGCTGAAAAAGTCATTGTATGGTTTGAAACAGTCACTTACACAATGTACAAAGTTTTTGATACATTTATGATGTCAAAAGGGTTCACGAGAAGTCCATATGAGAGTTGTGTGTATCATCAAAATATGTCATATAATTTTTATGTTATTTGTTATTGTATGTAGATGATATACTTATTGATGCTTGTCGTATGTCACACATTGTGTTGATAAAGAAGCAGCTTAGTGCCGAATTTGAGATGAATGATCTAGGTAGAGCAAAGATAATTCTTGGTATGAAGATTATCAGGAACATAAGTGTAGGATCATTACACTTGTCTCAACAAAAATATATTGAGAAATTGCTACAATGATTCAACAAGTTTGATACTAAGGTAGTTAGCATCCCGTTTGCTACTCATTTCAAGTTTTCTGCAGCAGGAGCGACCAAGGATGATGTAGAGTTGGAACAAATGTTGAAGGTTCCATATTCAAATGCAGTTGGTAGTATCATGTATGTATATGCACACGTCATGCTATTTCACATGAGGTTAGTGTAGTTATCGGGTACATGGGATGTCCTAGGAAAGAACATTGGCAGACAATGAAATGGATACGTCAGTATCTTAAGAATACTGCGAGCTTTGGCTTAACTTTTAACAAGACCGATATTTATGGATTGTTCAATGATATTGCGGGATCAGTGGTTAGTTTTGTATTCTAAGTTTTCAGGTGATATGGATAAAAGAAGATCTCTGACAGGATATGTATTTACTCTAGCTGGGAGTGCGATCAATTCAAAATAAAAATTGCAAGGTACATTAGCTTTGTCTACAACAGAGGCAGAGTACACAGCGGTAACAGAAGCAGTTAAATAGGAAATATGGTTGCAAGGCTTGGTAGAAGATTTGGGTTTGGATAGGACTACTATAGAAGTGTTTTGTGACAGTCAAAGTTCCATACACCTTCCAGGGAACCAAATGTACCACGAGCGTACAAAGCGCATAGATTTCAGGTATCATTTTGTTCGTGATATAATATTAAAGGGAATTTTTCATGTAAATAAAATTTCTACACATAATAATCTAACAGATATAATGGCCAAGGCAGTATCAGCTGAAAAGTTTAACGAGTGCCTAAACTGGATTGGTATTCGCAATATAAAGTGAATGCGTTATGGGGAATTTAGTCTTGTGTATATGAGCCCATTATGCCTATTATCTAATAAGTTATATTGATTCCCTATAAATAGACTACTAGGACTATGTAAAACACAATCTTAAAATATGCAACCCTTTTCTATCATAGTGAAACACTTTTCTCTAGATGTAGATAATTTGCCGAACCACGTTAAATCTTGTGCTCTTTTCTGTCATGTATTCGTGTTCTGTTCTTTATTGGTGTTCAGTGCTTAAGTCATTTATGATAAATTGCATAGTGATTTATAACAGATTATACTAACAATCTTCTCAAGTGTTGTTTCTTTTGAGTGTTCCACATAAACAGAATAAGATTCAAAATCGAAGAAGATCGTTAAGTAAGTTTAAAACAAGGATTAATGGGAGTTCATCGTCTTTCGCCCAACCAAAATCATAAGATTCGAATTCTGGTTGCTTACTGTATCATGATCCTGCAGTTAAAATCACAGAAGTTGGAAAAAATCTAAGAAATGCTCATATTTTCAAGTTTTCATCGTAAACGTGAATCGTCGCCATAGTTGATTGAGATTCATTTTTTAGAATATACTCGTCGAATTTCCAAGTCGTACTTAAAACTAAAGTCTGGAATTATTTTGTCTTGTAAATTTCAATTATGACATCAAATTGGGTAATTGAATCTATTGATGTTCAATTTCAAGTTTCTTACTGTAACTAACCCGTTCATTCTAATCAAAATGTTACTTTTTGTCTTTAAAAAATACAATAGCTTTTCATAATTCAAAGTGGTTGTGTTTTTACTAGGTGTGACAGGTCTGGAATATACTTTCATAACATATGTATGTGAATACATCTTGTAATCTCGATAACTCTAGTGATAAGTTTGAACATAAAGCTATCATAACAACACATTCCATTATTTTATATTGTTTAATATACTTTGACAAATATATATTTAAAAATCTTTTAACTTATTTCCACGATGATATACTTAAAAATAAAATCAATTCTAATAGATTTCGATAGATATCAAAAATAGTTTTTCAAATACTTTGAGCCATTTTTATTCTCTCAAATATAATATATAGTTGTCATGGTTTCGTGAATCAAATTGAAACTTTTTATATAATTCATGATTTTTTTATTTCGCCTCATTCCAAAACACAATTGTACAGTGTCAATATAAAGTTTAAACGGGTTTCAAACCTATACAAATATAAAATTTTATATTATATACAATAATTGGTAAATAAGTGTCTCAACCACCTAGTAAACTCAATAAGATATGCTCTTAACATATCTGTTAAAGTTTATATCGTCAGCTCTGACTAATCATCTGATTGCGAGTTGTATTTTTTCTAAATTCGAGTTTAGTACTAAAAAACATTTGCACATGATCCCACAATATTGATATAAAAGTCGGATCTAAATCTAATACTATCGAAGATAAAGAACCATAAATACTTACTGTTTATCGAACATTAAACTGAACCTATTAATAAAATATAATGATAGTTTTGACGGGTAAAATTGTAAACCTATCCACGATAAACCAAATTCAATCATGCTCATTTTGAATTTGTGACAACCTTTGCACAAGGTCCACTATCATAGGCTCTTACTTTAAGTTAGGAATATATAAATATTGGAGCAAGCCAACATGCTTTTGATAATCCGATTTGACACGTTGACATATCAAACATGACGAACATATTCATTAGACTCTATTTTCACTCCAAACCACCAATAATTTTATCTTAGAGTTCTATAGCTCTTTGTACCTATATGATACAAAACATATATAAGATATTTACTTTATTCAATATATATTTTTTCAAATCATTATTATTTAGAAACACATTATTATATAATTATATCATTTTTAGATTATATCTATGTGATCTTTGAATTTTATCCATCAACAAAAGAAAATGTTATTGTATAAACTCATGATTAATTAATTCAAGTCACGCATGTACAAAACTTTATCTCCCGAATAAAATCAATAAACATAAACTACAAACATGATAAAGGTTCCTGGATTTGTAGATTTCAATTAATTTAGTCCTTGAACTTAGAATATCTAGTAAAGTTAGTCATTGATTTTCCACACCAGTGACTAACTTTAGTGAAATCGCTAAGTTAATGAATCCTCAACGAATGTTTAGAAGCCAAGAAACTATATATAAAAAAGTCACATGTTGGATGTGTTGATTGATTTACAATCTCTTACAATATGTCTTAATTGTTCAGCTTGATAACAAGTATTTGGTATAAATGGCGTACATTCTCTAGTCATGTTTATAATTCTTCAACATCGATATGTTATTATACTTCTTATTGATGCTAATGAGGATGGTTAATGCATAAAAATTGATAAAGCATGAATCATGTATAAATGAGTCAGTACAATATGGCATTATATCATCACATCTACGATGAAACTGATTTTGAAATATTGACATAGTATGATATTTATTCAATATTTGTATCTCATGTCTGTATTATTATTTTGTTATCACTAGGACGATGACAGGATTCGCCATTTTTTTACCATATTGGCTTTATCTTTTAAGCTCATAGTAGTTTAGTACTTTTACCACTGTAAGTTTTATATGTATGTTACAATGTAGTGTATATTGAAATTTTTGTCATTTTGTTTTGTTTATTATTGATCACATATTTGGTGCCTAACGATATAGCTATGAGTTCTGCTTCATATTGCTCAACCAACATATTTTGTTTATTTCAGGTTTACAAACGTTGTTTCTTTCTTTTGTTTGCGTGACTATGAATTTTTTCTCTTAAACACCTGTTTGTATATTTGTTTGTTTAATAATGAGAATAGTTTTGTGAGTTTATATGTATATCTTGATGTGCAGCATTTAAAAATTGTTAATTTTGTTATAAACAACAAGTCGTCGATAAGGTTGCTGGTGAAAAACCTAAACAGTCTAACATAAGTTTCAGAGAACCCTAGAATAATCAGCTAACTAGTGGGAAAAGTAGTAATGATTTAAGTTTTTTAAATTAAAAACAAAAACTTGCTACTACTGGTTAGGCTGATGCTATCACATGTGTTGGTCAATTTTTTAATGAAGGTACTGCAACTCTAAGGTTATCTTCATCCCGATATGCCCTAGAGCATGATTTGTTTTAAATACATGCATAATACAATAAGTAAGATCACCACTTATTGTGAAAACAAAGTATCAATTGGATGTAAATGGAGACTTTATGCATCAGTTAATTCCAACACCGACTTCATGATGATTAAGAGATTTGTTGAATGACATACTTGCAATATCATTTTCTCCAAACAACATCAGAGCTATTCGACATCGGATTTGATTGAGGATGAAATTATTGATTCTATTAGGACATGTCATTCAGTACCATAAAAAATATACAATTGTTTGTTAAAAAAGACTACAGTCTACATCTCTTACTGTCCCTCATGAAATGCTTTAGAGAAGATAATAAGGGGAGTTTTTGGAGACAGTTCTAGTTTTTTTAGTTTACTAAAGGGATACTTAAAACTCGAAGAGTCCTGATATCACTACCGACTTCCACTTAGAATTAGTTGCTGGAAATATCATCGAGCAATGTTTTATAACATTCAGTTCATGTCTTCAAGGTTTTTATTCATGTCGTCTGATGTTGTTTATGGACAGAACCTTATTAACTGGCAAGCATAGAGGTGTATTGTTATATGTCGTAGCAAAAAATGGTAACAACAGTTAGTTTTATGATTTTCTTATATTTTGATGACGTGCGAGTCTAGTTAAGATTAGAAATGTTTATGCGATTCCAATGTTGATGATGATGAGAATATTATTTTATCGAAATACATACGAGATCTTGTACATTTGAACCATGATATTTATCATATAACAGACCATACAAGTTCTTTGTATATTTTGACTATGCTAGACAATGTGTAGGTTGTGTTTGACGATAATGCGAGTTGTGTTGAAAAATAGGCAATGCAAGTTCTTTTATATAATAAGAATGCGAGTTTTTTGTATATTTAAGGATGGTAGACATGTAAAAGCAGTTAAAGTATTTTATTTTGTAGGTATATTCCCTTCTGCATTTGGTATTGTTGGTAGTGAATATGCTGACAATTGGCTATGTCTGTTTAATCTATGTGCTTATGCTCCAACAATAGATATTGTTAATAAATATCTTTCAGAATTTTTATGTGAAGGTGGTTTGAGAATTAAAATATTTCTTGAAATCTTACCTCCGGAGAAGTATACTTTGGCATTTGTTAAAGATAAATTATATGGTGCTATGGTATCTATTCTGGTTGAATCATTTAACACACAGATAAAAAACCGGTGCAGTATATCCGTTGTTAAAATTGGTTGACATAATTAGAGTCTTATTTATGACTCAAATTTCAAGATGTTATTAAGAGGGGGTAAGTTGGAGTACTAGTTTATGGCCCCACTATAAAAAGAAGTTAAATAATATTTTTAAACAAGGTCGTACCTGGATAGTCCGTAAGTTTTCTACAAACTTATTTGAAGTTTTTTCAGATCATGCTATGGTTGTTAATGTACTAGAACTCAACTGTTCTTATGGTGCTTGGAAACAAGACTTTTTTCCATGTTCTCACGCTTTAGAGGCAATACAATTTTAACAACGGCAATACAAGATCATATGATGTTAATATAACCACTCTTCACGGTTAGCAATATACGCCAACTTACTCTTTTAGAATATCGACTATAAAAGAAGTGTAATCCAGCTAGAGGAGAAATAACAAGCAAGTAATTGAGGTGTGACAATTGTTCGAAACTAGGCCATAATCAGAGGACCTGTGAGGTTCCACTTTAAAGTGCGATTTCTGTACATTTTAATCATGCTACTTTTTCATTAGAATCTAATTGCGTGACTTCTTTATATTTAAACTTTGCGAGTTCTTTTATATTGAAAAATTTGAGTTTTAAGTCCATCACTGGATCCTTGTATTTATAACTATGCGAGATATATGGATTTTACACTGCTCGATTTTCGTGAATATTATGGTTGCGTGAATTTTTTTTAATCCAATCGCATGAGTTCTTTGTATTTTTAACCATTCGAGTTTTAAGTACATCACTAGATTTTTGTATCTATAACTATACGGGATATATGCATTTTACACCGCGTGATTTTAGTGAATATTATACTTGTGTGACTTTTTTGTAATCATATCGAGCGAGTTCTTTGTATATTAACGATGCGTGTTTCCTTGAGTCCCCTACTACACGAGTTCTTTACAAACTAAAATAATGTTTTGTAATATATATTTGATACGTGATCGTCTTCTAGCTGGTGCAGCTTCTTAATCATCTTCATGGTTGACGGCTTGCACTCCAATATCCACCATTTGTGGTTTCTTGGGATCATGTCCGACTTGGCGAGTTCTTGCGCAATGGTTGTGTGCTCCATTTTGAAGGGTTACATCGCAAAATTTATTAACATCATAACATTTTATTTAAATTTATATTTAATTACGTAGCAACATTCTTACCAATAGAAATGCAACACAACTGATAACTGTATCGAGTTTTACGGCAGCAACACAAGCTCTAATCGACCAAAGAAGCTTATGCGATATTGCTCCAGAGTAATCATAGTTGTTTATTTTTCGCAGGTCTTCGACATATATATCTTGAAACTGGGTAAAACAGGGTAACACAAATAAACAAGATCAATAATCGAGCAACATCCTTCATAACATGCTCCCTGCCTTCCCCAATGGCTTTCTTTATACTTTCGTGTAAAACACTGCACACCATGCTAGATTAGTGCAACTGAATCCTACTTATAACATACCTTAGTTATAGAGGTACCTTTATCATAACATTTGATACTGATTTGTTATTTTTTGGGCCGACATTTCTTGAACTTTCAGTCATGAAGTATGTTTGCATTATCCTGGAATCATGTTTCGCACATTCTTCGAATCGAGTTAAGAATCCTCCAGCTTTTGTTGAAGGCATTTCTTTTGTCCTGTGTTTAAGCCCATATACGTCCTTTACATTGTTGGTCATTAACTTGACAAGTTTAGACCCGATTCTGAAAGCGTCATCATCGACCAAAACGTTTTTATAATCTCCTCGATTAACTGATAATGTTTTTTTTATTATAATCCTCTCGTTATGGAGATCAAATGTGGCTTTCAAAAACATGTCAAAAGGTGTGTTTTGACAGCTTCGATGTATTATGATTTAATTATATTTCTTTTTATCACGTTTAGGATGCTCACTAATCATGATATGTAAAAGCATCATTCCGGAGTCATATTTCGTGCAAAACTATAATGTGATTTGTTTAATAAACCAACCATACTGAATTATGAGACTTCTTTGAAACAATGAACACAACAACACAAGTTCTTTGAACTAACACACAAATGTGCCAGTTCTTTGACAAAATAAACATGTTAGTTTATACGAAGATATAATACACAAATACAACCGTGCAAGTTATTCGAACTAACACATAAAGCTCATTCCTAATATAACCATGTGAGTTCTTTGTACGAAATCTATCGTAAATGTGAGATTAATGAATCTTCATACGAATAAGATGCGATTTTACAATTATTTTCACATGCACGTTGATAGAAAACCAAAAGTTGAGTCTCAACGACTAAACTCATAAACAACACAATACAATACAACCTATAAACAACACAATACATTAAAATCGTACAAAGTATGTGCACCTAAAACCCATAGAAACTAACATGAAGCATAATGTCCACAAAAAACAGAGGCTACCAGTGATCGTCGATATACCTAGCAACAATATCAGTTTAACTAAGAACGACCATTGTGATGAACCACTGAAACACAATATACATATATTACAAACCTACAAACCTTGAAGCTAGTTGATTTTTAAAAAACGAAATACAATAACTTTTTTCTAATGTTTCGAATTTAGTACTCATATTATGAAGTTATCAAGGTTGAACGATGAGTTAATCGTCCAATATGTTTCCTTCGAATGACGAACAACCGCCAATTACATATTGGTTGTTTCGCCGGAATAAGAAACGGTCCATAGACGTTTGGCCGGAAAGAAAAGAATGGATAAATCATTTTTTGGTCTGTGGGTTTAGTGTAAAAGTTTCGTCGGTTTAGTGTTTCTAATAGGTATACTAAATTTGAGAGAGAATTGATAGTAATATGCATTCGTTAAATAGTATGTAAGAATAATAACAATTATTATCAATAATAATATTACAGTCTTGCTGGCGAAGGCTTCGAATTAAAATGAAATTCCAAATCACATTCTTTCCTCGTTCAATTGTCTCCCTCCTATAAATACCCCCCAGTCTTCCTCTACACAACACAGCCACATCATTCTTCAATCAAAATAACAAACACAGAGAACAAGAGAAACAAAAATGGCAGCCAAATACAAAGTTCGATCAATCAGCTTACCTGCAAGATCACACCCTACCACACTCGCAGTCGAACAAGAGCTACGCATCTTTCGTGCATCAGACGTCTCATCATCACCATCGACATCTGCTTCCATCTGCTCCGGCTTAACCGGACTCGAACAGCTCTACAGATGCGCCGACGATCTTCTCAATCTATCATCAACCAAACAAATCTTATCCAAGAACCAGAAATACATGGACCAACTCTTGGATGGATCCTTCAAGCTTTTAGATGTTTGTGGAATCGCTAGAGATCTAATGTCGCAAATCAGCCAACTCATCCGTCCACTACAATCGGCTCTTAGGCGAAGAAAATCGGAGTCCAGTGTCGAGACTGAAATCGCTAACTACATTTCCTTTAGAAAGACGATGAAAAAGGAGGTGAAGAAATTAATCGCTGCTTTGAAACACATCGATACTAAAATCGGAGGAGCTCCGATCGAAGACGAAGATCATCAACTCTCAGCTGTGATCCGCGTTCTTGGAGATATTAATTCGTCCAATATTTCGATCTTCCAATCGCTTCTCTCGTATTTGTCGGCACCGGTGAACAAATCGAAACAGAGCCGGTGGTCGTTGGTTTCGAAATTGATGCACAAAGGAGCAGTAGGATGCGAAGAGACCGAAGCGAATGTGAATGAGCTGGAAATGGTAGATGTTTCGGTTTGCGGCCACAAATTTGAATCGGCTTATGAGAGATTAGAGGCATTGGATTCAAGTGTTGAAGGTCTTGAGAGGTGTCTTGAATCTGTTTTTAGGCAGTTAATCAAAACTCAATCGTCGCTTTTGAACATCATCTCTCAATAAGAGTATAAGAGTGTGTGCTTGATTGATTTAGACCAAATATGTCCAAATATTAGAGGATCTTATTTGTACACTATTATAAATGAACATAATTTTTTAGCTACCAAAGCTGCTGCGTTGTTTATGTTAAGAAACTGATTCAATGAGTTATGAAACAAAGTTCCAAATACAGGTTACAATAGATCTAAGAGTTAGAGATCCAAAGTAAAATAGGGATTCATCATGTTTGGTATGATTTGGAGGTCCAAACCCAAAGTCACGACGTGAGCTTGCCACGGCAGTCTTGACAAGGTGTCTAAAATCTAAAAATGTTATATTCGTTTGTCGCAACACAGTAGGTTTACCACCACGACTTAATCATAAGTAGGGATCTGTAATTTTCTAAACCATCGCGACGATAACAAATACGTGTCACCACAACCAACAAAGTTTCAAAAGCTACTACCACAAATATCCAATTCCCCGGAGAACGGCGATGTCGGCAAACCAATTACAGCGACGGAATACAAATATATATTAATTGCAATACTTATTACCAGTCACTCATCGCATCAAGCTCAAAGACAACGAACATGAGTGATACTTCATTTTGCCGACATGATTTGTGTTAATGCATATATTTTTATTTTTTTTATCATAGAAAAATATAAAATATTATTGAAAAAGTAATCTAAAACTATTATTATTTTTATTTTTTGTTTTAAAAATATTTTCTTTAATTTATCAATAAAATATTTTTTTTATAAAATATTAAAATTTTGGTTATATTAAAAACATATATATCCTAAAACTAACTTTTTAAAAGTGAGTTAAATTCTCCCAGTAAACCAAATTTTTTATTTCAAACTTTTGTTCATTGAATGTTGTAAAATTCTATTCTACTAGTATTTAGTTTTTTAGCCTGTTTTCTAAAAAGGGAATAATTTGATATTAATAATATCAACATTTGATAATGTAATTGATTTGAGTATTTTAAAAGTGTATCTCGTAACTCGTAAGTCATATCATATCAAAAAGTTAAATCCTAACATAGGTGTGAGCCTTTTGTATATATCTCAAACATCATTTGGATATAGTGACGTTTATCAAAAGTTAATCTTACAGCGTTTGTGTATCTAAATTTAATGTATGGAAAGTAAAAAGAATATACTTTCGAATTGTTTTTAGGTTCATGATAGAAATAGATCTTAAACCACTTCATTTTATATCCATCTGATATATCTCACCTAATATTGGACCAATTTACTCTTTTCAGAAAACCTAAGTATAAAAAGGTTTGATAAATCTCTCACCATTTTTCCCCCTCTTTCTCTCTCTAGAAAGCTCTCAAGCACACCGTTCGACCCATTTCAAAAACTTGATTTTTGAAGAATCTAAAGTTAGGAAAACATAAAGATAAGTAATACAAACATCATGGTATAACTTTTTTAAGATTTCGTTAGGTATAAACTGATGAAATTAGGTTTTTAAGTTTTTTAGGTTTGGATTTCAAAAGTTCGATTTTTGTATGATTTTAGGTGTTGTTTTTTAGATTAGTGATGTATTCTTGTTGGTTTTGGTAGGATCTATGCCTATGTGTTTGATTTTGTGTGAAATGAGGTCGCTTTGGTAGGTTTCTAAATTTGGGGCTTGGGTTCTGTTGGTAGCACGATCGTGCTACCAGTTTGGATATGGTCGTACGATCGTGTGACCAAGACGACATATCATCGCATGCGACAGACAGCTTAAGCTGTCTCATGCGACAGACAGCTTAAGGTATCTCATGCGAATCAATGCCTTTTATGAATGCTTATTTGGTTTTGTCTCACTAATACATATTTTTTTATGTTGTCTTTACAGGATAGGACAAATCAAGCAGAAAGTTAAAAGTCCGTTCAAGAAAATGAGGGAACGTGATCGTTTGACACGTGAGGCGGAAGAGGCGGCAGATGGTAGAGTTTTGCCCGAGCCCGAGTATGTAGAGGCAGGTCCCAGCGAGGGACATGCTCCTGGTACGCGTACTAGATTACGTCTCCGTCGTCATGGCGATTACATTCCTACTACTGATGGTAGCACAGGGGCAGGTTCTTCTTCGCAGCCACCTGACTTTTGTTACGATGACGATGCAGATGCACCGGATGATATGGAGGGGGTGGAGTGGGAGGAGACACATGATGCCTCACATTCACAGTACAAGGACGATGCACCTCACGCACCAAAGGCAGCATCCCACGCACCCGAGGGTGAGGATCATGATTTTTTGTCGGTGTTGCCGCATGTCCCGGTTCTCTTTCCGGATTACGCCCAGCACGAGACTTTCAACGTCTATCACAGAGATGTAAGTATTATACCTTTATATTGTTTTATCATTTTCTTACGTGTTCGATACATATGTTTATAATTATTGTTTTATCACGAATTTACGTGTTTGATACATATTGCAGGATAGGGTCACCCTGCGATGCTTCGCTATGTACGACTTTCTCCGGAGATGGGACCTGACACAGCAGAGCAGGGTACGGGCTAGGGTGATGGAGACTATTTTTGGCCCGCTCGTCGATGCACTCTCCCGCTGGCATACCAACCTCCATTGGTGGAGGCATTCTTAGAGCGATGGCATGAAGAGACTTCTTCATTCCATTTCTCGTTCGGGGAGATGCCATCGTTTTTTTTTGCCATATAAAATTAAGAAAGAAGCAGCCACCGTCTTCAACATGACGATGGTAGACTACATCACTAGGGATATGGTAGCGTATCTTCAAGATAGGATTATGGAAAGGGAGGAGGGGGTTGATTCTGACGACAACTTGTGATATGACTTCGATGATTGAGTATTTTGGCTGTTGGCATTTCATTGTTTAATTATGTTCTTATGTTTGGTTAAGTTAAGGTGTTGACTTGTTGCTTTCGTCTTTATGTATTTCCTTCAAGTATACTTGTTGTTTTCCCCATTTTTAATGGTATTTTACTCCAAAAATGTATAAACCGCGTTCTTGAGGCCATAATATATTAGGGTTTGCGTAGCATGCGAAATGGGCCAAAGACAGTCGCATTTTGGGCATGCGATATAAGCCCTCTGTCTGAAAAACAGGGCCAATATTTATGCCTAGCGTCGCATGCGACAGACCCCAAACACAGCCGCATTTTAAGCATGCGATATAAGCCCTCTGTCTGAAAAACAGGGCCAATATTTATGCCTAGCATCGCATGCGACCAGCCCCAAAGCCAGTCGCATTTTGGGCATTCGATAAACACCCTCTGTCTTAAAAACAGGGCCAATATTTATGCCTAGCGTCGCATGTGACCAGCCCCAAAGCCAGTCGCATGCGATAGGTGTTATTTTTTAACCAAAAACGAACACTATAAATAATCACATAAAGTATAATACATCAAACGTTAGTAGGGATTTTCCTATTACATTACATCAAAATTACATCAAGTATGTTACATGAAACGTTAGGAAAAATAACTTAAAATGTTGTACAAAAGCATTTCAAACGGCGTCTCTAGTCAAATCTGTTACATGTGGTTTTTCGTTCAAGTTGATTTTCCTTGCGGGCATTATTTGTGTAAATTTGTTGAACCGACGGTAGTATGGATGCGCCCATTGATTCGCTTCTTCCGTTGCATAAGCGGCCCAACAAGGGTATAATGGAGGCAACGGTCCATTGGGTGGAGTAGTAATCTACAAGAAAAAAAGAATAAATGAATGCATTAGTAATGATAGCGTAAGAAATTTGGATTGGAAATGAAATATACTTACATTAACAAAGTGACATCCATCTACGAAAGCTATCTCAACTTCTATGATCGTTGAGTTGCTGACGTGTAGCTTTCCACGGATTGGTAGATACGTTAACGAGGCTGCTTACGATACATGGTATACCATGCATTGATACCTTTTCGCGATGACTAGTCCAATATCCGGAAATGTCATCGAATAATGGCTACTAGGGTTAGGCTTGAAGTAATCTAACCTATGTACCAAATCGTCAAACACCTTCGGCGAACCATATACATCCAACCAACATGCACGGTTGTCCCGCAACTCCTTCAACAACTCGCGTCTAACATCCTCCCATCTCTCTTCGCTACGGAACGATATCCGCATTGTCCGTCCGGAAGAACGTCAACTAACTTTAAAATGTAAGTGTGTAGAAAGGCCGGGATGCAATCCGGATATAATGTTAACTTCCCATCCTTAACAATTTTCTTAGGCCTTCCAACTTTCTTTTTTGCTAATGGAGGTTTGGGTGGTACGATGGGAACAACGTTGGATGCGTCCGTGCTCCCTAACGTGTTTACGAGTGTACTACCTGATAAGGAAGAATAAAAGACAAGGGCCAAAATGCATAGAAATAAGTGTATAAGGGCTGAAACGCATGAATTGTAAAGATATAGCTAAAATAGGAAGGAACCTAAAAGCGGGGACCAAAAGATGTAATTAAACCAAATTAAAGCGTGTGGGGTCCGCAATTGTACTATAAAAGGACCACACACGCTTCACGAATCTCGAGATAAAATAGTACGACTTTCTCTCTCTACTCTGTTTAGCATTTTCTCTCTCTAGATTTAACACTCAAATATTCTTCTACCTCCTAATCCTCTATCAACAAATTTTCTCATAACAAAATCACCCTCGGACCATCTTTTAACTCTTCAGTGGCGCCGTCTGTGGGAAGCTCGCTCCGACGATAATCACTTCCTAGAAATAATTCCCGTTTCGAGGAGAACCATGGAAGGCCCAGGGGACGATTTGATTGATCACTGCGAGGAAAACATGGAGGCGGATGACTTTCAGGACGACTTGGAATCCGAAGGAGAAAGAGGTCGGCGAGTCGAGAACGCTGTCGATGACTCCGCCCTCTTGGCTCAGAGGAATGAAATGTTGTTGGAAATTGAAAGGTTGAAGGCGGAGAAAGAAGCCGCTCAGAAAAATGTTCGATTTGAGATAAGAAGAGAACCCGTCGAACAAAGGGAGGAGCGGGACGTCGAAATTCGTCCCAAGAAAAGAGATGATAAATATCGGAGGCGTGAGTGAAGGTCTCCGAGGAGGAGAGAAAAGTACCGTTCGGACTCGGCTACTTCAAGTGACTACTCACGGTATAATACTTCTGAGTCATCTCCACGGAGATACCACAGGAGGAAAAAGCGTGACCAGAGGCGAACTGGTGCCCGAAGGGGAAGGAGTTCGGAGAGGAAATCCTCACGGGAGAAGAGTCGCCACGACCGAGTTGGTGATCGTTCTCATGAGCAGGCAAAGTGCCTTGGGAAGGATGATATGGGCCCTCGAAATTCAGAATGGCAGCAGCAATACACTTTGCCCTCCGAGGAGGGTCTGTACTTTTCAAACAACGATAATTTGAGGTCCAACGTTTATCGTACAGGGCATAATTGGAGAGCTTCTCCTCTATCATCGGAGATATTAGTGGGGAACCTCCCAAAGGACTTTGATATTTCGAAGCTTGAAAAGTTCGATGGGACTCAGGATCCGGATAATCACATCGAGCAGTTTAAGAACTTTATGATAAACTTCGACGACGATGATAAGCTTTTATGCAGAGCGTTCTCTCAAACTTTCAAGGGAGTGGCATCTAAATGGTACAACAGACTACCTCAGGGCTCCATTAAGAACTTTGACATGTTCTGGAGCATCTTTAGACAACACTTTGTCGGAAGCAAGAAGTTACGGGCCAACGGAGACACCATAATCTACTGTCGACAAAAAGTGGGGGAGAGCCTCAAGAACTATACCAATCGCTTTGTCAAAACCAAAACAGGTATGGAGTACTGTAAGGATTCGGTGGCGCTTGCAGCGTTCAGGATGGGCTTGCTCCCCGGGTTGTTGAAAGACACGGTGGCAGAAAGTCAAGCGATGACCTTCGGAGCATTGCTAGATCAGGTTGAGAAGAGAATCTTGGTGGAAGAAACCCAAGCCTCAGAGAAAGGTTCCGGAGAGCAACTGGATCACAATCAATTTCAAAGGACTGAGCCAAGCTCTCAGGGCCCTCGATCAAACGTTCAAGCTAAAAGCACGGGTCAATATCCTCCAAGGCAAAAATCAAACCCGCAGTACTATGGCAATCAGTCAAACTATAATCAAGGGGGAAGATATATGTCAAACAAATGGACTCGACCCGACTACTATGCAGAGTTGACAGAAAATGTCGCTGCGATCTTTGATAAGGCTAAGTCTTCGGTCACGTTCAGGAAGCCTTTTCCCATACAAACACCAAGGGAAAGCAGAAGTGTCAACAAATATTGCAAATATCACGAGGATGTGGGCCATGACACTAAGGATTGCATAGCCTTGAAGAAGGAGGTGCAGGCTCTCATTGAGAATGGAATGCTGTTGGAGTATGTCAAGAAACACTCCCAGAAAAATGCCGTGGTAAAAGCTATCTCGAAGAATACTGACACAACCATGGTAATTTCTGAAGGGGTTGACGATTTTGACATCGAACAAGAGTATTTGGACCCCAAAGTTGGCAGGAACAATGTAAACCTGATAGAGGAAGAAATTCCGAGGGGGAGGGTGGACAGCCTTTATGCATTTTTCGATTCTTTAGCAATTTTCGGCGGAGACACAATTGCAGGAAATTCTAATAGCTCTCGCAAAAGGCACATGGTGAATCTAACCACCCAGATCGAAGCTGGAGTCTCCGCACAAATGCATCGCTCGCCTTCTCCTATTATTGGTTTTGATGATGATGGTATGCGTAATGTTGCAGGCCCTCATGAGGACGCTGTATTGATCGCGGCGGGCATTGCTGGGGATCAGGTTCAAAAAATACTCATCGATACAGGAAGCTCTGCGAACATTTTGTTTATGAGCACTTACCGCCGCATTTCCGACCCACCGGTCATCCGAAGATCCGACAGGACAATCGTGGGTTTCACTGGTGCCACAACGGTTGTTGTGGGGGAGTTTCAATGTATGGTAGAGTTGGGTCGTGGACCATTCAGAAAAGAGGTAGAGGTACTCTTCATTGTGGTTGACGCACCAACGTCTTATAACGCCATCCTGCGACGCTCTTGGTTATCTCGGATGCACGGCGTCATCTCCACGGTGCATCAATGCCTGAAATATATGGTCGGAAACAACATTGGAACAGTCAGAAGTAGCCAGAAGATGGCAAGAGAATGCTACCAGATAGCCCTGTCTTTCAAAGGGGTTCGAGGAGGGCCCTCTGACCCAGCATAGCAATTAAAGGGGCCACCCCCCGAGGCCATCCCTTGTGATGATCCGAGGGAGGCCCCCGGATTTCAAGTCCCAGAGGAAGATTCAGCGACACACGAGTTCGCGGCTGGCAAAGTTCTGAAAATAGGGGTCCACCTCTCCCCCGAATTTAGAGAGAGGTTAGTTGCTTTTTTGTCTGATAAGCTTGATATGTTCGCTTGGTGTGCACAGGATGTTACTGGTGTGCCGGCGGAAATTATATGCCACAAGCTCGTGATACGATCAGATGTCCGACCAATAGTCCAAAAAAGAAGGCCTGTCTCCCCGGAAAAAGCCTCAGCGATTTTGTCGGAGGTCGAACGGTTGCTAAGCATAGGTCATATTCGCGAATCACATTATCCTATATGGGCGTCGAATCCAGTATTGGTGAGAAAGAAAAATGGCAAGTGGAGAATGTGTATCGACTTCACGAACTTGAACCGAGCTTGTCCTAAAGATCCTTTTCCTGTCCCTCGCATTGATCAATTAGTGGACTCGACTTCCGGAAATCGATTGCTATCTTTTATGGACGCTTACTCGGGATACAATCAAATCCGACTGGCTGCTACAGATGAAGAAAGCACTTCTTTCATTACTGGGCGAGGTTTGTATTGTTACAAGGTCATGCCGTTCGGGTTAAAAAATGCGGGGGCGACTTACCAGCGCCTGGTCAATAAAACCTTCGAGGAGCAGATTGGGCGGAATATGGAAGCTTATATCGACGATATGTTGGTTAAGAGTGAGCACGACAAAGAACATTTTGCTGACCTTGCGGAGACATTTCACAACTTGAGTAGAGTCAATCTCAAACTCAATCCGGAAAAGTGCATTTTTGGTGTGCGGTCCAGAAAATTCCTTGGGTATATGATTAGCGAAAAAGGCATTGAGGCTGACCCTGAGCAGCTAAGAGCTTTGATTGCTATGACTCCTCCTCGAAACATTAAAGAGGTGCAAATCCTGACAGGACGATTGGCTGCTCTGAATCGATTCATTTCTCGTTCGTCGGATAAGTGTGCCCCGTTCTTTAAAATATTGCGACATGCGAAGCAATTCTGTTGGACCGAGGAATGTTCGACGGCTTTTCGTCAAATTCAGGAGTATTTAACCTCTCTGGAAGTTTTGTCTAAACCTTTGGTGGGGGAGATGTTGATCGTCTACGTAGCGGTGTCTGAGTGTGCTGTTAGTGTTGTTCTCCTTCGAGAAGACAACTCTCTCCTACGGCCGATTTATTATGTCAGTAAGAGTTTGTTGGACGCCGAGAAGCGGTATCTTACTTTGGAAAAGGTGGCTTTGGCGTTGGTGACAGCGGCACGGAAGATGCGGCCTTATTTTCAAGCCCATCCCATTGTGGTTCGAACGACATTTCCCCTGAAAAGTCTATTACAAAGACCAGACATCTCTGGCAGGATGACTAAGTGGTCCGTAGAGCTGGGAGACTTTGACATAACATTTGAGCCTCGAACGGCGATAAAAGCACAGGTTTTAGCAGATTTTTTGGTCGAGTTCCACTCAGACAGGGAAGAGCATGAGGTGCCAGATATAGTCGCCGAGGAAGAATGGGTAATACGGACGGATGGTGGGTCGAACATCTCCGGCAGCGGAGTAGGTGTTCAGTTAATATCCCCGCAGGGGGTAGCTATGTTCCAAGCCATTCGTTTCGGTTTCAAAGCTATTAATAATGAGGCTGAGTATGAGGCAGCTTTAGCCGGCCTGCGTTTAGCTCAAATCTGCGGGGCTCGGCGGATAAAATTGATCAGTGATTCTCAGCTGGTGATAAATCAGGCTTCGGGGGGAGTCTGAGGCAAGGAAGAAAACACTTATACATTATTTGAAGCTAATGAAAGACTTGGCGTCGGGTTTTGAGAGCGTCAAGTTCGAGCATGTCCGACGAGAATTAAATGCCGTTCCGGATTCTCTCGCCTCTGCTTCACGAACAGAGGGTTATCCTTGGGTTCCGGTCCAGACATGCCCATCGATCTCAATTAGTAAAGACCATGTGATGGACATCTCGGAGGAAAGCCACGCGATCACACCTGATTGGAGAACAATCCTCATTGATTTTTTGGCTCATGACGTTTTGCCCGTCGACAAATATGAAGCCAGAAAAGTTAGATTCAAGTCTCATGGTTATGTTTTGCTGGGAGGATTGCTGTATAAAAAATCTTTGAGTCGGCCATTGTTAAGGTGCTTGAGTGGGCCTGAGTCACAAATTATCCTTTCCGAGCTGCATGACGGCGAAGGATCCGCTCACTGTGGATATAAGGCTTTGATACGCAGGGTGTTCTTGGCAGACTATTATTGGCCAACTATTTCGGCTGATGCAAAAGATCTGGTCAAACGCTGTGACACGTGCCAGCGCTACGCTAATGTAATTCACAAACCGGGAGTATTGATGGAAAGCATCTCCGAGGCAGTTCCTTTTGATAGGTGGGGCATTGACTTGGTTGGACCTCTACCAATGGCCTCTGGGGGCAGACAGACGATAATTGTGGCCGTCGATTATTTTTCTAAGTGGGTGGAAGCTGAGCCGCTCGCGGGAACAAAGGCCAAAGACGTAATCAAATTTGTTTTATCTAATATTTGTTGTCGTTTTGGTGTACCGTTGCAGATTACCAAGGACAACGGACCACAATTTGATAACAAAGAATTCCAGAGTTTTTGTGTATCAAGGGGGATACGACAATGTTTTTCGGCACCATTTCACCCTCAGGAAAATGGGCAGGTGGAAGTAACTAATCGCACCATCCTCGACGGTTTGAGGAAGAACTTGGAAGGTAAGGTGGGGAAATGGCCCGACTATTTACAGGCGGTGTTATGGGCCTATCAAACGACCCCCCGAACAGCCACCGCTGTATCCCCATTTGCCTTAGTCTACGGGATGGATGCCGTTGTCCCTCCGGAGATCCTCTTCCCTTCACATCGAATAGCAACTTATGATTCAGACACAAATGACCAGCATAGAGCATTGGCTTTAGATTTGGTGGAAGAAAAGAGACAGCGGGCGCAGCTGACTACCCTTCACTATCAAACTCTTATGAGGAGTCGATATGCATCCAAAGTCAACCATAGAGACTTTCAGGTGGGAGACAAAGTCATACGCAAAGTTTTCGTGCACACTAAGGACAAGAGTTTGGCGAAGTTGGGACCTAATTGGGAAGGCCCTTATGAGGTTACCGAAAGGATAAAACCAGGCACATATCGGTTGAAAGATAAAGATGGACGATATCTCCGCTTACCTTGGAATATTGAGCATTTAAATTTGTACCTCGATTAGCAGAGCTCGGAGATGACATTGTATTTCTTTTCGTTTTCTATGTATCCCTTGGGAAAATTTTTGGTGAGGGCACACTCTTTCCTACCCTGTTAGGCACATGAAGGTTTTAATGAGGTGTTTCGGTGATCCCCTTAAATACAAAGTTTCTTTGCCTTTAACTATTTTTTGAGTCACAGTAACATGTGCCTCGAATTGTTGTCCCTCGCACGATTTTTTGAGTCACGGTATAACACGTGCCTCGAATTGCTGTCCCTTAACTATTTTTTGAGTCGCAGTAACGTGTGCCTCGAATTGTTATCCCTCACACGATTTTTTGTTATTTATATTTTTATTCGTCGGGTCACATTAAGGTGTGCCACGATATTTTGGGACCCTCGAACTATTCATTGGGTCACAGTAAAATGTGCCACGATGTTTTGGGACCTTCGAACTATTCTTTGGGTCACGGTAACATGTGCCTCGGAGACCCTAAAATTATTCGAAGGCCAGGTAGATTGGCATTCGACGGCCTCGTTACGAGCGTAATTTGCTAAATTTATCCAAGTGAAATTTTTCGAAGGCCAAATAAGATTGGCATTCGAAGGTCTTATTGCAAATATAACTTGTTCGAAGGCCACATAAGTTGGAATTCGAAGGCATTATTATGCGCATAAAACTTGATAAATTTAACTAAGTAACATTATTCGAAGGCCAAGTAGATTGGCATTCGAAGGCCTCATTGCCAATATAACTTTTGTTAAAGGTTTTGGTGCGAGCATAAAACCTGCTAAAATTAACTAAGTAAAATTGTTCGAAGGTCAAGTAAGTTGGGGTTCGAAGGCTTTCTTGCAAGCGTAAAGCTTGCTAAATTTATCTAAGTAAGAGTTGTTCAATTTGTCTAGATAATAATTATTCGAAGTTTAATAAATTTTGGAGTTCGATGGCCAATCAATTTGAAATTCGATGGCCTTATTACAAACCTAACACTAGTTGTTCGAAGGCCAATAAAATCATAAATCGAAGAACAATTCATCTAACTGATAATCATCATAAACTTGTTCCAAATACAGTACATTGACAAGTCAGATATTCAGTGCTCTTACAAAGTTAAAGCAGCACAGTAAGTTCCAGTCATTACAAAAAGAGACCTTTTTTAGGCCATATACAAAAAACAGAATTACTTATAGTACTTTTACTCAATCGGCATTTTTCGAGGTATCACTCCCTTCACCTTCTGAGTCTTCACTCTCACTTACAACTATTTGGGGAGGGCGCAGTTCTGGGGGGACAAGCTTCCAAAAAGTCCCTAGGTCATATTCAGGGTGCTCAGCATATATTTGAGTCAACAAGCCAGCTCGAGTAGCAGCATCACGGGCCTGTAAGGTTTTCAAACATGTTCCTGCATAGGCATCCACAGCCTTTTCCTTCGCCTCTTCGATTTCTACTGGGAAACCTCTGATCTTTTTCTCCAAGTTATCGCGTTCCCCAACTACTTTTCGAAGGGCCTCAGTGCATTGCTCGAATCCATCGCAAGCTTTACAATGCCCCTTTTTGTATTCAGATATCATCAGCTCCTGGGCATCAGTCTTCTGATTGTACAAGTCCCTTTCTTGCTGGCAACACCTCTCTAGCATTGTCACATAATTATCAGAGGCAGAAAGACGCTCGAACAAGGCGTCAGCTTGGCCCTCGATCACTGCATACTCCTTTTTGGCCTCTTCGAGCTGAGAGGCAGCTAGTGATGCTTTGAACTTGTAGTAATTTTTGCGCTTTTCAAAATGGTGCATCTTCTATCCTCGGTTCACTGAAGTATGTAGCAGTCTCCGGAGATTCATTGAGAATTCATCGTCCAAGGGAACTTCGAAGGAACTCGAAGGATACCCCAATGCTGAAGAATCAAATTCAGAGAAATTACCACAAGCAACGTCTGGGTGAACCAGTAGTGGAGGGTTTGTTCGAGGAGTAGGGATAGGAGCCAGCCTTGGACTGTCTTCGAGGGAAGCTGGGTGAGAAGCCTCAGTCAGAGGAGAGTGCAAGGATTGGTAGGAAGTTTCCTTGGGTGATTGGCCACCTCTATTTTCAGCATCAATTGCATCGTCATGGACTTCTCTTTCAAAGTTAATCCCTTCATTGTTGTCAGGAGTTTCTCCTCCCTCAGACTATTCTTCGATGGGCTCAAGAAGAATACCCTTCCCCTTCAAGTCTTTTTTCTTGCCATCTTTCTTTGGTGGAAGGATGGGAGCAGGGGGAGGAGGAGTGGGATTTGTTGAAGCAATAATACTTGTTCGAGGGGCTTCAGTTGTTCGAGGGTCATTAGAGTTCGAGGCCCCTACATTCTTCGAAGAGTGTGGCTTTTGATTGTTAGTAGCTGTTTTGGGATTTATTGGTTGGGTTGGTGCTACTTCGTCTTCTGGAGGTTCATCCAGGTGACTTTGCGAGCGAGAGCGCTTGGGCAAATAGATTGTGACATCCTGTTGGCTACATCGCTCTAACACTTCCCGTTCCGAAGGCGGAGTCATCAGTCCCCTCATACTTATACGATCTTGGGGATTAAGCCTCCAGAGTCGACTCCTAGCTAAGTTGTCATCAACAAAACAACGGCGAAAACGATTGTCCCACTGCTCCTTTGCCCACAAGTGAAGGTTAGTAAAAACAGTGGTAGCTCCCTCGACATAGTCGGTGTAGGGTTTGGACACTCCAGTCATAGCTGAAGCAAGAAAGTAAATATCAAACACAACATACAATTTCGAGGGAGCATATTACTTCGAAGACATACAAGTATTCGAGGAGGCTTAAGTTCGAAGAGTAAAAGTTGGTGGAATACTTACATTTCATTGTCCATTTTAGCGAAAGTTTGTGAGGATTCGAAGGAGTGGCTTCTGATCCAGTCTCCCAGCAGCCAGAAAAAAGAGGAACTGTTGCCTCCATTTTTTATCGGCCTCCAATAGATCCTTCAGTATTTTTTGCCCCCGATTGAATGTCAATGAATAGAAGGGGAAGTAAGGATTTCGGGCAAGACCAGCAAGACCAATGATTTGCTCCAGAGAAAATTCTTGGCCTGAGAGCCTTGAGGCCATTATGCAAGCCATTAACGTGAACCACATATTGGGCCCAACCTGGGACGGGCAAAGATCTATCTTCGAGAGATATTAAAAAAAAAAAGGTCTAAGGGATACCTTAGCCCCCAATTCATGATTTCTGTGTAGACCACCACCTCGTGATCCCTCACAGATAAGGGTGTCTCTCCCTCAGCAGGAAATCTGATATTGATATAAGTGGGGATGCCCCATCGAGCCCTCAGCATCGTCTCCTCCTACCTTGAAAAGTATTTATATTTGATGTTGGCAAGGGCTACCATGTGTTTATTCTCAATGCCCCGAATATTGTTGCCGGCGATGTTGTCCAACTCCAAGGGCAGCACAATATCCCCCTTCAATTTTGGAGCAATCCGACGAGCTTGCTCCTCAGATATTGTCGAAGAAGATATTGCACCGTTCGAAGGGCCTGAGGAAGGAATAATGGGCAATTTCTATCCGAAGGACTTATTGGGAGGTCTTGTAACTTTGGGGTCTAAAGTTTGTTCATGTAAAATACGCATGTCTTCATCGGTAATAAGCGTCCTTGAGGGGGAGAATTGAGTTCCATGAATGGTCATGGATGGCGTGGAGGGCAGACTAGACACATCTGTTCCTTGTCTTCGAGGAGGACTTCCAGCATCACGATGAAGGTCTTGTCTTCGAGGAGAACTACCAGCATCACGGTGACGGTCTTGATTTCGAGGAGGACTTCCAGAATTATGTTGTCGGTCTTGATTTCGAGGAGGGCTTCCAGACTTATGTTGTTGATCTTGGTTTCGAGGAGGACTTACAGAATTATGTTGAAGGTCTTGGTTTCGAGGAGGACTAGCTGGCTTTCGAGGAGGACTCCTCGAAGTCCTTCGAGGACTTGAAGATCTTTGGGGAAGGTTTTCAACGTTAGTTGGGGCAGTTGGTTCTCGAATTGTTAGGGGAGCTTCCCTGGCCCGTTTTCGCTCATGAGAACCTTTTCTATCTCTATGGGATTTCTTCCTCTTCGAACCTGATGAATGCTTGTGTGATCTCTCTTTACCCATTTCCCTAGGAGGGTTTGTTTCGTTGAGCAAGCTTCGACGAGCTACTTCACTAGGAATAATAGCGGTCGAGTTGTTCGAAGGAGGCCAGGCACCGAAAAAGGTTGTAGTCAACGGTGGGGGATGAGGCCTTACGTCTTCACCAGCAGCAACCCTCTCTTCGAACCGTTTACTAATCAACAACCACTCAGGAATTCGACGGGGCTTGTTCGCCAGCTTTATCTCTCTAGAAATAATGGAACATAAGTTGCATTAATAAAGGAAAAGGTTGGTATCTATAGAAGGTTAGTGGGCTTTCTTGACAAATGAAGCCCGGGGACATTTTTTATGTTGTTTGCCTAGGGGTACGATGGTCCACATAGGGGGACATTGTTCGGCAACCTAGCTATATTAGAAGGTGAAAAGTTCTTATGTCAGAGTTGTCAGGGGAAGGGGAAGAGTTTTCTGACAACAATGTCAGAAGAATTGGTACCGTTTTTTCCAAAGTATGCTGACACAGGTATTTGTGCAATGACATCATCAATCCTAGCACCTTTTTTCGCCTAAGTATATAATTATCTGACGACCATTTTGCTCAAAATGTTGCAAGGATTGAGGGGGCTACTCGGTATAACAAGAAGTTCGAAGGGGCCGTTTTAGATATTCGAAGAGGCTTGCAAATCACTCAAAGAGGTTTTATGACGAAGAGGTTTTGTGGAACGACTGTTCGCCTAAGTAGTGCATGGCCTCGACAATACGAAGGGACTCGTGGAGCAACTTTTCAAGGGACTTATGAAGTTCGAAGAAGAAGTAATTTTGGCCTGTCAGGAGAATTATTCAGTCTTAGCAAAAAGATTTTTACTTAGACTGGGGGGCTACTGATAAGGAAGAATAAAAGACAAGGGCCAAAATGCATAGAAATAAATGTATAAGGGCCAAAATGCATAGAAATAAGTGTATAAGGGCTGAAACGCATGAATTGTAAAGATATAGCTAAAATAGGAAGGAACCTAAAAGCGGGGACCAAAAGATGTAATTAAACCAAATTAAAGCGTGTGGGGTCCGCAATTGTACTATAAAAGGACCACACACGCTTCACGAATCTCGAGATAAAATAGTACGACTTTCTCTCTACTCTGTTTAGCATTTTCTCTCTCTAGATTTAACACTCAAATATTCTTCTACCTCCTAATCCTCTATCAACAAATTTTCTCATAACAAAATCACCCTCGGACCATCTTTTAACTCTTCACTACCTACCGAGTTAGCCGGAGTACTAGCACTAGCGGTTTGTTCAATTGGATATTCCCACGAACTAGGGTTCCGTTTAGTCGATTTATCAACGCCTCCCTTCAGTCTACCCTTAGCTCTAACCGCTTCTTTAGGATCTTGAATATGACTTGTCTCGGGCCTCAATATTTGCATTACCTTATTGATAATGTGGTCTTGTTGGTCGGGTCGGAAACTACGAATGGAGTTGTCAATTAAGGAAAGTTTTTTTTTGCAATTCATTTTCACGAGAGCTAAGATCTCTATGCACAATATCTAATCTTTTCCAAAAGATATCCACGTCTTCTAAAGGGATGCACCTACCATCTCTAGCTATAAACTCAATTTCACATGCACAAGGTAAACCATGCATTTTCCTAAGGAAACAACCTCCACATGCTACCAGATCTACTCCTATATTTCGACCACGTACAATAGCAACCATAAATATCTTTAGCCCCGCATGTGACACATGACCTTTAAGATTTTGGGTAAAAACACCATCAAAAACGGAAATTGTTCTAAACTTACTTCGCTCGAATGATTCGACGATACCCGCATGATGCTTTGTTAATAAGTTATGAATTTTTTACCAAAATAGCTCAAAGTTGCATTGATTCGTCCCAAATTATTTTCTTAGGGACGAGTGAGCACCCTCCTCCCTTCATAGTACAAGTAATAAATTATGAACTTATTTGAAATTAGAAAAAATAACTAAACGAAAAATAGGATAAACGGACTAACCTATTTGTAGTTGTTTGGCCATAATGCTTAATCGTGTTCGTTCGGTACGCAAGGAACTTGTCACCATATTTCGTTATCCACGAGTCCATAACGTACGCAAAACACACCGGTTTAGATGCAAACATCTCCTTCAGTGTATCTAGATTCTTTTGGTAACTCTCAACCATGTTCGCCCCCGCAACGTAGCCGTAAAAGTCAACAAATTGTTTCGCTACCGTATCATCTTGCAATATCTTCTGGACCACCCCAAGAATGTTCTTACTAATGTGCCACGTGCATAACAAGTGGTGCTAGTAGGAAAAATATTATCGATCGCTCGCGTGAGAGCTAAATCTCGATCGGTAACAATAATGGATGGAAATGCGCACACGCTATCCATCATCAAACTACGGAGAGTTTTCAAAGCCCATACGTAGTTTCCAATCTTCTCTCCGCTCATAAATACGTACGCAACGGTAAATGTAATAGAAGTCGACGTTAAACCGACAATCTCTAATAACTGCATCGTATACCTAGTCATCTTGTACGTACAATCCATGAATACCACGTTCGGGAATGAACGTAATAAGTCTATACTAGTAGGATGTGCGAAGAAAAAGTGAGTGATCACCTTTGAATCATCTTTCAAACGCTCCTGCGTCGAGTATCCATTCTCCTTCAACTTCGTCAACAAATATTGCATTTGCGTTTGTCCCCCATGCTCAACATCCCGATATTTTTGGCGGAAATTTTAGATTTCACGCATGTTCGAAATTTTCTCGGGATATTGGTACTTCAAACCACTATATATCTCCTTAGGGCGCGAACCGAGGTGAGACAAACTACGAACTAGTTCCTCTTCATCACGTTTTAGCCTACAAGCGCGGGAATGACCGTCTAGGCGAACGTAGGGTTCATGATTGTGAGTACCGTTTATCACCTCCAAACGCCATTTCATGGCTAGTACGCCGATCGGATGACCTTTTAGCGCAAACGGAAAATTACATTTCTTCGTCGATGTCTTCTGCTTTCTCAAAGTTTCCGGTTTTGCTTTTGATACGAATACACCGTATCGCTCGCAAACATAATCTAACCTAGGAGTCCTTCCCCATTTCCTGCTATCGTAGAGCTTTCTAATTATGACAAACTTGATCTTCTTCGATTAAATGTCCACGAAAGCATCCAATTCGTCTTTAGTAAATAACCTATCCGTGTTGAATATTTTACTGTAGTCGGCATCCACAAATGAAGGCTGGGTAGGTTCCTTCTACAAAATATAAAATAACTATGAATTTATATAACATTGCTGTCGCATGAGTCATGTCTTCCGTGCCGTCGCACGAGACATGTCTCTAGTGCGGTCGCATAAGACACTCTTCTATCTTTGTCTCATGCGACGGATAGGGTTACCGTGTCGCACGATCGTGCGATGACGAAGCTGTTCGTCGGACGAACTGCGTGCGACACAACCCAAAACCGAAATACATGGTTTCGCTTCTTACCTCCATCCAGTAAGCTTCCTCCTCGTCTAGTAAGTCTACCAGAGACACGCCCATCTCATCATTGTCCATAGATACTCTGATTCAAGATTTTTCAAAGTGGATTTGATGGATTTGGGTAAAAAAACCTAAATTTTTCGGTTTAATGGGTTTAGAGTAGTAGATGTTAGTACAAAGCTTGTAGATTTAAGGTAATAACGGACAGATTTTAGAGTTTCGGTTGATTTGCATGAATGTAAAAATCTAGAGGGAGAAAGGGCAAATTTAGAATTTCAACTTTCAGTTTGGAAAAGAAGGGAGTAGAGTGAGAGATCTATCAAAATGTGTCTTTTTTCTAGCCTGGCCCCTGTTTTTAATGTAAATTTAGTAGACTATGGATTGACGTAAAGTTGGTACTTTTTTTTATATATCAGAATTTGTTACATACGACTAACGGTCTACAAAAGTTAGATATGACTATGGTAATTGGTATATGAATATACATATATTTCAATTATTATGAGTTTTTTTGGATTTTGGATACATCACGTAGTATCGCAATTTTTGTCTAGATAAAACTCGATATGAATGGATTTTTTAGGATATTGTGAACCAACAATGATGTTTAAGGTGAATGATATGTTATATAGATCACTAGTATAATCTAGTTTAGAGCTCCATTGATTTTTTGTATTAAGTTGATGTGACTTGATTGAAGTTGTGTTAAGGAACATACAGTGTGGTCTTATAAGAGTGAGCATATACATCCGTAATATCGCTATGATTCAGGTGGTATCCAATCTGATTAGAGTGGACATATGCATATCAACTGAGAGGAGACTAAATTAATACTTTGGTCAACGTAAGGATTTTTTAGGTGTAACCAAAAGTCTCATATCAATTAGATATGTAAAGGATTTATGGTACATAATTAATAACATATCTCAACCAGTATGCGATCTTTTAAAAGTGGACCAAAAGCAAAGTCGTGCATGCCTTTGGGTCCAAAGCGAACAATATCAAACTAGTATTGAGATCAGGTTGTTCATACTTATCAGTAACTCCATATTGTCGACGAGCTAGTCGATTCTAGAATACTAAGAGCCTCTTGAAAAGGCCCAAAATAAATGGTGAACAAATCAAAACGGTTAGTTGAGAGAGACCACATTTTGAATTTTGTTCCATCGCTACACGAGACGTACAAGTGATTTCATTTTCAGAGCAAAAGATTCATCCCAAATAGATTTTTATATTAAGACGTTTTGTAACGTCAAAGAAATTTGTTGATATCGAAATGATTTAGGGACATCAAAATGGTTGGTGAATCATATTCGAAGCATGTAAGGATAAATTATCCTAATAATTATGTTATCCTTCAAAACTGTTAAGGAAAGATTGGCGATTTAAGAAAGATAGGGGTGTTTTATTGATAAATAAAGTTTATTAGGAGAAATTGTCAATTATGTAAAGAAAAATGACTAATGTAAATCAAATAATAGACTTGAGGATAGGACCACAATTATGAAATCGTTAAGCTTGTGGTACCTACTATTTGTACTATAAATAAACCCTCCATTTTTGGGGAAATAGTGATTGATCAATGATTAAACAATTATTATATTGACTTTATCTCTCTAAAATATTATCTAAGTAATCTGAACAACGCTAAAGCTCTCTAAACATAGTTTTATACAGAAAACCTCCTCTAAATATTTTTAGAGCGATTAGTGGCGCCGTCTGTGGGAACGATTTGGTACCAAGAATCGTATTCTAAAACCAAACTAAAGTAAAAGCAGCATCAGAAATCTAAGGATATTAAAACATGAGTAACGATTAGGAAGTTGGAAAAGAATTCAAGGAGATCCCAAAGAAAAATAATATGGAAACTAATCAACAACACGATGATCAGCACGCTGGTGAAATTTTGGAAGAGTCCATGTTGGTGGCTCGTAGGAAATGAATTGTTAGAAGAAATTGAAAGGTTAAACTCTAAAAGAGATGCATCGGTCGCTGCTAGGAAAATTCAATCTGAAATCCGAAGTGAAAATGAGACAGAAAAAGATGAGCATGATCACTATCGGCGAGTTAATAAGAAGGATAGGTACAGAAGACACCATTGTAACTCTCCGAGGAAAAAGTTGAAGCCAAGGAGACGGTATGAATCATTTGAGTCAAGTTATTATTCTGTTAATGATTCAAGTGAATCTTCGTCGGAACATGAGTATCGCAGAAAGAAAGATTTTAGAATGAAACATTTAAAGAAGTATAAGAAGGAGCATCGATCAAATCATTGAACTAGTGAGTTGAAGGGAAATGATCAAATATTCAAGGAATATGTTAAGAAAGGCAATGTGAATGTACATAATCAGTCAGGAAGTCAAAATTTTGAATATCGTGTAAGTAACCAGTACATGTTTCCTTCCGAGGAGGGTCTTTATGCGATGGCTCACGAGGGACCAAGAACTAACGTTTACAGAGCGGGTCATAACTGGAGGTCTTCTCATTTGTCTGCAGAAATACTTTCTGGCAAACCTTCCGAAGCACTTTGATATTTCTAAGCTGGAGAAATTTGATGGGACTCAAGACCCAGATAGCCATATTGAGCAATTTAAAAAAATTATATTAATTTTGATGTGATGATAAATTGTTATGCAGGGTTTTTTCTCAGATTTTTAAAAGGGTCGCTTCAAAGTGGTCTAATAGATTATCGCAGGGTTATATCAAGAATTTCAACATGTTTTGGAATGTGTGTTGTCAGCATTTTGTGGGGGGTAAAAAGTTTTTTGCTAACAGAGATACTATAATATATTGCTGACAGAAGGTTGGGGAGAGTCTTAAAAATTATACCAACCGTTTTGTCAAGGCAAAGACTGATATGGAGTATTGTAAAGACTTTATGGCTTTGGCGGCGTATTGCATGAGGCTTCTCCCTGGAATTTTAAAAGATACAGTGGCGGAAATTCAGGAAATGACATTTGGAGCTCTACTTGATCAGGTTGAGAATATAATTTTAGTGGAAGAAACTCAAGCTTCAGAGAGATGATCTAGTGATCAGTTGGAACAAAATCGATTTCAAAGATCTGATGTTACTGTTCAACCACCTCGAGTTAAATCTTAACCATAGGCAGTGGGACAGTATCCTCCGAGGCCCCGGGTAAACTAGCAAACGTATAATACGCATCAAGTGGGTAGGCATATATCTAAAAAGTGGATCCGACCAGATTACTTTGTAGAGCTAACTGAGTGCGTGGCAACCATATTTGATAAAACTCGTTGTCATGTATAATTTCAAAAGCTGTTTCCAATTCAAATGCCAAAGGAAAACAGAAATAATAGGTTTTTCAAGTATCATGAGGACGTTGGCCATGACTCAAAGGAATGTATTGCTTCAAAGAAATAAATTCAAGCCTTAATTGAAAATAGGAAGCTGACAGACTTTGTAAAGAAAAATTCTACCAAAAATCCGACGACTAAAGAAAAGTCAAAGGAGGAGGAAACTACGTTGGTTATTTCTAAGGAAATTGATTCCTTTGATATTGCGACAGAGAATCTAGATCCAAAAGAAGGCAGAAATGATATCGCCATGGTAGAGGAAATTGTCCCGAGGAAGAAGATTAGTGACCTATGTGCTTATTTTGAGTCATTAGAAATTTTTAGAGGGGATACTGTGGCAGGAAATTCGAACAGTTCTCGGAAAAGACACATAGTCAGTTTAACTACTCAGTTAGAAGTGTGAGCGTTATCACATCAACATCAAACTCATTCTCCAATAATCTATTTCGAGGATGATGATATGAGAAATGTAGCAGGCCCACATAAAGATGCGGTGATAATTGCAGCTGGGATTGTTGGTGATCATATGTATAGGGTATTAATAGATACTGGAAGCTCTGCTAACATTTTGTTTATGAGTACTTACAAGAAGATTGTTGACCAACCAATTATCTGACGGTCTGATAGAACGATTGTAGGTTTTCAAAGGAGCAACTACTGAGGTAGTGGGTGAATTCAAAAGTGTAGTAGAATTAGGCCGAGGGACAGTCAGAAAGGAAGTTGAAATCTTATTCATTGTTGTAGATTCACCAACTTCTTACAATGCTATTTTAGGAAGGTCATGGTTATCGAAAATGCATGTTGTTACTTCTACTGTACATCAATGTCTAAAGTATATTTTAGGGACTAATGTGGGAACAATTAGAAGCAGCCAAAAAATGGCTAGAGAGTGCTATCAAATCGTTTTATCTTCCAAGAAAATTCGAGAAATGAACCAAGTAAAGCATAGCAGCAGTGAGGAATTCCTCTGAGCCAACATATTTTGATGGTCCAAGGGAGTCCCCCAGTTTTTTTGTTCCTGATGAAGATTTTGAAGATCATAAATTTTTAGGTGGAACCGTTTTAAAAATTGGAACAAAGTTGTCCCCAGATTTAAAGCAAGAATTGATTGAATGTTTGTCGTCAAAGTTGGATTTATTCGCTTGGTGTTCATAAGATATAACTGGTGTCCCTTTGGAAATCATTTGTCATAAACTATCAGTAAAGAATAATGTGAGACCAATAATTCAGAAAATAAGACCTTTTTCCCATTAGAAATCTGAGGCGATAATTGAGGAGATAGAACGTTTAACCAGATTTGGACATATACGAGAGTCTCGTTATCCGTAGTGGGATGCAAATCTAGTTTTGGTTAAAAAGAAAAATGGTAAAAGGCGAATGTGCGTAGATTCACAGACTTGAATAGAGCTTGCCCAAAACATCCTTTCCCAATCCAATGGACTGATCATCTAGTAGATTCAATGTACAGAAATTGGCCACTTTCTTTTATGGATGCTTATGCGGGGTATAATCAGATTAAGATATATCCAGAAGATGAAGAAAATACTTCATTTATTACTGGAAGAGGTTTATATTGTTATAAACTGATACCGTTTGGTCTAAAAAATGCAGGGGCAACTTATCACCATCTAATGAATAAGGCCTTCAAATCATAAATTAGGAGAAATGTGGAAGTATATATCGATGATATGTTGGTAAAAAGTTTGAAGGACAAAAATCATTTTGCTGACTTGGAGGAAACCTTTGCTAATTTGAAAAGGGTAAATTTAAAATTAAACCCGAAAAAGTGTACATTTGGAGTCCGTTCGGGAAAATTCCTCGGGTACATAGTTAGTGAAAAATGGATTGAAGTGGAACCAATACAACAGCAGCCTTGAATAGATTAATATTGCATTTATCGGATAAATGTGCTCCTCTTTTCCAAGTGTTAAGGCATGCAAATTGTTTTAAATTGACTACAGAATATTCAGAGGCTTTTCACCAGATTAAAGAGTATCTTTCTTCCTCGGAAATTCTCACTAAATCTTTGTTAGGAGAAATATTGTTCCTTTACTTAGCTGTTTTAGATTATGATGTAAGTTCCGTTTTAATTCGAGAAAATGAGAATGTCCCAAGACCGGTTTATTACATAAGCAAGAGCTTATCGGATGCTGAGAAGCGATATTTGAAGTTAGAAAAATTGGCTCTTGTGTTAGTAATTCCTGCTCGAAAAATACAGCCTTATTTCCAGGCTCATTTTATTACAGTTTGAAAGTTTTTTTCTCTCTAAAAAACATGCTTCAGAGACCAAATATGTTGGGAATAAATGGTCGATTGGATTGGAAGATTACGATATCGAGTTTGAACCAAGGAATGTGATTAAAGCCCAAGATCTAGTAGATTGTTTAGTGGAATTTCACTCTGATCAGACGGATATGGATGTGGACAAGGATAATTTTGAGGCTGAGTGGATAATTCGAACTGATAGAGGATCAAGTACGTCAGGAAATAGAGCTGGGATTCAATTGATTTCGCCAGAAGGAATTACAATGTTTCAAGCCCTTCGGTCTGGATTTGAAGCGACAAATAATGAAGCAGAATATGAAGCAACTTTAGCAGGATTAAGGCTTGCGCAAATTTGTGGGGCTAAAAAGTTAAATTAATCAACGATTCACAACTACTTATTAATCATGCATCTGGGCAATCCGAGGCTCGGAACGATCATCTGGTAAAATACTTGAAAGCATTAAAAGATTTATCTCTGAGTTTCGAGAGGATAAGCTATGAGCATGTTCGAAGGGAGGAGAATTTAGTGGCAAGTGATATTATCAGAACTTCATAATGGGGAAGGGTCTACGCACTATGGATATAAATCGTTGATTTGAAGAGTATTTTTGGCTGGGTATTATTGGCCCACGGTATCATCTCATACAAAGGATTTGGTTAAAAAATGTGATACTTGTCCAAGATATGCGAATATAATTCATAAGCCAAGAGTTCCTCTTGAAAGCATATCAGAGGCATTACCATTTAACTGGTGAGGTATTGATTTGGTGGGTCCTCTTCCAATGGCTTATGAGGGAGACAAACAATAATAGTGGCAGTGAATTATTTTTCAAAATGGATAAAGGCATAGCCACTAGCTGGAACAAAGGCCAAAGATGTGATCAGGTTTATTACGTCAAATATTTGTTGTCGTTTTGGGGTCCCAATGAAAATTACTACAGATAATGGGCCTCAATTTGACAATAAATAATTAAAGAACTCTTGTAGTTCGAGGGGGATATAGCGGTGTTTTTCAACTCTTTTTCATCCACAAGTGAATGGGCAAGTAAAAGTTACTAATTGAACAATTCTTGATGGATTAAAGAAAAATTTAGAGGGAAAAGTTGGTAAGTGGCCTGATTATCTACAAGAATTTCTTTGGGCATATCGAACAACTCTTCAAACAACAACATCAGAATCTCCATTTGCATTAGTTTATGGGATGGACGTTATAGTATCATCTAAGGAGGTTTTTCCATCCTATCGGGTTATGACATATTCTGAGGAGCCCAATGATATAAGTAGAGCGATTGAGCTTGATTTGATTGAAGAGAAAAGAAGGCGAGCATAAGTTAAAGCGTTACACTATCAAACATTGATGAGAAACAGGTATGCCTCCATGTAAAACAAAGGGAATTTAAAGTGGGAGATAAAGTATTGAGAAACGTTTTTCCTCACACCAAAGAGAAACATATTGGGAAGTTAGGTCCTAATTGGGAAAGCCCTTATGAAGAAATTGAGAATGTGAAGCTTGGGACATACAAAATTAAAGACAAATAAGAAGAAACCTCAAACATCAGTGGGATATATAACATCTTAAATTGTACTTGGAGTAAATGTAAAAATCTATATATTTTCTTTTTCTTTATTTTTGTGTAAAACATCGGTGGCATGCTCTTTCCTACCCTGATAGACATAGGAAGGTTTTAATTATGTGTCATTTTAAGCCGATATATATATATATATATATGAGTTGTTTGTCTTAAAATTTTGATGATTGGACCTAAAAGGTCTTCCAACGAAAGTTGGTCTACAACGATTATATGTCCTACAAAAGTTGGTCTACAACGATTATATGTCCAACGAAATTTGGTCTACAACGGATATATGTCCGATGAAAGTTGGTCCACAACTATTATATTCCCAACAAAAGTTGGTCTACAACGAATATATGTCCGATGAAAGTTGGTCCACAACTATTATATTCCCAACAAAAGTTGGCTTACAATGATTATTGATGGCTTGAATTATTCGAGGGAGTAAACAAAAAGGATAAAAACACCGTGAAACTTTATTATTTCTTCTTGTAAAATTACCTCGAACATTTTTGGAGGACTTTTCTTACAAAATTGCCTCGATTTTTATGAGGACTTTCAACAAAAATGCCTCACAGTTTAAGAGGATTTTTACAAAATACATTTTTAACTAGAACAAGTATTTTATCACTCAGTAGATTCAGAGGAGTCGTGGCCATCAGATTCTGACCTATCACTTTCAATTTCAAGTTCACTGTCACTACGGTTTAACATTATCCCAGGAGGGAGAAATTTGGCTGGAACATGTTCCAAAACACTTCCTAAGTCGAGGTCAGGATATCATGCATGAATTTCCTAGATTAAGGCACACCTAACTGTCGAATATCTCAAATCCAACTTATCCACACGTTTAACAGCATAGTTTTCAACAACATTGAATTTTTCTTTCTCAACATTAGCTAATATGAGCTGTTTTTCTTTTACTACCCTTTCAAAATCCTTAAAATATTTGTTGATAAGTTGTTAACATCCTTATAAGCTGCAATGAGCTTATCTTTAGTTGTATTTTTCTCTGTGAAAAGTTCCCCCTAACAGCAGTTTTCGAGGAGCAGGATATAGTGTTCCGATACAATGAGCTTTTCAAAGATGGCGTCAGCTTGTCGTTCAAGGGTTGAGTGTTCCTTTTTAAGTTCCTCAAGATCTTATCTGACTTTTGAAAGTTCAGATTTGTAATGACCCATATGATCCTTGAGGTAGTTCATCTGTTTCCCAATGGTTACAGAGGAATAGAGAAAAATCATGATGGGAAGAGAAAATTCATCTTCCATCGAAATTTCAAAGAGCTCGAGGGAGATCCTTCCACGAAATTTTCCAAGAGAGGGGAGTCAGTTGGTTGAAAAATTTCTTGAGAACTTTTAATTTGCAGATGGGGCATTGGAAGTGGATTATGCTTGGGAAAATGGAAATTTTTTTGGGTAATTTTTGGTTGAAACATGTACCTTTATTTCCGGGGGGTGACATTGACAGAAGCCTCTAGAATTTCCACATAAATGGTCTTTAATTTACTCTGCACTTTCTTTTTGGGTGAAGTCTGAACTAGGATCTTGGAAGTTTGAACTGGAAGCTTGGGTGGAGCTACCTTTTTGACTTATGAATAGTACCAGTATCATTTGCCTCCGAAGTTTTAGCTTTACTTTCTTCTGGGTTTGTCTTCTTAGAAATTTCTTTCATTTTCGAGGGAATATCTGATTCTTTATTAAGATGGCTCTTACCCCTGTCTCTTGTTGGAACGATCACATCTTTCTTGTCCAGCTTGTCTAATATTTCTTGTTGAGAAGGGAGAGCCATGAGTTATTCTAATGTTAGCCGTTATGAGGGGTTAAGTCTCCATAGACGGCCTTTGGAAAGGTTTGTAGTGGGTGAAGCAAAGCCAAAACTTGTTGAACCAAGCAGTTTTGGCCCATAAGCTTAACTCCAAAAAAACATCTTTAACATGAGGGACAAATTCGACATATGGTTTGGATATACCCCCCATTGTCATTAATAAAAAGAACGTGTTAGTTATTATATAAAGAAAGAGAGCAAATTTCGATGAATGAAAAATCATGACTTTGTTGGTCCAAATTAACATGAGCTTGTGAGGGTTACTGGGAGTATCTTCGGACTCGTTTCCTAAAGGCCAGAGAAGAAGAGGAAATGTTGTTTCCATTTTTTTTCTCCCTCTAAAAAATTCTTTATCACTTTGTGATCACGTCCAAAAGTAAGTGAGTAAAAGGGGAAGTACATATTTTTTGCTAGCCTAGAAAGACCGATCAACTCTTCTAAGGAGAAATGGATTCCTGAGATTCTAGAAGCCATGACGCATTCCATTAAGGTGAACCACATGTTTGGACCAGCTTGGGTAGGACACAGGTCATTCTTTGAGAAATACTCGACGAAGAAGGTATCGAGTGAATAACGAAGGCCCCATTCTAATATTTCAGTATAAACTATCAGCTCGTTGTCTTTGACAGACAAAGGGGTTTCCCTGACGTTAGGGAAACATATATAAATTTTGAAGGGATTCCCCAACGAAGTCTTAATATTTCTTCGTCGGATCGCTCAAAATATTTATATCGAATTCGATGCAAAGTTAGCAAATTTATGTTGTCAACACTCTTCAAATGTTTTCCAACCAAGACTAGTAATTTGTTCTTTAACATCGCGAGGAACAATGGAATGGGAGGCTTCTTCGGGAACTTGTGTTGAAACCGTCTTCTCATTGGAAAACTGGAGGAGTAGTTTTTGTGGTTAGTTTTTCTTCGAAAATAGGGGCTACTTTATCTTTAGAGCTTGAGTGATCTCTTGCTTCTTTTGAAAAGTTAATTTCTAGAATAGTTTCAAGAGGTTTCTTAGTGCAGTTCTTTCTCTTGCTTCTTTTGAGTCTCAAAACTCACTTTTATGCTTGACACTTTTTGGATCTATGACTACTAACTCTTTGTTTTCCCATTTTTTAGTGATGAGTCCAGAGATTTCTTAGTGCAGTTTTCTGTCCTGACTATGTTCGTAATTCGTATGAGGATTTTTGTCACGATAATGTTAATATGATTGTATTTCTCTAGAGAGAAGTGGAATGATTAGAGAGAGAAAAATAAAAAAATAATAATCAAATAATAATTATCTAATGATTGAACCTTTTCCGAGAAAAGAGGTTGTCCTTTATATAGTGGAAGAGATAGGTTCCTAAATTACACATTTACCCATCATTTTACGTATATTTGACCCCTTCAATTTATATATTTGTAAAGTTTTGTACTCAATACTTTATTACATCAAATTAATCTCATTATTTATCTTATTTGGCTTATTTATCTTAATATTTTTCTCCCTTCATCATTGAGTATATGAAGTTGTTTCATGAAGAAATAGACAAAGGATAATAACAACTTGACAAGATGAGACGAGTGCCCGAAGATAAATAGAGCGCAGATTTAACAAGTGCTTAATGGCTGAGACCTTTATCAACACCGAATTATGGTTCAAGAAGATACGGTTAACCTCCGAGGGTAAAAAGGAAGCGCCAAGTTCCAAAGAGAAGAAATTACCAGCCACTGATAGGAAGTAAGTGCCAACAACTGATGTGAACGTACTAAGGGCTGCCACAGAGGAGTGAGGTCCGAGCTGAGCCAACGCATTGTCAAACTTAAGAAAAACAATAATCCTTAAAAAATATAACATACCTATGGTGTAGAGGACTCTAAATCTTCCAAGACAAGATCTCAATGTCCACCCGACATATATGGTCAAATGTATTAAGGAGTTAATGCAAGAATAATCACCCACTAATCTAAAGGAAAAAAATTCGAAAGATGTTGAATAGGTAAATGTCAGAACGAACTTGTGGTGAGTCGGGTTTCCTAGGGCTTGGTCGTCCCAAAAGTAACTAAGGGGAAATATTACCTGACTAAGTCTAAGCCCAAATATCTTCCAAGGGTAGTGGCTCAATATGTAAACACCGGTAAATATAGAATTGTCGCTACATACTGGCCCCTGCCCAACAAGATTGTTTGGCACAGATCTTGGCACGAAAAGATATCTTTCTAGATCTACAACTTTGACACTATGATTTTACATTTCCCATTTTTTTATTTATAAATTTTCCCTACATACTTTAAACAATACATGGGGTATAATGCTAAGCTTCACCCAGTATAGAGAATTACCCAATCTTTTTACCATAATAAAGAAAACCTATTAAGTATGCAATTGACGGGGAATCCAAAGTTACCGAGGTCCACGAGTTGGAGGGACATTTGTTGAAAAATCGGAAAGTCAGCAACTCAAACTGGGAAGCCACCTGAAAGCTTTGAGAAACTTCAAAAGATGATCAACCCTCGTGACGACACGATCCAAAATCTCATAGATGCTCTCTTGATTTTGATGATGATGTAGAGGATGATGATGGGTTTAAGTAGGAATAAGGTGACAAAATTCTAGTCCTTAAGGACGCTATAGACATGTATTCTTTGGCCAATGTTATTGCTAAAACCAACCTTCCTGTTTATAATCATCTTCATGTGACCAGGGAAACCTTGATGCCTCTTAGTCTGAGCCACCCATACTGACCAATAAATGAATACTTATCTTTTTTTTTTTTTTTTCTGAATGAAAAGTCATTGGATGGCGAGGGAACCTATTGTGGATATTATTCATTTTCGAACCATTAAAGTTCTTTGACGAATGAGGTATTTTATAATATGTTTCCTAAAATCCTTCAGTCATTTATCTTAATATATATTTTTTATTCTCCAACATGTCACTTTTTTCTTTATTAATGTTTGTATATCATCTCGTGACTTATGTTTTCGAAAGATGACCAGCCTTAGACTAAAAACAATTTCACGATCGGCTCGTGGGTTTTGCCACTATACCTTGCTTTGACTAAGATGGAAAACCTTTACAAGATGTTTGGTATAAGAATCATCACTCACTCTGAACTTTGGGATCCACCATGACCAATCACAAATTGGAAACTTTTAGTAGGACATTGGTTTATATGTTTTTATTCAATTTGAGCACCAGGCTTTGCCTCGACCAAAATACTTTGGAAATGTTTACAATGATTGGTCCATAAGCTATTATTTGCTTCGATCACTAGGCTACGCCTCGAGCAACATAAATTAGAAATTTTTACAAGCTACTGAGTCTGAATACTTATTTCGAGATTTATAACCTGATTTGACCATATATTGTTAGAAATGTTTTAACAGTTTGAAAGGTTCCAAACCATCGCATGCACATTGACATAATCAAATCACATCTCAAAGGGAAATCAAAATTATAGAAAAAGTTTCAATAACGCGCAAACTGTGTAGGTATCTCATTAAAATCTTCATATGCCACCAAGATAAGAAAAATTATACCAACGCACCTTATTAAAACCTTCCTACACCACCATGGTAAGAAAAAGTATACCGTCAGTCCCTTCACAATTTTAAAATTATTTAGTTCGAAACAAACTTTACATGATAATTATAAGTTTTCATAAGGTATAGTCTGAGGTATTCAATGTTCCTCGGATGCTAAAGTTTCTTATGTTATTGATCCACCAGTTTATAAGTGTTTATCTTAACCTTTTGAATCACATTGTAAGGGTGTTCCCAATTCTTGCCAAGCCTCCGATCTTTAGTATTAAAAAATAATTTCTTCAACATCTTATCTACCGCATTGAACTCATGTTTTTAAACCTTTGAGGCATATCTAATCCTCGTAAGAAAATAAGTAAAATTCTACTTTTAATGTAATTACTATATTCACGTGTTTTGCGTTTGACATGTTTTTTTATTTTTATGGTTCTTATATTTTCTTAACTTTACACGTTTCTCTTTTTCTTCATCGTTCTTAAAATATATTAAAAACTAAAGCATATTGTTTTTTTTTCTAGTTTCTATTTCATCAAAAGTAAAATACAAATGAAGGTAAACATTTAGTCTACCATTTAGATTCATGTTGTAAGGATTATGTTTACTACTTAGACACATTTTTTTATATATGTTTATCTGATTTTTAGATTTTTTATTATTTAATTTTTATCTAAATAATTGTTCTTCTCAGTTTTGAGATTTTTTTTCTTTGATTCCATCTCGATTATATTTTTTTCTTTAATTTTTGTTTATAGCTTGTTTGTACTATTTTATATTTTTGCTTGATTTTAATTCAGTAACTCAGAAGTAGAATTTAAAAAGTGTATACCTACATCATCACCAAGAAAGTTGGTGAACCAAAATCTAATCGTAATTTCACGAACGAAGGACTAAATTGAAACCTCTCAAAACAAACAATAAAAATAATCAGACAGAGATTAATATCAAATTTATAATAACAACAAAACACTTGGAAGTTTCGAAAATGCTTCCAATTTAGAAAAATAATTTCTCAAGATGTTTGATTCAGACAAAGGTACGTTATATAATCGTTTATGAGTTGAAGAAGTCGATACTAATATTTGATATACTCTAAAGAAAATTTGTACAATTGTACTAATATTTCAGATTCTCATATTCACACAAGAAACATTGAATGCAATCTAAGTATCTTATCATTCCAAGCTCCGAGGTTTTACTGCTCGTGTAAGATGTTTATCAATGACATGTGATAATATTTTTCCTAATATTGAATTTTTATAGAGTGATATAATATATCCACAATGATTTGAGTAAACATGTTGTGGATATTTTTTATTGTATCAAAATATCTCTATATGTGCAAGGTAATAAAATTTATTTTACTTCCAATGAAGTGAAAGTAAGTGAGCTTGTTTTGGTAGATCATGTTGAGTTTATTATTTCTATTCAAGACTATTGTACTTCTTGTTTGATGATTTTATTAGGTTGGATCGAGTTCATTATAACTTTATGTACTTAGATATTGTGAAACAATGAATAAGAAGGTTAACACGAGATAAAATTCAACTACTGATATGCGACGTACACTTGCAATCATACTTTGTGCATTATAAACTTTGGTTTACAGAGAATGAATGACATGATTCTAGACTGATTATTGAGAGTACGTACAATGATAAAATTCATAATTCCTATGGTTATTATAATTATCAATGATGAGTCCGGATACTGTTACCTCTTCGGACATGGATAGTTCGGACAAAGACCATCTAGCCGGATAGGGCGGTTCGAACTCCTCATCCATTTGACTATTCGAACAAGGACTAAAGTATTTAAAAACCTAAACACTTCTTGACTAAGCTGTCTGCTCTCCTACTAAGAGCTCATGGGTCCTTAAACTTGACCCGAGTCCATTAAACATGACCCAGCAGCCCATAAAGCCCAAACGTAAGGGTATAAATACCAAACCGCCAACATTAAATGAGACTACTTAAAATTAAATACAACCAGGCTGCTTAATTCTCCCTCTACTCTCTACTCAAAAATTAAATACCTACAAAACTTCCACAAACTCTAAACAAAAATTACAAACTTACCCTCAGATATAAATAAACTACACCAAATTGGCGACCACAACGGGAGAGAAAGGTGCCTGAATCAAGCATTCGAAACCAACAGGACAAATCAGTCCGAATGAATCTGGACCCCCCGGAAGCACCACCAGCCTTTCTTGAAGTGGTGGGTGAAAATGATGAGTATAACATCGAGGAGCGTGACAGATTAAAGGGCGAGATAGAAGCTTTGAGGGCAGAAAAGGCTAAGATGGGCATGAAGGATAAGTCAAAAGCATCAGTTGCCCATCATACTGATAACCCTAGAGAACATGAGCCTTCAAAGACTCATGTAAGTTCCAAAAAGACTCATGCCAGTTCCAAAAAGTCTCACCGGTCTAAGCTAGTGGAGAGTTCTGACTCAGACTCAGAGTCTTCTGGTAGCTCCTCAGATGAGGAAGGAGTTGAAGAGTCCTTGTCCTCAAGCAGCGATGAGGGCCAATCCAAAAAGAAGCAAAAGTTGATTAAGAAATATTCAAGGAAAAGGGATAGACATGGGAAATTGAAGAAGCATATAGGCAAAGGATCATCTCACAGCCGGAGACATGTAGACCGGATGCTGATGGATCCCTTTGTCTTCCATGATGAACCAGGTATCTTTGCAACTCCCAATGAGGAGACTGTGCTCAGTCGTGGCCGGAATTGGAGACAATCTCCATTGTCTTCCAAAATTCTGTCATGGAACCTCCCTAAGAGGGTTGATAGCACTAAAATAGAAAAGTACGATGGCAGTACTGATCCGGACAACCATTTGGAGCAATTAAAAAACTTCATGATGAACTTTGATGATGACGACAAGTTACTCTGTAGAGCATTCTCCCAATCCTTTACGGGGAGTGCTCTGAAGTGGTATAACAGCCTACCTCAGGGCTGCATCAAGAATTTGATACCTTTTGGGTGGCCTTTCGAAGGCAGTTTGTTGGGAGTAAAGAGTTGAAGGGCAATGGAGACACAATAATCCATTGTGCCCAAGAGCCAAACAAGTCATTAAAGGAATACATAAGTCGTTTTGTAAACACCAAAAATGGATTGGTTGATTGCTTCGAGCAAGTAGCAGTAGCATTCTTGAGACATGGCTTGAACCCTGGAAATTTGGCTGATTCGGTGACCAGAAAGAAAGCCATGACTTGGGGAGGTTTGCTAAATCAAGTCGGAAAGTAGATCAATGTTGATGAAACGAAGAAAACTAGGGTGCACAGGCAGGTGAGGTCTGCCCTAGTTGTACCAAACCCTAACCAAAATCAGTCCGAGAACAAGGCAAGGGAGACTGGACAGGCACATAACAGGGCCAAAGCTCAATCTCAGCCAGCTGCATCTGCCCAAAGTCAACAATCTAGAGACAAGAGGGGGCCTTAGGTCCAACCGGAGTGGTTTGCAGAATTGAAAGAAAATATGGCCAACCATCTATGATAAAACAAAGGAAGAAGTGCACTATAGAAGACCGGCTGCACTGCAATCCCCTAGGGAACATCGTAACAACTCTTTCTGCCAATACCATAATGATACTGGCCATACCACTGGCGATTGTATAGCCTTGAAACAAGAGGCAGAACTTGATTCAAAGAGGAAAGGTGGGGGCATATGTCAAAAGAAGAGGAGGAAATAGGCCTGACAATACTCACCGGGTTGGTCCGAGCAATGCTGCTCTGAAGGGGGCTATGGTAATAATCGAAAGATTTGATGTAGAATCAGAATACCTGGATCCCGATCCAACTCGAAATAGAGTAGGTACCATTGAAGAACGTTATAAAACTGTCTCTGAGCTCATTAAGTTTTTTGAGTCACTTACAATTTTCGAAGGGGATACTATGACGGCTCTTACTGCTTCTTCGAGGAAGAGGCATGTTCATACTTTAGCCACCCAGCTAGACGGGGGTGTGACCTCCTATCAGTCACAAATTTCATTCCCCTTCATTGTTTTCGATGATGATGACTTAAGAGATATAGCTGGCCCTCATGAAGATGCTTTTGTCATAGGAGCATCCATTGGGGGCAATGACATAAGACGAATGTTGGTGGATACTGGAAGCTCAGCCAATATCCTCTTCTTAACCACTTACAAAAAGATGAAAAATCCAGCCGTAATTCAGCGTTCGGACAGATCAATTGTGGGCTTCACTAGGAGCTCAGCAGATGTGATCGGGGAGTTCGAGGAAGAAGTTTTGTTGGGCAAGGGCCCTTTTAAGAAAATGGTCAGGATACTTTTTTATTGTGGTGGATTGTCCCACTTGTTATAATGCTATTTTAGGGAGGTCTTAGCTCTCTAGGATACATGCAGTGGCCTCTACAGTCCACCAATGTTTGAAATATGTTGTTCAAGGACAAGTGGGAGTTGTCCGAAGCAGTCAAAAGGTTGCAAGAGAGTGTTATGCTACATCACTGGCTCCACGAACGTTGGGGGCAGTTAGTATCAACGAAGAATAGCAATTTGAAGGGCTTTTTGGGGGTGAGGGTGAAATTGATGACCCCAGAGAGACCCCTGGAGTGTTGATACCAGTTGAAGAAGTTGAAACACATTCTTTAGAAGAAGGAAAAAGTGTTAAGATAGGGTCCAAAATGTCGTCCGAACTGAAGAGTAGAATGTTGAAGTTTTTAAAAGACCATCAGCATGTTTTTGCTTGGTGCAATGCTGATGTAACAGGGGTTCCAGCAGACATTGTATCACATCACCTATCCATCCGAAGAGACATAGCACCTGTGGTACAAAAGAGAAGGGTTTTTCTAAGGAAAATGCTGATGCTATTGTTCAAGAAGTTGATAGGCTCACAAAAATGGGGCATATAAAGGAGTCTCAATATCCTTTATGGACTGCCAACCTGGTCTTGGTGAAAAAGAAAAATGGCAAGTGGCGTATGTGCATTGACTTCACAGATCTCAATAGGGCTTGCCCAAAAGATTTATATCCGGTCCCCCAGATTGATCAGCTAGTAGACTCTACTTCTGGGAATAAACTACTTTCCTTTATGGATGCTTTCTCCGGGTACAATCAAATTCAGATAGACCCGAAGGATTAGGAGAATATCATGTTTGTCACTGACAGGGGTCTTCATTGCTACAAGGTGATGTCATTCGGATTGAAAAATGTTGGAGCTACTTATCAGAGATTGGTCAACAAAGCCTTTGTTGATCAAATTGGAAGAAACATGGAAGTATACATTGATGACATGATGGTGAAAAGTATGGATGAGCAGCTGCACTTGGCAGACCTCCAAGAAACTTTTGCCAACTTGGTAAAAGTGAATTTGAAGCTAAATCCAGAAAAATGTGTGTTCGGAGTATAGTCTGGAAAGTTCTTGGGTTACATAATAAGTGAGCAAGGGATACAGCCCGATCCGAACCAACTTAATGCTCTGTTCCAAATGGAGCCTCCTCGGAATGTTAAGGAAGTACAACGGTTGACGGGGAGGTTAGCCGCTTTAAATCGATTCATCTCAAGATCTTCGGACAGATGTGCCCCGTTTTTTCAAACTCTAAAGGGTGCAAAGGGATTCGACTGGACTCCATAGTGCGATGAGGCCTTCAATGAAATTAAGAAACATCTATCCTCCCTTAAGACTTTATTTAAACCTGTTGATGGAGAAACACTCTTCGTATACTTGGCAGTTTCAAGTTGTACCATCAGTGCTGTATTGGTAAGAGAGGTAGATAATTACCCCCATCTGGTGTATTACATCAGCAAGAGCTTGATAGATACAGAAAGGCATTATTTAAAACTCGAAAAGTTAGCATTGGCCTTGGTGATTGCTGCCAGGAAGATGAGGCCTTATTTCCAGGCTCATCCTATTATCGTCCGAACATCTTTTCCCTTAAAGAATGTTCTCTAAAAGGCAGACATTTTAAGTAGAATGACTAAGTGGTCAATGGAATTGGGGGACTTCGATATTGATTTTGCTCATCGAACAGCAGTCAAAGCCCAAGCTGTGGCTGACGTTTCAGTTGAATTCCACTCTGATAGGGATTCAGAGCAGACCACTGAGATGAAAGACAAAAAGGTCTTGGTCGTCCGGACGGATGGTGGGTCCAGTACTATGGGATGTGGTGCAGGGGTGTGTTTGACTTCTCCATATGGTGACAAAATGTATCAGGCTATATTTTTGCTTTCAGGGATTCCAACAATGAATCTGAATACGAAGCAGCTATAGCTGGTTTAAAGTTAACTTATATTAGTGGGGCCAAAGGGGTCAAGCTGATGAGTGATTCTCAGCTTCTTATCCACCATGCACAAGGTCAATCTGAAGCCAAAAAGGAAAAACTAGTGAAGTACTAGCTTCTTCTTAAAAATGAGGCTCTTAAGTTCAAAAGCGTTGTTTATGAGCATATACCCCGGACAGAAAATGAACTAGCAGATTCACTGGCAACCATAGCATACACTGAGTCATATCCTTGTATCCATGTGCTGGAAAGCCCTTCCATTTAACTTAATGTGAGTAAAGAGGAAGAAATTTTCGATGTACAGATAAAACAATCCCAAGACTGGAGATTTCCTCTCCTGCAGTATCTCTCCGATGGCATCCTGCCTCCGGATAAGGCACAAGCAAGAAAAATGAAGCACAAAGCTCGTGGTTTTATCATACTAAGAGACGTTCTGTATTAAAAGTCTTATAGTAAACCTCTTTTGCGATGTTTGGGAGATGATGAGTCTCAAGTAGTCCTCTCCGAATTGCATGATGGTGAGGGATCAACTCACTGTGGATTCAGGGCTCTAACACGGAGAGTTTTATTGGTTGGCTATTACTGGCCCTCTATAATGCAAGATGCTAAGGAGCTGGTGAGAAGGTGTGATCCATGCCAGAGATATAGCAATGAAATTCATGTCCCAGCCATCCCGTTAGAGTCAATTTCTGAGCCTGTACCTTTTGCTCGATGGGGGTTGGATTTGGTGGGACCTCTTCCTATGGCGTCCGGAGGACGCAGAACTATAATTGTTGCTATAGATTACTTTTCGAAGTGGATTGAAGCAGCCCTTCTGGCAGGAACAACGTCAAAAGATGTCATAAAATTTATTTTATCCAACATCTGTTGCAGATTTGGTGTTCCACAAAAGATAACGACAGACAACGGGCCACAGTTCGAAAATAGGGAAATGGAGAGTTTCTGTAACTCGAGGGGTATACACCATTGTTTCTCTTCACCTTTCCATCCACAAGCAAATGGACAAGTTGAAGTGGCTAACAGAACTATACTGTCCGGTTTAAAGAAGAATTTAGAAGGGGTTGCTGAGAAGTGGCCTAGTTATTTGCAAGAGGTCTTGTGGGCCTACCGGACTAAACCTGGGGCTGCGACACAAGAGTCACCCTTTGCCTTGGTCTATGGAATGGAGGCAATAGCTCCCATAGAAGCAACTCTCCCTTCATTTCGGGTTCACAACTTCTCCGAACAGGCAAATGAAGTAGCAGTTAGAGGCCAGCTTGACCTAATAGAGGAAAGACGAGTCAAGGCTCACCTTAGAGCTGCACACTATCAAGGTTTGATGAGAAGCAGGTTTTCTTCTAGGGTTAAAAGAAGAGATTTCCAGCCGGGGGACAAGGTATTGAGGAAAGTCTTCTTACACACTAAAGAAAAGCTCCTCGGCAAACTGGCCCCAACTTGGGAAGGACCTTATATGGTCATTGAAAGGCTTAAACCTGGAACATATTGGCTCGAAGACAAGGATGGAAGGGTTTTAAATCACCCTTGGAATATTGAGCATCTCCGAATGTACTTGGAATAAAAGTTGTGTAAATATTTACTTGTTTAAAAATCCATGTAAATATTTGGGGGAATACTCTTTCCTACCCTGGTGGCACGGGGTGGTTTTAATGAGGTGTCCGGGCTTTTTAATAAAATTTGATGCCTTCTTAAAAAAATTCGAAGTGTTTTTACTTTGTTTTTTATCACACCATCCGGATTGAATTAAGGGCTTGATGACTACTTAAACATTTGTCATCGGAGAATTTAAACACTCTCACTTTAGAATGCTTATGAAATAACTAAGGGCTATTTAAACACTAGCCACCAGAATTAAAACAAACTATGAAAGGATGCGAGAATTGTGCAAAACAAAGATGTTCATTAAAATAACTTAAGTGCCTTGGCCTTCCAAGGACTTTTAAATTGTCAAGCAGAGCAAAGGATCTATCCGGTCAGATACCGGACACAATAACAAAAAGAATGCCTTGGCCTTCCAAGGACTTTAGTTTAGACAACATAAAAGTAAAAAGATAATTCATAATTTAAGACTGAGCCTTTGAAGATAGCTCAGCCTCACTTATCTTCTTCTTCCCCTTGGGATCGTCTTTCTCTTCGAGAGGGCCCTCCCTGACATTTTCTTCTGCTTCGTCAGAAGAGGAAGCACTGGAATAATCATGCAACTCTCCATCAGCCACAGTGTGGAAGGGAAGGTCTTCGTACTCTACGTGAAGCCACAAATCTCCCAGGTTCCTCTTCGGGAACTTCTCGTGGAAGAGCAGGACCATGTCCGATTTCACCTTGGCATACGTTTGCTCTTGAGTGTCTATTACGTTGTTGGCATAAGCATCGATCTTGGCCTGGATTTTGGCCTCCTGCTCCCTTAGCAGATCAGCTTTCTCCTCTGCAGCCTTGGACACTGTGCTCAAGCGCAATCTTGTCATTTGTCAAGTTATGAATGACTTGATCCTTGGCCTTGGCCTCCTGTTTTGAAGAGGTGAGATCTTTCTCTACTCCTGACAACTTCTCCCTGAGCTCCTGGATAGTATATTCTAGATTAGCAACTTTGGTGGTCCACCCCTCTTGGTTCTTTTTCAGCTCCTCGTTCTCCCCCTTTAGAATGTCAGGATGTTGAGTGGCAGTAAGAAGGTCATCGGACAGTCTCTCTTTTTCAGACTTGAGATCTTTGATAGTATATGCCTAACTTCGAACTTGCTTCTCCAACACAAGCACCGGCTGAACACTACTTAATATAGAGTGAGCTAAAATATCCCTTTCACTTGAAACGGTAAAATTCTTACCATTAAAAGTGACAGTGTTCGAAGTACTCGGAGGGAGGTAAGGCCCAGCAAAATCATCTCTGTGGAGGTTGGCAAAGTAGTCACCAAGCCCATCGAGACCAGTGATGTCAACCCTATCAATGCTCAGACCTCCTCCTCCAACCTCATCGGTTTGAAATCACCAGGGATCTCCTCTGCCTGTGTTGGATCAGTAGGATCTACATGGGGGAGAGGCTCCGGAGGCTGGAGAGAAAGTTCATCACCTCTAGAGGTCTTTTTCTTCTTAGCCTCCCTATCCTTGCTCTCCGCTCCCCGTTTTCGGTGTCTTTTGGGAGCTTTTGGGGGCTTTGGGGATCGAGCATCTTCCTTAACACTCTCCTTCTCTACCGCTTCTAAAAGAGCATCATCAATATGGCTTGGGGCTGGCCCCTCAGGATTTGTTGGAACAGCCTCCTCCACCTCGGCAGGATTAGCTTCACCTGCCACCTTCTTGCTCTTCTTCTTCTTGCCCTTCATCTTACTTGGGGCCTTGGCCCGGCCTGACAAGTAAAGTGACCCGTCCGGTTTGTGTGTTCTGTTCAGGACTACATTCGGAGGGGGATGGGGTAGTGAGTTCCTCACAGGTCAGGTCCCTCCGGCCAGTAGTGTTCCAGAGGTGCGACCTTGCCAAGTTGCCTCCTGTGAAAGCATCGTGAAACCGGTTTCCCCATTTCTCAGAAGCCCAAGTGTTGATCTTGGTGCAAGTAACCTGTCCGGCCTTTAGGTAGTCACTAAAGTCTTTGGGCAGCACTGCTAAGAAAAAAGATAAGAACAGTCAGTTTAAGCAAATTCGATAAAAGCAGAAAAAAGAATATAAGGTAGGAGCCTTACGATCACTCCTCCATCTGTTGGTGAGGAGACTTGGATTGACTCCGGATTTAATTTTCCTCCCGTTCTCCCAAGCACCACTTACGAACAGGTATTGAGTCCTCCAGTTTCTCTCCGACTCAAGCATGTCATCCATTGCTTTGTAGTCATCCCCCATGTTGAAATGATAGAAGGGGATGTGGTGGTTCCTGCAGAGACTGGCTACAGCTGCGAATTCCTCCATTGGAAGAGGAATCCCGGAGAGCCTGGAGGCCATGATGCATGCCATAAGTGTGTACGAGGCATTGGGGCTTAATTCACTGGGACAGAGCTTGATGAGATGGAAATACCGCACTATTTCCGGATCCAAGGGGAACCTTAGGCCCCAGTTAAAGAGCTCAGTGAAGATGACTATTTCACTGAGTTTGCAATCCATTGGGGTTTCGGGGTCTATGGGGATTCTTATCTTCACATTCTCCGGAATCCCTCACTTCGTGCGCATCCGGCCCAACTCAGCTGTATGGATGAAAGTGTAATTGATCTTTTGCAGGGCAAGGAGATATTTAACACTGACCTTGTGGAAACAAGGTCCCACTTTTCCTTCAAGACACCCCGGCAGATCTGGATGCCTTAAGCATAACTTTTCCTTGCCTTTATCCTTTTGGGCAGCAACAACACCACTAGTCTGTCCGGATGATTCAGACTCGAATGGAGCCTCTTCGAGGGAGTCCTCCATTATTTCCTCCATGATTGAGGCAGGATTTTCGGTTGTTGTTGTGAGGGGGAGGTTTGGAGTTGGATCAGCCTGACTTCCGGACTGATGAGGTTCAGTCCTCTCCTGTATACTAGCCTCCGGTCGGGGTTCTGATGTAGGCGTTTCTCTTCGGGTACTTGAGCCAGTGGCCTCCGGACCGGACAGCCTATCCCTGGGTGCTTTAATGGGTACCTCTGACCCTGTACTGCTGTCCTTGGCCCCCGATTTCGAAGGAGTGCTCTTGGAAGTCTGCCCTTTGACCAGCCGGCCTTTTCTTCGATCAACTAGTTTGTGAGGAGAAGTTTCAGCATCTGACCCCATGGCTAAGAATGAGGAGGGTTTTTTGAAACTTGTAACTGTTAAACCTGGCTCAACTGTGGGTTCTGACTCTTGAACCGAAGAACCTGGGATGATAAGGGGAAAGATTGGTTTGAAACAACCTCTTCGGTTTGACACCCTTTGTGGAGGAAGAACCTTGGTCAGACTCTGTGGCTGAGAATGCTGGTTTGTCGATGGGAGAAGTGGGTAAGCCCGCTGCAATGCGCCTTTCCCTTTCGACGTTTTGTGCTTTTTCTAGTTCAGATAGATTGAGCCATCAACCTTTGGTCAGAGCGTTCCTTGCCGTGAACATAAACGACCTAAACAAGAACTTATGTTTGAGAGAGAAAGCTCTGAAGATTATCAAAGTAAAAATGAAAGTGATGGTAAAACAGTGGAAAAGCTTCTTAATTTATAGTAAACCTAAAAAAGAAGCCTTGATTTCTAGGAGAATTCGAAAATATTAGCAATGATTAAAAGACGGCGCTGATGTCACCTTCATTAATGAAGAGGTTGCTTTTCAGAGAAGGTGGATGTGAAATCCAAGGTGAAAAAACAGCTAAAGGAACCAACCAAAGAGTGACACGTGTCCCATGAACCTTGGCAAAAAACCGTTTAGATTCAAAGAACTTTTTCACTCCGGATAAAGCCATGACACAATTCGGAAGACCTGTCTGGATAAAACTGCCACTGACAACGGACTGTTTTTCAGGTTTTGACAAAGGTTATTTGAACAAACACCTAAAAAGGGGCTACTGATGAGTCCAGATACTGTTACCTCTTCGGACATGGATAGTTCGGACAAAGACCATCTAGCCGGATAGGGCGGTTCGAACTCTTATCCATTTGACTGTTCGAACAAGGACTAAAGTATTTAAAAACCTAAACACTTCTTGACTAAGCTGCCTGCTCTCCTACTAAGAGCTCATGGGTCCTTAAACTTGACCCGGGTCCATTAAACATGACCCGACAACCCATAAAGCCCAAACGTAAGGGTATAAATACCCAACCACCAACATTAAATGAGACTACTGAAAATTAAATACAACCAAGCTGCTTACCCTCAGATAGAAACAAACCACACCAATCAAGTCCATCTCGTTTTGTGTATAATAAAGGCTCAAGAGAGATCATAAAATGTGCTTTCAGTTTCTCGTCACAAAATATGACAAACATGAAAAAGACTCATTTAGAAAATTAATAGTGTCGATTATGAAGATAAAAGAGTGCGATTAAAGTGGTTGATTAAAAAAGTAACTCGTATGGTAATTAAATAGGGAAATAGAATGATTTAATTATTAAATGGATTTAATTAGGCTTTTGATCTATTTTAGAAATCTAAGAGCCTTATTATTAATTCTTAGCTTTCATTCTGATTTGTGAATCTTCTATACGTTTAGGTTGTTTCAAGTATAAATATGAGATTTCACGAGCTTTGTAAACATAATTGGTAAATTCAAAAGTGCAGATTGGGAATATACAGAGTGCAAATCATATTATTTCAATTAAACTAGTTGGTTAAAGAATTAAGTAACACAACCACTAAATGAGGAAAATAGAATGGTTTTATTATTTAATGGATTTCATTATTCTTTTTTTTGTTATGAAATGTATAAGCCTTATTAATGATTTCAATTTCTAGTAAAAAATATGGTGAAAATGAAAAAAACTAAATTGGGAAAATCAAGAGTGCGGGAAGATAAATAGTGTAAATCACATTATTAAAGTTAAAATGGTTGATTAAACAAGTAACTAGCATAACCATTAAATGAGGGAAATATTATTAAATGGATTTAAATATCATTATCGTTAGTTTTAAAAATCTAAGAGCCTTATTATTAATGCTTGTCTCTAATTATGATTTGCGACTCTTTAATATTTAGAGGTTGTTCAGAGTATAAATATGAGGCTTCACATGCTTTGTAAACACATATTAGATTTCAGAAATATTATTGTATTGTGACTATATCATTTTGATTCTTAAACGAACTCTTGAACTTTTCAAGATATTCTTGTGCTGTTAAATATAAAATTCGTAGTCGTAGTTCTAATCTTTATAGGTGAAGGATCAAAGCTCAAACAAATATTTTTCAGATGTTCTTAGGGTTTAAAACCAGTCTAACTACCGGGTTTTGCCACACTCGTTGGTGGAGTTCATATCCCCCTAAGAGCCCAATATGGGTTATGACCCATGGTGGTAGAGTTTTCATTATGAACAATTGCTAGATTAGACAATAAGAGAATGAACTAATTAAAAGAAAAGTGTAAATGAACAATTAAGTGAATACGATACGATTAAGGGCTCTTATGTAATTAAATGAAACATGTTTCATTTAATATAAAAGTTACACATAATTCATAATTTTAATATCATGAATCAGTGAGACGCTTTTACAAAATCGTCACCTTCTCTTTTTCTAACATTCATTTATAGGTTCATTTAAGTCTGCTAATGAAATAAAACATTGGAGGATCAAAATGTAAATAAATGAACCTTATATTATAAATTACTTAGTGATGGAAGAGATTTAAGGATTTGAATATCGATAAATGACTAATATGAAATTAGTCCCTTTATGTAACCATTTCTGTTATAACCGACTTGCGCCTATATATAAAGGCCAAGGCTGAATTAAGTAAATGGTTCTAACTTTGGAGGCATTGAACAGTAAATCGTCCCTCGACTATCGCGTTTTGTGGCAGATAGTCCCTTGAATTATAAATGTCCGTTGACAGTCCCTCGAGTATCGTGTTTGGATAAAGTTAGTCCACCAGATCCTCTGATCTATAAGAGGCTGCCACCTGTCACCATAGTCCTCAAATTTTTGTATCATCACTAGTCCCTTGAGTTTAGATTAAACAAAAAGAATGTAGAATATTATGGATAACTAAACTCAAGGGACTAGTAATGATATAAAAATTTAGGGACTATGGTGACACGTGGGAGCCTTTCATGGTTTTTGAGAATCTGGTGGACTAACTTTATCCAAACGCGATAGTCCAGGGACTGTCAACGGACATTTGAAAGTCAAGGGACTATCTGCCACCAAACGCGATAGTTGAGGGATGATGTACTGTTCAAAGCCTAACTTTGGAGATTAAACTACTTGCACCTCCTAATTTTCTCTCTCTAAAAACTACTTCTCTTTTCTTCTATCTACTTCTCTCTACATTTCTTTATATACCACGATTAATCCACATAAAATTCATGACTTCACTTGGGATGATTACGACTGGTGTCTTGATTGTTCTTGTATGATTTCTTTTCCTATTACGTTTTAATTGTTCTTGTTCAATCCTTAAAATTTGTTTTAATTGATAATAGATCTGAGGAATGAAAGTGATCATCCGGTTTGAAAATCAGTTGAAACCCTAAAGTTTGATTTGCAAGAAGAAGATAATAAGCAAGATGAGTCTATTCAGCTTCGACAAACTCAATCAGATATTGAAATGCGAATGAATCAACTACTAGATAAGATCACAACTATGAATGAGAAGTATGACAAGAGAGAACAAGAAATTTAATCAGCTCGATTGAGATCAAGTGGATGACAAGAATAGCGTTGATAACCAATCTGGTCAATCTTAAACAGCTCGTCAAGTTCGAAGCGAGCAGAAAAAAACATTTTGAATCGTCTAAAGAGAGTCGCACTTCACGAAAAGATAAAAAAGACAAATAAAGATATATTACGTCCAGTGTTGGTGAGATAGAAAGTTTAGGATCTGAGTTCAAAAGGTATTGACGATCTTGAAACGAATAAAAATACCGACCTAAAAAATCACAAAAATAATATAAAACAAAGAAGGAAAATGTACCATGATGTTTAAGGGAAGTTAAATAGTGTGTAGGGAACACATCGAATCAGTATAGGGCTAATCGGAATTTGTACACTGTCATGGGAACATGATATGATAATCAATACGTTCAAAGGTATAAAGATTCGATGGGATGCAAGACCCTGACGACCACATCGAACAGTTTAAACATGACATGATGAATTTTGGGGAAGATGATAGGTTGGTGTGTAGAGCTTTCTCTCAAACGTTCAAAGGAACAACTTTAAAGTGGTACAACAGAATTTTGAGGGGGTATATTTCCAATTTCAGAGATTTTTATACAACTTTGCGAAGACAATTTGTGGGAAGCAAAATGATGCGGGCAAATGAAGATATGATAATTCAATGTAAACAAGCAATATGAGAAAAACTGAAGGACTATACTAAGCGATTTGTTTTAATCAAGGTTGGTTTGGATAATTGTGAGGAGTTGGTAGAAATGGCAGTAATTCGAGAAGGAGTGTTACCAAGAGATCTAGCGAATGAAAAAATAAAGCGAAGAGCTTTGAGTTTTGGAGCACTGACGGCCCACATGGAGGATTAAATTAAGGTAAAATAACCGACTAGAGTTTGAGGAGGGCTTGAAACTAGTCAAAAGAACTCATGACAGGTGCCAAACAATCAAGTGCAATCTTCGAATTCAGCCCAACCAGCACGTTCGATGAACAACAACAATGTTCCTCCTCGAACTAAGGATATTCAAATAAAAAATAGGGTACCAATTTCATAGACTGATACCCAATCAGTGGATAAGACCGGAGTACTATGCCGATCTAACTGAAAATATTGTTATAGTCTATGAAAAAGCAATGTGTTACGTGAGTTTCAAGAAGCCTTCCTTGATAAATAAGCCAATGGAAGAGAAAAATGAAAGGTTCTGTAAGTATCATAATGACATCGAACATGATACTGCAGAGTGTATTTGTTTAAAAAGAAGAAGGTACAAACATTAATTTTAGAATGGAAAAGTTGTTGGCCTATGTAAAAAGACAAAGTAATGTGTTAAAGGTTCCTCTTGCATCGACTTCACAGGCAGCAAATACAAATGCACATGCATAAAATTTAATGATTCTGGATTTAAAAAGTAATAATTTCGATACCCCATCAGAATATTTAGATGTAAACCCCGATCGGTTGATTTTGATGGCAGTATATGAGCCTGTGAAACTAGGCAGAATTCGAAGATGCACTGGTTATTGGAGTACAAATAGCTGAATTTGATATCTGACGCGTATTGATAGATACATGGAGCTTAGAAAATGTTCTTTTCAAGTCAACTTACGATAGAATGCGTAATCCTCCTCAGATTTCACAATCAGAACGTACAATCATTGGTTTTACAGTACTAATGACACACTTAATTTTGGAATTTGAAGAAGAGGTATGTTTGGGAAAGAAAGCTTTCAAAAAGAAAGCCTAACAATTAAGCTGAGGGTTAAACCTGTTATACAAAAAAGACATATAAGGTAGGACAGTAGAGGCTATTGTTGTTGAGGTGGATCATTTATCAAAGGTAGGACATATAAGGCAGTCATAATATCTTTTATGGACAACAAACCCACTGTTGGTTAAAAAGAAGAATGAGAAGTGGAGAATGTGCGTGGATTTTACAACTCTGAATCGAGCTTCTCCTAAAGATCCATTTGTCGTTCCTCGAATAACCCAATTTATTGATTCGACTTTGGGAAATAAGATTTTATCTTTTATGGATGCCTTTGCAGGTTATAATCTTATTCAATTGGATCCAAAAGATCAATAAAGTAATATCTTCATCACAGAACGAGGCTTACATTGTTATAGGATTATTCCCTTTAGGCTAAAAAATGTTGGAGAAACTTATGAGAGGTTAATGAATAAAGCCTTCGCTTCTCAGAAAAGAAGAAACACGGAGGTGTATATTAATGATATGTTGGTCAAGAGTTTAGCAGATGATACACATTCAGAAGATTTGGAGGAGACCTTTTTGAATTTAAAGGCTATTAGATTGAAATTAAATCTTGAAAAATGTACCTTTGGAGTTCGATCAAGAGACTTTTGGGTCATATCATTAGTGAAAATGGGATAAAAGTTGACCCAGAACAACTAAATGTTTTGGTATCAATGACATCACCTTGAACTATTAAAGAACTGCAGATCTTAATAGGAAGGTTAGTTGCTCTTTACGGATTCATTTCTATATTTTCTGACAAATGTTTCCCTTTCTTCCAAGTGTTGCAAAGACGAAAAAGAATTTGAGTGGACCACAGAATATGAAGCAACATTTTCAAGCATTAGAGAGTTATTTTCATCACGAGAGAAACTATCCAAGCCTCGAATTGGAGAACAACTCTCTCTGTATATCGAAGTATCAAATTTTGCAGTAAGTGTTGTTTGGATAAGTGAAGATTTGGAAATTTTGAAGCCGATGTATTATATCAACAAGAGTTTAGTGGCGTCATTAAAAAGGTACTTGAAGCTAAAAAAGTTAACTTTGGCTTTAGTAGTGGTTGCCAGGAAGATGCACCCCTATTTTCAAGCTCACACTATTGAGGTTCGAACTTTATTCCTATTGATTTTTTTTCAGCGCCCTGATATTCTGGGAGGATGACCAAATGATCAGTCGAGTTGGGAAATTTCGACATCATCTTTTCACCTCAGATGGCTATCAAGGCCCAAGACTTAGTATATTTTCTTGTTGAATTCCATTCAAGTAGATCAGATGAAGAAATGAACATGAAGGTTTTGCCAAGCAGTTCGATGTGGATAGTTCGAACTAATAGGAGCTTTAGTATTTTAGGATGCAGTGGTGGATTTCAGTTGATTGCTCCATCTAGAGAAACAATGTTTCAATCCATTAAATTTGGCTTTCATGCATTGAATAATGAAGCTGAATATGAAGCTACGTTGGTTGGTTTAAGGCTTGCAAACATTTGTGAGGAAAATTTAGTACCATTAGAAAACAATTCCCAATAAATAGCAAACCAGGTGGCTGGAGTTTTGCAAAGCTAAAAAGAATCGTTTAATGTTGTTATGGAGCATATCTGCCAATGAGACAATACAATTGTTGTTTCTCTAGAAAACGTGGTTTACACAGAAGAATATCCTTGGATTTTACTATATGAAAGTCCTTCCATTTTAACCTGCTCAGAGTAGTGTAAAAATACAGAAGAAGTTTTCATCACACCGGATGTTATTCGAAGTGATTGGAGAACTAATATTCTAAATTTCTTGTTAAGAGGTAAATCATGTTTATATATTATGTTAGATGTGCTTTTATACAAAAGGCAATGATTAGGCCATTACTACGTTTCTTGAGTAAACAAGAGTCACTGGAAATTCTGTCAGAGTTACATGATGGAGAGGGTTCAACACATTGTGGGTTCAAGGCATTAACGCGTCGAGTATTACTGACAAGGTATTATTGGCCTTCAATTATGAACGATGCTAATAATTTAGTTTGAGGCAATGATACTTGTCAATGATTCGCCAATTCTATTCATAAACCTGCAGCTCCGCTCATGTCCACTACCAAAGCCGTCCTTTTTAACTAGTGGAGAATTGATTTAGTGGGACCATTGTCAATGGCTTCTGGAGGATGCCATGTAATTATTTTGGCAGTGGACTATTTTAAGAAGTGGGAAAAAGTTGAAACATTGTCTCGAACAAAAGGCAAGGATATAATTAAATTCATCGTAAACAATATTTGTTGCTGCTTAGGAGTAACTCGAAAAATTACCACAGATAACGGTCCTCAATTTAACCACAAATAACGGTCCTCAATGTAACCTCAATGAAGTGGCTTATTTTTGTCCTTCGAGGGGAATAACACAATGTTTTTATACACCTTTTCATCCCCAAGCAAATGGTCAGGTAGAGGTGATGAATATATCTATTTTAGAAGGTTTAAAGAATAATTTGACAGGGGTTGCAGGGAAATGGCCTAACTATTTGCAAGAGGTCTTATGGGATTATCGGACAACTCCTACAGATGCTTCAAATAAAACTATTTTTGCATTAGAGTTTGGGATGGATGTTGATAGTCCTGTAGAACCTACATTACCTTCTTATAGAATAGCTCAGTATTTCGAGAACCTGAATGACGAAGCAAAAAGAGTAGATTTGGACTAGATTGAGGAAAAAATAGTTAGAGCACATATGAATATGATTCATTATCAAACTCTTATGAGGAGTATATATAATTCAAAGATAAGAAAGAGAGATTTCAAGGGTGGTGATAAACTTCTAAGAAAGGTATTCCTCCATACTAAGAAAAAATGTCTCAGCAAAATAGCCCTGAATGAGAAGGGTCCCTATATGGTTGTGGAAAAAATAAAGTCAGGGTCTTATCGCCTTTGTGATGAACATGGGAGTATGCTTCAACATCCTTGGAATATACATCATCTAAAATTGTACTGGGAATAACTATCCCTTTTGAAATTGTTAGCTTTTGAATAGTTGGTGCACTCTTTCCTACCTTGTTGATCCAAAGAGGTTTTAATGCGGTGCTGTGTAAATATTCGATGCTATCAATAAAACTAGTTTTTGGCCAATGGTTATTTAGGTATACTTATTTAAATTATTTCGATAACTAGTCAAAGACTGATCATCTTAGAATTTGACAAAAAGTAATTATTCTGAAGTGTTGTTTACACTTTTCGAAGAAACAACCATATTCGAAGTTCTATGTTCATTAAACGCACTATCATATTCGAAGTGCTACGTTCATTAAACGCATTACCATATTCGAAGTGTTATGTTCATTAAACGCATTACCATATTCGAAGTGCTACATTCATTAAACGCATTACTATATTCAAAGTGCTATGTTCATTAAACGCACTACCATATTCGAAGATCTACGCTCATTAAATGCACTACCATATTCTAAGTGGTACATTCTTTCAACGCGTTATAATGATTCGAAGAATTATCCCGTCCAAAGCATATTATTTGTGTTAAAAGTGTTAATATTTTCTAAATACACTTTGTATAATGTATAATCATTCGAATCAACTATGACTGCATAAGTTTGATTAATACACAAAAAAAGTTTCTCAATACCAAAACAAATGGTATTTAAAAGAGTCAAGTCATCCTACAACAACTGGATGACAAACAAAAAAGAAGGAGGAAAACAAAGTTATTTTTCGTCGGAATTCTTATCACCCGATCCCCTTGCTCAGAATAATTGTCCTTTGGTTCTTCCTCTTCGGATGAAGAAGAAGGAACAGGGTCAAAGGCTTCGTTGTGGAGATTTTCAGTAGAAATACGCTCCTATAAATTGGAAAGATCAATCTTTGGAAATAAAGAATGAATTTTGTGAATAATGTTAACAACTTTTTGTTCTTCGAAATTTGTGATGGCCGCTAACATGTCCTTGCTACATTCGTTCTTAGTAGTAACCTTAACAAGCTTTTTCTCTTCATTGAACTGAATTTTGCAAGCATCCATGTCCTCTTTTAATTTTTTCTTCTCATCTTCACTCTTATTTGGTGAAAACTAAAGAGTATAATAAAAAAAATCATCGAATAAATCTTGAGCATGTTTAGAATTTAGCTCTTTTAAATCATATCTTCCATCTCTTTCTTGTGCACAGTTATTAGATGATCTTTGAGGAAAATGAGTCCCTTGAGGAATTCTGATCTGGCAGCTTGGAATTCGTGAAATTAGCTTTCCACCATACCATCGAAGATTTCCCTCATTTGTTTCTCAGCAACAATAATTTTCTTTTGACAAACCATCTCCTTTGCCAGTTTCTCCAAGTGGCTTCGAGAAGATTCAACTTCTTGGCATAATATTTGTACCGCAACGCCAAGGTTGAAAAATGGTTGAAGAGAAAGGCCAACATCTTTGGATGGCTCTTTGAAAGAAATAAATAATGGGATATGGTAAGGCATAAGAGCATAGGAAGATGGAGGAAAAGAGACCTCTGGTGAAGTTTCCTCGGGAATAACAGGGGTAGACCTTTTACCATAATTTTACAGTTGATCTTGAATTTCTTAAATGTATGGATCTTCATCTCTGACAAGCTCTTGAGGTTGATCAAGGTTGATGAAGTTATCAGGATTAAAGTGATCATATCCTCAGTCATTGTCTGTGACATTTTCTCCTTGCTGATTGCCTCTTTCTTCATCAACTTCTTCATTTTCTTTTTGTTGACTTTCCACCACAACAACCTCGTCAGCATCAGAAGAAACCACCTCTTGAGTAGTTTCTACGCAAAAGGTTTTTGCTTTCTTTTGAGGAGTTGTTTTAGATGTTCTTTTCTTCTTCTTTTGAGGCCGTTTTCTTCTTCTTTGTTGGGGAAGGCTTAATTTATTCTCCTTCTTCTATGGTTGGGAGGCTCTTTTCTGTCGCTTTTCTCTTCGATTTTGGCTGTGATGTTGAAAATACTGAAGGGCTAGCACCAGATGGGCTGGGTGTTTTTTTTTTGTTTTTTTTTCCTTTTTCAAGGAGAAAGTGATTGTCAAACCTATTTCGAACTGGAAGGCACACCTTACCAGCAGGCGCTACTAGTCTCTTCACAGCTAACCTCGGGTTTGGAAGCTCGATCGAATTTTTTGGAAAGTTAGCCCCCAATGTGATTCGACACAAGTGGTTGTTGATAAAGTTCATGGGCAAGATATTTGAGTGGAACCCATTGGTGCACTTTTTTTACGCCATATCGATAACTTAGAAAAAAATTCCTTGATATATTTTTGGGGAAACACAGACTGCCTCGGAATTTCTGGCATATTAAAAAAATATAAGCCAGAGATTATAATAACATAGAAAAACAACAATAAAAGAGAAATAACTTATTGTTACTCGTCTGGACGAGGCTGAGTCTTGATGGATTCGCTTCATAAATTTTCTTTCCATTTTCCTATGCTCCTGATATGAAGACAAATATTTGCTTCCAAAATTTGTCAGCCTCAAGTAGATCGTCGAATATCTTCCCATCATCATCAAGTGTGAGATAGTAGAAGGGCAGGACATGACCCTTCGAAATTTTTGTCAGGGAACTGAAATCTTTGATAAAAAAAGGGATTTTGGATAGTTTAAAAGCCATGATAATAGACCGAAGGGTAAACTATTGATTGGGAGTAGGTTGCGAATGACAGAGGTCGATGAACTTAAAATACTCAACAATCATTGGGTCTAACGGAAACCAAAGACCACAAATGATAATGTATGGGTACACTATCAGCTCATCCTTTCCACAGTTAAGTGGAAGTGATGTCGTGACGGAAATAGAAGAAGAAGAAACGATAGATGAAACCCTAATTCAAGAGTAACATGATGAAACCCTAATCTAAGGGTAACAAAGATTGAAATTTTCAGAGATAAAAATATATTATTCCAAAAACTTAAAAGAACATAAGGACTTTGAGGCTTTATACAAGAGTTTCTCAAAACCCTAAATTATAATACAAGGAAATAAAATAAATATTTTAAAATAAAATAAAATCAAATCTTAATATAATTAGATTTGATTTAAATACATAAGATATTTGAATAAAATAAAATAAAATTAAAAAGGCTTTTGTTTGGATTTTCTGAGCTACATCATCCTCTCCTGGTTGATAAGAATTTGTCCTTGAATTCGCAGCACCATCACCATCAAGAACCCAAATTATTTATTTTATTTTATTCAATCGTTATATTGGGAATTGTAATTGTTGACCTTTTCGGAATAAGATAAATTCTTCTCGAGTGTTCCTTATTCGAAGTCACATTGAAGAAATCTGGTTGATGAAAAGTAATAATTTCGAAAACCTTTTCATAGCCTGAAGACAACATCCCCATGTCCAGTTGATGAAAAAAATGATGGTTTTGAAATTTTTTTCATAGCATAAGACAACATCTCGATAAGCAATTTTTACATTGATTTGATGATTGGTAGCCAATTTAAACTCCTTCAGTAACTGGTCAATACGATCGTCATTGAAACGGTTGGTATGCCCCTCATACTCAAACGATCTTCCCGATCTTCATGACCATGTGTGTTGTTCTCTTCTTTAAACCTTGAATCAGAATAGTCAGACTTTATAAACATGCTTCCCTATAGCGGGAACTGAGGCTCTGATACCAAACTGATTCGCGACGGAAATTGAAGAAGAAGCAACGATAGATGAAACTCTAATTCAAGAGGAAAATGATGAAACCCTAATCTAAGGGTAACAAAGATTGAAATTTTCAGAGATAAAAATATATTATTCCAAAAACTTAAAATAACTTAAGGAATTTGAGGCTTTATATAAGGGCTTCTCAAAACCCTAAATTATAATACAAGGAAATAAAATAAATATTTTAAAATAAAATAAAATCAAATCTTAATATAATTAGTTTTGATTTAAATACATAAGATATTTGAATAAAATAAAATAAAATTAAAAAGGCTTTTGTTTGGATTTTCTGAGCTACATCATCCTCTCCTGGTTGATAAGAATTTGTCCTTGAATTCGCAGCACCATCACCATCAAGAACCCAAATTATTTATTTTATTTTATTCAATCGTTATATTGGGAATTATAATTGTTGACCTTTTCGGAATAAGATAAATTCTTCTCGAGTGTTCCTTATTCGAAGTCACATTGAAGAAATCTGGTTGATGAAAAGTAATAATTTCGAAAACCTTTTCATAGCCTGAAGACAACATCCCCATGTCCAGTTGATGAAAAAAATGATGGTTTTGAAATTTTTTTCATAGCATAAGACAACATCTCGATAAGCAATTTTTACATTGATTCGATGATTGGTAGCCAATTTAAACTCCTTCAGTAACTGGTCAATACGATCGTCATTGAAACGGTTGGTATGCCCCCTCATACTCAAACGATCTTCCCGATCTTCATGACCATGTGTGTTGTTCTCTTCTTTAAACCTTGAATCAGAATAATTAAACTTTATAAACATGCTTCCCTATAGCGGGAACTGAGGCTCTGATACCAAACTGATTCGCGACGGAAATTGAAGAAGAAGCAACGATAGATGAAACTCTAATTCAAGAGGAACATGATGAAACCCTAATCTAAGGGTAACAAAGATTGAAATTTTCAGAGATAAAAATATATTATTCCAAAAACTTAAAATAACTTAAGGAATTTGAGGCTTTATATAAGGGCTTCTCAAAACCCTAAATTATAATACAAGGAAATAAAATAAATATTTTAAAATAAGATAAAATGAAATCTTAATATAATTAGTTTTGATTTAAATACATAAGATATTTGAATAAAATAAAATAAAATTAAAAAGGATTTTGTTTGGACTTTCTGGGCTACATCAGGAAGTCTCTCCTTATTTTGGATTTTAGGGTTTGTATATAGATAAAGGACTAATATACAATTAGTCTCTTTATGTAACAATTTCTGTTATAACTGACTTGCGGCTATATATAAATGCAAATGGGATTCTGTAGCTGTTTCAACAAAATACCTCAGGGGAGGAGAAGAGGTTGAAGGATTCGAGGTATAATCAGCATCTTCCCCCCATGGTTATGAAGGTTTTTCTTTTTAGGGTTCGAGGAAGCTGAGTTTTTGTATGTATAGGATGGGTTTCTTTATGCAGTGGACAAGGGGGCTCAGAATTGACTGGAGAATGAGTTTCTTCTTATGTCTTTGAAGAATAGTTAATTTAGGTTACTTTATGATTGATTCGAGGACTTGAGTTTGCATGAGGGTTTCGAGGTGATGGTGAAACTCGAGGCATTTTCAGTGTTTGAGTTTTAGATGATTGGCCTTCTACTAGAAGTGGAGATTTGAAAAGGCAAGAGGAGTTTGATAAGGATCGAAGTTACTGTAATATATTGTCTCTGTGGACAAACCCCGATGGGTGTTGCTTGTCAGACCGGCTGCTTTATATTCATCTGCCATTTCACTTATACATAAATAATCGTTTGATATAAAGTGAGTTTTCTGTTTATATGGGGAGGATGAACTTCTGGGTTTTTTGGCTTTTGGCTTTTTGAGTTTGGATGTTTTGTCATAAACAATTTAAGATACTAGAGGCAGATTTGTGTTTTTTGGCGAAGGCAACCTAAGAGTTGAAGATTCAGATGAAAGTAGCTAAATATTTTTAGAAAATAATTAAACTCTCTCTATCTCTAAAAAATATTGTGAAGCAAAATTAGTCACAGAGATGTATTTATAGAAAAAATACAAGGGAGAAGGAAGTGGAAGAGGTGGAGAAATCAATTGGGTAGAATTCCAAACGGTTACGTAAATGAGAGTTTGACACAACCTAGTGCATCATCATCACCTATTCGATTCTTACTTTGAATGTTTATCACCGTTAGAAGGAAGTGATTTCATAAGGAAATGTTCGAAGTGTTGAGGAAATTATTATTGATGTGGGGACAAGATTTTGCCAAATGTATAGAGCAAGCAAGTTTGAAGTTGTTCGAATCCTGGATAAAAAATCGTATATCCATTAATGAATTTTTTTGATGTCAATTAGTTCTCATTTATTAACTTTCATAAGAACTAAGGGGGCTATTGATAAGGAAATAGAATATTGGAGATCAAAATGTAAATAAATGAAACCTTGTGTGATAAATTACATAGTTATGAGAGAGATTTAAGGCTTTGTATATAGATAAAGGACTAATATATAATTAGTCCATTTATGTAACAATTTCTTTTATAACTTACTTGCGCCTGTACATAAATGCAAAGGCTGAATTGAGTAGATGGTTCTAACTTTGGAGATTAAACTACTTGCACCTCCTGATTTTCTCTTTCTAAAAACTACTTCTCTTTACTTTTATATACTTCTGTCTACCTTTCTTTACATACCACGATTAATCCACATCAAAGGTTACTGTTTCACTCTTTAAAAAAAATATTAATCGCCAACTGGCAAGCCATTAGATGACCTTGAACCCTCGTCTTTTTCATTCTCTAAACACAAGTTGCTAAAGTGATGGAACCGGATAGTTGGAACAAGATAATCTGCTGCAAAAAAAACAGTAGAGAAGCAAAACAGTAGGTATAAACCCTAACCCTAGATTAAAATGAAAAAAAAAACTCACAGAAAAGTAATCTTAGATTGTATTCATCAACGTCTGATTAGGTTAAATTTTATAAACTATATAGTCATGGACGTATACTCCTACTTCACAAAAACTCCTCTGTAATTCACATGAAAAATTGCAATTCACATAACATAAAAAAATATTACGAACAGTAAATTTTATATGCTTATTTTTGTTATTATTATTTTTCTATAAATAATATCAATTCTTAGTGTCTGAATTATAAGAACTATAAAGTTTTATAAAAAAACAAACTCTCTCTCGTAAATAAAATTGAATCTTTTATTTATTTTATAATTATATAAATCAATTTTTTTCAAAAATATATTTTAAAAAGGTTATACCGAGTATATCAAATCATATTTTATAATATCTTTTTATTTATTCTTGATATACATACAATCAAATCATATTTTCACGTAAAAATATATACCGAGTATATCATGTTTTATAAATTGTCATGTCCATCGCCGAAGAACCTAATAAAAAATATATAAAGATGCTGCAACATAGAACGTGCATCACGAACCAATGTTAATTTAGATCAAATTGGTTATTACTTTATCTTAAAAATTTGGCAATGTAAATTAGAATATCGTAGGGGTGACACCACACGCTGTATTTTAAAGGGACAAGGAGGCATTAAGCAGAGTATGTTAAATCTGTTAAACAAAGCATTTATATTTTTATTATTTGTTCTAATGTTTTTCCCTGTTAGGTTTCTGCTACATTAAATGATCTTCGGTTTTGAGATACAAAATTGACTAGAAAGACGAGCCTAAAAGTTCGTTTAGCCGATGCTAAACCGCCTCATGTGACCCTCTTAATTTCAAGAACATGTATGTCTATTTAAATAAAAGTTACAGTTGAAGAATTTGTCTACGTATTAGGAAATAGGTGTGTCATATTATTTGACAAGCTGCAAATCACAATAATAGTACACTTTTAGCTATTATATATCTTGCACTTTGTTTATTATTATTTTCTAATAGTAGGTTTTGATAGCGAAGCGGAAATAAAAGAAACAGACAACGATAAAACTCTAATCCTAGGTTAGAGAAATAAGGAGACTCAGAATAATAATTTTCAAAATTCAATTAATCAAAGTCTGACGGCAAAATAGGGTATAAGATGCTTTATATAGCATGACCCAAAACCCTAATTCCAAATAAGGAAAATTACATAAATGTTTTAAAATAAAATAAATAAATAAAATAACGCTAAAATATTAAAACTGGTTTTCGAAGGCTTTACATGTCGAATCTGGGTATCAAACTTTGTGACATAGTGACATTTTTTAAATCTGATGGGCTCGTCGAAATCTTCGATTCGAGTACCTGTTTGACCCAATTCCGATACCTAGAAAAGAAACCAGTTTGTTCGCAGTCTTCGCTACATCATCCTTCCCTGGTTGGGAAGAATTCGACCTCGAATTCGAAACGTTGAAAAATTGAAAAAACTGAAAAAAATATTAGCGTATTCACCGCCAATTACAATTGATACCAGCATAAGGGTGTGATAGGTGAGAATCAGAATGCTGCAACTCTTTTCAAGAAGTGGTTTCTCAGTTTTGTCCCTCTTTACCATGTCCTCGACATTACTGTGATCAGCAGTAACAAGATACACTTCACCCACTTGTTCTATGTCTGTTTTATAAACCCATGTACTAAGCACAACACCCTTGCGCGTGTAAAAAGTTGTTGTCTTTCCAGTTCCAGACTATGCTTGTTGTATCACACCAAGACCGTTGCAGAAACTAACAATTCCTCTTTATTGAATATTAGATGGCTTCTCAAGTTCTTCAGAGTATATATCTGCCAGCAGATTCAAAACACTGCAATCTTCTATTTTTAACTTGTAACACTTTCTTTTATTTCCCCAACCATCACACAAAAATCCTCCAGGTTCTATTACAAAACCTAGTCTTTTATCCATTAAAACACTATTCTTTTCTTTTATCAATTTATTCATAATCTCAAACACAAAAATATCATCTTCCATTTTTCCAATACGACAACATGTATCCACCAAAAACCGAATCAAAAGTTTGATTTTAGGATAACATAAAAACCTGGAAGATGCATCTCCACAATAAAATCTGCTAGTTTGTCGTTCTTCTTCAATAGAAGGTCTGAAGCGATGTAGTCTGGTGTATTGAAGCCTGAGACAATATCTCGATCTACGAGTTTCTCCTCAATATCAATTAGATCTTCATCATCCCAATCATCATCATACTCATCGTAGACTGGTTTGTCAAATACCAACCTAGATACATCTTCAAAAATATTTATATCATAGACGGGTTTGTCAAACACGGAGTCCGACACAATTGTAGCATCACAACTAAGATCGGCAGCTGGTGCAATTTGAGCATGAAACTCCTTAACTGCTGGTGGTTTTGGAGACATTACTCTAGATGGCACTAATATAAACTTGATACTATTTCACAAGACTGTATCGATTCGTTCTACTATCATAAGTAGAATTTCTCTTAAATCGCCATGAACTTCCTAAAACTAGATGGCAAACGTCCATAGGAACTACGTCACACCATGCTGTATCTTTGTAATTACCCACAGAAAATGCAATTTGACAACATTTAGAAACTGTTACCTCAGTGTACTCTATCAGTCCTGATAGTATGTATGGGTATGGAAGAGCTTCAGTCTTCAACGACAGTTTCTGAACAGCCTCCTCTGAAATCAGATTCTCATAGATATCTAAATCAATTACAAATTTGCAAATTCTTCCTCCAATTGTGCAGGTAGACTGGAAGATGTCGTTCTCTATTCTAGCCTTCAAATCAAGAGGTACCCGGAACATGATTATTGTATCTGCGTAGCAGGAATTGTTGGGCTCTGATACCAATATGATAGCGAAGCGGAAATAGAAGAAACATAGCGAAGCGGAAATAGAAGAAACAGACAACGATAAAACTCTAACCCTAGGTTAGAGAAATAAGGAGACTCAGAATAATAATTCTCAAAATTCAATTAATCAAAGTCTGACGGTAAAATAGGGTATAAGATGCTTTATATAACATGACCCAAAACCCTAATTCCAAATAAGGAAAATTACATAAATGTTTTAAAATAAAATAAATAAATAAAATAACGTTAAAATATTAAAACTGGTTTTCGAAGGCTCTACATGTCGAATCTGGGTATCAAACTTAGTGACAAAGTCACATTTTTTAAATCTGATGGGCTCGTCGAAATCTTCGATTTGAGTACCTGTTTGACCCAATTCCGATACCTAGAAAAGAAACCAGTCTGTTCGCAGTCTTCGCTACATCAGGTTTGACGCAAAAGAAATTGCAACTAATTTTTTTTAACCAAGTAACAAATTTTATGGATAAGGGAATTTAAGTTCAAATAGGATTTGGATATACAATATTTAAGATTCGAAATTAACCTAATTCATAAGATGTTCTTTAATAACATGCGAGATATTTTCATCTCTAAAATCTCAAGATTATTAAAATTAGTATCAATTGACAAAAAAAATTGTCTTCTCTGGTCTAACTCTCAAATATAGAGATTTGGATTTTTTTCGTCATCTAAAATCTGAACACAGTAGCTTAATAATTTCAGCTTTTCAGTTTATTTTGATTCAGTCTTCGATTTGTTAATAGAGAGATTGATACTAGGTGGAGCAGTAACACCTTCACAATAACATGTAAGCTATTTTATAATCTTTTTATTCGAGGTCTAACCTCCATATATGGTAAAATTCTTCATTCGTTTCTCAGTTCTTCTCTTTTCATTTTTTGGTAAAAGTTGGAGTATGAATCATCTTTCAACAATCTTTGAGGTCTTTTGCAGATTATTGAATGATGTTGAGTATTATCTGCAAATTGTTGAGAATTAAAAGAATTAATGGAATGAGGTATTTCTCCTTGTTTTAGATATTAGATAATAGTTACAGAGATGAAGTTTGAGAGAATGTCGTTTTGTGTATTTGAATCTTAAATGAAGTAAGAATTGATATATTTAGATAAACTAACTATGACCAATTTTCAGATAACCCACTGCTAAACTTTCGGTAATATATTAACTTGAAAATTATCTTTCCACATAACCTAAACTTTATTTCTAACATTGGCATAACCAAACTGAATTCCAATCAGTTTGGTAAGCTTATCCAGTTTACCAGTAGATATCATTGCTGTTAAAGAGCATTGAAGTCTACATTTTAATAATTGATTATCGATTTTATTCTTCTAGTTATGCATTTGTTACCAACACCACAAACACTCCAATTTAATATTGTGATTCTCAGTTTATGTTGTATGGTTTGGATAACCCTTTTAAATTAACTACTTTAGTGTTCAGTGTACTATTAAACGATCTGATTTTATTCTTTTTAATTATTTTACTCATTTCTTTCTTATTATCCATTTTTAGCTAGTTTGTTAAAGATTGCAGACATAGGGAGGTTGGTAGTTGCTGTTGGTTTGGGGGAGTTTGATTTTGAATCCAGTTTTTCAAAATCATTTTCAGAGGATAAGGTATGTCCTAGTTCTATAGTGTGCAATGCATCGATTATTTCTTGAGTACTAACCTTTGAAGATACTTTATCTATTGATGAAACATTTTGAGTGAGGTCAGAACATTTGAAATTAGACATGATATTGTTATTATGATTTACCTTAGGAATGTCTATATTGTTCTTCTTATAGTTTTGGGTGGGTGAAGTATTTGGTGAGTTCTCTTGTGCTAGAGTATTAGTTTCATGGTTTGACTTAATTTTTAAGGGTGAATATTAATTGTATTTCGTGGTTATATTTCTTTAACAATTAATGACTTAATTTTTGGAATCCATGTTTTTTTATGTGAAATGGGTTCAAGTCCGAGTCTTCTAGTCAGATAGGATTTGGCTGGTTATGGAAAACAAAATAATGGTCTTTGTTTTGTATAATTTTTTTAAAGTGTTTTGAATTGTCTCATAAATGTTTATAGTATAATCAGTATGGTAGCATGTCATCATAGATGATATATTGGTAGTATCCATCTATATCACCAAATCCTACCAAAAGCTTTTGAATAAGTGAAATTGAGACATTCATCTCACCACTACCAACAAGGATAGATTTGTTACCTGAGTACTCAGTCCTCTGTGTCATTTGACTAGTGCTTCCTGTGGCATGGTGACTAGCACCACTGTCAGCATACCAGACCCCTTCTCCTGTAGAGTCTTGTGTTGCAACTAGAGCATTCTGATCTCCTTCTGATCTAGCTTGATCAGAAGATGTAGACCCCATTACTGAGGGATCATCCCTGTATTAGCAAACAACAGCAGAGTGACCAAACTTTCCACAGATTTGGCAGGTTGGTTTGTTCTGTGAGAACCTTCCTCCTCTGCCTCTATAGAAACCACTTATACCTCTAGCACCATAGTTGTAATTATAGCCTGATCTGCCTCTAAATCCTCTTTGATTAGCACCTCTGTTGTTCTGAAAGTATCCTCTCTTATTTGAGTTAGAAGGATGTTTTTTTGAGTCACTCCTGTGGGTGACATTAGAACTAGAGATGTTAATGCTTGAGACAGAGTTTTGTAGCCCTGTGAGTTGCTCAAGTCTGCTTTCATACGTGAGCAGACTTGTTTGAAGGTCAAGCCAACCTAGTCCCTCCTTGTCAGCAAAACTGACTACAATTGGTGTATACTCTGCATCAAGACCTGCAAGTACTTGTGTTAATAGATCATCAATGGATGTCAGGCAACCATCTAGAATTAGATTATCAAAAATCAGCTTCATTTTGTTTAAGTAATCAAACATTGTTGAGGCTCCTTTACGAGTTCTTTGAAACTCAGCCTTGTAATATGTCACCCTTGCTCTAGTCTGTGAACCAGACAATTTGCCAGCAGCCTCCCAAAGACCTTTAGCTGTCTGTTCTTCCATAAGTTGAGCTGCTATTTCGGGACTCATAGTAGAGTAGAGCCACCCAAGTAGCAGCTGGTCTTTTGAAACCCATTCTTCAAAATCTGGATTTTCTATCATTATGCCCTCTGTGTTTGTCACAAACTTAGGAGGACAGACCTTTTCTCCAGAGATGTAACTCCATAGTTTGTTACCCTTTATCATAGGTAACACAACAGTCTTCCATAGAAGATAATTGCTTCTATCTAAGCGAATGTTATTAACATTGCTGATTGGGTGCAGGTGTAGGTTTTTTGAGGAGAAAGAGGAGCTGTTGGAGAAGATGGACCCAATGGAGTCTGAGCTGAAGGATGGTGAATCATTTGGAGTAGCCATTGAAGACTCAAGAGCTGTGCTCTGATACCAAGTGAGAAAGAATGATAAAAAGAATATGTAAATTTGATGTAATTTCCTTAAACTTTTCAGCATCACACACATGTGTATTTATACAAGTAGAGTCACTAACAGCCTTGGGAATATTCCCATGTGAGGTTGTTAGTGAGTAGTGGGTACTGATTGGTTACATGAATAAAAGGCAGTTAGCCCTTGTTTGGTTACAACAATACTAATAAAACCATCTTGATAGAACTGGGCCTTGATTGAGATGCTTGGTCTTGATAGCTAACAAGGCCAAAGGCCTAACCCGGTCCAACACAAAAACACACAATAGAGTACCGTTTAGAGTTAGGGCTTTAGTGAAGTGCTGAGTCTAGAGTTGTCTTCGAACAACTCTTCTTCCTCAGCCTTCCTCTCTACCACAGAAACCCTAGAGCCACCATGCTCACTGACATATGACAAGGCTAGTTGGCTAGGAAAGGTGGATAAGTATTAACTTCTCTATGAAGTATTCTAATTGATCTTTTTTTAGTGTTATTTGAGTGATTGAAGCCTTTCCTAAAAAAATCAGAAATCTAAAAGAACAAAGAAATTCAGGTACGTGTACACCCGATTAGGAAGATTGTTAGAGATAGAGATTAAAGTTGATGATGGTTAATAAAATTAGCCCCGTGACTTAAAATTAAACGTATTTGTGAAATAGTTTTTCAATCATGTTAGTAGGTTCTAACTTTAATGATATATAAATAGTATGGAGAAGAATAGAAACAATCGAATGTAATCACTACATCTTTAATATTTTCAACCAAAAAAAAAACTTTAATATTTAATAATTAAGGTTTTTAAAGATAGATTATCTACCACTCATCAATCCTTAAATAACCCACATTCAGCCTTTCCAGAGGTGTGATGGTTCTAAGTGAAATTGATATTTTCAGCCTTAGTAATAAATTTATGTTTTCTTCGCAATCCTTTGTTGCCAATACCCATAATATTCAAGTTTAGGATTATGATTGTCATTTAGGAGTAGGACTGAAGGGTTTAGATGGCGTTTTAAAATTTATATTTGGTGGATGCAAAACCTTTTATTGACTTGGTCTTTGTTTTCTTATTCTTCCTACTAAGAACTTTCTTAATTTTTTTATTCCATCAATTACATTAGTTGGTGATATATAGAGATTTTCCGTTGTAGTTTGTTTGGGTGAATTTGATTATAAATCCAGGTTTTTTAAGTTACTCTTTGAGGAAAATATATTAACTAATTTTATAATTTGAAGAGCTTAAATTATATTTAATTTTCTTTCCTCATATATCTTACGAATTTTTATTAGAGTGTAACTTGCGTCTTTCTTTCTTATGAGAGTACTCTGATTGATTAAGATAAGAAATATCATTATTAGTTGGCCTTTCACTTGTTGAATGACTCAACTGCTCAATGTGGTTTTCTTTCAGCTTAACTGATAGAGGCAAATAGTTGAAATAGAATCGGTGGCTGCAAGAAATAAAAAAAAACGAAAAGAGCAGATATGAAACCCTAAGCCTAGGTTAGAGAGATAAAATAGACTCAGAGACTCAAATAAAATAATCTCAATATTCATTTATCAAAGTTTGACGAAAAAATAAGGTATAATATGCTTTAGCACATACCCAAAACCTTAATCCAAATAAAGGAAATTACATAAATTTTGTAAAACAAAACAAATAAATAATTATAATGTATAAATATTAAAACTGGTTTTGGAAGAATTTATATATCGAATTTGGGAATTAAACTTGGAGACAAGTCACATTTTTGAAGTCTAACGGGCTCGTCAAAATCTTCGATTTTAGTACATGATTGACCCAATTACGATACCTGAGTGAGAAACCAATATGTCAGCAGTCTTAGCTGTATCATTATTCCCCGGTTGGGAAGAATTCAACCTCGAATTCAAAACAAAAAAATATTAAAATAACTGCCCTGACGCCCTCGAGAATATGGCCAAAACATGGATCGATAGTTAGTAGATCCTTCATTATCTCGAATCCCACAACCTCTCCTTCCATACGAATCATCATACTACGTCGACTTAGTGCATCAGCTACGTAGTTAATTGCCCCCGCAGTGTACTTAATAGAAAAGGTAAATTAACGAGTAAATGTTTCCCCACAGGCATGGCGAGAAGAGAGCATCTCCTGACTGTGCAGAAGCTTCAAGGCATCATGATTGTTGTATAGTAAAAAGTTGTTATAGGCCAAGTAAGAACTCCAATGCTTTAAAGCCCGCACCACTACATAAATATCCTTGTCATAGGCGTTGTAGTTGAGTTTACTACACTTAACTTCTCATTGAAATAGGCTACAAGATTGCTTTCGTTGGCTGAGTACAGCTTCAATTCCCAATCCGGACGCATTATAATGTTGTTCAACCCCTGTCAAAAAATCAGGTGGAAACAAAATAGGTGCAATGGTAAGTCTTACCTTGACCGCTTCAAACTCAGTAGTTGCTTCAAGGGTCCATCAAAATATCTTGCCCTTCATATTATTTCTCTTGTAAAATGAAACCAACTCATGAAAAGAACGGTCTTCTATGATAGAAATAGGTATATGCCACTCACGCATTGCTGCTACTTTCGACTTATCCACTAACAAGACATTGTTCGAAACAACATACCCCAAGAAGAGAATCGAGTATGTCATAAAAGAACACTTTTCGAGTCCTCCATATAACTCCTCTCATCTCAAAACAACCAATACTTCTCGTAAGTGCTGGAGGTGGAGCTCATTCGTAGTACTATACATCAGTTATCGTCAAAGTACACAACTAAAAAATTTCCAATGAAAGGACGAAATAGTTCATAACCCTCATGAACGTGCTAAGACCATTCGAAACACCGAATGGCATGACCATCCACTCAAACAGACCTTCCCGGGTCTCAAAGGTTATTTTCCACTCATCCCCCATGCGTATATGAATCTGGTGATATCCGCTCTTCAAATTCAGTTTTGTAAACATTGCGGCACCACTCAACTGATCCATTAAATCATCAAGGCAAGAAATGGAAAACAGATACCTGACTAAAATTTTATTGATGGCCTGGCCATCCACACGCATCCTCATTGAACCATCATTATTTGGTGTTTGCATTGCATGAACCGCACAAGGACTAAGGCTCTCACGGATGTGGCCTTTAGTCAACAGTTTTCCACCTGTCTACGGAGCTTCTCATACTCCTTTGGACTCATCCGATAATGTAGTCGGTTTGGTAGGCTAGCACATGATACTAGGTCAATCTGGTGATGGATGTCTGTTAATGGAGGAAGACCTGTAGTTAATTATCAAGAAATACAACAACAAATTATGCTAATAATGACCGAACGCGCTCAGGTATCCCAACAAACGGATCATCAGTAAATTCTTTAACCACCAATATTTAAACAATTCTGGTATCACTAGCATGCTCTAGAAATTCTTTTCGATCTAAAAAGTTCTTACCCAACCCTTATGATACAACTAGTGCAGGTTTTGGGGATACCTCCTTAGTTGGTGTTAATATGAATCTAACGGTATTCCATATGAAGCTATATCGGTTTTTCCTACCATCATATGTGACACTTCTATCATATTGTCATGGTCGTCCTAGAAATAAGTGACAAGAATCCACAGTAATGACATTACACCATGCCTTATCCTTATAGTTACCAACAGAAGAAGACATCAGACATCTTTAAGAGATTGTTACCTCACTATCTTTCTTTAACCAGGCGCGTTTGTAGTGGTTTGGGTGGTCTTCTGTTTTCAAGGCCAACTTCTACACGTCTTCTTTGGAAATCGCGTTTTCGCAGCTTCCTGAATCAATAACGAATTTACATACATTTCGCCCGATTGTACAAGTCGATTGGAAAATATTGTTTCGTAGCCAATCATCCCTTTGACCTTTTGCTTTAGACGTAAAACAGACGCACCTTAAAACCAATGATTGTCCAACATCTCCTCCGGTAACCTGGTTCTCCTGAACCTCATAAACAGCTTCCTCGAATTCCTCATCAAACTATGGTTCACCTTCTAAATCGAAATCAGTAGATTCAGTGAATAAACCCCTGAATTTTTGTGGTTGTTGTCGTAATTTTGAACACTACAAAACAGCGTGCCTTAGTTCGTAACAATTGTAACACATAACCTCTGAGGAAGTACTTGTGTGAATAGGGACCTGCGAGTTAGCACTTTAGTCATAGGGGTAGCAGTTGGTACTATAGGGCTAGATACTGAAATCGTTCTTTTTGGAAATGTCATCGGAGTTATTATGGAAGTAGCTTCTCTATAAGGCCTTCATGAAAAGGATTTCTCCACATGCAGTGCACATTATAATGCTTCAGACAAATTTACAGGGTCGAACATGTTTAGCTGGTCTCAAAGGTGTCGTCTCATCCCACGTCTGTAGCGAGATACTAATTGATCTGCTGAATCAGCAATATCGACACGGTTTTACACCTTGAAAAAAATGTTAGTCTATTCATCTACAGTCCTTGACCATTGTTTAAGGTTTTGGAACTGTTGGTATATTATACGCGCATAAATGTAAGGCAAAAGCGCAACCCTCATGTACTTCACAAATTTAACCCAGGTTGTTATTTTTGGCTTACCATGCATTGATCTAGTTTGCTTTAACTGCTGCCAGCTAGATGCAGCTCAGTTCATAACTTAGTTGCAGCCAACTGTCCCCGTTTTGCATCTGGAACGTCCTTGAAGTGAAGGAATTCTTCAAGTAAGGCGATCAAATCTAAAAAATCCTCCGGTTCAAGACCTCCTTGGTCTGGAATCTCAAGTCCGAATCAAAATTCCCACCGGTTGTTGGGGTTCTGATTAAAATCTCTCGCTGACGGCTGCTCAAAGACCTGTTCACGACAGTCTTTGCGATAATATTGACCTCTACATTATTATATTTGATGATAAATTGGATTTCGCTCGCTGCCGGTCTCTCTCTCGAGTCCCGCTGGCTGGTTGCTCGAACCTACAGCTCAAAATTCGTTGGTTTGGTTATTCAACAAACTTTGTAGTGCGTCATGTACGTCCGTCATCTGGTTTCCCACCAAATGCATATGTTCACCCACAAGGCCACATCGGTTTTTTAACTTATCCCAATCGACCGATTATGCGATTGGAAGAGTGGACGTCTCGCGCAAGGATCTTTTAGGCGGTATACCTCGGTAACCCACGTCGTAGAAGCTCTGTCGCTCGGATACCAATATGGTGGCAGTGATATAAGAAAAACGTAGGGCTGCAAACCCAAAGATAAGAACACGAAACATAGAATAAATAAACCCTAATCCTAGGTTAGATTATAAGATACTTAGAGAAAAACTCAAATTTTATTCCAAAAATTCTGACAGAAAAATAGCGTTTGAGAACCTTTTATAAGAGTGCTCAAAACCCTAGGCCAATATTATAGATTGTTACTCAGAAAATAAAATAAAGCTCAACCTAATTTTAAAGCAATTGGATTTGGTTTAAGTTTTTAATTCAAACTAATAAATATAATAAAAAAATGTAGAAAATTCACGAAAACAACAAAAAAAAGGTCTAAACGATGGATTTTCGGACCTAAACTTCATCACCAGACATCTTCTTCGTGATGCTTTCAAAAATAGGTAGGATTCTCAATGCATTCGATTTCAGTGTTCGTAGCGCCTAATACGGATAACCAAACCACGAATAAAGCGCGTTTTCGTTTGTCTAAAAGGACATATAGCCGCAAATACATCACAAATAATATTGTATCGAGTAATTCTACCTTTCCGGCTTTCGTTCACAAATTATTTTGAGATACAGATCGTCATACTTCACATGAGAGTTTTTCGAGATATCAAATATAGAAACTTTATACATCTACTCAAAGGCTGGTTTGTATAACACATACATTTATAAAATCTATCTTCTTAAAGTACCCGAACAATAAATTATATAAACATGTACAATGGCAGCGCAATGGAACATCGATATGATTCCTTTCTTTTCACTTTTAAGCTTTAAATCTGGATTTTTAATCTTGTCTATGTCTATTAGCTTTATATACTGTGTTTCCAATCATATAAAATGTAGTGTAATCCACGAAACATTAAAGCCGTTAAGGTTGATAGTCTCCAATGGTACAAGTTTTGGCTCTATTCTAATCTCACGTCGACTAAAAGGTATGAATTTTGACGCTATATATATATTAACACAATCCTACTAGTAGCATTAGGTGAATAATGGAAATTCCAATTTAGCAAAGTTAATTTAATAATTTTTATTAGAATGGGTTGGGTTTGTAGATAGGCCGGACCGGGTTATTGAGTGGGTTAAGTTATTAGATGAGCCGGATCGGGTTGTTGAGTGGGTTGAGTTATTAGAATATAGTTTAAGGTAGTAGGTAAAAGTAAAATTACTTTTACTTTTTTTACTACTGCCACATCAGCGATCGTGGGACGCTGATGTGGCAAGTCAGAGGACATTTATGGTAGAAACAATGGACACTGGTCAATGAGGACTTGTTTGTTTCGTTTTTTGAAACGAAAGAGACCGGTTTATTACAGAGACAAAGGATAGAGACGGACTTGTTAAAAATGGAAAACATGGAGGAACTCTGGTGTTATTACCCTAAATAAAACCATACTTGTGTTCGCGTTTATTTGGTCTTCGTACTCTATTATTTTTTACTTGATAATTGTCATGAAAATATTATTTTTCTGTCTAATCATCTGAAATCCCTTGATTATAAGACCCCTGACCATCTTCAGAGTCATGTAGAGGTTGAACTTCGTATATACGAGCCAAATCTAAACAAGGCCCAAAATAATCTTCAACCGGAACGTCTCCACCTTCAATTTGTAGATAATATATATCATCAACTTGACATCTCTTCTCGGTAGTTCTTGGTTAAGTCTCCACTGATTTCTATAATGGAATGTTCTCCTCATTGAAAACCACGTTTTTTCTTATCACAGTCTTCTAACGTCCAGGTTTAAGTAACCAAAATCTATACCCTTTTGTTGCTTCATATTTGCGTAGGAAGCACATCTAAACAGTCTCAAATATTTGCAACTTAGGTTTATCTCCATTTCATGCCTTTTGACAACAAAGAAAGTTAAACGATATATATGGACTCTTGTTGATGATATGTGAATTCATTTTCACAAATTCTCTACATAACATTTGGCACATTCCAGTTCTATAAAGCATACACATAAACCGTTACAACAAGTTTCGATTTATTCTCTCAAGAAGCCCATTCTATTGGGGAGTCCAGCTTACCGTTTGGTGCCTACTAATGTCAAGATTTGCAAAATAATTAATGAACTCTTTGTTCATATATTCCAAGACATTATCAGTTTGAAGCTTCTTCAATATTTTTCTAATTTGATTCTCTACCAATGTATTTGAGTTCACAAATGAATGAAAATCTTCATTCTTGGTCTTCAAAAGTATAACCCAAACTTTCTTGGAATAATCATCAACTAACGTCATAAATCACATTGCACCGCATATGGTAGGCTCTCGGGTCGGACCTCAAAGATCTGAATGAGCATAATCAAGCGCTCCATTGGTTGTCTAGTTATTAGACATAAATTTCACCCTTTTGATCTTATCCAATATACAACTTTCATGAAAGCTCATCTTCTGAACGGTAGTACCATATAACAAACCATGTTCACTTAGTTCACCAAGAACCTTCTAACTTAAATTCCTTAATTGATGATACCATAATCTAGTGTAATCCTTCACTACACTAAACACACCCCATACCACTATAGAGCTTTGAAGAACGAACACACAATTAGTGTTATAGGATTTTATAACAACAAGGGAGCCTTGTAAGACCCTATGTATGCCATCTCCACCCATATAAGAAAACATTTCCTCATCTAAAATCCCAAGAACGAAGGTCACATTTAAATTTGGGCACATAACTTATGTTGTTAATCACTCTCTCAAGCCATGTAAACAACTTTATCCAAGCAGTTCCAATCATTTTGCACCACACGACTCGTCATTTCCGACGGTGATCCTTCCACCATCAAACATTCTTAGATCTTCAAACCATTTCTTATTGTAAGTCATATGAATCTAAAAACATAAACCCAACACTCATTCATCATTTCACCTGCAAGAATAAGAAGCCATTAACCCATCATTGTACTCACAGTCATAAAACACCATTACAACAACTCCGGTTTTGATATTCAAATAGTTATTGCACTTTTCCTTTTCTGTGAAGTTCTTACTGATATTTCCATTCTTCTTGCATACCTAAACCTATTAATTTTGAAACAATTTAAGGTGTATTCAGATCTCTTCGCCAATATTTTTATACAAAATGTAAAGCTGTTGTTGAGATATAATATGTTTTCAAATGACTTATTCATTTAAATTTCCTCCAACCGATTCTATTTCCTCATCTTCTCAGGCTCTTCAAATACCTCAAGCAACATTTTATCTCGATCTCAATATGAGGGCTCTATAATATTTAGATACCATAATATAAAAAATCATAAGCACTAGCCAATCCTTTATGTATAATTCTCACCGACAATAGTAGCCAATCTCTTCGATATTAGGTAATACTTAACCTTAATTCTATAAAGGGTTAAAAATTCATTGGATCCGTCAAATTTATGTAGCTTACCCCTCATAGAACTCATATTTATTGGTTTTTTGTTTCCCAGCGAGATCTATATCTCTAGCTTTCGAATCGAAAATTGATCTTCTTCTTCTTATGTTTCTCCACGCTCACCACATCACTTGTTGGGAAATTAGTTCTTCCAAAAACAATAACTATTACTTCGATGGAAACAACATATAAAATAAATTTTATATAAAATCAAGCGTATGATTATTTAATAAGGTTCGGATTATGGAAATAATCCTATATCCACGAGTAATAGATACTCATTGTTTTAAACAAGGAGGTTAAATAAATACTCACCATACACAAAGCACTCCATTACTATATGTTACAAAACAGTATGAGTTGAAAAATATAAAATGATTCGCATAATACTCTCTTTAGTGTTTATCTCTCACTTTACTTCACTTTCTACAAGACCAACTTGTGTTCTTAGAGAATAAACAAATCTACAAATGAATTGAAACTTTATCTTTAATTTATTTTTATTGCGTTTTTCATACCTTGAAACCTTGTCTTGCTTTATCTATAAATAGAGTATCATGCAAAACCCAAGTTTCAAATTAGATTGGATGTTGCAAATAAATTTTTTAATGCTTCACACACTCCAGATTGAATTACTTTAATCATTGAATATAATAAATCCTTAATATAATACAAGCTCTAAATTAAATCTCTTTAACAAATGACTATAATAAATCCCTAAACCAATCGACGTTTGAGATTAAATCATTTACTCAACGGCTGAAATTAGAATCATACTTAAAAAGGCTTATGTGAGAATGCTTGATTCCAACTATGAACAAGACACAACAGCACTAAAGCGTATGCTCCAGGTATATAAGAAAAACTACTTTTGTCCATCTCACATCCTTTAGTCTAACATGCTTCTCAATAACTCACATCTCTTTCAACTCAATAGTCACCAATCTGGATAGCTTGTCTTAACCATTAGATTCAAGTAGATGTCTTTGCATCTAAGTCACAACTCAATCTCCATCTAGAGAGTTTCAACAATTCTTGTCTATAAATGTCTTCGACTGATCCATCTTTGTCGCACATAATCATTCAGTAGTATCTCTGTTGACGAGTTACTTCTACATTCGCATATGACTACTCAAGATGAGTTCGGACGTGCACCACAAATAAAAAAATGACAGTGTTATAATATCCAATAGTTGAAAGACTAAAGTTGAATATAATATTTGGTGAGGCTAAATCTGATAAAGATGAGCCAAATGTATAAGTGAATGGATTAGAGAATAAGACGATGGTATACTTTTGTATGAGAAAGTAGAATCAATATTATTTTATTAGATTCTTATTGCATAGCAGTTTGTCTTATTTATAGAATGATATATCTTCATATATACTAAAGAGATATAGGAATGCGTATTAATTTATTTACATTTATTATATAATCATGCAAGTAAAATATAGTCCTCTTATTTCTTTCTTTTTGCATCCAAAATATAACTAATTAGCTTCTCTTCAATACATGATGGGTAACTGGGTTGGACCAATTCCACCAATATCACTATTCTTCATAGTCCTTGTGAGAAAGTCGAGGATCACTAAGATTTAATCTTATAGAACACTCGAGAAGCTTTGTTATATTAACTGTGTTAGGTCTGCCAAATATGTTTATGTGTTTTTATTTCTTGTGACTGAATGTTCTTAATGTTGAAATGTACCAAAGCCAACCTTTAGTTGGACTCTATTGAGTCTTCAAATACATTGGTATTGCTTTTTGATGAATTCTACTTACTATATCCGAACACAAACTCAGAGGCCTCTCCGGCATGGGTCGTGTTAACCATGTTCATGCCTCATTAAAAAATCCTTCCTCAGTCAAAACCTTCTTTAAGGAAAAATATTTATTTTTCCGAAGGTAATAAAACTACAACTATTATTTAACATGATGCTAGGTTTGTTAGAAAATTCTATCAAATTCGTATGATCTTTTATGAGTTTTAGATTGCTTTGGATTGTACCTTATGTATAAGATATTGATATATATAGTATTCTTTAAATATTAAAAAAAGGAATAAAAAATTATATTCAAACTACTTTGTTGAGTAAATAAGAGGAAGGAGAATTAACAATGTTGGGGTCTTTACTCGTTGAACATGAAATTAGACGAATCTATATTTTAGTTTGTTAGACTAGCCGAATGTTTGTACTTGCATAAAAATAAAATAGTTCTAGTGTTTTTATATATGAATTTATACCTTGCCATAGTTAGTTTTGTTATTTATTTGAGGAGATGATTAATTAATGAGAAATTTTATTGAGTATCATTTGTGTACAAAAGCGTATGAGTTGAAACTCCAAAAGTATGAGATATTCATTTCTTATGTGTGAAATCGAATAGCATTTTATGAAATTATATCTTGACTTTTGAATTCAAACAATGTGTAGGGTGATGATTGTATCACCTGAAAGTATAAAGAAGGTCGAGTTGTTTGAATTTCCATTTATCTTCATCTTCTTCTACTATCGATGCTCAAGGTTGTAAGGTTGTCTTTCTTACTGTTGACTTGAAAAAACTGAAAATATTTATTCGTATACTGAATGATCTCCCGATTATTACTCTTGTCTGTTAGAAGCAAGTGATCCGTGTAAAAATGGTTTGAAAAATTCTTGGAAGGCCGAATATCACCTCGAAAGAGATGATTATGATAGTAAAAGACCTCTTAAGAATGCACTATTTGGGGTACCTTCTCTCAATCGATCAAAATATACTAAGTCGACACTGACGCTATAGAGGAAATATGGGTTCGATTTCCTCTAAGTTTGGTTGTGTTGAAGTTATTTACAGATACACATATCTACCTCAATCAACTTTTTCCGAACGATTGAAGGATATTTATGACATCCCTCATCCTATATCAGAGGGTGTACACAAAGTTTAGTGTTATGAGGTTCCTAGCTATGAACAAAATCTTTGGGAAAAGTTTCACTCATTATTTTTTACTTCTTGTTGAGTGATAATGCCAAAATTATTTTTATCTCCCACGTTTTAATAAACTTTAGAATAAGGAATTGGCTTACATCCATATTAACTGGGATCCTAGGATGAAGAAGAAGAGGTTCATTCTCTCTCGTGTTTGGAATTTTAAAAGTTAATCATTAATCCTTTATGCTTCTTTTATCATTGAGAGCATCATTGATGACGATTAGGTATGGGAGTTAGGTTTCTTTTGAATATAAACTGTTGTGGGAATGTATTCTCAGAATGAGCATTGGATGCCAAAACGAATTATGTTGAGTTTGTGAGGGAGGCTTCTAACCAATGATATTCTTGTGGGTCTTTGCTTGTGCCTGATTTTTTTTATTAAAAATGGTTTATGGTCCAATATTGGTGCCATTGGGGAATTTTTATGCACATATTTTAAGCAATAGCCAAACGAGGCAAGAAAAAAACTTATGTTAAGAAAAATTCCAAACCTGTTGATGTCGCTAGAAATGAAAAAAAAGTATGGTGCTTTAGAAATGAATGTTGCAATCAAAAGATCTCCAAGTAGGAAGGTTATTGTGAAGCCTATTATTGTGCAAACGAAACTTATCGAAGGTACCAAGACTAAGACAATTGTTAGTCGAGAAAGGTAGGCATATGAGTTAGTCGAAGACGAAAAACATGATGCAACCTTTGTGAAATGTGCCAAGACTTTTGGAACTACGGTCTAGACCAAAAATCCAAAGTTATAAAAGCAAATTCCCACTAGTTAAAGTTGTAAGTGCTTGGCCTATAATGTGAAGGTTTTGACTGATAAGCTTGTGATGCCAAAGGTGCCAGAGCGCTAGCAGAATGGTGTAGAAAAGAGCATAGCCTTTTGTCATAATGAAACATTAATTCATTCTCATGAGCTGAATATAGTAGGGAGCCTGTTGGTGAACCTATGTTTTTAGTATCCTGAAAACTAAGGATGATGTTATCCAAAATTTAGCCGATGGGAAGACCAAGTTGGAGAGCACTGTCGAAGAGAAGATTAAAGAGAATGAGGCATTGGAACGCCAACAAAAACAAGATGTCGTTGCAGGTATAGAGAAGTATGCCATTGAGGTAGTGGATTCCCTAGAAAAAATGGATTATGGGATCAACTCTGATATGGTCCCGTTGTTTCATGAGACCTTTTCTAAGAGGACCCTTGGTCCCTTATGCAAATATGTAGATTATAAGGACATCCTATTCCACACTATAGCAGATGGTGATAAGCACAACTACTCTAGTGGAATAGATTCTACAACTGATGATGATGAAGGAACGGGTGAGAATTCAAGTGCTGAACTCAAAAGTCCCAAAAACGATTGCGGTGAAGAAAAATCCGAAGGGAACAAGCCCTAAGGTTTTATTATGTAATTGTTTCCTTTTGAAATACTAAATTCCTTGGATGGCCAAGGAATGTTTTGTACTATTGATCGGTTTGAGTCCGATCAGGTTTAATTATTCAATTTCTCTTTTGTTTAATACTTTTTTTAAATCTTTCATAGCTAATGTTTAAGTAGCCCCTAAAATTAAAAGTGTTGAATCGAGAGTATCTAATATCTCCGATCACATGCGTTTAACAATTGTGACGAAGTGTAAAACATATCCGATCAACTAAGAAAACTTGAGATCCGGGGTGTTTAATCACACTATACTTTTGATGAAGGCATCATATATTATTAAAAAATCCGGACACCTCATTAAAACCTCCCCGCGCCACCAGGGTAGGAAAGAGTATGCCCCCTAATATTTACATTGGTATTTAATAAGTAAATATTTACAAAAGAACTTTATTCTAAATATAACCTAAGATGCTAGAGCTCTCCCTTCTTTGTCTTGGAGCCTGTACGTCCCCGGTTTAACCTTTTCACAGAACACATATGGGCCTTCCCGATTCGGAGCCAACTTACCAAAATGCTTCTCCTTGGTATGTAAAAAGACTTTTCTTAAAACTTTGTCTCATGTTTGAGAATATCTTCTTTTGACTTTGTAAGAAAATATGCTCCTCATCAAGCCTTGGTAGTGTGTTGTTCTCAAATGCGCTTTAACCATTTTTTCTTCTCTTAATTCCAATTGATTCCTGACTGCTACATTATTAGCCTGTTCGGAATAGTTTTGGACCATGTTTTATGGTAAAATAGCCTCTATGGGAGTAATTGCATGTATCTCATATACCAAAGCAAAATGAGATTCTTCTATGGGAGTCTGAGAAGTAGTTCGGTAGGCCCACAATACTTCTTGTAAATAACTTGGCCATTTTCCTGCAGCTCCCTCCAAATTCTTCTTTAGTCCAGACAAGATAGTTTCATTTGCAACCTCAACTTGGCTATTTTCTTGAGGGTGGAAAGGAGAAGAAAAACAATGTTAAATCCCTCTAGAAGTACAGAAGGCTTCCATGTCTTTGTTATCAAACTGTGACCCATTGTCTGTAGTAATGTTCTGAGGAACCCCAAACCTACAACATATGTTGGATAGATAAATTTAATAGCGGCTTTCGAAGTGGTTCCAACCAAAGGGGCTTCCTCTATCCATTTAGATAAATAGTGAATGGCGACTATAATAGTTCTACACCCACCGGATTCTATAGTAAGAGGCTCAACTAAATCCATTTCCCACCTGGAAAAGGGTACTGGTTCAGAAATAGACTACATAGGTACTGCTGGCACATGAGCCCCAGTAGTATCCGGCTAACAAAAACACTTTGGGTCAGTGCCCTATAGCCACAGTGCGTTGAACCTTCCCCATCATGTAATTCAGATAATACAACATGGTTTTATTCAAACCCTAAACAGCGTAGGAGAGGCCTGCTGAAATACTTGTTGTAAAAAACCTCTCTTATTATTAAGAAACCACGAGTCTTGTACTTAATTTTCTTTGCCACATCTTTATCCGAAGGCAATATCCCATCAGAAATGTATTGGAAAAGAGTGTATCTTTAATCTTTAGGTTGAGTAACAAGTACGCTTATATTCTCCTCATCCTCTTTCTTCTAATTTATTTGTATAGATGGACATTTTTGTACAAGAATCCAAGGGTAAGATTCAGAATAGGCTATAGTGGCCAAGGAATCTGCCAAAGTATTTTTCGATCTGGGAATATGCTCATAGCAAATACCTTTAAAGTTGGCCGCAACTTCTTTTAACAGAAGAAAATACATGAGCAACTGTTCCTTCTTGGCTTCAGACTGTCCATGAGCATTGTAGATGAGTAATTGAGAGTCGCTCATTAACTGGACTCTCTTAGCCCCACATAAAAGAGCTAGCTTAAGACCAGCTATGGCTGCTTCATACTCAGACCCATTGTTGGAGGCCCTGAATCCAAAGAATATAGTTTGATACATTTTATCACCATATGGGGAGGTTAAGCAAATTTTAGCTCCACAATCCATAGTGTTTGATCCACCATCTGTTCGAACCACCCATTCCTTTTTGAAATCATTTTCTGACTTTTGTCTGGAAGATCAGTTAGCATGAAACTCTACCAAGAAGTCAGCCACTGATTGAGCTTTAATTGTTGTTCGAGGGGAAAAGTCAATATCATAATCACCCAATTCCACTGACCACTTGGTCATTCTGCTTGATTTGTCAGCTTTTTGAAGAACATTCTTCAAAGTGAAAGACGTTCGGACAACAATGGAATCAACTTGGAAGTAGGGTCTCATTTTTCTTGCTGCAATTACTAATGCCAACTTCTCCAACCTCAAGTATCTTTTTTCAGCATTCAGTAAACTCTTACTGATGTAGTACACCGGACGGGGATAATTATCCACTTCCCTTACTAGCAAAACACTTATAGCGTACTCTAATACAGCTAAATACTCATAAATTTTTTCTTCTCGAACAGGTTTAAAAAGAGTCTTAGGTAAAGATAAATGTATCTTTATTTCAATAAAAGTCTGTCGCACTGTGGGGACCAATTGAAGTCTTTAGCATTCTTTGATACTTTGAAAAATAGAGCGCACTTGTCTGATGACCTTAAAATAAACCTATTCAATGCAGCCAACCTCCCTGTGAGTCTTTGAACTTCTTTAACATTTAGAGGAGGGTCCATTGCTAATAAGACATTAAGATGATCCGGATCAGGTTGGATTTCTTTCTCACTTATTATGCAGCCTAAGAATTTTCCAGAACGGACCCCAAACACACACTTCTCGGGGTTTAACTTTAAATTCACAGCTTCTAAATTGAAAAATGTCACTTGAAGGTCAGATATGTGTAAATCTTCCTCCAAGATTTTAACCATCATATCATCTATGTACACTTCCATGTTCCTACCAATCTGATTAGCAAAAGCTTTATTCTACAACCTCTGATAAGTGGCCCCAATATTTTTCAACCCGAAGGGCATCACCTTGTAACAATGAAGACCTCTATCTGTGATAAAAGTAGAGTGATCCTGATCCTTTAGATCTACTTGTATCTGGTTGTATCATGAGAAGGCATCCATGAAGGACAACAGTTTATCCGGATGTAGAATCCACCAACTGATCTATCCGAGGAACGGGATAAAGATCCTTAAGGCACAACCAATTAAGTTTCGTAAAATCAATACACATACGCCATTTACCTTTATTTTTCTTGACTAAAACACGTTTGGCACTCTACAAAGGGTACTGAGATTATTTAATATGACCCATCTTGGTCAACCGGTCAACTTCTTGAACAATCACGTTTGCTTTTTCCTTGGAAAAAGCTCTTCTTTTTTGTACAACGGGTGCAACATCACTCCGGATAGACAACTAGTGTGAAATAATATCTACTGGTACCTGGGTTACATCATTGTTGCACCATGCAAACACATGTTGATTATTTATCAAAATGTACAACAATTCATGCTTCAATTCGGGCACCAATTTGGAACCAATCTTAACATTCTTTCCCTCTGCGAGGGAGTGAGTTTCAACATCTTAAATAGGTATTATAACACTGGAAGCCTCTCTGGGATCATCAATCTCACTCTCCTTAGTAGAAGGCTCCAGTAGCTGTTAATCTTTGTTAATCCGGACTGCCCATAACGTCTTAGGAACAAGAGCTGTTGCATATCACTCCCTAGCTATTTTTTTACTACTTCGGACAATGCCTACTTGTCCCTGAACCGCATACTTCAAGAACTGATGGACTGTAGAGGCCACAGCATGAATTCTGAAAAGCCAAGACCTTCCAAAAATTTCATTGTATGATGTAGGGCAATCCACCACAACAAATAATACTCTTACCATATTTTTAAAGGACCATTTTCCCAACAACACTTCCTATTCGAACTCCCAATTATATCTGCAGAACTCCCTGTGAAGCCTACAATGGTTTTGTTCGAACGTTGAATAACTCCCGGATTCCTCATTTGCTTGTAGGAGCTTAGAAATAGGATGTTTGCCGAACTGCCGTATCAATCAAAATTCGGCGTATATCCTTTCCCCCTATAGAAGACCCTAAGACCATTGCATCCTCATGAGGTCATGCAATGTCCCTCAAGTCGTCTTCATGAAAGACTATGAACGAGAATGAGGATTGGCACTGATGGGAAGACATTTCACCTTCTATCTGGGTGGCCAAATTGTGGCCTTGCCTCTTTCTTGATGAAATGGTACGTGTAGTCACAGTATTTCTTCCAAAAATAGTTAATGATTTGAAGAAGCTGATCAGTCCAGAAACTGTCTTAGTTTTCTTTGTTATCACCCCCACCTTATTTCGCTCTGGATCTGGATCCAGATACTCAGAGTCTACATTAAAATTTTCAAGGATCACCATGGCACCCTCTTGATCAGATATCCTAGGATTGTTTGAAGGACCCGCACAAGGAGTATTATCTTATGCATTATCCGGTATGTTTCCACTTCGCTTTTTAACACAGGCTCCCAGCTTGCCCCTCTCAAAAAGGTTTTTGACCTCTTGTTTCAATGTTATGTAATCTTGAGTATCATGACCTATATTACTCTGATATTGGCACAAACGAGTGTTCCAGTTCTCTCCGGGGGACTGCAGTGCTCCCGATTTTCAGTGCACTTCATTCTTGGTTTTATCATAGATTGTGGCTACATTCTCCCCCAATTCAGTGAACCACTCAGGCTGGACCCAGGGACCCCTCTTACTTATGGTTTGTTGACTCTGGTCTCGTTGGATTGATTCGGCTTGGACCAGTTAGACCCTTGTCCGGTCTCCTTTTCCCTGTAACCAGATTGGTTAGTGGCTGGAGGAGCTGTAGTTGTAGTGGTGGACCTCACCTGACAGTGCACCCTTATTTTCTTTGTTTCTTCTATATTGATCTGTTTTTCCACTTGGTTCAATAAACCACCCTAGGTTATAGCCTTCTTATGATTCATAAAATCAGCTAAATTCCCAGGAATTCAAACCTTTCCTAAGGGAAGAAATTGCCACTTGCTCAAAGCAATCTGCTAGCCCATTTTTTGTATTCACAAAACGATTTATGTAATCTTTCAAAGCCTCATTTGGTTCCTGATACAGAGTAAACGCATAGAAGCCAATATAGGGGAAACCCAAATTTTCTTTATCAAAATTCAACTCCCTTACATTGTAAACAAAGTCTTTTTAAATAAGAGTTCGAATAAAAACCCTAATACAGGACGTGGGTCAAAATCAGACACCGGGAGCTCCAAAACTGTCAATTCGCTGCATTCTTCGGGTGATCGCCTGTCTTCATAAATTCTAACGCTAATCTATCTGCATCATCCCCTCCGGGGTAGAGAAGATTCGCCCTCGAATCTGAACCAGTCTCCTCGTCAGAAGAGTCACCTGCATAAGGAATCTGATGCTTAACATTAAAGACATCAGAGGTACGGACATGGCTAGGCAACCATAGCCGATAAGCATTTGGGTTGATCCTCTCCACAATCTCGACAGGGCCAATCTTCCGGCCGGCCAGTTTGTTGTACTCAGCGGTAGGGTACCGAGCCTTGGTTATAACTGCCCACACATAGTCACCAACTTCGAACTGTACAAGACGGCGATGATGATCCGCCTGAGACTTATACTTGGCGGTGCTCAAGACAAGCTGATCGTATGTCTTCTGGTGGGTTTGGCGAATCAGCGAGACAAGCTCCTCAGCAGTTGTGTAACACGAATTTTACTGGGCAGGCCGAGCAAGTCGACAGGACCCCGGGGCACAAGACCATACATCACCTAGAAAGGAAACACATTTGCAAACTCCTGCAAAAGAGACTGAAATGCAGGGCAAGCAACAAGAAACACATCTGTAAACTCCTACAAAAGAGACTAAACTGCAGGGCTAGCAACAGGAAACACGTCTGCAAACTCTTGCAAAAGAGACTGGACTGCAGGGCTAGCAACATAAAATACATCTGCAAACTCCTGCAAAAGAGACTGAACTACAGGGGTAGCAACAGGAAACACATCTGCAAACACATCAGTCACAACTGGATCACAAAACAAAAAGAAGACCACACCAGCTTCCTTCATGGCTGCCTGAAAAGGAGCACGGGACAGCAAGGTCGTTATGGAAGGACCAGAGCCAATGCTGAGGGACCGAGGCTTTGGCAGTACTAGAACAATCTTCTTACCCCCAAAAAAGAATGAATAAGTATTCGCACGACCATCATGCACAACAGACAAATCATACTGCAAAGGGCGGCCAAGCAATAAGTGACAAGCGTCCATAGGCACTACATCACAAAACACCTCATCCCGATATGTCTGCCCTACAGAAAATGATACAAGCATACGTTGAGACACAGTGATATCAGTACCTTTACTCAGCCATGCCAACTTGTATGGTTTGGGGTGTGACTCTGATTTCAGCCCGAGCTTCGAAACCGCTGTCTCAGAAATTACATTCTTATAGCTACCAGTATCAATAATGAAGGTGCACACCTTACCGTCAACCGTACAAGTGGACTGAAACACATTATTCTGCAGTCAGTCACTCTAAGCAATAACACGAGGGGAAAGAAAAGTGCGTCGTACCATCAAAACTGCACCAACATCACCAGTCACAATTTCCTCCGCGACCTCAGTCACACCATCATTATATGTATCAAACTTCGGGAGACCATCAGGAACAATGCAGGCCGGTTCAAATTCCTCGTGAGAGAAAAGACCCCTAGCATCCGCAGCATTCGGAAATTCTACCTGACGATGCCCTAACTCACCACAGCCAAAGCAACGTAACTTACCAGCAGAACGGCTGGTCACACCAATGGGAACAATGGGAACAATTGGACGTGGAGCACCAGTTCGTATGCCAATCTGGGTCCGTCGAGCCAACTGTTTTTCTGCCTGGAGGGCACACCGATGTGCTTCAAAAACAGACAACGGGTCTAACATGTTCAACACATCCTGGAGTTGAGAGCGCAACCCCCCAATATAGCGGGATACCCGCTGATGTGTTGACTCATTCACATCTGTACGCGCAAGCAACTGAAAGAACTCCTCCGTATACTCGTCCACAGAGCGTGGCCCCTAACGAAGATTCTGGAAACGCTGGAACAATTATCGCTCGCAATTGTAAGGCAAGAATGCCTTGCGGATTTTCTTCTTGAACTTCTCCCAACTATGTACTTGCTCCTTGCCTTGACGCACACGGATCTTTTTCACCTTATGCCACCAAGCTTGTGCCTTGCCGCGCAGGAAATTCCTTGAATTCCAGCACCTCCTCAACCTGGGATAACCAATCGACAAACTCCTCCGCCTGAAGGCCACCATCAAAGTCAGGAATGTTGACCTTAAATCCAAGCTCCCAGCAGCGATCCAGATAAGCATTCCGTTTTGGCCTTTCTCCAAAAGGGTTATCGGGACCTTCAGCCTCCACACCGGGATGCCTGGCAGTAAGTTCAGCCATCTGACGGGCAAGATACTCGACCTGACGGCGCATGTCAGCGTTCTCGTGATCTCCGAAATCACTTGCATTCTCCTTCCACAGCAACGCCGCCGCGACCTCTGGTTCTTCGTCGTACCATCTCGCAGGACTGTTTGTGTCTGATACCAATATAATACAAAGTAAACGCAGAGAAGCCAATATAGGGGAAAGCCTAATTTTCTTTATCAAAATTCAACTCCCTTACATTGTAAACAAAGTCTGTTTAAATAAGAGTTCGAATAAAAACCCTAATACAAAAATACCAAAAATGCCCTAAAGTAATAAAAATTCGAAATAAAATAGTAAATGGCTCCGAATGCCAAAAAACGCCATATGTCACGAGAGAAACCCGTGATTTGTAATCGTGGCGTCGTTCCCTTCGAAATAAGGTGCTGTGGGTCAAAATCGGACACCGGGAGCTCCGAAACTGTTAATTCGCTGCATTCTTCGGGTGATCGCCTGTCTTCATAAATTCTAACGCTAATCTATATGCATCAGTTCCTGAGCGCAATGGATAATGGTGTCCCCATTACCCTTTAGTTCCTTACTCCCAACAAATTACCTCCGAAAGGCAACCCAAAATGTATCCAAGTTTCTAATACACCCATGAGGTAAACTGTTATACCATTTAAGAGCACTCCCCGTAAATTTTTGGGAGAAAGCTCTGCACAAAATCTTGCCATCGTAATCAAAGTTCATCATGAAGTTTTTGAATTGTTCTAGATGGTTGTCCGGATCTCGACTCTCATCGTATGTTTCCATCTTGGAGATATCAAACCTTTTAGGAAGATGTACGGAGAGTATTTTTGCATACAAAGGTGATTCTATCCAATTCTTACTGCGACTGAAAATAGTATCCTCATTACGAGTTGCAAAAATACCGGGTTCGGACTGAAAAGCAAAAGGATCAATCAGCAACTGGTTAACATGCTTGTGAGATGATCATTTACCCTAATGTCTTTTGAGCCTACCATGTCTATCCCTCTTCCTCGCATGCTTTTTACTTAACCTCATCTTTTTTCTAGATCTCCCTTCATCACTGCTTGAAGATAGTGATTCTTCAAGTTCTACCTCATTTGAGGAACTGCTGGAGGACTCAGATCCAGAACTCTCAACAGGCTTAGACCGGTGTGTTTTCTTTGAGCTAAAGTGAGTCTTCAAAGATTGCTCATTTTCCCCAGGATTGTCAGTGTGGTGAAGTACTAACGCTCCAGATTTCTCCTTGATACCTTTTTTTGCTTGTTTTATAGCTCTTAACGCCTCTATTTCAGCCCTCAGCTGGTCTCGCTCCTCAATAGTGTATTCCTTATTTTCCTTTACACCTTCCACCTCCGAGGGTGGAGTATACTTCCCATTTGGATCCATCCGAACTACTTTACTTGTTGGTTTTGAATGTAAAATTCAGGCATCGTCGCCTCCCACTGTGGTCGCCAAATTGGTGTGGTTTATTCTGATTGTGGATAATCTGGTAAAGTGTTTAAAAAGTGTTTTGGTAATTTTGTGGTGTTTTGTGTTTAGTGTGTAGAGTAGAGAGATAATTAAGCTTCCCGCTAGTATTAAATTTGGATCCCCCTCATTAATGAAATTAATTTGGGTATTTATACTTAATTAGTGATCAATGGCTTATTGGGTCGGATTGTGAAAACGGGTCGAGTTTAAGGACCTATTAGTCATATAGTTTTAATTTGATTAGCAACTAACTTAGTTAATAATTAATACATTTGTCCTGCTCGGATATTTAGTATGGTGGTTTAGTCTAAATTGCCCTTCAGATTTAATTAGACGAGATGTTGTCATACGTGAAGAATCATACATAACATAATTCATGAGTCATCATATATATGATTTTATCGTATATTTAATTGACATTGAAAATGCCGAATATAAACGGTATAATTTGTATTTCTACTTTTATATTTGATGAGTTCGGATTTCTAGTGTGGTGGTTTCGTCCGAATTTTCCTTCGGATTTAATTATGACACTGTGACTAAAAACTCAGAACTCCGAACTAAAAGTAGAAATACAAATTATACATTTTATATTTTATATTTGGCATTTTCAATGTCTATTAAATATAACATGAAATCATATATATGATGATTCATGAATTATGTTATGCATGATTCTTTAGATATAACAACATATCGTCTAAACAAAAGTTTATGTTGTCCACAAATGATCATGCATAGTCATCACAAGACACTTCCGAATAGCATCCACACATGACCGTACCTCGTCCATACATAACACATATGAATGTTGTGTAAATGTTATGCACATGTGAAATAATAACCAACATCAAAATTGGAATATATCCATAATTAATGTTACATTAATTTTTGTGTATAAACCCCACATATTAACGTATTTAAATGATAATTTTTTTTTATTGTTTGAATAGTTTAAATTGAAAGATCATTCAACTTTTTAGATCTTTGAATATAATTAACAATTATTGTTTTTATATTTGATTATAATAGTTAATTTATCAGTTAAAGAATCGTTCCAATAAATAATAGTAATTATATGATGTTTCTTAACCCGTTTAAATATTGTTTAAATTTTTATAAAAAGTGTATATATAAATTGAGATACAAGTTTGGCGATATATAAAATTCTATTCCAGGGACCATAGCATGGGATTCTAAGTTTTAATATTTTAAATATGTCATTTTTATGTAATTATGAATATGCGTAATTTTTATCTATTATAAAAAAAACCAACTTGAAATAAACATAGAATAGATTATCGGTTATAATCCTTATTTCGATACTCATAAAATATTTTTAAAAATTGATACATATTTTTAGTTAATTTTATGTATCTATTTTTGTGCCAAATTTGTTTTTTAGTCAAACTCTAAACAACCATATTAGTCTCATTTTTTAACTTTTCATTTACATACTATTCATCTTATTTTGTTTCATCCATTATATTTATATTCATGTCATATATAATAATTTAATAAAAAATATTTTATTGAATATCATAATACTAATAATTATCCCACCAAATTTTAAATGAATTAGTTTACAAATCACAAAATATTTTTTCTATTCTGTAATATTATACGGTAATGTTTCATCTAACTCAACTAATAAAGTTTCTAACATCAACACGTGTGATGGGTTTGGAATATACTTATATAACATACATATGTAAAATACATAATGTAATATTGATAACTCGGCCGATAAATGATACACTACTACACTCATATATTCTATTATCTAATATGAACTGTATACCTTGGTGTTAGTATCTTTGTATTATCAAATTTTAAAACTCATATTTATGGTGATATGTTCAGGAAAATCAGAATTTCATACTTTAAATTTCAGTTGACGTTGACAAACAATGAGATTACTCATTTGAAGATTGTAAGTCATTTTTATTCTTTCATGCATAATATACCTCATCCATAATTTTGTATATCAAATGAGAGAAATATACATGATTATTAATATTTATTTCTCCTACCATATTCTAATACATGAATGCATTATATTATCTTCCATATAAAATTTTAAACTGTGCGACAAAATAATATAATAATAGTAAATATTATGTGTGAATTCAGTCAATAGTAAACGTGTCTCTCAATTACTAGTAACTCAATGACATATGATCTTAACATATCTTACAAGGTCTATCTCATCCACTTTTTTGGGTGAAAATTTCTATTAAATGTGAGTTTAAGATAAAGAAAACAATTACACCTGACCCCACAATCTTGATGTAAAATATGAATCTGAGTATGATTTTATTGAAGTTGTAGAACCATCAGCCTAACAATTTCGCTATATAAATTAGTAGATTGGTCCAATATAGTGGTAGTTTTAACAAGTAAAATTTTAAATTCATCCATGATAATCCAAAGTTAATTATGTTCATGTTGAGTTTGTGACAACCCTTTAACAAAATCCACTCCTACGTTCCCTCATATCAACCAAAAAACAAGTAAAATTTAGAATAAACCACCAAACTTATAATGCTTAACTTGAACCTATTGATATATCAAACATTGATTAACATATTCCAAAACATCTTTTTTTCATTCCAATCCACCAATAATTTTCACTTACAGTCTTATACATCTTTGTACTTATGATGCATAGTACATGTCAAGCGATGAGAATCGTCTAATTGTTTTTCTCCAAATCGTTATCATTTGGAAAACAAATCATTTTTATATAATATAGTAGTTCATCATTTCAAGCAACATATTCAGTAACCTTCTTTGCTTGTACATAATTACATAATTAGATCATTTTTAGGTTATTTTTCTTAGATTCTTGAATCAACAAAAGACGTACATAGATGTGTACCAATGTAATTTCATGATCAGTAATTATAATCCCACATGCACAAACTTCATATTTGAATAAAATAAAGCAACATACACTACAAGTATAAGATATATCCTAATGACTTTTGACTCAAAATATATGCCACTATGTTTGTTTTTTCACGATGATAGTGAATATTAGAATCACAATCACAAGTCTTAATTAGTTTCAAACAACATCTTTGAATCAAATTTAAAATTTTATGTATGAATATATACTTCAAGCTCTAGTTATCTGCATGTATCTCGCTAGCTCAAGATCATGAACTATATAATTTAACTCATGATAATTTAATCGTCCCGAAGTGTATGCTACCATTTTAGCATTCTATATAAGAACAAATTTAAATCTTTGTTCTTATGTATCAGAACATACCATAAACTTTTATGTGTTAGTATGAATTACTAACATTGTTGCTTATGTCAATTTTTTAGCTCATAAAATTTGGCTTAACTTTGTTTATTTCAGTCGGATCTCACGTTGTTTTGATTTAACGTTTTTATAAGATGTGATGAAGTTAATAAATTTTGAGTAACCCACAAGCATAGAAAACTATATATCTCTATTAACTACATGACCCAAATATGGTACCTCTTGTAACTAATTATCATAATTAATTTAGTTCACATATAGATATTCATATCGTAGTTTCTACAGTACTAATCTCATATATTATTCATGTTGATCTTAATTTGTTTAGTATATCAAAATATCGTTAATAAATTTAATGGCGAATAAACTAATGAATATTTTAGACACTTTATTTAATGGATCCATAAATATCAACGGTGTATTTGTTTCACCAAATGATATAACCATAATTTCAAATTTTCTCTAGAATAGAATGTTATTTTTATATATCAAATTTCCTAACTTACATTTGATGATAACTTATACTTAATTAAATATTTGAGAATGCATAGTTAGAATCTAACTAAGTAACCCATTTTTAACCTATCAATGGTGTAAGTTAGAATACATTTACATCATTGTTAAACATTTTTATCATTAATTACAAAAAATAAGCTTGTAGGTAATCCTCAAGCTTCTCTCGTTATTTTATCATCAGAACGTTAACGATTATCACCAAAATCATTCTCTACCATCTTATTTTCTCTACCGAAATCATATAATTTTTTACTTATGTTACTATCCGTATTAAACGTACGTTGTATTGTAGTCCATCTTCAAATAACTAACATATTTCTTCTTTGTTACTGACCAATATTTTTGTTTCTAGCGAGATAAAGTTGTGAATTTTTCTTCATATTGTTCATCATAATTATTTTCCTATTCTAGATTCTTAAATGTTTTCCCCTTTTTTTATGACTATATAGATAATTTTTTATTAAACATATGTTTGGAATTTTTTATGTATCTTTCGACCAATGATGAACTTGTTTCGTAAAACAAAACAAACTAAAATCATTTTTTTGTTATTTGATGCTTGTATCACCTTAAATATATCTTCAGTTCTTCTTAACCATCCTTCAATTTCTTGTGTGCTCTTCATACCAAAACCGATTAGTGGTTTATACTTTGTGAATCGTTTATAACACTTGATCGGTTCATATTTTCTCTTTCACGACCATTTCATATATGTGTTAATTTTGAGTCAAAATAAATGTTCATCAAGTCAAATGTATATGATTGTACTCCGTCATCTTACTTCATTGTACCTTAAGATTGAACTATAATTTACTTCTCACATCGGACGTATATTCCATATCATTCATTATGTTCATAATTCATTTTTGTCATTAATATTTAATGTATTCATAAATTTATTTAACCATAATATAAATAATAATGTTTACTTAATTATATTTTTCATGATTCATTTCTCTCATCATTTTGCATCTAAATATTATGTATTAGCTATCAAACCTAGTATATGATAAAAACAATAATGCACCCCGATTATCATAGGTGTTAAAAAAATAACATGGCGTGGTATTTCATATTCAACTAAAAATTAAAATTAATCTTAATCTAATATATACACATATATGCCTAAAAGAGTTTGGACGGCTAATATCATCTGCCAATTAAATTAAAGAAAAAACATAGAAGTTAATACAAGCAAAAAGCTCCACACGAACCCATTTTTTAATCACCCAAAAATTTACTAATCATGTTAATTAATAATAAAAAAAATGTATTATCTAAAAGTTCATCATATAACCATACAAGTTGTGACCATAGATTTATTTGTAACATGTTTATTAAATTGTGTTGGTCTAAGCATCATCATTCACCACTGATAAATGATATAATATATATAAACTAAATTTAGTTATATTAATACAAAAGAATTATATAAATACCCTTTGTGTAGTTTATATTAAACATTTCTCCATATCAAATAAGTATATGATGATTTATAAATTAGATCTTGTATGCTTCTTCCACTAAAGACCATATCTCATTCATATTGGACAGACATCATCTATATTGGACGTTACATCATCCACATATAGACCACAAAGGACCATATATTATCTTTATATGACCATATATCTTCCAAACATAACCAAATCTTGTTCAAATAGACATGCATATGAATGCTCGTGCATATATTAAGCACGTTTAAAAAAAACATTATGACACGCATACCATATTTTATATTTAAATGGTACTTTAACTTTATCTTACCAGTATAGTTATGTAAATTTCATGGGAATGATAAAAAAATATATGAATATAGTCATATGTTTTATATTATATTATATATACCCATTGATTAGCATATTTAAGCATTGACAAATGCATGTGCTCTAGTCCTGAGATAGAACTCTTATATATCCCGTTTCGTAAGAAATATTATTATTTTATATTAAACTCAACGGTGCGATCCTAGTTTTATAAATGGAAATCAAAAGAAACAAACCAAATAAATAGATTGGGCGAAGATCTGTCAGTCAAATCGGATCAAAGTCCATACAAGTAACCTGATTGTTCAAACATAAATATCGTTATGTCATAACAACACTAACAGTATGGGAATAACACCCACTTACAATTATAATCTATAAGACTTCTTAAAAGTAAAGTCGACCATGATCTCACTTGCTATGAATTAAGCCAATATTGTGACTAAACCCGCACCAAATTTGATATTGAACGCCAAGAATAATCATGAATAAATGGTAAATAAAATTTTTGCTTAGTAGAGAAAGAGCCATGGCATGATGAAAATATCACAAATGGGATGGAATCTTATTTGATAATTTAGAAGTTATCAACAAACAACTAAAGATAAGCAATCTTCTATTTTAATTTTTTTTAACATGATTCATGATTAAAATAATTGTGAAACATCTATGTATATTTGGGACATGGTCCAAATATAGAAAATTATAAATTTTTATTTAAATACGAGAATTTCGCATAAATTTCTAAAGGAAACCATAATGTCTAACATAAATATATGTAAATAAAACAACCAAACCATTGAGTTTCACTTATTCAATTTATTGTTAATTGGTTGTTCATCTTGCTTCTTTTATTTAGCTCTTTAATTTCAATGATGATATAAAACTTATTTGGATTGATATTTGATGTTATATATTTCATTTAAAAGAATCTCCATATTCATATTATTTTATCATTATTAAAGAAAGCCTGTCCTCAATTGACGTTGAAACTTGAAAAAGATCATAATTTGCATTAAGTATCTCAATATGCAACGAATCTTAAAAATATTCTCATGTTATGGGAATACATTAATTGTATTGGATATATCTGCACCGTGATGATGATTTTTCTTTCATTAGTAAATGCCTTCCAATTTGAATCATTAAATTTTGATGTATAATAAAAGATATATCAATGTTTTAATTAGAACACTCGGTGCTGATAAATATTTCCACTTATCTCTTCTATATTTTTAAAGCTAACAAAAAAAGTTGGAAGCTAAGGAAAACTATTTTTTTAATAAACAATTGAAACTATGAAAATGATACGAAATATTTTTATTTTCATTCTACCAAAACTATTTATGTTGGCTAGAAAATAATAAAAACGACAAGCAAACCTGAAGAACCCAAAGCTATTATACCAACTGATATGAAACATATGCAACGATATGACTAAACCCGGAACAAATATGATATTGAAATTTAGAATGATCACGAAGGAAAGATAGATAAACAAACCCGAAGAACATAAAGTTATGGTACCTTATATAAGTCCACCAACAAGTATGGTGAAATCCGAAAGTTTGATTGGTTTTAAAACCTCAAGAGTGTATGAGCAATGTTTGTTTGAGTCTTGACCCTTTACCTATGAAGATTAAAACCACGACTACGAGTTTGATGTTTGAACGCCACAAAAATATCTTGATAAGTTCAAGAATTCATTTAAGAACCAAGAGGAGACACCCATTAATATAATATATTTATGAAATTAAAATTATATTTACAAATCTTGTGAAGCCTCATATTTATACTTGGAAGAACCTCCAAGTATATACGAGTCACAAATAAGAACTAAACATAAATATTAATTATATTTTCTTTTATATTTCAAAATAAACCAAAATATCGAACATTAAATACATCTAATCAAAATATCCAAACGATTGATGTTTACTTCTTTGCTGTATTGATTAATAAGGTGCTCATCTTCCATTTCTAACCAAATTTCTAACTGCAATGGTGATACTAATTTTGTTTTGATTGATATTTGAACTAAGATATTTATTTTAGAAGCATCTTCATATTCATATCATCCTTAAATTTTCAGGATAGACCTAATGCAAAACAAAAACAACAAGCCAAACTCATCTGTAGAAATATATCTAATATAAAGTAACATCATAATTATAGACTTCGTATCCTATTTTTCTTAAACTAACATAAAACTCATTAACATCATTAACTAACTTTTTATCTACAAATACTTCATTAATTATCTTTATTAATAAATAGTATTGACACCATCAAACTTAGAAGAAATTAGTACCTCAAAATTTTGAGTTTTCCTTCTCTCCCACTGAAAACCCTTAGTATTCTGCATATTCAAAATATTATCCTTATTTTCCAACACTAGCAAAAACCGATTAGTATTAAGACTAAGTTATTAATTATTAAATTACCTTTTTAAATGTTTTCCTTTCAGTTTTTGTTTTTAACTAATATATATATATATATATATATATATATATATATATATATATATATATATATATATATATATATATATATATTAATAATTAAAACGTAAATAAAAGCTGCAAAATAGTTGATATATGTAGTACAACTCATAGTTGATAAAAAGGTAATTTAATAATTAAAACTGAAAGAAAAACATTTAGTACAACTCAAAGTATGTTCTAAGAATCTCTCCCATGAAACTTCCACCCCACCACCTCCTTCTCTTACTCACAACGTGATGATTAGTGGAGAAATATGCCATAATTTTCAACAAACTCCATCAAAACTCCTTCTAATCCTCCTCTAGAGCCACAACACTTGGACCATTTTACAAGTAACAAATAAAAAATCTACTCTTTGTTCAATCCAACTCATGAACACTAGAAATTTCCTTAAACTTCCTAGCAATAAACATAATCCACTCACAATCGTTGTTCCGTCTATCCCATACCCAAATCTGGTTAAAATATATTTTGGCCCACCCCTCACACACCGATCCACTTCAAACTAAAACGAAAAACATACCCTGCAACACAAGCAAACAAATCAAATCTTTGTAAGATCCTATGCTGAAGTCACTAAATCTAACACTATCAAAACTCTGTAAAATATATTTCATAACTATGCATGTTTTTTAAAGGACAAAACACATAGATAGTACTTCTTACATGGAGAACTAAAAATAAACTCTACACCATTTTTTATCCTCCAAAATAATCCAATATCACCTCCGTGTGGATCTCTTCTTATAATTTTCCATAGTTTATATATCATGATGAAACCATTCTCAATATTTCTAAAATCACAAGAAATTCAGTTAAAATCTGGGTTCCACCAAAACATAGAGCCATTCACAGTTTGTGTCAAATATGGCTTGATTTAGATGTTTCGAAGGTTTAAATCCTAAATTATGGATTGGGTTTGATAATCAATCTAATCGAAAGTCAGAAGATGGATTTTGGCAAGACATCTTATATATTGAGATGCATTTATATTGCTCATAATATCATCATTTAGGACACAACTCTCTACCTTGCACAAAAATCAACAATACTCAAGATCCTCTTACCAAGCCTAACTACAAAAATCATGATCAACCTCAATAAAGACTATTACATACATTGACTCAACAATTAGCAAACATCCATCTGATGGATTTGAGAGTTTAGATATGGACCAGTCACCTCCCCTACCCCCCCCCCCCCCCGCTCTTTGACAGCTTTCTACCATCTCCTACGCTTAGTCACCACGTGATGATTAGAGGAGAAACATGCCATATTTTTCAAAAAACTCCATAAAACCTCTTTCTAATCCTCCTCTAGAGTCATAACACTTGGACTCCATTCACAAGTAACAAATAACAAATCTACTCTTTGTTGAATCCAATTCATGAACACTAAAAATTTTCTTACGCTTTCTAGCAATAAACATAATCCACTCACAATCGTTGTTCCTTCTATCCCAGGCCTAAATCTACCCAAAATATATTTTGGCCAACCTCTCACACACCGATCCACTTCAAACTAAAACCAACAACATACCCTGCAACACAAGCAAAATTAAATATCTATAACATCATATACTGATATCACTAAACCTAAAACTACTAACAATAATCATATATAAAAAGAGGATTAATCAAAAATCAAATTATTTACACAACACAAAAACATATTCATATCTAACTTTAAACACACTTTGGTGGGAAAGTTCTCCCATGGAAGACCCACGTGAAAACCATTTAAAATTTCTTTATCAATTTTGGATTGATATGAGAAGTCAACTTAACTCTATGGGATTGTAGACATATATTCACAGAGTTTGAAAACTTGGCAGATTATTAAAATCTGGAAACGAAACATCTGGTCAATTAACCAATACTTTGTGAGACTCCTTAAATCTTATAGATTAAACAATCAGTTTGAAAAATATTTTACATGTTCACAAAATATATAAATAAATTTATCCTTTGTTTATTAACTTTCTCTACGTAATCCTGTTTACATTGAATTTCACCACATAGATGGTGCTTCTTACATAGAGAACTAAAAGTAAACTCTACACCCTTTTTTATCCTTCAAAAGAATCCAATATCACCTCAGTATGGATCTCTTTTTCTAATTTTACAGAGTTTATGTATCATGATGAAGCCATTCTCAATATTTCTAAAATCATAAGCAATCTAGTTAAAATCTGGGTTCCACCAAAACATAGAGGCATTCACAGTTTATGTCAAATATGGCTTCATTTAGATGTTTTGAAGGTTTTATTTCCTAAATTATGGATCGGTTTTGGTAATCAATCTAATCGAAAGTTAGAAGATAGATTTTGGCAAAACATATGATATGTTGAGATGCATTTATATTGCTCATAATAACACCATTTAGGACACAACTCTTTGCCTTGCATAAAAATCAACAATACTCAAGATCCTCTTCCCAAGCCTAACTACACAAATCATGATCAACCTCAATAAAGACTATTACTTACATTGACTCAACAAGTAACAAACATCTATCTGAGGGATTTGAGAGTTTAGATATGGACCAGTCACCCCCTCCCCCCCCCCCATTCCTAAAAGATCTCAATTGACAGCTTTCTATCATCTCTTTTATTATTTTGTATTTATCTTTGCAAACCATTTATAAAGGTTATAAAAAAACAAATTGTTGACACAAGATACCAAGCTAAACAATGAAATTCATTCTAAACGATATTCGAAACCCTATCATAATCATTATTGATAATACTCACAATCATTATTAATGTGAGAGGAGTCGGGAACAAAACTATACTTAGAAGATTCCAAAATCTGAAAAAAAAAATTGAATGCTAAATTTATATTAACTCAAGAACCAAAGATATCAACAGACAAGCTTTAATATACCATTAAAATATATGTTTTCAATTCAAGCCAACATAAATAATAATATTTGGATCTTTTGGAAATATTACTTTAATGTAAAAATTGTCACCAACCATAAACAATTCATTTATTAAACTATAAGACGTAGAAATTGTCACAAACCATGAATAATTAATTTATTTAACTATCAGATATTACACACTATAAAATACCTTCTTGATGACTATTACTTATGCTTAAAAAACTACAAAATTCATAACAAGTATTTGTTCTAATTTAACATAAATATATGATTGATACAAAGCCATAAATAATAATGGGAGATTTAATGCAATCTCAAATTCACAAAAACAACTCTCTTGTGCTAACTTATGCATTATAAGTACTGAGGATTTTAAAAATATTATTCAGGAATACTCATTAACTGATGCTAGTTTTACTGGTTCTTATTTGATATGATCAAACAATCATAAGTAGAAAATACAGGACAAGGTTTCATATAATACAACATGGCTTAACCATTTTGAAACAAATCGAGTTATTCATTTTTCTTGTACTGGCTCTGACCATTCTCCTCTTAAAATCAACATTCCAATTGACAAGACATACGACAAATCATCTTTAAAATTTCAGAATATGTGGATTACTCACCCTGACTTTCTTAATGTGGTTGAGCAAAGTTGGAAACACGATTTATATGGATCTCCTTTTTTGTTTTTTGGAGCAAACTCAAAAGACTAAAACACAGTTTAAAGACTTGGAATTAAACTAACTTATGGAATATTTTTGATTCAATAACTAAAGCAGAAAAAAGAAGAAGAAAAAGAAGTTCAGGTTCCAGTATAACTATTCGAGACAAGTCAAAAATATTAAAGATAAAATCAATTTATCTAAAGCCAAATCAAAACAGCTTCAATTACTTGCTAGAGAATAAATTTTCTGGGAAACAAAAAGTGCAGTAAAAATGGAGGAAGGAGTAATATTTTTACAATTATGTTAAGAAGAGAAGGAAAAGAAACATAATCCATGATATATTGGATTGTTACCGTTGGATTAAATATCAAAATGAAATGAGTTTATATGCATAAGATCATTTTAAATCTATTATATATGCTCAAGATCAGCATTTGGTTCTCGATAATATTAAAAAAAGCATCCCTAAATTGGTGTCTCACCAAGATAATATCAATCTATTATCAATTTCATGAGAAGATGATATCCAAATCACCATGAAAAGCATGAACTCTAATAGTATTGTTGGAGTAGAGGGCTTTAATACCAAATTCTATGTTATTTCTTGGTCTATCATTCATAAAGATCTATGTGAAGCTATAATATATTTTTTTCAAAATTATATTGCCCCTAAATGTATGTACGCTTCAACAATTTTCTTAATTCCTAAAGTGGAATCTCTTAAAACTTGGGTGGAATTCGGACATATCTCCTTATTTAGTGACTTAAATGAAATGTTATCTAAGTTACATAATGACAAATTAGACTTAATTATACCTAAACTTATCTCTGAAGAACATGCATGTTTTTGTTAAAGGTGGAGAAATTCAAGATAACATATGACTTACACATGAACTTATTCACAAGATTAATAGAAACGTTAGAGGGGGAACATTATGGTAAAGATTGATATGACAAAAGCTTTTGACAAAATCTCATTCGAGTTTATATATCAAATCTTGGAGGATTTTGGATTTGATAGCAGATGGATAGGCTGGATTAAAAATAGTATCAACTCAGCTAGGTTTTCAATCATTCCCAATGGCCAATCATATGGATATTTAAAATCCACCAATGGTGTTAGACAATAAGACTCTTTATCTCATAGTCTATTTATCCTTGCTGATGGGTATCTTATAACGGGTCTAAAAAACCTTTGTGAACAAGACAGTGGACTTCATTATAGCACATGAAGTAAAATGATCATACCTTATTTAGAATATGTTGATGACCTCTGTATCTTAACGAATGGTTTCTAAAATAACTTCATAAAAATGTTTACATTTCTGAAACAGTATGAAGCTTATTTAGGAAAAAAGATCAACAATGATTAGTCAGTCATCATCACTCCTATAAAAATGTCATAGTCAAGAATCAACATACTCACTAGACTTCCAGGTTTCAAATACAAAAGACTTTATTTCATACATCTTGGGATCCATATTCATTTTATTAATAACAGTCACATATATGATCGACTGGTGGACGAGTTTAACTCAAAAATACTAGAATGGGACCAAAAGATCTTATCTTTTAAAATATTTATTATGATCCAGTCAGTGCTTATGACACTATCTATATATTATCTCCAAAGTTTTATTATTATTGGCTCAACCATCTATCTCTACCTCTAAAATATGGAAGAGAATTACTAGAATTAGAGAAATTATAGAATAATTCATATTTCGGAAAATTGGAAGATGTGATATCGATTTCTAGAATGAAAAATAGTGCGGTAAAAATACATTTATTCATTTTACAGTAGCTCAGACCTCTTTTAAAGAACCCATTAATCAGTTCTGCAAGGAAGGTGATTCAGATATAGATAAACTCAGCTACTCAGTTCTTCCCTCATATATAGTTTGGATATATAAACTCAAACTTAATCTATAAATTGACGATGAAGTCAAGTGGACGCTATCTAAAAATGGTGTCTTTAATACCTAAAGAAAATGGTCAGAAATCAAAACAAAAACCGTCCAACCAAATTTATTTCAAAATATTTGGAACGTCACTCCTAAAAGTGTCCTTACTACTTTGAAGAATCATAAAAGGTTGGATACTTGTGGATTATATCCTACAAAATAGACACATATGATTTGCCTACAAATGTTAATATTGTTCAACAAAGAAAACTACTAAACATCTATTTGTAAAATGTACTACAACCTGGAGCGTGGGGGAATACTTTTCTCACTTGTGTTGGGTCCTCATCTCTAATCACATGACTCTAATTCACATCATTAGAACATAATATTGGTCTAAGCAAAAAAACAATACACATAAAAACCATAATACCTCATATCATATGTTGGTTCTACTAAAAAAAACAAAGCCAAACATGATGGGATAACTACCTCTCATCTAGCTATTATAAACCAAATCAGTTTGCTAATCTGCAAATTAGATAATACGAATTTGTTTCAGCTTACACTGAAAATGAGATAAGCATCTAGCCCTACCATCTATTGCTACCAACTCTCAAATAAACCTAATTTGTGTACATTAGTTAAATGGTATCTCCTTAATAAAATCATAATCAAACTCAATATTAATGGTTCATGTTTACCACCTGGTGAATCAAGTGGGGGTGTGATTCTAAAAGACAACCAGGAAGATCTTATTCTAGATTTTGGAAGAATATATGGTAAGCAATCTACTATACTAGATGAATATAAAGCTTTACTTGACGTACTAATCATATGCCATGAAAACAACATTACTAATTTGGATATCAAAATTGACTCAATACGGCTAATGGGTATGATTACCAACAACAAAATTCATTGGTACATGATATATCTAATCGAAAATTTCAAGTAAGTCATTATACCTGGGATGACTATCAAGCACATATTCAGAGAGCAAAACCATATTGTTTACTGGTTTGCTAAAGAATTAATAAAACAAACAGGTACACTAGACTATTGCAAAAGCTCGATTCCAGCTAAACTCAAAATTATCGTTTTTCTAGAAAGTTTGGATACTGGTTACCTCATAATGGAAGATTGAAAACTATTTCTTATAATTTGGTTACACAGAAGACTCAAGTAAATATGGAAAACAAGAAGAAAATTCAAAGTTTATGAGTTAAAATTTTGAGAAAAAAATCAAAAAATATAACCACATAAACAACATAAACAATGACCCGACTCTACAAATTATACATATTAAAATTTTGAATCAATAACATCTCCTAAAGGAAGAAATAAACTCATTAACTTTGTAAAGAAATCTATCACATAGAGAAAATAATAAAATAATACCTATAAAACTTGAATCATCCTTATAGTTGTCTTCAGCTAAATTAGTGAGCTAAATTGTTGCTAGTAAAGATAAGAACAAAAAACTGTACTAACTTATCATGAGTAACTGAAGCATTTGAGAATAAAGAGATTCAGAAATATATTTTATGAGACAAAAAAATTTAATCGTGCAATATTTTTAATCTTCTTGCCTTTAGATTTACAATTGGGTTGGGTTAACAATAAGATCGAACCTCTAAATGTTCTCTCAAAGCCTTGTTAGGCTGAATGTTCTTTTCTTATCAATACAATGATGTTTTTGCTATAAAAATATATTTATTTTTATATAAATAATATTATTTTATATTATTTTATTATCATTTTTAAAATTTGATAAATACATAAAAAACTGTTTTCATTCATTTTTTTATATTAATTTTTTATGTCATTTTTCTTTATTTTTTTAACCTCTCAAGAAAACCAACGACATAATAAAAAAACCGTCCTTGTAATTTTAGCTGAATAAAGAACTTTAGCGTCCAAAAAACAAACAACAACCAATAATTTATTCTGGTTTCATCTAAAAAGTTAGTAACAAAATTAGGTGGTGTTCCACCAGTGTTTAAATTGTAAAACACAAAAAACTACCATATCATTTCTTTTTCTTTTCTTTTTTGGAGAGAATCCACAACCGCTACTTAACGAGTGCGCGTAGGGTAAACCATAAGTTTGACGCAATAGTCTGTAAACCAACACCAGAAAGTAAACCACACAAGGTGACAGACTCAGCCGGAAAATGTATATAAAAAAATTCGAATTAATGACATTTGATCACAAATATACCTTACTCAACCAACTCGGCAACCTCCTTGGAATACTACCGGATCATTCCATATAGCGAAGGAACAGTTTAAAAACGGTGAGACCTATCACTGACAATATCTAATAGTTGCTTGTGATTTATTCGTCGTCTAAAAAGATAATACCATGGGTCTTATGAGACTAACGATTTGTTTTCAATTTCACATATATTTGTCTCTTAAATATATTTATTTCATATAATTCATTTCATAAATAAAATATCTAATATAAATACATATAATAATAATTCTTTTATATAAATATATATATATATATATATATATGTTTTACAACTATATATGATATCTCTAATAAAATAAAACAAAAAACTATTTTTATAAAAATCTTAAGGACATACCCCTTAAATAAACAGAAAGAACAAACAATTCTGAATCAACAAAGAGTTAATTAAAAAACAGATCTAAAGATGACTAAAAAGAGGTCGTGTCTCTCTAATACGTCCTAACACGAGCCAAAAGAAAATATTTCTATGATGGATACCCGTAAACAAAGAAAATTTAGGATTGTACCAGCACGACCATGATACCATGATATCTAGGTGCCATAATATTTATAATGGAGGTATGAGAGGATGCAATTGCATAATGCAGAGCCCAACGAAATAGAACCTTTGAAAACCCTAGATTTCAGCAAATGTGAGACACCACCCACTGAAAGCAATGCGCCAAAGATGGCCAGGACCGAATAAAAAGGGGGACCAAACATTGAATTTAAGAAACCGATGAGAAGGTTCTAAAGGATTTATCTTTTACCTTTTTGGTTAAGACCCAATTACACTAAATTTAGGAAAACGTTTTGCTCAAGATGGATTGACGTGCTTAAAGGAGACCGCTTAATTTTAGAATTTTAGGTCGAAAATATTAAGGTCGCCCTTAGATGAAGGCAAAGTGATCTTGAACCATATGACTTTAAATTCTGTGATTTTCATTTCAGGATTGGTCTATAAAAAACAAAGAAAAAATTGTTAAAGCTCTTTGAGAACCCTAACAGGGATAATAAAGGCGAAAGACCAATAGACTTACCTCGCAAAGAGCACATATTTAATAAGTTGCAATCTTCCAACATATGAAAGATGCTTTGAAGTCTAGGAGTTGATAAGACTATGAATAGAGATCTATAATCATTATAGGATAGAAGAGAGGTGATTAAAATAACTCCAAGATAACGAGCTGGGAGGTTACCTACTTCAAAACATAGTGAGGAAAGTATTTTTTGACGGATCGAGTCGAAAACCTTAGAAAGGTATATGTGACTTTTAGCGGGGTTAAGTTGCAGGCCCGAAAGGGAGGAGAATTCCTTCAGGCCATCTTTGATAAGGTTTATTGAGGAGATGTTAGCACGACAAAAAATCATTATGTCATCTCCAAAGAAAAGGTTAACAACTTTAAGCCTGCGGCATTTTGAGTGAAAGACAAATGAGGGGTGTTGAGTTTTTTCATTGATGATACTTGAGGACAAAAATAAAGGGGAGAGGGGGTCTCCTTGTCTAAGTCATATTTTCACATAGAAAGAACTTAATGAATTACGATTAATGTTAATCAAGTAAGAGGGGGTGGAGATACAATGGATAATCTAACCAATCATTGAAATGGGGAATTTTATAGGAAATAGAATATTCACAAGAAATGTAAACGAACATTATCAAATTTTTTCATAAGATGAAACTTAAGAGCCGCATGCGGTCATTTACGATTGGGTAATTGGTGTGGGTCAATGAGGGGGGAAAGTCTTTAATCATAATAGTAAGAATCTTAGAAATGACCTTATAGATACCATTGTAACATGAAATAGGTCTAAAATTAGCGAAAGTGGAATAGTTTCCCAACTTGGGAATGAGACCGATAAGTGTCTTATTCTAACTTGGATCCATACGATTGAAACAAAATAAATGGTGGACTATTTTGCTGAAATTCGGGGCAATTATGTCCTAAGATGATTTGAAAACATTGGAACTGGTCTCATCATGTCCAAGTGTGTTGTTATTATTAATAATGAAGAGAGTTGCTTTGATTTCATCATTAGTGACTGAATGTATCATGTGTGTTTTGTCAACTGAGCTAAGCTTGGATGGGATAAGGTGTCTGATTATGTTGAAACATGGGTAAGTCGAAGGGTTCTTAACACCTAGAATATTAAAGAAATTGTTAAATAAGATGTTAGTCAGTCCCTTATGATTTGAGCAAAGGAGGCCGTGAAGGTCATTAAAGAATAAAATTGTGTTCATAGCGATGTGGGTCATAATAGTATTATGAAAAAGTTGGAGTTTCCATCAACTAGTTTAATTCGGGTTTGTCTAAATTCTTCTTGAAAAAACGACTCTTCACCCCTACAAACAATAATATAGTTTTTATAATCTGTAATCTCGGCCTCTATAAGAGAAGGATTGATGAGTTCAATGGACATGGTAGATAGGCATGAAGGATGAGGTCATGAGCGTTGGTAAGACGTTTAGAAATGTCACTCGACTCTTTTTTGTTGAAGCAAGAGAGAATGATTTTGAGACATTTTAAATTTAATCGGATATTATACATGATTGGAACTTAGATATGGAGATTTTAGTTGGTGAAAATGGTGGAGGGGTAATCTGGATGATATTGCTACATGTTGAAGTATCTAAAAAGGTTTTTGGTAAAATGCCTTGTGGAACTAGGTCAGAGGGTGATGAGTTTATTATCAGAGGTACACGGAACATCTTAATGGGTGACTAATTTGGTAAAAAGAGAATCTCAATCGTTGTTACAAGAACACGATCAATTCTAGAGAAAATAGGGTTGTAAGCATGTTTATTAGACCAAAAGAATTGAAATCCAGTAGCATAGAGATCAGTAAGCTCGGTATTGAAGAAAATGTTTTTGAAGTTCATTGACGTGGTTCGGTCCTCTGGTTTATGAATGATGTTAAAGTTTCCAAGAGAAATCCATATGGAAACTTGGTAGCAAGACGATATGTAAATAATATCGTTCCAGAGGAGGGTACGATCGGTTCATTGAACCCGTAGACAACCGTTAAGGATTAGATGCAATTCTTGCAATGTAACTAATATTGCAATCTATTATTCGAGGAGATGTGTATTCTACAAATACTTTAAAGACACTAGGATTCTACGCTATACAAATTCTGCCTAGAGGATAATTGCTACGATTGGTTTTTTATTGCTAGTAAGGGAACATATAACTTATAATTCTATATATATTATCTTATTTTCCTTTAGTCTTTAATAGGAAAATTAGGGTCATATTCATTTAGACCATGAATATTTCACGAAGAGATAATCATATGGGAGAGAGGAAAAGAAACTTACATGTATTACCAATCGAGGACCATGTTGTCCTTGAGCTATTCAAAGCTAGTCGGGGTCGTGCCTCCCAATCTAGGGATTACCAAGCGAAAGGAAATAAACTCAGTAATGTTCTTATCAATCTACGGTATCTCGAAAATAATTTAAATGTGAGTTGCGTTATCATCCTGAGCAGAACTAACCATCTCTCATATCAATCTCCCAATCTCATCAATCTCCGAAAATTTCAATATGTGCATAACTAACCATCTTTTTAACGCGATCAATGCTTCTAATCAGGAGATCGTAGTTAGAGAAAGGTTGTGTATCACTGTCATTGTGGAAGAAAATAATATGATAGATGATTCCCTTAATCATAGGCTAATAACTCGGCCGATGATAAGTAATATTGGAGGATTTGAGTAAGACAAAGCATGGGGGTAGCACAGTTCGAGATTGTGTGATCGAAAGTGGAGCACTTGTTACAAGTCGGACGAGGGGGGAAACCTTGGTATTCAATTTTTAAGTTGTTGGAATTTCCGAAGTATTTGATTCTCAAAACATCCGAGAAATCTTCAGTAGCCGTTATCATAACACAGATTCTTCAAAAACTTAGACGAACACGGTTTGTGGTATGTGTATATGTAGATGGGGGTGCCTATGAAGCTTCCAAGTTGACTAAGTCCTTTTTTAGATCATAACTCATGAGGTAAACCATGAAATCTGGCCCATATGGGTATTGAATTTAGGGGTTCGTTAGTGTTTAGATGTCCCATATCTTGAGGATAATGAAGTTGTTGCTGAAAAAACCATGGGGGAAATTCAAGAATTATGTTAGTGTTGTCGAGAGTGTAAAACTGAATAAAATAATGCCCATATAGGGTTGTCTTACATTCTTAAAGCCTATGCATGCCCCAATGGCTTCAACATGGTAGATGGCCATTTTTCACTTGAACGTTTTGCACAATCATGGTGCAACGATTATCTTGTGGGGTTATGAGACAACTAGCATAAATCTGAGTTGTGTAAAAAGGAATGGCTGAAGTGATGGTAGATTGAACTATACTAACGTACATAGATATTGTGAGAGGCGCAATGAAGATAGCAAGCGGGTTGCTATATAACATGTTAGGTTTGATGACAAAAATGTTAATAAGTGCAGGAGTATGGGCTCTATAGATGGGTCGGGACATAGAGCTTGCGTGGCTCTATAGCTAAGCCTTCATCTAGACCTATTGAGAATTTTATCTCGATTATTATGCTTTTGGAAATATGGAGGGAATATAGAGGTTGGAAAGCTTTATAGTGTCGGGTTCGGTTTGATTCGGGGTGGGATGTATTGGATATGGGCTTAGTGAGCTACTGATGGGAGAATAACTAGTTGAAAGCATCTTCAACATCAGATGGGTTGGCGATTGGACTTGGCACAGTTTTAATAGGCCTTGTTACTGGTTTATGGTCATGCATGGGGGCAAGACACATGTGTTGAGTTACATGCAGGGTAAATGTGGTAGTCATATGGGTGGTATTTGTGGTTACTGGTAGGGGTTTACCAGTTTGGTTGATGATTATTTGAGAACGTTTGAGAGGCTCGATGAGGTCGATAGCGGTGGAACCAGCATTAATATTAGTTGATATGCTTAGACTAGGGTTCAATGGTGTGTCAGTGGACATGGTAGTTTGAGAGGCGTTAATGAATGTTGGCTGTCTGATCAGACTAATGCTACCTCAGCCGTGTGGTCCATGAGCTAGACGATCTAGTCAAAAGAGATATGGGTCACCTGAAAGTATAACAGTAAGGTGATCTATCTTAGAGTTAATGGTACCGAAATCATCCTCCGACGGGTGTTTCCATCAGATTATGAGTAGATAAGAATGGTGTATCCATCATATTACAAACATCCTCTAGGCCAAGCCTGTATGCATGATCTTGGGCCCGGAAGTAATGCTTCGAGTTAGAAGAAGGCAAAGATCCCGTATGCACAATAAGAGGAAGGTTATACATGGTTAAAAGAAGGTTTTTGTTAACTGAGGGAGTGTGTGTAGGAAAGAACTTCCCAAAACTTGTTGTTTATCTAGTTTCTAGTGACAGCAAGATGTCACATGAGCCTTGGGGAAGGAAACGGAGGGCCCATGGGCAATGGTTTATTGTTGTGCATGTTAGTACGATCATTAGATCATATGTTCTTCGAGAAAGATGAACCCTTTCCTTTAGAATATGAGCTCGTTTTTCTATGAACCAGTAAAAAATTAGAGTATGTTTAGTAAATGAGATACAATCTTATGGAAAAAAATAGTTTTTGGGGAGTATGAAGTGTTGGTGGGGGAATAAACTCTGCATATAAAAAGATGGAGAAGGGTTTTCTTCTGAAATTCGAAAGTATGGTTGAGAGACATGGTGTGTAGAGTTGAGTGAAGGTTATAACGAGTGGTGATGTGAGAGATGTAGTCAACCATTAATATTGGAAGACACAAAGTGAGACTTAAATCTTTCAATATTTTCATATTAAATGAAAAGAAAGAGTTAAAATTCTGGCTGAGATTATGCTCATAGGATAGTAAGTGAAGAGTCAGTATTATATACAAAGGCTTCTCAGAATAAGAGATTTTATATATATTTTCAATATGCAGATGAGAGTCTCACCGAGATCCATTAGTAACGAGATATGTGAACCAAACTCGTCGGATGGTTCGAAGTTCAGCAATTCGCTACTTTTAAAAACAAAACTTGACAGACTCGTAGAATTCAAAAGGTCCTAAAAATATATGGGTTTTAAAAGCATCCATGAATAACCTTTACTCTAAATATGTAGTATTTTGATATCTATAATCCATAAGTTTTATTATGTATTAAAACCAAAACTAAATGTAAAATGATAACTCCCGATTGTAAACTTTAAAATTTTTAAATAGGTTATCATTCTCTATTTGTTAACATGAGTTTTTTTACTATATGACTAAACTTTGAAATAAATAAATAACCTACATAATGATGTTGTAGCATGCCATTGGCCATCTCGATAAAAGTTCAATATTTGTACTCAACGAATCCATTTTGTTGAGGTGTGTAATGTACCGAGCATTGATGAATTGTCCTATGCTCTTCATAAAAATAAAAAAATTATCCCGATAAATATTTATTGACGTGTATCATTAATGTTTCATTGATTTTATACTTTTGTTTTGAGGATCTTAAACACACTAAAGGCCTCATCCCATCCTTATGTTCAAGAAAATGGACATAAGTAAATCTAGAGTATTTATCAATGAAAATTATAAAGTATTTCTTATCCTCACGTTTAATGATCGTTTACTCACACATGTCGGTGTGTATTAAGTCTAACAATTGTGTGCATCTTTCAATGGATTTATAAGTCTTTGCTTACACATACGACTTACATTTTTTATACAAACCTTATATTATATTTTATAAGTCCAATTTTAACAATTATATTTATCATCTTATGTCCTATATGAGCAAGTCTACTATGCCATAATAAATATTAATTACAAGAGCAAGAGTAAATAGAATTTTTCAATTGATTAATAATAGGTTTATGAGTACATAGGTTTGCCATGTAGTTACAAGAGTATACACAGACGAATTTCAGCCTTAGACAATAAATCACCGGAAACTACAATACATTTGTAAGAGTGATTACTTTTCCACTTGTGAATACAAAGTCTACATTTTAGTGTCCGTCAACCTTGGACTTATTTATGTTTCTTATTTCCACTTTTCTTTTTGCTATTATGTGCTTCAATTATTTTGAACAAGTATTTATCATAGGATACATGGGTGGATTCACATTTATCATATCACCAACAAAAAGTATTATATTTTATGGTATTGACATCTACCACCATTCTAACAATATTTTCTTCCACATAATCGATGCTATCACCCTTCTTCTTAAGGTTTCATGTACAAGAAAAGTGTCCCGGTTTACCACATGTAAAACAATTTTCCTTTACACTTTTAGAGAGTATTCATGTTCTTGTTGCCAAATGATTTTTGACAAATTTATGTTTCTTTGAATTATGTTTTATATCATTTACACTTTTAGAAACTTCAGTTTTGGATTCTTCTTCTTTACCTCTAATAGTCGGTTTTTATTCAATTATTGAGTGTTCGTAGATCTGTTCCAAACTATACTCTTAGATATTATAAAGTATCATATTCCAGTAACTTTTCCATGATGGATGCAATTTTGTTATGATTTCTTCCACAGGAAAAAAATTCCGTGATTAAAACTTTTACGGACATAACTTCGTTTACCAATGATTTGGAGCTCATGAATTTGGGAAAAAAGTTTTTACAATCAATAAATTTTAAAAAATTGATAGATTAAGAATTTATTTATCCATTATTCCTTGGTTTTATATATATTTTTCAAGCTCATTCTAAATTCTTAATTATGAAGACTCACTTGTGTAGAGATAAAAAAGACGATCTCATAGAGCATTCAATATGTCAATTTTCTTACTCGTGCATTTTAGCCTAGATTTCACTTGCGTCTTTGTCATTTATTTTGTGAATTTTATCCAAGTTTGGATCCATGATATAATGAGCTTTAAGTGATGTCTACAAGAATGTAATTTTATCTTTCCATCGAGTAAAATTTAAACGATGAAAATAGTCCAAACGAACATGGTCTTGGTTCATCACCTTTATTGTAGTCATTGTTGTTTACGTTGACATCATACTTATTCTTTTTTATTAAAAATAGAGATTGGAAATAACAAATTACAAAATTTGATGAAGACGAGTTTTTTGGAGATTCCTTAGAAAGTCGCCAAAATATATAGAAGCTTGAGAGACGTATGAAAATGTTTTCCATAAAGAATAATTATGATCAACTTTATTGCTTAAACCGTTTGAAGAAGTTCTTTTGGGATATAACAAACTTCTTTTGGGATATAACAAACTTCTAGATTATGATTTCAAGCAACTATAAAATTTGAATCAAGTTTGATAGTGTTTGAACATTTGACAGAAGTTTCACGTAAGAGAGATTTTGGGAGATTTGATAAGAATGTGTGCGTTTATTCTTCAAGCAATTACCTATTTATATATATAATAAATTCTTTCTAAAATGTTATAATCATTCAGAAAACCATAGGTAAAGTCACAATCCTTCAAAATACATATTTATGAAAAACTCATTTTTTCTAGGAACACAAGATTTCGGAGATTACCGCAACCAGCCATCTTCATCGTCACAACAAAAGTCCCTCTGCATCAGTTATTAGAAGCATAATTGATGTTGGTTGCGACAAAGTCGAGCAAAAGTTTACATAAACTTTTGCCACTATCCGGCCTCTCACTTTTTTGCGACTAGTCTTGTGCTGATCCCGATGTAGTGTCATTTGTCACGATCAGCACGAGCATCATCGCGAACTTCCACCTGATTGATAGTATCCAATAAATTGTTTTGTCTACTTTTCCTTGTTTGTTACACCAACTTTGATGATCGAAACTTTACTTTCCATCATCTTTATATAATCAAGATTTCCAACATATTAGTCATATATGTAACAACTTATCTTTAGACGACCTCCACGTGTTAATATTATAGGTCTCATTCATCGATTCATGTTAATCTTTGAAAAATTTATAAATAGAACTGTAAACTTTAATTTGGGTGTCATTGACTTTTAAGTAATAAATTGTTATTTTTATTTTTTATAATTTTTAAATGGTTTAATCCTACGTTCTATTGATATTTATTTTTAAAAAGATTATTTTATTTAAAACCAATAAAACCAGCACCGTACTCAATAACTATTAAAATGAACCAGCCCTCAAAAAAAACAGTCGAATCGGTGGGATAAAATGAGCTTATGGTCAAAGATCATATATTCCATTTTTTTCGCAAAATACATTTTTAGTCGAGGCTGTAAAAAGATTTGATATATTCCATGATAGAGCTTTATTTATGAATAAAGTATTTAGTACTCTTTTGGTAAACATATCACTAAAGTGATACGTTTTTATTAGTTGAAAAATAGGATTCAAGAGAGGTGAGTCGTACTCAAAAACACTGATTCGTTCGTTCGTACACACACTCAAAGCATAATGTACCTCCTCGATTTTCTCCGATTGACATGTAAATGACAAAAGCTTACCAGACAGGCCTAATAATTAGTGGTCACGAGTACGCAACGTCCATGTGATTAATTAAATATACCAATTCATTTTTTTTTCAATTCCCTCAAGTATTCAACAATTTTAGAAACTTTGAGTGATTTTCAAATAAAAATAGGAATATATACAAATTCTTACTAATGTTAAAGAATATATGGTCCTACAGTATTTAAACGAGCAATTTTGAGTGAATAGCTTCTATATAATTCAAATTATATGTGAATAATACAAAAAAATATTGTAATGCCTGAAAATCATTGGTGACACTTGACGTTATTTAATATTTTACTAATTTTTCCAGCAAAAATAAATAATTAAAATATGTTAGTAAACCGCTATGTTGAGATTCGTTTGTATCGTGGAGGGTTGATCAAATTGAGAAAAAATGGCTCTGATCCTCTCTGTTCTTGTGAAGAACAGAGGATAATTCTTTGTCTTCTTTCTTCGATTCTGATCTCAATTCTGGTTTGAGGTTGCAAATGGATAATACAATTGAGATTGGATCGACGAAAGAGTTTCCTTTGCTGAGGAAATCGTCGAAATCGGATGAACATAGTAAGAACAACAAGGAGTTGGAGATCTTGAATTTGGATACCAGAGATTGTAATATGGTTTCGAACCCTGTATTTGAAGACGTGGTCAGGGATAAAGAAGAGGCTTTTCACAAGAAATCATTCGCTAATTTGTTAAAATCTACGAAAGCAGAGTTTGTTCATTCAAACGTCTCTGTTATGCTTTCTAATGAGATTCCGGTAATAAAATTCGAAGCTGGTGATAAAGACCAACTTCTAAAAGTTTCGAAGCATACCTTAATAGCAAAATTTGCTACTGGGAAGCCTTCAATGGAGGTTCTTCGCAGTTTCTTGACGAAGTTTAATTTTGTTGGAAAGTTTAGCCTTTCTGTCTGGGACTATCGTCATGATTTTGTGGAATTCTCTGAGCTTGATGATTTAAAAAGGTTATGGTCAAGAAACGTCTGGGCTTTAGGAAACAAAACAATGAGGCTCTTAAAGTGGACGCCGGGATTTGATCCTAGTCTTGAGTGCCCATTTACTCCGATATGGGTTACGCTTCCGAATATCGCTGAGTTCTTGTTTAATTATTCTACCATTAGTGAAATTGCGAAGGTGTTGGGTACTCCTCTGAAGGTTTGGGTGCCCTCGATTAATAGAGCAAGACAGAACTGTTGTAGAGTTTGGGTGGAGGTTGATATATCCAAACCTTTAATACAGAAGGTGCAATTAAAGTTTGGTGAAGAAGATGTCTACTGGATTGACTTGCAGTATGAAAACATTCCCCTATATTGTACTAATTGTGATCATATTGGGCATGCTAAAGATAAATGCAAGAAACTGATTGTGGATGGAGAGTCTTCAATGAAGGGTCTGATTAATTCATGTGTGCCTGATAAATTACCTTGTTCTCAAGATCAGAATAAAGATAGTAATCTGAGTAAGGATGAGATTCGTGTTATGGATCAAGTGAATGAAGTTGTGAACTGTGGTGAAGATTATGTGGTTAAAGAGGCATCTGCTAATAATAGTGATAATGGTCGTTGGTTGCAATCTGTGGTGGTTGATAAAGGTACTGTGAAAGGGAAGTTTGAGCAACAGGAGATGGTTGATGGTGAATCTGGCAGTAGTTCTTTTCATTTGGTTAATTCTGTGGAGAATAATGATGATTCTGTTACTCATCTTAAGGAAGGGGACATGATAGATGCTTTGAGGATGTTGGATAAGAGAAATATGTTTGATGTTCTTAGTGAAGAGGTCCATGATTCTCCTAAGCATGATGGAAGCCTGCCTTCTTCTCCTATTAAGAATAAAGGGGAGAAAGATAGAAACGAATCGAAAAAGATTAAAAAGGTCTCAAAGTTGTGGACTTCAAAGGGTCATGTATCCTCAAAAATTATGAAGCTGAAAAAGCCTCATAGGTCTGTTCTTGATTAATGACTATAACTTTGCTGAACTGGAATGCAAGAGGGCTTGCAAGTAAAGAGTCTATTCAAAGGTTAAAATCTATGGTTAAATCTTCTAAGGTTAGTTTTGTGGCTATTCAGGAGCCTTTGGTTAAATCTGAAAGGATGATTCATCTGGCTAATAAGTTGAGGCTTAGTGGTTATGTTTGTAATGTGAATAATAAGATTTGGGTTTTTTGGCATCAAGATTTCTGTGTTGAGATGGTTCTGGACACTGAGCAAATGGTTCATCTTAAGGTTGGTCATCCTTCCTTGAATAAAGTCTTTGAGGTCTCTGTTGTTTATGCTAAATGTAGGAATGATCAAAGAGCTGTTATTTGGGATTCAATTAGAAGTTTGGATGTTCAGAATGAATGGATATTGTTGGGTGACTTTAATGTTATTTCCAGTATTCATGAGCAGCTTTCTTGCTTAACTATAAATCAAAAATGAATGGATGATTTTAATGATCTTATGCTGGATTGTGGCTTGTTGGATGCTGGTTTCAGTGGCTGTTCTTACACTTGGTCAAATGGACAGAAGTGGAAGAGGTTGGATCGTGTCCTTTATAACAATGCCTGGTTGGAGTTTTTTTTATCATACTTCAGTTACTCATCTTGCCCGTAATTGTTCTGATCATTGCCCATTGGTGGTTAGGATTTCTTCTAAGGTGGAAAGATCTAAATCTTCGTTTAAATTCCTAAACATGTGGACTACTCATGTTGGTTTTTTGAAAGTTGTTAAAGATAGTTGGTCTGAGGAATTTAATGATGAAGTGAGGAACCCTATAATGAAATTCTGGCTCAAGAAACAAAGATTGAAACCTGTGTTAAGATCTTGGAATAAGAATGTTTTTGGAAACATCTTTGATGCCATCAAGCAGTCTGAAGATATTATCAATACTAGAGAAGCTGCCCTTCAGAATGCTGTTAATGAGGTTAATAAGACTTTGTTAAATGAGGCTAAGGAGAATCATTTGCTTTTGTTGGATAGGGAAGAGCTTTATTGGAAGCAAAAGGCTCATGCCTCTTGGCTTAAAGATTCAGACAGGAACACTGCTGCTTATCATGGTTTTGTGAAGAAGAGGTTGAAGAGGAATAAGATTGAAAGAATAAAGGTTGGGGATATTTGGCTTTCTGATAAGGAATGTATCAAGACTTCTGTTGTGGAGTATTTTAAAAGCTTGCTTACTACTGATAGTAGGGATGAGAATGTTCAAACTCTGAATGATGTTATTCCTTCATTAGTCAATGGGGATGATAATAGTTATCTGGTTAAGGTTCCTGAAATTGAGGAGATTCATGGGGTGGTGAAAGGTTTGAATTCAGAGTCTGCTGCTGGCCCTGATGGCTTCAATGGGGAGTTTTATAAACACTGCTGGGACATTGTGGGAAGAGATTTGTGTATGGCTGTTAAAGCTTTCTTTGAGGGGTGGAATCTGCCTAAAGGTGTGAAAGCTACCATGATTTGTTTGATCCCTAAGCTGGATAATCCTAGTAGATGGAAGGATTTTCGTCCCATTAGCCTTACCACAGTGTTCTCTAGAATATTGGGGAAGATTGTTAATAACAGACTTTCAAACATTCTCCCTAGATTGATATCTGAGGTGCAGGGAGGGTTTGTCAAAGGAAAATCTATACAACATTCTATCCTTCTGGTTCAAGAGCTTTGTTTTGACATTGATAAAAACATGAAGAATGGTAATGTTATCATAAAAACTGATATGACCAAGGCGTTTGATAAACTCAGACATGGTTTTCTGTTTGATGTTCTGAGGTTGTTTGGGTTTAGCAATGAGTTTACTGATCTTGTTAATGGTTGTATTAGTGGTGTCTCTTCTTCTATTCTTGTTAATGGTGAAATGGCTGGTTACTTTACTAATACTCAGGGGCTAAGGCAAGGGGATCCCCTTTCCCCGAGTCTTTTTATATTAGCTGAGGAATACTTGATTCGAAATTTTAATATGTTTTTAGAGTTAATGACAGGATCAGGTATAAGTCAAGGAGTGATCTGATTGTTGCTTGTTCTACTTTTGCTGATGACTTTATGGTGTTCACTAATGGAAGTGAGCATGCTATGGAATCTGTTAAGGCTATTATGGATCACTACCAATCTATCTCTGGTCAGGAAATCAATACAGCTAAGTCAAAACTCATTATTTCTCATAAAATGTTTGTGCAGCAAATTACAGTAATTGAAGATATCTGGAATATTACTCATTCTCATTTACCGTTTAAGTATCTGGGTACAATCATTGCTAATAATACAAGAATATCTAACTACGAAGTTCTTATTGACAAAGTTAGAAGTAAGATTATGGAGTGGGACAAGCTCCACTTATCTTTTGCTGGCAGACTGCAGTTGATTCAGTCTGTTCTTGTTGCCTTCCCTAATTACTTCCTTCAGCACACTTCTCTTCCTGTTGGTATCATTCAGAGGCTGGAAATCTTGTTTAACAAATTCCTGTGGGGGACAAAAGAAGATAAGAAAGTTATAAGTTGGGCTCGTTGGGACAGTTTATGCAAGCCATACAGAGAGGGTGGTCTTAATCTCAAAAAGCTTATTGATATCCAACAGGTTTATGCCATGAAGCTATGGTTTGATTTTAGAATGCAGCAATCATTATGGGCACATTACATGATGTCTATTTATTGTATTAATAATATTCATCCTATCCTTGCTATTGCTCCTCAAAGGAAGTCTAAGGTATGGGCCCGTATTATTAATGCTAGAGTGATTTCTGAAGACTTCATGTTTTGGCATCTGGGGTTTGGTAATATGGCTTTTTGGTATGAGAAATGGTGCTCTTCTAACTCGTTTATCAGAATTGACAATGATAGAGATAGAAGGATTTTGTGGGACAGTAACAATGATTTGGTGAAGGATTTCTGGTTGGGAAACTCTTGGGATTTTGACAGACTTAATGCTACTGTCACTTCTATTGAGGTTGCTAAAATTAAGGAGGTCAAAATTTCTAATAAACAAGATGTTTTGTTCTGGTCACTATCTAAAAATGGTGAGTTCTGTGTTAAAGATACTATAAATCACATCAGGTCTAAGGGCAACATTTCTAGCATATATGGCAAAACTTGGAATGCATTTACTCCTAGAAAGTGTTCCTTTCTGCTATGGAGGGCACTTCATAACTGGCTTCCTACTGACAGTGTTATGCAAAAGAAAGGCTTCATGCTTGCTTCTAAGTGTGTCTTTTGTGATAACATTGAATCTACTAATCATGTCCTAGTTCAATGTCACAACGCATGGTCTGTTTGGCAATATTTCAGCAATATTTTTAGAGTTCAAGTTCAGAACTACATGTCTGTTCCTCACATTGTCATGAGGTGGTATTGGGCTGCTGGTAAGAGTTGTGACATTTTTAATATCCTTCCTGCTATTATTTTATGGTCTATTTGGGCTGGTCGAAACAGGAGAAAGCTTAGCAATGAAAATGTAAATTCTACTTCTATCATCAAGCACATTCTGTTGATTATTTCTAGTCTCGATCATGCAAAGGTTTAACAGAGAAAGCATTGGGGAAAGTTTGCCAAACAAGGCTCTGATATGGGTTGTGTGAATGAGTTCAATCACAGAAATAGACCTCTATTTTTGAAATGGAAATGTCCTAAGAATGGCAGATATAAACTTAATGTTGATGGTGCTTGTACCTGTAATGGAGAAGCTGGAGGAGGAGCTCTGATTCGGGACAGCAATGGCGACATTGTTGCTGGTATTGGTAGAGTGTATGGTAAAGGTTCACCGTTGATTGCTGAAGGTCGTGCTTTGTTAGATGGGCTGATGTTGTGTGACAGTTTGAAGCTCAACAGGGTGGACATTGATATCGATTCAATGGTTTTGGTGAAGCTGCTTATGTATGGGAATTGTCCTTGGTTTCTGGACCCTCTTCTCAAGTGTTGCCGCACCATTATCAAGTCTACAATGCTGGTTAGTCATGTTTTTCGGGAAGAAAACTTGGGGGCTGATTGGGTAGCTAAGGAGGCTTTAAAGAATCAAGGAAATTTTGACTTTGATAGATCGAATGCTCCTTCTAAGCTCAAAGCTATTGTGCTTCTGGAGAAATCGGATTGTGGTTATCTAAGGCTTGTTGATTAATTTAGGGTTTTCTGTTTGAATTTTGGGGAAGATGAAGTGCTGTTTTTTAGGGTTTGGTTGTTTGTAATTGGGGAAGAAGATGAAGTCCTGTTTGTAATTAGGGTTTGATCGTGATCTTTTCAATTTGTGTAAATTTGTAAACATGGGCTTCTTTTTGCCATTCTTTTCAATATAGATCCTTTGAATAAAAAAAAAATAGTAAACCGCTATGTAATGATCCATTTGCCAACATGCAAAGATAACTTTCCTTATCTTATGCTTTATGTCTCCTTGTCCCTCAAGGACACAAGTATACATACTCTCGCGGTCTCACCTCTGAACAGGTATATGCGGTTAACTTTAACCCAAAATCTATATACTAATCGTTTTGCTTACTCTTTTAGATTTTTTCATGTAGAATATACTAGTTAGATTAAAATATAATTAAATAAACAGTTTGTTTATTGAAACCGAATAGTTTTATCGTGGATTGGATTATGAATGCTAGATTTATTTTGAATATAAAAGACTAAATTCGGAAATAAACTGATTTATATAATGTTAGAATTTTAAATTTTTTATTATTATAATGACAAATTTGGAAATACATAAAATAAACAGAGAAAAATCCTGGAATTACAAAAACCCTCGTCACAAGCTTTAATGCTTGTTGACGATGAGCCATTCATCCTTGAATATCTGATTCAAGGTTGGTACTGTTCAAAAGCATGTCCCAAAACCTCTCAAAAATATTATTCCTCAAATGGATGCAGGCTTATCTCAACAAATATGATGTTTTGATTATCATGGAAGTAGAGACGATCTCATGGAGTCTCAGCAGAGACGGTCTCACCGCTTCAAATGATCACTTTCTTGTCCTCCATTCAGCAGAGGTCCGCAACGGAACCTTATGTCTCCAGAAACAGACATTTCAATGTTATGCAAGCTAGTACGATCCAAAGTTGGAAGCTTGCCAAAAATACAGAGCAAACGGATCCATGCAGCAAAAGCATGAGCTATCAATGGAGGAATGAGAATGAAATCTAGAGCCCCTAGTTTCACTAGAGGTTCATATAGATGATGGAAATTGAGGTTAGACATCTCCAGAATCTTTATATTACATGCAACTCTTGTACCTATTTAATCAATGATAGTTGTTATACAACAAGGTTCCTTAATAGGAACCATGGCCTATGTCTATGTAACCATGACTTTCAAAGTGTGGTAATTACTGTGATTAATCCTACTCATATTGCTATTGTGATCTTAGTTCTGGGCATGAACTCATACTGTTTAACAAAAACTAAAGATCCTACAGCTTGCATTACCCCGTCATTGGGACTCTATTTTTGAAGAATAAAAAAACGGAAGAGAGTGTATAGATACTTCTCAGATTATGGCTTCAAAACATACTAAATAGCTCCAAAATGATATATTATACTTACTTATTTTCGGGTATTTGTTTATCTGGATGCAGAATATGTCTGTTAATAATCCAAGAGAAATATAACATGCTTGTCTCCCCCCCCCCCGACAGGGGTGTCGATCAGGTCGATGTAAAACCACCGCACCTACCAACAAGGTCCCTCCATCAGGTCACAAATATTTGAATATTTCTCATTTTAGCATCCCGAGACTCATTAACTCCTTGCTCAGGGTCTCCCAACTACCGTCTGGTGATCGACAACATGGACATGACCCTCACTCTCTAGAATCTTAGCATGTATCTCACGACCAACCCCAGAAATCCCAACGGCGGGATTCGTGCATCTCCAAGTTCTCGTCTAAAAGGCCCACACGTGGCTTTAAAGTCCAAGAGTTTCTCCAGCATCCCATACCCACGGTCGGACTCTCTCTTTTCACTGACAAAGGCACATCCCCCAAAGAAAATCGTTATCACGTGAGTCATTTTCTGCTTTTCACCAATAATGATATCTGGAACCTTGACATCCCTCTCTCTTTCATTAATAAGACGGTCCAATATATGAATTATCCAACATACATTAATTGTTGCTGCCAGATCATCATAACCTATAGCCACCCTCACCCCTTGACTATCGACTTCTCAACCTCCGTCACCACCTCATCACCTCACCATTAATAAACCACATCAACCCATCTCAGCCCATTCACTTTCTCTCTTTAATAATCCCAACCATCCTTTATTCTCTTAGTTCAAATATGGTCAAAACCCGCAACAGCAGGAAGCCAAAAAAGAAAAGGAACTCAAGCAAAAAACCAGGAGGCAGAAAGATCACCCAAAGATTTAAAGATAAAGCCCAAGCCAATGAATTGTTGGTTATCGTTTCCCCCTTTCTTCTAAAAAGCTCTTGCCAAACATCCCTCTCCCGATTAATGGACACGCCTCTTAAACTCACCCACCAAAAACCATCATACCAGCTTTAGTGGTTTGTCGCCGCTGCATGGCCTCTCCTTGTTGACCCATGTAGGTCCTCCTCCAGTATTAAATGCTCCCTAACATTCCAGTCCTTTTGCCAGTCCCTCTAATATGTCCATCATGATGGTCGAGGATTAAGGAAATTCTCCATTCTCACTCGTCTTCCCATCACCTGTTACCAACATGCAGATGGAAGTGGATGAGGACAAGAATCGCTAGGAGTATGAAGCAAATTTGTTGTCCTCAAAGTTTGACCGGCTCAAAGCTATCTATATCGGCAATGCCATCCTTTTGGGAGGAGAACAAAGCTCTACCAAGCATATGATCTCATTTGCCAGCCCAAAGTGTATGTTCTCTCCCGACACCTCTGGCAGTTCCTTCATGCAAGTTTCATGTACCACATCTATATGTGGCCTAACGTCTTCATCTGTGACAAGTGCTACCCTAATTTCTCTGGTCGAGCCTCTAGAGATATTCTCATTGTCCTCCTCGAGTCCGATCTCTAGCATGTATGCAAGGCCTTCGCCCTCAATAGCCCCATCCCTAAGCCTTGCATACAATCAGAGCATTAATCATTCTCAATCCAACTCGAGGCCTACCATATCTTCTCTAGCCCATTACGAAAGTATAATAAATAAATATATTTTTCAGCCCAACAAACAAGCCTTATCTCAAAACTCTAAAACCTCACAAATTTTCCTAATCCCAACTAAACAAGTACTCCATCAAACCTCAACCACCATCCACCTTCAGAACCAGCCGAAAATTATCCACACCTCCACAAATATCATCCCAACCTCTGTCCAATCCTCCCAAAACCAACCTCATCCAGCACTCTCATCCCAACCCCAAGCAGACGGATGCTCTCCATGGGAGTGCCTCATTCTTGTCACCCCGAAAGCTTCTGAGGCAGAGATAGTAGGGGTTGAGTTATCTCTAGACCGCGTGCCCGTGAATATACTGCAAATCAGGCATGGGCTTGCAACCATAGAGCCCCACACGAATACCCAAACCCCGCTATTACGACGAGCATGGGGAACATTACCCTTGTGTCCCTAGTGACATCCTGCATCCAGCCCAAATAGGTCCCCAGAACCATCAACTTTATAACCAAATCTGGGCTCAAATGGTTGCTCCTAGCAAGATATCATCTCTAACATGAGCATTGAAAAGGTCCCATCTTTGTAGTTTTATAATGGCATCCTTATCTGCCCGTTGGAGGCCTTGGTGGGTGACCACACAGAGTGGGCTAAATGTTTGACAGGGTATTTCTTAACAAAACGAAGAGCCACATACTATGTCCAAACCCTAACCTCGAGGATCTGTGGATCCCAAGGTATCTTGGAGTGCAAGCCAACCTCATCCGTCCAGTTCTTCTTCAAGTTCTCGTTGGCAGACAGCGCTATCCAAATTCTCGAGATGTCCTCGTGGTTCTTGAAGCACCAGGAGCCTATGGACAATTCTAACAAAGAGTCATTCAAGGCTATTTTGATATAGGTTAAGTTTCATAGTTTACCTCATGAATTGTGGAGTGAAAATGGGCTCATTATTTTTGGACAGCTTCTTGGGCACTCCAATATACGTACACACCCATACAGCGAGAAAGAAATATTGAGCTTCACCAAAATATGCATTATCATGTGGCTACGAACATTTTCCATGGGAAAATAAGTATCAACTTCCTAGGAAAAGTTCATAACGTAAAAATTGAGTACCAAGGCTTCCCCCGACTTGTAGAAAATTCCAAAACTTTGGCCACATTAATCCTAATTGCCATGACATGGAAGAAAAATATATCTCTTCCATTTTCCCAAAGGGCCACGAGAAGTATCATATCCAAGCAAACAACATCCTCACCTCAGTGTTCTCGAGCAAAAGCGAAAGCATGATCCCAACAAGCTACGACAGCCTCAGGCTTTGTGTGGAAGAAGAAAGAATGAATGCAAGAATTTGCCAAGACCAAAGATAAGGCAGCACGATGGCTGGTCAGATCAACCTGGATGCACTAGGAGATGAGCTTTTTACCTTTGAAGTAACCTCGCCTCTGTCGCATCCAAGAGCTCCAGTTTTGGATGTCACAATTAGGACCACACATGCCAACAATATGGTGATCCATAGTTAAATTCGTATTTTACCTTGTTATTGTCTAAAACTCTATCTAAGATAATTACAACATGGAATGTTCGGGGCCTTAACGACCCAATTAGACAAAGTGACGTGCGAGACTGTGTTTTGTCAAATAACATTACCATTATCTGTTTACTTGAGACTAAAGTTAGTTGACAAATTAGAAAGTATTATGAGAACCATGTTCCCATATTTTCATTACACAACTAACCACGAGGCTCGTCCCTACAAGAGAGTTTCGATTGCTTGGAATCCAAGTGGATTCAAACTCGAACCTCTTAAAGTAACATCCCAATTAATCGATTGTAAAATAAAGTATACCACTAGAAACAATTTCTTCTATCTCACGAATATTTACGGCTTTAATAACCCATCCGATCAACGTCCATTATGAAAGGACATCGCTAGCCTAGCAACCAACAGACCTAATAACCCATGGGTAGTTATGGGTGACTTCAACTTTGTCCACACCCAAATGATAAGATTGGCCGAACTGACCTCTGGACCAACTCCATGAGTAACTTTACGGTTTCTGTGATGAAAGTGGTTTCGTTAACCTTTGTAGCTCTGGTTTCCAATATACGTGGACTAAAAAGTAAAGCGACAACCTAATCTTCTCAAAGATTGACCGGACTCTTGTAAAAAACTTTGGGGTGACTTTTTTCCCCACTCGTTTGCCCATTTTGACATCCCCCATACATCAGATCACACCTCCATTGCTATGCACCTAACCTTCGTAATTGAAATCAACTCCAAAACAATTAATTTCTTTAATATGTGGCAATATCACCTTAGTAATCACTAAATTATTTATGATAAATGGAGCCTTCCCTTTGATAGTGACCCCATGGAAACTTTAAGTTGAACTTCTTAGACTACATGGTCCTCTCTCTGTTATGAACAAGATATTTTATAGTAATATTAGTGACTGAGTTGATAAAGCTAAAACTGAGCTTCACCAAGCCTAGTTTCGTCCTGTCATCAGTCCATCTGACCCTAGCCTGATTGAAGAGGACTAAAGAATACCTCTTAAAGCAAACATATAGGAAACCTTAGCTTAAGTTAGGAAATTGTAACTCCAAATTTTTCCATAATAGGATAAGATCCCAAAGATCCAGAAAGAAGATCATTATTGTAAATGATTCAAACGACAACCCCGTCTCATAAGCAAAAAGGATTGCTAATGTTTTTCAAGTCTTATTTTGCTATCTCTTTGGGCTCTCTAAGCCCTCCAAACTACCCTGAATTAGATAGATTAAGAAGCCTTATCTCTTCTAAATTCTTCTATGAAGCCCAAACAAACATAATAAAGCATGTTACCAATGAGAAAATCAAGAAAACCCTTTTTCTATGGAAAGTAATAAGGCCACGGGCCCTAATGGCTTTAACGCCAGTTTTTTCAAAAAACTGTTGGCCAACCATCAACATTAAATTCTGTAAGGCTATTCACCACTTCTTCAATATTGGAAAAATGGATTCGCATTGGAATGATACTATAATCGCGCTCATTCTGAATTCCAATTTTACTGCCTCGCCAGCAGAATTCTGCCATATTTCTTGTTGTAATGTGATATATAAGATGATCTCCAAAATTCTGGCAAATAGAATTAAAGAATCTATCCCAAATTTAATCGACTCCATTCAGACTGGCTTCATCCCGTGAAAAAAAATAACAAATAATATTATTTTATCTCAAGAGCTCCTCCATGGATACAATATGAATAAAAAAGCCTCATATGCACTCTCAAGATAGATCTCATGAAATATTTTGACAACATCAGGTGGAGGATGATGTTTGACGTCCTCTTCTCAATGGACTTCCCCATCAAAATGATTGGTTGGATCATCCAATACATCTCGTCCCCCTCGTACACCATCTGCATTAATGGGAACTACACTTGAACGTTTAATGGTAAGAAAGGGTTGCGCCAAGTTGACTCCCTCTCCTTTTACTTGTTTGTGATTGTCATGTAGGTGCTCTCAAACATACTAAAATAAAATTCAACAATATGAACTTTAGATACCACTGGAAGTGTCAAAAGAAAATGATTATAAACCTTTGATTTGTTGATGACCTCATGATCTTTTGTCGAGCCAACAAATCCTCTGTCGATGTCATAAATGAGGGACTTGATGAATTTACATATCTCCGGGAGGGACTTGATGAATTCAATCCTCTCAAGAGTGAAGTTTTCCTATCAAGCACCTTGGATGAGGTCAAACGGGACATCATCTCAATGTTAGGCTTCTCAAAGGGGGCTCTCTAATAAAATACCTCGGAGTTCCTCTTATCTCTTCACGACGTAACTACAATGACTATAGACCTCTCTTCCAGAACGTCGCGAACAGAATCAACTCATGGACCGTTAAGCATCTTTCCAATGTTGGTAGGCTTTAGTTAATTAAGGTGGTCATTTTCACCAGCCAAGTCTACTAGGCGTCAGTTTTTATATTACTAGCAAGGATGCTTAAGGATATATCCAACCTATTCAGAAGATTTCTTTGCTCAGGCCCGAAAATCAAAATAACTGACTTAAAAGTAGCATGGCATAAACTTACCTTGCCAACGGAGGGGGTGGCCTTGAGATTCTAGACTTGAAAAGATAGAATCGGGCGGTTTCCCTAAATAACTTTTGGGCCATATTTATAAGAACCCGAATTCAATCTGGACTCAGTCGATCATCAGTAAAAGGATCAAAGATAAAAATATATGGAGCCTCCCTGTCAATGCTTCGATAAGCAGGGGCTGAAGGAAGATTTTAAAGGTCATAAACATAGCCGGATCTTTCTATAAAGTTAAGATTGGTAATAGAGAGTCCACATCCGTTTTGTATGACCCATGACTCTTCCCAACCTCCTTGGTAGATGACTACAGTTTCCATGGGAAAATATGGTCTCTGATATCATCAGTAATGGTGATTGGAGTTGGTTATCCTTCATTCCTCTTAGACGCAGAATTCAAATACATCACTTATCATAAATAAGAAATGCAATAGCATTATGCTTCCCCACCATCAAATGGTGAGGATGAACTTTTCTGGACCCCCAATCGCACAAAAGGCAGCTTCACAATAAGTAGCACCTACTCTGTCATTTACCCTACCTTCGCCCAAATTTTCTGGTCCGAACTAATATTGAATAAATATAACATTCCAAGACACTCATTCATCACCTGGCTCGCCGTCCACAACAAAATTACCACGAGAGATAAGCTTAATGCATGAGGATACCCTACTTGCCCCCTATGCGTCCTGTGTGGAACGAACCCTAAATCAGCAGACTACATCTGCACGGGTTGTAGCTACAAAATGCACATTTTGAAACCATAACTTTACAAACATAAATATATATATTAGACTTACGACTAATAAAAATCTTCTATTATTAACAAATTTTGAAAAATATAATTTATATGATGCAGCTCAAATCAAAACAAACAAATTATATCATAAATTTTGTAAATTAATATTTATATTAAAAAATATGCAACCCACGGGTTTTAAACATTTCTTTTAATTATATTCTTGTACAAAAATATTTGTATATATAGTTACAATAGATCGAGTAGCTTAAAAACTACCATAAAAATTAAATATAAATAACGTTGTTAGCGGATTTTAAATCAAAATCATAAATGACATATCATCGCAGTCTAAATATAAAGACCAACCATAAATAATATTTTTTACAAATATCGACCAACAATAAACCCAGTCATAATTCATGAATTTTTAAGAAACGTACAAACTTTAGCTAGAATATTAGAGTTATCAAGCGCTCCAAATTATAATATGAGAATGTCAATAAACACGATTCTTCGTTTGATGCATAACACTCTTACTAACATAATATACTACCACGTTTTTTGATAAATATCCAAGTTTTCTAATAATCTACAAAACAAACAACTTCCTTCGTGGCTTTAGTAATTTATATATATTGAGTTTCAAGATAGCAAAGAAAGAGAAAAACGACTAGGATTTTGTACTATTTTTTAGAAAGAGTACCAATTACATAAAGTATAAACCTCTTATTCATAGACAAACTATATGGGCTAATGGGCATAGGTCTTATATCTCTAAGACTCTCTCTCAAACTCGCTGATTATTTTTGCATTGTGAGTTTGGTACACAAAATAAAAATCAAACTGCAGCAAAAAAAAAACCAAACTTCAAAACCATAATCGAAAGCCAAAATCAAAACAAAACGAAAAAATCAAAATTGAAATTTCAAATCCAAAATCAAACATCAATATTCGAACTCCATTCTCCAATATCCAAAGTCCAATCTTCATTCTTCAAACTCCAAACTCTGAACTAATCCAAACTAATCCAAACGAATCCAAATGAATCCAAACGAATCCAAACAAAGCCAAACAAATCCAAACAAAGTAAAAAAGCCAAAAAAATCCAAACGAAGCCAAACAAATCCAAACTAATCCAAACAAGTCCAAACAAATGCAAACTACATCTATACTAAATCCAAATCCAAACGAAGAACGAATTCTAAACACTAAACAAATCAAAACGAATCTAAACAAAGCCAAATGAATCCAAACAATATCTGAACCCAAATATAATCTATACCAAATCCAAAATTAAATCCAATACCAAATTCAAATACCAAATCCAAATTCAAATCTAAGTATACAATCAAAACCAAAATCAAAATTCAATCCATTGTTTTACCTACAAAAATATTGCATTGTTCCAGTAGGAATCTTTCCTAAACCGTGGTAACAAATCACAATCCAACCGTACATGTTAAAGGATTATGTGTCCCGAACATGCTATCCAAAATTTAGAAAAAACCAATATCGTTTGCATCTCGATAGGGAGAATTGACTGTGTGTCCACACTACAAATCTGAAAACTGAAATTTTTCTTTTTTTTATTGCGGCAAACATCTAAAACAACTGCTCGTTGGCATAACGGAAAACATGAAAACTTAAACTCGAGATCTAAACCTACGCTCTGATACCATGTAAAAAAGATAAAACAAAGAAAGAGGAAAATGACTAGGCTTTTGTATTATTGTTTAGAAAGTGTACCAATTACATAAAGTATAAAAAAATTATTTACAGACAAACTATATGGGCTAACGGCCCTAGGTCATATATCTCTAACATTTGTGGGAGTAATAAATATATATTTAAATATAATAATAAAGATGTGAGAAAATTAATATGTCACTTCTTGAAATAGAATACTATTTCCCTTTCATAAATTATTCAAATCTCAAATATCATTGCGAGAAACTTATAGTGTAATTTATTGAAGTAGAATACTATTTCTCTTTCACTTTATTTAATGATTAAGTAATTGGTAATAAAATATCATTTATATGAGCTTACTTGATTATTTGTATTGTAACTATTTTAAAAATCTAGATATAATATTACATGATATTTTTTTATTTCGTATAAACTTGTTTGACTATCTCATGTGACTCATTAACTATCTAAATTTTGTGGATATCAAAGTGTGTTATCAAAGCTAATTAGGCGATGCAAAATTCGTATCTATCCTCATTGGTATAAGTTTTAAAAACTATATCATAAAATATTATAAAATTACATCGATATACAATAAGATCTATATGCACGCCGCATATGTTTATTTTTATGTATGATATTTCATATATATATATATTATTAAATCACTTATTACATGATACTACAGTAATATCAAATTTTCCATATTATATGATAAAACATCGAAAAAAGTATGATTATTGATCAGTGTGTGAGGTTTATATTATATGTCAAACCCTTCAAGCTCAACGACATATTTTATCAGTTTTTCCAATAATTTGGACTTACTAATATATTTTTTATGAGTTATGATGTAATTACGATAAAAACATATATGAATAACATCGTAGTTTGGTTATAATACCATTCCAAACCAATGTATTTCTTGTTTGTTTTAGAATAGGTGTCTATAAGTGTTGTGTTAACCTAATACACCAGATGTTGTTCTTGATCTTAGTCCATACCAAAAATACATTAGAAATATTATTTGATAGACCCAAGTGTATTATTAAATTTTATATATTATTAAATAGAAATAAAAGCTCGATAGAGCCGAGGTACATAATTTGTTCTTTGATTGTGGTCTTATAATTTTTTTTACAAGAAAAATTATTGATTATTATAATTTACATCAGGATAATATCCAAGTATATTCCCCAATATTATTGACATCCATGGGTATGAGTGATTTGATGATCGTCAAGATATTTAACTATTATTGGGTTTTGTTTCAAAATATTAACAAGGCTTTTTCGAGTCCTACTTTAGCAGATCATGATTATGTTGATTTTCATCCTCATAAAATATTTCAAGTAATGATGTTGGATAGATAACAAATTTTGAAAAACATAAAACCATGATCGTCTAATGATTATCTACTATAAATCAGAATGTTTAGAATAATAAACTTGACCACTTATTTTATTACTTAATGATCTTCATGCATTTGTAACTTCTAAGATGTTAGTTTTTATCAGCATTAATTCTTCACATTTAGGTCAACTAATGAATGATAAACATGAAAAATTATGATATTAAAAAATATTTTAATTGTTATTGAGTTAAAGAAACATTTATTATGTTACTTGTATCCATAAATTTGGTGTAGACTATATATAACTTGTCATTTGAGGTACTGTCAAAGGACTGCGTGAGTTGAAGATAGATCAGCAAAATACATGTATAAGTATGAACTACTGGATTTTCTCAAGACAGAGTTGTGATAAAAAAATTTGTGTGCAAAAACATTTGTTGGAACCTAAAAACAAGTTTAACTGAATATGTGTTGGTTGTTTCTTATTGAGCCAAAGACTTGAGCCAAAGGAATAAACACTGAGGAAAAAATATATTGTTGCTTGCCTAATCTGAACTTATTTACTGGAGCTACATATGCGACCGAAGTGTTAATAGTGTAGTGTTTTATTCCTTATGGAGTTGAATTTAAGTTCTTGATCAAACCCAGCTTCTTCGTTTTATTGTGTTCCCTATATGTTGGGTTTCCTATTTAACTGGACTTCATATTTATTTGTATTTCCGATTTAATTTTATTTCTTATTTAACTAGATTTCTTATTTTTAAGGATTATGGCTTTATTACAGTTGTTTATTAATTGGATTTAATTTGGAGCATTTGTTAAAGAATTAGAGTTTTCTATAAGCCTATAATAGAAAAAGAAACATAAAACTAGGATTGTGAAGAGCGACGTGAGTGATAAATTGAGTGTGAGTGTGTATTCTTTACTCAGAGAAAAATCTGGTCTTTTAGAAAGATAAGTAAGGTGCGAGATAGACGCTGAAGAAAGAGTTGATGTGAATCATGTACTCCTTATAACCTATAAGAGTTTTAGAATGAATATTTATTTAACTCTTTGTGTTTGAAGACCAATGATGACCAATGATGAAGCTTTTGCTCTGATAGATGATTATTCTAAAAAAGTATGGGTTATAATTTTAAAGACCAATGATGCAGCTTTTGCTTTCTTCGCGAACTAAAAGACATTGGTAGAGAATCATATATGAAAATTATTGAAGAAGCTTTGGACTGATAACGACTTGGAATATGTGACAAAGAATTACACTAGTTATTGTGCAAATTTTGGTATTGCAAGACAACAAATCATGAGTAAGACTACCCAACATAGCGGGTTTGTTAAAAGAATGGACCAAACCTTGTCGGAAAATGTTAGATGTATGCTTCATACAACTGGAATGAACCAAATGTTCAAGGGAGAAATTGTGACAACAACTACATATATCATCAATAAAAGTCCATATATTGCTCTTATGTTTCTTTGTCCTCGTGACGCATGAACTGAAGAGAAACCTAAGCCCAAACATGTTCGAATGTGCTTCCTATACACATTTGAACCAAGATAATATTTGGTCAAGAGCACTAAATGTTTTGTTCATCACCTATCCATAAGAAGTAAAGCCATATAGGTTATGATGCCTTGAAACTGGACGTTAGAAGGCTCTGATAAGCAGTGACACGGTTTTCAATAAAGATAATGATGAGTTAATATTTCACCTTAGTAAATTTCTATAAGAGAAGTCTAGAGAGAGAGCGAGTTAGAGAGTTTTTAAAAAGAGAAAGTTCAAGTACAAATGAGTTCAATAGAAAAAGTGTTTAACCCCTTTATTAGAGTAGCCTTGCCCTTTATATAGAGGAGCCAAGACTTAGCCTCAAAAGTAAAATCTGTTACAATATAGGGAAAATTTCTCTTTAATCCTTAATAATTATACATAATCACAGATGTTTTATAAAACTTATATTACAAGTAATTTAAGGACTAAACTTACATTATTTACAGTTTAATCCTTAAATTTATATTATTTACAATTCAATCCTCAAAATCCTACTTCCATATCAGAAGCCCCCCTAGTTTTCATGTCAGCAAATGAATGAGAACTAATATGTCTTCGAATTCTTCCAAATGTCATGTCAGTTGTTGTAAAATAAACTCGAAGCAATCACTTGAAGCCACCACTAGAAGCAACTACTTAATGCAACCATTAGAAGCAACCATTCAAAGCGACCACATGAAGCAATCATTCGAAGCAGGGTAAAAAACAAATACCAATTAGAAATAACTAAAATTTGATAAATTCTCAAGGCCAATAAGCTCCTCAGAATGCTATGAAATAAAACTCCTCGAATCATTGTGGAAGTTAAACTTTTAAAAACTCTTAAAATATACTCATCGACTTTTATCCAAACAATATACAAAAGTAACAGTTTCATATAGTCATTATTTACAAAAGTAAACCTATAGCTAGATACCTAGCCTGACACATGTCAAACTCTTAATCCTCTCAACAGTTTATATTCTACCATATCACTATCAAAGTCCTTTAATCTTCACACTTCTCCTTTCCTTTCTATAAATTTATTCAGTAGGCTCATTTTTTTTCATTCTAATAACACAAATCATTTCCGAGAAAATTCAAAGCACTTGGCTACCTTCATCGTGTTCCTCATTTTCCCTAGTGTATTCATCAGAAAAAACCAAACTCTCCGATCAACCTTCATCTTCTCCGATCAACCTTCATCTTCTCCGATCAACCTTCATCTAGTTTATGAGAAAAAAATCCAAGAACCAAAAAATCCAAGGCTAATATAACCAAGAAACCAAAATCTCCAAAACTTTATAACAACTTAGTCTTTCGATCGTACGACTACTTCTGCATTACTCAAAGAGCGGAAGAATATAGAGCTGCAGGATTAATCAATAGCGCTCATCTTGGAACAACCACCAAAAAAATTTATTACGGTAATTTCGATCCAAACAAAGCTCCTGCTATTTCTCATTCTCCTTTATTCGAAGAACATTTCTCATCCAAAATCCAAGGTCCTAAAACTGCTCGAGTCTCTTTATCTCAAAGTAACATTTCTCCTTTGATCAATGAAGAATCTCCTTTAAGGAAAAATTGAAATATTCCCTCTTTGAATCATTCTTCAGTAATCAAAAGAAGAAGTACTTTCATTGCCATGGTAGACGAATCATAAATTAACCCAACTCCTCCTCCTTCGAATCCAGATACTGAATCTCCTCCTCAGAGAGAATTAACTGAGCAAGTTCCTCAAACAAATAACCCTTTATCAAAAACTGTTAATCCATTACCCCAACATCCTCGAGAAGAAACATCAAAGGCCAACGAAGCTGATTCCGAGGCTACCAAAACCGATCGCGAAGCTGAATCCAATGATGGGAACTCAATAAATACCCATAAGTCTCGGGAATAAATAGATACTTGCTTTGTTTCCGAAGAATAAAGAGCTACAATTGGCAGAAACTTGAGGGGTCTTGAAGCTAAGTACATCAATGCTTTGAAAAAATTTCAGTATATTTATTACAAGGATAGCCAAGCTTCGGATTTAAAAAAGCAATGGGGAATGGGAGATAATATAACTCTTTGAATTCCTAAAGAAGGAGAAACTCCCTTAGATTGCGAGGATGACGAGCTAGTAGTCTACCCTGAAATAATCAATTGGGGTCTTCGGTTTCCATTGGATCCTGTGATCGTGGAATACTTCGAACTCCTCAACTTGTGCCCTACTCAAGTGACACTGAGAAAGAATGGAATAATACGTTCCACACTGCCTTCCAATCTGAGAGGGTGCATTGTCACCTCAACATTTGATGTCAGAGCCTGATTCGAAGATTGTCTGCAAAAGGTTAGTTCATCCCGATTGTAAAGTCTTCCTTCCTATTCACAACAGATCATGGAGTCATTTACCAAAAAGAAAAACTAAAAATCTATCAAAGAGAAGAAAGGTAAAAAGACAGGTAACACATCTGGTGCTAGCCCTTCAACGCCATCGAAACCGAAGCCTCAAAAAAGAAAAACTGCAGAAAAAAAAAAACCCTATCACCCATCGAAGAAAGGAAATATCGAGAACCGTCTTCGAAGAAAAAGAAAGGTTCTTCTAGCTTCCATGGAAAGAAAAAGAAACAGGCGAGAATCACTTCGTATACGTTGGTCGATGAAGATGAAAACACTGTTGAAAACCAACAAAACCAACAAAACCTTTTGGTTGAAGAACAAACAACCTAATACAACAATGTGATCATCATCGAAGAAAACACTACTAATGAAAATCATACTACTGAAAACTTCGATCCAGATATTTTCATTAATTTTGAGAACACTGAAGCGCTTATTGGTGAAGAAAATCATGTTCTTCAAGTCATCCAAAGTCACATGCTTAACTTTGGGAGACCAACACGTGCCGATGCATCTCCAGAAATTATCTGTCCTTCTGCTCCTACAACCACTTTAGATATGATTCAACGTCCTAGTTCATCAGAAATAAAATTTCCTCTTCCTCCTCCAAATCCTGCAATCGTTGTTGCACTTCAACCATTTACCGATCTTGATATTGAAGCAAAAGCACTTGCTTCTCAATTTGAAACTTCTCAAAACCATCTAAAGCATTTGGCTAAAGATATGATTTATTACAAAGAATCTTACGAAGTTGAGAAACAATTTAGAGAAGACTTGCACAGCAAAGTGGTTGATCAATTTCACATGTATGAAGTAGCAAGGTCTGAACTCATAAAAAATTCTCTCTGCATGAAAAATCATATGCGAATCAGACATATAGTTGAGACAGAATTGTTGATGAGTTCTCATGAAAAAGATATGAATAAGCTCAAGAATGATCATGCTACTGAACAGGCTACCGAGATATCTAACTCCAAAGGTATGCAAAATTTTCTTAACCTTTTTTAGACAAAAGATTAAGAACTAACCGAGGAGATTTCTAAACTAAAGAAAGATTTCGAACTGCAAAAAGCTACTGCTGTTGGTGCTGCCGAGGCTGAACTTTCAAAAGACATGATAGCCGATATTAACAATGGAAAAGAAGAAATAACCATTCTGCTTCTTCGAAAACTTCACGCTACTTATCCTAAAATAAACCTCACAAGTTTCCAGAACGACATTCCCATCGATAAGTTTCCAAGTGAAGCTTTCGATCGTATCCTTGATTCGTCATCCGAAGATAAAGATGAAGAAGAATCATCCGAGGAGGAGGAATCGTTTGATTAACTTTATTACATTTTTTGTGTTTGTTAGGTTAAAAATTTTATTTTTGTACTTCAACGAATTAATCTAATCGACAAACAGTTTCCTTGTTTTATTATTCCCTTCACATATTATTCGATGCTAAATTTTAAAACAAATTATAATTATAATATGTAAACTTGCCACCTCAAATACCTTAACAAAATTGGTGAACATGGTACCGCTTCGAAAAATTCTCAGTGTGTTGTTAAGCTTTCACGTTGAAAAAATTGTAAATGTGATTATTAAAAATTGTTATTTCTTCAAAAAGTATCATAAACACTTCGGAACATTCTACTCTTAACCAACCTTAAAGATGATCAGTCTTTCATAAGTTGTTAAGATAGTCTTTGATAAGCATGTGTAAACAACCATTGGCCAAAAACGAACTTTATTGATAATATTGAATATGCACAAAACGCCTCGTTAAAACCTTATGGGCCAACATGATAGGAAATAGTGCGCCATTTGAAAGTAAAAATTCCAAAATACAAACAAATCTACTCCCAATAAAGCTTCAGGTGTTGTATATTCCATGAGTGTTGAAGCATCCTCCCTTGAAAATAGCCAAGGTGATAAGACCTTAGTTTTATCTTCTCAACAACCATATAAGGCCTTTCCTAATTCAGAGCCATTTTTCCAAGGCTTTTCTCCTTTGTGTGCAAGAAAATGTTTCTCATCATCTTATCATCTTCTTTGTGCTCTCTTATTTTTACCTTCGAATCATATCTATTCTCATAAGAGTTGGATAGTGAATTACATTCAAATGAGCTCGAACTCTTTTCTCATCAATCATATCTAAATCTGCCCTTCGAACTTCATCATTAGATCTTTCAAGATTTTGACTTATTCTAAAAGATGAAATCGTAGGTTCTATAGGGCTGAATGCATCCATTCCATATGCCAAAGCAAAAGGAGTCTCCTTTGTAGCCTCTCTAAGAGTTGTCCGATAAGCCTAAAGTACCTATTGCATATAGTTTGGTCATTTTCCTGCTGCCCCCGTCAAATTCTTCTTCAATCCATCTAAAATCGTTCTGTTTGTTACCTCCACTTCTCCATTAGCTTGAGGATGAAACGGCGTCGAAAAGCATTGTTGAATTCATTTAGAAGTAAAAAATGAAGCCATCTCCTTGTTATTAAACTAAGGACCATTATATGTTGTAATCCTCCGAGGAACTCCAAAATGACATCAGATGCTGTTAACAATAAATTTGATCACATATTTTGCTTTTATCCCTGATAACGGTTCTGCCTCTGCCCACTTTGTAAATCCACCGCTACAATTATCATCTATCTTCCTCCAGAAGCCATCGACAAAGGTTCCACCAGATCAATCCCACATCTATCAAATAGAATTGCCTCGGATATAGACATAAGCGGTACTGATGGTTTATGAATAACATTGGGAAATATCTGACAAGTATCACAACTTCAAACTAAATTCTTAGCATCATTCATGATTGTAGGCCAATAGAACCCTGCAAGTAAAACTCGACGTGAGAGAGCTTTGAACCCACAATGAGCCAACCCTTCACCATCATGCAACTCTGATAATACTTCTTGTGATTCTTGTTTGCTTAAATATTGTAACAATGGCCTTCTCAATGCCTTTTTATACAATATTCTATCCAGTACTATATATCTAAAGGCTTTACTTCTCAATTTTTTGGCCAATTGTGAATCGTCCGGTAATATTCCTTGAGTAAAAAAACTAAGAATATCTTATCGCCAATTTCCTCGGATTACATCAGACGTAACAAAAAATTCCTATATATATTCACATTGGTTAGATTGAGTAACAATTGAAGGATTTTCTTGTAACAAAATCGAATGATATTTTTCCTTGTAAGCGACATTTGCCAAGGAATCACCACCCATGTTACTCCCTCGCCCAATATATTCCACAACAACATTGTCAAACAAAAGTATTAAATTCTGAAGTTCCAGAAGATATAATATCAAACGATCCTTTCTTGTTTCCAAAAATCCAGATACCTGATTTGCTAACTATTGAGAATCCGTTTCCAAGCGCACTGAAGTTGCCCCACAAATTTTTGCCAACCTTAAACCTGCCAAAGCAGCTTCGTATTCAACTTCATTATTTGAAACATTAAAACCAAATTCAATAGATTGGATCATTGTCTCTCCTGTTGGAGCTATTAACTAAACCCCAGCACTGCACCCTGAAACACTAGATCCTCCATCTGTTCGGACAACCCACCTCGAATTTACTAGAGTATAATCTTTACTTTTTTCCTCATCTAATCAGCTCAGATGGAATCGAACAAAAACATCTGCCAGTGCTTGTGCCTTTATTGCTATTCGAGGTGTAAACAAAATGCTATAATCCCCCAACTTCACTGACCATTTGGTCATTCTCCCCGAAATATCAGGTCATTGCAAAACATTTTTCAAAGGGATTGAAGTTCGGACTTCAATAATATGAGCTTGGAAATATGGACGCATCTTCCTAGCAGCAATCACCAGTGCTAATGCCAATTTTTCTAATTTCATACATCTTTTTCTGCTGCCACCAAACTTTTACTAATGTAATACACCGACTTCGGAACTCCTGAATCCTCACTGATTAACACTATGCTCAGTGCAAAATCTGATACCGCGATATACAAAAATAACTTCTACCAATTTTGAGGCCTTGACAAAAAATTTGGTGATGACAATAAATTTTTAATGTTTGTGAATGCTACTTCACATTCCAATGTCCATTCAAACCTATTTGGTCCTCATAACACTTGAAAGAAGGAAAGAATTTGGTAGAAAATCTAGAAATAAATCGATTAAGTGCTGGTAACCTTTATGTCAGAATTTGCACTTTTTTGATAGACCGAGGTGAATTCATTGTCATTAAGGCTATCAATTGTTCAGGGTCAGCTTCTATTCCTTTTTCACTATTGACAAAACCCAAAAACTTCCCCGATCGAACTCCGAAGGTGCATTTTTTATGATTTAACTTTAACTTGATTGCCCTTAAATTCAAAAAAGCTTCATATAAATCATCAAGATGCACTTCATCCTTTGAGCTTTTTACCACCATGTCATCTATATACACCTCCATATTTATTCCAATCCGAGTAGCAAAAGCTGTATTCATCAATCTCTGATAAGTGGCTCCAGCATTTTTTAATCCAAAGGGCGTTACCCTATAACAGTGCAGGCCCCTATCAGTTGTGAAAGTTGTGCATTCTTGATCTTTTGGATCCATTTAGATTTGATTATGTCCTGCAAAAGCATCCATGAAATTTAAAATTTTATTGCCTGAAGTAGAGTCAGTCAACTGATCTATTCGAGGAACAGGAAATGGATCTATGGGACAAACTCGATTCAAATCTGTAAAATCCACACACATTATCCATTTCCAATTCTTCTTTCTTACCACAACCAGATTTTTCGTCCACAAAGAAAACTGTGACTCCCTTATGTGTCCAACCTCAGATAATCGATCCAATTCGGGAACAATCGCTTCAAAACAATTCTCTTTGTATAATCTTTCAACTTTTCTCCAGGTGCATACTTACACTGAATAATGGTATCAATATTTGCTCTCATTTCTTTGCTCCCCACAAACTACCTTCGAAATGCAGTATAAAAATCCCTGAAATTTGAAATGGACCCCCTCGAAATCCGATTGTACCACTTTAGAGCTGTTCCCTTAAAAGTCTGTGAAATTGCACGACACACCAGCCGGTCGTTATCTTCGAAATTCATCATATAGTTCTTGAACTGTTCGATGTGATCATCGCGATACTGCATCCCATCGAACTTCTCCACCTTGAAAATCTCAAAATGCTTCGGAAGCGTCATGGAGCAAATTTTACTTGTCAACACAGAATTTATCCAGTCGACGCCTTGAACAAACTAATCATCTATTCCCATTGTAACATATAGATTTTGATCAGTTTCAACATACTGATTCGAAGTGTTTCCTTCGCACCATGTAGAACGAGGAAAATTATCTCTTTTAGATTTACTTTTCTTTTTATGTTTGCTCGACTGATTCCTCTTTCGAAGAACCCTTGTATCTCTTAAAACCCGAAACTGAGCTTTCTACCTCCTCCTCACTAGAGGCTACATACTTCTCCTTATTTTTTTCCCTTTACGAGATGAATATCGCTCTTTAGGAGACACAAAACGCGGTTTTTGTGCTCAGATTTAGCATGTTGATCATCAAAAGATCGATCTGACTGACCTCCCATCTCAGTCTTTTTCTGTTTCTTGTCTAACCTTGGATTTAAGCTTCATCGAGTGGATCTCTTATTCCCTTCGTTCATACTTCTCATTTAACGCATTAATCTTGTCTAACAGCTGGTTCATTCGTACCTCAATATCAGATTGAGTTGGATCAGAGATGATCCATCAGGTCTACTTCTGTCTCTCTGTAAATCATCTTTTAGAGTTTCCATCGTTGATCGAACTGTAGGATTGTTCTCAAGATTCATCGGTAATTTTGAACAGAAAATAAAACAAGATTGTATCAATTTTGATCAAAATAAGTCACTAATTTCTTTTATTCAGTTCCAGTGGAGTCGCCAATTTGATGAGTTAATATGTCACCTTAGTAATGTTTTATAGGAAGAGTCTAGAGAGAGAAAGAGTTAGAGACTTTTTAGAGAGAGAAAGTTCAAGTATAAATGTGTTCAATAGAAAATGTATTCAACCACTTTATTAGAATAGCCTTGCCCTTTATATAGAAGAGCCAAGACTTAGCCTCAAAAGTAAAATCTACAAAAGAGGACAAATTTCTCTTTAATCATTTATAATTATACATAATCACAAATGTTCTCTAAAACGTATATTACAAGTAATTTAAGGACTAAACTTACATTATTTACAGTTTAATCCTTAAATTTATATTATTTACAATTTAATCCTCAAAATCCTACTTCCATATCAGATAATGTATCACTGAAGAAAGTAGTGTATATTTAACCAATAATTAATGAGAAAATGGTTGAGGGTCTTGTTTTATAGGGCCTTCAAATGATCAGACTGGAGAGCAACATGATCTTAAAATTTATCAATTGGCAAGGAATAGAGCACGAATATCAATCATATAGCCATAGAGGTATGGTTTTGTTGATGTAACTGGCTATTATTTGTCCATTGAAATGCAGGGAAATATTTTTGAACCCAAAATCTATCACGATGATATCAAGATCATTAAACCAGTCGAAGGATCAAAAGCTTGTTAGAAGTAAATGAACAATCAATATGAAGCCACATATTGTTTGTGTTGAGTTAACCTTATACAATGATAGGCTAGTGTTTAAGGGCTTTACACACAAAAAAGGTGTTAATTTCAATGAGTTGTTTTTGTCGGTTGTGCAACAAATATTTGTAAGGGTTCTGTTTTTAATTGTTTTTGGATTTGATATTGAGCTAGATCAAATGGATATTATTACTACCTTTCCGCAAATGAATTGGAATAGATACTTTACATGTGTTAGCCGAAAGATTTTAAAAAAAATATAAATTCTTCGTTTACAATCTCGACGACTTTCTTATGCTTCACATTAGTAGTTGTCAATAACGAGTCCGAAAGGAGTTTTTAAAATAGAACATACAATGAATTAAGTTGGGAAATAAATAAATTACATCCAACATGCAGTCCAGATAACTTCGAGGGTATGTGTGTGGCAACGAAAATTTTATAATTTATTAAGAGAGAAATAAAGAGAGGATTTTTGCCAGCAAAGCTTATATGCTAGCAATCACCTGGAAATTGAAGTTTACGATGGTCGGAGAAAATTGAATTTACTCCCTCTCAATCTCTTGAATGAGTGAAAAGTGACGAAAAGAAAGATAAACAACGAATTTATAGAAGGGGCTTTGATATCCCAATAGACACTTACATTGGGGAGTGCAATATTTTTTTATTACTATTCTTTTACGCTTCATTATAACACGTGTGCACAAGGATAGCACCCGTGATGTAGACAGTTCTTGTGACTCTTAATTTTTATAGCAAAAATAATTGAATGCAAAGTTACAGTAAAATAATCAAACGCAAAACTATCAGACTGTAGTTAGTGGCAGAGGTACAGTAAAATCCAAAGCAACATCAAAACTAGTTGTTCCTTATATTCCTGTAAAACGACTAGTGGGTCACTGATAATGATATAATATATCTGACACATAAGTCAAACCCGTAAAATATTGGGTTGATATTTACTTCGTAGTATAAACCCAACAAATGAGTAACATTGTGGGTATTTTATGCAATAAGAACTAAATATATTTTAACTTAGTAAGTTGATATGGTGGAATAGACATACATGGACAAATTATATAGGGCCAAAGGCCTACCACCATTACTACATAAGACAATATACATTTTTTGGAAATGTTGAACAATTATTATTCTATTACTACTTTTGGGAATTTCTCTCTCTAGAATTCTCATCTCAAATCTTTCTGTAAACTTTGGCGCGACCTCGAAATATTTAGGATCCATTTTCCCACGAATATTTTCACGAGTCATCAACTATAATATTTTTTTGTTTTATGGGTTGTGTGTTCAGCTAACTTATATTCAGTTGATATCAATCGATCTTGGATGTATTTTTCTCAAGATTAAACTTTTGGTGGATCATTTCATACATAACATTAGGTTTATTATGAATTTCGAATAAGAAAATGTTGAGCTCGAAAATTTGATGATGAAATCATTATGAACCGAACTCATGAATCTACCGGATTTTGGATTGGCCGTTTGTTATCATCTCAAAATATTTTAACCAATTTATTAAAGCACAGACTCAAAATAATGTTTGACTCAATAAAATGCTTATAAAAAACGACTTGTTATTTGGGTCAACTCAAGATGATGTTTGACTCAATAAAATGCTTATAAAAACAACTTGTTACTTGGGTCATTGCTGACGTTTCTACGTGTTTTATTTTTTCTTATCACGACAAAATGTACTATTTTTTTATAATAAAAATTATTCAACGTCGGAATTGATATTATCAAATTTTAAATATTATAAGACTTTTGTTACTTATAGACTTTTGTCCCCAATTTGAAAATATATGTGAATATATTATTTTCTATATGCATCTGGTATAAATTAGCTAAGTAGTGGTATTTAGAAAGATAGGCTTTGAACAGTAACTCGTCCCTGGACTATTGAATTTGGTGACAGATAGTCCCTGGACTTTCAAAAGTCCGTTCCTAGTCCATGGACTATCCAGTTTGGTGACATATAGTCCCTGGACTTTCAAAAGTCCGTTGGTAGTCCCTAGACTATCCGGTTTGGATAAAGTTAGTCTCATGCGCATGTTTATTAAGGGGACTAACTTTATCAAAAATAGAAAGTCAAAGGACTAAATTTATTGAAAATGAATAGTTGAAAGACTATTTGTCAAAAACATTGATAGTCAACACATGCAAGGGGATTAACTTTATCCAAACTGGATAGTCGAGGGACTACGAACGAACTTTTGAAAGTCCAGGGACTATCTGTCACCAAGTGCGATAGTGCAGGGACGAGTTACTATTGAAAGCCTAGAAAGATAAATTAGCTAAAAACAAATATAATCCCTCATACGTAACGCAATACTCTTGTTCGTTTTTTTTATATTAACAACGTCCCGTTGTAGTCCTAGTGTATCATTCGTCCTTTGTGCGTGAAATTAATCTAAAAGCGCAACGTGCCATGAACACTAACTTTTTTATCGCTTTCAGCCTCCAAAATCTCGTCCAATTACTCCTTTTCTAGTGCCAACTCACCTTTCAAGCCGGATAACATGCAGACAGATTAAATTTTTAAATGTTTACTTTTTATTATCTATTTTATTAACTAACCATTTAACATAATAGTTTAAACCCTATCCGGTCTTATTATATAAAGGTGAAGCTATTTCTCCCCGACATTTCTTATTTCTTTCGTAATTTCAAATCTACAAAATATTCATGATTTGTTTTTATCGTTTTGCCAATTTTTGTTTTTTAATTTATAATTTTGTGTCATTAACTATTCTCAAACACTAATATCAACAAACACAAGATTAAACTCAATTGAATCCAACATATATGCTTTACCTTATAAAAATAAATCTTAAAAACCCAAAAAACCCTAAACTTGATAAAGATTATCAATGGAGAATGAGGACACTCTAACCAAAGCTTTAACACCGAAGAACATCACACATTCAACCAGCAAGATAATTTAATCTTTTTTTTAAGTTGTATAACTTGAAAATCTGCCTTAGAAAAAACTCATCCATAGCCAATCTTGATTTCTGCAGTTTTTAACGACGAACACATGATTCCGAAGAGTTCCATATATAAGCAAAAAGGTGAATATTTATTATAGCCTCTTTAATGATATATATATATATATATATATATATATATATATATGATATGTTGAACGATAAAACACCTAGTAAGAAACATTAAGAGTTTATTGTCAAAATAATCAAGATATAGGGCGCTAATCAAAGAAACTTTCAAATTGGGTTTAAAATTTGTAGTAGTTACAACCAAATATGTGAAGATTGTCTACGCTTTGAAGCACAACGAAGAAAATATGTCGTTAAAAACAAAAAATTTAAACATAGATACTACATTGCATAAGAGTGAGAATAGAGGATAGTAAAACGTAGTTATTTGATTATTAGAAAAGAAAATTCAGCAAAGGCAGAAGTCAATTAATCACAAATTTGATGAGAAAAGTATGAAACTCATTCGTTTAGCTACATATATTTTTATGATCTCGCATATCTTATATTTCATCTCGCATAAAGTTGCTTATACCTGGTATTACATGTTAGATCTCATATCACACATCTGGCTTATAGTTATATGTATAGTCTCATATCTTGCATCTCACATGTAGTTGTATTAACGAAGGTCTCACATCTCACATGTGTAGCATCTCACGTTTACTTACGTATCTGACAACGTTATATAAATTGGATGAAGAATTAACTCTAACAAACGATGAAGAATAGGCATGAAGAGCCAAGAAAAAGAGAAAATTATTAGAGAGGATCAAGAAGGACGCGAGATTGGTGCGGAGGACCAAGAAGAATAAGACGCTAATCTTAACGAAAATGATAGCGTTATAAACAGGTATGAAATAGAAGAACCAACCATTAATGTGCACTAAAAAACTAATATTAACGAGATTCTTTTGATAGAGATGGGATCCGAAATAAATACATCATGCAATAACAAAAGACTAAATCAATTGTACATACTAAATAAACTACGCATCTAAGAAAATCTACAATAAGCAATACCGTTATTGACGACCAATAAAATATTCTAAACACCCAACAAAAACTAGTACTGTAAACAAACCTACTACTGGTTTACATTGAGAAAATTTGGTATCTCGGATTCTTTTCGATAAAAAAGAAAACTTCAGTGAATCCAGGTGAGAAAAATATATTATTTAAGAGTACTTAATAAACGTCTTGAGATAGGTTTTGAGTACTAAATAGTCTCGTAACTATCCGTTTTCTAGACATATAGTCCATCGACTATAAATTGCTAGCTGATTGTCCCTTAATTATCTACTTTAGTGACAGATAGTCTCTCGACTAAAAACGATTGGTGTGAGTCCATTAACTATCCATTTTTTGATAAAGATAGTCATGCGCGTGTCTTTATTTATGGGACTAACTTTTTATAAAATTAATTATCAAAGGACTAAATTTATCGAAAATGGATAGTCAGTGAACTAACTATATTGAAAATGTACAGTCAACATACAAATGAGACTAACATTATCAAAAATGGATAGTCAAGGGACTTCCACCCAACAATTTTTATTCAAGGTACTCTTTGTCACTAAAGTGGATAATCAAATGATTATTTATTATTCAAAGCCTGTGAAGATATTATTATTTCAAGTGAAAGTAAGAATCTCGCATCTCAGATTCTTCTCTTATAATTAGTCTCGCATTTATTGTATTTAGTTAGTTATGCATTGTCTCTCATCTCTTATCGTACATCTTGCATATCGCATTTTTTTCATTTATAACTAGTCTCGCATTTAGTGTGTGTAGTTAGTTATCTCTTTCCTCACATCTTTCATCTTTAATATCACATCTCGCATTCTTCACTTATTACTAGTCTCACAATTACTGCATGTAGTAGTATTCCATTCTGTATTTATAGGTTGTCTCGTATTTGGTGGATATAGTTTGGTATATATGTTCTTGTATTTCTCATCTCACATCCCATATTTAGTATTTTCATGGTCTTCCGGATTCGTCAAATATAACTAGTCTCGAATTTAGCGCATGTAGATATATATATAATAATCTAACATCTCTTATATTATATCTCATATCCCATAATTATTAATAGCCTCGTATTTAATGCAGGTAGTTAGCAATGTATTATCTCGCATCACGCATCTTGCATCCCGCATTCATTATATATAATTAATTATAGGTTGTCTCTCATCTCGCATCCTATATTTATGTATTATTCACATTTAGTGCATGTAGTTAGCTATATATTGTCTTTTATCTTTCATATCTGATCTATCATCTCGTATTTCGTATTTATAACTACTCTCTCATCTCGTATTTCTCATATATAACTAGCATTGAATTTAGTGCATGTAGATATTTATGCATAGTTTATCATCTCTCATCTCGCATCTCACATCCCATATTTATAAGTAGTCTCACATATAGTCCATGTAGTTACTTATGCATTGTTGTGCATATCTCATCTCGCATCCCGAATTTAGTGCATATAGTTAGTTATAGATTGTCTCGCATCTCACATCCCATATTTATAAATAGTTTTGCATTTAGTGCATGTAGTTAGCTATATATTGTCTCTTAAATTCATCTTGTATATGTATTTATAACTTCTCTCGCATTTAGTCCATATAGTTGGTTATTGATTATCTCGCATCTCTCATTTCATATTTACTAATATATTAGCTTTGTATTGCACATAAAGATGCATTATGATGACCATAATAGCCCTCATTTGAATTAATTGACTCGCTTTTTGAACTCGAGAAAAAATATTAATTAATTCATGGTCCTTTCCCTTAACTTTGATGGATTCATAAAAGATCACATTAAAGCAAGAGCCATTTAAGGACGTACACTTGTAAGAATCATACAGTTTTATAAAATATATGGATTAATAAACAAAAAATGTTTCAAATTTATTATTTTTAAAGTAGCCATTGATAATTAGATGTCAAGATGTTACACCAATAGTTGATAATGTATTATGAAACTTCATATTCAGTTTTCGATAGGGTTGTTTCATTTTTTTCATTGATAAGGTCGTGTCTTTGATTTTTTTATTATTGTTAGGGCTTTCTGATTCATCATATACTTTGAGCATGAACTACATGTATATAATGGTCAAACACTTAATCCACATTTTCACCTCCTTCGAGGAATGTGACAACGTTTATGTGGCATATCGACAAGCACTTGAGAAGAATGGAAACTTAACTTAATCGATTTTTTAGGAGTTGATAATGTTCATTCTGAAATTATCTAGGTTTAGTCTGAAATTACCCAAGATTTGTTCCAACAAAACACCAGTTGTAGAGTGAAGACTCATTCTTCCCAAAATTTTCATGTAGCGCTTCTACCTTAAAAATCTGGTAAGAAGTGTCGCAACCATCCGCAGTTAGAAAATAGCAAGGATAAAGTGGATCTCAACAAGCATAAGAACAATAATGCAACTACTAAATGAGTGAAATTCACTATATGAAAACAAAGGGCACAGTGACAAATTGTAAGGACTCGTGTCCTAAGCCAAGTTCCTTGATCAACTTCTTTTATTATTGTTTTTAAATTTTAATTTGGAATTGTTTTTTATTTTCTATTTTTGAATTATTTTGTATTTTCTATCCTCGAACTATTCTTCAATCTGAATTTGGGGTTTTTTTAATTTGAAAGTTACATCTCGCATGTATTGGTCTCATATATGACTTATTTATTTGGTTAGTTATAAATTGGTCTCACTAAAGTTAATTATGTTTTGGTTTTGAATTTCGCACCTCACATGTTAGTGCTTATGAATTGGTCTACCACACTAAATATTTAACTTATCTCAAATCTTGCATGTAGTTAATTATGTATTGTTCTCGAATCTCACACATCACATATACTTAATTTTGTATTGGTCTCACACCTTGCATATTGTTAGTTATGAATGAGTCTCCTACAATTAATTATGAAGCTTTAAAAAAACTTAAAGCAATTTCTTTAACATTTTCTTCTTCAACAACATCAATTTCTATGTTAATGGTAACAATTGAACAACCCAAAGTATTAATAATTGATAACATATCAACAAAATCACCATCACAACTTCCAGGAGAATTCTTAAGGCCACTGCAACAATATCTTAATCTAAAATTACCTCTAAAAACAAATAATGTTTGCCTAAAACAAAACTAAAAATACCTTCAAAGTTTTTAAACTAGCCAAGATCACAGATTATAATTTCACTATTTAATTTAAAAATACCTAGTGGGCACAAATATTATGTATCTGCGTTTGATGGTTCAACAAATAAAAATAAATATATAACTCGCATCTCGCATTTGAAAATTCTAAAAGTATCACAACTTCCAATTGAAAATTAACAAAGTTACTCATCTCTCAATTAATCCATACTTTATTTCGCATTATATGTCTCGCATCTTGCATATCATCTAAAAGAATTTTCACTTCACGCAATTGTTATTATCAGCCATCTATTTTCTTAGATCTTGTGAGATGTTACATCCAGAACACTAAACGCGGAACACCAAACGCGAGATGCAAGACGTGGGACGTGAGATGTGGGACAATATATTTCATCTTCCTCTAAAAAATGCTAGACTTTCAAATACAGAAATCAAAACATAGCAAAACCTAACCAAACTCATAAAATAAAGCTAAACTGTGAAATTGGATATAAATAATCAACCAAATAGCACGATATTTAGATAACTAAAACTTAAAACTAAAAAAATATTGAATTTGAAATTTCAGAATAAAAAATTAAATAACAAATTCAATTTCAAAATAAACAAATTCAAAAAAATGATTTTCAAGTCGACTAAAAAAACAAACGAAAGAAAAACCAAAAATCTGCACAACAAAGATGGGAAAAAAATAGAAGACAAAGAAGATGAAAAGCGAATGAAATTATATTTAAAGTTTTAAATAATTAAAAATTCTATAAATTTTTAAGTTTATATAATTTTGTTAAAAATATTTGGAATATTATAAAAAAAATTAAATACTAAATAGTAAATAGTAAAATTAATTAAATTTTAAATAATAATAATATATTATAAAACAGTAAATAAATAATATATATTTATTTATTATAATTATTGATATTTTACAGTATATTAATTAATCAAATAATTACGGTTTGGACTTGTTAGGGATCCAGAGAAAAACGTCGTCAATCTCAGTGGCTGGTGGAAGGGCACTGAGGGCGCTTCTGATTTCGGTTAGGTGAGAAAACATGCGCTTATTTGGGGCCATAGGAGCCAAAATCCGTTGCAAATGAGGTTCGAGAGGTGAGACATATTACGCAATCGAGCCATATTTGTCATATTAGTGCCAAAACAGTCAATGATGGAAGATGGAAAGAGTTATGGATCATGCCATATTGAAGTGTTATTTCCGTTTCCAATAATGACTTTATATACGATCGCGGCCTGATTTCAAAGCTTTACAATTTTTTGCCTTCCCAAACTGGCGTTTGAAAGAAGGGGAAGAGTCCAAAAGCTTTTATTTTTTATTTTTTCTGTAAGAGTCCATTGAGTCGATATACAACTTTTATTTTTAGTTAATATGGCCTAGAAAAGCTTTAGGATAGCCACCTGATTCCATATTTTTGGTTTTGGGATCCAAAGGTCACCATCATCTATGGGAAAAATGAGTTTATCCCAAGCGACCTTTGCCCCCAAAATATTCATCTCTGAACCCGACGAAAGAAGTCTTCTGATTACTTGCGATAGCTAATTTAAAAATATGACTAGGAGAATCAAGATGGAATACCAGTAGACATGGCTAGTAAAGATGAGTGATTTGATAAGCTGGAGCCGACCGACATATGAGAGGTGTTTATGAGTTCAAGAGTTTATGTGAATTGTAACTTTCGTAAAAAACGACTGCAGACGTTGTAGGTAAGCCTAGAAGTGATTAGCGGGACACCCAAGTATCTGACAGGTAGTGTGCTTTCATTGAACCCAAGGTAGTTCAGAATGACGATCCTCGTGCTTTCTAAGGTCCCTAAGAGGTAAATTTGTCTTTTTTCGGGTTAAGCCGGAGGTCTGAAAGAAGAGAGAATTCGTCAAGACCCTCTTTTATAATTTTAATTGAGGGTGCATTAGCGCGGCAGAAGATCATGAAGTCATCCACAAATCAGAGGTTGATAATCTTGAGTTTTTGGCATTTCCAATGGTATCCAAAAGATGAGCCATGGTTTGTTTTCTGAAGGATACTTGATAGAACCTGCATAATAATGAAAAAAATGTACGGGGAGAGATGATCTCCTTGAAGGAGGCCCTTCAAACCCTAAAAGGTGATGGTGGGCGTACCATTAATATAAACAGTGAAAGAGGGGTGGTGATACATTGAATGATCCAATGTATCATCTCGATATGGAAATCCATAGCATAGGGGACATCTAGGATTAATTCCTATCGAACATTATTGAACGCCTTCATTATTTCAACCTTAAGGGCACATCTAGGGCCCTTTCCGTTGGTATGATAGCCATGCATAAGATCTTGAGTGAGAATGATGTTATCGGAAATCGAGCGACCTGGAATAAAATCTTATTGTGAGGGATCAATGAGGGTGGGGGATCGATCTTGATTCTATTCGCTAGAATTTTGGAGATTTTTTTTATAAATGACGTTGCTACAGGAAATGAGCCTAAAGTCTGAGGGAGAGGAGGGGGAATAAATTTTGGGTATAAGGGCTATGAGGGTTTTGTTGTATTATGGGTCTATTTTTCCTAAGTGGAATAAATTCTTAACACACGAGCAGGTATCAGGCCCAACTGTGGGCCAACAGAAGAAACCAGCACTAAAGCCATCAACTTCTGCGGCCTTATCACTATCAATATCATATAAGGCTTTCCTAATTTCATCGTTCGATATGGGTTTGATCATGTTGGACTTATCAGAGGGGGAAATTGAAGATTTTATGAGGAACCTAATTCTATCAAGCCCTGGGTAGCTTCTAGGGTTTGGTATACCAATGAGGTTTTCAAAATGCTTAAGAAAAGCGTTCGAGATCACTCTATGGTTGGAACTAAAGGAGCCATCGGGATTAACAATAGACGGATTTTATTACGGGCCTTCGCGCCCTTATGCTGTTATGGAAGAATTTCAATTTTTTGCCCCCTAACTTGAGCCAGGTTTCCCTCGATCTTCTGTTTGACGAAGGATTCCTTAACACGGCTATAGAAAATGTAGGTTTGGAAGGCCTCATTCTCAGTAGAGATGGGAACTATTAGACGGGTTGGTGGCGAGATTAATCAGAGCCTAAGCAAGGGCAGATTGGGCCTCCTCCATCATATGGCTAATGTTACTAAATTTGCGCTTGTTGAGGGAAAGAGAGTATGGGCGAGGTGTGCTAATTTTATAACAATAGTTTCATAAGGTCTTTTATGCAAGGGGAGTTCCAACTTGCGGAGACAAGGCTTTGGAAGGTCGGGTGAATGTCCCACATATTAAAATATTTAAACGGCTTAGGACTCGAGATAAAATAGGTCGAAAGGTATAAAATAACGGGGGTGTGGTCTGAGATACGGGGGAGGTCAAAGTGGGTGAAGGAATTGGGTAAAGTGTCATCTTAGGGGCCATTGACGAGGGCCCTATCAATCCTAGAGGATATAGGGTTATCAATTTGACGGTTGAACTAGGTATATTGGAAACTGGAGGATTGGAGGACATTAAGACCGCAAGCGCCGCAACAATCATTAAATAAAGAGATAGAGTTATCCCAGCGGTTTTTGGAATTGGAACGCTCCAAGTGGTTGCGAATCGTATTGAAATCACCAATGACAATCCAATGATTCAAATCATTAGTTTGGGGGATGTTGGCAATTCTCTCCATAGAGGCTGGCACTCGGATGGCTCATTGAAGCCATAAACAACGGTGAGGTTGAGTGTCAAGTTCTTAGCAAGCCAAATAATACTACAATTAATGATTTGTGGGGAGGTGAAACCCAAGGTGATATTGTAAACACTTGAGTTCCAAGCAATCTGAATTCTACCGTAATTGTGGTTTTCATGGTTGGTTTTATAATGCCACGAAGGTAACATAGTAAATATGATAAGGTTAACATTATCAATGTTAACTTTGGTTTCTAGTAAACATATAGCATTGATACTGTTGGTAAAAATAAAATCATGGATGTCCTTTTGACGAACGGGGTCGTTTAAACCCCTCACATTCCAACTAGCAAGACACATTTAATTAAAATATTTAAATTAACTAAAGTTTGAAATAAAACTAGTATATCGTGGGGTGATCCCAAATATACTTGACCTAAAACCTCGGGAAAAAAATATAAAGAAAACAAATAACTTTGTAACTCTGCGATGTTTATGTGCGTGGTCCTAACATTGATATCAGTAACAACGACTCTAGTGTTCGATGGTGGCGAGGTTATTTTTTAACACAATAAAAATACAACCAAACTAGATAAAAGAATTACCAATTCAATTAGTAATGAAAAAATAAAGGTAATAATACAATTTTGATAAAAGGAGATAACCAAATTATTAAGTCTTAAAAATAGAGGGACCGTTGTGCAAATTTGGAAAAAACATAACTTATCTGGCATTGAACAGTACATCGTCCCTCGACTATCACGTTTGGTGGCAGATAGTCCCTTAACTTTCAAATGTCCGCTGACAGTCCCTAGACTATCGCGTTTGGATAAAGTTAGTCCACCAAATTTTTTTATCCATGAGAGGCTGCCACCTGTCACCATAGTCCCCAGATTTTTGTATAACCACTAGTCCCTTGAGTTTAGGTCAAACCCAAAATGTAAAATATTAAGGATAACTAAACTCAAGGGACTAATGGTGATACAAAAATATGGAGACTATGGTGACAAGTGGAAACCTCTCATGGATCAGAGGATCTGGTGGACTAACTTTATCCAAACGCGATAGTCTAGGGACTGTCAATAGACATTTGAAAATCAAGGGACTATCTGCCACCAAATATGATATTCGAGGGACGATATCTGTTCAAAGCCTAACTTATCCACTGCTGCACTTTCCTCAGCGATATGATTTTGATTTATCTTACCATGCGTAGCCGTGCTAGGAACAAAGGCGACATCAATGGATCATATCCTTTCTTAAGCATAAGCGGAAAAAGTGAAACCTAAACCCAAGTTATCCTTTACCCGACGCGGCACCACCACCCGTCTAAGAGCTTGAATGGCAGCTACGAACCGTAGAGGAGAAAGAGTGGAGACACGGTAAGTATAGTAAGCCTCTCTATGTCTCCCAGAAAAACGAGCATGGCACCTGACTCCCGTCTTCCGGTCCAACACCTTAGCACAACAAGCAAATTTCTGGAACACGGATGAGAGGGTTGAGGCTCGAGAAATAGAACACCAAATCACTAAACAGTTCTTCTCTGACCTCAGACGCTCTGTCGGTGAGTCATCCCCAAAAAGAAAGGGAAAAGTGTCGGTCCGGAAGTGAGGCTGAGAAGATGGACAGTTTAACTTATCAAGCAGACCAGAGGGGGCACGACATAGCTTGGAAGAAAAAACGGTCGGCGAGAAGAAACCATTTTCTTTTGTATCTACCTTGAGGTAACTCATTCTCCGGGCCCGGGAGGGTTCGCCACCGAAGAACCGACAATAGTCGAGACTAAAGAGAAAGCAGCAGTAGACGCGAATGTCACTCTAGCCACCATATCGGCTTCATTACGGTGACAATGGGGAGGGTTAACCTCAGTCGACAAAACCCATCACTCGTGAGGAGGAAACAGAGCGGTGGACGCCAATTGGAAAATCAAATTTGACGGAGTCAGCTTGGATTTCAGGCCACCACAAAAAGCAAACAGAGTTGAACTTTCCGATTAAATATCGTTTGAGATATAGTTGTTGAAGTTGACATAGAGAATGGAGACCTTCTAAAATGTAGAAAACATAACCGGGAGAGGCTGATTCGGGCTAAAGAGCACCAATCTGTTTCGATAACAACTCCAAGTGTGAGCCTTTTCCATCACCGTTTTACTTTTGTTCATGCAAGAATAACCGCATATCCCAGCACAATTTCCAAAGACCAATATACCAACGATGTTAGAAAGGCTAGCCGACAACGAAACTCCAACACCATCCATAGTGTTGGTCAGACTGAAAGATATTTCAATATCCATATGCTTAAGAAGAGGAGTGAGCTTCAGAGAAAAAGGTCGGAAGCCACGTCGGAAACCACCGGTAAATATGTTACCAATGAGAAAATATTACCTTTACTTTTACTTTAGAGAGAGTGAGAGGTGAGAGCGTTTTTGGAAACTTTAGTTAAAGGATCTATTTTGGCGATGATGAGACCCAAAAAAAATCTCTTTCTCTGAATCTACCAATTTAACTTTTATATATAAAACCAAACTAAACAAAAAATCAATTTTGGCGATAATAAAACCCCAAAATAAAAAAAAATCTCTTTCTGTGAATCTACCAATTTAACTTTTCTATATAAAACCAAACTTAACAAAAAAAATCAATTTTTTTTTCTTCTCCTTCCTTTAACTTTCTCTTTCTAAGTAAACAAAAATTATAAAAAAACAACAAAAACCATAGATTTTAGCGATTTAAATTAAGACTTCAGCTGCAATATCAATGATTTTGTGTCGGAGGAGGATGAGCCTTTGACGGACCGTCTCGAAACTCAAGAGGAGGTATTTTTGAGTTTCTTGAACTTTCAGTGCGATTATAACACTCCCAACGCTATGAATTGGATGAAATGCGAAGATCGACGTGTTTTTGTTTCTCAAAATTGAGTGTACTGAACGCTCGATTTTAACAAAATTTCGAACACAGCGTTCGCAAAATTGTCAAAACTAGTCGTTCAGTACACTCGATTTTGACAAAATCGGGAATGTTGTTCGTAGCTTTGCCAGAATCGGGAGTTTTGGGCGCCCAATTTCGACAATGTTGTGTGTGTTCGCAATTTTGTCAAAATCGGGAGTTCCCTGTTCCAGATATTATTCTGTTAGTTTTGTTTTTTTATACATGCTTATTGGGTGGTGGGTTTAATTAAAAATTAAGAATTTTTTTATATAATTTGTACAAACCATTTGTAGGGACCGGATCCACCACCATGTTCGATGGCCGATTCCACGAAAATATTTAGTACGAACACCTTGTACACCAAATTCGATTTGATCCTATGGGTCGAATCCGAAAGCATAAAACTAAGATTCATTGTGTTGTGTAGTAAAGACGATGATGCTAGCAAAAGTATGAAAACTCCTAGGATGTATTTTAGGTGCGAGAGGCACGGGGTCTACACATCTAACCCCTAACGGTGGAATTTTAAGAAGTGTCATGAATGTTCATCCAAAAAATGCGGGTGTCAGTTCTATTTAAGGGGAAAACTGGTCTTAGAGCTACCCGGTTATTGGAAATTGATAGTGCTAAACGGGAAACACAACCACAAAGCGTTTTTGCACTTGGATGGTCACTCACGAGCCGCTAGACTAAAAGTAGAAGAAGATGTGTTTGTTCGTAGTCAAACAGAAGTCGATTGTCGACCAAGAGAGATATACCGCGGTTTGAAGATTAAAGACCCGTAAAAGGTATCTAGCATGCACACAATATACAACCTTCTGCAAAAACATGAATTGGTTGATAAAACGGGCAAGACCCAAATACAATACTTGTTTTGTAAGTTAAAAGAACACGATTACTATGTTTGGGAGCGAACTTGCGAAACAACGGACGAGATCCTCGAGTTGTTTTTTACACATCCTAAAAGCATCGATTTCATGCACACTTTTCCTCAAGTTCTTATAATGGATATCTCGTATAAACTAAAAGGTATAAGATGCCTTTGCTAGAGATACTTGGCCAAAACTTCGACAAAAAAGACATTTTGTGTCGCTTTTGTTTTTTGAGCTCCGAGAAACAAGAGAACTACACTTGGGGATTGAGCGTTCGAAAGAATATTTCGACGAACAACATGTGTGCATTGCCTAACATTATTATCAGCGAGAGAGAGTTGAATTTAATGAGCGTTATCGATGATATATTTTTGGATGCCACTCATATGATATGCACTTGACATATTAGTGGGAACATCAACTCTTACGCTATGAAAGTTTTACCAAATTCGTACATGGCCGATGAGTTCATTGTGATGACACAATGAATAGTCAATTATAGACACAAATTTCTCAATATCCACACGAACAAATTTAAACATTTGGGCAATCAAACTAGCAATCGGTGAGTTATATTACCCTATTCATACATTAGTTTATAATATTAAGTGTTAGACTTCTAATTTATTTTATCTTACGTTATAGTGCGGAGAGTGCTCACTCGAGCCTCAACGGGCAATCGGTAGTAGTCTATGCACGTTTGAGTAATTTGGGAAAAATGTCCATGCATTTCTTACCGCTCAAGACTCTAACATTTTCAAATCCTTCGAGCGTAGTAAGTATTGTCCAAGAAACTCAACTAGGGGGTTAACAAAACTATTAACAATGACATCAAAGGTGAACTTTCATGTACGACTATAGAATTAATAGAGATAAATCTTGCAACGGTCTTGAAAATGTGATTCACTCCCGGAGACCAATAATATTGTGACACCTAATAGACACAAAAGTACACACATCTCGATGAGTATTATTATACCTTATGTGGGTCATATGGGGCTCTCGTTATAGCGTAGGATAAAAGTCCCTTCTAAAGGGTACGAATATTGCTAAAATGAGACCTTATAAAAAAAATCATCGCCCACCAAAATTGACTCCCCGCCTATATAAAATGACATAAAATCTAGTAAAATAAAACATCTTCCAGACATTTACAACCCAAAAATTAAAAACTCAAACACTTTTTGCATATGAAGTTTACGGCTAACGAAGACTACCATATGCTTCAAGCAGTTAAGGTTGTCTGATCAGAGATGGTGAAGATACTAGCAATGCATTTTTTGATTGTGTCTTATGTATGATGTATTTCAACTACGACCTTTTAGGAACAATAGGTATTGTTGTGCATAGTCGTGACCAGATCAAATGCAGATACAATTTTGTTAAAACGATACAACGTTTGTGTTTCTTGTCATTATTAATTAAGCAAGAAGCAGCTTCCTTCTGGAACCTAACGTTGGTGGACTACATCACTAGGGATATGGTAGCGCATCTTGAGGATAGGATTATAGCAAGGGGGTGGATGATGTTGAATACAAACTGAGATACGGCTAAGAATTATTACTTTCTTCGTTTGTGTTTCAAGTTTTCATGTTTCTTTAACTTGTTGTTTGAAGTTGTGATTTTCTTATTAGTTGTTTTAGTTTTTATGTTTTTTTTGTTTTTCTCAGTATGTTGGATGATATGTTGTACGCACCTATTTGAATTAAAATTTTAGTTTTAGTTTTAGTTTTGTTCTAATAACATAAGATATAAATAAAGGAAAACATAAACACATCAACAATACCATACGATGTTTGTCAATAACACGACCAACCTAGCCAACATTAAAGCATAAAAATAAAAAAACATGGGAAAACATTAAAACAACAACACAATAACACTCAATAAACGACACACAAAAACAAAACATAAAACAACGCCAACATAGAATCTAGAAGTCGGAGTCGTATATCGGTCTTGAATCAACCAACCAATCTATTCTTAAATTGTTTTTTTATTATTGTTGTTTGGGTCTTAAGTTATTTGCGTTCAACTATTCTACTATTTATGTAGGTTTTTTAAGTAAAATTTTAACTATGTGGGTTTGATTGTTATTTTATTTTATAATTTAGAATTTAGTCTGTAAATGAAAACCAAAAACTAAAATTGAGAATAAAAACATCAATCACAAGAAATTCAGAATAACTAACAAAAACGTAAAAGTTAAAAACTAAAACAACAACCAAAGCCAAAACATAAGATAGTATATTCATCAATCAGTCACGCGGTACAAATCATAAATAGTCATACAATACAAATCCAGTCAATCCGTCGCGCGGTACCGGTGCGCTAGAAGTGAACACTCATGCATCTCTCGACACATCTTTACCATATCTATCTCGTCCGCTCTAGAATATCCATCAATCACATGATCAGCCAAGTCAAACAGTCTTTCCTCCAAATCAATCGCTCTTAGGGTATCATAGGTGGTCACAGATCCATACATCATACAAAGAGGACGTACTAGGACCGCCTATAAATATGTGTCACCACGAATCCTCGGATCAACGACGTGAGACTGCCATGAGCTTCATGTAGCTTCATCCTACAAATAGCGCGTGTTAACATGCCTCCTCCTGTCTGGTGGTAAAACAGGTCGCAGCCCCGATGGTATATCCTAAATATGCCCAAATTGACGAGCGACCCGCAATGGATAATACGCCTTAACTATGTCAAACGCCTTCAATGTAAAGTCTATCCATGATACAACGCAGAAAAGGGAAATGCTCGCGTATATCTTCGTAAGGCATGAACCATACCTACACCATAATTAAAAAATGATTGCATCAACGATAAGTAATAATAAAAGAATGACTAATAAACAAAAAAATCCTTGTAGCTTACATTATGCTCCCTTAATGAAGACAGTAAATCACGGATGTTGATACGAGTCTCATCATCCACGCGATAAGGTAGAGGTACGTATCTGCACATAGTAGGCATGCAAGGCTCGTAGAGAGTGTTGACCGTAGTCAAGAAGGGAGGAAAGTGTTCGTATATCCACGTCTCCAACATGGCAACAAAACCAGCTATCCCTAACGTGGTGTGTATGGACGACTTCCTAAATGGTAATACATATGAGCTAATAAATGCTTGCCCTAGTTATATCTAACAGATGGCCTATACCGCTCTACAAACTGCAAGTAATCTAACAATATACTATTCCTCGTCTTCTTGGGCAGAATACAACAACCTAACATGTGGAGAAAATAACCCCTAGTAACAAATTCTAGAATAGCATCAGACACAGTGTCATCTATCATATAGGGTTAGATGTACTTTTCACGTAAAAACTGTAACCACACAGATCTAGAACTACCCCATTGTTGTTCGCTAACTCCGTCCTAAGAGTATTCACGAGTATACCTAGTGGACTAGAATACCATGCTAAACGTTGTGCATCACTAGGAAAATACTAAATCATGAAATCATCACTTGTGACCGGAAGACCAGTGATAGCATGAAAGTCGTCTTACGTTACGATCATCTCACCGAACGAGAAGTGGAAGTTGTTGGTCTTCGAATTCCACCTATCGATAAACGCATCTACCAGGTGCACGTTGGTACTCCAACGCTCCAAGACACCGACGAGGGGAGCGAAGCAATACATCATAACCTGCTGTCTCACCCTGCCCTTCCCGGTAAGATCCCATGCACGATGGGTACCGTACATCGCGTAGCACCACAATGGTCGACGAACCTGCACAATATTTCAGTAAGTTAAACATTATATAAAATAGCATTCACTGCACGTTAAACAAATCATAACTTACGTCTCTCATAAACACGTTGTATACCTCGTGCTGTGTGTAGTCCGGATAAAGAGCCGGCACGTGGGGATTAACTCTCCTGAACTGTTGATCCAGACTCCTAAACAAAAGGTATGCAGTAGGTGCAGGAGTGGCGATGCGAGGCCTACGCCTAACTGGCCATGATCATGATCGTGAAACAAGCTCATGCTCCTCCGTATCACTGTCTAATGCTGACTGGCGAATAGAATTTTGCGCTTTGCGAGGCATGCTGAAATTGAAAACAATACAATGTTAGATTTTTAAATGTAAGACAAAACTACCGAGATGAATGTGCAAGTCAAATAGAGGGTCGAAAAATGCTTAATTAAATAAAACAAGGGAAAATTACGAACACACCCTTCACAATTTTGGGCAAATCACGAGTTCCATACTCGCAATTTGCCAAAAATCGGGCATTGGCTGTTCACAAATCGCGCCCAGACAGGAACCCTAGCATCCAAACTCTCAAGAACCCTAATCCCTCAAATCCAACCCAAATTCAACAAAGAGATACCAAAATGTCGGCAATCATTAGACTAAGACATATCTAGAACTTACTTTCCAAAAAACAACAACATTTAGATGAAAATTCGACTTTTTCGGCAGAACCTATAACTCTAAATATCGCTAAAAATATCTAACTAAATTGCATAAAAATTATATCAACAAGTATATGATTCATACTTTAACGTGTTTATGAGTTCGGATTTGAGAAATCTTGAGTTTTGTTTTTTCCGATTTTGAAAGTTTTTTGTGTAGTGAATAGAAAAAAGATGAAGTTAGGGCTGAAATAAAACTTTTATATCTAAGGTATTTCGGTCATTCTTGGAGTCTCATTATAGCCAAAAAAAATATATATCAAAATAGCCTTACCTCTTTCTTATATTTAGGGATAACTTTTTATGTTTATAAAATGTATGCATTCTTAAAAAGACGTTAATATTAAAAAAAAAATCCATAAAATTTTATTCATAAAAATCGACAGTTTTTACGGATCAAATGCAAGAGGGTTTTCTATTTTTTCTTTGTAATTAGTCATGAGTCTCAGTGATATGCAAATAGCCACCACATACTAATTGATAGCTTTGTCGTTGATGATAAATGTTTTAAAAATTCAATTAAATTCTCATAATTTAATTGATCAAATATAATAATTTTTATTTTTAAAAATAAAAAACATTTAATAATTCATTGATGAGGTAAGAGAAGGACATTTAAGATAATATTTAAAAAAAATTTGGAACCACAATTAAATCGGAATGGGGGAGAGTACTATTTCCTCATTAATCAGATTAACAATTTCTATCATTTGATAATGATGGTCGAATTATGTAAGAAAATGCAGATGTATTTGATTCCCTCGCATCAAACCTTCAGCCAATTTTTAGCTGGCCATGCTTATTATACTCTAATTTAAGCCAGTTGATCAAGAACGCCTTATTTAAGAGAAAAGGTCTAATCCTTTCTATGCATGATAGGGCCATAATCTTTCTATGCATGATAGGGCCATAATCACCTGAAGTGGACAGCTAAACTTTTGACAAGAATCATCATGTGTTCACTTAATCACATGATATTAGAGCTTCTATGGTAGGTTACGCTCACCAAATCTTCCCATCACACTGCGTGTGTCAGCGGCAGTGTTTCTGTGCAAGCCAACGGCAGTGTCCGTGTCCGCGTCTGTGTCACTGAACCGTTGCACTTTTTTTTTTGTTCTTTTGTCGCACCTACTAGCCTATTACACCATTACGTGCGCTTCCTTCTAGCCGCGCACATTAACCATTGTGTACAGGGATGGCAAACGGTTTGAACCGCGAACAATCGGAACAGTTTAACAAAAAGCCGTAATTTTTGGTCCTCACGGTTTGCGGTCCTGGCGGTTTACTCCTTATGCGGTCTTTTGTAGTCCTAACGGTTTGCGATTCTTGCGGTTTGCAGCCATAATGGACCAGTTTCGCACTTAAACCACCAGAAAAACCATTTAGTAACTGTTTATCAAAATATTTTATAATGTTATTTAAAATTAATTTATAAGTGTTAATTGAATCTACTTTCAATAATTGAAATATTTACCATATAAACGAGTTAATTATGCTATTTAATGTATTTTAATTTAAATATTTTATTATTTTAATCGAAATTCTATAATCAAGCAATTACATTCTAAAAAAATAATTGTAATATGATTTTGATATATTTGATTATATTTATGTATTTAAGATATTTTATTTAATATTAGGTAGATATTAAATAAAATGTATACATCTAATTGTATTTTGATTACAACTTTCAATATTATTGAAAATATTTTTTTCGATTATAAAAATAATAATTTGATCGTCTTAAACAAGATATCGTAAATAATATAATTGTAAAATGATTTGTATATTGTTTGAACATACTAGATACTTAAGATGTTTTATTTAATTTTAGGTACATATTAAATAATATATACCTATTAGACATATAATTGTATTCTGATTTTAAATTATTAGGTGATTCTTTAGATCTTTCAAGCTTGAAGTGTTTATTATATTTTAAATTATTAGGTGATTCTTTAGATCTTTCAAGCTTGAAGTGTTTATGTTTAGATAATTTAAATAGTTTATTGTATTTTAGAACTATTCAATATTTGAAGTTTAAATTTAAAATTTTTAGAATTGTACAAGTATATGCATAAACATAAATTCCTTATAAATAACAAAATAAAAATTGAAATTGAAATAGATTTAAATAACGTTTAATAAAAAAAGCAAAACAAACACTTTAAGCTTGAAACATAGTTGTTACAAAAAATTATTAATAAATTTCTAAAAAAAAAGAAAGTCCGGGCGTCCAGAAATTATGTCCGGACCCGACGGAGATTTGTCCGGATGGGTCGGACAATTGTTTTTTCATTTTTTTTAAATTTTTTGAGGAGACCCCAAATCCAAACTCACAAAATCATATACTCCTCCCTATATCTCTCTAAATCTCTCTACTTGTTCTAAATATTCTAGAAAACTTAAATTTCTTATTTTATATATTGTAGTTCTACTTTCGGAATTGTTTGATTTTTTTTTCCGCAAATTGTTTATATTTGATAAAAACACTTAAATAACGTTGGGATAACATTATAATAGCTCAATTAAGAGCTTCGTATAATTTATCAAGTTATTTACTTGTTATAGTTATTTAAATTAGTTCTTTTAATTCTAGTTTTATTAGTTGTTATTAGTTGGTATTGCTTGTTATTAGTTGGTATTAGTCTAAATTTAGTTTTTATTATTTGCGATATTAATTAGTTTCGATTAGTATTTTATTGTATATTTAAAAAAACATACAACTATAAAACGTAGACTTACTAATGCTCACCCATCCGCTAATTTTCACTTGTTATGAATGATGTTTGTGATAACCAAAACAAATTAATACTAACCAAAATGTAATAATAATTTTATAATCATTAATAAAATTACAATAATAAAATTCAAAATGTAATATTAAAATTATAACAATATAACTTGTAATCTTTTACCATGATAAAATATGATTTTGGTTTAAAAAATAATAAATAACACTTGTAATATTTATAACCAAATCAAAATAATAATATTCAAAATGTAATATTAAAATGATAACAAATATAACTTGTAATCTTTTATCATGATAAGATTTGATTTTGGTTTAAAAAATAATAACAAACACTTGTAATATTTAAAACCAACTCACAATAGTAATCAAAATGTAATACTAAAATTATAACCATGAAATTTGTAATATTTTAACATGATAACATAATATCAACACTACTATTATTGGATCCCAAAACATAATAATAATAATAATATTCAACATATAATAATAATATAAATAATATTTAAAATTTTGAATTATATAATAATTACAACACTTCAAATATTAATAACCAAAACAAATAAATACTAACCAAAATGTAATAATAATTTTATAATCATATGCAATATCTCAATATTTTTTAAATATAACTCAACATATGATTTTGGTTATAAAATAATTAAAACATTTATAATATTTACAAATAAACAGCGGATTTTTACAAATAAATTGCGGTTTCGCTGTCCTAACTGGTTTCACTGTCCTAACTGTTTGCAGTCCTGGCGTTTTACTCCTTATGTGGTCCTGACGGTTTGCGGTCCTAATGGACCAGTTAAACGGTTTATCCGCCGGTTTATAAACACATCTCCAGCTTTGAATCGCGGTTCCAGAACCATTTGCCACCCCTAATTGTGTGTCACCTCTTTTGTCACCTGTCCCCGTTTTGGGCTGCGGTTGTATATCTCTTGTACACCAAGATCATAGGTTCGCTTGCGTGTCTATTGCATAATTCTTATACACCAATCAACGGGGCTAACTTCCACATCCAGTGCAAAACTTTTGTATCAATCATTTGCGTATGCATAACACATGTCTTAGTACCAGCTCCAAATTAAATTAAGTTAGAAATATCTCAAAAGTTTTAATAAAAATTTATTTTTCTCCTATCTCTTTTATTATCTACAATTGGTATAAGAGCCAAAGAGGAAGGCAAAAGAAGAGTGTTCAGTTGTGTCGGCGGACAACGATTTGCTGTCCGCTGGAGAAAAAAGACAAAAAGCGTGGTCCGCTGGTTATATCCGCCGGAGAAAAAAAAAAGAGTATCGATTTGCAAAAAAAAGGCACAAGAAGCAGAATGTCGAAGAAAACATAAGAAGAGGGGTGTCTGCTGGAGAAGAAACAATAATTTGCTGTCCGTCAGAAAAAAAAATAGAAAAAAAAATATCTTTGTTCGCTGAGAAAAAAGAAGAAACAGCAAAAGGTGAGAAGAATAAACATTTTACATGTTCGCCGGAGAAATTAAAAGAAAAAAAACGATGTCTGCCGGAGAAAAGAAAATAAATAAAAGAAAATAAATAAAAGAAGCGGAAGAAAAATCCGCCTGCGGAAGAAAAAAAAAAGAATAGTGTTATCCTCCGGTGAAAAACCGTTTTTTGCTGAAAAAGAGGAAAAAAAGATGGAAGAAGAACACGAAACGAAAGAAAAAGCTAATAAAAAAGAAAAGGAGGAAGAAGACAAGAAAGAAAAAGAAAAAGAAGATTAAGATAAAATGGGTGAAGAAGAATATGAAAAAAGCCATTAAGGATAAGAAGTTATCGGGAAAAGACCGTAGATGATTGGAGGTGACCGGAACCGACCAGAAAAGACCGTAGAAGATCGGAGGTGGCCAGAAAATAACTGTGGATGATTGGAGGTGACCGAAAAATTGGAGGTAACTGGAACATGCCGGAAAAGATCGGAGGTAACTGGAACATGCCGGAAAAGATCGGAGACGACCTCTCCAGAACAGAGAGAAAAAATAGACCATATCTCTGAAAGCTTAATTTAAGCAAGGCATTATTGAAACCAAATTAAATTAAGTTAGAAAGATATTAATTAATTAATTAATATATTCCTCAGATATTTGGATAATATGTTATTGATGTAAAAATATTATTCATAGATTTGATTTTTTATTTTTCAGAAAATATTATATTAGTGAAATATATTATTTTGTTCTTAAAGAGAATAATATACTAATATAAATATAGTTATCTTATCTCTTTTATTATCTATAATTTTGTAATTTTGTGTTGATGTTTTTAATTGATACATTGTATATCTTATATTTATATTAGTATATTATTCCGTTTTAATGACATAATAATATTTTTACATCTAAAACATATTATCCACATCTTTTCAAATATTTTTTTCTTCCTGTTCCGGTCGCCTCCGATCTTCTACGGTCTTTTCTGGCCTGTTCCAGTTACCTCCAATCATCTACGGTCTTTCCCGGTCACCTCCAATCATCCACGGTGATTTTACTGTCTTTGTCTTTTCCGGTAACTTCTGATCCACGATGAATATTTTCATATTCTTTTTCACCCCTATTTTATTCTTCTTTCTCTTTTTTCTTTTTTCTTTTTTCTTTCCTTCTATCTTTTTTTTCTTTTTTTTCTAGTTAATCTTCTCTATCTTCTTCTTCTTTCTCCTCTTCTTTTCTTTCTTTTTCATCATATTCTTCTCACTTTTTAATTCTGACAGACGAAGCTCTTTTTTTTTTATTTCCCCGGCGAAAAATATTTTTTCCCAAAGGACAACATTGTTTTCTTTTTCCTCTGCCGACCGATTTTACTTCCGCTTCTTTGGTCTTTTTTTTCTCACTTGTCCGCCGACACAACGGAACACTCTTCTTTTTCCTCCTTGGCTCTGATACCACACTCTTCTTTTTCCTCCTTGGCTCTGATACCAATTGTAGAATATATAAAAAATATGAAGAAAGATAGAAGAAGAAATTTTTATTAAAATATTTTATTGATGTTGTTGTTGATTGATACATTGTATATCTTATATTTATATTAGTATATTATTCTGTTTTAATGACAGAATAATATTTTTTACTAATATAATATTTTCTCTAAAATACAAAATCAAGTCTCTAAAAGAATATGAATAATATTTTTACATCAAAATATATTATCCAAATCTTTTAACAATATATTAATTAATTAACTTAATTAATTAATATCTTTTTAGCTTAATTTAATTTTGGTTCCAACAATTGTCTGTCACCCATCTTGTCTCACAGCTCCCCATTTCGAGCTGCGGTTGTATGTCTCTTGTACACCAACATGATAGGTTCGTTTGCATATCAATTGCATACTTCTTATGCACCAATCAACGGCGCTAACCTCCACATCCACTGCACAACTTTTGTAGCAATCTTTTGCGTATGCATAACACATATGTCTTAGTACCAGCTCCACCGCTTCTCAACAAACAACAGAATAGCCCAACATACTCGAAGTTCAACCTATAGTTTTACATAGAATACAAAGGAATTTGGAGCTACAAAACGAAGTAAATATTTGAGCGGACAAATTTTGATTTTTCCATTGATGTAACAAAATAATTTTAGATTTCATTTGTGTTAGCAATAGAGTGAAGAGATAAAAATGAGAGAGAAAACATTTCAAAACTATATATAAATAGGTTTTAAACTGATACGAAATTTCTAAAGCGAAATAAATAAATTTGAAATTTTGGTTTAATCCAATGAGGAGCTTTCAATGAAAGTTAATACATATAAATTTTTGGTGTGACATACTCAATAGCTTTGAATGAAAATAAATATTAAATAAAACGTTTAAACTTTGAACAATAAATGTAGGGCTTCAAATCAAGATATAAATACTCTAATTTACTGCATCGGGCAAAAAGATACTTTGGAACTTTCCCTCTTGCTAGCAAGCTTCTTAACATATTGATAATTCACCATTTTGTTATGGTGTATAAGGAACTCTTAACTCTCTTCGAATACTATGAATATCACACAAAACTTTATATTCCGTTGAGCAATATTCTCCATCACGATCTTTTCAAAGGATCTTTATGGTCTTTCATTTTTCATTTTCCACACGCACCTTGAAGATTTTAAATGCACAAGGAGTTTCTGATTTTTTCTGTAAAAACTAAATCCAAGTTTTTCGAGTATAATCAATGAAGGTAATTAAGTATATTTTACCTCGACCACAAATATGAGAATGAATTAGCTCAAAAACTCTTTTTGCTCACCATAACTTTCCTTGGGTAAATTAAGAACGTTGTTGTTTCCCAACAACACATTCTTCACAAGCTTGGGAAGGAATATTAATATGATGAAGGCCTGTCTCCATATTTTTATGTTGGAGAGTCTTCAAACTACCAAAACTCAAATGGCCAAAGGCCCTAACCACGAAAGATCTTTTACTTTAGCTACCAAACAAGTTTGTACACTTTCAACCATTAAAGGGAACAACCTGTTTGAACTCGTTTGCACGGCAACAATAACGCTTCTAGTAGGATCGTAAATCTCACAACCACCCATAACCCTTTTCTAGAAATTGACCAACACTTAATAAATTACTTTTCAAGTGAGAAACTAAAAAACATTAGAAATTATTTCCACAAAACCATTCTTGGTTTTTAACTCAATATTACCGTTTCACATCATCTTCACATCAGAACAATCACAAAAACTTACTCTAGAATGAAAGCTTTAATTTAAATAAGAAAAATAAGATTTACTTCCACATTGTGGTTACTGCAGCCCGTATCCACATACCTAACATCATACTCAGATTGCTGATTAGCTTGAATAGTCATCAACAAAGTTTATACATTCTTATTTTCAGAAAAAAAAATTGATTGTGATTCCTTTCCTTTGTCATTGGGAAACTTAGTATAATATTCAGAACGATAATGACCAAATTTATGACATCTAAGACACTCTACCTGTTATTATCTCTAATGCCTTGAGCTCCCCTTCCTCTACCTTTACCTTTACCCCTTCCTCTAGAATTTGACAAATAAGTAGGGATATAAGCATTCAAAGCTTGCGCCCCTGAAATCGAACTTCGGTTCATCATCTGTTCATGGACCAGAAATGAGCTATGTAGTTCATCAATAGATAATGCATCTATGTATTTTGATTCTTCAATTGAACACACGACATAATCAAAATTTGGTGTCAGGAAACGCAGTATTTTCTCCATAATTGTGACATCTTCCATCTTTTCACCGTGAAATCACATTTTTATTGTTGATTTTCATAATCCTGGCACACTAACTGACAATAGATTCTCCATCCTTCATTTGTAGAGTCTCAAAATATCTTCTCAAAGTTTGAAGTTATGCATGTTTCACTCTAGCGGAGCCTTGGTATTTTTTTCATGAAATCTCAAATATCTTTAGAAGTTTCTTTGCTAAGAATTTTTTCCAAGATGGGCCGAGTAATCTCATGAAAAATGTAATTTTTTTCTTTCAAATTTTTTAGCTTTCTCGCTTCCAACTCTGTTTTCTTGCCATCTGTCAACACAACACATTCCGTTGATTATACTACTCCAGAAACAACAACCGTCTAATATTCTTTAAAACTCAAGAATTTCTCCATGGCAATGCTCCAATGATCATAATGATCATGAAATCGTGGAATGGTTGGTTGTACAAATCTGTCGGAAGCCATCAAATTTAATTTTATGTTAAATAAAAACTAATTTCGATAGCAGTGTTAGCTCGAGAATATAGAGAGGGAAATTGTCTACATTATGAATTGATAAAAAAAACATGTTATAAATAAGGTTTATATTGATACAAAATTCTTAAACCAAATAAGAAATTCCTGAAGTTTTTTTAACTCAATAAAGAGCTTTCAATAAAAGTTAATATACATAAAGACTTGGCGTAACCCACTAAATAGCTTTGAATGAAAATAAACGTTTAAATTTTAACAATTTGCATCGTAATCGAAATTGGAAAATACGTCTTAATCATAATTAAAAATATCATAATGAATTAAATATACACATAAAAACTTAGCAATTGTTTTGGTTATAAATTGTCTCATGAAAAACTGACCAAAGAGTCATAGTTAACTTCTAGGTTTTTTTCTTATAATCTGGCTTTGTCCCTTACTCATGTGGATTTCTAATATTCTATTTATAGTTTCACAACATGTTAGACATTGCAATGTAAATGGATTGATGTTGACCAATATAGTCATAATATATTATCGAGCAAGTTAGAAAGTGCGGTATGTACGCTTCTTAGAATATATTGTGACTAGCGAGTGTGACGATCTGGATCAAAAGACGAAGACAGTTTGAAAGTTGGTTCGAAATTTAAAAAGAAAATAATAGTTCTAGTTTGAATAAGATCATGCAACATTTTCATAAAAAATTCCTCTCGCGGATCTGATATTATTTTTATACAAGACTTCGAAAATTATCCGGTAAACCATAATTCAAACTCCCTAGCCAACAGAACTAACAAAGTTGTAATTTATACGTTAAAGGACACTCTCACAAGTTCTCAGTGAACAATGAATATAATAGTATACAAAATTTGGCTTTTAGTTTATACATGGAAAACTAAACAGACTAATGTATAAGAGGATTTATTTATATCAAAGGAGTAAGAACATTTAAGAGAGAAATTCTATGTTTGATGAGATGTCTACACAAATCATCTAACTCATCTTCCATAATCTTAATACTAACATTAAGTGTCTCTAATCTCTTCAATGTCATTTGCAAATCAACTAATTTTGCATTAACATTTCTTCTAACCATCTTTCCATACACTGAAGATACTGCGAAGTCAACACTCTCCACTTCATTCGCCGACTTCTGTTCTCTCTCGTGGCCATTATTCATCAACTTCGAAAGCAACGACCATCCTTTATCGTTCCCTTTAACTGAACTTGGCCAAAGAAACACCAATAAAGACCGAAAGAGAGCGATGGTAGGCTCGATTAATTCTTCCACAACCTCGTCGTTGTTTACTTGTTTAAGTGATTTAAAGCACTTGTTAATATCTTTTTTTGATTTTTTCCGAAAAGTTAAGTAAGAACTTAAACTATTTTTAATGCTCGAAAAATCTCCTCCTCTTCTGCGTAAAGCGGATTGAAGGTCTTGTACTTTCTCTTTTAAAGTCGAAAATACTTGTTTTGTGCTTTGGCATGAATCTAGCAACAAGATTGATCGATCAAGAGCTTTCTCGACATGGTGGTGGTGGGTGTGATGTGGATTTATCAAGTCGTATAGCTGTGTGAGTTTGGCGAAAGAAAGTTGGATGTCGGAAGCAGATAAGTGACTGGCTGTTGGTGTCGAAAAAGATAAAGATTGTTGTAAAGTTTTGATTTTCAAAGAATTTGTGTGTAACTTGTTTGGCAAGCTAATGGATCTGAAATGGGTTTGAATGAATGATGATCCTCCCATTGTCAGAGTTTGTGGAAATGCTTGAAACTGATGATGATGTTGAATTTGATTTTAAAATGTACTATATATAACAACAAATGGCAGGTGGATATGTATGTGCTGGCGATGACGAGACAATGAACAAACGGAAGATTCTTGTCGGATAACCAAAGTTTTTGGGATAATTTTGTACAGCCTATTTCTCTATTTTTTCATCCAAGGGGGCGCGATCTATATATACAGGCCTAGCCGTATTGTAAGAGATTTTTCATTTCAATATTAATGGGTAAGTTACACATTTTAAAATGTACTATATAAAACAATTTGATTTTAAAAGTAGCAATAATCATCTAAATTTTTAAATTTTTCAAAAATAAAACTTTCACATGTAAATTTATTAAGAATGTCCATTAAATATGAAACATAAAGACAAACGCTATCTTTCTTTTCCAATTCATGGACCAATTTTTTTTCGGATCGAAATTTACGATTCTCACAAATTAAAGATTTATGTAACCAATTGCAGTGCAATCACAACCAGTTCAACATAATTCAATTACTAAATTAGGTTTTCACGATAATTTTTTATATTTCATCATTAATTTTTTAACTGTTATGTTCGTAATTATATACATGACCTAAGAACTGTTTGTTTGGTTTAAATGACCTAATATTCTTTGTTTTTATTATTCGAAAGATCATACATATTTGCATATTTATACATTGTAATCAGTATTCAATTCTCTCACTGTTTATGGAACAGTTATTAATTTTCATCATGTGTCTTTAATAAATCTATAGTGGCGGCATATATCTTTCCAAATAACTTCTGTTTGTTATATGCCCTCAGTCGGCTATTTCTTTTCCATAATTCATTCTTTCATTTAAATATATTGTCTCTCTCATCATATTTTGGCCAAGGGTTTATCGTCTGTTCGTCTTTTGTTTGATCATCCGTTTTTCTCCCTACTGATCGAGCTTACCTCGTCTTATGTGATGGACATATCTTGACCGAGGAGTATGGCCTTATCATCAACCACTAAATCAGTTTTTCACGATGAAGTTACTCTATTTCATATTTAATTTTTCAATTGACATGTTCGTAATTTTATGAATAACTTAAGGACTGCTCCTATCTGGTTTTGATGATTTTTATATCCTTTTGTTCAAAAAAAATACAATTAGTAACCTATGAACTACTTATGTACATGTTTAAAGATTCTCTGTGAAGTTTTTTCTCTTTTCACAGCTCAATTAAACGTATTTACGCAACCAAATGATAGTAAGCTTCCAGATCTAGTTTATTTTATGTTTTTTAAACTAAAATATATTTTTCACAACCAAAATGAACGTATTTATACACTCAACTAATAGTTAGTTTCAATATTAATATACATGTATTTTAAATTTGTAATGTAGATAAAAATGTTAAAAGAATCAGTATTCTCAATATTAGGAATCTTAGTTACATTTGAGCACATAGAAATAAAATATTGACGACGAATTAAATGATTTGAATAATCTATTAGAACATGTAACTTTGATCCTTTTTGCAACGAAAAAACTAAATTTACACCAAATTTACTCATAATTACGCAACCAAGTTACTCACAATTACACAACCATGTTTAATTGATCTAAAATGTACTTTCACAACACTATTGCACGTAATTACACAACCAAAGTTGATAAACCTTTATTTTATTTTTAGTTTGTAGTTAGAAGATATAGATATAGACGAAGACTTCATTAAACGAATTGAAGAACTAAATATAAAAACCAATAAACAAATTAAAGAAGTGGAATGATCAAATTCTATTCTTGAAGATCATGTTGAAAAACTAAAAAATAAAAATCGATCTATTTCCACTACCATTGGCAACGACATCTTGCATCAAACAGAAGAAGATCATGCATCAAACACAATGGCATAAAATGTTTGGTTTATTTCTAAATAATGAACATACAATAAGATATTGGTAGATGGTCGTCTTCTAATGTCAAAACTATAGTTTTTGTAAACTAGTATTAATCTAAGTTAGACTTTCTTTTTTGGAGTATTAATTTTATATTATCATTTTTATATATTTTTATTTCACAAATGCAATCATTTATAACGCAATTATCAACAAATTCAACCATAATTTTGCAACCTAATTATAACTGTATTGTTCAAAACAAATGTTTATTTACACAACCAAAGTGTTATTTCACAACCAATTGAAACATGTTTACGCAGCCGATTACAATATAATTTCACAACCAATTACACTAGTATATTTTCACAACAATTATCCTTTTACACAACTCATTCTAATTTAATTTCGCACCCAACTAACATCAGTTACTTTCAAAGCTAAAAAATGTCTAATCCTGAACTGTTTTAATAAGAAATCATGGAAGTGGAAAAAACACATATCCAATCAAAAAACAAAAATACATTGTTGTATATATTTTCTTCGCAGGTTCTTCTATTATGATCACGTTTTTTACAATGCCCTCACTTTATTTATTAAATAATTCTTCACCTTATGATAGAATACGTTTCTTCATAAGTATCTAAGTTCTCATTTTCAAGTTAGTTGGAAGAACAGTAGAATGTGGATTTAAACCTGAATCTTCACCGAAAGTAGATAAACAACCATAACTCATTCTGATTAAACTTCAAAAAAAAATTGATAGACGACTGAATAATACGTGTACGCCCTTCCACGTTGTTTTTAATCTTCTTCTCAATATCAAGAAAAATCTCACTCTTCAATCGCAAACAATCAGATTAATGCTTCAGATCTGAATCATAAGCATTACCTAAATTTTATTTAATAATTATGAAAGCCATAGAACAATAAAGTTTACCTAAATATATGCTCAAGCATAATCTTTGGGAGGAAATAGTTCCATGAAGGTAAATTCTTTCTGACGACTTTATTTGAGAAATTCATGCAAATATAAATCGAATAAACTCTTAGCGGGTGCATAAACACATTTTTCAAAATCTTGACCATTTTCTTCCTTAAATCTTTTGGTGAACTTTTCAATGCATGCTTCAGGCTCTCAATAATATGATAAAGACAATATGAATGGTAGTAATCAAAGAAATTTGTTAAGACAACATTAAAATTTCCTAGGTGGCAATAAGATATAAAAGTGATTTGACGACCAAGGAAATGAGGCTTTAATGTCTATAAAAATTATCGCCAATTATCACCATCTTCAGACCCCAACAACAGCAAATTTTATTAGAAATAGACCTACATAAGATATAAGAGTAATAAGTATCAATTGGATAAAATAATTTAATAACTAACTATATAATCTCTAAATTCGCAAGAAAAATATCATTATACAACCAACTTGTACGTAATTTCGGAACCGGTTATCACATAATTATACAACCAAAATAAAATATTGTGTTATCACAATATTAGAAAAAATTTACAATAAAACCTAATTACACAACCAACTTGTACGTTATTATGCAACCGGTTAACACGTAATTACACACCCAAAAAAAATTTGTATTTAAACATAAGTTTTGTTATATAAAAAAACTTACCATTGTTATAATATTTAGCTATTGCATAATGTAAAAACCCTCGATATGTACCAGTAAAAACTATATATCATTGATAAAGAACATTGGACGAAAAGATTCATAACCTTGAAGATGACTTATGTAAGTTATAATACATGATTTAGAAAAATGGTTTCCTCCATTATACTCCAGGACAAAAGGACTTGTCATGTCTAGAGTCTTTAAATACTTAAAATAACATATAAACAAGCCGAAAGAAGTATAACAATCTATGTAAGCTTACCTTCTAGCTTTTCTAAAGTCATCCATGACATACAATAAGAAATATGTAAACGATAATCAGATTTAACAATGATTTGATTTTTTTTTGTAATGATATCACACCTTAATCTAATATCACTTATATCGTTTGATATCAAATTGGACGTCAAATGCTTTTTATTTGTGTGAATAAATCAGGATAACACTTATGATTACCAACATACTTTTTTATAATCATATATCTATTTGATTGATTATTTGAAGCATAATTCCTTCATTGACATCTTTTGCTCTCTTTCATCGAACAATGAACACATAATTTGTTGCTTTGATTATGAATGAATTTATAAGTAAATCAATGTTCGGTAGAAAATCAAGATAAAGAAAGACGCATGAATGTAACACCATCTTTAAATACGTGGCATACACCTTGAATACCATAAACATAACTTCGAGTATAAAGTTCTTTTTTATGTTCAATAAAATGAACACCTGGAATAGGTTCTTCCATTAGTATATTGTATTCAATTATCAAACTAATATTATGTAATTATGCTCTATCAACATTATTAAAATCAACAATGTCAATACTTAAATCTCTAGTTTCAACAATTTCACAAATCTCAACAATAATATTTTGACATTTACTACGGCCAACCAATGAAACCAATTATATATAACTATATTCACAAAAAAAAAATTGAATAAGTAAAGCTAAAACGACTCCTCACATGACAATCCCACTTGCTTATTAAAAAATAAACAAAACTTTCATAAGTTTCAAAAAAGTACTAAGTAGACACACAAAAACTTGCTTATTTTGTTTAAAAACAACCAATGAAGACATTCCAAACCTACACAATAAACTAAATAAAATAAAAAATACAAGTTCAGACTATTATCGCGCCCAAATTTAACATAATTCCGCACATTAAAATACAAAATAAAAAATAAATATTACCCAACCCAATCTTACGTAATTTATAATTAAACCCATTGACTAATTACAAAACTATAATGTACATAATTTTGCAACTGAATGCACTAACTAATTACACAACAGAAATGTTCTTCATTATGTAACCAAACCAGTAAAACCTAAAATCCCAAAAAAAAAATTCCCAAAATAAATATTCTCATATAGTTATCAAACTATTTATTTGAATATATAAAATCAAAGTATTCACATAACTAAAAAAATCATATAATCATAAAACAAAAACAAAATAACTTGAAACAAAAACAATAACAAAAAACAAATCACATGTGAATCGACTAACAATCAATGAATACCAAATAAGAAAATAAAAAACAAAACGATCCATAATTGGAGAAACTCTTGATTGAAATAAGAATGAAAAATTCATCTCAAATCCAAGAACCGATTGATCAAATGAAAAAAGAAGAAGCACGCATATCAAGATCGTAATAACAAATCTAGGATATAATGAGTATTAAAAAAATCTAGGTTGTTATGAGTAGTTTAGTTTCAAAACTAGATGGTTATGAATACTTTTCCAAATCCCCAGATTGTTCTAGGTAAATAGTTTTGATTCTGATGCTTATTGATAGATTGTTATATATATATATATATATATATATATATATATATATATATATATATATATATATATAATTAGTAAAATAAATAGATTTTATTAATTTTTAAGATCAAAATTATATATTATAAGATTTGAAAGATGATTAGTAAAGATAATTTATTTGTTTTGATATTTTTTAAATTTAAATTTATTATGTTTGTTATTTAAATCCTTGATTTTTCAATTAATTTTTTCGGTTAAATTTTTTTTCGCGATATTTTTCGTGGAAGTGTCAAAAAACAATTTTTTTAAATGAAAAAACTTTAATAACTAAATGAATAAATAGATTTATTGTATTTTTTTATCTTTTAATTAAACTTTGTAATTATTCATAAAAAAACTATTTATTTAATTTATACAGTGTTTTTTACAATTTTAGTATCCACGAGTCATATAATTTACCCATAGTGATTTAAAATTGTGGTTTTCAAAACATATTGTTTTACTTATATACCTCTTAAAGTATCCAAATTCCTTTTTATATATATATATATATATATATATATATATATATATATATATTAATCTTTGTGACACTAATATATTACTATTCAATAGTCTAAATTTAACTTATGTACGTCGAACTAATCTTAATGTTTCGTTCTAAGTAAGAGGTTCTTAAAAAATTTCACTTCTATTATAGATTTTATTAAGGTGACGTAGTCACTTTAAAATTATCGAACATACATTTTTATCTTAGCAACTAATTTTGAAGTATCTTATCATGTAGTAAATACCTAACAAATGACTAAATGGATCGGTGTTGCCTATTTATGGTGTGACATGGCCTATCAATAATCATCATAATATTGATTATCTAAACGAGCTTAGATTTATCTGGGGTGCAGTAAGAAAATCAAATGAATTAATGATCTCGCATGTCAATATAGAAATTGTTCATTTTTTCTTAAGCTTAGATCACTAAAACTAAATTTTACAAAAGATATAAAAGGTAAACGAGCAAAACTGAATATTTTATTATTTGACTAAAATTTATATATAATGAAACTGAATGTACTAAAGACTGAATCAACAATTATACTCATATGATAAGTAGAGGTAATATTGTAGATATTCGGTGTAGCAATAAGAACTTGACATTGAGTATAATGAAACTGAATATAATAAAGACTAATCTCATATCTGATTCATTTTAGTAATCAATGATATACTCATAAAAAATTGTTAGATATCTAAATTTTTATTATATCAAAATTTGACATAAATTTATATATAGTATCTAAAAAGTTCATATTGTTAGTATTCATGAGTATATCATCGATAAATAATATAAATTTTTATTGTTTTAATTATACAAAACTTATAAGATGTGTTATCATCTGCATTAATCATCTATAAATCGAATGAGATAATAAATTTAAAAAAATTCAATACAAGTGACAATGCTTACACCTATATATAAATTTTTAAGTTGACATATTGTTAACTTTATATTTGTTAAAACCATTTTACTATGTTGCATCATATAATTTAATTTTTAATGTATTTATTTTAAAATTTATGTTTTAATGGCAAGGCAGTTGATTACGATATACAACTCAAAACATGATTGTTCTAAACAATTATTTTGATTAAAAAAATATATTCGAATAATTAATATATTCACGTTGAATATGTCATTTTACTACAAAACATGCTATAGACATTTCTTTTTTGAATTATGTTTGATCTTAAATATTTACTTGTAAGCAATTTCTTTATTTCTCTCTCATAAAAGAATATAATCCAACTTTATTTTGTACGCATAAATTCAGAGTTATACCTTTTATCAAGAGTTAGAATTTTTTATAATATTCTCAAAGTTGACTGAATCAACTTCCAAAATCTTAAAAATCCCTCTTGATCATGTAGATATGCAATATAATTTAAAGGTATGGTATATTTTCATTTTTTTGTAGATTTATGCAATATACTCTCTTCATGTTGCGCAATCCTAAAGAGTATCGATTTTTTTATGAAAAACATCATCAAACACTTCTTTTTAAGTAAGAGGTGGCATATGAAATTGAGTACTAAACTCCATCGCGTCAAAGAGATGGTCGATGGAAGCATTGACACTTTATTTTCTAATATTCATAAAATAAATTTATTTTTTTAAAACCCAATGTTATTTTTTTTAATCCTTTCTTTCAAACTCAATATCCAAAAATCATATGAAGATTGGATGATTGGTGGGATAATAAAACTCATAACCATTATAATGGTCTAAGAATTTAACAAAATATCAACTTATTATTTTGTATTCTAGTTTGTGTGCTTTGGGATTTTATGGTTTTCCTTTAGTTGGAGATCCCCATATATGTTAGTGTTTTCAACTAAAGATTCACCTTGTAAACATCTTGTAAAACATTTTATGTGGTGCTTTAATATCATATTAAAAATATGATGCATATATACTAATTTCACTCAAAATTAAAGTAGAGAATAGCGTATGACTAATCATATTTTGAACCATTTATTGTAAAGTATGATGTAGGTTACAAATAATTGAGAATATATTCCTACTAAAGACTACATGTGGATGGAGATTGATAGCCGAAAACATGTATAACAATAACTATTTGAATCTCTATGTGGCAGAAGCTGGGGCCTAAACTTAGGTGTAAAAACGTTTGATGGAACCTAAAAGAGCTCTTTCAAAGGAAAAAAAGTATGTATCTGCCAAAGCTGAAGGTGGAGATTGATCATCTATGGAGTGGAAGATGCTGAACATGATTACCGAAGGAATTCTGAACATATTTCGTTGCTTCCAAAAACAAGTTGAGCATTAAAGGTCTGAATTAATATGGAATCTTAGTCGTTGATCAAATATATGTCAATCTACGTGGGTTAAATATGAGTACAATGGATGTGTGTTTACCCTATCGTATGAATGTAAGTGTTTCCCTTATCTTAATGTACTAGTTTGTCTGGCCAAATGAGAAAATGGGTTGTCAAGAGCTACCATAACCATGAGAATATTAGGACATCTTTGATCTTCTATAAATAGTGAGAGCATGGTTTAAAGATATCTGTTGCCTGAGAAAATACGTGCGTGATTTGAGAGAGAAAGCTAAAATATTTCGGGTATAACCAAGTATAAGATAAACACTTGAAGATATTATATGATCTACAGTTCCTTTGTAAACGAAGAGTACTTTGTAATAAAGAACATTGGTTGAGTATTTAGTATATGAGAGAGTCTTTTTGGTAACTTTTTATATATAAAATTTGTTTTTGTTTCCGTGGTGGATGTAGAATTTCTTCACAATCCAAACCACAATATATTCGTCTTGTGTGTTCTTGGTTTTACATTCTCGTTCTATATTATTATTCTTTTATTTCAGGATTCATAGCTAAGATTTGTATGAGGGAAAGTTGTGTGGCTCTTCAACTCTTGTTGCATATTCAATACTACAAGCAAACAGTTGTTGTTAATGTTATTGCTAACATTATGTATGTTATGATTCGAAAAATATCCAGTCTTGACTACTTTGTTAGTGTTTTAGAAGATTCATATCAAATCTAAATAATTCGCATTGATATGCATTCAACTGGCTCATGAGATACTTGAACGGTTCTTCTGAAGTTGGGTTTTGTTATAATCAAAATGATACAACTCATACAATATTGAGAGGGTCTGTTGACTCTGACTATGCGAGATTCTTTGACACAAAATATTTATAGTGGTTCGGTAAATTCCTCTTACGTCCACTCTAGCCACAACAATGTTATTCCTTTGTTCAAAATAGATACAAAAGTATACAAGATTAATTTCTCCCTAAACATTTTTTCATAAACTCTAATTCCAAAACTAACACAATATTCTTCCGAGATGTCTTTATGTTCTTCCAAGAATAAATCTAACAAGTATTTTCTCTATTAATATATGTTTCTCACTCATAAAAGTCATGTAGTTTCTTCGAAGTCCCAAAGAGCATATTTATAATGTTTGTACGAACCTCTCTCCAAAAGCAGAATGAGCAAACTCCTAATAGAAATAACCATTTCTGTTTCAACAAAAGTTAACTATTTATGTTCTAACAAAAGATAGATTAAACCATCATAATTGAAATTTTATACCAACAGTCACACCAAAACAACAAAAATCTAGACATGTGGCTTCTTGGCCCATCGAGATGTTTCCTCATTTGATGTCCTTCAGACCAATACAACCTTTGCTTCGTCTAATGGTCTCGATCATCTTTACTAATCGATTACTAGCTGATGCATCCAACGTCTCGAACTATGGCATTCTGTTTGATGCATTTTCTTAGCTTAACCAAGAGCTTCATGGTCAATGCAGGGAATGTCTTGGTCGAAGCATTCGATGCCTCAGTGATAGATAACAGGTATAGTCGATACCTCGATGATGCTTAGGCCGATGCAATCGATGCATTCACATGATAAATTTTGAATCATTTAGCTTTAGTTTCCAATTCCAACCCATACTTTCACAATTCTCCACCTTGGTTTTCAATTTAAAAAATGCACACAATTGTTATAGTTTCATTTGGCCCTCTCTACGGGCCACGTATGCTTTGGATATGTACCAATTCAAAGCAATGCTTGTACTTGTTTGTTGTCACAAATTAGTAAATATGTTGGGTTGTCACTTGTATGAACCTTCTCCAATACAATCTCCCCATTTTGAAGAATACTTCTTACAAAATTAAGTTTAACATCAACGTGATTAGTTCGTTCATGAAACACCTGGTTTTTTTATTACACTTTGTTTATTGCTGTGCATCATTAGAGTTTTCCATTAAACACTCAGTTCTCGTCAAAATCCATATTAACTACATAGCCTCATTTATTGCTTTAGTAACATAAATATATTCATCTTTTATAAAAGATAATGCTACAACAGTTTAAAGATTCATTCTCAAACTTGCAACACTACAAAATAACACAAACACATAACTCATAAGGATAAAGTAAATATAAAATAAGAATAATTATTTTATATGGATAAAAGAATAAGCAAATAGTATACGAAATGGATTTTGTGTCAAATATAAATGTAGAGAACTAGAAGTGTAATATGTTATGAGTGTGTTTACATCAAGTAAAAAAGTGGAGCGAGATATCCAATGTAACAAATATTAATCTATTTCTTGTAAGGTGTACTTTTCTTGGAAATATATATATATATATAAGGTCTTGGATTATGAGACTTGATGACTTTCTCTCTCTAAAAAACACACTAGCTACTTTGTCTCTGTGTAAATTCATTAATTGGTCTAGAAATTATCTTAGATCGGTTTATCAATAATGAAAATATCTGAAGCGATCAATAACTAGTCAAAGACTTCATCGTATCCAAAAAGACCAAGATAATTAAAATTAATAAAACCCTCAGCACCTTCAACCCAAACCATCCTTTTTATACGATTAAAAATCATGGTTAGTCACCGAAATCGGTCAGATGCATCAAAACAGCCACTAAAATTCCTCCATGCGTTAAACCAGTCACTTTTTTTGACCTCGTGTTTTATTGGTGATTACTAGCACGTGCAGTTAATTAGACAGTGACACGTGTCACCAAAACAAAACTTTTTGTTACAATTTTGGTCTTCTAATATTTCAAGCCTAAAATAACCATCTTCTTAAAATATTTACCATTTAATTTTACTTTATTATTTTTACTATTTAACTTAAATATTTTTCGTTCACCAAATATTAAATTACCATTTACTTTAACTTTTTACATTTAACCAAAATTACTAAGTTATCATTTAGTTTGACTTTTTACTTTCTCAATATGTTTCAGTCATGGTAATGAAAATGAAAAAGACTTCAAACATCAAGCCAACTGGCTTTAGGTTTGGTCCTTATGTTTGGACCTTCGTTAGCATTTTTTTTAAAACTAAATACTCCCTCCATTCAATGCAAGATTAAACTTCCTTGTGTTTGGTCCTAATTTTAGAAAATTTCAAAATTTCCATATTAAATGGCGTTCGACAAAATCAATACAGGATTAATTATTGTTTTATAAACCCAATAAAATATTTATAATTCTACACCAATCATATTTTTTCGCTTTATACATTAGAGATGTTATCGTTACATTTATTAATTTTTATGTTGGTACCCTAAACAACTAATATAGTGGAACGGAAGGAATATATATTCCTCATGCTCCATATTAATAGACGTTTGGGAGAAATGTACTATTATTAAGAGAGTATAATTATTACATGTAGCTATTTGTCCAATGGTAATAAAAATCCTATCTCACATATAAAAAGCAAGAAGTAAACAAGTTTCATTTGTCAAAAGTAATTTATAACACTTCATATTTTTTTTAATCAAACAATCATTTTATTACTAAAATGAAGGAAATACAATGTTGTAGGTCTAAATTACAAAGGGGAAAAGAAAAAAAGGGGCTGGAGGAGAAATAACTTTCCCAAATCACAACCCAAACCCTAATTGCGAAAAACAAACGAAAATTGGAGGAAGAAACCCTCTACAGCTGAAAAAAAGAAATTATCAGACTATGACAGTTTCAAAAGCATTCGTCGAACACTACTACTCTACCTTCGATGCAAATCGCTCCGGTTTAGCTAACTTGTACCGAGAGGGATCGATGTTGACTTTCGAAGGCCAAAAGATCCAAGGATCTGCCAATATCGTTACTAAACTTACTAGTCTTCCTTTCCATCAGTGCAAGCATCACATCACCACCGTTGATTGCCAACCTTTAGGTCCCACAGGAGGTATGCTCGATTTCGTATCCGGTAATCTCCAGCTTGCCGGCGAACAGCATGCTCTTAAGTTCAGTCAGGTATTTCTTTCTCTCTTTAGCTTTCGGAATATCTGGAGAAATTTGTGAATTTCTAGTTGTAACTGAGAGTGGCATCATGCTATTCAGCCTTGAGATCCAAATGGACATATCCTCGTACATTCTGTTTTCTCGAGGATTCCCTACTACCAGAAAATGTAACAAGTGAACCTCTAGCTGCTGTTCACCTAAACATGTTGTTTGAGGGCAATGCTATGGACAGAGCTTTCTCTTCTAGTCAAACATTAGTAACTCTTTCTCCTATAATGGGTATTAAATCCTCATCTGATGATGTCGATTCCAAAAAGAAGACAACTTCTTCAATTGAAGAAGACAAGCAGGTGGCTTCGCCAAAATCACATCCTCTAATGAAAACTTCTAAATTGTCTTCTAATAAGAAATGGACAGTCATCTTCCAGATGGAAATAAAGCGCTGATGATTGTGGCTAACAAATCTCAGGTGCAAAGTATGAAATCTAAGATATTAACTGAAGGTCTTGCCTTATGGACCTTGTCTGGGAGTGGCCGCAGATCAGACATGTATAAATCCTTGATTGATAAAGTTCTGCAAAACTTCTTGACAGCAAGGTGTGCACCAATTTTAGCAGGATTTCCATTCAGCCTTTCGAAAACAGATAAGTCTCGCAACCGCTCTCTTCGAACTCTTTCTCCCTCTGGGCACATAAAAGCGCAAATGCCTACAATCGTGGTGTCTCCTTCGTGTTGATGTACATGGTGGTGCGGCGCTTGTTAATTGTGTTAATTGGAGGAAGAAACCCTCTACGGCGAAAAAAAAAGGAACTTCTCAGACTATGAATCTTTGACAGCAAATCTAACCAGGGTCGATATACCCTACGCCCAAGCTTTCAAGTGTAGCAATGGCAAGAAGAGGAGTAGGGATGGTTCGAGCATTGAAAGTTTGATTGGTTTGCTCAGTGAGAATCCACTTCGATATCCAGTCTGCAGCAGCGTTTGTAGCTCGAGGAATGTGGTGCAGACTCATATTTGGAGTTAATAAAGAGCGACAAATACTGATAATCGGATTCTCCATTTTACCATACGCCAGACAGTTGATTAGATTTAAGCAATCCGTCTCAAGATCGACAGAGAGCCAGCGATTTATTCTACAAGTGATTAGGGCTTCCATCAGAATCATACATTCAGCCTTGAAAGCATCCATTTTGCCAAACAGATATCCAAATCCAGTTACAATGTCGCCATCGTGATTTCTGACCAGAACTCCACCACTGCCTTCACCGGTATAACTACAGGCACTATCGACGTTTATTTTGAGTCTATTCCTTGCTAGAGGAAGCCACTTCAGGTAAGAGACCTTTCTGTTATTTCTGTTTATGCTATTGCAATTAAGGGTAAGACCTGCATTGTAAGCATGAATCCAATGCTTAGATTTGAGTCTGTTATTAGTATCAATGCCTCTTATAATTCTGATGAATCTGTCAATGGAATTCGTGAAGGTATCATGAGTACCCTTGAACTTACTGGGGTTTCGATTAAACCATATTGTCCAACGGATTAACTGAGGAACAATATGGGTTATGTGAAACTTGCTGTGATTAAAACAGAACCAGCAATAAAAAATATAAGCAATAGTCATATGACGCTTTATAGGGACCTTGAATAAACAACCAAAGTAATTCCATATAGACCACGCAAAGCTGCAGTTGACGAAGAGATGATCCTTCTCTTCACAACTGCAGCAAAACTGGCACTTAGAAACTAAAGTTAAGTGCCTTTTAGAACGAATATTGTCTATTGGGATAAAGTCTTTAAGGAGTTTCCAGCTTAAAAATGAAAATTTAGTTGGAATAATATTGTGCCACACTTTTCCAAAAAGAGTGCTTTTAGGGTATTTACATCTTATGTGATCCCAAGTAGCTTTAGAACTGAATTGCTTGTTTTTAGATATCTTCCATTCAATTTTATCATCTTTATCCTGAATGATTTTTTCTTTTTCAATATGAATCGTTCTTTCAGGAGACAAGAAGGGAAGAAGAGAAGCAGAATCCCAATTTCCATCTTTCCAAAAGGAGCTAACTTTAACAGGTAAGTACCAATTCGAGTGATTAGCATTACTAATAATAGGGGACTTGTTAAGCCAGGCATCAAACCAAAAGTCAAGGTTTCCTTTGCCTAAAGACCAAGTAATATTGGGATCAGCCTTATCTTTGATGGAGTGCAATCTTTTCCAGTTTATGGAGTCAGTAGATTTGCATTTGGTTAGAATAGGGTGAGAGAAAGGGCTATAGATATGATGCATGAGTTCAGCCCAAAGACTAGAACCAGTCCTGAATTGAAACCAAAGCTTTTGAGAGGAAATGGATTGGATATCAGCAAGAGTTTTAATTTCCAATCCACCTTCTTCAAAAGGCTTACAAATCTGACCCCAAGAGGACCAGTGAATGGCCTGCTCCTGATAATTGGATTTCCAAAGAAATTTATTGAAGCACCTCTCTAATTTGGTGATAATAGCATTAGGGATAAGACTGTTCTGCATCCAATAATAAACTATTGGATACAGAACATTCTTAATGAGGCTAAGTCTGCCCCCAAAAGACAAGTTTTTCATGTCCCAAGTCATTATTCTATTATGAATTTTATCAATTAAAGGCTGAAAATTCTTCCCTTTGTTGTTGGCAGCAATGGTGATTCCAAGGTAGGAGAAGGGAGCATGTTCTGTGCTGAATCCAGTGGAGGCTTTCAATCTTGCAGAGGAGTTTCTAGAGCAGCTAGCAGAGGTAATGATTCTTGTTTTGTCTTTGTTTATCGATTGACCAGAAACATATTGGTAATCATCTAACAGCTTACACAAATTGTCGACAACAGATGGAGTGCTATTAGTAAAAATGATGATATCATCAGCAAATGCAAGAATGGGAAGATTATAATCAGATTTCAGGTAAAATTTCATATTGTTATGAATGCTATAGAGGTTTTGAATGCCTCTGATTAAAGCTTCCTCAGCAAGAATGAAAAGAGTTGGAGATAATGGGTCTCCTTGTCTTAAGCCATTCTTCTAAGGGAAGTAACCAATATTCATGTCATTAATTAGAATAGATAGCATAACATTTGAAATAAGGCTGTGAATAAGGGCAATGATATCAGTTGAGAAACCAAATTGTTTTAAAATGTTGAGAACAAAGGCATGAGACATCCTGTCAAATGCCTTTGTCATGTCAAGCTTCACCATAATATTGCCCTTAGAAGGCCTTCTTTTAATGTTATGCATCATTTCCTTAGTAATCATAATGTTATCATGAATGAGTCTGTGAGGGACAAATGCACCTTGACATTTAGAGATAATTTTAGGTAAAAATGTAGAAATTCTAGCATTAAGGAGACTGGAAATCAGCCTGTTAAAAATTGTACACAGGCTGATAGGTCTAAAGTGACTCCAGTTAATAGGATTAGGGAATTTAGGAATAAGGCAGATCCCTGTGGTGAAGACACCAGAAGGGATTATCTTGCCTTTAAGATAAGATTTCATGGCATTACATATATCAGAATTAATGATATTCCAGCAAGTTTTGAGAAAAAGGCAGTGAAACCCATCTAACCCAGGAGCACTGTCATTTTTCATGGCAAAGATGATGCTCCAAATCTCCTCCTTGGTTGCTGGCCTTAAGATTTTAGAACTATCCCTGCCACTGTCAACTTAGGGATATTGTTAAGCATGGAGTTCATAATAGAAGAGTCATTGCATAGGTAAGTTTCAGTAGATAAGATACTTTTAAAATAAGTTTCAGCAGAGTTGGCAATATCCTCCTGATTGGTAATCCAATTGCCATTCTCTTTAATACCTTTAATAGCATTATTTTTCTTTTTATTGGAAACATAATTATGATATAATTTAGTGTTACCGTCACTTTCCTAAAGCCAGGTGTTATAGCATCTCTGCCTCCAGAAGCTTTCTTCATTTTTTAGGGCCATAATCAGGGTACTGTTAGCTTTGGAGGATCAACGTTAGACTCATTGCTATTGTTTCTCAGGTGAGTAAGCTCTTTTATTGCAACCTCTTTAGTAGCTTCTTTTACCTTGTTAAAAATGTTACAAAAAATGTCAGTATTCCATCTTTTAAGAAATTTTTTGAGCCTTTTAAGCTTGATCCAAAAAACTACATTGGCATCACCAAAGCACTGCCTGTTCCAATTTTGTTTAACACTATTAAGAAAGTCAGGATTGTTAGCCCAAGCATTTATAAATTTAAAGTTACATCTATTGTTGTAACTAGGATTATTCTGAATATGAGATAGAGAAATAAGTAATGGGGCATGGTCAGAACAGGTTCTGACCATGTGAAAAACCTGGACATTGATAGTAGAAGCCATAATAGAATTGACCAAAGCTCTGTCTAAACGTTTCCAAATCTTATTGTTACTCCAGGTATATAAAGATCCAACATATCCCGGGTCTTCAAGATTGCAACATCTAATGGCATCAGCAAAATCCTCAGCACTATAAGTATCAAAGGTTGAACCACAGAGCTGCTCATCAAAAGTAACAATGGCATTGAAATCACCAGCCACAATCCAGGGCTTATCTTCACAGGACAAGAGCTTCAGTTGATTCCATAGGTTTTTGCGCAAGTGCCTTTGATTTTTAGCATAAATGGAGGTAAAATAATAGTTGAAGTCGTTGAAGCTAACCACCATATGCAGGTATTGCTCATGATCAGATATAATAGACATATCGACATCACTAGACCATAAAATCCAAATCTTATTAGCACAGTTAGAAACATAGTTTTGAAAGCCAATGTCTTTAGCTATGCCATCAATTTTATCCAGCCTAGCCATAGGCTCTTGCAGGGCAATAATTTTCACTTCCTCACAATAAACAATATTTTTCAGCCATGATAAGGTTGATTTGTTGTTGATGCCGCGAGCATTCCAGTTAATTGTCCTTATAATTATCAGATAAAGATTTATTACGAGCTTTCTCTCTTTTCAAGAGAGAGTTAATTGATATTCTTTTGTGTCTTTTGGTCTTTTGAGCAGATTTAATCTTGCTGCTGATTAAAGAGTTGAAACTTTGCTCAGATGAAGAAACAGCAATATGAGAGGCATTGTAGCTACCAAAATTGTTATATTGAGGAGAGGAGGTTTCTGCTGGCAAATTATTGAGGTTGTTATCATGCTCTAGTTGTTGAAGCGCACTGATCACTTCAGGATCCTTTTTGGGAGATCTGTCCTCTCTTATCACATTTGACATTGTGTTTAAAGAAGAGACTTTAGGAGAGTCTTTGGCAACAACAATAGATTTAAGTCTTCTTCTGTAGACTTTAATGAATGTTTGTTTTGAAGTATCTTTAGGAACTTGCTGATTAGTAGAGCAGCCATGTAATGAATCAGATGTATTCAAGTTATCCTCTTTCGATTCAATAACAATATTTTCTTCTTGTTACCCTGATTTTTGCTGTAAATCCTTTCTACGGTCTTCAATCTTATGACCTAAATGATAACAATGCTTGCAGTAATTGGGAACATTTTTATAGCTAATTCCCACCCAGCAACCATCGTTATCGCCGAATCCAACCCAAATCTTCCTCTTAAGCGATAAAGATACATCAAATTCAATCAGCGCGTAACAAGCGTTAATACTGGCTCTATGGTATTCCGGAATCACCGTGCTGTATACTATTCCCATTAGAGGATAGATCTTCAATAACGTTTCTGTTATAGAGATAATCCGGTAACTTTTCCAGTCTAACCCAAAGAAGAACACTAGGACTTTCATATTTGGCGCTACTGTCAGGACACCATCTGACTAATCGCATTAATTTACCCTTTACATTCCAAATGTTTCTGGACCATATCTTGATCACATCATCCTTGTTACAGAATTTGACGAGAGTCAATTGTCTTGTAACTATAAGCCCCTGTGAATTTGAAAGAATCAAGAAAAATAATCAACTCAGCCCTTTTCGGTATTCCGTTTGTGAATTTGCCCAGTAAGGTTATTCGAGAATGCTTTATCAGAATATCTTTAGCATCTTTGGTATATTGAACTGTGTTATGATCTGTTGCAGAAGTAATGATCCGCTCAGGCGCAGGAACCGGTCTGTCTTGTCTGCCGGAAGAATTTTTCAGAACATCTGCGTAAGATTTCTTGTTGATGCTGTCTTCATTCTTTAGGAGAGGTGGGAAGTCATCAAGATATGTATCAAGATTTGTATCAGTATGTTCCATGAATCTTGTTGTGAAAGGCTGACTTAGATTGTTGCTTTCGTCGTCTTGTAGTTTCTCCGACGAACTAAGATTTATTTTCTTTTACCGTCTATACAAGAAGTATAAATCAAGCTCAATCCAAACGCCCACCGTGGGGCTCAAACCCTCGACCACAAGGTTAAGAGCTTTGCGCTCTACCAACTGAGCTAGACGGGCTTGGTTATATAACACTTCATTTGAAATAAAAAAATGTTGTCAAACGTCAATTCATTCGGAACAAGAGAGTATACATTTTTTTTCTTCTTTTTCTTTAATCAAACATTCATTTTATTACTAAACCTATTATACTTATCCATTTTTGTTATATATTTTTAATTTAATTCAATTCAGTTTTTTAATTAACGAACCAAATATATATAATATCTTAAAATACATAAAATTATTTTGAAAAAAACGGTCAAACGAAGAATTCCTTCTGCGTTGTATAAAAGTTAGGACCCACCGTATAAGCTATCACTATCCTAATAATAATCATATTTGTCTTATTTGAGAAAAGGTGACGCTTAAAACAACTAAAATATTTTATCCGACCCGAGTAGGCCGGGTATATGGAGTGGCTATAAGATAGGAAACGTGTAAGCATGCTTAATTAAAAAAGGTTTATGATTCTCAACTTGTAAAACAACACCAACAAACAGTGAGCTTGCATGCCTGATTGTCTCCACAATCATTGCCCAATTTCTTCTTACAATCATGGCCCTAGTTGATTAATTAAGCTTCTAATCATCGCTAGCCTGGCTTATTGTTAATTGTCTCAGTCTCAGACCCAGAAACGACAATACAAAAAGGAGACAACAAGATATTTCCATAGAATCTAGCTCAACTTGCATTTTTAATATTGATACCAAAAACCAAAATTCAAAGTCGTGGTACTTTCTGCTCCATTGATTTTTTGATTCTGCAGAGTGTAGACCATACCCAGATTTTAAAATACGTGTTAAATTAGCCCATTGTCTATTAGGAGACAAACAGACCTTTAATGGGTTGTTTACTTGTGGAGTTTAATATAACCATTTGATCACATGCCAATTATAAAATCTCCATTGCTGTAATCTTTTTTCTCGACAATGGCTTTTGGTGGGATGGTTTTTTATCGACAGGTACATTGCATTTGGTAACTCTATGCTATAACTGGTTTATTGGTTAAATATTTTTGTCTTGCAATTTAGATGAACCAAATAATGACTTTAAGGTTTGGGTGTTATATAAAGGTGATAATTGAACGTGCTAGGATTATACGTATCCGTATCCTGCATCAGTGCATTCACCGTACCGATTCTTAAAGACAGGACAAAGAAAGGACACTTATTAATAAAATAGGTTAACAGCATAATTAAAAACAAAAAACACAGGTTAGCACGATTCATCTGTATCAATGTACAAAAACAAACCCATGATGAATTTCAAAAACATTTTTTCTTTATAAATATGGATGGATCCGTATACAAAATAATATAGAAACACAATAGGTTTCTTCCCCTGTCATTGGAGGTTGAATATTGACTTTGGCAGTCATATAATTAACCAGAGTTAGAAAACACCACAAGAACAGCTGTTATCGAATAATCATATCTTTTCAATATACTCCTTAATCCATTGAATTGGGAAACCAGCAGCACCAGCACCAGCACAGGGGAAACAATTGAAACAATGAACCCAATTTACTTGTTATGTTGATGAGTATGAATCCTTCGAGTTGATTGTTAGCCTGAGATGGCATTAGTCCGATGGATCATGCGATTTACTGCTAAAGCTCTCCCTTCTGACCTAGGTTGGAAATTATCATCTGCAACTCATAGAAGGACCATGCCTATAGATGCCACAGTCAAAAGATGCTTTGATTTAGCAATTAGTCAAAAGATGACTTTAGTTTATTATAAGCTCTATATTGATATAGGAAGATCACTTTAGTTGATTATAAATCCTAAAAGGGGACAAACTCAAAGCTGGAATGTGTGACGGTCACGGTGCCTACATACCTAGTAACTTTGACTTTGACTTATTGGTTCCCAAATAGAACAACAAGGTGTTGCAATAAGTACAAGCCTTCATAGATGTACATCATGAAATTTACCTAGCATTCGGCTCCATGTGATTCCGATATATAATATCACAAACACTAATTAAAACTTGGGCTAGAACTTCCTGCAGATTCTACAAATACTATCTCGACTAATAGAGGTTGATAACCTATAAATAAAAGGACCAAAAGACTACTATCTATGACATGTAGCCTTCAGGCTTCAGGGCTCCAAGAAGATGGTAAACAGCTAGGGAAAACAGACACACAAATCTTTCTACCCTTCCGCCATTTAATATGCAGGCTCCATTAAATTTTCAATGCCCCCTTCACAAATTTTGGGACATGCGCTGCAAATTTAGCACCTTAAGGCAAAAGATTTACAAAGTTTACAAGGGGTTCTTAAATATAGAAACAGAGTGTCTGTGTGCTTCTAAATATGATGAGTAAGTAAAATTTAAAGCCACAAAATGTTATACTAGGGTTGTAGCTTGACTACAAAGATATCTAAGCAGCCTGTGATATATCCTAAGCTGTAAAAAAGAAATTGCAAAGAGATTGGACTAAGTACGGGACGCATGATATGAAGTTTTAATAAGAGAGAACATACCAGTTTAGACAGCAAGGCCTTGTTCTCTAGCCTTCTTGAGCCATTTGAGTGTACCCTCCAATGTTGTGTAAGCAGCAACATCTGCTAAACTCTTACTCTCGACGGCATAATCAAACACTTCATAAGCCTCCGCAACTCTACCTTCCCTACACAAAGCTCTCACAAATGTGGCGTAAGTGGCAGTCTCAAGCTTCATACCGCCTGATTTCATCAGCCCATAAAATTCAATTCCTTTATCCAACAACCTCCCCTTGCACAACCCATGAAGCAATGTATTATATGTGCATGAATTAGGCTCACACCCTTTTGCTTCCATTTCCTCTAACAACCCTAGTGCACCCAATGCATGCCCTTCCCTACACATTCCATTCATTAAAGTTGTGTAAGTGACTGCATCAGGAAACTGACCGCATTCAACCATAATATCTAAATACTTCTTAGCTTCCTTAACTCTACCTGATTTGGATAAACCAAAAATCAAAGTGTTATAAGTAATAAGGTCAGGTTCAACTCCTTCTTCCTTCATTTTGTTATAAATCCCTATGGCTTCAGTACCTCTGCTTAACATACAGTAACCTTTCATAATTGTGTTATAAACGAAACAATCTGGCTTAAACCCTGAATCACTAAGCGCACTGACAAGCTTCGTTGCCTCACGTAGATTCTTGGTGTTACAAACATTATCAATCAAAATGGTATAAGTAACTAAATCCGGTTTCACATCAAAACCAGTACGCATTTCGTCTATAAAACCGTAAACAGTACTCAACATTCTGCACTTACACAAACTCTTGATTAGAAAATTGTAGGTGTAAGTATCAGGCGGAGAGTGCTTAGCTGAGAACTCCTTAACCAAATCCATGGCATGATCGACACGCCCAGCTTCACACAGGGAACGGACAGCGATATCAGTAGTGATCTGATTAGGCTCCAACCCGCTACTGACCATAGCGTTGAGAGCTTTCTGAACAGAAGAGAGAGAGTGATCGGATGCTCTACAAGCCTGAGAGATCACCACTTGGTAAGTAGATCGATTTGGCGAAAACGAAGGTTGAGATTTGATCATATAGCGGAGAAGGGAGAGGGAGTCATCGACGGTGGAGATTGAAGCATAAGATTGAAGTAGAGAGTTATAGAATTTGGCATCGGTTGGAAATTTCGTGGTCGTGACTATGGAGCTGAATAGCTTTTTGGCATCGGCTAGGTCTGGGGTCTTGAAGAGAGTTTGGGATTGAGGAGTTTCGTGAGAGTCCTGGTTTTTCCTGGAAGATCTGGGGGAGTTTTTCTCGGTGGTTTTCTTAGGAAAATGACGAGGGTTTCGAATTGGGGATGGTGATTCAGTTAGTGAAGAAGCTGGAGGTTTACGAGTAAGTGAAGTAGAGATTGCAGAACGAAACGATGGAGGAACTTTCCCCATTTTATACTCGCTCAATCTGCTTTCTTCTTCCTTTTCTTCTTCTTCTTGTCAGTGTTGATAATCTCCAATTGTACAATGTTGTTAGGGTTTTTCAAGGGTTTGTGAGAGAGGGTGAGAGAGGGTGAGAGAGAGAATGGGCCTATTGGAGCCGATAAAATTAACGATCAGCCCACTTAACATGGTGGTCGCAGTTGCAAAATCAAATAAACCATTATTTCTGGAATGAAATATCAGCCGCTTCAACAGAGACGAAATCTAGAGATGAGTAGTTAAATTTGCACTCGTTTTGGTGACTAATGCAGAAATGGACATGGCTAAAATGAGACCATTTTTCTTTATAGTGAAATTCTAAATCCTGAAAACGTGAAATTACCATAATATTTTCACATATAAAAACCATAACTTTTTCCAACTACCCATTCTCTTCTCTTCCTTTTCTCTTTCCTACCACTTCTCTCTCTAAAATTCCAAACAAAAACACAAAATTTTAAAATTTCAAACTCTCACCCAAACATTTAATAAACCTTAATTATTAAAAGTAAAACTCCAACTACTCCAAGCATGGATTTAAGCGACTATAATGACGATTGGAGCTGCAACGTTGATGATTTCCTTTCGGAGGAGGAGGAGCCGCTTACTGACCACATGGAGAGTGTAGTTGAGGTAAAAATTATGTTTTTTTATGCACAGAACATAATTTCGCATTTTCGTGCATTGAAATGTACACTTCCACGCAAGAACATGCGTGGAAGATGACACATCTTCGCATGTACCTTCGCTTGATTTGTTCACGGTTACGCACAACAAAACCTTCCGTTCCTAAACAGCCGTAGTTATAGTACATCTTACACAAGACTAGCTCGAAAAACGCATCGCTACTATCTTCACCCAACTCACGCAGGGCAAGTTTCACTGCCTCAAGCAAATGGTAGTCTTCATGAGGGGTAAACTCCATTATTGCACTGTTTATGTTTGAGGAGTGCCAAGCATCCAGTTATATGCTCGTGGATGTTTGGGCGGGAAGTGCATTAAACGCGGGTGTTTTTTGCGGCAATTTTTGTAGGTGTCTCGTTATAGCGAGACACCTGATAATGGAAGTTACGCTATAATGAGACCCGTATTATTGCACTACAACGTTTGTGTACTTTTGTTAATATTAGGTGTCGCACAATCATTCGTCAACATGGATTACGTTATCCTTATCTTACAAGTGTTTATACTTGATACAAAAAGTGGTACAAAAAGACGTTTTATAGGCAATAACAATTATAGCAAATATATCAATTGCAAAAAATGTGTCCATGGACTGAGTTGGAAGATAAATATCTAATGATGGAATCAGCTGAAGTTGGTGACCTTAACATGATAGAGGGGGGTAATAAGTATTGGTGGGCATTGCTATGCAAGATGTACTGCCTATATGGAAGGGATGGTGTTCAGCCACCAGATGTACTACTTATTGGTGGGCATTGCTATGCGTGACTAACAAGAATGCGAGAGATCTGTGGAGTTTATGTTTTACAATGAGTTTTACGTTATGTTTGATATTTTCGTTTGAGTTTATGTTTAAGTGTCTGATTCGTTTTATGTATGAGTTTGTGTTGTTATTCGTGTTTACAAAAATGTTCGGGTTTATGTTTGAGTTTATGTTGCATTTGTTTTGCAGTATGATGTTTATTTTAAAGTTGGAGTTTGAACAAACATTTGAAAGTTATATGACCAAAATGTAACAAACTAACGTAACACATACTTAAACAACGACCCAATACCATATCATAAAAATTGAACTGGTCAAAAGTAAACAACACATATAAAGTCTTAAACTGTCAACACAAAAGACATAAATGATAATCAATCTCTGTAATCGTGAGCTATACGGTATATCTCCTCCAAAGGGTCCTGAAGGTCCTCCACACTAATGCCGGGGTGGCTACGGTCGTACGCCTGTATATCTAGAATGCGCGAAGTCAGCTCGTGCAGTCTGGTGGCATGTGTGTGTGGTGAAGGGTTCACCCCTAACTCTGCATTATCTCGGTGAGCCTCTAGATCAAATATGATGTACCACAAGTTCTTCGTAACCCGTGAAGAGTAGATCAAAGTGGTACCATCCTCCTGACCAGGAATAAACTCTGCACCCTTCCGACTCGGGTGAATACTGATGAGTCCGAATTCGAAGAGCTCCCCGGAAGGGTAGTCCAAAGTAAAACTCCCCGAAAATCGGACAGACTCCAAGACTATAATCCGAACAGGACTGTTTGATCCGGACAGGTGATTTTGGACACAGCGAACATAAGACGATTCGAACTATGACTAAAGTACTTTTAAACCTAATCACTATCTGACTAAGCTACCTGTGCATTTGCTTAAACTTCATGGGTCTTTAAACATGACCCGGGTCCATGAAACTTGACCCGAAAGCCCATAAGGGCCCAAATTACACACTATAAATACCCAACCACCAGCATTAACTATGGGTAAGAAAAATTAACTGCTGCCAGGCTGCTCAATTCTCTCACCACCCTTAAAACACCTTGAAATACCCTGAAATATCTTGAAACACCACCACATCACCGTGAAACACCCTTACGCCGCCTTAAAACTCCACTTAAAATTACCAGCCTACCCTCAGGCTACTTTTATCCACACCAAATACAGTATGACTCCCAGTTGTCCCAAGTGAATGCATCCCAAAGGTAGAGGGTGTTCGCACGACGAACCCTACTAGAACCGGTAAGAATAGGACGCACTGAACCAGGAACCTGTATTTAAAAAAAATTCTAAACAATGTAGCACACATGCGCAATACAAACAATATTAATATTTCGAGTAGCAAAATATTACATGCTGGATGCGACCCAACTGTCTATCCACCCGTAGCGGATAGTACACCTCGACAATGTCTGACGCCTTCAGCGTCGCATCTATCCAAGCTATATCAGCGTGACCTCGAGCATCCCGCATGGTCGTATACGGCATGAATGATACCTGTAAAATATTAACAAACCATTTATCATTAGCAACTTATATTATATATACAATAATTGAAATGAAACTGATTATAACGTATATCGTGCTCGGTGAAGGTAGCTAGGTGAGCTCGAACACCGTCTCGAGCCTCCTGACTTTGTCAAAACTTCGGAGGCGCATGCAGGCACAAAGTAGGATCCACGATACTATACCTCGGGTACTGATGAACTAAAAACGACTGGAAATGGTCGTAAATCCACGTCTCTAACAAGGCCAAAAATCCAGAAATACCCGAAGTAACGTGTAGGCAACCTCTGCCTAGCTGGTAGTAGAGCTGCGTGAGTATCATCTGTCCCCAGTTATACCTCCCCGAGCTACTGTAATCATCTAAGAACTGTAAGTAGTCGAGGCTAATGTTGTTGCCCGACTTATTGGCCAAAATGGTACAGCCAAAGAAGTGCAACAAGTATCCCCTGGTAGCTCGGCGGGCATCCGCATCAGTGATATCATCATCGTAATACTGATCAGTGCAGAATCTCCTCTTCAGCCACGCAAGGCGAACATGCCTCTTACCACCACCCTTGTTCTCCTTAATCTCCGCCTCAAGCTCCCTAACGTTGCACCCAAGTAAGTGAGCTTATGCCGCAGTACGCTCATCAGCAGTAGGGTACTCGTATGTCTAACAGTTGACACCCACAACTGAGAGCCCTGTGATCATATGAACATCATCCAGGGTGACGGTCATCTCCCCAAAAGAGAAATGGAACGTGTTCGTCTCGGGATGTCATCTCTCCAAAAATTCCTCAATCAAATGGACATTAGTAGACCACTTACCCAAGGCGTCAACAATGGGCCCGAAACACGTGGTCATAACCTGCTCACGTATCCGTTTCTGGCGGACTTTCAAGTCCCAGGCACGATGAGTATGGTACATGGCATAACAGCGCAACTGTACCCGGGGCTGCATTAAAAACATACAATATATATATATATATATAAACATATGTGCAATCTAACATTTAAGATAAACCAATAACCAACATGTTCAATATATATGCAGTATAACAACTAAGATAAACCAATAACCAATAATTTAAATTATAGGTATAACATATAAAATACACCTATAACGAATAAATCGATTAATGAATAAAGCATCTAAGATAAACCAATAACGAATAAATTTAATAACATATAAATTCATTCTAACCTAAACTAATAAATTTTCTAAGAAATAAAATTTATAACACAAACCAATCACAAATCCAATGCAGTAGAGAGCGTTAAAACCAAACGGATAACCAATCGAATGCAATAGACAATAAATAAACCTATAACTGTAGCACATACCAAATTGTCTCTAATAATAAGAATTTTAAAAATTAAATTAAAACTAAAAAACTTACATCGCCTTTGAAGACGCTATAAGCCTCATGCTCTTTGTAGGCATGGAATGTCGAGTATAGGTCTACGACGTGAGAATTATATCTACGGAAGCGTTGGTCCGTAGATAAGCGACGCTGGACAGGGCGGTCGGCGACCTGTAAGGTCCCTCTAACACGGACGCGGACGCTCCGAGACATCTCACCACGTGCGAGCTCCTCCGTCTCATGAGCCGAATCATAATCTGTATCAGTAACGGGAGGACGTGGACGCGGAGGCATCCTACACAAGACAAAAATGAGTAATTAGTCGAATTGAAAAAAAAATGGAAAAGGGATATAAAATTGTGGATTTGGCAAATCCACGCAATTTAGTGCGTTAGGAATGCCAAATCCAAGCAAAACATTGCATGGATTTGAAAAATCCACGAATCGTGGACTTGGCATTTCCACGCATGTTCTTGCGTAGAAATACCGAATGCACGCATGTTCTTGCGTGCATCCGGTATTTCCACGCAAGAACATGCGTGTACCCAGCCGCCGAAAGTTCGATGCCCGATCCTAAAACTACCCAAATCAACCCCAAATCCCAAAACAAACACCCCTAAATGATCCTAATCTCCTAACTAAACACATACATGCAATTATAATTGAATAAAACAACTCCAAATACATAAAAATTTGATTTTTCTACCCGAATGTTAAACTCTAAATATCTCTAAAAAAACCATGGAAAATGAAAAAAATTGCATCAACAAGTAGAGAATGCTTACCTTAACAGCTTCCTGGCGTTGGATTTGAAAAAAAAATCGCTTAAAAAACGTGGGTTTTAGGAGGCTAGAGAGAGTTAGGGTTTGGAAGAGGAGAAAGAGGGACAAATTTTGAGTTTTTGGTATTTATATGAATGTCAATTTTGTAAATAATGGGGGTCTCGTTATAGCCAAGACGGGTCTCACTATAACCGGGTCTCGTTATAGATAAAACGGCTCTCATTGTAGCCTAGCCCTGCAGAAATAATATACATAAAATTCGGATAAAACTCATTTAGGACCAAAAGTGACACAAAATTTGAGATTTGGAGACCAAAAGTGATATAAAAATTGAGGTCTACGCGTTATGTGTCAGTTTTTAAATGGTTTACATGTTATGGGAGACTAATCGTGCAAATTTCTCAAACGAAAGAGATAGGTAAAAGACAAAAATCAAAGTGATGGACTAGTTTGATACAAAAGGTAAACATAGACGAAGTACAATGATTTTTAGCCCAAAAAATCCTCATTTGTTTTGAAAACAAATAGAAAGATGTTCTGCGATGGTCGATGTCACCTAAAATAATATGTTTATTTACTTTTTGGTTGGCAGATTTATTTTTATTTCGATCAATTTTTTCTAATAGAAAATAAAGGGAACTATGATTTAACTAACCAGATCGTAATTTTATGATTTTATTCAATTTTCTTTTTAACATGAACAACTCAATTTCTACATTCCTAAACTATTGTTTGATTAGGAGAATCTTAAAATTTGTATATTTTTTTTGTATTTTCGTCAAAATTTTAGAGCTTTTATTTCGAGTCTTCAATGTCATCCATCTCATTAATTTTATTCGAACCTATAGATTTTCTCGTGAAATTTTTTCCGCCCGTCTCACTCGTTCCGCTGGTGGACCAATTTTGTTTTCATTTTCTTTAGATTTATCATTCTCATTTGTGCGACTTAGATATGTGTTTTTCACTTCTCATAATGATTTGATTTTATTATTTATCTTTCATGAAATTTAGACATGTTTTTTTAATTTTGGTGGCTATTTATGATGCTTCCAGCGTGACTTTATCCGTCCGTCCCTTTTTTTTAATGGTGGTCATATTTTCTTTCGTTATGTTTGTTTTATTGGTCTCTCTTATGAGGCTTTGATGCTCGTTTAACACTATCTTTTATAAAAGAATTGACAGCGGCATGTCTATTTTCATTCTCATCGTAAGATTTGGAATATTTCCGTAAATTCTTCATTGTGCTTTGTGTTTCTCTCTCCAATAAGATTTTTACTCTTTTTACAGTATTATATTGTCTCATTAGTACCAACATATTTAGTCAGCGTTTGTTTCCTCTTTTTTATTTAATATTACTCTTTGCTTTAAGATTATATATGTCAAGTAATCATAGCCTTGGTGATGATTGCATATGTTTTTCTTCCACCTCAAGATTATATCCCTATGAGAGATAGTTTCGCTTGTCGTAACTGTCGTGAATGAGTCGAATAGTTCCTTGACTGTGTACTGTGTCCGGCAGCACATTTTTGTGTTTGTAATAGTGATATTGTGCCTTGACAGTGTACTATGTTCGGCAATACAAATAAGTGTTGTGACAGTATCGTTGTCAATCTTGTGGTATGAGCTCATTAGGCCCATTGTCTAGTAAGTCTATTAATTCCCTATAAATAGATTAATATGGCGACACAAAACACAATCTGAAATCTGTAACCTTTTCTATATAGTGAAACTCTTTTCTCTGGCGGCACCCGTGGACGTAAACAATTGTCGAACCACTTTAAATCCCGTGTTCATTCAAGTTTGTCCTTCGTATATGTTTTGTGCTTGAGCCATTTTGTGATTATTGCATAGTAATTTAATAACGAAATTGGTATCAGAGCCACGTGTTGAAATTAGGGATTTTGCAATTAAGGTTTCACAATGGCGTCTACAGCAACAAAATACATTTAAAAATTTGATGGATGGTCCAGCTTTGCATTGTGGAAGATTAAACTGAAATCTTCATTGGTACTGCAAGGGCTGTGGAAGGTTGTGGAGAATAAGTTACCAGAAGAGATGAAAGAAGAAGAGAAGCAAGATCTTCAAGAAAGGGCTTTGTGCTGGATTTTAATGAGTGTGAAAGACAATGTGCTTCGCGAGATTAGTGGTGAGAAGACTGCTACCTACGCATGGAAAAAGTTAGGAGATCTTTACTATGAGAAATCAATAGTAAACCGATTATACTTGAAGAAGCGTTTGTATGATTTCAGATTGAAAGAAGGTATGTCCATAACAGAGCACTTAGATAATTTCAAATCAATTATAATGGACTTGGAGAACATAGATATCAATATTGAGGATGAGGATCAAGCTTTGTTTGTATTGAGATCGTTACCAGTTCCCTATGAAAACTTTGTAGATACCATTATGTATGGTAAAGATAAGTTATCGCTAGTAGATGTCAAAGGGGCACTGAAACAAAGGAGATGAGACAGTTGCAGCCAGATGATCAAGCTGAAGGGGAAGGTCTTATGACTAGGGGAAGATCTAGAAGCAAAGCGAGTTCTTTAAGAAGGAAGAACTAGAGGTCCAAGTCAAGGGTAAAGCACTCAAACTGTTATGAATGTGGTGAGCAGGGTCATTATAAGAGAGATTTTCCGAAACTGAATGGTAAGAAGGGAAATCAAAACGAAAATGCAGCAAACATTGTTAAAGGTGTGAACGATTCCGACGATAGTGAAAACAGTGGTAGAGGAGATGTATTTCTGTGAATTCAGACTTTGGGAAAAACTCTTGGGTACTCGATACTAGTGCTACATATCACATGTGTCAGTTCAAGCAGTGGTTTGATACGTACAAGCCAATGCAGGGAACTGTCTATTTAGGGAACAATCATTCATTAACTGTTGGTGGTATTGGTAACATCAGAATCAGAATGTTTGACGAGGTTGTTAGAATCTTGACGTGCTGGCATGTTCCTGGGTTAAAAGAAACCTGATTTCTCTTGAGACTCTAGACTATCGGGGTTACAAGTATCGTGCAGAAGATGGTGTAATCAAAGTGACAAAAGGCTCAATGGTATGCATGAAATGCAGTTGGCAGAAGGGTTTTTACATTCTTTAGGGGAGTGTTATTATGGGCGATGCTGCAGTAGCATCATCAGGGAGTAATAAATTAAGTAGGCAAGATCAAAATAAGTTGTGGCATTGGCGTCTTGGTCACACGAGTGACAGAGGATTAGCTGTTCTGGGAAAGAGAGATTTGTTGAAAGGGTATAAAGCATAATCATTGGGATTTTGTGAGCAATGTGTATTTGGTAAACAAAGTAGAGTCAAATTCAGCAAATCGGCTGTAAGAAAGACTAAAGGGACAATAGACTACATTCACTCAGATCTTTGGGGTCCAAACAGAATTACATCCAAGAGCGGATCCAGATACTACATGAGTTTGGTGATTATTCAAGGATGGTGTGGGTTTACTTTTGGAAAACGAAAGATGAGGCATATTCAACCTTTGTCAAATGGAAGACGATGATTGAGAAGCAAACAGGAAGAAAAATCAAACGTCTTACGACAGATAATGGATTAGAATATTGCAATCATGAGTTCAATGAGTTCTCTGAAGCTGAGGGAATAATGCGCCATCACACTTGTTCTTAAACACCACAACAGAATGGAGTCGCAGAAAGAATGAACAGCACGCTTTGTGACAAAGCACGAAGTATGCTCTTGCATTCCGGTGTGGGAAAGGATTTTTGGGTTGAAGCTATCAATACACCGTGTTACCTGGTGAATCGGTCTCCATCAACGGCTATTGATTGTAAAACTCCTTTTGAGATTTGGTTTGGATCGTCAGCTGATTATGAACATTTGAGGGTGTTCGGTTGTCCTGCGTATGCTCATGTGAGAGATGGTAAGCTTGAGCCGAGGGCAAAGTGGTGCATATTTCTAGGATATGCTATTGGAGTGAAGGATATAGGTTATGGTGTACCTCTCCAAAGTCTCCACGTTTTCTCATCAGTAGGGATATTACTTTTAATGAGTTTGCTTCGATAGACAATCAGAAGGAAGTAGGAGAAATGGTCGAATCAGGATCGGTTGTGAGTAAACAGGTGGAGCTTGAAGTAGAATCAGTTCCTAGCAGGTCCAATAATTTAAGTGGTTCTGAGGTGGATCCAGAATCAGAAGGTGAAGCGTCAGCATCGGATGATAGTGAAGATGATGCGCCCGAACCAGATTAACAACCTTATAGCATATCATTGCGCATAGAAAGAAGAGATATTAGAATTCCGAAAAGGTATACGAATCTAGTTGCATATGCTCTGTCAGTTGCAGAAGAAGTTGAGATGCAGGAACCTAGTAGTTACAGAGAAGCTCTAGCGAGTTCAGAGGAAGATCGATGGATTGGTGATATAGGGGAAGAAATTGAATCTCTTCATAAGAATCAAACATGGAATCTTGTTGACTTGCCTAAAGGACAGAAGATAGTAGGTAGTAAATGGGTGTTCAAGAAAAAGGAAGGTAATCCAGGGGTTGAGGCATCTCGATTCGAAGAAAGACTGGTCGCTAAGGGTTTTACTCAAAGGGAAGGAATCGACTTCAATGAAGTGTTTTATCTAGTGGTGAAGCATAGTTCGATTCGAGTTTTGTTAGCCATAGTAGTTGTTTTAAGATTTAGAGCTTGAGCAGTTGGATGTGAAGACTGCGTTTCTACATGGTGAATTGAAGGAGCAAATCTACATGAGACAACCAGAGGGATTTATCGAACCTAATATGGAGAACAAAGTTTGTCTGCTGAAAAATTCATCGTAAGGTTTGAAACAGTCACCTAGGCAATGGTACAAACGTTTTGATACATTCTTGGTGTCAAAAGGGTTCACGAGGAGTCCATATGATAGTTGCGTGTATCATCAAAAGATGTCAGATGATTCTTATGTTTACTTGTTGTTGTATGTGGATGATATGCTTATTGCTGCTTGTAGTATGTCACACATTGTGCAGTTAATGAAGCAGCTTAGTGCCGAGTTTGAGATGAAAGATCTGGGTAGAGCAAAGAAAACTCTTGGTATGGAGATTATCGGGAATAGGAATTTAGGATCATTACACTTGTCTCAACGAAGCTATATTGAGAAAGTGTTATAACGATTCAACATGTTTGAAGCTGAAGCAGTTAGCATTCCATTTGCTACTCATTTCATGTTGTCTGCAATAGGAGCGGCCAAGGACAATGCTGAGTTGGAACAAATGTCAAAGGTTCCATATGCAAGTGTAGTTGGTAGTATCATGTAGGTTATGGCATGCACACGTCCTGATATTTCACATGCGGTTAGTGTAGTTAGTAGGTACATGATGTCCTGGGAAAGAACACTGGCAGACAGTGAAATGGATACTTCGGTATCTTAAGAATACTGTGAATATTGGCTTAACTTTTAACAAGACCGATATTGGTGAATCGCTGAATTATGTTGCAGGATCATTGGTTGTTTTTGTTGATTCTGATTTTGCAAGTAATATGGATAAAAGAAGATCTCTGACAGAATATGTATTTACTCTAGCTGGGAGTGCGATCAGTTGGAAAGCACAGTTGCAAGCTACTGTAGCTTTATCTACAACAGAGGCAGAGTACATGGCGGTAACAAAAGCAATTAGAGAGGCAATATGGTTGCAAGTTTTGGTGGCAGATTTGGGCTTGGATATGAGTACTACAAAAGTGTGTTGTGACAGTCAAAGCGCCATACACCTTACAAGGAACCAGATGCACCATGAGCGTACAAAGTATATAGATGTCAGGTATCATTTTATTCGTGATATAATATCAAAAGGAATTGTTGATGTGAAGAAAGTGTCTACACACGATAATCCAGCAGATATAATGACCAAGGAAAGATCAGTTCGAAAGTTTAGAGAGTGCCTAAAATGGATTGATGTTCGCAGTATAGAGTGAATTCCTTAAGGGCATTTGGTGAGTCAGAAGAAGAGAAGTTTCTTTGTTGATAATGAAGAAAGGATATTCGCCTCAAGGGAAAGATTTGTTGTGAATGAGTCGAATAGTACCTTGACAGTGTACTGTGTCCGGCAGTACAGTTTTGTGTCTATAATAGTGATATTGTGCCTTGACAGTGTACTGTGTTCGGCAGTACAAATAAGTGTTGTGACAGTATCATTGTCAATCTTGTGGTATGAGCCCATTAGTCCCATTGTCTAGTAAGTCTATTAATTCCCTATAAATAGATTACTAGGGCCACACAAAACACAATCTGAAATTTGTAACCTTTTCTATCATAGTGAAACTCTTTTCTCTGGCGGCGCACGTGGACATAGACAATTGTCGAACCATGTTAAATCATGTGTTCATTCAAGTTTGTCCTTCTATATGTTTTGTGCTTGAACTATTTTGTGATAATTGCATAGTAATTTAATAATAGTAACACATTTTTCCTTCATTTTCGTTTAAGTTCATTCAACAAGAAAAGAAAGTTTACTCTTCTAAAAAACTTAACGAGCAAAAAGTATCACTTTGTCCTACTCTAACATCCCCTTGCCATAGTTAACACTAGGAAAATCTCTAAAACAAAAAACAAAAGCTCTAGCTCCTCCAAGAAAACTGGACTCATGCGTAAGATCAAGCTTCGTTTTAATGCTGGGGGTCGTTCCAACATGCATAACGACAAGCTTCTCCCCATAGTGTCCTCGTTCTTCTTCACTACCTCATATGACACTTCGTTGTACCTTGAAACCAGACCTTCGATCAGCTCTCCTTACTCACCGGGACACACATCTTCGATGTTTTTTTGTTTATCCATTTATGTGCACACTTTTCATTTTTATACGAACCTTGTGCCCACTTCATTCCCTAGAAGTGACATACACAATCAAGATCTGGCATGCAAACATATGCTTGGGAAACTACGTAGGCTGATCAAATCTCACTATTTCTTTATTTTGACTGTCTATGTTTCAGGCTACCATGTAGGTTATTTTTAAAGATGACCTCTATGAGAATACATTTAGTACTCCCAATAACAAAGTCAACCGATGTGTTGCCATCTATTTGGGTAATCTGCTGATTTCAGATGAATAAATCTCAGACAAAAGCTATTAAAAGCTTTGATGATTTTATTAGGTAATAGAAATGACTATTTAATAGTCAAAGATTGAGTACACAAAATGAAACGACACCTAAGAACGGAAACTGAAAGGAAAATAAAAAAAACGGAAACACACTCAAATGACACAAACTTGAAGTGGAGTGTAACTCATATCTTGACCAAATAAAGCATTAAAGTCCTAACACTTATTAGATACCTCTGCTGGTAGATGTATCTGCGCTGTGTCCTTTGCTAGTAGATGCACTGTTGGATCCCTCAAATAAAACATTAAATTCCTAACATTGCTTCCCCTAAACTGAAAGAAATAGCTTAAGTTTATCTTCTCGCAAACTCCAACCTTCTCTCTTAATCGAACAAAAGCTTCCAACTTCAATGGTTTAGTCAATATGTCTGCAACCTGATCATTGGTACCACAATGAACCAATTTCACAATTTCATCTTTGACAAGATCCCTCAAAAAATGGAACCTAACATCAATATGCTTGCTACGAACATGAAGAACAAAGTTCTTTGTTAGTTTAATTGTTGAGTTGTTATCATACATAATCGTAGTGCAACCTGACTGCATCATACCAATTTCTTATAAAATCCTTCTCATCCAAATACATTGACAAGCACAAAATGATGCAGCTATGAACTCAGCTTCAGTGGTGGATAGAGTGACTACCGGTTGTTTCTTTGAAGCCCAAGTAACTGCTCATTCACTCAATAAGAAAGCATATCCACTTGTGCTGTGTCTATTATCAATGTCTCCAGCATAATCACTATCAGTATAGACAATCAACTCCTCCAACATTCCCTTTTTGTAAAACACACTGAATCCAGTCGTTCCTCTTATGTACCTTAGCACACGCTTTGCTGCTTGCATATGTTCCTCTCTAGGACCGGACATGTATCTGCTCAATAAACAAACCACAAACATCAGATCAGGCCTTGTCGTCGTGATATACATTAAACTTCCAATGAGTTGTTTATATATTGTGTAATCAACTCTCTTAGCATCAATATCTTTTGATAACTTCACTCCGGGCACAATAGGATTCTTGACATCATTTCCGTTATGCAAATTAAACCTTTCAAGAATCTCTCCAGCATATTTCTTTTGATGGATGAAGATTCCATCACCATCATGTGTCACCTCAACACCCCAAAAATACTTTATTTTCCCCAAATCAGTCGTCTCAAAATCCTTTTTCATCGATAATTTAAACTCCTCAAGCATATTTTCATCATTTCATGTGAAGATTAAATCATCTACATAAAGACTAACAATAATAATCTTGTTACCTCCATCAGTTTTCACGAATAGTGTGTACTCATGCTCACCCCTTTGAAATCCTTCTCTAACAAAGTATGCCTCAATTTTACTGTACCAAGCTCTTGGGGCTTGTTTTAAACCATATAAAGCCTTTACCAACTTGTAAACCTTTTGTTCTTCTCCTTCCTTTATGTATCCTTGCGGTTGATCTACAAACACGTTTTATGTTAGTTCGCCGTAAAGAAATGCACTCTTTACGTCTAACTGATAAACACACCAATTCTTTTGAGCTGCTACAGCTAGCATCGTACGAATAGTATCCCAACGCGCCACAGGAGCAAAGACTTCACTGTAATCTACTTCTTTTTCTTGCGCATAGCCTTTGACCACCAATCGAGCTTTGTATTTTTCAACCTCTCCCATCTCGTTGAGCTTGGTTTTATAAATCCATTTAACACCAATTCTCTTTGCTCCACTTGGAAGATTTATGAGGAACCAAGTTCCGTTCTTTTCTATTGACTCCAACTCTGTCTTCATAGAATTAACCCATATTTCTTCCTTAATAACTTCATTGAATGTTACAGGATCATCGCTTGACATAAACATTACAAGACACGAAACTTCTTCTTCTTCCTCCCATCCGGTCCCGTAATCCTGCAAATAAGCTGGTCTTCTTCTGATTCTCTGAGGCCTAAGAGATTCTGCTGGATTGAAAACTTCTTCTTCTTTATTTATTTGCTCTGTTTCAGGCTCATGAGTCACTTCTTCAACATTCTCCTAAGCTTCGGTTTCTATATCCTCCCAGATTAATTGCTCAGCCTCTAATTCTTTTGTTTTATGTACCCAATCCCAGCTTTTCTCTTCTTCAAAAATCACATCCCTACTTGTAATGACCTTTTTTGTTTTTGGGTTGTATATGCGATAACCCTTGGATTCGCTGCTTACTCCAATAAGCACACATATGTTGGTTTTATCATCAAGTTTTTTTCTTCTTTGATCTGGAACATGGACATGAGCGATGCAACCAAAAATTCTAAAGTAATCAACTCTAGGAGTTATTTCACTCCATATTTCTTCAGGTGTTTTTCCTTGTGTCACGGAAGTTGGACTTCGATTCAAGACATGTATAGCCCATTTTGATGCTTCCGCCCAAAAATATTTAGGAATTCCTTTATCATTGAGAATACACCGCACCATATTCATTATTGTCCGGTTCTTGCGCTCAACAATTCCGTTTTGTTGCGGAGTGAAAGTTGTAGTGAGTTGTCTGCTAATTCCGACTTCCTCACAAAAATCGGTGAACTCATTTGAAGTGAATTGACCGCCTCTATCCATTTGTAGACATGCTAACGTTCCTCCACTCTCTTTCTCTACCTAGATCTTGAATCGAGTAAAGAATATAAAAGCTTCCGACTTTAATGACAAAAAATACATCCATACCTTTCTGCTAAAGTCATCGATGAAAGTAAGAATATATCTCTTGTCAGAGTTCGATGCTGGAGAAATTGGCCCACATATATCAGAATGTACCAGCTGAAACCTCCTTAACGAACGCCACAAACTTTGTTTAGGGATACTCTCACGATGTTGTTTACCAACAAAATAGCTAACACATTTCTCAGCTTCGTTGGTGCTCAGATGTGGTATCCTTTTGAACATATTCTGATATTTGAGAGTTCTTAAACCTTTGTAACTTAAGTGCCCATACCTTCGATGCCAAAGTTTAAGTTCATCCATTGCTGTTATTTTCAAACATTTCTCAGTCGTAAACAAGTTACCTTTTGAGGCCAAAATCTTGAACAATTTATTTTCCGTCATTTTTGCTTGCATAACCAGCCCTAAATCCGGATGATAAAGCTTGCATACTTCATGATGTATCAAAATATCGCAGCCCTTTTGTACAAGTTGTCCCAAGCTTACCAAGTTACTCGTTAATTCTGGTACTAGATATACATCTAAAATGACATGAGTCCTTCCATTGACACGTAAAGTTACATCACCTTTTCCAATTACAGAAAGAATATAATTGTTACCGAGTTTTACTGAGGATTGAAACTCTTCATCAAGCTTTGAAAACCATGATTTGTCTCCTGTCATGTGGTTGGAACAACCTCAATCAAGATACCACGTAAATTTTCTTTCTTTAGGAACTAGTGTGTACGCCATTAACAAAACATCACCTTCCTCTTCTCCAATCTCTGCATAGTTCGCCTTCTCTTCCATAGGACATTCGTATGAAAAATGTCCAAGTCTGTGACAACGATAGCATTCCACCGTTTCCTTGTTAAATCTACCTCTTCCCCTTCCTCAGCCAAATTGTCTTCCTCTGCCTCTTCCATTTCGATACTCGTATGAAACTTTGAGTACCCGTTCTTCTTCTACTATTCTTGGATTTCTCATTTTCTGCTCATGAACAAGTAATGAGCTTTGCAAGGTATCGACTGATAAACTGTTAATATCTTTCGATTCTTCAATTGAACACACAATGTAATTGAAGTTTTCAGTCAGAGTTCGCAAGATCTTTTCCACAATTTTGACATCTTGCATATCGTCCCCACAGTTTCTCATGTCGTTTGCTACCACCATTACCCTTGTGAAGTAATTGGAGATGGATTCTCCATTTTCATCTCCAACAATTCAAACTTTCTCGTCAAAGTTTGTAACTGCGCACGCTTCACTCTTGCATTTCCGTGATATTTGGTCTTCATAGAATCCCACAACTGCTTTGACGTGTCTTTCAAAGTTATCGTCTTAAGAATTGATTTTTCAATCGAATTGAACAAATAATTCTTTGCCTTCAAATCCTTTAACCTTGCATCGGCAAGGGTCTTTTTCTCTGCTTCGATCAATCCTTCTTTGTTAATTGGTTCATCAATTCCATCTTCCACAACATCAAAATACTCTTTTGACCAAAGAAGATTTTCCATAAGGAGACTCCAATGGCCATAATCTCCATCGAATTTTGGTATGCAAGGTTGCCCAAAATTACTCGATTCTCCCATCTTTTCTATGTGTTTGCTCTCTTTCTCTTTTAATTTAATGGATCTGATACCAGATTTGTTGATTTCAGATGAATAAATCTCAGACAAAAGCTATGAAAAGCTTCGATGATTTTATTAGGTAATAGAAATGACTATTAAATAGTCAAAGATTGAGTACACAAAATGAAACGACACCTAAAAACAGAAACTGAAAGGACAATAAAAAAAAACGGAAACACACTTAAATGACACGAACTTGAAGTGAAGTGTAACTCCTATCTTGACCAAATAAAGCATTAAAGTCCTAACACTTATTAGATACCTCTGCTGGTAGATGCATCTGCGCTGTGTCCTTTGCTAGTAGATGCACTGTTGGATCCCTCAAATAAAACATTAAATTCATAACATAATCCCTGTATTTTCTAGGTTGATTTCCTAACCATAAGCTCTCACAATTGTGGGAACCTCAGCAAGTCGGCCTCCTCGAGTTCCATCAACGCCCTTATGAACTCAGACCTCTTTGTTTTGAACATTTGCATCACCAAGGTCATCGAGTCATTGAAGCTCTTCTCGATTGTTTCTAATCACTCTCCTGCTTCACTAAAATTTACTGCTCAATCTTAGACTCCTAACGTTAATGTCACATATTTCTGTGTGCATGTAACTAAGGTACTTGTTGACACGTGTTCTGCACTTATCATCATGGGCCTTTGTATTGTTTTTAGGCTCTTTACCCAACCTATCGCATGTGAAGAAGCGCCCAACCGATTCTTCAACCAATCCAACATGCATGGGCATAGATTCACTGTTAGTCCACCCATTTCATCTTAGAGTATCTTTTTTTTATCTCCTTACCCTATTTAGCCCTCAACACCAGCATCTTAACGTTCCACGGTATCAATCAGTCATCATCTCTTGTATTTTGAAGATTGTGTACACTTGTACCACCTCATCTACTCTAGATTTACATGCAAGTTTTGGATCATTATTAACGTTAGGCACCAATGTCCTTATTCATTTTCCTAATTTATTCTATGGTCGCAACAGTAGAGGACCTATCATCAATAGTAAATCTCGAGGTCGACATGGTTACACTGCTTCGCAAGCCCTATATTATATAACTATCGTGAAAAGTTACAAAGCACACGATCCCCCGTAGAATGCCCATTTATGTCGACATGCATACTACAACCAAGGTTTGATTAAATTTCTAGCATTTGTATCATCATGAATGCCACTGATGAGTTTCGAAAGTACAATTTGATCTGTATGGAATACTAGGGCTTACCGTTGTTATGTCAGTTAGTAAGGATAAGATCAAACAGTTAGTAATTTGTCTATATAAGAGACAAACCGTGTACATTTGATCTTTGGAATGACCGTTATCATTCCCATACTGATAACGGAATGACCGTTATCATTCCCATACTGATCACGGAATGACCGTTATCATTCCCATACTGATCATGGAATGACCATTATCATTCCCATATTAATCTTATGAAATGACAGATATCATTTACATTCTTGCTGTCTGCTTTGTTTGTTTAATAAGAGGGACCTAGTCCCTTCATTTGGTATCAGAGCCTGTGTTGCAGACGGCAAGATCATTTTTCAAGACGGAGAAACAGAGGCAAGACAGCCATTTCTCAAGGCAGAGAAACAGAGGCGCAGCCATTTCTCAAGGCGGAGAAACAGAGGCAGCCATTTCTCAAGGCGGAGAAACAGAGGCAAGAAGCCATTTCTCAAGACGGAGAAACAAAGGCAAGACAACCATTTCTCAAGACGGAGAAACCGAGGCAATGCATCCATTTCTCAAGACGGAGAAACCGAGGGAATGCAGCCATTTCTCAAGACCGAGAAACCGAGGCAATGCAGCCATTTCTCAAGACCGAGAAACCGAGGCAATGCAGCCATTTCTCAAGACGGAGAAACCGAGGCAATGCAGCCATTTCTCATGGAGAAACCGAGGCAATGCAGCCATTTCTCAAGCGGAGAAACAGACGGCAACAAGATCTTAAACAACTCTTCAGATAAAGAGGAAGATCAGGCAGACGACGAAGAAAACAGGAGTCGAGTTCAATGTTAAAGGGGAGAATATTGGATAAACATTGAACAGACACGTGTTATTATGTCAGTTAGTAAGGATAAGATCAAACAGTTAGTAATTTGTCTATATAAGAGACAAACCGTGTACATTTGATCTTCGGAATGACCGTTATCATTCCCATACTGATAACGGAATGACCGTTATCATTCCCATACTGATCACGGAATGACCGTTATCATTCCCATACTGATCATGGAATGACCATTATCATTCCCATATTAATCTTATGAAATGACAGATATCATTTTCATTCTTGCTGTCTGCTTTGTTTGTGTAATAAGAGGGACCTAGTCCCTTCAGGGCTTACCGTTGATCTGTAATAAGTGCAATTTTTTTGGCAAAATCTTAGAAAACTGCCTCAATTTCCATTTCAATCTAAGAACACCTCTCACTGGCCTGATAAAGAACCTATGATGGAAACAACAACCTTCTTTTGCCGGTTTTTTCTACCGACAGTGGCTCACCTCACTCTCTCAACCACAGCGCCATTGTGATGGTATCAACACTATCATCGACCTTATGGGATCAACACTGTCATTGCTTAACTCAACGTTGACTTCGTTGAGACCGATCATGCTGCTATTGAGGTAAAATATTCATATGGCCGTCCTTAGATTCTTGTCGTGGATCCTGATTTTCCTGATAACCAGGCTGAAAATGGTATTTAGCCAATAATTCTAGGTATTTCCCCATTCTCTATGACTATATAATCGTGGAGTGTGTGTAGTCTTAATGCTCATACCCATCTAAAAAAAAGTAACTATATATTCATTTTATAATCATATAACTTCAATTTGTTTACTGGAAACTAAAGTTCGTGATAATATAGTCAATAGTATTAGGCGTATCATATTCCCTTATTGGCACATCTCAAGTGAAATTTAATTGGCTTGGAACCCTATTGTTTTAGACTTAGCTTCGATTATATATTTCCTTAAATTGTAAACTGCGCCATCACAAATATTTCTTTTAGCATTTTTGCTATTCTGCTATCTATGGCACATATCGTACTCTTCTATGCACCTTACCACCACTCTGTAGACCTCAAGGCATCTTTGGATTGCTCTTAGCGACTTTAATACCATCTATAAGACAAATGACTGAACGAGAAATTCGTACCTCTGGATTTCTTCCATTAATGAAACCAGAAGAATCATATTTTATTTTTTTCGGTGGGAACCCGCAGCCGCTACTCAACGAGTGCGTACAAGGTAAACCCTCAGTCTGGCGCAATAACCTGCAAACCAACTCCAGAAAGTAAAATACATAAGGTGACATGTTCAAACCAAGAAAGCGTTTGTAGAAGGGACTCGAACATATAAAATTTGGTCACGAGCATGCCTTACTCCACCAACTTAGCTAGCCCTTTCAAGACCCAAAAAATCAATACGGTATACCTGTAAACAACATTTACTTCAACCGATCTAATCATATAATAGAAAATATAGATTTTTTTTAAAATCAATTTCAAAGGTCTAGAAAACAATTAATAAGTAAGGAACTATAAACCATTATGAGAAATAAAAAATAAAAAGCAAATGAAAAGAGTTTGATAAAAAACGTTTTGAGATAGAAATATCTGAGGGTGCAAGCGCATAAATAAGAGGAATATATTAGAAATAAATGGTAGCTTATAAAATGAGAATATAAACGAATATTCTAAAAATAATTGGGACTACAAAATCACCAAAAATTAACTTCGATCACTTTAATCTTATACTCCAGTCTCCACCGTCGAGGTCTCTTTCTCTCTTTTCGTAGCACAGACTAAAACTTTATATATTTATAAAGTCGACCATAAATGTATAAGATCTCATCATTCACTTAGTATATTTACTAAGGCTTGGTAACTACGTCGCAATATGGCTACGTTATGGAGAAATAAATAATGTCATTTTTTAATGCATGAGTAACTAATCAAACTCAAGTTCATAAGCTATATATTTAAAAGTCTTTAACGTTCGGACAATGGATCATGATTTCATCAATATTGTTGAATCAAACTGGAATGAAACAATGGAAAGCTACCCAATGTTTGTATTCTGGAATAAGTTGAAAATACTGAAATATGTGTTGAAAGACTCGAACAAGAACTATTTTTGAAATGTACTTGACAAAGTAACTCAAACTAAAAAAAATGTTAAATTATGTGAAGACATATACATTACCACTAATATCCTAGAAGACAAGAACTTGATAGCTAAAGACACAACTGAGCATCTACTTTCTCTCTCAATGGAAGAAGAATACTTGAAGCAAAAATGTTATGAAAAATGGATTCAAAATGGTGACAGGAATACTAGAACTTATCACAATTATGTTAAGAGAAATAGAAGAAGAGGAAATATATCTGGAAACAAACTCAACAACAAATAGAATTCTGATGAAGCAACAATCAAATCATCAGCAAATGATTACTTCAAAGATATTCTTTCTAATCCCTCTTACTCTAATATAAATCCACAACTTGCATATATGAACAATGACGTTTTTAGTATTATCTCAAATTTTATTAATGAATCAAATAATAATCTTCTACTAACTAGGCCTACTGAACAAGAGATCTTGAACACAATATAAAGTATAAAATCAGCTGGAGCAGCGATAATAGATGGTTTTAATAGATATTTTTTCACAACATGTTGGAAAATCATTAAAATAGATCTATGTAATGCACTTATTTCTTTCATGGAAGGTCAAGACATTCATAAAGGTATATTGGTTACTGGACTATGTCTAATTCCCAAAGTGGAAAACCCTTTCTACTGGAACCAATATAAACTTATTAGCCTTTGTTCCATGATGAACATAATAATGTCAAAACTGATTAACAATAGATTGTCTATTATTTTGCCTAAAATTGTTTTCTGAGGTGCATGGGACATATGTAAGAGATAGACCAATCTATGAGAACATTATTATTATTTCAAAAGAACTCATCCATGACATTGGAAAGAAGACAAAGGCAGGAATGTCTGTGATTGATTAAAAGTTAAAGACAATCAAGGTAGACCTTCCTGAGGAATGTTTGGTGGGTTTCAAATTTATGTCACTTCCGTATTAGTTCAAGTACTTCTAGTCCACCTATAATTATATGCGAGAAAAATGGAATATCAGTGAGTTGATTTCCCATGTTGTATAGGAGAATAAAATACTTAAAATAAGACTATATGAGGTTAATGTGATAACATCTGGAATATGAATGAAGCCTAAATGTAAAGCTGATGATAAAGGACCATGTCAAGATCTGGACCTAGACAAGTTCAAAGCTTTTAGGACCGAAATTGAGAAATAACTTTGTTAAAGGATTGAGAGCATCATATCTAACCGTGGTGGTGAATGTTATGGCAAATATGATGGATTGGGTGAACAACATCCAAGACCCTTTGCACAGTATCTAAAACAAGTGTGGAATAGTTCCTCAATACAAAATACCGAGTTCACCCGACATGAATGGTGTATCTGAAAGACGGAACCGGACACTAAAAGATATAGTTAAAAGTATGATAAGTCAATTATCTCTACATTATCTTCTGGGGGAAGCCATCAAATGTGTCGCTAGTCAAGTGAGTACCCACTAAGGCAAGTGTTACGACCCCATATGAGCTTTGGAATAGGCAAATGCCCTATTTAAAGCATCTGCATATATGGGGTTATCTACATGAGGAAATGGCTTACAAACCTCAAGAAAATAAGCTAGACCAAAAATAATTAGTTGTTTATTCATAGACTATTCAGAACATTTGACGGGGTTCAAGTTTAATGATCCTCTCATTAGTAGTATATTTGAGACGGGAACAATAAAGTTTCTCGAGGATATAGAGTTTGGGGGAAAATAATAAGAGAAGATATGTTTCTTTTGAGAAAGAACCTATAGAGATTGATGAAAATTTTAACGGTAAAATCTCAGGTATCAGAAGATTAAACTTTTATGCCAATAGTATTTCTCCGATTAGAAAAATGCAACACTCTAAATGTCATTGTTGTTCCAATTGATATTTCTAAAAATGATACAGATATTAGGCACATGCATATGGGTATGGAACCGAAGAACCGAACCAAACCGAACCGAAATAATGGATTTGGTTCGGTTCCGGTTCCTTCTAAATACCCGTACGGTTCCTTATCTTAAATACCCACGATTCTCGGTTCGATTCGGTTCGGAACCGAGAACCGAACAATACCCATTAAGAACCAAATAAGGAGTAATAATTTAGTTTAAATTTATTTATTTTAAATTATTTAAACTAACAATAAAAATATAAATAATGAGTAATAATTTAATTTAATTTAATTTAATTTAATTTAATTTAATTTAGTTCACTCTCAAACCCTAATCGAATATCGATAGACTTTCAGAGATTTTGCCTCCTCCAATCTCGTAGCCTCCATCTTTAGAAACTCATATACCGACATTTTTTATTTTCCGATCTTCTCTCCACCGGTAGTGCCTAAGCAAATCTGTAATTTCTAATCTTAACCCTAAACCAAATCATGGAAAAACGGGTTCTCGTTCATGCCCTAACTCAAAAACTGCAATGGAGGAGTCTAGATTATTTCCATCTCATGTATTTTATTCTTATAATTTTATTTTACTCTAACTGCATATTTTATTCTTGTAGTTTCGATTCGCTGTTGTGTCGGCCGTAGTTATATAATTGAACCGGTTTAAATTTTGCTTGATTTTGCTTATTTAGTATAAAATTTGGGTATATTTTGTCGACTATATTTATATAATTACTTTGTGCAGAATAAAGATGTTACTTTGCTGCAGTATTAGTACTAAGTTTATATAATTGCTAAAGTAAATTACTTTACTGTAATTGCTGCATATTTTGTCGACTATATTTATATAATTGCTAAAGTAAATTACTTTACTGCAATTGCTGCAGTTCTAAGTTTGCAACTTTATAAGTAAAGTTATTTTATAAGTAAATTACTTTACACTTTACTGCAATTTGCTGCTGCAGTACTAGTTAGTTTACAATTTTATAAGTAAATTATTTTATTGCAATTTAGTACCTTACACTTTACTGCAATTTGTTGCGGTACTAATACTGCAATATTAAAAAAAACAGTACTAATTTAGTATTGCAACTTTATAAGTAAATTTGCTGCAGTACTAATTTAGTACTGTTCTTTTTAATATTGCAGTATTAATACTTATAAAATATAGTCCTAATACTGCAGTAAACTATAAACTATTAATCATTTTTAGTATTTGCATTGTTTTACATTGCCGAATTTTATTCTATTTTTATTTTTTGCAGATGGATTCTTCCGTGTATCCTATAGATGATAATATTGAACCGGTTAATGAAGATATTAATTTTGAACATGAAGATAATACTAATAACCAATATAAAAGGAAAAAATATCCGGGAGAAAATGAAGGAGGATCTAAATCGAAGAAACAAGTCCAAGAAAGATCATGGGTTTGGAAGCATTTTAAAAAGAAGAAAGATCATGGGTCTGGAGAGAAATTACGTGTCCTTCAAGTCCAGGTACCTCTAACCTAGTGAAACATTTGAAATCATGCAAGAAATATCAGGCATTCGAACAGTCTCAAAATCAAACTACGTTAATTACAGAAAGTAATGGTTCTGTTAAGTATGGCAAAATATCTGAAACTTTATTCAAGGATGCATGTAATGGGTTACTTGTCTTAGTTGAGCTTCCAGTATGTTTTATTGAGAGTTTAGCGTGGAGAAATTGTTGCAATAGGATGAAGCTTCACAAGCCACATTTTCGAAGAACTGCAACTAGAGATATTGTACAGATGTATGTGCAGAAGAAATAAGAGATAAAAAAATTGATAGGTAATAAAAGGGTTTCACTAACAACAGATATATGGGTCGCTCCAACAACTGGTGCAAGTTACATGGTTATCACAACATATTGGATTGATGATAATTGGAGCCTCATGAAGCTCATCATTGGGTACAAAAATGTCATAGATCATAAGGGAAAAACAATAGCTTTGGTTCTTCTTGATTGTCTAGCTGAAAGAGGAATAAAGAAGATCTTCACCATCACAGTGGATAATGCTACAGCCAACACTGCAACTCTCAAAATCTTTAAAGAAAAATTTAGAGCTATAGGTTATGATTCTATGACTTTAGGTGGTGAATTTTTGCACATGAGATGTGCTGCTCACATCCTCAACTTAGTTGTGAAGGATGGATTAAAAGAAGTTGATTCAAGTATTATAGCTATTCGCAATGCAATCACATATGTAGGATCATCATCTGAAATATTAAAGTCCTTTGAATTACGGGTTGTCAATGGTAAGATGAGTAGAGGAAGTCTACCATTAGACGTTAAAACACGATGGAATTTTACTTACTTGATGTTAAATAGAGCGTTGAAGAATAAATTGGATTTTGATACGATGGAAGCAGAATATAAGGTTTATAATGATTAGTTTGATGAGAAAATAGATGGGGCAAAAAGAGTTGGACCACCAACAAAGGAGAATTGGGAAGCAATTGATAAATTGGTAAAATTTCTTAGAATATTTTACCATTCCACTTTGGTTCTTTCAGCTTCTGAATCTGTTAACTCATTTAACTGCTATGCTGAGATTGTCACCATTGAGAGAAATCTTATTACACTTTCTAAAGATCACGATAAAGACATGCGAGATAAGGCTGAAGCAATGAGAGTGAAGTTTGACAAATATTGGGAAGGAGTAAAATAGATCAACAAGCTAGTAATTGTTGCAAGTGTGTTAAACCCGGAAAACAAGATGTGTTTTGCTACCCTATGCTTTGAGGAGCTTTAAAGAAAGGGTAGTATGGATTCAATCAATTTGATCACTCAGTGAATCACGTGATGAAGCGGTTGTTTAGAGAATACTCTATTGATTTTAGAAGATCAATGACAAGTAGTGGTTTCTCACAATCATATTCTACATTTGAATCAAGTATTGGACAAGAAAGTCTTAGAGTGAACATAAACGAAATGGAAGATGATACTAGTGGGTATGAAAGAATTGAATTCATTTACAAGAAATTAGTTAACAAGAAAGGGCTCCAAGAATCAAGTAATGAGTTGGAGCTTTATTTGAAAGAAAGTGTTGAAAATCCAAATTTGGTACTTGGAACAAAGTATTACATCTTGTCATGGTGGAAGGTTAATGATGGAAAGTATCCAATCATGTCTGAAATTGCTAAAGATGTATTTTCTATGCAAGTATCGTCTGTTGCTTCGGAATCAGCCTTCAGCACAAGTGATCGTGTGCTTGACCCTTACAGAAGTCGTCTTACTCATTATATGATAGAAGTTCTCATGTCCACCGAACAATGGCTTAAAAGTTTATTAAATTTTCGAGACAAAGATGGAGATACAACTACTGAAGATATTCTTTCGAAAATTGCATTACAAGATCAACTTGAAAAAGGTAATTTAGTTTCCAATTTCTAATTATATCTTACATTTCTAGATTAAATTTATAAAATATAATTATGAGGTCGTTAATTTTATATGTTTTTATTTTTTAGAGTTTAGCCGTGATTTTCTCGATAGTTAAGCAAATTTTTGGTATTTGCTGGCTTCGTGCATCAGGTCAGGTATCTCTTTAAACCTTTTTCTAACTTAGATCATTCTAATTTATTGTTTGTAATGAAAGGAACATCAGCCATAAACCCACTCATGCTAAGTTGTTGTTTGTTTGTATAACCAGTTTCCATAATGCCAAGTTGTTGTTTTTTTGTATAACTTGTTTGAATACCCACTCATGTCAAGTTGTTGTTTGTTTGTATAACTTGTTTCCATAATGCCAAGTTGTCGTTTGTTTGTATAATTTGTTTCCATAATGCCAAGTTGTTGTTTGTTTGTATAACTTGTTTGGATACCCACTCATGCCAAGTTGTTGTTTGTCTGTATAACTTGTTTCCATAATGCCAAGTTGCTGTTTGTTTGTATAACTTGTTTGCATACCCACTTTTTTGTGTTTTCTCCTTTGGAATATATCTAAAAGAGTTTTACGACTATTGAGAAACCAACTAGATTCACTATTTTATACAATGATGATCCATAAAGGCAGTTAATACCTTTCAGCTAGAACTTTTTCCTTTATTAATGAAGTCTTATTGAATTAGTTTTGAATTTGTTGCAGCATATTGTCCCTTGGAGCTTACAAAGTTTGGTACGTTGGATGCTATAAAAGTTACGAAGTTAAATTTTGTAACTTATTAATGTTTTTATGTTGATGGATTTGTGTAATTTATATTATTTTATCAATACTATTTGTAATTTCAAATTTGGATAAATTTCTGGATCAATTATTGTAATTTGGAAGTTGTAATGTGTAACTTGTTATGGGTTATTTTGTTGTTTATTTTTTGGTTCCATTCAGATCTAGTTCATTTTAAAATTTTGGTTCCTTTCGGATTAGGTTCCAAACGGTTCCTTTGGTTACAAAATAACCATTTGGTTCCTTTCAGATTCGGTTCCAAACAGTTCTTTTGGTTACAAAGTAACCATTTGGTTAAGTACCCATACAGAACCGAACAAAGAGGAACCGAACCGAACCGAATTTTAATATGTTCCTAAATGGGTACCAGTTCTACAGAACCGAAAGAACCGAGAACCAAAAAAACCTAACCGGACCGAACCGAAGAACCGAATGCCCATGCTTAACAGATATGATCCAGTTAGGAAGAGAGGAACCTCAAGAAAATATAACACAAGAAGATCAAAATAACATCGTTCATGATTATCAAACTTTTGATCCTCAAAAAGTGTAACAAAAAGAAATGACGCCCTTAAGTATGCCCACAAGAGAAAAGAAGAATGCTATATGCCCAAATCCTGTAGTATATCTTCAGGAAAATTATCAGACATGTGCTGGAAATATAGATGATCTGCCATCTTCCAGAAAGGACATGGAAAGCTCTGACTCTCAGAAGTGTATTAACGCTATAAAGAAAAAGTATAGATTTATGCATGACAAAACGATATGAGAACTTGTCCCATAATCTGAAGGAAAAAACCATTGGTTGTAAGTGGGTTTACAAAACCAAACACAATTCCCTGGATAATGTGGAAAGATATAAAGCTCGTCTTGTAGCAAAAAGTTATATTGATCGTGAAGGGATTGAATTTGAAGAAACCTTTAGTTAGGAATCAATAAAGGATTCTTTTAGAACATTCACGACATTAGTTGCACACTTTGATATTGAGCTTTATCATATGGATGTTAAGATTGTTTTTCTCAATGGTAATATTGAGGAAACGATCTATATGGTGCAACCTGAACACTTTGTAGTGGATAACTTAAACGATATGGTTTGCAGGCTTACGAAATCGATTTATGGACTTAAATAGACTTCTCGTCAATGGTACCACAAATGTTTTGAGGTGATAATCTCTTTTAACTTTGAAATTAACTAGGCTGAGGCATGTGTGTATCACATATACATGGGGATTAATTTTATATTTCTTATATTACATGTGGATGCCAATTTTTTTAACTCAGCCAATAAAGAATTATTACACGTTACAAAGATATTTCTCTCAAACAAAGTCGATATGAAGCATCTCGGTGAGGCCAGTTTTGTGGCATTCTTGGATCATCACAAGAGGTATATAATGAAAGTGTGTTAAAAAATTACGGATTAAAAATTGCAAAACTTTATGGAAATAAGAGGGGATATATTGGAGATATATGTTAGTAACCCATACATAGACCACTAGAAGGAAATAAGAGGGGACATGTTGATATATAAGTAGTCGGAAGTTTTAGAGCTTATAGGGTCTCCCGACTTAGTTTTTAGTAGAGTCAAGAACATACTAAAAAGAACATCGGCAAACATATTATCATTAGTTAGATATGCAATATCCTGGAAAAGTGTAAAGCACACGCTTGTTGTGTTGTCCACTATAGCGGTATAATTTGTTGCGTGCTTTGAGGCGAACCGATAACTATGGTTGCAGAATTCCGTAGTGCAGTAGTCTAACAATAATACAAACTCGTCTAAGTCCAAATAGATAGACATAATGTTCTTGTCTATTAAAAGAAGAGTTTAGATGAGTGAAATAAATATTGAACATATCGTTACAAACTCCGTGATATAGGATCCTCTAACGAAGGTGGTTTTGCTAAAGTTTTTCCAGAGGCCGTTAGTATGGGCGTAGTTGATTTGGAGGATTGCTAGTTTCAGTGGGAGAGTTTATAATAGGATATGGTAATATATTTTATAGTATTGTGCATATAAGGTTTATTGCAATATATATATATGTTTGGTTATATTCATTGATATATGTTCTGTGTTGGATCTCTAAAGGTAAGAACCATTAAAGAGTATATATGTACAATCATAATTTGTATTACTTTTAAGCTACACTCCATAATTGGCTCAAATAATTGATAGATAATAGTAATGCGGTTAGTGTTGCATCCTATTGTTCACACTATGATACATAGATCTTTAGTCCTTTATTGTTATCAATCATGTACGGGGTTGTAACGTTTTCCCATTGAAAATTGATTCAAAATATCACTAGATTTGAATATGTATTCTTCAGTACAATGTTGTGGTCCAAGTGTGAGATTGTTGGAATATATTTAATTTAATATATTTATGGACCGACAATAATTTTGATCGAAATGCTAAATATACATATTTGGTCATTGTCTTAAGGTAGTCCAATAATATAGTAATCGAGTTAATTAAATTAAGTAATTAACTGAATTGGACCTATGGATGAAAAATGCGCTATGGACCCAAATGTAGTAGTCAGGTTGAATTTGAGCACTTGAAAAAGAGGACTCACATGTCAACACTTGAGCCTAGATTAATAACTTAGGATGTAAATCGAATTTATCGATATACTAGGTTATATTCTCTAATCATGCATGGTAAAAGGAAATAGACTTGGTAACTTTAGACTTGGTAACTTTAGACTTCAAGATATAAGTTTATAAATAGAAATGATTAGCGTTTTATGATTCTTCAGCCAAAAATCAAACACATTCGTCGTCTAGTGATTGGAAGATACCTTAATTCCTGTTTTAGTTTTTTTCTACAAGTGTTCCTAAATATCGTTGAAGAACATAAAAAAGTACAATATTTCAGGAGAACACGGAGTGGAAAACAGCAAACAAACTCGCGAAAGAAAAGAAAAAAAAAGAGAGGTTTTAATAAAAATTACTCAGTGAATAACCATGAGGGAATTCGCGAAAGAAAAAAAAAGATGTTGGAAATCGCCAACAAAACAAAAACTGACAAATTTATTCAAAAAATATGAATTATAACAAAAAAAAAATTAGTGAAAAGAAAAAAATAAAATAAAATATTCAGTTACAACCCAAATATTATTTTTTTATATTCACCAAACAAGATTTAAAGGAGAAAAAATAAAAACATTTTTTAATAAAAAAATAAGTTTATTCTATAATTATTAAGATATTTAAGTATTATAAAAAAATTGAAAAATCCTTAACTGGAAAATGAAAGATATAAATAAGTTTTCCTCATAAAATATGTAAAAACAAAAGGGCTAAGATTTTAATTTCGATTTGAAAATCAAAGGATAGTTAATTTAACTGTTTATGTTTTATTATTATAAGTTCATTCGTAAGACATAATTTTTTTAAATAACCCTTATATTTTTAAGCGAAAATGACTAATATTACTAAATTAAGAGTTTTACAAAAATTATTCTCAAATTGAGAATTAAAAGAAATTAAGGACTCAATTGCAATAGACCTAAAGTTAATCAAATTCCAAATCGATAGAAAACCCTAATCGATTGCATTCCACTTTTGCTTCTCAGAAAACTTCATAGTTAAAAGCTGGAGATTCGCTTTATAGCTCCAAATCAGTTTGAAAACGGAGTTACCCATGATCGATGTATCCGATTCCTAGGCTCTCCAACGTTGTTATCGCCAGTAATGGAATCGGGGCGTCGAATCCTTTAAAAATGTGGCCATGACGAGCAAAAATGGTCAATTTGGCGATGTAGTCGGCACCCATATTCTGATTTCTTGAGATGTGACTTAAATTCATGCTAGTGTGGATTAATCTTTGACAAACATCGAATAAAGGTTGAAGAAGGGGAACAATCGATCCAGTGGCAAGAATGTTGATTAGAGTCACGCAATCTGACTCTATATCGACATTCTGCCAATTGTTCATCTTGAAAATGACCAGGCTCTCAACGAGGGCTCTACATTCAGCCTGGAGAGGAGTTATCCTCCCAAAAAGGCACCCAGAGCCAAAGACAATTTCACTAGACTCATTTCTGATGATTATTCCTCCAGTGGCCTCACCAGTGGAACTGCAAGCAGTATCGATATTGATTTTGAATCTACCAGGGCGAGGAGCAATCCATCTCAGGTAAGCAGGTTTTTTGTTTTCTATTGTTGATAGTTTTGCATCCTAGGGTAGCACCTACATGGACAACATTCGATCAATGCTTAGAGTTTATTATGTTGGTCGAGTCAATGCCTAGCATTATTCTAGTGATACGATTAACAACATTTATAAAGGTATCATAAGTATTGTGAAACTTACAGTAGTTTCCGTTATACCAGATTGTCCAACAGATTATATGTGGGACAAGCTGGGTAACATGATGCTTATTGTTAGAAGACCAAAACCAGCAATGTAATATATGATTAAGGGTCATAAAACACCTAATAGGAATCTTGAATAAGGAACCAAAGTAATTCCATAAGGGCAAGGCAAAATTGCACTTAACGAAGAGGTGGTTTTTCTCTTCGCAACTGCAACAAAACTAGCACTTAGAGACAGTGTAAGTATGTCTTTTGGTTAGGATACTATCAATTGGGGCATAGTTTTTTACTAGCTTCCAACATAAGAAAGAATTGTTATTGGGAATATAGTGATTCCAATTTTTTTTTGAAAAACAGAGATTTGTTTTGTTTACTTCTTATACTATCCCAAGTTAAATTAGTGTTAAAATTGGTATCATTTGAAAGCTTCCACACTATTCTATATTTCTAGACAGGATTGAGTTTGAAGCAATTAATTTTCTTAACTTTATCCCGAGTCGTAAAGCTAGAAAGAGTGTGGTTGTCCCAATCATTGTCTTTCCAAAAGGACTTTACACTAACAGGAAGAAACCAGTTATTAGAGTTGGGGTCCCTGATGAGAGGAGGCTGGTCATGCCATTCATCATACCAAAAGTCAACAGATCCATCACCAATGAGCCATTTTACATTGTTTTCAGCATGGTCTTTGATGCTAAAAAGTCTCTTCTAAACACTAGAGTCAGTGTTTTACAGTTAGCATTAATAGGGTGAGAATTAGGGTTGTAGGTAATTTTCCCAAAGACATGTATTCTTCCTAAAGATGTACCAAAGCTTTTGGGAGAAGGTTTTTTGAATATCATATAGTTTTTTTATATTTAAGCCACCTTCTCCAAAAGGATTACAAAGCTGGCTCCAATGAGCCCAATGAATAGCTTTATCGTTGAATTTAGACCTCCACAGAAAATTATTAAAACGTAGCTCAATTTTATTTATAACAGTGAATGACACTGTTATGCATCCAATAGTAAACAATTGGATGCAGAACATTGTTAATAAAAGACAATCTGCCCCCAAAGGACAGATGTTTCATATCCCATTCATGAATTTTGTTATAAAAATTTTCAAGTAAAGGGAAATAATTCTTCCCTTTATTATTTGCAGCAATGGTGATGCCAAGATAGGTAAATGGGGCAGAATCAACATTAAATCCAGTGATCAGCTTCAATCTGGTAGTGCAAGTTTGGGGAGATTTCACTGAGGTAATAATTTTGGTTTTCTTCTTATTGATTATTTGTCCAGATGCTAACTGATACTGGTCTAGCAGGTTGCTCAACTTGTTAATTGTGGATGAGATGATGTTGGTGAAGATGATAATATCATCAGTAAACGTCAGACTTGGTAAGATGTATCCTGATTTCAAGTCAAATTTCATGTTGTTCTTGTTTATAAAAAGATTAGACAGACTTCTAATAAGAGACTCCTCAACAAGAATGAAGAGACTTGGAGACAGAGGGTCTCCTTGTCTCAGTCCATTCTTCTGAGGGAAATAGCCAACACTAGAGCCATTAATTAGGATAGAAATCATCACACTGGTAATCATGTCTTTAATGAGGAGAATAAAACTATTAGAGAACCCAAAGCATTTTAAGATTCTGAGCACAAAGGTATGAGACAATCTGTCAAATGCCTTTGATATATCCAGTTGGACCATAATGTTACCCTTGTTGGGTTTTCTATTAATGTTATGAATCATTTCTTTAGTTAAAAGAATGTTTTCATGGATTAGTCTGTGCTTAACAAAAACACCATGAGAGTTAAATATAATATTAGGGAGGAGAACAACAATTCTTCGATTGACTAAACTAGATATAAGTCTGTTGAAAATGGTGCATAGGCTAATAGGCCTGTAATTGCTCCAATCCACAGGATTCGAGCCTTTAGGAATAAGGCAAATCCCAGTAGAGAATACACCTTTAGGAATGCTATAGCCCTTTAGGTAAGCATTAAGAGCATTACAGAGATCTAAGTAAATAGTATCCCAACAGACTTTAAAAAAGTAAATGTTAAAACCATCAATGCCAGCTGCACTATCATTTTTCATGCTGCTGATAATAGACCACACTCCATCTTTGTTAGTAGGCTTGATGATAGACTTGTTGTCCATGTCATTGATGAGGTTATGAATGTTCTTAAAGAGAGCATCCTGCATTAAATCATCATTGCAACAGTATGAATCATTAGATAAAACCTGTTTAAGATAGGATTCAGTAGACTTAGCAATGTCGTTTTGACTCTGTATCCAAGCACCATTGTCATCTATACCATTGATAGAATTATTTTTTTTCTTTTTAGACACATAGTTATGATACATCTTAGTATTGAAATCACTCTCATTCAGCCAAATATTGAAGCATTTTTGTCTTTAGTAACTTTCTTCATTCTTAAGAGCCTGCATAAGATAGTTGTTAGCTTTAGATAGGTTGCATTTAGAGATAATATTGTTTTCCCTTTGGTGAATAGCTTCTTTGCATTTAACATCCTCAGTAGTTTTTTTGACTTTATTAAAAATATTGCCAAAATGTTTTGTGTTCCATTCTTTAAGAAACTTTTTTAGTCTCTTAAGTTTGGACCATAAAACATTATTGGCATTGCCTTTGCAATAAGAGTTCCAATTGAGCTTGACTACATTCAAAAATTCAGGATCATTAGACCATGCATTAATGAATTTAAAATTGCATTTGTTATATAGAGGAACATTATTGTTATTATTAACTATAGTAATGAGTAAGGGGGCATGGTCAGAACATGTTCTGACCATGTGAAAAACCTGGATACAATTCATAGCAGACATCATATTGGTATTGATTAGATCCCTGTCTGATCTTTTCCAGCACTTATTATTACTCCAGGTGTATCTGGAGCCAACATAATCAACTTCATCAAGGCTGCAGAGCCTAATAGCATCATTAAAGTCTTCAGTATCAGCATCATCATAGGTGGAGCAGCCAAGCTGGTCATCAGCACTGGTGATAGCATTAAAGTCACCAGCAACCATCCAAGGCTTAGCATCAGTAGCAAAAGAAACTAACTGACTCCAAAGGTCTTTACGAAGAACTCTTTGGTTCTTGGCATAAACAGAGGTAAAATTAAAGGTAAAGTTATTATAGGTGATTTCCATATGAAGAAACTGGTCGTGGTCAGTGTTAACAGCAATGTTAACCTCCTCATCCCAGAATATTCATAGCTTGTTAGAACAGTTAGAAATAAAGTTACAAAGACCAATTCTTCTAGCAATGTTCTCAATCTTGTCAATTCTAGCCATAGGTTCTTAGATAGCCATAACCTTAACCCTTTAATTAAGAATCATAGATTTAAGCCTTGACAAGGTTGGGTTATTATTGACACCTCGAACATTCCAACTAATGACCTTTATCATTATCAAATAAAGATTTGATGTAATTCTTCTTTCTTTTGAGGAGAGAGTTTATAGACATAAACAGGGGCGGATCAAGGATTAGAATTTAGGGTGTGCCAAAAATATCATTGAACTAAAAAAAATCAGAGTAATATATAGTCAAAATATATTAATATACTATTACAACTAAAAAATGAAAATCTATTTCTAGCCTAAACGTAATTGCATTCTTCTCTTACTCATGCCTTGAAAGCGCTTGATAATATCTCGATCATCGATTGTAGCAAACACTTCTTTCTCCACAAATGTCCCTAAGCTATCATTAAGCCATGGATTGGACATTCGATTTCTCAACTCATTCTTCACATATTTCATACTAGAAAATACTCGCTCAACACTTGCGGTGGCCACCGGTAATGACAAAGCTAGCTTTAAAAGCTTGTACACAAATCCAAACGTTTTGTGCTTTTTTGTACGCACAAGAGTCCTACATAGATCCGAGATACTCTTCAAATCATAAAAATTATCGTTCATCTTCACACACTCAATATAAGTCTCAAGTTGGCTAGACAACTCTTTATCACTAACATCCACAAAGTCATTTGGGTATAATCTTGCCAACCTCACAAGTGAGTTAGTGTCAAAACCTTGAAATGAAACACAAGGATTCAAACATGCCACACAATTCAACAACTCAACATTTTCGGGTGTAAATCGATCATTCAACTCTTGCATTACACAATCTATGACATGTAAAAAACAATCATTCTTGAAATTGATTTCAAAACCTGAAATTCTCTATAAATCAAAGGATTCCACTAATTTTCAAATTGATTTCTTAACATACTTTGTAGGAAATACTAAAAGCACATTAACATACCCGATTCTCAAATTGATTTCTTAACATAGTAGAAAATACTAAAAGCACATTGACATACCTAAAATCAAAGGATTCCACTGCTTCAGTGCTATGTTTTTTATGTTTGTAAGAGAAAATAGGTGACTTTGATTGAGGAGGAGATGGTAGAGGAGACTGCTGCGTTTGAGGAGAGAGAAAGAGAGAATCGGAAATACTAATTCTCAAATTGATTTCTTAACATACTTTGTAGGAAATACTAAAAGCACATTAACATACCTAAAATCAAAGGATTCCACTGCTTCAGTGCTGTGTTTTTTATGTCTGTAAGAGAAAATAGGTGATTTTGATTGAGGAGGAGATGGTAGAGGAGACTGCTGCGTTTGAGGAGAGAGAAAGAGAGAATCGGATTTCACTGCTTCAGTGCTGCGTCTTTTATGTTTGTAAAAGAAAATATGTGATTTTGATTGAGGAGAGGGTAGAGGAGGCTCTTGCGTTTGAGGAGAGAGACAAAAGAGGGCTGTTGCGTATTTTGTATTTGTGTAGATTTAGGGTTTAGTTGGGGGAAATAAGGAAGGAAAAGAAAAAAAAAAAAAAGAAGGAAGAAAAATAAAAAAATAAAAGATTTTTTATATTTGTGTAGATTTAGTGTTTAGTTGGGGGCAAAATAAGAAAAGAAAAAAAAGAACAATTTAAGGTGGTCCAAAGTTTGAACTCAAGGTTAAAAACTAAACACTCTTACCACGACACTAACCTCATTTTTAAAATCTAGAGTGGTCCATGGCATACATGGCCACCCCTTAGATCCGCCCTAAATATCTAATTAATTATAATTTTGTTTTTATGTTAATATGAGAAATGAGGAAATAGGCAAAATTACTTTAAAATTGTCTAAACAAAACAAGACAGTAATTTTGTTTAGCTCATGCCATCTCATACACCTTTGGAAATATCTGATCAATGATCACCACAGAAAAGGTCAAACAAACAACAAAGAAGATAAGACATATCAAACATAGACCCAGTGAGTCATTGAGCTGAAGCAGCAATGTCGTTAACCACCCAAGCTGCTTCCTACGTCAAGACATTCATCTTGTATATCCTTTTCCTTGTTTTCTGCTGCATCCCTGTATTATTATCTATGGTTGTATACCAACTTCACCAGTTTCAGGTCCCGCCTTCAATATCTGCCCCAACGGTAAATGATCATATTCTACTCGGTGCAGAATTCCTGGGTACAGGGAAGTTGCAGGCACCAGAAGATATCGCATATCACAGTGAATCAGGACTCATTTACACAGGGTGTGCCGATGGGTGGGTCAAGAGAGTTAGGGTGAATGGCACGATGGTAGAGGACTGGGTTAACACCGGTGGTAGACCATTGGGACTTGCTTTTGGACATTTCGGAGAAGTTATAGTTGCTGATGCTTACAAGGTTCGCAATTCACTTTCAGTAACTTGTGTTTTTATTAAGTCCAGTCCTTTTTATTTCCACTGTGAAAGTCTTATGTCTAAGATTCAAAATATCAGGGGTTACTGAAAATAAGTACAAAAGGTGAAATAGAGCAGTTGAGCGGTGAGGCTAATGGTGTAAAATTCAAGTTGACCGACGCAGCAGCTATAGCAGACAACGGCGTAATCTATTTCACTGATGCTTCGCATAAGTATGATCTCAAGGATTTTATATTAGACATTGCGGAACAAGGAAGAAACGGCAGGCTGATGAGCTTTGACCCGCTTACTAAACAGACCAAAGTGTTGCTTGCTGATCTCTACTTTGCGAACGGAGTCACCATTTCACCGGACCAGACTTCTGTCATATTCTGTGAAACAACAATGTAAGTATCATTACCAGGTTTGGTTAGCTAATATTATCACGTCTCAAACTATATCTCTACTAACATAAGTATTTACTATCTATCTTGCTTTTTTCTTAGGGCTAGGTGTAGAAGATATTATATAAAAGGGGAGAAGAAGGGAAGCGTTGAGAATTTTGTGAGTGATTTGCCTGGTCTGCCTGATAACATCCGATATGACGGAGAAGGCTGTTACTGGATAGCATTATCTGTGGTAATTTAATCAACCTCTTTTTCATATTTAAACAAAATAGTCTCCATTCATTGATCTAGCGGTTTTTTTGGCTATTGTTACACAGCGTGTAACAGCTGAACTGAATCTGGTGTTGAGATACCCTTTTCTTAGAAAAGTATTTATGCTGCTAGAGAAGTATGATTCGGTACCTCGGATAGAGAGAGATGGGGGAGTAATCTCAGTTGACTTGGAAGGAAAACCAGTCAACCACTATTATGATCCAGGTCTCTCTCTTGTTTCGACTGGATTGAAGATTGGAAATCATCTGTACCTGGGCTCTATTCATTACCTCTACATTATCCGGATCAATCTCCACCAGCTCTAATTTATTACTCTACTGTTTACTGTGTGTCATGTTTGCTTCCACCAAGATGAGTTAGTGTAACTTCACTTAATGAGGGGTTCAAAACAGTATAATGAAAATATCGTTTACAACTATTTTGGAGTATTTTCTGGTGGCAATAAAGAACAGTTTACTTGTAGCGGTAGGTAGAGTTACGTTACATTCAAAACTAAAGATAGGTATAGATCTAGGTGAACATCGTAAACTAATTAAATAGGCGATCACAAAGAACGCACTTAGGGGTCGTAGTGAAAACTTAAACAATGAGCTTGTCTCTGGTGCATAACTTTCTTTGGATTGTAAACCATGCAATAAAAGAATGTCTCATATTTTGAGTTTATTCCATACTAAAAAAGCCCATGGAACTTTTGGAGCTACATGCCAAATATATTTATACGTACTACGTACCGTGGACATGTGGTTTTGGTTTGGGATCGTGAAAAAAATATTATCTTGTTCCGTGGAGTAGTGGATTGAATTAATGACATTAATAATTTCAAGAAAGTGTTGGTGGTGAGACCGTTTGCCTGAACGGATATAAGAGGGCAAGATCTACGCGTCGTTTCTGATAATATCTGAGACCATGCGTTTGTTGCGCAATCGAACATACCTGATGATACTTGGACTCTAGCGGTCAACTAGGATGTAGGAAAAGCAAGGGATCATACCATATGAAGGTGAAGGTTCTGTTGCTGATGTCAACTTTGTAGAGTTTTCCAACAAGATTTCTGAGTTTTAGAATCTTCCTCCACCCCATCTCGAGGTGGAGCTGCTAGAAGGCTCCAAATGTTTTTATCCTTTACTTTTTCCGTGATAATCCATTGAGGAAGGGTTGTTCGTGAAGATAGACAAAAAATTCTTTAAGGAGGTCGCCTTACTCCAAATCTCAAGGTTTAGAATCCCAAGGAATCTGACGAGGAGGGTGCCCTCATGAAACCCAAGAGTTGACATTATGGCAGTACAAGTGTTTTTGGGAACCCCTAAGAGAAAAACCTGACTCTTGTTGTGGTTGAGACATACCGGAGAACTTTGCGAATTCCTTAAGTTTTTCTTTGACTGATGAGATGGAAGCAATGTTGGCACGACAGAAGAGCATGAGGTTGTCCGCAAAAACAGAGGTTGATGATCTTCAATTTTTCACTTCGAGTGGTACCCAAAGCTAGGGTGCTGACCTTTTTTTCCAAGGATGATAAAGAGGATCTGCATAACTATAATAAATGGATACGGAGAGAGATGATCCCCTTGTCGGAGGATATTTTTATATCAATGGACCGAAATTGTTATTATTGATGCATATGAAGTATGAGGGCGAAGATATACATTATAGGATTCATCCAATCATTTTTGTGGGGAAGTCTATCACATAGAGTACACCGAGCAAGAGGTGTCAACCAACATTTTCAAAGGCCTTCATGAGTTCGATCTTGAGAGTTCACCTCGAGCCTTTTATGTTGGTATGGTAATCATGGAGGAGATCCTACATTATCAAGATGTTATCTGAAATGTTTCGTCCTGACATAAAATTGACCAGGATGATTTGATTACGGTACGTAGGAAGTTTTTTATTCTTGCTGCTAGAATCTTGAGATGACCTTATATATCGCATTGTAACATGAAATTGGTCTAATATCGGTTCGGAGAATGAGATAGTTGGTTTTTGGGATGAGGGAATCATAGTTTTGTTCCATATGGGATCCATTGAGGTATGGCGAAAGAAAGAGTTTATCGCTTTGCTGGAATCAGGGTTGATGGTGGCCCAATAGGTTTGAAAGAAACTTGCATTGAACCATCGTGACCAAGGGCTTTGTCGCTATATATGTCAAATAAGGCTTTCTTGATCTCATCCTCATTGATAGACCTAACCATGTTGGACTTGTCTTGAGGGAAACGTTTAGTTGTGATTAAGTTCTTACTCTCTCGAGCCCAAGGTATGTGGGTGGGATATTAGTACCCAGGAGATTTGAAAAGTGATTCACAAAAAATTCTGAAACCCCTCTGCGGTTAATGCTAGTGATCCCATCAGCGTTAATGATCGTGATAATTTTATTTCCGGGTCTTCTAGATTTAATGCTGTTATGAAAGTATTTAGAGTTACGATTACCTAATTTCAGCCAGGTCTCGCAGGATTTTTTCTTGAGGAAGGATGGTTCTGCTCGGCTGAAAAAAAACATAGTTCTTTTTAGGCATCTATTTCAGCCTCAATGGTTTGTGGGTTAGTAAGGTTGTTGGTGAGGTTCTATTGGGATTAGAACATGACTGTCTGAGCTTGGTCGACCATATCGCTTATGTTACTGAGTTCTATTTTATTAAGGCTAGAAAGCACATTCTGGAGGGCTTAAGCTTGATGGTGATGATGGACATAGATGATCCCTTAATCGTAAAATTCCACTGTTGGAGACAATGATAGAGAAGTTGGGTGTGATTTCCAACCCAACTGTTGGAGATAATGATGAAGAATACCTAAAAGGTTCTTTGGCATACAAGCGAAGGGTATTGAAGTGAAAGGTAATAAAAGTATGGTCAGAAGTGCGATGAGGTCATAATGGGCGGTAGAGTTAGGGAAGTTGTCATCTCAATGTGCGTTGATATTCACTCTATCAATCTTAGACCAAATAATCTTAGTTCTTATGATCTGAAGATCTAAAAAATGAAGATGAATCAACTTATGCGGATTTGTTTTGTTGTTGTGTTTTTTTTTCAGCGGAAGTTTTAGATGCTTATGGGTGGTCTCACAAATTTTAAGTTCATTTTATTGTCTTTTGAGAAACAAAAACATATAAATGTAGCAAAGTAATAACATTATATATTTTGTTACGATAAAAATAAAGCAACTCATAAAAAAACAGTAATTTTGTTTTAGAATTTAGGTTTCAGTTTTTAATTTATATTTAGAGTTTTTAATACTCTAAATTAAATAAAAACCATACATGTTACTGAATCTTTTATAATAATTTGCAAGCAATTGTTTTTGTAACAATTCATTAATATAGTTCTAAAGTCTAATCTAAATATATTCACATGAGGTGTCAGATTAATGGATTCTCCCTCTAGATCCATCAATCCAATTGGCATCTAGACTATTGATACTTCATATCGTGTTATCTGTGAGTCCAATAAATTGTAGGTTCATTACATTTAAATAATTAAACTTATATGACAGCATATTTGGATACGTTGAATCTATACTTGACGAGATATTACAATTCAAGATATCATTATAATCTCCAACTTTAATAATCACATGTAATGAAGTATTCCCAATGAAGTGTGCATTATAACATTTTTATTTAAAAGATAACCTAAACTTGCTTTATCATTTTAAATGATTGTTAAAAATAAACTAGAGAGGACATTCCACGACTTAGTGACGCATAACTATTTTAAAAATAATCGCATTGCCAACTATCACGTAAATGAACTTGAGCTTTCATGAAGTGCTACATGGAAACAACACGATCCCGTAATCATTTAATGATTCCTTTTAATTGGTGTAGTATGAATTAAGATTTCTTAGATTAAAAGATCAAGAGAAAATTTGACCATCGTATTATTTAAAGAAGTCTATGCATACAATGTGAAACAATAATAGAATATGAAAATTGTACTAAAAACAAACTAAAATCAAAACAGTACTCCCGATGAATCTAAATGCACTCTAAACTAAATACGCCCACAAAAATGATGTTCTCATGCAATACATCAAACATTAGTATGTTAGTAAGAGGAGAAAAAAATTGAGGAGTGAATCATTATATTTTCTCATAGAGTTTGTTCTAATTTTCTCTTATTAAATGCAAGAAACTGAATGTCATTTTACTATATGAATGTTATTTGGTGTGTTATTTTGTTCTCATGAAAATTTATATATTAAGATTACACAAATATGTCAAATATCTATTTAATCCATAAAAACTCACGGTGTTAAATTATCTTATTTATTTCCCGATTTAATTTATGTCATCTTACGATACTTTATTCTTACTTAAGTACCAGAGCACCCATGTCTTACTGTTCAACGGTCTTTTCTCGGAGTACTTAAGAATTTACTTCGAACTCTTTGGTGAAAACCCATGATTGGTCACCAGAATGGATCACGTATATCCAAAAAACCATCGGTGTTACCTTGTGTTAAAACAAACATTTTTGTTGGTCTCATTTTGCATCCGTGATTACTTTTATTTGTATTAATTTACATCTATGGTCACCGACGATGACCACAAATGCAAAACAAGGCCAACAAAAGTGGTCATTTTGATATAAGGTAATACCAACAGTGTTTTTATACAGATGACTAATTCTGGTGACTAATCATGATTTTTAACCGAATGTTAATTCATAAATGTTAAACCATATCCAAAGAAAAATTTAGCATACATCAAATATTTAATCGTCAAAACGTATGGAATATGACGTGTCTTTTGACTTTCTAAATTAATCTTGAAAGATTCTAATAAGATGACTTTTATTAATGTATATTTTTTTATGTTAAACTCATAAACTTGATTAATATGAATTTTTAAATTATAAGGTGTTTCATACATAAATTTCTCATCGAATTTCTTCCATATAAATTTTAAGGTAGCATGAAAAAAGTTTCTTTAGCTTATGGTTAAGAATGTATCATTCAAATATAACTTTAAATTAGTTACAACTCCTACCGAACTTGTGAAGTCCATAATCTTCTCCTAAGTTTATATCAAAACCAAACATATAAAGGAAAGAATTATTTGGATTACTAGTTGGATTAGTTAAATTTGAGGATAATTTAGCTTTATAAAAGTCTTGTAAAAATAATCCAAACAGATGTGTAACATTGATAATGATTTATGTAATAAATAATAATCATGGTTGAGATTAGCAAACTAGTGGGGTAGAATGACCTTAAATGGGTTAATCATATGGTTTTGGGCCCACCATTTGTATTGTATAAAGCAATATATCCTTTTAGGGAAATAATGAATATTTATTACTTTATTACTACTTTTTTCAACTTTTCTCTCTCGTTTTCCCGTATTTCTCTCTCTAAACAACCTCCTCCAAACATATTTTAGACTAATATTCCCTCTAAAAAATATTTAAAACTATCACTAGCACCGTCTGTGGGAAACGATTGGTATCCTGAATTATTTTTTAAAGACCACTACTGTATTGTCAAACATTTTGAGAGAAATGGATAAAGAAGTATTAGGGGAGCCTAATATTGGCACTGATGGTTTGGTGAAAAAAATATTATCCGAAGATCATCCGCTCGAAGAGTAGATGATAGAAGAACGAAACTGTGATGATCAATATGTCGACGAGCTACTTGAAGAGTCTCCCTTAGTAACTAGAAGGAAAGAGCTTTAAGAAGATATAACCAAATTAAATTTAGAGAAGGATGCGACATTGAATTCTAAAAGGCTTAGGTTGAAGGTTCGAAGAGAACATGTAACTGAAAAAGATGAATTAAAGGATGCTCACCGGACCAGTGATAGGCACGAAACGTGTCAGAGATGAAGCCGTTATTCTTTGAGGAGAAAGATGAAACCTATGCGTCACTACGATTCTACTGAATCTAGTGACTACTCTCTTTATGAATCAGACGATTCGTCCTCCTCGGGAATATACAATCGATGCAGAAAACATGATTGGAGAAAAGATTCAAAGAGGTGTAGGGATAGTCATCGAGCATCTCATCGGGCCAGAGGCTCGAAAACAGAAAGATATGATCAAGAGAAAATGGTACTCGGGTTCGAGGAACGAGATAATGTTGTAACTGTCCCTAGAATGGAGCAAGCTACGCCCCATGTTCAAATCCCATCGGAAAGTCAAAATTTTGAGTACTGTGTGAGTTACCAGTTTGCGAAACTATCCAAAGAGGGTTTATATATCGTTGCAAGCGAAGGCCCTATGGGCAGTATGTATACGACCGAGCACAATTGGAACATATCATCTCTCCGTATAAATTATGTCATGGCATATGCCAAAGTGATTTGACATCTCGATATTAGAATATATTAATGGGACTCAAGATCCAGACAATAATATTGAAAAATTAATTTTTTTTATGATTAACTACGATGATGATGATAATGATGACAATTTGTTGTGCAAGGATTTCTACCAAACATTTAAGGATGATGCGTCGAAATGGTATAACCGTCTACCGCAAGGTTGTATCAAGAATTTTGACATGTTTTGGAATATTTTACGCCTACACTTTGTGAGAAGCAAAACGTTCTTCAAAAATGGTGATACGATAGTTTACTGCAGACAAAAAAATAAGGATATCCTAAAAGATTATACCAATCTCTTCAACACAACTAAAACCGACATGGAGGGTTGCAAAGACAAAGTGGCACTACAACTTTTAGAATGAGACTCTCCTATGGTATTTTGAAAGATAACATTTTAATAAAATAGGTCAGGATATTTGGAGCATTGTTAGTTCAGGTAGAGAAGATAATTTTGATTGAAGAGACACATGCACCAAAAGTGGCTTCCACGACACAAATTGAGCAGAATCAGCTCTGATGGTAGTATACAATCAACCTTCTACACAAATCCCTCTGACTTATCGTCCATCAAACAATACCCAACCAAGAGTGCCGACCCAGCTACCCCTGAGAATGAGGGTAAATCCATAGATTACAAATGGACAATAGAATGTGAGGCCATTATCAAACAAGTGGGTCCGACCAGCTCATTTTGTCAAACTAACAGAATGTGTTGCTATAATCTTCAATAAGGATAAAATTTTCATACAGTTCCGGAAACCTCATTCGATAGGGCTCAAAGTCATTTTGCAACATGTATTGCCAGTACCATGAAAATTTTGGGCATGCCACAAAATATTGTATAGCGTTGAAAAAAGAACTCCAAGTGTTGATTAAAAATGGAAAATTAAAAACATTCGTTAAGAACAGCCTCAGCATGATCTAATGGTTACGGATTTTTTTATAGCTCCAAAGAAAGAAAATGCTTTGATGATTTCAGAACTAATCTATTTCTTTGATGTCTCTCGGAGTATTTGGATCCTAAGCCGGGCAGGAATAAGGTTATGATGGTGGAGAAGCTAGCTACGAAATGAAAGGTTAGTGAATTGTGTGGTTTCTTTGAGTTATTGACAATTTTTTGGGGCAACAATGTTTCGAGAACAATAACTTCTCCCAAAAAAGGCATATCGTGAGCCTGGATACTTAGTTGGAGGCGAGCACTTCGTCACACTTGTACCTAAATTGGTCTCCGCTACTATGTTTTGAGAATGATAACATGAGAGAAATGGCTGGCCCGCACAAGGACATTGTGGTAATCGTCCCACGAATTACCAGATACGAGATACAAAGAATTCATGATAGATATGTTGGTAGAGACAACCTATGAAATGATAGAAAACCATGCTTACTATTCTTCGTTCGGATCAAACGATTGTGGGTTTTACTAGGGTGGCTGTCGAAATAGTTGGGTAGTTCGAGGGTACAATGGATCTGGGTTTTGGACCAGTAAGAAAATAGGTAACATTATTGTGCATCGTAGTGGATGTTCCTACATCGTACAATGCAATATACAGAAAATCTTGGCTGTTACATGCAGTTGCCTCGACTGTTCACCAATGTTTAAAGTATGTTGTGGGAAAATGTGAGAACGATAATGAGCAACCAAAATATAACGAGCGAATGTTACCAAATAGATTTGGCCCCAATTCAGATAAAAGGGGCGAGCCAAAGAAAGCATAGTAGTTAGTGGGTATGACATTGTTGAAGATCCGAGACAGACCCCCTATTTTTGTACCTGATGATAATTTTTAGGACTATATTTTTTCTAGTGAGAATATTTTAAAAATTGGTACAAAGTTTTACCCAAAGGTAAGGGAAATCTTAATTCGGTTTCTATAAATAAGGTTACACATATTTGCGTGGCCTGTCGAAGATGTTACAGGGGTACCCACTGAAATTATCTGTCAAAGAATAACAATATGAAGCAATGTGCACCTGATTATTCAAAAAAGAAGGTATTTTTCTTAGGAGAAATCTGAGGCGATTATGGTCGAGGTAAATCATTAATCTAAAGTTGCGCCCATACGAGAATCTTACTACCCGTTGTGGACAACTAATCTGGTTTTAGTAAAACCAAAAAATGGCAAGTGGCAAATGTGCGTGGATTTCACATATTTGAATAGAGCATTCTTAAATGATCCTTTTTTCGGTCCCTCAGATCGGTCAATTAGTAAACTCCACGTCGATAAATTGGTTTCTGATTTTCAAATATGCGTACGCAAGGTATAATAATATCAAAACGGATCTAAAATCAAGATAATACTTCATTCATTAATGAAAGAGGTCACCATTGTTATATGGTTATCTCTTTGGTTGAAAAATATTGGGGCTACTTACCAACTCTTGGTAGCACGGCTTTTGAGGCTCAGATCAGACACAATTTCGAGGTATATATTGATGATATGCTAGTGAAAATCGCTAGAGACGACTACTATTTTAAAGATTTTGAAGAAACATTTTCCAACTTAAATATAAATAAATTTGAAACTAAATCCGGAGAAATGCACGTTCAGGGTGCGATTCGGTAAGTTTCTTTGGTACATAGTTAGTGTGCAAGAGATAAAAGCCGACCCGGTACAACTAAATAGTTTGTGTACTATGGCTCATCCTCAGACAATCAAAGCAGTACATATGTTGACAAGAAGGTTGGCAACCTTGTATAGGTTCTTATCCAGGTCCTCGAATAAATACACCACATTTTCCCAAGTTTTGAGACAGGCCAACTGCTTCAATTAGACCGAAGAATGTTCCGAAGCTTTTGCAAAAATTAATCCGGGGGACAAATTGTTCGTCTACATAAAGGTATGTTGTGAGCGCTGTATTGATCCCAGAATTCGATATTTATCCACAACCAGTATACTATATCAGTAAAATCCTTTTTGGATACAAAAGAAAGATATTTAAAGTTGGAAAATCTAGCCATTGATTTGGTTATTATAGCTCAGAAGATGAAACCTTACTTTCAAGTCCACTCCATTATAGTTCAAACTTTTTTTTTCCGTTGAAGAGCATGTTGCAAAGACCCGTTGTGTTAGGTAGAATGACCAAATGGTCTATGGGGTTAGGCGATTTTGACATTGATTTTGAGCCTCGAATGACAATCAAAGCTCAAGATTTAATAAATCTATTTAAATTCTATTCTAAGCAGTTAGACATGGAAATAGATTAAATAAAAAACAGAGTTTACAGTTTGATCATATGGGGGACCTATCGCTTCGAGATGTGGGGCTAGGGTCTAGTTTGTTTCTCTGGATGGAATTGTAATATATCAGGCTATATGCTTTGGTTTTTAGCATCAAATAATGAGGCGAAATACGAATTTATTTTGGTAAGATTAAGGCTTGCCAACATCTACAGAGCAAAAAAGGTTCTACTTGCTAGCGACTCGCAACTTCTCGTAAATCATGCATCTGACCAATCTGAAGCTAGAAAATATCACTTTATGAAATATTTGAGGGCATTAAAAATCTTACCAGCTGTTTTCAAAAGTATAAAGTATGAGCGCATCCATAGGGCTGAAAATTCTATGGTTGACTCTCTCGTTACTACTTTTTTATTATGAAAAACACCTTTGGATCCGTACGCAATAAATTCCTTCGATCATCAAAGGTTCTGAACCGGTTGAAGGGTCAGACAACGCTTTCCATATTTGTACAAGCACCAAAAATGACAAGAGACATAATATTAAAGAATTCCTAGCCAACGACATCTTATCATTGATAAGGCAGTAACTAAGAAAACATGGTTATATGGTACTCCGAGGTATCTTGTATAAAAAATAGTTTAACAGGCCTTTGATGCCTTGGGAAAAATGAATCACAAATGATATTATACAAACTACACGTTGATGAAGGATTTACGCACTGTAGGTGCAAGACCTTGATACGAAGAGTTCTTTTGGCAGGTTATTACTCGCCCACAATTTCTTCACATTCCAAATAATTGGTTAAAAGGTGTGATATTTTTCAAAGATTTGCTAATGTAATCCACATGCCAGGGGCACCTCTTGAATCAATATTCAAAGCACTACCTTTCGACCAATAAAGTATCGACCTGGTCAGACCGTTGTCGATGACATCTAGGGGACGACACACAATAGTGGTTGCAGTAGATTATTTTGGTAAGTGGGTGGAGTCGGAACCATTAATAGTGAAAAAGCTCAAAATATGATTAATTTTATTATCTCTAACATTTATTACCACTCGGTGTTCCGAGGAGAATAATAATGGACAATGGGTTACATAAAAGCTTTATGTTATTCTCGCGGCATACGAGAATGATTTTTGGCACCTTTTCAGCCATAAGAAAATTGCTAATTTAAAGTACCTAATCAGATAATCCTTGATGGATTCAAAAATAACTTGGAAGATAAGACGGGAAAATGGACAGATTACTTACAAGATTTCCTATGGGCGTATCAAGCCCATCCTTAAACTACAGCTCATGAATTTTCATTTGCACTAGTGTAAGGGATGAATATTGTAGTACCATCCGAGGTATTTTTCCCTTCGTATTGAGTTAGTAATTATTCCTATGAGGCTAACGATGAAGGGAAGCGTGCCGAGTTTGATCTGATCGAAGAAAAAAAATGCGAGCGCAATTGAATTCTTCACACTACCAAACATTAATGAGGAGCAAAAACGTGTCTAGAGTTAGTTGGGGTGAATTTAATATAAGGGATACGGTCGTATGGAAAGTGTTCATATATACAAAGTAAAAGTGGCTCGATAAATTGAGACCTAACTAAGAGGGCCCATACATGGTAATTGAGAAGTTGAAACTGGGGACATATCGGCTTAGAGAATAAATAAGAAAGAAATCTTCGACAACCGTGGAACTTCGAACACCTTAAGTTGTATTTGGAATGAATGTAAAATTTTGTATATATGTCGTAACTTGTGTAAATGTCGGTGCCCTATAGCCGATTTATAAATACAAAATTTCTTTTCCATTTTAAACAATTTTAAACAATCATTTATTTTTGGACCGGAAAGGTCTTTCAAGGAATGTAAAAAACAAACATTTATTTTTCGTGTTCCAACGACTTTTGGTTAACAATAATTTATTTTTGGACTGAAAGGGTCTTCCAACGAATGTTAATCAACTATCATTTATTTTTTAACCATAAGGGTCTTCCAACAAAAATTGGCCAGCAATCATTTATTTTTGGAAAGAAATGGTCTTGTAATGAATGTTGCTCAACAACTATTTGTTTTCAATCTCACACTTAAAAATTGGTTAACACAAAAGTATCTGAAGAAAAGTAGTTCCATTAATAAATATACAAATCCAAAATAGCCTGACGACACGAGGACTTCACAAAAATTTCATAGGCACAACAAGGTCTACAAAAACAATAATAAAAATAGAAATCACCCAAGTGTTACTTACTCCAAAGGAGTGCCGTCGGAGTCATCTTCAGATGAGGCAGATGAAGAAATTGCTGATACATCAGAAATTTCAAGTGGCTCATCATTGTTTTCTTAATAAGCACCCTCCGGGAAATATTTATCAGGCACGAGCTTCGAGAAGCTGCCTAACTTCAAATCCGAGAAGCATTCATGTATATCCAATACCATGGCAGATTTAACCTTACTATTTATTTCCACCCGTTTGGAAACGCAGTCAGCAGCATATGTATTGAGAGAAAATTTCGTGTTGGTTTCAGACTTTGACTTGGCCTTTTTCCAGGTTGTTAACAGCCCGTTCGAAGTAGCTTTTGGCTTTTTCATACCCTTCTGCCAAGGTTTTGATGAGCGTATTAATCTGCATATTCGGCTCAAAAAGCTTTCTCTCGTCACGATCGAATGTATCCTCATTCATTTTGAATTTACTTTCTCTCTTTTTGGCTCGTTTAAGCCATTATGAAGCAACCTATTTAAGATAAGTAACCTCGTCTTCAAAAAATTTCATCTCGAACCTCTTCCTGAATGCCTCACCCTTATAATGATTCTTTTGAATGTTCAATGTCTTCAATTTTATATCAAGAAACATTGTGGGTTTAAGAAGTGCATGAAGTGAAGGGTTAGAAAGTTATCATTGTAGAGATCGAATGGCTCAGATGGAGAGCCAGTCTCGAACTACTCGGGAAGTTGTATGTCATCTCCTTGGTTTTATTCAACATCATCACCTTGGTTTTCTTGGGTGACAGGTTCCTCAATTGATACCCGAGGCAAATCTGAATCGATAACAACAACCTTCTTTTCAGGAGATGGAATATTGGGTTATGCTATTTCATTATCCCATATGCACACATTTTCCTACATCCATAGTCGCTTTCATCAACAATTGAGCGTTTGTGTTTCTTGTTGGATGAATTCACTTTCGATGGCTGCTTGGAGCCACCCTCCTCTGTGGGATCAACCTACTTGGGTTCAACTATGGTATCTCTATCCTGAGCCGCCTCTGAAGTCGTTTCCTCACTCACATGTTTCTTTGGGCTTTGGTGGCTCGGAGCCCTACTTCTCGCAGGCAAGAAAATAAGCATGTTTCTGGCCTCCAACCGTCTTTGTAAGTCGGCCTCCATGAGAGGCACCATGAATTCCCCTAACCTTAAAACTTTTAATAAGTCACCTCTCCAAATATGGATTTTGGCGAGATTGACCGGAGTGAAAAAATGATGGAATTCGTTGAACCAGAAAGTCCTGACACAACTACTTAGTTGGGCAAATATCTGACCTGATTGGCTTAGATGTTCCTCGAATGCCCCAGATACCCCTTTTGTTCGTTTCCCCAACAAAAAAAACTTGTAAAAAGAATCGAATAAACAAAGTAAAAACAATCCGAGAAGGAATGTACATTTACTAGTCTATTTCGGGGAATATAGATGCGGATTTTCAGTTGATGCCTCAAACCCCGTCTCCTACAGCCCTGAAACGAAGAAAACCCTCTGCTTTCATTTCTTATCGGCTTCGAGGATATCATCCACCATCTTAAATATATTCCATACAGTCAGGGAAGAAAAAGGAAAATAAAGATTCTTTGCAACACCGGTTAATCAGATGAATTGCTCCATCGAAAAACCGATAACGGATATCTTGACTGCTATTATGCAGATCATCAGTGTAAATCATATGTTTGGACCTACTTGACTAGAGAAAAGGTCTACAAGTTTGAAATATATAACCAAAGGGGGATAAAAAAGGAACCGAATACCCCACTTATGAATGTTGGGGTAGACGATGAGTTCATTATTCGAACAGATAAAAGAGTCTCCCCGACATCAAAAAACTGTATCATTGCTGAGCTTGGGATTCCCCATCAATCTCGAAGCTTAAAGTCCTCAGAGGTGTGGTATTATTGATAATATACCTTGTACAAGGCTACCAAATGCTTGTTTTCAACCTCCTAAAGCTTATTCCTTAGAATAACCTTGATATTTGAGGGCAATTCGATGTTGTCTTTTGTTTTATAGAAGAACCCAAATTAACGTTTCCCTATAGATTTTTCGCCTCGGTTTGACTGGTAGTTCCGATCGGAGAGGAAAAAGCACCAGTTGGGCGTCTGTTTTGGTTAGTTTCAATGATAACTTGATCCTGGTTCTCTTCAGGCTCATCGACCACATGTCTTGACCTTATTTCCCTAATTATTTTAAGGGGTTGCGCATGTGTTATAGTAGGTGGCACATTCTTTAAAACTACCTACTGAGGGACCGCTTGCAGAGTGATTTGAGGATTGTTTTGAGAACTGGAGGTATTTGGCGTATTTTTAATTTTCACATAACTCTTCGGTTGAGGTTTATGGGGTGGTTTTCTCTTCGAACCGTCGCGCTTTGCTTTCTCAACACCTTTATGCTTTGTCACATATAATAATGAATGATGGTTCAGGCATAAATTTCTTTAAAGTGTCAATATCACTATTATCGCCCATCAGACAAGTTTGATCGAGGGCTGAGTGGTATTAGGGATGGGCGTATTACTAGTGTTTGCAGTTTCTGTCGCCCCATATTGCTTCTTGATTGGAGACCACACGGTACTACATGGTTTGAAAATTTTATAGTGGTCTTGGCTCCTTGTCTACCCAACTTCTTTTCTCTCTTAAGATATTTTGTTTATGGAAATCCAATCTATAAGGGTAAACGTTTTTGTAAACATGAATAAGGAACCCTTGAAGAGTGAAAGTGGTTGAAGATAACACTTAGAGAGATATTTCAAGAAATCGTAGGCAATTATTTTTCTCTCTCTACAAGGTGTTTTCTCTTTCTAAAGTTATGAAAATATACAACTTTAAATTGTTAAGAGCGCCTCAGTATTTATAGGTAGAGGTTTCGGCTTCCAACGGTCATAGAGGGCTAAACATCTGAAAAGCCTTTCTTAAGTAACGTGTGCATATGGGAGATGAAGAGTCTTATATCTCTCCCATCAATAACTTGAATATCATGCGTATTAGGAAGCGCAAGAGTTTTTTTACACATTAAATCGCTCATAGATCATTCTGGAAGGCATATATGTTAGTGCAAAGATCGATTGACACGTGGATTTGAAACAAAGCATGGATATATACTTTCTAAGTCAAATGTTTTATAAATGATGTTACCAATCCGATAAAGGGCACATGAAAAAGAAGGTCGAACATCTCTGAGGTGCCTTACAAATTGAGTCCTCGCTATCTTCGCAAGGACAAAGGGTAGTGATAGGGGATATAATTATCTAGATTACTAGTTGGATTAGTTAAATATGTTGGTAATTTAGCTTAATAAAAGTCTTGTAAAAAAACACCCAACAAATGTATAACATTGAGGTTGCTTTGTTAGATAAATAATAATTATGGTTGAGATTAACAAAATATTGAGATGGAATGAACTTATATTCGTTAATCATTTGGTTTTTAGGCCTAACACTTGTACTATATAAAGCAACATACCCTTTTTGGGAAATAGTGAATATTTATTATTTTATTGTTACTTTTATTAACTTCTCTATATAGCTTTCCCGTATTTCTCTCTCTAAACAACCTCATTCAAACATATCTTAGACTCATAATCCCTCTAAGAAATATAATGACTATCACAAACGACATTGTAACTCTGATAAATAATGACACCCTTAATGAAACACGAGCTTAATATCATAAATATATGTGACTTTATTAAACATTTAACTATTACAAACCTGTTAATGTTTCTATGGACTTATTAAATTATGTAAGTATCATTCTTAATGAATAAAGTCATTGATTTAAACTATATACCAAGTATTCACAATGTTACTAAATGGGAAAAGATATCTTAACATTCATTTGATGAAGTGAAACACCAACATGTGCATTTTATATTATGATTGTGTTGAAAGAACTCTTTCGCTAGTCTGAATTAATTAAAGATTGCTAGATTGAAGATCTTTTATATATATATATATTATTTAGTTATATTCTGAGTTGAGCATGGTTGGAACATGACTTTGCAACCTACTAGTCTTTTTTATTTAGATAATGGATAAAACTGAATCGTCTTGTATCAATCTTTACTCTTGTCATAGTAGTCCACGGTTAAGATTCCAAATTCTATGTAATATTACAAAATCGTAGTCCGGATTCTTTCTTTACATCATAAGAATTATAATATTTTTGTAGAACTCTTTGCAACGTTACATAAGTCAAAGTTGAATTCTTATTTTACATCACAAAGAGTCTTAATGTTTTGTTAGAATTATTTGTAGCGTCACATAAGCCAAAATTGAATTATTTTTTGTACCATAAAGAATATTAATGTCTTATTATATCTCTTTATATAAATAGATTACATAAAATATCTTATCTATCTCCACAAGGGACTATACTATTTTTAGTCTGCACACTTACTTGAGGATATTGAGTTTTCCTTTATAAATAACTAACTCTTATAGTGTTGAGTGAGAATTCGAACTTTTATTTATAGAGGGAAATGAGTAAAAGATCAGTGATGAATAATCAAATCCTTACTAGTCTAAATCTAAAGAAATAATGTATGATTCTTCCCCAAAATTAATATAGTTGTTCATTGATTGCTTCTACCAACTAAAAATTCTTACTTCGTACTTAGAATATATGAACTTTTCAATAAATTTCATTTATATTGAAATATGTGTATATTAAAACCAGAAGATGTATGAGAAAAATGTGTTAACTTAGTTATCTATTGATATGGACATCTTCTAAATAGTTTTTTTTTAACTTTGTTCTTAATACTTCAATTAGGGTTTATGCACCTTATTTTATGTATATATCCAATAAATATGTGAACATTGAGCATAATCAAGAAGATTTATAAGAACTTGATCAACTAGTTTGTCCATCTTATTTTAAACGATATGACCAGATTGTTTGTGGTAAATGTGTATTTATTTGTCATTTGATTTTAATTTATTTCAGTGCATGATACATAAATTAAGATAAAATCATTACAAATTTAATTGTAATCCTTAATGGAGACAGTAGAAGCCAATACACTAAACAATTGATTCATTTTACAACTTTCATATGCATGAAGAACCATTAATGTATCTTCTGAATGATAAACAATTATAACGGTTGAAACGATATCATCCCATCAAATATCTCTAAGAATTGAATATAAATTGAAATATGGAGTAGACTAAAAAGGGTGAAATAAAATTTCTTGGCTGATACAAGTCTCAAAACTTCAAGTTCGATATGAAGTTATCCCAATTGTTTTAGAAGCAATTTAGTCGTGCTGCTAAATTTTACTGAACATTAATAGACATGAAACTTTGTGGAACTTAATTACTTTTCCTACTTATTTTTATTTTCTTTTGAGAACAACATCATGTAATTTTCCTTATTTATTCTTCATATTTTACATTGATTATAGATTTAAAAAAATCCCATAATCACTAAATGAGACGTGAAAAATTGAAGTATGAAGTTAATAACGGGCCTCTTATGAAAGCTCAATTGAAAGTAAAATTTACATGTGACCTTGTGATAAACTTATAGTTGAAATTCTCATAAATTTCACTATTTCCATTGTATGGGAGTCTTAATCTCCACCATTTGTAGATTTCACTAACCTGAAAAAGTCCAAAACAATTAATCATAAAAGAATCATTATTTTGGCAATGAAGTCTTAATCCTCAATATTTCCAACTCAACTAACTTGAAAAACGTATAAAATTATAGCACTAAAAAATTGAATTTTGTCAAGTCTTAATCTCTAATATTTCCAGATTCAAATAACTTGAAAAATATAGAAAATTCAAGTACTAAAATTCTAAATGTTTACAATAAAATTTATAATTATCTTAATTATTTCTCTGGAAAATTTTCCATGATATGTTTAAAGAACTTCCCATAGAATATCCATTTTATATGTTTGAATTTTAATCTCTTTAATGAATTAATTTTATAACCTTTTTGGAATTTTGAAGTAAAAAGAAGAGTAGTCCACTACAAAAGTATGATAGATATCATGGTATTCTTAACATGATAAAAATATCATGTTTAAGTTATACTAATGTAACTTTTTTATTTATATTTACCTAAAAAGTATGACTAGAACATAAGTTTACTGAATAAATATTTTAACTTAATTACCGAGTTTTTGACATGAAGGGCTAATTCTGATAAGGTTTTAAGTTCTGATATACATTAATATGAATTGAATCATCGTGATCCTTAGCAGAGACGGTAGGTGCCAACACGCTACATTACTTCTGGAGCATCTTTGTAAGGAAAATAATGTTGCTTCACGCCCATATATGAATATAATCAAGCCCTTTTCATGCATACTTAACTGCAACCATTCAATACTGAAAACCAGATATGCATGCATATGGTGCATGTGAACGTAATACTACATCTTGCATCGGGAGTTTACAATTGAGAAAAATGTGAGGTTGGCTTCCGTAAGGGCCAAACCTAGTACTCATAACATTTGGTCATTATTAGATATGATCCCCCAAACCTATTTCCTGCATGAATCACCCATACATAGTCCATGAAGGTGGTATGACAAGTCGCCTATATAGTTTCAGGGAATGGTTATATGAAGTGTTCACTTTGTAAATCATGCAAATGCAACTGAAGTGTCTATCTAGGTGAATGAACCTTTTGCATTATATTTCATTACATTGTATACATGTAATGTTTTCTCTAGGATATAGAACATCTCGTTATAATTTCTCATATCCGAAGGGAGATGAGTACCATTCAAATCTCTAAATAAAATAAAATAAAAAATCCATGAGAATGAATGACATTACCCTATACATCTTAGAGTCCAAGTGCTCAACGATAATAAGTAATCACTTCCCATTCTAAAGGTCATACATTCTCAATATTGTATGTTTTATTAATGCTCGTATAAATAAGGCTTCATAGTTGTACACTTGTAAATATCTACAACTTCAAACATACATAGCAACATATTTAAATATATCAGCCTTTGCTTGCTGGTTTAAACAAAATTATCATATTAAAAAATGCAAGAAAAATTAAATTACCTAAAACGTTAAGTTGAATTGGTTTTCAACATGTATGAAGGGAGTTCCTGAGCAAAAAGCTCATGCAACAGAAGATGAAGAAGACTAAAAATTAGAAAATAAACATAGGTGAATTTCCGCGATGAGCAAATAGGACTATCGCAATTAAAACGATTTTGCTGTTGTTTTCGTGGCTATAAAATTAGACGTCATGGAAATTTGGTTGTTGAAGTTAGTTTCCGCGTTAACGAAAAATATTTGTCATGAAAACTTAAAAACCAAAAATTCCAAATCTGTTTTTTCTCCGAATTATGATTTTTTTCAAAAAATTTCAAATTTTAGATGTGGATCTTTAGTCATGCATATCAAATAACCAATTTTGTGCTCTCAATTTCACCAAAAAAGTCCTAAGCTTGTATTTTAAATTCTCTAAACCATAAACAAACTTAACAGAGTCTCAACATCAAATACAAATTGAGGGGTTTTCTCCCAATCTAAATCAGTTGAAAAAATTACTATAAAAAATATTAGGAGTTTATCTAGACTCCAAACCATCAAGGTATGACTATGATACCACTTGTTAAAGTTATAGCGTCAGACCAATGGAGGTTCGACGTTGAAGTATTTACAAGAGACCATAACCTTGTTGGGCCTTTAAGGTCCAATAGTTGAAGTGTCAAATCAATGTATACTAATTTTGGATCCACAAAAATATGACAAGAATCTAATAAACTGTAGGTTGATTATATTTAAAAAAATTAGACTTATATAACAGCATAATGGATACTCTAACGTTACGTATGACAAGACATTCAACTCCAAGATGTCTTGAAATATATATCGCGCATTGTCTTGATACAGTATACAGGTGATGATAATCATTTTGACATGATGATATTTTCTTGGAGTGGGTTATGTTTGATATTTATTTTTGCAAGTTCAAGACTTTATGTTTGACAAAAAAATATATTAGAGTTTCTATATTAGGCTATATTATCACATGTTTTAGAAATATATGTGATTATCATCAATTAGTCAAATAAAAGTAATTATTTATTAAATGAAAGACTAATAGATAAAATATTCATCGAGGTAATTATATATATACCATGTTTATTTGGATTGGATAAAAAAGTAAATAACTTATGAAAAACAGAAAGTTTTTAGACTCCTTTGTAAAAACATAATAAATACGGGGTTATGGTCTCTAAGTTGTTTTACACATATTCATTTTCACTAAAAATAATATTTTAATTTTAAATTCAAATTTCAACACTATATATAAAATTATATTGTCAGAAATAAAATAACGAGCACCATGTTCATAATGTTTTAACTATTACAGTTTGTGTTCTTAGTCTTAAAACAAAAAGAAACTTTCAAGAAATCAAATTAAGTGATCAGATTTGTTTATTCCTTAAAAAATTGTAAAGGAAGATCATGGTTGCAAAATATTAGAAGAAACAAACCTACAAACAACATTCATCAACCAGACAATAACATTGAAATTTAGAATCATGGCTACATCCTGTAAGAATTTATTCCACATATTAGGATGATCATAAATCTCACGGGTGCTCATGTTTAGTATGGAAATATGATTATTTCCAACAAGTTGTATGAGAGCCATACATTGAGAATGAGTTTATAGGATTAAATTCTGAATTTAATGAACAAGCATAATTTGTTTTAAATTATGAAAGGGATATACACATTTGGAATAAATATTGTTTGTGGTTGTTAAAAGTGTGTATCTAGGATGAAAATAGTCTATTTTGAATTATGCAAAAGATACATACATTAGGATTAAGTTTTTTTGTGGCGGTTATAAGTGTGTATCTATGTTCAATTGTTATATGTTATTTGGATTATATAAGATAATGATGTTTTGTGTTTTGTATTGTATGTGCATTGTTATTTTAGCAAATACGAATATCTATAACACTGTAGGAAACAAAACTCATATTTTATATGAGACTATTTTTAAGTTATGGAAGAAGGATATGATATTGTGTCTTATGTCATGATTTTCACTTGGATATATGAACAAAATAACCTGTACCTCTTATTGAAGAAATTTATCCTATGGAGAATAAAGAATTAAAGGAATGAGAAATGTCCAATAGGCTAAGTCTGGGAATCATGAAAGAAGTTTAGTATAACAATGATAAGAAAAAAAAGGTTCACATGCATCTGGTTCTAGTACAAAGAAACATAAAGGTTCATATGATAAAGGATGCTATATCTCTTGTAAAATATGAAAATTTTTAAGAAAGAATGTTAAAAGTACAAAGCTTTCGTTATAGTTAAAGGTGATCTCATTATTATGACATGTTTAAAGATTAATTCAGTTTTAGAGCCTCGAAATACTTTGTGGGTTGATACGACTTCAACGAATCATGTATGTATTTATTTGTAGGGTCTAATAAGAAACCTATGCCCCAATTATGGTGAAATAACCACATATAAAACATAAATAAACTCGTGTTTAGTTTATGTTATTTGTGATGTTTGTTAGTTATTACCTAGCGAATATTACTTTATACTTGAAAGATGTATTGTATGTACTTTTGTTTAGAATAAAACTGATTTCATTTTCAATATTAGAAAAGTTTGGTTACTCTTGTCTATTTGGAAATAGTAGATTATGTCTTTATTTACAAACTAATATTGTTGGACCTAGAAACTTAATAGCGACTTACAATTTATTTTTGTTAAATACTATGAAAAATCACAAAGAAGTAATGAATGTAAAATTAATCGGTAAACTAAATTGTAAATTGAAAATTTAGCAAAATTTTTGCACAAACGACTATGTCATATTTCTAGGAATATAATTGAAAATCTTGTTGCGAAAGGTTGTTTAAGTTTCCTTGATTTTTCTTATTTTGATGTTTGTATTGAATGAATTAAGATAAAACAGATAGTGGTGAAATATTAAATGCATAAAAAGTAAAAAAAGTCTTGAATCTAATACATTGAGGCATCTATGGACCATTCCATATAGCATCATGGAACGGCCAACGATATTTCGTATTGTTCATTGATAATTATACAGTATGGGTATATATATATATATATATCTTATCAATGAGACATCAAAGCCTATTGATAGGCTCAACTTTTTAAAAACCGATGTTTAAAAAATAACTTTGTAAGGGAATTATGTGTGTCAGATCGGATTGTGGTGGTAAATATTACGGGTGATGTGACAATTCAAGGGAACAACATTATGGATCATTAACAAAATTTCTAGAGTAGTGCAAAATAACTCCTTAATATAAGATGCCAGGTATGCATAACATGAATGGTTTATTTGAGAGATGAGATTGTACACTAAAGGATATGGTAAATGTATTATTTGTCATTCAATATTACATATATCGATCTAGGGACAAACAGTAAAATATGCAGCATACATTCTTAATAGAGTTCCAAGGAAGACATCTTCTAAAACACCATATGAATTAGGCGCAAACCTAGCTTAACATGTTTATGGATGTCTAGCTAAAGGAAATTATTATAGACCGAATTAAAAAAATCAGAATCCAAATAAATTAATAATTATTTTATTGGATATCTTGACTATAGTAAGGGTTTTAAGTTTTACGATCCTTCAAACAAGAATATTTTGAGGCGGGTACATCAAATATTTCTTAGAATATTTAGTTTGGTAGGGAGAATTTAGTAACAAACATTCATTCCGAGGAAAAATCTATACAGATTCATGAAAGTTCTAACAATGATACATCAGTATCGACCAATTTGGTATTTAAGTGAATCATCATTTGAGAATTGTTAGAACATACATATACTCAAAATGGTGTTCATTTTACACATGCTAACATTGTCCAAGTTGAACAAGATGAAGTGGCTCCAATGGAACAAAATGAAATTGTTCAAGAAAATCAAACTTTATCTCTTTAAGGAGTGCAAGTGAAAACTGAAGAAATGGTGCATTTGCAGAGATCTACTAGAGAACAGGAAGACCGCTAATTCTTCAGGCTATATAGTGTATCTTCAAGCTCATGAGGAATTTGATGGTGTAATGGAAAATTATCTCATAAATTTCTCCGAAGCCATGTAAAGTCTCGATTCTCACTTGTGGATTAGCGTAATAGAAAATAAGTATAAATTAATGCAAGATGCATGATGTGGGAAATTTTCTCATTACCTAAAATAAGGAAACTTATTGGTTGTAAATAATTTTTTAAAACCAAACGGGATTCCAATAGATAATGTGAAAAGACATAAAGCGGGACTCGTGGCGAAGCGTTTTACTAAACATGAAAGAATTGATTTTAAGAAAACATTATATCTAGTTTCATCAAATGATTATCTTAAGCATATAATTAATTGCACATGTGATCTTGAGCTCCATTAAATGAATGCAAATACCAATTTCTTAATGAAAATTTCAAGGAAATAATTTATAAGTTGCAACATAAAAACTGTATCTCGGGTGATCCAAATTTGATGGTGTGAAAACTAAAGAAATCTATATGATGGGCTTAAACTTACATATCAAGAGTGACACCATAATTTTTTGAAGTTATTATCTTATTTGGTTTCGAGATATATTTAGTGGCGGGTTGTGTGTATCAAAATTTCAGTGAAACAAAATTCATATTTTTGGTGTCGTATGTTGATGACATAATACTGGCCATAAGCGATAAGGGATTGTGCTACTATGAATTTTATTTTTGAAAACTTCAATATGAAAAATCTTGGTGATCTATAATTTGTTTTAGGAATTCAAATTCACCGGGATCGGTCCCATGAAATTTTGGGTTTATTATAAATGACGTATATTGAGAACAAGCTACATCATTATGAGATGACAAATATATATTTATATGTATAATATGCTCTTGTTTTTTAGTGACTTCTCACACTACATTATAAGTAGATATTCACTTAAGTGAGACCAGTTAAAAATAGATATGTATGATTACATTTCATATTATTTATATGTTATGCACCATGTCATTGATTATTGCGATGTTGTGATAATTGATGTGTCGATTTGTGGCTTTTAATGTAATCCAGATTACTTTAGTAATTAGTCCTCCGTTGTTAATATTTATATACAGGATTGTTAAGTTTATCTATTTGAATACATTATATAATAGCATACGATGATTCAAGTGTGAGATTATTGAAATTTATCTATTATAATAAATCATCACATGCTTTAACTATCGTCAATATTAGTCCAATAAAAATAATCATATATTAACCGATAAACTTATACAATTCGTATCATGAAGGTAATTATATGGATATTGATTTTATTCTCGATATGAAGAAAGATTGGATCAACAAATGGTAAGTGATAAACTAAATAACATAATTCCTATCATTAATGTAATTATATAGATACCGAGTTAACTTTGAACGAGGAATTGAATTTAGAAATAAACAACTTAAACCGAACAAAATGTTTTGGAAGTATTTTTCTAAAAGTCTATCGTGAGTTTAACATATAATAGTCTAATTTAGAATAATATTTTAATTGTGATTTCAAAATTCAACATTATATAGCAGAATGTTGTGTGATGGAATGTAACAAGGGTTTAAAGGGTTCACAATGTTTTAAACATTACACCTAAAACCTTTTTATAACCTCAGGCCTAATAAGCTAAACCATTACACTTGTTATTTTGTTTTCATACATTTAAATTTTTATAGATTTAAAATTTTAAAATAACTATCTCAGGGATCACATTTGCAACATTATTCTGGGATTTGGGAATACTTACGGCAAGCAATCTCCTATCCAAGCTGAAGCTCGAGCTCTGTTGGACGGTCTGGTCATCTGTTATTTCAGAGGGTTTTTTGATATTTATATAGAAAGTGACTCTGAAGTTAAATCTGGAAACTCGATTGTTCTTATTGAAAAGACGTTTACTCGTATCAGAGATCTTATTTCACCATCGATGTCCCTTTTCCACGAATTTTGAGAGAAGAACCTTGCAGCCGATTGGTTGGCAATGTGGACTCACAAATGCAAGATGAAAATCCCTTCGAGACCTTCAGTCCACCCAATCCATTACTGTCTATATTAGTTCTCGACAGTATGAGAGTTGGTCAATTGAGATTTAGGTAATCATCGTTTGATTGTCCACCCAATCCATTACTGTCTATATTAGTTCTCGACAGTATGAGAGTTGGTCAATTGAGATTTAGCTAATCATCGTTTGATTGACTATCCTAATTTGTTGATTTGCAGATTGGAGAGTTTTAAAAGTCTTTATCTTGATCTCCGGTGGTCTTCGTAAGCTTTGGTATCCTGTTTATTGATTTTTTCAAAGATTATGTCCCTTCGATGTTCCACCCTTGTAGTCTTCTCTACTAAGCTCCACCCTTTCCCCGAAAGTTTGCTAACTTCGATTCTCTCTCTGACCGTGAAGTATTTTTTTGTTTGAGTGATGTTTCATCTTGAGCAACGCTTCCAAGATCCTCGTTTGAAGCTTCCTTTCTTTGGTTTCCAGGAATTCTCTTGAAATTGAATAGATTCCTCTTTGTATTTTTTATCAGAGAAGAGGTTCTGAAAGTTCCGTTTTATTTGAACATTGTTTCTCTACATCAGCACTCCTGTCTCCTACGATGTCAAGCCCAAGCCATTGCAAGGCCAGCATACGTATCTAGGCCTAGTTCGACCTCTCATGTCCTCCCGTGTTTCAATCTCTTCGAGTTTATCGTTGAGTTCTTCTACTCTCTCTATTAGTCCGGTAGCTCTCATGTCCGCTAATCTGAGTGGAAATTTGTTGCTTGCATCTGGCTTAATCTTTTCACTTCAGTTCAAGCTGAATGGAAATTTGTTGCTTTGAAGAGTGCGCCATCCCCATGATTTTCTAAAACTATTGTAACTTTGCAATTTTGTAATAAATTTGGTACTGAATTATAATTTTTTTGTTGTAAAATAACTATCAAAGGAAAAAACAATTATCAACACTTAAAATAACTTTACAATTGACGGCGACGTTGAAGCTTCCTGTCTCTGTCACTTAGCGCTCCATGCGCTCCAACACCGTGTCCAAGACGGAGCTGGTATTGTGGGGTGGCAGATCCACACCATTATTTATGCTTTATTTGATTTAGAAATTGATGAATTGAAAACATTGATACGTGAATGTCCCGAAGATAAAGACATGCTTGAAATGGCGAGTAAGGAGTTGGGCGAGGCCATGGAAGAAGAATACAGATTGCAGATTTGTCTGCTGAAGTCCATTAGGTTGATGATTCATTTCATACACTGGCCTTAAAACTTCGCGCACAGTTACCTAGGAAGAACTCAAAACAAAGCAAAAGGAAGAAGAAATGAGAAAGGGAGAAGTGGAAGCGAATAAAGTTGGAATGATGCTCGAGTACAAGGCTCAGTTAGACGCTGAATGGGCACACTAGCTTGCACATGGAAGAAATCATGTTAGTGATGAGTCAGAAAAAGATAGGAAAGACAGATTCAAAGAGACGTAGACACAAGAAAAAGAAGATATGTTTATTTGCTTGCGTTGGTCAAGTGGAAAACACCAATGGACCCGTCGATTTCTACGCCGAATATATACCGACTTTATCCTCACCGGTTGGTGAAGCAAAAACAGAAGTTGTAGTGAAGAAGAAGAATAACAAAAATGGTGGTGGGCTTAAAATTAAAATAAAGATTAAAGATCCTTATTTGAGACAATTGATAAGTGGTGGAGTGGCCAGGGCTATATCAAGGACTGCTGTGTGGCCATTTGAGACTATAAGGAAACATTTTATGGTGGGGACTAGTGGGCATTCTTCTACTGAGGTGTTCATTGATATTGTGAATGTTGATGGATTCATGGGTAACTTTTTCAATGTCATTTGAGTTGCAACTAGCAAGGTAATTGAGTTATAAAGGTAGCACTGGTGTTATTGGATGCTCGCTTTGGTTTGAAAGCGGTAGGTTATTGGTCGAGTGCAGGTGCAATCATCTTGATACTGAGATGGTTTGCGAATTAAGGTAGACGAAATGGGCAGCTTTAGCTTCAAATATAGAGCATACACAGGTTCCACTATTTATTCACTCACAAGAATATAGGGTTAACAAAGTGGAGTTGTGCTTATGGATGCGGTCATTTCCAAGTTTTCGACTTGATTTTGACAAGAATTCAATCACGAAATATCACTTTATCGGCTTTGAAGTAGTCCTTCTTCAGTTCCTGGATAAACTCCTTGGACACTGCACAAAGGGTCGGTTAAAAAAAGTATACATATATATAATATGATTACCATCGGGAATCCATGTCCGCAGCAACTGCCTCGGGTTCTCCTTAGTGTATGGGCGGCCGTTTTCCCAGCAGCCACTGAGGTAGACAAACCGATGCTTCCAGCCCTTATCTCCCTCAAGGAAATTATTTACAATCTTCCAAGTGTTGGCCAAGGAAGAATAGAAGAAAGTTGATTTGGGGGATTTAGAGAGCCCAAACATGGCAATATACTCCTCAATCGGCATAACCCGACTCGACAGACGAGAGGCCATTATACATGACATCAGCGTATGCCACGTATTGGGCGTTAGTTGTGAGGGGGCAGATACCAATTATCTTGAAATACTAAGCAATCTCAAAGTCTAGAGGAAACCTGAGGCCCCAGTTGAAAAGCTCTGTAAAGACGACGATCTCCTAAGACCGAACGTGCACAGGCGTCACACCAAGAACGAGGAATCGTACTGTGACGCAGTCCGGGATTCCCCACCGGAGCAGAAGCTCTGCCTGTTCCGCAACAGAGAAGTATAGATATTTTCCTTCAAAAAGGGAGATGATGTTGTCTCTTGGCAACAACCGATGATAGGTGGTTGTTATGACAACTTCTATCTCTGCAGGAAGGGGCTCTTCGGGAGGAGCAGCGGCATTACCAACGGCAGCAACAACACCTTCCCCCGTTTTATTTTCCTCTGCGGGGTTATTTCCCGAATCAACTGAATCATTCGCTTCTGGCTTATCAGTGTTTTCTATTGGGATTGCTTCGCGCTTAGGGGAACCAGCCGCTTGAGGGTCGACCGACTAGGAAAGCGGCTCAATAAAGCTAGAGCTACTGCTGGTGCGGGCGAGCTTTGATTCATTTTCTCGCTGCTGGCGAGAACGCTCTATTTCCAGGTTCTGACGATCGAGATCCCTTCGGGCAACGCCCAAAGGGGTAGCTGCTGTATTAACACCCGTGCAGAACCCTTGGATTGTGGGAGTTAGCTGGACTATTTCGGGAAAGGTACCTCCCACCGGCGAGAAAGAGGCGTTGGAATCTCTCATTGTAAGGAACTTAGTTTTGCCTTGGCGTTTAGGAAGAAAATGGGGCAAGTTGGTAGGAGTGTTTATCGACGAAGGCGTCGGGTGGTTGGATTCTGCGATAGGGGAATGGGGGAACTGCTACCGGAGGGGATAATGATGGCTTTGGGAGTTTGAGCGTCAGCAGGTTCGGGCCCGATGAATGACTCTGTAGGAATATGATTAGGTAGAATGGGGTCGTGGGGGAGAGGCACAGGCACGAAAGGCTTTGTGCCAGACTCCAGATTAATCTAGCAGCTTAGTATTCTTCAGCTCGATCACTAATACTAGCCCAATCAATAAACCCAAACACAGACTCGTTTTTCTTCTTCGGTTTCTGTTTAAGCTTCGGGTTCTTACTTTTCATAAACACTGCTTTCTCTCTCTAGAATGATCAGGGGAGGAATTTCTCTCTCTAGAATTGCTCTGAGAGTGATTTTGCAAATGAAGTATTTATAGGCAGCTTGCCTTAACCGTTTTCCACATGGGGGAGTCCAAACGACAAAAAGTAGCGGGAAGTTGAAGAGCCTTTTGGAGAGATGTGCAGACAAGCATGCTTCGAGTGGAGAGATGACACATGTAGATTCAACCCAACAGAGCACGTGATAGACACTTGTCAGGCTAGCATCGTAGGCCTGCACCAGCTAGTACAAATGGGCATGCTAGATAGGCTCCACGTATTCGGTTTTTCTCCGAGGGCTAGATTACCCATTTGGGCCCATGGTGAAACTGTTAGTCGGAATCAGTAGTAGGTTCATAACAAGTTCTTTAGCGTCAGGGACGCTTCATGGCCTTCCCCGAAGCTTTAAAGAAACGTAAGTGGTCGGTCATCATCTAGGAGAAAGTCGTCGGTTTGGGGGCTCATCCCTAAGCCTTGCCGATACCGAGGCATTGCGGTCATACGATACCGAGGCATTGCGGTCATACTGAGGTGTTCATTGATATTATGAAGGTTGATAGATTGAAAGGCTTGTTCATGGGTAATTTTTTTAATGACATTTGGGTTGCAACTAGCAAGGCAATTGAGGTACAAATGTAGCACTGGTGTTATTGGAGGCTCGCTTTGGTTTGAAAGCTGTAGGTTATTGGTCGAGTGCACATGCAGATAGCTTTTTGGTCGCTAATTATCTTGATACTAAGATGGTTTGCGAATTAAGGTAGACGAAATGGACAGCTTTAGCTTCAAATATAGAGCATACACAGGTTCCACTCTTTATTCACTCACAAGAATATAGGGTTAAAAAGGTGGAGATGTGCTTATAGATGCGGTCATTTCCAAGTTTTCGACTTGATTTTGGCAAGAATTCAATTACGAAATATCAGTAATCAATGACTATATGCATATGGTTGGATAAGTTTTTCAAAATAAGGTCTGCTGGCTCGGATTTTACAATTTAGTAATCAGGAAATAGATCAAGTCCAAAACAGCGGGCAAACAATATTTAAGACACAAATTGTAGCTAACTATTATACTCTTGTACTCTGGCAAATCTGTTTGCAATTTTTTTACTGTCGTGACTATGCTCTTGTAAGATATAGTACATGAATATTACTAACTTAATTTTGGATTAAAAAAAAAAACTTTACATTTAGTTTTAAAAAGATATACAATTTTGCAGGTATGAAAAAAATGATAAATAAAAACATGTTTTTTCAACCTTTTTCAGCCTTTCGGAGTCGCGCCAAGGTTTTTTCAACCATTTTCAGCTTTCCCACCAGGAGCTTCTTTGCTGCATCTCCCTTTTTTACCTCATCCTCAAGCGCGGAAATTTTCTCTTCTGCATTCGTCAGCCTCTGGTTTAGCTCTCATGCGCATCTTTCTTTCATTGCCATAGGCACAATCATGTTATACAAAGACAAGGATAACCCATTAGTTACCCGCAAAGCGAAGGTATGAGGGCTCCCAGGAACTGAAAGTACAGGCAGCTTGGTACCGCTTGATGAAGTCCCGTCAGCTTTCGGTGCCTTTGAGAGACCAACGTTTTTACCCCCAACCTCATTGTAGCCCCGGCAGCGGGCAAACAATATTTAAGACACAAATTGTAGCTAACTATTATACTCTTGTACACTGGCAGATGATTGCAATTTTTTTTCTGTCGTGACTATGCTCTTGTAAGATGTAGTACACGAATATTACTAACTTAATTCTGGATTAAAAAAAAACCTTTACAATTAGTTTTAAAAAGATATACAATTTTGCAGGTATGAAAAAAATGATAAATAAAAACATGTGTTAATAAAGTAGCTACAAAATAACTGGTATTTAATCCCACATCGGATACCTAAGGAATAATTAGCAAGGATGAATGGTATAAAGCAGTGAGTTCCTTGTGGTACACTTCAACACAAACCAATTCCATCAAAATTCTAGGTTTTCAGTACTGGTACGTCCCTTTTTCCTCCAAAACATCCACACTCTGTCTCTTCTCCTTTCCAAAACATGGGAAGCGTGAAACAACCGGGATTCTTCAAGAAATGGTCCGCCAATATTTTTAAGAAAGCAAAATGTTTGGCGACTATGGCCGACTTATGTGCTACTGTGATCTACTCCGAAAACGGTTCGGGTTCGGAGCCAATAGCTTGGACGAATGAATCTGAGAACCTCCAAGATTCGCTTAAAAGGTTCCGAGAGAAAGGTCAAATAAAACAAGTTTGATCTCTCTGGGTTTATCCAACACGAGAAGGTAAAGAAGGAGAAAGAAAAAAAGCAAGGGTTTGGTACTCTGGGAGATCTGTACTCTGTATTGTAGCTAACTATAATACTCTTGTACTCTGGGAGATATGTTTGCAATTTTTTTACTGCCGTGACTAGGGGTGGCAAACGGTCTGAACCGCGAACCATCGAAACCGTTTAAATCAGAACCACCGTTTGCAGTCCTGCCGGGTTGCGGTCCTGCCGGTTTGCGGTCCTGGCGGGTTGCGGCCCTGCCGGTTTGCTTCTTATGCGGTTCTGCCGGCTTGCGGTCCTGCCGGTTTGTAGTCTTAATGGGCCAGTCTTATGTTATCATTTTAATCGAAATTTTATAATCAAGCAATTACATTCTAAAAAAATAATTGTAATTTGATTTTGATATGTTTGATTATATTTATGTATTTAAGATATTTTATTTAATATTAGGTAGATATTAAATATAATATATACATCTAATTTTATTTTGATTACAACTTTCAATATTTGTAAAAATATAAAAATAAAAATTTGATTGTCTTAAACAAGATATCGTAAACAATATAGTTGTAAAATAATTTGTGTATACAATATAGTTGTAAAATAATTTGTGTATTGTTTGTATTTAAGATGTTATATTTAATATTAGGTACATATTAAATAATATATACCCAAATCCAAACTCATAAATTCATATACTCTTCTCTATGTCTCTCTAAATCTCTCTACTTGTTCTAAATATTCTAGAAAACTCAAATTTCTTATTTTACATATTGTAGTCCTACTTTCGGAATTATTTGATTTTTTTTTCGCAAATTGTTTCTATTTGATAAAAACACTTAAATAACGTTGGGATAACATTATAATAGCTCAATTAAGAGCTTCGTATAATTTATCAAGTTATTTAATTGTTATAGTAATTTAAATTAGTTCTTTTAATTATAATTTTATTAGTTGTTGTTAGTTGTTATTGCTTGTTATTAGTTGTATTTGTTGGTATTAGTCTAAATTTAGTTTTTATTATTTGCGATATTAATTAATTTCGATTAGTACTTTATTGTATATTTAAAAAAAACGTTGTTTTAAGTTTTAAAATGCCTATAAATCGTAGACTTACTAGTACTCACCAATCCGCTAATTTTCACTTGTTATTAATGATGTTTGTGATAACCAAAACAAATTAATACTAACCAAAATGTAATAATAAATTTTATAATAATTATTAAAATTACAATAATAAAATTCAAAATGTAATATTAAAATTATAACAATATAACTTGTAATATTTTACCATGATAAAATATGATTTTGGTTTAAAAAATAATAAATAACATTTGTAATATTTAAAACCAAATCACAATAATAATATTCAAAATGTAATATTAAAATTATAACAATATAACTTAAAAATAATAAATAACACTTGTAATATTTAAAACCAAATCATAATAATAAAATTTGGAATGTAATATTAAAATTATAACCATAGAATTTGTAATATTTTAACATGATAAGATGTAGTTTTGGTTTGTAATATTAAAATCAACACTACTAATATTAGATCTAAAAACATAATAATAATATTCAAAATGTGATAATATCATAAGTAATATTTAAAATTTTAGACTATATAACAATTACAACATTTAAAATATTAATAACCAAAAGAAATTAATACTAACTTTAATAAATTTTATAATAATATGCAATATCTCAATATTTTTTAAATATAACATTTTGGTTATAAAATAAATAAAATATTTATAATATTTACAAATAAACCGCGGTTTTTTACAAATAAACCGTGGTTTCGCAGTTGTGCCGGTTTGCGGTCCTGCCGGTTTGCGGTCCTAATGTGCCAGTTTCGCAGTTAAACTGCCAGTTGATAAACAGATTGTCAGCTTTGAACCGTGGTTCCTGAACCATTTGCCACCCCTAGCCGTGACATACTCTTGTCAGATATAGTACACGAATATTAGTAACTTAATTTTGGGTTGAAAAAAAAAAACTTTATAATTAGTTTTAAAAAGGTATACAATTTCGCAAGTATAAAAAAATGATAAATAAAAACATGTGTTAATAAAGTAGCTACAAAATAAGATTCGATTCTGCGGCTTTAATTGTGGACATAAATGCTGAGTTTAGCAGAAGTGATGATAAAGAAATTAATGACCACTTTTTGTCAAGTAGGAAAATTAAGGAGGTAAAGAAGGAAGATATACGTGCAGGCTGCGATGTTCTTGGCTACACCTTATGACAAGGCATATGAGGCCTGGACAAGAACTTCGCCAACTGCACTGGAGCTTAAAAGATTGGTGGCTTATGCTGGAAGCAGCCAGAACGTGTTGACCAAACTTATATTGCAGAATCAGAATAATTCTTATTAAATAACTATGATGCCGTAGTCCTTCTCCACCGAGGGACACTAGCTTACCCAAAACGCCTTCTTTTCCAATCTGATGTAACCCAAGGGAAGCATGTTGCCGGTGGGTCTGCCAGCAAGGCTTTCCATCCGTTCTTTTTACCCAGAGATTTAAACAAGTGCTCTGATGAACTGAACTGAAGAGTAAGATTATGGTGAACTTCGACCCACTAAGGTGCTTTGTCTGGGACTTACAGAAAGATGCCACTGAAATGAATTTGTGGTACGATTCTCTTGGAGGAGATGCTATTGGCCTGACATGGGAGATGAAGAAGAGGAAGAAAAGAATCCGGTGGATATACTAAAAACAGTTGGTGAAATAGGAAAAGGTTTTGTGAGAGAGATATTTATATGCTCAAGGCTCCTCGATTTACGGATTAGAGTCTATTTTTTTTTTCACATAAAGCAATCGATTGTAATACTGTTACTATACTAGTGAAGTAGTGATTCAAATTATTTGACTGTTAGCTACAATATAGTCTTTGTAAAGGCGTGCTGATGTGTAACGATTTGTTGAGGTTCCAAGTACTATTTTACAAGCTATCTTAGATATGTTTAATTGAAATAATTAGATATTTAATCCCACATCGGATACCTAAGAAATAATTAGCAAGGAAGAATGGTATAAAGCAGTGAGTTGCTTGTGGGTGGGGTACACTTCAACAAATCAAAATTCTAGGTTTTCAGTACGTCCTTCCATCCCTTTTTCTCTTTTCCTCCAAAACATCCACACTCTACACTCTGTCTCTCCTCTTTTCCAAATCCTTTTTTTTCTTTTCCTCCAAAACATCCACACTCTACTCTGTCTCTCCTCCTTTCCAAAACATGGGAAGCGTGAAACAACCACCGGGATTCTTCAAGAAACGATCAGCCACAATTTTTAAGAAAGCAAAATGTTTGGCGACTCTGGCCGACGTATGTGTTACTGTGATCTACTCCGAAAACGGTTCGGGTTCGGAGCCAATAGCGTGGACGAACGAATCTGAGAACCTCCAAGATTCGCTTAAAAGGTTCCGAGAGAAAGGTCAAATAAAACAAAAGTTTGATCTCTCTGGGTTTATCCAACACCAGAAGGTAAAGAAGGAGAAAGAAAAAAGCAAGGGTTTGGTTAAATCGGAGAAATACGAGTGTCTGGAGAAGGCTGTAGATGGATTTTCAGAGCAAGACCTGTTCGGTTTGGTTAGTTACTTGGACGAGAAGCTTGCTGTTTTAAAAGAGAAACTTAACAACAACGATGACCCAGACCGCCACCGGGATGAATTTGTATCTTGTTCGCATCAAGGATCCAGTCCTTTTACAGATTTGGGGGTCTTAAATCCAGTTGTCATATAAGGTTTTGTTCTTATAAAAGATGCTAACTAAACTAACCAGTGGATATACAACTTCTGGAAAACAAAATAGATGATGCATTGTAGGTAATAGTTGTGAGCAACTTTGACTGGATTTCCGATTTTATCAAAAGAGATGATTCTGGAGGTACCCGGTCGTCAGTGAATACTATTTTGTCTCGTGTAGTTGTATATTGAGTGTCACAAGTTATATAGTTTTATACTGAGGACATTACATTTGTATTTTCTGATATATTGTGTCTATTGTCATGAGTTACATGTATACCTAGCTTCATATGTTATGATACAACATATGTATCTTCCCTGTTATTGAATTTGTTGAGTCATGAATTTTGTATTCTGTTTTTCAACATCCCAATATAAATATATATAATACCTACATCAACAATTACTCCACTCTCGCTTTCAGTATTCATTCTTCTAAATTCTTTATTTCTTTGTATTTCGATTTGTATTGTATCGTGCTTGAATATGAATCATCTAGGTCATGTATATGTTTATGATGATTATTTAATTGAGAAGCATCTACTACAATCCCAGGCAAGATCACCTTCCCTCCCAAAGGAGGTAATCATGAAGATGCCATTTGTAGATGCCACATTATCCATAGTGTTAAACATATCAAGGTTAATGGTGCTGTAACCTTTTTAAACATAAACCAGCAATCAAGATATCTTGCTGTCGGAACTGACCAAGGATATGTAAGAGTAGACATTATCTATTTGAAGTTTCATCAAATGAAAACTGTACCATATCAATGTACATACGCAATCATATTTACTGCGGCGTTGATTTCTTACAGGTTTCACTAGTTGACATCGAGGGGCCCAGTCTGTTATTTCAAAAACATTTTGCAATTGAAATAAGTCCTAGTATCATCTCCCTGCAGTTTGAAACCTGCAGTTTGCATAATTTTGAGAAGAATATCTTGGTGGTTGCAACAAAGGATTCGTCCGTTTTTGCGCTGGACAGTGCTACTGGAAACATGGTCAGTACTGGCAAGATACATCCTAAAAAACCTTACAGAGCTCTTCATATGCAGATTTTAGGTTCTTTGATTCTAATCCTTTTACACCTCTCTAAAATTTTAAGATCCAGATTGCTGGTTCATTGTTTATCCACAATGTTTCTTTCAATTTACTTTAACTAAGACTCAAAACGCTGACTGAAGAAACTTGTTCAGATGGTTGGCAGGACAAAGCAGATCGGAAACAGTCTACCCTAGATGATCCTGTTGAGGATGTTACACCAAAGCAGTTACTTTTACTGTGCTCTGAGAAAGCTGCATACATTTTTTCTCTAGTTCACATTGTTCAAGTAATTATTATATATTTAACTCTGCATAACTTTAACATCACCGATCATTCTTCTTTCTGCTTTCATCCTTTTCGTTATATTGGCTTGCTTATGTCTGTCTGTTTATTCAGGGAGTTAAGAAAGTTTATCATAAGAAGAAGTTCAATTCCTCTTCTTGCTGCTTCGCATCAACGTTCTGTTGTGCATCTTGTCTTGGTCTTTTTCTCCTTTTCAGCAACGGAGCAATCGAAATCAGGTGATAATTACTTTTTGTTTTTTGACTTTTTGATAATTTTGGCCAACTTTATGAGTTATAAGTCAAAGTTTCCTTAATACCGTCTTCATTTTAATTACCGAATTGCCTTCTTTTATGGTTGTCAGGTCCTTGCCAGAATTGTCCCTCTTAAAAGAAACTTCAATAAGAGGTTTCACTTATTCCTCACCAAAAGCAAACTCTCCGTCTGCCACTACGATATGCTCCTCTTGGGACGGAGATGTAATCATGGTACATAATAATTTTAATCATCTTAACAAGTGCTCTGATAGAGTTAGATCTGCTTAGCGACTCTTTACTTCTTGAACAGGTGAATGGAAATCAAGAGCTTTTTGCTGTCTCAGTTTCAACCCAAAAGGAAACGTTTAGGTATGTATAGCTCAACTTCAATCAGCAATTAGGGTATGTAGCATATTGTATAAATTATTCAGATAATGTTATCTACTTATAGATTAATAAGGTACAGAAGTCTTTGATCATCGTTGTCTTTTGAAATAGTAGTCAAACTAAGTAGTTATGTTATATTTGGGTGAATCACAAGCATCACTTGGGAATAAAATGTGTACTTACTTAACAACAATTTGAACATGATTTCTCAATCTAAAAGTACTAATGTAACACCAAAGTGGTAATGTTTGTTGTTGAGTAATAAGTACAAACTAATACTTTTGAAACAGCTAATCCCAACAATACATCTTCTGTTTTGTGTAAAGTGTTATTGGGCCTCTCAGCCCGTTAACCCGCCCGGACCGGTTCAATAAAGCCCGCCCGTCACCGGTCCGGAAAGCTTAGAGAGCGGTTTGGGAATTTGAAAAATGGATCGGCTCTCTTACCGGTTTGGCACCGGTAACCAGACCGGTAAAAAGATATATAAGTTTTTTTCTCTTTTTTCCTAATCTAAGTATCCAACGTTAAACAGTATTCATACTTTAATGGGACGAATAATATAGTCAGACTCATGTCAAAGCGCTTTATATATATATAATGACCAATCAATTGTTGTACAAAAAAAGTAATAAATCTTGCCCTCTCCAAGACCCGATAATGCTGTTTGTAATCCTTTTATTCTCGTGTAGCAGATCATAAAGTGCCTCTCATGTAAATTCAGCCATGGTAATACAATTGAATTTTTTTTGTTATAAATCATAGTCGTAAACCCAGAGTAACCTTTCTTCTTTTGTATATAATACACCGAAGATTATTGTCACCTACGTTTCCTCCATATTGAAGCAGTGACTCCATTACACCGTTATCATGATTACCAGCCTTTCCGTTTCTGTTTTACCCATACGAGCAGTGACTCCATTACACCGTTAATATGATTACCAGCCTTTCCGTTTCTGTTTTACCCATACGAGCCTTACTTGCTGGATTTGTCTCTCGTACTCTTAAGCATTTCGTAAGTTTTTCAAAAAAGAAAAATGAATTTTAGGTTATTGAATCAAAACGGGCTGAAGCAGATCGGACCGGACCAACTCTTAACGGACCGGGTTCGGTCTACAATGCTTCGCTCCCTTCTTTATCAGTCCGGGCTAGGCCCGCCCGGTAACTAACCAAGCTGGTCTTGGTCCAGTCCAAACCTGGACCAGCCCAACCCGATAACAGGACTAGTTTTGTGTCACAACTAATATATGTTTTTTTAGTTGTACTTCATAGTGATCTTGCTTCAATGTTCTTTCTCCAGGCTTTTGGATTCTGCCAGCCAAGTCTACAATAAAGATTTGATGGTTTCTCAAGACGATAATATATCTGGACCTTCAGTCCCCAAAGAGAAGAAGAAGGTAAATAATTGATTCACGGTATTAAACGTTTAAGTCGGTAGTTATGGAATTAAGAGATGCGGGTTGCAGAGTATATTTGGCTCTGTCTTTAGCAGTAAAGGGAAGCCAGCTCAGGATGTGGAAACTGATGACACCAAAGAAAGTATTGAACAACTCTCCACGATCTTTTCCGCCGTTAATTTTCGTGATGAACAGGCTGTGGATGCCGATGAGATTGACTTAGACATAGGTATATGTGCCTACTATAAACGAAATGTTAATATTGTCTACTGATTTGAATAAATTCATGACTGCATCTTTTCATAAATTTATGTGAAGATGACATTGATCTCGAGGAGCCAGTAGAACAGCCCAAGGAACCAGGAATGCTGACTGGAGTTAAAAAAAATAAACTCGCAAGCAGACTTCAGTCGTTTAAAGGTCAGATACAAGGAACGTTTAAAGGTCAGATACACGGCACTACCCCTTATATGAAATGGTTTTTTATCTACTAGCTTTTCAGTTTATAAGTTTGGCACCAAACGACCACTTACCTGAAGTAGCCAAATAAATTCAGGTAAAATAAAGCAAATGACAGCAAAGAATGAAAAAAATATAACCAACAAGGAAGAACAACAAGTTGAGAAAGGCAGTGCACTGGATCAAGTCAAGAAGAAATACGGTTTTTCTTCATCTGTTGTGAGTACAATGTCATAACATCAGACCATAGAAACCCATTTCAAATTCCATATTTAATCGTGCCTCGATCATTTATCTTAGTCAATCGTTTTTGAATTGATATTCGTTTGCTATGGTAGGAAACAAGTGGGGCTAAAATGGCTGAAAGCAAGCTCCGGGAAAATGTACAAAAGTTGCAGGCATGATGATAACTAGTGAGGCCTAAAACTTAAGTCAAGTAGTTGTGTCAAATTGTGATCGTGTGTTTCTTACTTTTTTGGGTTTGCCCATTTTAGTTTTATACACTTTACCTGTAAATTCATTCTCAAGCTTATAAATTGATAGCATATATTATAAGGGGTTTTCGACCTATTTGATTATTGGACCAATCTCGCAAGCTATAAGACCCTCGTGATTATAAAATATTTTTTCCAAAAAAATAGGTTGGGCTAATAACCCTAGTTAGTCACCAGGAATAGGTCATGCATATCAAAACTGCATATGTTTTTTTTATGTTGGTCCCATTTTGCATGATGTTTTGTCTCGCATGTGTATACCATGACCTATTGGTGATTAATCAAAAAATTTAGTAAGTAAGCTGTCAAGTTTTAAGTTTTTTTTACAGTGAACCAAACCATATTTATTGAAACTGAAGCATACCTGTCATGCGTTAATAACCTATTTCAGATTTTATTTTATTTTAAATTTAGATGGTTCGAATTTTTAGTATTTCACCTTCCCGACCAGATTTCAAATGTTAGACGTGGACAATTTTGATATTCTCAAGGTTTTTATTGTCCTAAATTACTGCACTATAATGGATCAACCTCAAAGTCAAAGTAAAAGCACGTGGGATAACTTTCTCGCATCAGTGTCAAGCTATATATACTCAAATGTGGTTTAAGTATATCAAATTTTTAGTTTATCCAAAAATGTTATAAATATATCCATTTTTTGACAAACCTTTTGAGGTATATAAGTTTTTTTTTTTACTAAATTCTTCCGCTTCATTTTTTTCTCTAACATTCCATATTCAGTCTTACTTCGCTCTAACATATATCTTATTTCTCTCTAATTTTTCCGGCGAAATAAGTATTTTATAGATTTGATTTTTTGTTTGATTAAAGATTTTTTATTGTATGGATTTATTTTCTATGATTTTGTTAAGTTTGAAAATCATAGATTAAATCTTTTTTTTGTTTTTGGCCATTTTTCGGCCCGGAAAATGGCTGACACGGGCTGCGCCAGCCCAGTACGAGAGCGTACTGGGCTTACGCACCAACGGGGCGTCTGGCGCAGCCCACCGATGCGTTGGGTCTGCACCGATGCAGGTTTTGTGTACCGATGGTGCAGGCCCAACGCACCATCGCAAGACCTGCACACCGATGATGCTGGTCAATTGGTATCCTCCGATCATTCATCCTCGCCTATAAATACCCCTCGATCCTTAATCTCTCTCAGAGGCATTCTAGAGAGAGAAAGTGATGTCAGACCGTTTCTAGAGAGAGATAGTGCTTATCAGACCTGATTTAGATCTGGGATGCTTGTTTTATGAAACCAAAAATCCCGAAGCAAACACCCGCAAAGAAGAAGAAAAAGCCTGAGTGGAGTTTTGAAGAGTGGTCTAGCATTGGAGATCGAGCCGAAGAATACCGTCGCGCCGGATTAATCTGGGGGTCTAACTCCAAGCCTTTTACTCCCGCACCGCTTCCTCACGACCCTGTCTTAGCTACCCCGATCCCCGCCGAGTCTTTCCTTCTACCCGATCCTCTTGTTTCTTTATCGCCCGAGATTAGTCTTTCTCCTGAAACTGTAATCCTTTCTTCCAGCAGTAGTTCCTCTGATTCCCTTGCAGCTCGGTCAAAAAATCCGTCCCCTATACCGGTTACTTCGCGAGTTTCTCCATCTCCGTCCCTTCCCCGACGCAATCGGAAAATCAAGTTCTTGACTATGGGAGAAAGCAGTCCTCATTCGTCTCCCGCGGGAGGTAACACTCTTGAAATGGTTCAGCTTACTCCCTCAATTTGAGGGTATCGGACCGGTACTAACACTGCGGTAACTTTTCTAGGTTTTCCTAAACGCCATCTGACGCTAGAGGAACTGGAGGCAGCGCTTCGGGCCCAGACAATAAATGCGGCTGAGCCTTCCACTTCTCAGGTACGTGCATCGGACCCGAACATCGCTACTGCCCGGAGCTCTGACCAGGCCCCGATTCCCGATGCTGGGGAGTCAGAGGCGGATATCGCGCCCACAGAGATATGCATTGCCGTTGTTGGTAATGCTGTCAATCCTCCGGATGAGCCTCTGCCCACAGAAGTTGAGGCTGCCATCACCACTCCCTACTTCAGTTGGCTTAAAACGAAGGATGTCGTTTCTCTTTATGAGGGGAAATACCTTTATTTCCCAGAGTCGGACTATAAGGATCTGCTGATCCGATGGGGAATTCCCGAATGTGTCAGCGTTCGGTTCCCGGTTCCCGGGGAGACCCCCGTTCATGTCCGATTTAGGGAGATCGTGATATTTACCGAGCTGTTCAACTGGGGGTTGCGCTTCCCATTAGACCCCGAGATCGCGCTTTACTTCCAAACCCTTCAGATCTGCCCATCGCAGCTGACGCCGAACGGCTGGTACACTCTAATGTCCTGCATAATGGCTTCCCGTCTTTCTGGTCGGGTTATGCCTATGGAGGAGTATATTGCTATGTCGGGTCTATCCAAGTCGCCAAAGTCCCCGTTCTTCTACTCTTCCTTGTGGAATAAGTGGAAGGTGGTTAACGACTTCCTAGAGGGGGACAAAGGCTGGAAGCATCGGTTCGTGTTCCTGAGCGGGTGTTGGGAGAACGGTCTTCCTTACTCCCCGCAGAATAAGAGGCAACTTCTCCGCACCTGGGTTCATGATGGTACTACTCCGATCTCTCTATATATGCTATTTTTTTTATATATATCGATTCTTCGTGTAGTGTCGAAGGAATGGTTGCAAGGTCTGAAAAAGGACTACTCCAAAGCCGCTGGGGTTACGTTCGGGGTCCTGAAAGCTTATTCTCGGGCGCACTGGGGTCGGGCTATGCATCGGACCTTCGCTGACACAAACTTAATCATGAGTAACCTCTGGCGTTGCTCGTCCGACCCTCTCACTATCGAGCAGCTTCGACAACCCCCTCCCTTAGAGGATGTTATTGCGAAAACCGGCGCCCCTGGATCGCAGATATACTTGCCCAAACGCAACAAGGCGCCTAGAAAGCGTCCGAAGCCGGATGATGAGGGGGAGGAAGATGCGGTTGTGGTTGCTGGCGATCTGGTTCGGGAAGAGGCACCCGCGACGGAAGGGGCAGAGGCTAGTCATGACCCGGCGCCCGTGCAGAAGAGGAAGGCTCGTGCTGATGTGGATGGGACTAAAGCAAAAAAGTCCAAGCACTCAAAGGTAGAGGGCAAAACGAGTGACGGCGCGGGGGTTGGCTCCAAAGGTCTGGAGCTGTCCGATCAGGACGATGGTGCGAATAGTATTCCACTGGTGGACCTTGTGGAGATTCCCGATGATGCTGAGCCCCCCCGCGCATCGGATCCAGCCTCGTCGAGTGGCATAAAGTATCCAGTGCTGTCCATGCTTGGCGGTCCGCACACGTTCCAGCTGCGGGGTCGGATGGTCTGGCGTTATCCTTGTACAACTTGCTTGTTCCCGTAGCTGTGAAAGAGCGTCGGGCGAGCGAGTTAGGTCAGCAGCTGGCCTCTGCAGAGGGAAAAATCGTCAGCCTGACCGGGGAGTTGGATAAAGCCAAGACGGCTCTGGCAACGACGGAGGGCCGTATTGCCGAATCCGAGCGTACTGCAACGGAGGCAAAGAAAGCCATGGAGGAGGCGAAGAAGGCCGCGGAGGAGTCGAAGAAAGCCGTGGAAGACCGCGCTGCTGCTTTGGCTTCGGAGGTCCAGAAGTTAAAGTCTTCAAATATCGCCTTCGCGAATCGGTGTAGGCAGTGGGCTGATAAAGAAGTTGCCGACTCTAAAGCCGCGTATGTGCTGTCACTCCACAATCGCTTCCCCGACCTTCAACTCGGGTCGATGTGGTTGGACGTGCCAGAAAAAAGGACCGGCCCGATGGGGTTGACTACGGGGAGGAAGAAGAATCCGACGACGACGAGGAGGACGAGGAGAAGGATGATGATGAATGACCCAGAAGTTGGGCTCTCCTCTTCCCCTTTTTGTTTGTTTGTTTTGTTATTCATAACTCTTTTGGGGGCCACGGGGCCCCTTATCAATGTTTCTACTGCACATTTTTACCCTTGCTTTGGGGGCTACGGGGTCCCCTTTTAATATATTGATGTTTGCGGTTATATCCCTTCATAAATTGTGATCTGTATGATGTAGTAACTAAATGATGAAAAGATTCTAAGTTAAATAAGATTGGAAAATCCTGATAGGGTCTGCTATGGTGAATTGCAAAGTAGTTCGGGACCTACATAGTCGTTCGGGTACCTACAAAAACTGAAAAATCCATTTAGGTTCTGTAGATCGATAGGACATCGAAAATTCTCCCGAAAGGTCGGAAAGAACATGTATGTAGATCAGAAGACTGAAAAACCCATGTAGGTTCTGTAGATCGATAGGACATCGAAAATTCTCCCGAAAGGTCGGAAAGAACATGTATGTAGATCAGAAGACTGAAAAACCCATGTAGGTTCTGTAGATCGATGGGGTATCGAAAATTCTCCCAAAGGGTCGGGAAGAACATATATGTAGATCCATTAATATTAATATGAACAGACGCTGTCCAACTCGTCAGCTGGTCAAGGTCATAACACTTTAATATTTGGAAGGCAAAAACGTTTGATTAATGTAATCGGGTGGGGGTGTTTATGATGCCTCGTTAAAACCTCCTCGTGCCACCGAGGTAGGAAAGAGTGCATCCCCGACCAATACAATTCAAGACAAAAGGTAAAATACAAATTGAAATACAAGTTCGCTACTATTCTAAATACAGTTTCAAGTGTTCGATATTCCATGGTAGCCTCAAGAGATGTCCGAGCTTATTCCGCAGGCGGTATGTCCCGTTCTTGATTTTCTCAACAACTTCGTAAGGTCCTTCCCAATTCGGAGCGAGCATACCGAGGCTTTTATCTTTGGTGTGGAGAAAGACGCGCCTGAGAACCTTGTCTCCAACCTTGAACTCCCGACGGCGGACTTTAGAAGCATACCGACTTCTCATCAGGGTCTGATAGTGCAAAGAGTTCAACTGGGCCCGGTTGCGCTTCTCTTCTATGAGGTCAAGTTTGAGTCGTCAGGAATCGTCGTTTGCTTCTTCTTCATAAGTACCGACCCTGAAAGATGGAAAAATGGATTCCGTGGGGGTGACCGCGTCCATACCATATACTAAAGCGTAAGGCGACTCTTGGGTAGCTGTTCGGGGTGTGGTTCGGTAAGCCCATAGTACCTCTTGTAAGTAATCAGGCCATTTTCCGGCTTTTCCCTCGAGATTTTTTCTGAGGCCCTCCAAAATGGTTCGGTTTGTTACTTCGACTTTCCCGTTTGCTTGAGGATGGAAAGGGGCTGAGAAGCATTGCCGGATCTTATGGGTGGTGCAAAATGCTCTCATTTCTCCACTGTCGAACTGCGGTCCATTATCCATAGTCAGCCTCTGCGGTACCCCGAACCGGCAACATATGTTTGCCCAGATAAATTTGATAATATCTTTGGTCTTAGTGGCGGACAAGGGTTCGGCTTCGACCCATTTGGAGAAATAATTTACTGCCACAACGATCGTCTGCCTTCCTCCCGACGCCATCGGTAATGGTCCGACGAGGTCGATTCCCCACCGGTCAAAGGGTAGCCCCTCTGATATGGATTCTAGGACAGTTGCGGGGACGTTTATTGCGTTGCCGAACCTTTGACATGTGTCGCAGGTTTTGACTATGAGCCGCGCGTCTGCTGCTATCGTCGGCCAATAGAACCCTGCGAGGAGAATTCGCCTAATTAGGGCCTTGTACCCGCAATGTGCTGCGCCCTCACCATCATGCAGTTCGGACACGATTATTTGCGACTCGTTAAATCCCAAGCACCGAAATAGTGGACGACTGAAAGACTTCTTGTATAATACATCCCCTAAAAGGACGTATCCCCGAGCTTTGTTGCGTACTTTCCGGGCTGAAGCGCTGTCCAAGGGGAGCCGACCCTCAGCTAGGAATGCAATAATGTCCCGCCGCCAATCCGAGTTTGCTACCAAAAAGATCTGACACGTGATTTCAGGTCGATTGTCTAACTCATGACGTTTGATAATGGACGGGTTTTCTTGTTCCGTCACCCAAGGGTAGTTGCTAGAGCAGGAAATCGTTGCCAAAGAATCCGCGGTTGTGTTTTCGCTTCTCGGGACGTGTTCATAGGTGACTTTGTCAAATGAAGCAGCCAGAACCCGGAGTGCTGCTAGGTATTGTACCAAATGTTCCTTCTGAGCCTCCGCACTCCCTGAAGCTTGATTTATCAAGAGTTGTGAATCACTGATGAGGCGTATTTGCCTGGCCCCGTACACCTGTGCTAACCGCAGTCCTGCCAAAGCAGCCTCGTATTCTGCTTCGTTGTTCGAAGTATGGAAACCAAATCGGACAGCTTGGAGCATGCTAATGCCCGAAGGGGTGGTGATTTGTATTCCTGCTCCGCAGCCACCGACGTTTGCTCCTCCGTCAGTTCGGACAACCCATTCGCCCAGAGTAGCTTCTGGTGGGGGCATCTCCCGGTCGGGTCGTTCGGAGTGGAACTCTATTAAAAAATCAGCCAAAGCCTGGCATTTGATAGCTGTTCGAGGTTCGAAGTCGATATCAAAATCCCCGAGCTCCACGGACCATTTGGACATTCTCCCGGACATGTCTGGCCGCTGAAAAATGTACTTGAGGGGGAATGATGTTCGAACCACGATAGGGTGAGCCTGAAAATACGGGCGCATTTTCCACGCTGCGGTTACCAGGGCGAGTGCCAACTTTTCCAACTTTAAATACCGAGTTTCCGCATCTAGTAAGCTTTTGCTCACAAAGTAGACCGCTGTAGGAGCCGGTCCTAATTCACTAATTAGAGCCGCATTGACCGCAAAGTCTGTAACCGCGATGTAAAGGAAAAGTGTCTAGCCCGCTGCGGGCTTTGTCAGAAGGTTCGGGGATGACAGGTATCGTTTGATTCCTAAGAACGCATCGTCACATTCAGAGGTCCATGCAAAAATTTTGGCTTGTCTCAGGACCTGAAAAAAGGGAGCGCATTTGTCAGAGGAGCGGGAAATAAATCGATTTAGGGCAGCCAGACGCCCCGTCAAGATTTGTACTTCCTTGATGCTCCGGGGTGGAGTCATATCGGTGAGAGCTCGTAGTTGTGCAGGATTTGCTTCAATCCCTTTTTCACTGACGAAGAAACCTAGGAACTTTCCTGATCGGACTCCGAAAGAACACTTCTATGGGGAGCGCATTTGAGATTTATCCCGCGCAGGTTGTCAAAGGTTTCCCCGAGGTCGACGAGGTGGGCTGCGTCCGCACTGCTCTTTACCAACATATCGTCGATGTACACCTCCATATTTATCCCGATCTGACCCTCGAATGTTTTGTTTACGATTCTTTGGTATGTTGCGCCAGCATTTTTCAGCCCAAAAGGCATTACTTTGTAACAATATAATCCCCGACCCGTGATGAATGTGGTACTCTCTTGATCCGCGGCGTGTAATTTGATCTGATTGTATCCGGCGTACGCATCCATAAAGGACAGCAATTTGTTACCCGATGTTGAATCTACTAGTTGGTCGATTCTTGGCATCGGGAAAGGATCTTTCGGACATGCTCGGTTAAGGTTGGTAAAATCCACACACATTCTCCATTTCCCATTTTTCTTTTTGACCAAAACGGGATTAGAGATCCACAACGGGTAACGTGCTTCTTTGACGTGTCCGACGTCGATCATCCTCTCAACTTCTCGCAAGATAACGTCTGCTTTGTCCGGGGAAAAGGCCCGACGCTTTTGGGAAATTGGTCTGACGTTTCGGTTGATAGTTAGTTTGTGAACGGCAAAAGATTCTGGTACCCCGGTGACATCTCCCGAGCACCATGCGAACAGGTCTAGGTTTTTTCGCAGGAGGGTCAGCAGCTGTTCCCTTAGGTTTGGTGAAAGGCATGCCCCGATCCGTAAAGACTTTCCCGCAGCGAACTGGTACTGCTCACATTCCTCGTCGGTAGTCAAAAGGCTTGGAGCTTCCCGAGGGTCGTCAACGGGTAATGACCCCGGGGGTAGCCCCCTTAATTGCTATTCTTGAGCTTGAACCATCTCTTGGTGTTTCTTAGGTGCTAATGCCGCTCGGTAACATTCCCGCGCCGCTTTCTGACTGCTCCGGACCACGCCCACGTTGTTCCCAACCACGTATTTTAAACACTAATGAATCGTAGAAGTTACTGCATGCATGCGTAATATCCATGATCGGCCAAAAATGGCATTGTGGGAAGCCGGAGCGTCGACTACCACGAACAAAACTGTGACCTCTTTCTTGAAAGGGCCGCGGCCTAACTGGACTGTGCCCTCAAACTCTCCTATAACGTCGGCTGCTGACCCAATAAAACCAACAATGGTTCGGTCGGACCGAGCAATTGCTGGCGGTGTTCTAAACTTGGCAAAAGTAGACGCGAAGATGATATTGGCCGAACTCCCGGTGTCCACCAAGATGCGCCGAACCTCTTCTCCCGCAATGGCTGCCCCAATTACAATGGCATCCTCATGGGGGCCGGCTATGTCCCGCATGTTGTCGTCGTCAAAGTGCAAATCGGAGAAGGGGGGCTTCTGGTTTGGAAGCAAGTTCTGGCATCCAACTGAGTGGTTAGGTTGACGATATGTATTTTCCTGGAGGAATGCGTAACTCCCGCCATAGAATCTCCCCCGAAGATCGTCAAGGATTCGAAAAAATTACAAATGCCCCAAACGTTACCGACGCTCTCCTCAGCTTCCTCCTCGATGATCCCGATAATGTTGCGGTTGGCTTCTGGGTCGAGGTATTCAATGGAGACATCAAATTGGTCGGTAACCTCTGAGATGGCCATGGTGATTTCGGATTTTGGTACCACCACGACTTCTTTCGAAGCCGCACCTTGCTGTGCCTTCTTTACATACTCTAGAAGGTTTCCGTGTTCTATAAGGATCTGTATTTCTTTTTTCAAGGCTATGCAGTCTTTCGTATCATGCCCAACGTCCTCGTGATAACGACAATAGCGATTATTTCTTTGTTCCCGAGGCGTCGGAATCGGGAAAGGCTTTCGGTACATCCCGCTCATCTTGGTCTTTTCGTAGATCGACGCCACACACTCCGTAAGGTCCGTGAAGTATGCTGGTCGGATCCACTTGTTAGACATGGGTCGCGAAGTCGTTTGATTAGCCCCCTTCGGTTTCGAACTGGCTAATGCCGAAGGCTTGTTTGTCACAGGAGGGTTCGGGTGTATCGTGCTAACCGGTTGGGCTGCCGTTGCGTAATCCGACCGGGTGTTCTGCCTTATTACTACCGACGCTTGGGTACTTTGCTGAATCTGTGCTGCCAATTCAGACGCTTCGGTCTCCTCGATCAATATCTGCTTTTCTATCTGCGCTAGTAGTGCAGAAAACGTGAATGCTTGTTTCTTTGTCACCGCTTGCTTCATTGGCCAGGGGAGCAGACCCAAGCGAAACGCTGTTAAGGCCACGTTTTATTCGCAGTGATCTAGGTCGGTTTTCGCGTCGATAAATCGCCTGGTATATTCTCTGAGGCTTTCCCCTAGTTTCTGCCTGCAATTCATGATGGTGTCTCTGTTGGCTCGGAAGCTTTTGCTTCCTACAAAGTGTTGCCTAAACATCGTCCAGAACATCCCGAAGTTCCGAATACAACCCTGCGGTAAACGGTTGTACCACTTAGAGGCTCGGTCCTTGAAGGTCATAGAAAAGGCTCTGCATAGGAGCTTGTCATCGTTGTCGAAGCTTAGCATGAAGTTCTTGAAGGCCTCCAAATGGTTATCCGGGTCCTTCTTCCCGTCGTACTTTTCCAATTTAGAAATGTCGAATCGCTTCGGGAGTTGTCCCGCGAGTATCTCGTCGGACAGTGGGGATGCCCTCCAATTGACTCCGAACTCACACGTGCCTCCCCCGAGGCCTTCTGTCTGAATTCCGTAGAGTCCCTCAACTCCCGGGCTAACAAACTGGCTGCTAGTTCGGTAACCGTGGTTCCGGCTGTTCGACGGTTGCCACGGCACAGGCGGCAAAGCTGCCCGATCTTCTCGTCTCGCGACATGCATTTCTTCTTTCTCAAAGGATACCGGGGGTCTGCTTATCGGTGCTCCCCTTATTATAGTTCAGAGGGTCTGCCTTGGGTCCTCGGAGGCGTCGGGAACGACTTTTTTGTGTACGCTGGACCCTTTCCCGTCGTCGATACTCTCTACCCGAAGAGTCATCCGAGGGGTAGTCTTCCGTTGTGCCACGCTGATTCTCCGGGTACCTCCGAGCCCTAGCAGTTTGCTCATCGTCGGGATGAGATTCTCGGTAATACCTAACAAGTCGGGCTTCGATTCGTGGACCAACATTATGGCCTGCCGCCTCCTGATCCTCCAATGCGGGTTCCTTGCCTTTTCTTTCCCGAACCCGTTTCTCACTTAGTGCCCGCTCTCTCTCTCTTCCTTTAACCTGGCAATATCTTCAAGGAGCTGTTTTCGCGTCATTATCAAAGTCGACCGTTTGTTCCGACCCCGGTCGTCACGCTCCCGACCAAGGGCTTCCTCTCCTTCCGACGCCGAGACGGCTCGGCGACTTCTCTACCGACCCTCTCTATCACAGCCTCGTTATTCATCCTGTAAAATGCGATTTTTTTTAAAGAAACAAAGATTCCTTTTTCGGTATCACTCGTTTCCCACAGACGGCGCCAATGATGAGTTAATAATGAATTAGGAGAATATTTCGGATCTTGTGTCAGATGTGACTAGAGGGAGAAAGTCTAGAGAGAGAAAGGGAATATATTAGAATAATCGAAAAGTGTCCCCTTTACCAAACAAGTGGGTCACCTTTTATATTAAAATAAGGTGGGCCCTGTTTGAGGCCTTAGTGGGCTGACCAAATGTTTAATGACGCCCCTAAGTTAATTCTATGTTTGCACATTGGTCCCTGAAAGACCCTAAATTCCTTAATTATTACACAAAAAGCCTTTCATCATAATTAGGCCCTTATCAATTACATAGGTAAATTTCTCCCTTATCATTAGTAACATTTAATGATTTATTTAAGTATAGTTTTTTTGGTTTAAAAACTTTACATCTTAATGTTTGTATAAATTCAAAAATTAAGTCACATTTGAAATACGTAAACCAAAAAATCAAAATAGTAAAAGTATTATTTGTTGTTGTCATTGGCCGCTCCGTCCGGCGAGTAACAACATTTGTTGTTGTCGGTGGGCCACGCCCAAATAGAAGTTGTGGCTGCTGTCACTGGGGGTTTGACCAACTAGCAGTTGTGGCTGTTGTCACTAGGGGTTTGCCTAACCAGCAGCCTCCTGATGATGTCATTGCGACACCAATGTATTGTGAATTACCTCGCAAGTCGTGACATTCATACGTAATGATAGCAGTTTGCTAGCGACAGTGAACATCGATGAACATCCTTCAATTGGTGATAACATCTGAGGTCATGTCGTTGACGAGTCACGGTCCTGATATGTTTGATTAATTTCGTTAAATTAGGGATTGATTGATGCTAAATTTGGGAGAAAATTTTCAGTCATCACCAAATCCTAATAAAAATCTCAATCGATACAACCAATATATTCAAAAAAACATTAAACACGTAAACGTGTTTTCTTATGAACAAATCATTGTATGCATTATTTTCACATAAATCATATATCCAAGCCCTAACCAAGTTAAATAATCAAATTAATCTCAATGTTATAGATTTTAACATAAAGAAAATCATGCTTATAAATTTAATTATAGATATACATTCATTTATAATATAAATCATAGGAGGGTCGGAGACTCTGATACCAATTGATTGAACTAATTGAACCACATCAATTAGTCTATCAAATATGCGGAAATATTAAACCCTCAATATGATTATCTAATAAGCGTAAAAGGAAATTGAACCTCTTTGCATGTTGATGACCATAATCCTTGAAGACTCTTTATTGCAAGTTCTTGGTGACTTAAATCATACTTAAAGTTCTTCAAGATCATGTTCTTGTAAAACGGTTATTAGTCTTCCTATCAACACAATGACGAATGTTTTTTAACTTTAGAGAATGTCTGAAATCCGGTTATTTCTTTTATCAAAAAATGGATAGTCAAATGACTAACTTTATCAAACAAGTGGGTAGTCGAGGGACTATATGTCACAAAAAATGATAATCAACATACGCGGGGGACTAACTTTATCCAAAATGGATAGTCAGTAGAATAAAATCAGAAGTTTTTCAGTCGAAAGACTATATGTCATGAAAGTAGATAGGCAATGGACTAATTACTATTAAAATATTAACAATCATCAAATATATATTTAGCATATCAGTTCATAATTATTCCAACAAATACTCCAAATAATACATTTTGTTTTATTAAACTAGAGGTTGTCTAATCCCAACAATAAAAATTAGAAAGAAAAAATATATCCCAAAACAAAACCCACCATAACACCAACAAAATAATAATTTGGGGAGTCAATACATCCCGCAAACACGTGTGCAACTAGAAACCCTAGTTTTATAGAGCCCATTAAATCATATCACTTTGTGATCGGGGACAGTAGCCACTAAATTTATCTTACCAATTTACTCCCTCAATTTTCAATTCATGTCTAAGTGTTGAGATTTGGGTCGGATTCTTCACAGTGCCAAAATTCACTCTGATTACTACACTTATAAGTATATAACGTCTTTTCATCTATAAGGTCAATACCTATATAATTATATATAATATAATTAGTTTGATTATTTTATTATTGTACTACCTAATAAAAATTACGTCTTTCAACATTATTAGTCCCTTGACTATCCACTTTCGTGATAGTTAGTCCTTCAGAAAAAAATTGTATGGTCTTAGTCCCTTGACTATCAACTTTTGTTGGCGTATAGTCCCTCGACTAAAAATCTTCCAATTTTGATCTCTTGAATATCTATTTTGGATAAAGTTAGTCGCTCATGCATGTTTACTTAGTGGACTAAATTTATAGAAAAATGGATAGTCAAATGACTAACTTTATCAAACAAGTGGGTAGTCGAAGGACTATATGTCACGAAAAATGATAATCAACATACGCAGGGAACTAACTTTATCCAAAATGGATAGTCAATAGAATAAAACCAGAAGTTTTTCAGTTGAAGGACTATATGTCATGAAAATAGATAGGCAATGGACTAATTATTATTCAAATCTTAACAATCATCAAATATATATTTAACATATCAGTTTATAATTATTCCAACAAATACTCCAAATAATACATTTTGTTTTATTAAACTAGAGGTTGTCTAATCCCAATAATAAAAATAAGAAAGAAAAATATATCCCAAAACAAAACCCACCACAACACCAACAAAATAATAATTTGGGGAGTCAATGCATCCCACAAACACGTGTTCTACTTTGGTCGAATAGAAACCAAGCTCATCCGGTAACCCATGCAACTCAACAACATAATATTATTTTATTTATGACACACCCGGAAGACAACCAAACTACCACCAAGTCCCTCAAGCACAATCAGGACGTCAACCGAACTACAAGATACATCACTTTATACATCAAAATGTTACTATAGTTCCAGCATATTATTCAGTTATGAACTAAGTTTACCCTTCGTCACCAATAACAACATACACTAACCAACATACACGGACCAACATAACCTCTAATAAGCTCGCCTAGTGACATATTCTAATATTTATGGTGATTCACAACCATAACCTAATTTTCCAATGATTATCAACAAGTACATGACTCAGACATCAACAATAAACTTACCCCTTCTTCTGCCAATAAATCTTGGGCTAAAAGACTATACTTCCCCATGATAAAGAGTTCCTTGATAATGAACCTCCATCATCCCCGAAAATATTATATCAAAATCTACCACCAAAGTTCGAAAAACATAAAACGAACAAGTATAATAACAAAAGAGATCTAGAGCATCACATAAAACAATTCAAAAGTGAGGTACTACACTTTCATGGGGATTCCAAGATGATGTGCAGATAATTCTCCATGACCTTCAGTGACAAGGATTTGAATTGGTTCAATAGGCTTCAAGCACAATCATGATCTCAACTAAATAATAACCAGGTTCATCCAACTAGTACATCTTTCTATGCGTCAAACTTTTACTATATTTCTATCATATTATTCAATTATGAATCAAAGATACCCTTCGAAACCACCAACAACAGACACAAACCAATAAAACTACCTTGATCCATCTTATATGGGTCAGTTGAAACTTTGATAAGGTCATCAACTAGTGCAATCGATACTTTATGATGCTTCAAAACCGTAATCATAATTTCCTAATGGTTATCAACAAGTACAAAAGAAAAAACAAAAACTTCCATCCTTCAGCTATGTAGTGGTCTACACACCAGCAACGACAACAAACTTACTCCCTCTTCTGCCAAGAATCCCGAGAAAAAAGAATGTACTTTCTGTTGATAAAAGTTTCCTAAATACTGAATCTCGACTGGTCCCAAAGATCTTATATAGAGATTTATCGTTGAAGTTCTACAACCACAAATAGACAAGTATAATAGAAAAAGAGACCTAGAGAATCACATAGATAAATTCAAAAGAGAGATGATATACTTTGATGAGAATGAAAATATATTGTGCAGAGCATTCCCCCTGACCTTGATGGGTAGTGCTTTGACTTGTTTCAATATCCCTCAAGCACAATTAGGACGACAGTTGAACTACAACCAGGTCCATTTAATGATATGTCATTCTTTACAACCTTATTTTACTATATTTCCATCATATTGTTCAGCTATGAATCACGATTACCCTTTGACACCATCAATAACAGACATAAACTAGAAGAATTATCGTTCTCCACCTTACATTGGTCAGCCAAACTTCTATGAACCGTACCCAATAACGTAGTAAAAAACCTACGATGCTTCACAATCACAGAAAAAAAATCATTGGATATTAATAAGTACATTAGACAAATAACAACTTCCAGAAATAACAACATCATACTCAACTGTTAAACGTACCAGCAATAAATCCTCCTAGAAACATAGAATAAGTACAAATACTGCAATGAAGGTTGGGTGCGTTGAAGAGATTCATTTCAAGATCTTCATATAAACGTAAGCCATTATTCGAGATTTTAAAAAGAGTTAAGATGTTCAACTAGACTGATGTAACCCAAAAGCCCAAACAAATAACCTTTTAATTTTGTTTTATTTTATTCAAATATCTTATCAAATCTAATTGTATTAAGATTTGATTTTATTTTATTTTAAGATATTTATTTTATTTCCTTGCATTCTAATATAGGGTTTTGAGCAACTCTTATATAAAACCTCATATGCCTTAAATTATTTTACGTTTTTGGAATAATATATTCTTTAGCTCTGAAAATTTCAATCTTTGTTACCCTTAGATTAGGATTTCATCATGTTACCCTTGAATACGGTTTAATCTATCGTTACTTCTTCTTTGATTTCCGCCGCATCATCAATTTGGTATCAGAACCTCAGTTCCCGCTACGGGGAAAGCATGTTTCTGAATCCTGATTTCATCTAATTCAAGGTCTAAAGAAGAGAACAATATTTATGGTCATGAAAATCGCGAAGATTGTTTGGTATACGGGGACACACCAGGCGATTGTATTGACTAGCGCCCAAATAAGTTTTAATTGTCTACCAATCGTCGGATAAGCGTAAGCCACTCTTTGAGATTTTAATAAGATTTAAGATGTTCAACTAGATTCCATCATGTGTGGAGGACTTAAAAACATCAAAAAAATTATAGTTTCTCCAGAAGTATTAAGAAATCAGAAGTTAGGAGAACTATTTTTTATATATTTAGAAGTATCAAAGTGTTGTTGGTGTTGTGCTAATAATGGAATAAAATATGATTCTAAAGTCACCTAATATGTAAGCATGCCTCTGTTGGATGCTGAAACCATATACCCAAAACTTAAAAATCTCGTCTTAGCACTAGTGACTGTGTTTAGAAAGATGCAGTCTTACTTCTGGACTCATAAAATTATAGTAAGAACTTCATCCCCTTAAGAATTATGTTGCAAAATTCAGAGTTTCTAGAAGGCTAACCCGATGTTTAGTTGAGTTAGGAGATTACCACATGTAGTTTGAAACAAGAACTACATTTAATGCTTAAACCTTGTTAAATTTCCTAATAATGTTTCATTCAGAAAGACCTACACCTTCTATGGAGAAAACATAATCAACTTTGCAAGTTAAAAAATATGAAGGAAGTAACAATTTAGGATCCAACGCTGGAGTTTAGCTAATATCTCCAACATGAGAAATTTTGAGCGAATGTATTAAATTTGGTTTCTTTGCTTCTAAAACTGAGGGTACAATAACAAATCTTTGGCTAACAAACATTTTTGGAATTAAGATACTAAAGCTCGTCACAGAACCTTAGTTGGTAGCCAATCATGTTTTAGGAAAAGTATTAAGCTGGAAAAAAAATCACAACCAATATATAAAGGAACCTCAGCATCGGGCCACTCTATTTGACCAAGTTATTTTTAAACAAGTACCAATAATAGAAAATCCAGCTACTAATACTTTTACATCTTTGGCTTGTGCAAAATCAACACAAGGGGTAATCGTACAAGAAAAATCATCCATTACTCTAGCACACAGGTTCTTGTCTACACTCTTGGCTTCAGGGGTTATGATAATAGAAGGTGATGAGGAGAAAGTATAAGATTGAATAACCTCTATAAAAATATCTAGTAGATGAAAAACTTTGTGAAAATAAAGCTGATGTAAGGCGCATACAAATGAAGTCAGTAAGGTATGTCTGAATAACTTTACCTAATACAAATAACAACTCGTTAAACCTTTTCTCAAATTTCTCAACCCTAATGAAGCAGAATTCGTGGTAGATGAAATCCATGATGGATAAGGAAGTTCTCATTATGGTTAGAAGGCTTTACACATAATATTTTAGTTCCAGTTGTACAATTGGCCTATAATCATGGAGGATCAAAAGAATAAATTAAAATATTGAAATTTTCCAACGCTTATTAAATTCAATATAATTCTCGACCACGTTTCTAGAAACAATATTAGAGGCTATTCATTTTGACAGATGAGGACTTGACAATGTAGGATCTATTCTGAAAGCTTCATGAGGAACGAAATACTTGCTAGTATCGGTGGACTACTTCTCCATATAGTTAAATGTACAAACACTTGTGAACATCATAGCCAATGAAGTCAAAAACTTACTCAAATCAAACATATGCTGTATATATGAGATATCAAGAATCATCACAACAAATAATGAAAATCAATTCCAAAACGAATGACTAAAGTGGTAATAACCCTAAAGTTATTGAAGGTTTCGCCCAAATAAGTTATGTGGTCTAAATCTTCAAGTCTTTTAACCAACATGTAATCAATATATACTTCCATATTTCAGTCTATCTAATTAGCAAAACCTTTATTAACAAGCATTCAGGAGGTTTGTCCTGTATTTTTTAATCCAAATGGCATAACCTTATAACAATATAAGCCTCAACCAGTGATGATGGTACTTTCTTGGTATCCAGGTGCATCGGAATTCGGTTATCATTTGAGTAAGCATCCATACAAGATAAAATCTACTAAAGGATCGATCTTTGGAACTTGGAAATGGTCATTAGTACATACCTTTTTCATATCTATGAAGTTTACACACATTATTGTCTTTTCTACTTGATTGGCCTACCATTTGGGTTAACATATTACGTATAACATAAAATATAAGTGCGAAACCTACCACATCCCTTATTTTCCAAGGAAAAACATCGAAGTTGTCTGATAAAAAAATTATCAGTTCGTTTCTAAGATAACCATAGAACGAAGTGCTGATCTTCTAATTTCCCTCTTCTTAAAATTTGAAGGTTTCAGTTTATTCTAATTAAATGACCAAGCTCAGGGCCTCTCTTAGATCATCCATGAATTCGATCTTAATTTGAGACCCCTAACTATTATTTTTGCAATGCAAGATATGTTGCGTAGCATTCTCGAGCAACCTTCTGGTTGCTTTTTATGACCTAAGCTTGTACTCAGCAACATAGCAAACACATTAGTGTATAGTAAAATATATAGCATGCATCTTGTCGATCCATTCTCTACCAAATATTGCATTGTAAGAAGTGAGGCCACAAAAAACCATGAACAAAACTCATATAACCTTATTATACTTGCATATGGCCAAAATAACTTCACCCTCAAATTATCTTCTTACTAAAGCGAGGGAACCTATGAACCCAACCACTATTCTATTAGAGATTTGGATGGCTAAAATGTTCTTTTTATTTTCATGGGTGTATTTGAAGATGATATTAGCCAAACTTCTCGTATGAATCATGATTCTTCTTACCTCGTCCCCTATTAAACCAACATTAATTAGTACAACATCCTCAAGAGGACCTGTCACTCCTCTCAGATCATCATCAATGAAGATGATATAAAGCTAAAGGTCTCGTTAAAAGTAGATGGAGGTTCGCACTTAATATTGAGCCTCAAGACTTCCATGTGTTTATTCCTTGAGGTAGTAGTCACCTCAGATAGATAATCAACCCTAATAATGGTTCTCACAATGTATCGATTAGGGTTTACGTACATGTACTCATCATACATATCTAAGAGTGCAATAGCATGGTCTAAAAGTAACAAAATTAGTTAATGATGGTGTGGATACTTCACCCCACCTCACTACTTTGTATAAACAGGCTTGTAATAAATTACACACTTAGTCTTTTACATTTATACTTTATTACAAACCTCTTCATTAACTATAAAATACTTAATTGAACACATTTTTAGTAACTGTTTTTACTCTTCAATGATTTATATCATTATAAGTTATCATGACAAATACACTTATTTCTTCAATAATCTTGGCCCCTATTTGAAAGACAGCCCGATACGGGACAATCTGATTTTGCTTTGGCCTAGCCGGATCCTGTGATGGCCTAGGTTGAGGAGTAGTTCGAGGGTAATGGATTTTTTGTTGCATATTGGGTTCTTGAAAAACTATCATAGCAAAAATATGGGTTTGGTTTTGGTTTTGGTTTTGGTGTTTCTGGTTTTGATGAGGTTGTCGGTTCGGAACCAACCTCAACCGTACTGATTCTTTAACTTTAATCTAGGATTTCACTTCAGCCAGAAGTGCCCTAAAAAATAAAGTTTATTTTTTCATAATTTGTTTATTAACAATCTCGGGAAGTCTAAACGAAGCCCAATCGACAATTTCATGATAATCATCTAGGTCATTCTTTGTTTGAACAAAGTATCGAATGTAATCTTGAAAGCTTTCATCAGGCTCCTGCTTCCTATGCATTATAAAGTTGACATTACTCGTAATATATTTGCTTCCAATAAATTTCTCCTGGGTCCCCAAAATTTCGAAGTTTTTATTGAACCCTTTGGAAGCTAATTACATGAATACATAGTATTTTATTTGAAAGTGATTAAGAAATTCAAGGTCACAAACCTATCATCCCCTCTGAAGATCAACATCATTCTTCTGAATTTCTTGATATGATACTCTGAATCACCGAGCTATATACTTATCCACCTCTTATTCATCAAACTTCATTAGCATCCCCAACCAAGATCTTTGGAGTTAAAGGTGAAATGGCAAGTTTATACTTAAGATTGTACGAAAAATTGTCACCACTATCATTCCAACCTAGAAACTAATTTGAACCTTAGAACATTTATGAATTTTGATAGGGACGTTTACAGTGAGGATAAGGTCTGTAGATAGAAAAAATGGTTTACCATAAAATTTGGATTCTTGCGGTTCGAAACCTTGACCTTAGCCCGAAGCCGAATGAAAAAAAAAATCGGATTAGCATCTATCGGTTGATTCCAGGGTGTAGGTGTTGGTGGCTGAGCTGGCTGTTGAGGCTCATCCTGAGGTTTTGTTGTTTGGGAAGACTCGGGCTCCCTTCGGAGCACAACTATTCGAACCGGTTTATACTATTTTATTAAAGTAGATGTCCGACGTGTATTCATGGTTCTCGTGGAGTGTCGGCGTCATATATGAATTCTGCTCCGAGGATGATACTTCCTTCTGGAGAAAGGAGAAAACTCTTGATTATACATGGATTGATAATCACTAGTTATAGGAGAACAATAACGATGACGGTCTGATGCTCTTTTCTAATAGAGGCACAACTACTCTCAAGACGAAAGTACTCTAAATTTTCTAAAACTCGATTATCTCCATACTTTAGCATTTCACTTCAGATCTGAAAGTCTAAATGGTTTTATTTAATTTTTTAAAGCACAACCAGTTCAGCTACAAATGTTTGGTGTTGCTTTTAAGTTGAACTTAAAGCACACGATTTGGATAAACTTTCGAACTCCTTACGAGTGATTTCTCTTGAAAAATAACAAAAACTTTAGTTACATTATAATTAGGTTTTGGCTAAAACGTTGACCACGAGGCTAATAGACTCTATTTTTAAGCAGCCCTAAACAATTTCATAAGCATCCATGTTTTTACCCAAAATACCTTTAAAACACTAAGTTATAACCTAAAACACTAAGTAGCCCCAAACCAACCCAAATTTTAAACCTCTTATTCTTCCTTCCCTCCTACCTTATCTTTATAATATTTTATCTTCTCTTCTCTTCTCTTCTAATATACCAAAAATTCAAGACCTAAAATCTACTACAAACTATTCCATCTCAAGAACTGAATCAACAATACTAAATGGGCAAAGAAAAAGAGTAAGTAAATTCCTCATTTATTAGTTTTTTGCTTTTATATGATTTGAATTGATTTTGGCAGATTGAAGGAATTTAGGGTGTTAAAGTAGATAAATTTAGGGCAATATTAGTATTTTCACTGATATATTGTTGTGGTTTGGTTCAATTTCTGTTAGAATAAAGATTTGTGTCTTGGTTGTTTGACGAACAATTGGTTTTTAGGTGTTTTGTTGCAAGTGTTAACATCCTTCGTCGGGGATGACCTTCCACCTTGGCGGGGGATGTTATTTTTTTACAGATCTAAAACATCCCCAACCGAGGTTATACAGATTCACCCAACGGAAAGTTGTCTTCGTCAGGGCTAGTAGTTGGGGCGTTTGGTAGCGTACTTTGAGGAAAAAATCATCTTGATGCGAGGAGCATACTTTAAGGGATGATTCAGGTGACGAGGACGAAGAAGATGAACTACTCGTCTATAGCCAAGTACGTCCTAAAGATCCCGAGAGCATGCAGAACTTGTTTCTTGCTCAAAATAGTGTGATTCTATTTCTCATATTCGTTTTTGGTTTTGTTTCCAATTATAATCATATTAATTTTGTATCTTGATATATTTTAAATTATTTCAGTCTCGTCGTGGTATTACGGTCCAAGAAAAATACAGTCGACTTGGTCAATAGGACATGAAGATATTTATTATTCGGCTCCTCCATTGGCCTGTTAATTGGAGTTGGCTTCCTAAAATTCACGAAGCTTTTATTTTTATCAAATATTGCAGCTATACTTTCTGTTAAGCTTGCATAATACTCTGGTCTAATCCATTGATTCGGCCTCGGTCTGTTGTAATTGTAAGATGGGGCATGATTTTCATACCCCCTAGTTCGAGGAGGCAAATTATTATTCCTCGAACTACTGATTACCATTCGAAGGTTGCCCTTGGTTATTGGTCACCTGACCTAAATTTTTTGGAACATTATTTGGTCCTCATTGGACCGTGGTTGATTCTTCAACCTTGATTTGATCTTCAACCTGAGCCATTAATGCTCCAAAGGTTAAAGCCATCATTTCTGTTGTTTTATTAGCCATATCTCCTTCTTTGCAATTATCCAAACTTTCCTTAATCAAAACAAATCTCTTTGTGTAGTCCTTTAACTTCTCTTTAATTTCTTGTTTGCACTAGAGAATCGTATCTCCATTCGCTCTTATCTCCTTGCTTCCAATAAACTTCCTTCGAAAAGCAGTATAGAAATCCTTGAAAATTGAAATAGATCCCCTCGGAATCCGATTGTACCACTTTAACGTTGCTCCTTTAAAGGTTTGTGAAAAAGCACGACACATCAACCAGTCATCATCTTCGAAATTCATCATGTAATTCTTGAATTGTTTGATGTGATCATCTGGATCCTGCATCCCATCAAACTTTTTAACCTTAGCAATATAAAAAAACTTCGGAAGCGTAATAGATAGAATTTCACTTGTCAACGGAGAGTTTATCCAATCGAAACCCTGCATGTACTGATCCTCAGTCCCCATGACTGCATACAAGTTCTGATCAGTCTCAGCATATTGATTCGATGTGTTCCCCTCACACCAATTAAATTCCCTCAAACAACGAGGAATACCGTCCCTCTTAGATTTGTGTTCCTTCTTATTCTTTCGAGGTTGTTCCCTTTCCCTGTTTCTCCTTCGAAGAACTTCTATACCTCTTAAAGCTTGAGGAAGAACTTTCAACCTCTTTGTCACTAGATGTGACACATTTCTGTTTGTATTTCTTTCATTTTTTAGAAGAATAGCACTCTTTTGTAGCTTCAAAGTGTGCCTTCTTTTGCTCATTTCTAATCTATCGATTAGTGCAAGATCGATCAGACTGGTTTCCAATTTCTGTTTTTTTTGTCTTGCTTCAGATGTAAGTTTCACCAAGTGAATTTCCTGCTCTCTTGCCTCGTACTTCTCATTCAGCGCGTTTATTTTATCCAGAAGTTGGTTCATACGTATTTCAATATCTGACTGAGTTTGGATCGGAACAGATCCTTTTCGTCTCTTTTCATTCCCTTGCAAATCGTCTCTCAGCGTTATAATTGTTGATCAGACTAATAGATTATTTTTAGGATTCATTGTGAAATTTCAATACTATTTTTCAAGATTAACAAAATTTGAATGAAAGAATAAGACATCGATTGCTAGTCGTCCCCAACGGATTCGCCAATTTGGTGATTTCAATTATTAGAAGTCGCTTTAGTAAACAATAATATTAGTGTTTTAGTGAGAGAAATATTTTAGAAAGAGAAAGTGAGAGAACACAAGTGAGTAAAATCAGAAGTTCAACCCATTTATTAGTGCAACCCTGGCCTTTATATAGAGGCGCATGAACTTAGCTCATAATTGTAAGTAGTTACATAAAAGGATAAATTACACTTGGTCCTTAATAAAGACACGTAATAAAAATTGATCATTCAACCTTTCAATTTGTTACTAAACCTTTCATTATTTATATTTTTGTCCTTAAACTTATGTTTCTTTATCACTTGGCTACGTCTATTGTGGATATCAGTAACAGTCAACCTAGTACGGTTATAAACTCTGTTGACCCTCAAAGCCTAAGTGCTTCCCTTGGTCCTACTACCATAAAATATTCGATGTTGCCTGAATTAAATCACCGACCTCTTGTAGTTAGCATGTCGAAGCCTTCCTTTCTCATGTTCCAACAACTAAAAAATTATCCTCAGATGATCCTATATAACATCTCCAATTGGAGATATCGGTGGAGGTATGTTCTATGTCATTTTGTATGTTGAAGTGTTTTTTGTTCATTTATATTATTTAAATTCTCAATACTTTCTTGGTGTATATTTACCATAACTCAATGGTGCTAGCCTATCGAAGAATTAACCCAACTTATGTTAAAGTCATGGATGACTTCAATTTGGTTCCCTTATCATTTGGCTTTGTCAAGACCCTCACCGTTGCGCTACAAAAAAACATACAATGCTTCCAAACTGTACTATGATAAGCTATTGAAGGAGAAAGCAGACCTAGGCGTCCCACTAAACTTATTTCTCGGAACTCTGGATTGCTAGTCAAAGTTAAAGAGTCCTCCACAACCATCACTCAGTTGAAATTGGAGCTTGAAAATGATGAAAAATGTCTGAAGAAGTTGGTCACCAAGGCCTATGTTGACAAGCAGAGGGGAGTATTAGGGAAGATAAAGCCAAACCTGAAATGAGTTCAGAAGGAGACCATCATCAATCTTTGGAAGATGAACGGCGACATAGAGCTCTGTCAGTTTAAACGAATTATACCGGAGGATGATTAGTCGTGAGTTACCGACAATGAGGGAGAGGAATAAAAAATAGTTGAAAAGGTGACAGAGGTGTTCCCCCCCTCCTTACCAATGCTGACCTTTTACCTACTGTTGTACCCTCTGATGCAAGACCAGCGGATAAGAAGACTGTCAAAGGAAGTGGTACCACTGAAGACCAAGTGTAATCTGTTTTAATCTTGAACTATTTTAAGTTCTGTGTTTGTTATGTTGGTCATAGCTTGGATTTGTTGAACTTTATTTATTTTGTTGTTATGCATGTTTTGTACCCTTGTGAATTGTTCTTTGAAATTGTGTTAGTGTGATTGAAGATGATATGAGGAGTTGTTGAGATTATTTTCATAAGCATAGGTTTGATTATTGCATGACCATAATGATTACTTATAGGCTATTTCCCTTTGTGGGCTTTAGTAGCCTAAGCTCAGTATGGCCTATAGCGTGGTCTTATTGACTTGATTTTTTAGTCAATTCACTTTTCTGAGCTATATAGCTCAGGGTTAGTATGGCCCCTAGCGTAGCCTTCAAGGCTTGTGTTATACACCATTTCGTTGTTATTGAATTTTCTTAGTCAGGGCTCAGTATGGCCCATTTCATAGCCGAATAGGCGTGACTCATATTAGTCCTTTCGCTTTTATGATAATTGGCGACCCATCCCCCATTCCTCACATTTTTGTACTTATTGATTTTGGAGTTTCGTGTTTTCTAATTCAATTGAATTTTAGTAATGATTTGACAAAAAAGTGACTTCATTAATAACTTTGGCTAACAATGTGCCTCTTTAAAAAACCCTTAAGCACCACCAAAAGGGAAACAAAGTGCCTAGTTTCTCTTAAGTAGCATGGTTATACATTTTTAAATGATTTACATTAAATGGATATTTCAATGCATTCTCATTTATATCTTCCAGTATGTATGCCCCATGATGTCTTTTGGAAATTAATCTATATGGGCCATCCCAATCTGGAGCTAGCTTGCATGAATTCTCGTCTTAAACTCGCTTAAAGATCTTATTTAATACTAAGTTACCTACTTTGAAGCTTCGAGGTTTGAATTTGGAATTAATTTTGCTTCTCATTAAACTCTTGTAATGCTCATATCGAACCTTAGCCTGATCTCTCATTTCTTTGATCATGTCAATTGATAATTGTCGGTTTTACTCATTTACCTTCTCTAGATAGTTGGTTATTCGATGGCTTGATTTTATTATCTCCGTTGGTACCACTGCTTCCATTCCATATACCAAGGAGAAAAAGGTGTCTCTAGTTGCTAACTGTGGTGTAGTATGATATGCCCATAACACATCAGCTAGTTTGGCCGACCATTTTTCTTTGGAGCCCTCGAGTTTTTTCTTAATCTCCGCTAAGACGAATATATTTGTATCCTCGATCTTGCTTCCGCTTTGTCTGCCGATACGGTATGGTTCTAGAGGTATGCAATATATTCATCCCTCTAATCGATTGTCGTTGTGAGTGTGTGTATTTCTAATTTCTTGGTTCCTCATAATACCTTCAGTGAGTCTTGGGTAAGGACGATTGGGTTTTCTAACTTAGGTTACTGCCTTGGCTAATGAATCTCACATTGAGTTGCCCGACCGAGGTATCCGTTCGTAGTCAACACTATCAAACTTGTTTTCCCATTCTTATAGGGCCTCGAGTATCGTTGTGTGTTTTCTTCTTTGGCCTTAAAAGTCCATGTTAGCTTGACCAATCACTAATCGTGAGTCCATCCAGACTATTAGTAGCCGAGCTACGCATATGGGGCCAGTTTTAAGCATACTAGCACTGCTTCATCCTCTGTTGTATTGTTTGTTGCTTTGAAGGTGAATCGAATTGCTTGTCTGATTTCATCCCCAGTGGGATTCTTTAATATATTTCCAACACCCCCTCCGAGTTTTTTTGACGCACCATCCATATTTACTGTATATTGAGGGTTGTCTCCATTTTCTTCAGTTATTTCTTCGTCCGAGCCCCGACATCCTACAAACTAATTGGTGAAATTAACTACTGTTTGGCCTTTTATCGTTGTTCTTGGCTCATAAACTATGTTATTTGCTCCCAATTAAATTGACCAACTGGTTAATCTTCCCAAACGTTTTAGCTTTTGAAATACATTTCATAATGGTAATAAGGTGTGCATGACGATAGTGTGACTATGAAAATACGGGTGCATTTTCCAAGTTGCGGGGGCCAATATTTCTCGATTGAGATACCTGGTTTGTCCGTCTACTAATTATATACTTAAATAATACATTGATTGTTGTATGCCCATCGTTTATCGTACAAGCACACTACTAACTACATAGATTGACATTGAGAGGTACATATAAATATGCTCTCTCAGGGTAGGTGTTGTTAAAACTTTTGGAGATGTCAAATATTATTTCAATGCTTGAAATACGTCGCTTCATTCTTTCGTCCAATTGAATTTTTTTCTCTTTTAAATACTTTGAATAAGGGTTGGTTTTTGTTCAATGCTCAAGAGATGAATCAGGAGAGAGTAGTCAAACGCATTATAACCATTACACTTCTTTTATGTTTCTTGGCGGTTCCATGGTTAATATTACTTTTAGATGAGATGTGTCAGCTTTTATCCCCCTCTTACTCACGATAAAACCTAAAATTATTCCACTATACACAACAAAAGAACATTCAAGAGGGTTAATTTTTAAACTATACCTAATACGGGGGTAATTCCCGCACGAAGAGAATAGTCATGCATAGCTGGGAAGAGTAAATCATAGGCCGAGTTGGTGAAGAAGTCAAAAGGAAGAACGGGAAAAATCGAACCACTCGGTTGGTAAAATGCTTCGATCAAGGAAAAGGAAAGACGAAGTCATGGGAAGGTAACCAGATCTTGAATGAGGTCGAACGTTTGCCGGGAAAAAAGGACATCGAGCAGAAGTGAGGCTATCAGACAGGAGTTCGATCTCTTCTTCTCGGTCTCTTCCATGAAAGAAATCTACAAGGATTATAATCGAGAATAAGAGGATTAAACTAGCACCCGAGAAACGAAAAGAGCAGAACCCACTCGGCACCTAGCAGAAGTGAGGCTATCGGACAGGAGTTCTCTTATTTGACAATATAATTTACTACTTGGAAGTTTACTTTGTTATTTTCCTTAACAAATTTAGCGCCGTCTGTGGGAAACATAAAGTATTTATCCCAAAAGGTAAGAAAAAACATGGTAGTAACTAGGTGAGGGATTAAGAGAGGGAACCCAGATGCAAATGAAGCATCTGCGGATCGAAGGACTGGAGCGAATCGACCGGTAAGGGTAGACGCTACGAACCCTATCGTAACTGTCAGTACAGAGGTTGGGGTTACAGATCCAACTGCACTAATGGAGCCAATCTTCAGGATGGCATAGCCGACGACTGTAACTGAACCAAGAATCAACCTCCCTGGATTGATAGCTACCTCTGTCCTACAAAAAGTCGTCAGTGAGAACCGAATGCACCACCAAATCTTCGAAAACTGGAACAGCAACTCCAGAATCTTCATCAGGAACAACTCAGGGTAGCGTGTGAGAGGGATGCACGGGAGCATGCGATGCATGCGACCCTAGCAGAGATGAATTATAAACCTAATTCCTTAACTCCTAAGGCAAAGAGAGTGAGCCGAGCCAATCACCCTTCTAGACCCGACGCAAGTCGTGTTAACATGGGAGATTGATCGTCTAAACGCAATGATAAGAAAGAGGGAGAGAGCGAGAGCGCCAGTAGAAAGCAATCCAAAGAGGCCGAACCAAGAAATGAAGCGCACCGCGTCTCTTCAAAAAAAACCACGGAAGAATTTATTGTCGATTACAACCAGGTAAGACCATGAATGTCAAATTATATTCTTAAGGAATCGCCTTTTGCTGGAAAAAATCTTGGAGGCCTAGTTGCAAAGAAAAATCTATCCTTTCTGGATGGAGGCCTATGACGGCACAGGAGATCCAAAGAGAAACCTCAAACAGTTTTGCAACACTATGATGGCCTTTAATCCTGATGATATCATGCTATGTCGAGTGCTCTCGGTCACTCTTAAAGAAAATGTCATAGATTAGTTTAGCAGCCTTTCCAAAGGGTCTATCCATGACTTTTCAGGCCTATGGAAGGCATTCAGGGAGCATTTTATTGGTAACAAGGAGCTAAGGCATGAGCGCGACTCCATTATAGATCCCTACCAAAGGCGAGGTGAGTCTCTCAAAACTTATATCGGGCATTTTTTTCACGCCATGAATGCGCTACGACACCTGCAGAAAAACATGGTTGTGGCCTCACTTAAGAGGGGTCTGGATCATAAGGAGGAGTTTTACACCGAATTGATTAGGTTTCCCACCGAGGTGATGGGCGATCTTCTCGCCCGATCAGACACATTCATACGAGTAGACGATGCTCGAAGAGGGGATTCACCTCACCGGCTCACCGCGGATCCTAAGAGAGAAGTTCTAGAACGAAAAATGACTGACGATGGCTAACGACGGGATACCAGCCGACGACCCCAATATTATAAGAATCCATCTAGGAAGTTCACCCCACTGACCAAAACCATATCATTCATATATAATCGAGCTAAGGGAAGAACACTATACCAAACACCGCGGGTAATGAGTGCGCCCGGTTTCAAGTGTTCAAGCAGGTATTTTTGTTGATAACATGGGGATCACGGGCATTTGACCAACTAATGTTGGCAGATCAGGGAGGATATTCAGAGGTTAATATACAACGGAGATCTCGTCCAGTTCATCAAAAGATAGGATTACCAGAGGAGACCCGAGCAGAAGAATGAGGTAGATCCGGTCATCGTGGAAAACACATGCAACGATGCCCCTGATGATAAAAGGAAACAAACAATGGATGTTCACCATAATGGGGGGGGGGGGGGTAATCTAAGTTGGTCGAAAAATAGGGATTCCAATACCAAGAGGCGATTGGAAGTAGCTAGTAACACGTTCAACGAAGTCGATGACCAATATCCATCATTTAACACCATCTCGGGTAGCAATTTCGAACAAGGGCAAGTGGTCAAGACGAGATCATGTGGCTGACATTACATTCTACGAAGATAACTTGTGGGGGGCCGCCACGCCCCATGATGGTGCCTTAACAATCAGTCTTTGCATAGAGGGAGTTATTGTGACTAAAGTCCTAGTTGATGAAAGGAGCTCTGGTAATATTATATTTAAAGGCAGTTATGACAGGATGAAGAATGTCCCACCCTTCAAAACAACCCATCGAACACTGATGGATTAAATAACATATATTCCAATGTTTAGGAGAAGTTGACCTAATGGTTAAAACAAGTCATAGAGCCACGAAGTGCGAGCTTAAAACTTTATTCATGATATCATATACTCTCAGTTCTTACCAAGCAATAGTTGGATGTTTTTGGCTACATTGAATGGAGGTTATGTCGTGCACCCTCAGACAATACATCCAATAACCGGTTGGATATGCAGTAGGCGTAATCAGAGGAAGCCAACGTACTACACGAGCATGTTATGTGGTGACGGTGGAGCCGACCAAGACATTAAGATAACAATTAACTGGTGAGTTGGAAGTAGTGACCAAGGGTCATAAAACTCTCTCACTTGAACCCGTGGACGACCCTAGGATGACTGAAGATCCAGAGACGGAGCAACCGGACTTGGCAGAGGAGGTAATGGCCAAAGGTCGAGCGTTTCGTCTTGGTAATAATCTGCACTTCCCTTTTAAACATTCGTCTTGGTAGTGATCGCGTAATACTTTTTATGTACAATACATTAAATAAAATATATACATCTAATTTTATTTTGATTACAACTTTCGATATTTATAAAAATATAAAAATAAAAATTTGATTGTCTTAAACAAGATATCGTAAACAATATAGTTGTAAAATGATTTGTGTATTGTTTGTATTTAAGATGTTATATTTAATATTAGGTACATATTAAATAATATATACCTATTAGACATATAATTGTATTCTGATTTTAAATTATTAGGTGATTCTTTAGATTCTTTCAAGCTTGAAGTGTTTATGGTTAGATGAATTATATAGTTTATTGTATTTTCGAACTATTCAATATTAGAAGTTTAAATTTAAATTTTTTAGAATTGTATAATTATATGCATAAACTTAAATTACTTGTAAATAACAAAATAAAAATTGAAAATGAAAGTGATTTAAATAACATTTAATAAAAAAAAGAAGCAAAACAAACACTTCTTGAAACATAGTTGTTAAAATAAAATAAAAAATTCTTAAAAAAAAAACAATTCAAAAGTCTTGAATTTTTTTAAATTTTTTTTTGTCTCCTCTATAAATAGAGGAGACCCCAAATCTAAACTCATAAATTCATATACTCTTCTCTATGTCTCTCTAAATCTCTCTACTTGTTCTAAATATTCTAGAAAACTCAAATTTCTTATTTTACATATTGTAGTCCTACTTTCGGAATTGTTTGATTTTTTTTTCGCAAATTGTTTGTATTTGATAAAAACACTTAAATGACGTTGGGATAACATTATAATAGCTCAATTAAGAGCTTCGTATAATTTATCAAGTTATTTAATTGTTATAGTAATTTAAATTAGTTCTTTTAATTATAATTTTATTAGTTGTTGTTAGTTGTTATTGCTTGTTATTAGTTGTATTTGTTGGTATTAGTCTAAATTTAGTTTTTATTATTTGCGATATTAATTAATTTCGATTAGTACTTTATTGTATATTTAAAAAAAACGTTGTTTTAAGTTTTAAAATGCCTATAAATCGTAGACTTACTAGTACTCACCAATCCGCTAATTTTCACTTGTTATTAATGATGTTTGTGATAACCAAAACAAATTAATACTAACCAAAATGTAATAATAAATTTTATAATAATTATTAAAATTACAATAATAAAATTCAAAATGTAATATTAAAATTATAACAATATAACTTGTAATATTTTACCATGATAAAATATGATTTTGGTTTAAAAAATAATAAATAACATTTGTAATATTTAAAACCAAATCACAATAATAATATTCAAAATGTAATATTAAAATTATAACAATATAACTTAAAAATAATAAATAACACTTGTAATATTTAAAACCAAATCATAATAATAAAATTTGGAATGTAATATTAAAATTATAACCATAGAATTTGTAATATTTTAACATGATAAGATGTAGTTTTGGTTTGTAATATTAAAATCAACACTACTAATATTAGATCTAAAAACATAATAATAATATTCAAAATGTGATAATATCATAAGTAATATTTAAAATTTTAGACTATATAACAATTACAACATTTAAAATATTAATAACCAAAAGAAATTAATACTAACTTTAATAAATTTTATAATAATATGCAATATCTCAATATTTTTTAAATATAACATTTTGGTTATAAAATAAATAAAATATTTATAATATTTACAAATAAACCGCGGTTTTTTACAAATAAACCGTGGTTTCGCAGTTGTGCCGGTTTGCGGTCCTGCCGGTTTGCGGTCCTAATGTGCCAGTTTCGCAGTTAAACTGCCAGTTGATAAACAGATTGTCAGCTTTGAACCGTGGTTCCTGAACCATTTGCCACCCCTAGCCGTGACATACTCTTGTCAGATATAGTACACGAATATTAGTAACTTAATTTTGGGTTGAAAAAAAAAAACTTTATAATTAGTTTTAAAAAGGTATACAATTTCGCAAGTATAAAAAAATGATAAATAAAAACATGTGTTAATAAAGTAGCTACAAAATAAGATTCGATTCTGCGGCTTTAATTGTGGACATAAATGCTGAGTTTAGCAGAAGTGATGATAAAGAAATTAATGACCACTTTTTGTCAAGTAGGAAAATTAAGGAGGTAAAGAAGGAAGATATACGTGCAGGCTGCGATGTTCTTGGCTACACCTTATGACAAGGCATATGAGGCCTGGACAAGAACTTCGCCAACTGCACTGGAGCTTAAAAGATTGGTGGCTTATGCTGGAAGCAGCCAGAACGTGTTGACCAAACTTATATTGCAGAATCAGAATAATTCTTATTAAATAACTATGATGCCGTAGTCCTTCTCCACCGAGGGACACTAGCTTACCCAAAACGCCTTCTTTTCCAATCTGATGTAACCCAAGGGAAGCATGTTGCCGGTGGGTCTGCCAGCAAGGCTTTCCATCCGTTCTTTTTACCCAGAGATTTAAACAAGTGCTCTGATGAACTGAACTGAAGAGTAAGATTATGGTGAACTTCGACCCACTAAGGTGCTTTGTCTGGGACTTACAGAAAGATGCCACTGAAATGAATTTGTGGTACGATTCTCTTGGAGGAGATGCTATTGGCCTGACATGGGAGATGAAGAAGAGGAAGAAAAGAATCCGGTGGATATACTAAAAACAGTTGGTGAAATAGGAAAAGGTTTTGTGAGAGAGATATTTATATGCTCAAGGCTCCTCGATTTACGGATTAGAGTCTATTTTTTTTTTCACATAAAGCAATCGATTGTAATACTGTTACTATACTAGTGAAGTAGTGATTCAAATTATTTGACTGTTAGCTACAATATAGTCTTTGTAAAGGCGTGCTGATGTGTAACGATTTGTTGAGGTTCCAAGTACTATTTTACAAGCTATCTTAGATATGTTTAATTGAAATAATTAGATATTTAATCCCACATCGGATACCTAAGAAATAATTAGCAAGGAAGAATGGTATAAAGCAGTGAGTTGCTTGTGGGTGGGGTACACTTCAACAAATCAAAATTCTAGGTTTTCAGTACGTCCTTCCATCCCTTTTTCTCTTTTCCTCCAAAACATCCACACTCTACACTCTGTCTCTCCTCTTTTCCAAATCCTTTTTTTTCTTTTCCTCCAAAACATCCACACTCTACTCTGTCTCTCCTCCTTTCCAAAACATGGGAAGCGTGAAACAACCACCGGGATTCTTCAAGAAACGATCAGCCACAATTTTTAAGAAAGCAAAATGTTTGGCGACTCTGGCCGACGTATGTGTTACTGTGATCTACTCCGAAAACGGTTCGGGTTCGGAGCCAATAGCGTGGACGAACGAATCTGAGAACCTCCAAGATTCGCTTAAAAGGTTCCGAGAGAAAGGTCAAATAAAACAAAAGTTTGATCTCTCTGGGTTTATCCAACACCAGAAGGTAAAGAAGGAGAAAGAAAAAAGCAAGGGTTTGGTTAAATCGGAGAAATACGAGTGTCTGGAGAAGGCTGTAGATGGATTTTCAGAGCAAGACCTGTTCGGTTTGGTTAGTTACTTGGACGAGAAGCTTGCTGTTTTAAAAGAGAAACTTAACAACAACGATGACCCAGACCGCCACCGGGATGAATTTGTATCTTGTTCGCATCAAGGATCCAGTCCTTTTACAGATTTGGGGGTCTTAAATCCAGTTGTCATATAAGGTTTTGTTCTTATAAAAGATGCTAACTAAACTAACCAGTGGATATACAACTTCTGGAAAACAAAATAGATGATGCATTGTAGGTAATAGTTGTGAGCAACTTTGACTGGATTTCCGATTTTATCAAAAGAGATGATTCTGGAGGTACCCGGTCGTCAGTGAATACTATTTTGTCTCGTGTAGTTGTATATTGAGTGTCACAAGTTATATAGTTTTATACTGAGGACATTACATTTGTATTTTCTGATATATTGTGTCTATTGTCATGAGTTACATGTATACCTAGCTTCATATGTTATGATACAACATATGTATCTTCCCTGTTATTGAATTTGTTGAGTCATGAATTTTGTATTCTGTTTTTCAACATCCCAATATAAATATATATAATACCTACATCAACAATTACTCCACTCTCGCTTTCAGTATTCATTCTTCTAAATTCTTTATTTCTTTGTATTTCGATTTGTATTGTATCGTGCTTGAATATGAATCATCTAGGTCATGTATATGTTTATGATGATTATTTAATTGAGAAGCATCTACTACAATCCCAGGCAAGATCACCTTCCCTCCCAAAGGAGGTAATCATGAAGATGCCATTTGTAGATGCCACATTATCCATAGTGTTAAACATATCAAGGTTAATGGTGCTGTAACCTTTTTAAACATAAACCAGCAATCAAGATATCTTGCTGTCGGAACTGACCAAGGATATGTAAGAGTAGACATTATCTATTTGAAGTTTCATCAAATGAAAACTGTACCATATCAATGTACATACGCAATCATATTTACTGCGGCGTTGATTTCTTACAGGTTTCACTAGTTGACATCGAGGGGCCCAGTCTGTTATTTCAAAAACATTTTGCAATTGAAATAAGTCCTAGTATCATCTCCCTGCAGTTTGAAACCTGCAGTTTGCATAATTTTGAGAAGAATATCTTGGTGGTTGCAACAAAGGATTCGTCCGTTTTTGCGCTGGACAGTGCTACTGGAAACATGGTCAGTACTGGCAAGATACATCCTAAAAAACCTTACAGAGCTCTTCATATGCAGATTTTAGGTTCTTTGATTCTAATCCTTTTACACCTCTCTAAAATTTTAAGATCCAGATTGCTGGTTCATTGTTTATCCACAATGTTTCTTTCAATTTACTTTAACTAAGACTCAAAACGCTGACTGAAGAAACTTGTTCAGATGGTTGGCAGGACAAAGCAGATCGGAAACAGTCTACCCTAGATGATCCTGTTGAGGATGTTACACCAAAGCAGTTACTTTTACTGTGCTCTGAGAAAGCTGCATACATTTTTTCTCTAGTTCACATTGTTCAAGTAATTATTATATATTTAACTCTGCATAACTTTAACATCACCGATCATTCTTCTTTCTGCTTTCATCCTTTTCGTTATATTGGCTTGCTTATGTCTGTCTGTTTATTCAGGGAGTTAAGAAAGTTTATCATAAGAAGAAGTTCAATTCCTCTTCTTGCTGCTTCGCATCAACGTTCTGTTGTGCATCTTGTCTTGGTCTTTTTCTCCTTTTCAGCAACGGAGCAATCGAAATCAGGTGATAATTACTTTTTGTTTTTTGACTTTTTGATAATTTTGGCCAACTTTATGAGTTATAAGTCAAAGTTTCCTTAATACCGTCTTCATTTTAATTACCGAATTGCCTTCTTTTATGGTTGTCAGGTCCTTGCCAGAATTGTCCCTCTTAAAAGAAACTTCAATAAGAGGTTTCACTTATTCCTCACCAAAAGCAAACTCTCCGTCTGCCACTACGATATGCTCCTCTTGGGACGGAGATGTAATCATGGTACATAATAATTTTAATCATCTTAACAAGTGCTCTGATAGAGTTAGATCTGCTTAGCGACTCTTTACTTCTTGAACAGGTGAATGGAAATCAAGAGCTTTTTGCTGTCTCAGTTGCAACCCAAAAGGAAACGTTTAGGTATGTATAGCTCAACTTCAATCAGCAATTAGGGTATGTAGCATATTGTATAAATTATTCAGATAATGTTATCTACTTATAGATTAATAAGGTACAGAAGTCTTTGATCATCGTTGTCTTTTGAAATAGTAGTCAAACTAAGTAGTTATGTTATATTTGGGTGAATCACAAGCATCACTTGGGAATAAATGTGTACTTAACAACAATTTGAACATGATTTCTCAATCTAAAAGTACTAATGTAACACCAAAGTGGTAATGTTTGTTGTTGAGTAATAAGTACAAACTAATACTTTTAAAACAGCTAATCCCAACAATACATCTTCTGTTTTGTGTAAAGTGTTATTGGGCCTCTCAGCCCGTTAACCCGCCCGGACCGGTTCAATAAAGCCCGCCCGTCACCGGTCCGAAAAGCTTAGAGAGCGGTTTGGGAATTTGAAAAATGGATCGGCTCTCTTACCGGTTTGGCACCGGTAACCAGACCGGTAAAAAGATATATAAGTTTTTTTCTCTTTTTTCCTAATCTAAGTATCCAACGTTAAACAGTATTCATACTTTAATGGGACGAATAATATAGTCAGACTCATGTCAAAGCCCTTTATATATATAATGACCAATCAATTGTTGTACAAAAAAAGTAATAAATCTTGCCCTCTCCAAGACCCGATAATGCTGTTTGTAATCCTTTTATTCTCGTGTAGCAGATCATAAAGTGCCTCTCATGTAAATTCAGCCATGGTAATACAATTGAATTTTTTTTGTTATGAATCATAGTCGTAAACCCAGAGTAACCTTTCTTCTTTTGTATATAATACACCGAAGATTATTGTCACCTACGTTTCCTCCATAGTGAAGCAGTGACTCCATTAAACCGTTATCATGATTACCAGCCTTTCCGTTTCTGTTTTACCCATACGAGCAGTGACTCCATTACACCGTTAATATGATTACCAGCCTTTCCGTTTCTGTTTTACCCATACGAGCCTTACTTGCTGGATTTGTCTCTCGTACTCTTAAGCATTTCGTCAAGTTTTTCAAAAAAGAAAAATGAATTTTAGGTTATTGAATCAAAACGGGCTGAAGCAGATCGGACCGGACCAACTCTTAACGGACCGGTCATTTCCATTTCAAATTCCATATTTAATCGTGCCTCGATCATTTATCTTAGTCAATCGTTTTTGAATTGATATTCGTTTGCTATGGTAGGAAACAAGTGGGGCTAAAATGGCTGAAAGCAAGCTCCGGGAAAATGTACAAAAGTTGCAGGCATGATGATAACTAGTGAGGCATGCCTGATAACTAGTGAGGCCTAAAACTTAAGTCAAGTAGTTGTGTCAAATAGGATATGACGTTGAAGGGATAATTTTGATGGGCCGGGAATCAACCAAAAAACCGCGGAAATGCAAAACACGGCCAAATCATTCTCTTCGATGGCAAATGAACTGCTGCGTACTGTGGAAAACCATAAATGAAGGTCATCATAGGCCTTTTTCAAGCATTACGATCTTTTGAACAAAAAATTGTGATCGTGTGTTTCTTACTTTTTTGGGTTTGCCCATTTTAGTTTTATACACTTTACCTGTAAATTCATTCTCAAGCTTATAAATTGATAGCATATATTATAAGGGGTTTTCGACATATTTGATTATTGGACCAATCTCGCAAGCTATAAGACCCTCGTGATTATAAAATATTTTTCCCAAAGAAAATAGGTTGGGCTAATAACCCTAGTTAGTCAAAAGGAATAGGTCATGCATATCAAAACTGCATATGTTTTTTTTATGTTGGTCCCATTTTGCATTTGTGATGTTTTCGTTTGTCTCGCATGTGTATACCATGACCTATTGGTGATTAATCAAAAAATTTAGTAAGTAAGCTGTCAAGTTTTAAGTTTTTTTCAGGGTGAACCAAACCATATTTATTGAGATCTGTGAAGTCAATGCACATTCGCCATTTACCGTTTTTCTTTTTTACCAAAACTGGATTGGCAGTCCACAAAGGATACTGAGATTCTTTAGTGTGCCCCATCTTTGTGAGTCTGTCAACCTCTTGTACAATGACATCAGCCTTTTCTTTTGAGAAAGCTCTCCTCTTTTGCACCACAGGTGCCACATCCCTCCGGACAGATAGGTGATGGGAAATCACCTCTGATGGAACTCCAGTAACATCAGCATTGCACCAAGCAAAGACATGCTGATGGTCTTTTAAGAATTTTAACATCTCTTCTTTCAACACTTGTGGCATTTTGGACCCTATCTTGACAAATTTCCCTTCTTCCAAGCAGTGTGTCTCAACCTCTTCAACTGGGATCAACACTCCAGGGGTCTCCCTGGGGTCATCAATTTCACCATCACCCCCAGGAAGGTCCTCAAACTGCTATTGGTCATTTATACGGACTGCCCCCAGCGTTCGCGGAGCCAAGGCAGTGGCATAGCATTCTCTTGCAACTTTTTGACTGCTCCGGACAACCCCAACCTGCCCCTGAACAGCATATTTTAAACACTGATGGACTGTCGAAGCCACTGCGTGCATCCTAGAGAGCCAAGATCTCCCTAGAATAGCATTGTAACAAGTGGGACAGTCCACCACAATGAAAAGTACTCTGACCGTTTTCTTGAAAGGGCCTCTGCCCAACAATACTTCTTCTTCGAACTCACCGATTACATCAGCTGAGCTGCCCGTGAAGCCTACAATCGATCGGTCTGACTTTTGAATCACAGCTGGATTTTTCATTTTCTTGTAAGTATCCAGGAAAAGGATATTGGCAGAGCTCCCAGTATCTACCAGGATTCGCCTTATCTCATTGCCCCCTATCGATGCTCCTATGACAACAGCATCTTCATGAGGGCCAGCAATGTCTCTCAAATCATCCCCATCAAAGACAATGAATGGGAATAAACTTGACGATTGATAAGAGGTCATGCCCCCTTCTAGTTGGGTTGCCAAATTATGAACATGCCTTTTTCTTGATGAAGTGGTAGGAGCCGTTACAGTGTCCCCTCCGAAAATTGTCAAGGACTCAAAGAATTTAATGAGCCCGGAGACCGACCTGGAACGCTCCTCTATTGCACCCACTCTGTTCCTTGTTGGATCAGGATCCAAGTATTCAGACTCCACATCAAACCTTTCAACGATTACCATAGCCCCTTCTGGGGCAGCATTAACCGGACCAGCCCGGTGAGTGTTGTCAGGCCTGTTGCCTCCTCTTCTTTTAACGTATGCACCCAATTTCCCTCTTTCAATCAGGTTCTGAACCTCTTGTTTCAAGGCTATACAATCATCAGTAGTATGGCCAATATCATTGTGATATTGACAAAAAGAACTGTTTCGATGTTCTCTGGGAGACTGCAAGGTTGCCGGTCTCCGGTAGTGTACTTCATCTTTAGTTTTCTCGAAAATGGTTGCCACACTTTCTTTGAGCTCTGCAAACCACTCCGGTTGGACCCACGGCCCCCTTTTGTTTCTAGACTGTTGACTTTGTGCAGGAGCAGCTGGTTGAGACTGAGCTTTTCCTCTCCCATGCCCCTGTCCGGTTTCTCTAGCTTTGTTGCCGGACTGGTTTGGATTGGGAGTTGGTGTCACCGGGGTGGATCTCACCTGCCTGTGCACCCTGGTCTTTTTTGTTTCATCAACATTTATTTGCTTGCCAACTTGATTCAGCAATCCACCCCAGGTCATGGCTTTCTTCCTTGTTACTGAATCGGCCAGGTTGCCCGGGTTCAAACCTTGTCTCAGGGATGCTATTGCCACTTGTTCAAAGCAATCAGCCAGCCCATTCTTTGTGTTCACAAAACGACTTATGTATTCTTTCAACGATTCATTTGGCTCTTGGGCACAATGGATTATAGTATCTCCATTACCCTTGAGCTCCTTACTCCCCACAAATTGCCTTCGAAAGGCCACCCAAAAGGTATCAAAGTCTCTGATACAACCCTGAGGAAGGCTGTTGTACCACTTCAGAGCACTCCCCGTAAAGGACTGGGAGAATGCCCTGCAGAGTAGTTTATCATCATCATCAAAGTTCATCATGAAGTTCTTGAATTGCTCGAGATGATTTTCCGGATCAGTACTGCCATCGTACTTCTCCATTTACGTGCTATCAAACCTCTTGGGGAGGTTTCCGGACAGAATTTTAGAAGATAGTGGAGACTGCCTCCAATTCCTTCCACGACTCAACACAGTATCCTCGTTTGGAGTGGCAAAGATACCTGGTTCATCGTGGAAAGCAAAAGGATCCATCAGCATCTTGTCCGTATATCTCCAGAAATGCATCCCTTCCAGAAGTCGGGGTTTGTTGCACGTATTAGCTCTAGAATTACTACGGTTATCCGAGTAGCAGATACCATCAAACAAACTATAACTGATTTAATGAGCCATTCGCAGTTTCACAGTCTGAATTAGTTCATACTTACACATGCATGGCTTAATCTTTGAGACAAGCATATGACTACTGGCAGGATCAAACAAACAGCATCCAATCGCCTCTTTTCATCTTAGATGTTAAGGCACCATCATGGGGCGTGGCGGCCCCCCCACAAGTTATCTTCGTAGCCACATGATCTCGTCTTCACCACTTGCCCTTGTTCGAAATTGCTACCCGAGATGGTGTTAAATGATGGATATTGGTCATCGGCTTCGTTGAACGTGTTACTAGCTACTTCCAATCGCCTCTTGGTATTGGAATCTCTATTTTTCGACCAACTTAGAATACCCCCCCCCCATTATGGTGAACATCCATTGTTTGTTTCCTTTTATCATCAGGGGCATCGTTGCATGTGTTTTCCACGATGACCGGATCTACCTCATTCTTCTGCTCGGGTCTCCTCTGGTAATCCTATCTTTTGATGAACTGGACGAGATCTCCGTTGTATATTAACCTCTGAATATCCTCCCTGATCTGCCAACATTAGTTGGTCGAATGCCCGTGATCCCCATGTTATGAACAAAAATACCTGCTTGAACACTTGAAACCGGGCGCACTCATTACCCGCGGTGTTTGGTATAGTGTTCTTCCCTTAGCTCGATTATATATGAATGATATGGTTTTGGTCAGTGGGGTGAACTTCCTAGATGGATTCTTATAATATTGGGGTCGTCGGCTGGTATCCCGTCGTTAGCCATCGGCAGTCCCTTTTCGTTCTAGAACTTCTCCCTTAGGATCCGCGGTGAGCCGGTCAGGTGAATCCCCTCTTCGAGCATCATCTACTCGTATGAATGTGTCTGATCGGGCAAGAAGATCGTCCATCACCTCGGTGGGAAACCTAATCAATTCGGTGTAAAACTCCCCCTTATGATCCAGACCCCTCTTAAGCGAGGCCACAACCATGTTTTTCTACAGGTGTCGTAGCGCATTCATGGCGTGAAAAAAATGCCCGACATAAGTTTTGAGAGACTCACCTCGCCTTTGGTAGGGATCTATAATGGAGTCGCGCTCATGCCTTAGCTCCTTGTTACCAACAAAATGCTCCTTGAATGCCTTCCATAGGCCTGAAAAGTCATGGATGGACCCTTTGGAAAGGCTGTTAAACCAATCTATGACATTTTATTTAAGACTGACCGAGAGCACTCGACATAGCATGATATCATCAGGAATAAAGGCCATCATAGTGTTGCAAAACTGTTTGAGGTGTCTCTTTGGATCTCCTGTGCCGTCATAGGCCTCCAAGATTTTTCTCTGCAAATAGGCCTCCAAGATTTTTTCCAGCAAAAGGCGATTCCTTAAGAATATAATTTGACATTCATGGTCGTACCTGGTTGTAATCGATAATAAATTCTTCCGTGGTTTTTTTTGAAGAGACGCGGTGCGCTTCATTTCTTGGTTCGACTTCTTTTGGATTGATTTCTACTGGCGCTCTCGCTCTCTCCCTCTTTCTTATCATTGCGTTTAGACGACCAATCTCCCATGTTAACACGACTTGCGTCGGGTCTGGAAGGGTGATTAACTCGGCTCACTCTCTTTGCCTTTGGAGTTAAGGAATTGGGTTTATAATTCATCCCTGCTAGGGTCGCATGCATCGCATGCCCCCGTGCATCCCTCTCACACGCTACCCTGAGTTGTTCCTGAGAAGATTCTGGAGTTGCTGCTGCAGTTTTCGAAGATTTGGTGGTGCATTCGGTTCTCACTGACGACTTTTTGTAGGACAGAGGTAGCTATCAATCTAGGGAGGTTGATTCTTGGTTCAGTTACAGTCGCCGGCTATGCCATCCTGAAGATTGGCTCCATTAGTGCAGTTGGATCCGTAACCTCAACCTCTGTACCGACGGTTACGATAGGGTTCGTTGCGTCTACCCTTACCGGTCGATTCGCTCCAGTCCTTCGATCCGCAGATGCTTCATTTGCATCTGGGTTCCCTCTCTTAATCCCTGACCTAGTTACTACCATGTTTTTTCTTACCTTTTGGGATAAATACTTTATTTTTCCCACAGACGGCGCCAAATTTGTTAAGGAAAATAACAAAGTAAACTTCCAAGTAGTAAATTATATTGTCAAATAAGAGAATAATTGCATTACCCAGGGTTCTACCCATTTATTTATACTTTGTTCAACGGTTATTCCACATTACTCCATTACTTGACTATACTAATTACGTGTTTTGACTACATTTACATCATGGGACCTGATTTTAAGGCCATTATATAAATGGTTTGACTGACTCTTATATCGTGGCTATAAGTCGTTACTCTGACTGACGTCTGCTATGCTAGGTGCCGAGTGGGTTCTGCTCTTTTCGTTTCTCGGGTGCTAGTTTAATCCTCTTATTCTCGATTATAATCCTTGTAGATTTCTTTCATGGAAGAGACCGAGAAGAAGAGATCAAACTCCTGTCCGATAACCTCACTTCTGCTCGATGTCCTTTTTTCCCGGCAAACGTTCGACCTCATTCAAGATCTGGTTACCTTCCCATGACTTCGTCTTTCCTTTTCCTTGATCGAAGCATTTTACCAACCGAGTGCTTCGATTTTTCCCGTTCTTCCTTTTGACTTCTTTACCAACTCGGCCTATGATCTACTCTTCCCAGCTATGCATGACTATTCTCTTCCTGCGGGAATTACCCCCGTATTAGGTATAGTTTAAAAATTAACCCTCTTGAATGCTCTTTTGTTGTGTATAGTGTAATAATTTTAGGTTTTATCGTGAATAAGGGGGATAAAAGCTGACACATCTCATCTAAAAGCAATATTAACCATGGAACCGCCAAGAAACATAAAAGAGGTGTAATGGTTATAATGCATTTGACTACTCTCTCCTGATTCATCTCTTGAGCATTGAACAAAAGCCAACCCTTATTCAAAGTATTTAAAAGAGAAAAAAATTCAATTGGACGAAAGAATGAAGCGACGTATTTCAAGCATTGAAATAATATTTGACATCTCCAAAAGTTTTAACAACACCAACCCTGAGAGAGCATATTTATATGTACCTCTCAATGTCAATCTATGTAGTTAGTAGTGTGCTTGTACGATAAACGATGGGCATACAACAATCAATGTATTATTTAAGTATATAATTAGTAGACGCACAAACCAGGTATCTCAATCGAGAAATATTGGCCCCCGCAACTTGGAAAATGCACCCGTATTTTCATAGTCACACTATCGTCATGCGCACCTTATTACCATTATGAAATGTATTTCAAAAGCCAAAACGTTTGGGAAGATTAACCAGTTGGTCAATTTAATTGGGAGCAAATAACATAGTTTATGAGCCAAGAACAACGATAAAAGGCCAAACAGTAGTTAATTTCACCAATTAGTTTGTAGGATGTCAGGGCTCGGACGAAGAAATAACTGAAGAAAATGGAGACAACCCTCAATAGACAGTAAATATGGATGGTGCGTCAAAAAAACTGGGAGGGGTGTTGGAAATATATTAAAGAATCCCACTGGGAATGAAATCAGATAAGCAATTCGATTCACCTTCAAAGCAACAAACAATACAGCAGAGGATGAAGCAGTGCTAGTAGGCTTAAAAATGGCCCCATATGCGTAGCTCCGCTACTAATAGTCTGGATGGACTCACGATTAGTGATTGGTCAAGCTAATATGGACGTTTAAGGCCAAAGAAGAAAACACACAACGATACTCGAGGCCCTATAAGAATGGGAAAACAAGTTTGATAGTGTTGACTACGAACGGATACCTCGGTCGGGCAACTCAATGTGAGATTCATTAGCCAAGGCAGTAACCTAAGTTAGAAAACCCAATCGTCCTTACCTAAGACTCACTGAAGGTATTATGAGGAACCAAAAAATTAGAAATACACACACTCACAACGACAATCGATTAGAGGGATGAATATATTGCATACCTCTAGAACCATACCGTATCGGCAGACAAAGCGGAAGCAAAATCGAGGATACAAATATATTCGTCTTGGCGGAGATTAAGAAAAAACTCGAGGGCTCCAAAGAAAAATGGTCGGCCAAACTAGCTGATGTGTTATGGGCATATCATACTACACCACAGTTAGAAACTACAGACACCCCTTTCTCCTTGGTATATGGAATGGAAGCAGTGGTACCAGCAGAGATAATAAAACCAAGCCATCGAATAACCAACTATCTAGAGGAGGTAAATAACTAAAACCGACAATCATCAATTGACATGATCAAAGAAATGAGAGATCAGGCTAAGGTTCGATATGAGCATTACAAGAGTTTAATGAGAAGCAAAATTAATTCCAAATTCAAACCTCAAAGCTTCAAAGTAGGTAACTTAGTATTAAATAAGATCTTTAAGCGAGTTTAAGGCGAGAATTCATGCAAGCTAGCTCCAGATTGGGATAGCCCATATAGATTAATTTCCAAAAGACATCATGGGGCATACATACTGGAAGATATAGATGAGAATGCATTGAAATATCCATTTAATGTAAATCATTTAAAAATGTATAACCATGCTACTTAAGAGAAACTAGGCACTTTGTTTCCCTTTTGGTGGTGCTTAAGGGTTTTTTAAAGAGGCACATTGTTAGCCAAAGTTATTAATGAAGTCACTTTTTTGTCAAATCATTACTACAATTCAATTGAATTAGAAAACACGAAACTCAAAAATCAATAAGTACACAAATGTGAGGAAGGGGGATGGGTCACCAACTATCATAAAAGCGAAAGGACTAATATGACTCACGCCTATTCGGTTATGGAATGGGCCATACTGAGCCCTGACTAAGAAAAGTCAATAACAACGAAATGGTGTATAACACAAGCCTTGAAGGCTACGCTAGGGGCCATACTAACCCTGAGCTATATAGCTCAGAAAAGTGAATTGACTAAAAAATCAAGTCAATAAGACCACGCTATGGGCCATAGTGAGCTTAGGCTACTAAAGCCCACAAAGGGAAATAGCCTATAAGTAATCATTATGGTCATGCAATAAGCAAACCTATGCTTATGAAAATAATCACAACAACTCCTCATATCATCTTCAATCACACTAACACAATTTCAAAGAACAATTCACAAGGGTACAAAACATGCATAACAACAAAATAAATAAAGTTCAACAAATCCAAGCTATGACCAACATAGCAAACACAGAACTTAAAATAGTTCAAGATTAAAACAGATTACACTTGGTCTTCAGTGGTACCACCTTCTTTGCCAGTCTTCTTATCCGCTGGTCTTGCATCAGAGGGTACACCGGCTTCACAAGTCACAACGGGAGTGAAAACCAACCCTTCAGTAGGTAAAAGGTCAGCATTGGTAAGAAGGGGGGAGGGGGAACACGTCTGTCACCTTTTCAACTATTTTTTATTTCTCTCCCTCATTGTCGGTAACCAGATCTTGGATGAGGTCGAACGTTTGCCGGGAAAAAAGGACATCGAGCAGAAGTGAGGCTATCGGACAGGAGTTCGATCTCTTCTTCTCGGTCTCTTCCATGAAATAAATCTACAAGGATTATAATCGAGAATAAGAGGATTAAACTAGCACCCGAGAAACGAAAAGAGCAGAACCCACTCGACACCTAGCATAGCAGACGTCAGTCGGAGTAACGGCTTATAGCCACGATATAAGAGTCAGTCAAACCATTTATATAATGGCCTTAAAATCAGGTCCCATGATGTAAATGCAGTCAAAACATGTAATTAGTATAGTCAAGTAGTGGAGTAATGTGGAATAACCGTTGAACAAAGTATAAATAACACGGTAGAACCCTGGGTAATGCAATTATTCTCTTATTTGACAATATAATTTACTACTTGGAAGTTTACTTTGTTATTTTCCTTAACAAATTTGGCGCCGTCTGTGGGAAAAATAAAGTATTTATCCCAAAAGGTAAGAAAAAACATGGTAGTAACTAGGTCAGGGATTAAGAGAGGGAACCCAGATGCAAATGAAGCATCTGCGGATCGAAGGACTGGAGCGAATCGACCGGTAAGGGTAGACGCAACGAACCCTATCGTAACCGTCGGTACAGAGGTTGGGGTTACGGATCCAACTGCACTAATGGATCCAATCTTCAGGATGGCATAGCCGGCGACTGTAACTGAACCAAGAATCAACCTCCCTAGATTGATAGCTACCTCTGTCCTACAAAAAGTCGTCAGTGAGAACCGAATACACCACCAAATCTTCGAAAACTGAAGCAGCAACTCCAGAATCTTCTCAGGAACAACTCAGGGTAGCGTGTGAGAGGGATGCACGGGGGCATGCGATGCATGCGACCCTAGCAGGGATGAATTATAAACCCAATTCCTTAACTCCTAAGGCAAAGAGAGTGAGCAAAGTCAATCACCCTTCCAGACCCGACGCAAGTCGTGTTAACATGGGAGATTGATCGTCTAAACACAATGATAAGAAAGAGCGAGAGAGCGAGAGCGCCAGTAGAAAGCAATCCAAAGAGGTCGAACCAAGAAATGAAGCGCACCGCGTCTCTTCAAAAAAAACGACGGAAGAATTTATTGTCGATTACAACCAGGTACGACCATGAATGTCAAATTATATTCTTAAGGAATCGCCTTTTGCTGGAAAAAATCTTGGAGGCCTAGTTGCAAAGAAAAATCTATCCTTTCTGGATGGAGGCCTATGACGGCACATGAGATCCAAAGAGACACCTCAAACAGTTTTGCAACACTATGATGGCCTTTAATCCTGATGATATCATGCTATGTCGAGTGCTCTCGGTCAGTCTTAAATAAAATGTCATAGATTAGTTTAGCAGCCTTTCCAAAGGGTCCATCCATGACTTTTCAGGCCTATGGAAGACATTCAGGGAGCATTTTGTTGGTAACAAGGAGCTAAGGCATGAGCGCGACTCCATTATAGATCCCTACCAAAGGCGAGGTGAGTCTCTCAAAACTTATGTCGGGCATTTTTTTCACGCCATGAATGCGCTATGACACCTGTAGAAAAACATGGTTGTGGCCTCGCTTAAGAGGGGTCTGGATCATAAAGGGGAGTTTTACACCGAATTGATTAGGTTTCCCACCGAGGTGATGGACGATCTTCTCGCCCGATCAGACACATTCATACGAGTAGACGATGCTCGAAGAGGGGATTCACCTGACCGGCTCACCGCGGATCCTAAGGGAGAAGTTCTACAACGAAAATGGACTGCCGATGGCTAAGGACGGGATACCAGCCGACGACCCCAATATTATAAGAATCTATCTAGGAAGTTCACCCCACTGACCAAAACCATATCATTCATATATAATCGAGCTAAGGGAAGAACACTATACCAAACACCGCGGGTAATAAGTGCGCCCGGTTTCAAATGTTCAAGCAGGTATTTTTGTTCATAACATGGGGATCACGGGCATTCGACCAACGAATGTTGGCAGATCAGGGAGGATATTCAGAGGTTAATATACAACGGAGATCTCGTCCAGTTCATCAAAAGATAGGATTACCATAAGAGACCCGAGCAGAAGAATGAGGTAGATCCGGTCATCGTGGAAAACACATGCAACGATGCCCCTGATGATCAAAGGAAACAAACAATGGATGTTCACCATAATGGGGGGGGGGGGTATTCTAAGTTGGTCGAAGAATAGGGATTCCAATAGCAAGAGGCGATTGGAAGTAGCTAGTAACACGTTCAACGAAGTCGATGACTAATATCCATCATTTAACACCATCTCGGGTAGCAATTTCGAACAAGGGCAAGTGGTGAAGACGAGATCATGTGGCTACGAAGATAACTTGTGGGGGGGGGGGGGGGCGCCACACCCCATGATGGTGCCTTAACAATCAGTCTTTGCATAGAGGGAGTTATTGTGACTAAAGTCCTAGTTGATGAAGGGAGCTCTGCTAATATTATATTTAAAGGCAGTTATGATAGGATGAAGAATGTCCCACCCTTCAAAACAACCCATAGAACACTGATGGATTAAATAACATATATTCCAATGTTTAGGAGTAGTGGACCTAATGGTTAAAACAAGTCATAGAGCCACGAAGTGCGAGCTTAAAACTTTATTCATGATATCATATACTCTCAGTTCTTACCAAGCAATAGTTGGATCTTTTTTGCTACATTGAATGGAGGTTATGTCGTGCACCCTCAGACAATACATCCAATACCCGGTTGGAAATGGAGTAGGCGTAATCAGAGGAAACCAACGTACTACACGAGCATGCTATATGGTGACGGTGGAGCCGACCAAGACATTAAGATAACAATTAACTGGTGAGTCGGAAGTAGTGACCAAGGGTCATAAAACTCTCTCACTTGAACCCGTGGACGACCCTAGGATGACTGAAGATCCAGATACGGAGCAACCGGACTTGGCAGAGGAGGTAATGTCCAAAGGTCGAACGTTTCGTCTAGGTAATAATCTGCACTTCCCTTTTAAACATTCGTTGGTAGAATTATTAGATCGAAATTTGGATGTGTTCGCATGGGAAATCAGTGATATTTCTGGTGTCGATCTTTCCGTTATCTGCCACAAATTGGCTATCGACCCTTTCACGAAGCCAGTACGGCAAAATCGGAGATCTTTCTCCACTGAAAAGTAAGAGGCTATTTCAGCAAAAATGATGAAGTTGTCTAAGCTCGGACACATACAGCTAGCACAATATCTGTTATGGTTAGCAAACCCATTCGTAGTGAAGAAGAAAGGGTGGTGGTGGCACATGTGTGTAGAGTTTACCGATCTGAGCAAGGTTTGTCCAAAGGACGCACTCCCATCGCCCCGTATTGACCAGTTAGTAGACTGAGCTTCTGGATATGAAAATCTATCCTTTATTGACTATTATTTCGGGTACAATCAGATATGTCTGGACCATACCGATGAAGAGCACACTGCGTTCCAGACTGAGAGATGACTTTACTTCTACACGGTCATGCCATTTGGACTGAAGGGCTATCTGCATATGGTTGTGCTAGCTGTGCGTATGGATGCGGTCATTTCCAAGTTTTCGACTTGATTTTGACAAGAATTCAATTACGAAATATCAGTAATCAAGGGCTATTTGCATATGGTTGGATAAGTTTTTCAAAATAAGGTCTGCTGGCTCGGATTTTACAATTTAGTAATCATGAAGTAGATCAAGTCCAAAACAGCGGGCAAACAATATTTAAAACACAAATTGTAGCTAACTATAATACTCTTATACTCTGGGAGATCTGTTTGCAATTTTTTTACTGCCGTAACTATGCTCTTGTAAGATATAGTACACGAATATTACTAACTTAATTTTGGGTTAAAAAAAACTTTACAATTAGTTTTAAAAAGATATACAATTTCACACGTATAAAAAAATGATAAATAAAAACACGTGTTAATAAAGTAGCTACAAAATAACTGGTATTTAATCCCACATCGGATACCTAAGAAATAAATAGCAATGATGAATGGTATAAAGCAGTGAGTTCCTTGTGGTACACTTCAACACAAACCGATTCCATCAAAATTCTAGGTTTTAAGTACTGGTACATCCTTCCATCCCTTTTTTCCTCCAAAACATCCACACTCTGTCTTTCCTCCTTTCCAAAATATGGGAAGCGTGAAACAACCGGGATTCTTCAAGAAACGGTCAGCCACAATTTTTAAGAAAGCAAAATGTTTAGCGACTCTGGCCGACGTATGTGTTACTGTGATCTACTCCGAAAACGGTTCAGGTTCGGAGCCAATAGCGTGGACGAATGAATCTGAGAACCTCCAAGATTCGCTTAAAAGGTTCCGAGAGAAAGGTCAAATAAAACAAAAGTTTGATCTCTCTGGGTTTATCCAACACCAGAAGGTAAAGAAGGAGAAAGAAAAAAGCAAGGGTTTGGTACTCTGGGAGATCTGTACTCTGTATTGTAGCTAACTATAATACTCTTGTACGATGGGAGATCTGTTTGCAATTTTTTACTGCCGTGACTAGGGGTGGCAAACGGTCTGAACCGCGAACCATCGGAACCGTTTAAATCAGAACCACGGTTTGCAGTCCTGGCGGGTTGCGGTCCTGCCGATTTGTGGTCCTGGCGGGTTGCGGTCGTGCCGGTTTGCTTCTTATGCGGTCTGGCCGGTTTGTGGTCGTGCCGGTTTGCAGTCCTAATGGGCCAGTTTCGCAGTTAAACCGCCAGTTCAAACCACGAGACAAACTATTTAAGAACCGTTTATCAGAATATTTTATAATTTTATTTAAAATTAATTTGTAAGTGTTAATTGAATCTAATTTCAATAATTGAGATATGTACCATATACACAAGTTAATTGTGCTATTTCATGTATTTTAATTTAAATATGTTATCATTTTAATCGAAATTTTATAATCAAGCAATTACATTCTAAATAAATAATTGTAATTTGATTTTGATATGTTTGATTATATTTATGTATTTAAGATATTTTATATAATATTAGGTAGATATTAAATAAAATATATACATCTAATTTTATTTTGATTACAACTTTCAATATTTGTAAAAATATATAAAAATAAAAATTTGATTGTATTAAACAAGATATCGTAAACAATATAGTTGTAAAATGATTTGTGTATTGTTTGTATTTAAGATGTTATATTTAATATTAGGTACATATTAAATAATATATACCCAAATCCAAACTCATAAATTCATGTACTCTTCTCTATGTCTCTCTAAATCTCTCTACTTGTTCCAAATATTCTAGAAAACTCAAATTTCTTATTTTACATATTGTAGTCCTACTTTCAGAATTGTTTTATTTATTTTTTTCGCAAATTGTTTCTATTTGATAAAAACATTTAAATAACGTTGGGATAACATTATAATAGCTGAATTAAGAGCTTCGTATAATTTATCAAGTTATTTAATTGTTATAGTAATTTAAATTAGTTCTTTTAATTCTAATTTTATTAGTTGTTGTTAGTTGTTATTGCTTGTTATTAGTTGTATTAGTTGGTATTTGTATAAATTTAGTTTTTATTATTTGCGATATTAATTAATTTTGATTAGTATTTTATTGCATATTCAAAAAAACGTTGTTTTAAGTTTTAAAATGCCTATAAATCGTAGACTTACTAATACTCACCAATCCGCTAATTTTCACTTGTTATGAATGATGTTTGTGATAACCAAAACAAATTAATACTAACCAAAATGTAATAATAAATTTTATAATCATTATTAAAATTACAATAATAAATTTCAAAATTTAATATTAAAATTATAAAAATATAACTTGTAATCTTTTACCAAGATAAAATATGATTTTGGTTTAAAAAATAATAAATAACATTTGTAATATTTAAAACCAAATCACAATAATAATATTCAAAACGTAATATTAAAATTATAACAATATAACTTAAAAATAATAAATAACACTTGTAATATTTAAAACTAAATCACAATAATAAAATTCAAGATGTAATATTAAAATTATAACAATATAACTTAAAAATAATAAATAACACTTGTAATATTTAAAACCTAATCACAATAATAAAATTGGAAATGTCATATTAAAATTATAACAATATAACTTAAAAATAGTAAATAACACTTGTAATATTTAAAACCAAATCACAATAATAAAATTCAAAATGTAATATTAAAATTATAACAATATAACTTGTAATATTTTTGCATGATAAAATATGATTTTGGTTTAAAAAATAATAAATAACACTTGTAATATTTAAAACCAAATCATAATAATAAAATTCAAAATGTAATATTAAAATTATAACCATAGAATTTGTAATATTTTAACATGATAAGATGTAGTTTTGGTTTGTAATATTAAAATCAACACTACTAATATTAGATCTAAAAACATAATAATAATATTCAAAATGTGATAATAACATAAGTAATATTTAAAATTTTAGACTATATAACAATTACAACATTTAAAATATTATGATTTTCAATAAATAAATATGAGGATGATGCATAATCTACGTCACTTCTCAGCCTAAAGTAAATCCAAGATCCAATGCCCTGAATATGACAATGAAGAAAGAGATGAAGAATGAAGCAAAGATGTTGTCAGTAAACACTAAGATTGTAGATCCATCAGTACGAGTGAGAAACGTAGGCGTCATCACCATAGCTGAAACGAAAGATGCAGGATCCCAACTATCAGGGATAAATATGACAGAAGAAAATTAGAGCACGACCGGAAGCATCGATCATCCTAAGATGGCAACATTGGAGTGAATACATACCCCCAGTCGACCCCTTCATTTGGCAAAATAGTCAATATTATCCTATATTCTAGCCTAGAATGAACCATAATTACCAAAAATTCAATGTGGCTCATCAAAGAGCTCAACTGAATAATCAACAGGCCCCAACAACTTATCCGAGAACTCACCTAAAATTTTCAGCCCGCAACGACTTATTTAAGAACTTTGCTAAAAATTTAAAGTCCTAACGGCTCAGCCAAAGATTTACTCAAATAACCAACAATATTAAACATCCACAATACATTATTCATCTACACAAAATCATACAATTGTGCCACTAGCTTACTCGATAGAGTTGAATACAAATAACCAATACATGCCACCTCCGGCATACACGGGTCACCCTTCAGATTCATACCTCTCAGTTCAACCAAATCCTTATTATACTACATCGTTGTAATGAAACTTCCCTAACAGATATCCACTAATGGTTTAAAACAAAAACAATGCTAGAGCATCAGCCGAATGGTGGTACAAATTAGGATATCATCAGAGATACCCCTTTACGGAAATGTAAATACAAATAAATCATACACTTTCTTTAGTGTTGATGATGATATGTAGGATGAATCCCAATGCGCACCAAACATCTTATACGGAAGCTTACCATCAAACTTTAAGGATCACAAGATTGACAAGTTTAGTGGCAAATGAGATCCAAATTGTCATGTTGAACAATTCAAAAGTGATATGTTGAGGTATCCAGGAGAGGATGGTACTATGAAATGTAGGAAATTTATCCTAACACCTGGAAAATATTCCTAGACATGGGTCAACAACCTTTCTTAATGATTTTTACAATGAATATGAAGATGAAAACATTGTGATAAATGGTGGAAACTAGATGAAACTTCCAAAGATGTTTATGTTTATTTCAATGTCTTATTTCACATTATTTAAGACATGTTTTAGATGTCTTAGTAACATTTAATGATTTATTTAAGTATAGTTTTTTTTTTGTTTAAAAACTTTACATCTTAATGTTTGTATAAATTCAAAAATTAAGTCACATTTGAAATACGTAAACCAAAAAATCAAAATAGTAAAAGTATTATTTGCGGGCCAGATTAGGCTAACCCACGGACACGTGCGGGTTAGGCTCAGGCTCAAAAATATTAAACCCGCAACGGGTCGGGTCAGGTTAGGGTTCAAGTAAAAGAAAAACAGGCTCAAGAGGGTCAACCTGAATCCAGTCCGAACCATGCCTATTGCCATCCCTAAGTAACACCCTCGAGAGAGCTGATTTCACTTACTTAAATTAAAATAACCCTAATGTTTCTTAAGCACCGGTGAAACCTTCGGATGGCTAATTTCACCTACTTAAATTTATAAAAATACAAGGATTAATTTAATTTTCATAAGTACTGATGAAACCCTTTGTATGGATGATTTCATCCACTTAAAGTACATAATCACAACTATCATTTTTAGTAAATGTTTCTTGCTCATGGTTAATCAACCCCAAATATTAACCTTTCGAATGGCCAACAATATTTTAAGTTAAATTGATCTCTTGAACCTTTTCGGATCCTAGGATCTCCAAACAAATAAATTAACCTTCCAGAGGGCCAATAAATTGATTCCATAATTCACATACCATAATTTGAAACCTTAGTCATGCATATACATTTAAATATTCAAGCACAAACATAATTTATTTCACAAACATACACAACAAACAACATGTTCGAACACTTTATCATGTGAAACAAATAAAATATATATATATATATATATATAATTAATCAATTAAAAAAATTATATTCTTCAAAAAACAAAAAGAACAATCTACTTGCTGTTGTCATTGGCCGCTCCGTCCGGCGAGCAACAATATTTGTGGTTGTCGGTGGGCCACGCCCAAATAGAAGTTGTGGATGCTGTCACTGGGGGTTTGACCAACTAGCAGTTGTGGTTGTTGTCACTAGGGGTTTACCTAACCAGCAGCCTCCTGATGATGTCATTGCGACACCAATGTATTGTGAATTACCTCGCAAGTCGTGACATTCATACGTAATGATAGCAGTTTGCTAGCGACAGTGAACATCGATGGACATCCTTCAATTGGTAATAACATCTGAGGTCATGTCGTTGACGAGTCACGGTCCTGATATGTTTGATTAATTTCGTTAAATTAGGGATTGATTGATGCTAAATTTGGGAGAAAATTTTCAGTCATCACCAAATCCTAATAAAAATCTCAATCGATACAACCAATATATTCAAAAAAACATTAAACACGTAAACGTGTTTTCTTATGAACAAATCATTGTATGCATTATTTTCACATAAATCATATATCCAAGCCCTAACCAAGTTAAATAATCAAATTAATCTCAATGTTATAGATTTTAACATAAAGAAAATCATGCTTATAAATTCAATTATAGATATACATTCATTTATAATATAAATCATAGGAGGGTCGGAGACTCTGATACCAATTGATTGAACTAATTAAATCACATCAATTAGTCTATCAAATATGCGGAAATATTAAACCCTCAATATGATTATCTAATAAGCGTAAAAGGAAACTGAACCTCTTTGCATGTTGATGACCATAATCCTTGAAGACTCTTTATTGCAAGTTCTTGGTGACTTGAATCATACTTAAAGTTCTTCAAGATCATGTTCTTGTAAAACGGTTATTAGTCTTCCTATCAACACAATGACGAATGTTTTTTAACTTTAGAGAATGTCTGAAATCCGGTTATTTCTTTTATCAAAATATGGATAGTCAAATGACTAACTTTATCAAACAAGTGGGTAGTCGAGGGACTATATGTCACAAAAAATGATAATCAACATACGCGGGGGACTAACTTTATCCAAAATGGATAGTCAGTAGAATAAAACCGGAAGTTTTTCAGTCGAAAGACTATATGTCATGAAAGTAGATAGGCAATGGACTAATTACTATTAAAATCTTAACAATCATCAAATATATATTTAGCATATCAGTTCATAATTATTCCAACAAATACTCCAAATAATACATTTTGTTTTATTAAACTAGAGGTTGTCTAATCCCAACAATAAAAATAAGAAAGAAAAAATATATCCCAAAACAAAACCCACCACAACACCAACAAAATAATAATTTGGGGAGTCAATACATCCCACAAACACGTGTGCAACTAGAAACCCTAGTTTTATAGAGCCCATTAAATCATATCGCTTTGTGATCGAGGACAGTAGCCACTAAATTTATCTTACCAATTTACTTCCTCAATTTTCAGTTCATCCCTAAGTGTTGAGATTTGGGTCGGATTCTTCACAGTGCCAAAATTCAGTCTGATTACTACACTTATAAGTATATAACGCCTTTTCATCTATAAGGTCCATACCTATTTAATTATATATAAATAATGAGTTTGATTACTTTATTATTGTACTACCTAATGAAAATTATGTCTTTCAACAGTATTAGTCCCTTGACTATCCACTTTCGTGGCGGTTAGTCCTTCGACAAAAAATCTTATGGTCTTAGTCCCTTGACTATCAACTTTTATTAGCATATAGTCCCTCGACTAAAAATATTCCAATTTTGATCTCTTGAATATCCATTTTGGATAAAGTTAGTCGCCCGCGCATGTTTACTTAGTGGACTAAATTTATCAAAAAATGGATAGTCAAATGACTAACTTTATCAAACAAGTGGGCAGTCGAGGGACTATATGTCACAAAAAATGATAATCAACATACGCGGGGGACTAACTTTATCCAAAATGGATAGTCAGTAGAATAAAACCGGAAGTTTTTCAGTCGAAAGACTATATGTCATGAAAGTAGATAGGCAATGGACTAATTACTATTATAATCTTAACAATCATCAAATATATATTTAGCATATCAGTTCATAATTATTCCAAAAAATACTCCAAATAATACATTTTGTTTTATTAAACTAGAGGTTGTCTAATCCCAACAATAAAAATAAGAAAGAAAAAATATATCCCAAAACAAAACCCACCACAACACCAACAAAATAATAATTTGGGGAGTCAATACATCCCACAAACACGTGTTCTACTTTGGTCGAACAAAAACCAAGCTCATCCGGTAACCCATGCAACTCAACAACATAATATTATTTTATTTATGACACACCCGGAAGACAACCAAACTACCACCAAGTCCCTCAAGCACAATCAGGACGTCAACCGAACTACAAGATACATCACTTTATACATCAAAATGTTACTATAGTTCCAGCATATTATTCGGTTATAAACTAAGTTTACCCTTCGTCGCCAATAACAACATGTACTGACCAACATACACAGACCACATAACCTCTAATAAGCTCGCCTAGTGACATATTCTAATATTTATGGTGATTCACAACCATAACCCTAATTTTCCAATGATTTTCAACAAGTACATGACTCAGACATCAACATCAACAATAAACTTACCCCTTCTTCTGCCAATAAATCTTGGGCTAAAAGACTATACTTCCCCATGATAAAGAGTTCCTTGATAATGAACCTCCATCATCCCCGGAGATCTTATATCAAAATCTACCATCAAAGTTCGACAAACATAAAACGAACAAGTACAATAACAAAAGAGGTCTAGAGCATCACATAAAACAATTCAAAAGTGAGGTACTGCACTCTATTAAGGATGACAAGATGATGTGCAGAGAATTCTCCATGACCTTCAGCGGCAATGGTTTGAATTGGTTCAATAGGCTTCAAGCACAATCATGATCTCAACCGAACCATAACCAGGTTCATCCAACTAGTACATCTTTCAATTCGACAAACTTTTAATATATTTCTATCATATTATTCAATTATGAATTAAAGGTACCCTTTGACACCACCAACAACAAACACAAACCAATAAAACTACCTTCATCTATCTTATATGGGTCAGTTGAAAATTTGATGAGGCCATCAGCTAGTGCAATCAATACTTTATGATGCTTCAAAATTGTAATCATAATTTCGTAATGGTTATCAACAAGTACAAAAGACAAACAAAACTTCCATCCTTCGGCTATGTAGTGGTCCACACACCAGCAACAACAACAAACTTACTCCCTCTTCTGCCAACGAATCCCGAGAAAAAAGAATGTACTTTCTCTCGATGAAAGTTTCCTAAATACTAAATCTCCACTGCTCCCAAAGATCTTATATGGAGATTTATCGTCGAAGTTCTACAACCACAAATAGACAAGTATAATAGAAAAAGAGACCTAGAGAATCACATAGATAAATTCAAAAGAGAGATGATATACTTTGGTGGGGATGAAAATATATTGTGCAGAGCATTCCCCTTGACCTTGATGGGTAGTGCTTTGACTTGTTTTAATATCCCTCAAGCACAATTGGGACGACAGTCGAACTACAACCAGGTCAATTTAATGATATATCATTCTTTACAACCCTATTTTACTATATTTCCATCATATTGTTCAGCTATGAATCACAATTACCCTTTGACGCCATCAATAACAGACATAAACTAGAAGAATTACCGTTCTCTACCTTACATTGGTCAGCCAAAATTTTATGAACCTTACCCAATAACGTAGTAAAAAATCTACGATGCTTCACAATCACAGAAAAAAAATTCATTGGATATTGATAAGTACATTAGACAAATAACAACTTCCAACCTTCGACTATGTAATTCCCCCAATGCCAAGAATAACAAAAAATTAACTCATTTATGCCAAGGATTCCTACGCAAAAAGAATATACTTCTCAATTATTAAACGTTTCTGGACAACGAATCTTCATTAGTCTCGACGATCTTATAACAAGATATACCTCTGAAGTTTAACAACCACAAAAATACAAGTATAATGGAAAATGAGACACAAAATCTCACATAGAAGAATTCAAAAGCGAGACGACACTCTTTAGTGAGGATGGCAAGATGTTCTGTAGGGAATTCTTCATGACCTTCAGTGGCACTACTTTTACTTGGTTCAATATCCTTTGATAGGTAATTCTTTGGTAAGAAAGGGGATTGTTTCTCGTGAATCACAAGAAACTCCAAAACAAGGTACATAGACGACTACCAAGGTCAAACATCACCACACTTGTATCATAATCAATATCTAATATTGGGATTCATAGATGATGATCTGAGGTGAGTTTCAGTATCTCACCAAGATCTCATGATAATAACAGTAGAACTATCGTGGAAGTAATATTTTTATAATATATATTGGAAGCTCAACAAGCATCCTATGTAAGATTACCTACAAAAAAATGAGAGGTTCTCTAATATGGACTCTATCGTAATTGATTCTAACTGGGTTTACTAGAGTATATGATAATGTTTTAGGTGAGTTGACATGGTCCTTGGAAAATAATACCTCATGATGAAATCATGGTGCTTACTCATGATAGTAAATGGACATTCTTCATACAATGTAATTTTGTGAAAATCATGTTTAGATCATATTCTACTTGTAATCTCTACAATACACCAATACCTTTGGTACCCAATGAATGGAAATGTGAGAGTAATAAGAGTGAATCAAAAACAATTAAGGGAATGTTATGCAACTTCCCTAACCCTAAAAAATAGAAATTATAGGGGGAGGTCATTTTTGATGATATTGATGACCTTATAGATTCCCATCTCATAGAGTGCAGGGAGGAAGAAGATGACATCATGATGGAACGAAGTAAATTTTTGTTACTAAATCGAGAAATCTATACCAATATTAGGTATAAACTACTTAAATTTTAATTGATAAAAATTAGATATGTTTTCTTGGACTGCCTAAATGTAAAAAGGGTCCCACCATAAGTAATGTACTATAAATTATCAATCAATGATAATTTTCAGCCTCATAAAACAAAAAGAATGTCATATTCTCAATAAGAAAAAAGAAATTTGAAATGAAGTAAACAAAGTCATAATAGCCAGTTACATCCAAGAATCCTAATATCTAGCATGGATAGTCAATCCAATGCTAGTCAAGAAAATTAATGGCAAGTGGAGGATATACGTCGACTAGATAAACTTAAACAAACCATGTCTGAATGATCATTTTCTCCTTCCACGAATTGATCAACTAGTAGATGAAACTTCAGGAAATAAGATGTTATCATTCATATATGCTTATGCATGATACAAACATATCCCAATGCAAAAAGATGGCCATTCATACTATTACAAAGTAATAACTCTATGATCTGAAGAACATTTGAGCTATATATCAGAAACTTGTTAACAAGATCTTTGCAGCACAATTTGACTGAAACCTACAAGACTATATTGATGGCATATTTGTTACTAGAAATCAAGATTAATATCACCTAACTAACCTAGCCTAAATCTTCACAAACCTAAAATAAGTAAATTCAGAGAAATGTGCATTCAGTGTAAGGTCCGAAAACGTTCATATGCTACATGGTCAGCGAGAAGTGCATCAAATCTATTCATAGTCAACTGCTAAACGTACCAGCAATAAATCCTCCCATAAACATAGAATAAGTACAAATACTGCAATGAAGGTTGGTTGCGTTGAAGGGATTCATTTCAAGATCTTCAGATAAACGTAAGCCATTCTTCGAGATTTTAAAAAGAGTTAAGATGTTCAACTAGACTAATGTAGCCCAGAAGCCCAAACAAATAACCTTTTAATTTTGTTTTATTTTATTCAAATATCTTATCAAATCTAATTGTATTAAGATTTTATTTTATTTTATTTTAAGATATTTATTTTATTTCCTTGCATTCTAATTTAGGGTTTTGAGCAACTCTTATATAAAGCCTTATATTCCTTAAGTTATTTTACGTTTTTGGAATAATATATTTTTTATCTCCGAAAATTTTAGTCTTTGTTACCCTTAGATTAGGGTTTCATTATGTTACCCTTGAATACGGTTTCATCTATCGTTGCTTCTTCTTCAATTTCCGCCGCGTTATCGATTTGGTATCAGAACCTCAGTTCCCGCTACGAGGAAAGCATGTTTCTGAATCCTGATTTCATCTGATTCAAGTTCTAAAGAAGAGAACAATATTTATGGTCATAAAAATCTCGAAAATTGTTTGGTATTCGGGAACACAACAGGCGTTTCGATAGACGATTGTATTGACTAGTTACCGAATAAGTTTTAATTGGATACCAATCGTCGGATAAGCGTTAGCCACTCTTTGAGATTTTAAAAAGAGTTAAGATGTTCAACTAGATTCCATCATGTGTGGAGGACTTAAAAACATCAAGAAATTTCTAGTTTCTCCAGAAGTATTAAGAAATCAGAAGTTAGGAGAACTATTTTTTTATATATTTAGAAGTATCAAAGTGTTGTTGGTGTTGTGCTAATAATGGAATAAAAAATGAGTCTAAAGTCACCTAATATGTAAGCATACCTCTGTTGGATGCTGAAACCATATACCTAAACCTTAAAAATCTTGTCTTAGCAGTACTGATTATGTTTAGAAAGATGCATTCTTACTTCCGGACTCATAAAAGTATAGTAAGAACTTCATCCCCTTAAGAATTATGTTGCAAAATTCAGATTTTCTAGAAGGCTAACCATATGTTTAGTTGAGTTAGGAGATTACCACATGTAGTTTGAAACAAGAACTACAATTAATGCTTAAACCTTGTTAAACTTCCTAATAATGTTTCATTCATAAAGACCTACACCTTCTATAGAGAAAACATAATCAACTTTGCAAGTTAAAAAATATGAAGGAAGTAACAATTTAGGATCCAACGCTAGCGTTTAGCTAATATCTCCAACATGAGAATTTTTGAGCGAATGTATTAAATTTGGTTTCTTTGCTTCTAAAACTGAGGGTACAATAGCGAATCTTTGGCTAACAAACATTTGTGGAATCAAGATACTAAAGCTCGTCACAGAAACTTAGTTGGTAGCCAATCATGTTTTAGGAAAAGTATTAAGCTGAAAAAGAAAATCACAACCAATATATAAAGGAACCTCAGCATCGGGCCACTCTATTTGACCAAGTTATTTTTGAACAAGTACCAATAATAGAAAATCCAGCTACTAATACTTTTACATCTTTGGCTCGTGCAAAATCAGCACGAGGGGTAATCGTACAAGAAAAGACATCCATTACTCTATCACACAGGTTCTTGTCTACACTCTTGGCTTCAGGGGTTATGATAATAGAAGGTGACGAGGAGAAAGTATAAGATTGAATAACCTCTATAAAAATATCTAGTAGATGAAACACTTTGTGAAAATAAAGCTGATGTAAGGCGCATACAAATGAAGTCAAGAAGGTATGTCTGAATAACTATACCTAATAAAAATAGCAACTTGTTAAACCTTTCTCAAATTTCTCAACCCTAATGAAGCAGAATTTGTGGTAGATGAAATCCATGATGTATAAGGAAGTTCTCATTATGGTTAGAAGGCTTTACACATAATATTTTAGCTCCAGTTGTACAATTGGCCTATAATCATGGAGGATCAAAAGAATAAATTAAAATATTGAAATTTTCCAACGCTTATTAAATTCAATATAATTCTCGAACACGTTTCTAGAAATAATATTAAAGGCTATTCATTTTTACGGATGAGGACTTGACAATGTAGGATCTATTCTGAAAGCTTCTGGAGGAACGAAATATTTGCTAGTATCGGTGAACTACTTCTCCATATAGTTAAATGTACAAACACTTGTAAACATCATAGCCAATGACGTCATAAACTTCCTCAAATCAAACATATGTTGTATGTATGAGATATCAAGAATCATACTAAAAGATAATGAAAATCAATTCCAAAACGAATGACTAAAGTGGTAATAACACTAAAGTTATTGAAGGTTTCGCCCAAATCAGTTATGTGGTCTAAATCTTCAAGTCTTTTAACCAACATGTAATCAATATATACTTCCATATTTCAGTCTATCTATTTAGGAGAACCTTTATTAACTAGCCTTTATGAGGTTTGTCTCGTATTCCTTAATCCAAATGGCATAACCTTTTAACAATATAAGCCTCAACCGATGATGATGGTACTTTCTTGGTTATCTAGGTGCATCTGAATTTGGTTATCATATGAGTAAGCATCCATGCAAGATAGAATCTACTAAAGGATCGATCTTTGGAACTTGGAAATGGTCCTTAGTACATACCTCACTTATATCTATGAAGTTTACACACATTATTGTCTTTTCTACATGATTTGCCTACCACTTGGGTTAACATATCACGTATAACATAAAATATAAGTGGGAAACCTACCACATTCCTTATTTTCCAAGGAAAAACATAAAAGTTCTCTGATAAAAAAAATTATCAGTTCGTTTCTAAGATAACCATACAATGAAGTGCTGATCTTCAAACTTCCCCCTTCTTAAAATTTGAAGGTTTCAGTTTATTCTAATTAAATGACCAAACTCAGGGACTCTCTTAGATCATCCATGAATTCGATCTTAATTTGAGACCCCTAATTATTATTTTTGCAATGTAAGATATGTTGCGTAGCATTCTCGAGCAACCTTCTGGTTGCTTTTTATGACCCTAAGCTTGTACTCAGCAACATAGGAAAGGCATTAGTGTATAGTAAAATATATAGCATGCATCTTGTTGATCCATGCTCTACCAAATATTGCATTGTAAGAAGCGAGGCCATAAAAAACATGAACAAAACTCATATAACCTTATTATACTCGCATATGGCCAAAATAACTTCACCCTCAAATTATCTTCTTACTGAAGCGAGGGAACCTATGAACCCAACCACTATTCTATTAGAGATTTGGATGGCTAAAATGTTCTTTTTATTTTCATGGGTGTATTTGAAGATGATATTAGCCAAACTTCTCGTATGAATCATGATTCTTCTTACCTCGTCCCCTATTAAACCAACATTAATTAGTACAACATCCTCAAGAGGACCTGTCACTCCTCTCAGATCATCATCAATGAAAATGATATAAAGCTAAAGGTCTCGTTAAAAGTAGATGGAGGTTCGCACTTAATATTGAGCCTCAAGACTTCCTTGTGTTTATTCATTGAGGTAGTAGTCACTTCAAATAAATAATCAACCCTAATAATGGTTCTCACAATGTATCGATTAGGGTTTACGTACATGTACTCATCATACATATCTAAGAGTGCAATATCATGGTCTAAAAGTAACAAAATTAGTTAGTGGTGGTGTGGATACTTCACCCCACCTCACTACTTTGTACAAACATGCTTGTAATAAATTACACACTTAGTCCTTTACATTTATACTTTATTACAAACCTCTTCATTAACTATAAAATACTCAATTGAACACATTTTTAGTAACTGTTTTTAATCCTCAATGATTTATATCCTTATCAGTTATCATGACAAATACACTTATTTCTTCAATCATCTTGGCCTCTATTTGAAAGACAGCCCTATACGGGACAGTCTGATTTTTCTTTGGCCTAGCCGGATCCTATGATGGCCTAGGTTGAGGGGTAGTTCGAGGGTAATGGATTTTTTGTTGCATATTGGGTTCTTGAAAAACTATCATAGTAAAAACATGGGTTTGGTTTTGGTTTTGGTGTTTCTGGTTTTGATGAGTTTGTCGGTTCGGAACGAACCTCAACCGTACTGATTCTTTAACTTTAATCTAGGATTTCACTTTAGCCAGAAGTGCCCTGAAAAATAAAGTTTATTTTTTCATAATTTGTTTATTAACAATCTCGGGAAGTCTAAACGAAGCCCAATCGAAAATTTCATGATAATCATCTAGGTTATTCTTTGTTTGAGCAAAGTATCGAATGTAATCTTGAAAGCTTTCATCGGGCTCCTGCTTCCTATGCATTATAAACTTGACATTACTCGTAATATATTTGCTTCCAATAAATTGCTCCTGGGTCCCTAAAATTTCAAAGTTTTTATTGGACCCTTTGGAAGCTAATTACATGAATACATAGTATTTTCTTTGAAAGTGATAAAGAAATTCAAGGTCACAAACCTATCATCCCCTCTGAAGATCAACATCATTCTTCTGAATTTCTTGATATGATACTCTGAATCACCGAGCCATATACTTATCCACCTCTTATTCATCAAACTTCATTAGCATCCCCAACCAAGATATTTGGAGTTAAAGATGAAATGACAAGTTTATACTTAAGATTGTACGAACAATCGTCACCACTATCATTCTAACCTAGAAACTGATTTGAACCTTAGAACATTTATGAATTTTGATAGGGACGTTTATAGTGAGGATAAGGTCTATAAATAGAAAAAAGGGTTTACCATAATATTTGGATTCTTGCGGTTCGAAACCTTGACCTTAGCCCGAAGCCGAATGAAAAAAAAATAGGATTAGCATCTATCGGTTGATTCCAGGGTGTAGGAGTTGGTGGCTGAGCTGGCTGTTGAGGCTCATCCTGAGGTTTTGTTGTTTGGGAAGACTCAGGCTCCCTTCGGAGCACAAGTATTCGAACCGGTTTATACTATTTTATTAAAGTAGATGCCCGACGTGTATTCATGGTTCTCGTGGAGTGTCGGCGTCAGATATGAATTCTGCTCCGACAATGATACTTCCTTCTGGAGAAAGGAGAAAAATCTTGATTATACATTGATTAATAATCACTAGTTATATGAGAACAATAACGATCACGGTCTGATGCTCTATTCTAATAGAGGCATAACTACTCTCAGGACGAAAATACTCCAGAGTTTCTAAAACTCGATTATCTTCATACTTTAGCATTTCATTTCAGATCTGCAAGTCTAAATGGTTTTATTTAATTTTTTAAAGCACAGCCAGTTCAGCTACAAATGTTTGGTGTTGCTTTTAAGTTGAACTTAAAGCACACAATTTGGGTAAACTTTCTAACTCCTTACGAGTGATTTCTCTTGAATAATAACAAAAACTTTAGTTACATTATAATTAGGTTTTGGCTAAAACGTTGACCACGAGGCTAATAGACTCTATTTTTAAGCAGCCCTAAACAATTTCATAAGCATCCTTGTTTTTACCCAAAATACCCTTTAAAACACTAAGTTATAACCTAAAACACTAAGTAGCCCCAAACCAACCCAAATTTTGAACCTCTTCTTCTTCCTTCCCTCCTACCTTATCTTTATAATATTTTCTCTTCTCTTCTCTTCTAATATACCAAAAATTCAAGACCTAAAATCTACTACAAACTATTCCATTTCAAGAAATGAATCAACAATACTACATGAGCAAAGAAAAAGAGTAAGTAAATTCCTTGTTGGGAATATTGTTTAAAGATTTCCGGATAAACTCTGAAGTCTTGTTTTAACAATTTCAGATTGAAATTATTTTGGTGGTTCTCCGAAATTTTCAACCGGATAAAATCAGAGTGTATGCCTTTTGAACAACGAGAATGGATTTTTTTTTGTTGTTATCCTTTCTTCAACAGAACCATACTTATTTATTCAACCAAATTTCAAAAACTGTAAAACAGTTTTAAGTCCAATAACGGCTATAATTTTAAATGATAAAAACGGCCAAAATTATTCAAATTCAAATTTGAATTAATTTTCCAAATTCAAAATTTCCATGAATATTCACAATAGCCTTATCATTTAAAATAAATTTAACCACAACGAGGAGACGCCCCTTGGACCCACTAATCATAATATATTCTTACAAGCGTGTACTCCACACTCTCCGACTTGCTCGATAATATATTACGACTGCATTGGTCGACTAGTCAATCCAATTACACTAAAATACCCAACAATCTTCCCCCATTTTAGTGCAATTCATGATTAACTAAAACAAACTCACAACAAATAACAAATTTATGCATAAATGAAATATCGTAACGATTGAATTTCATATTAGTATATTACACATTCCAAATATTCGAATATCAAGGTATCACTAAGGATTGAACCTTTACTATTCATAATAAATACTCGAAGATAATATACACATAAATTTACATTCTCAAATGTTCTTACTTGACACTATCTTTTACTAGCCTTGTGTCTTTATCCTTCTTAAGCATATCAAAGCCAAGTCCTAGCTTCTTGAAGCGGCTAAACTTCACGCTTAAATAGGTAGATCTTTTACTCTTGCACATGCATATGCAATTTTTCAAAAGAGCTATTAAGAAGATAAACTTCAACCTCCATAACTTGCATGTCTGAACACATACTTTGGGATAATACTACTAATATGTTCCAATCTCTAGATGTTAAGCTTTCCACATTGAATTCAGCACCTAATGTCATATTAGATGGGAATTGGGTATCTTAACATGAGAGATTTCAAATGGACTTGTAATCCCATCCCAATAGCCGATTTGTGCACAAAATCTCTACTTAACCCTTTGGTTAAATTATCGGCTAAATCATATCGAGTTCTCACAAACTCTACTTAACCCTTTGGACCACAACAAAATTTCATACATTAAATTTCTTAGCCACTCAACTTATTTACTAGTTGTTGCTAATGCCACAAACTCGAATTTCATTGATGAATCAGTAATTCAACTTTGTTTCTTAGATGCCCAAGAGATAACAAGTCCTCCAAGTAGAAATACACATCCACTTATAAAGGAGTGGACTTCCATATTCAAAATATAACTCGCATCTGAATATACTACTACGCATACCAACAACAAATCCAATATACGCATTCCAACAACAAATCCAATATCCGACCTAGTGCTAGTCATGACATACATATCAAGATTTCTTTCAGCTTCTTCCAAATCTTTCATCTCAAAACTAGACGATAAGAATTTTCTTCAAGTTGATTTGGTCAATGCCAAAAATCAACATGTCATTCACATACATATCAAAATTTACCAAATTTGTAAATTATGTTATATCCGAACAACATCAAAATTTACCAAATTCTTATATCCGAATAACATCAAAATTGACCAAATTTATAAATTATAATATCATACATACAACTTATATTTAATGCATGCATAAACCAGTGCCATAAACGTTACATTCATAACAATTATTTAACTATTAACTTTTTACCTTTAATAAAGAAAAACAACTTTCTATTACAATTTAAACAGACTTTTGCATGCCAAATCCTTTAAACCGCCACATGCAAAATTAAGTGCAGTTAATTTTTCTAGTTTGTATTAAACAAACTTTCAAATGCTGCAGTTAATAGACTACAGTTTTACATGCCAATATTACATGCAAACAAATTTTCAAATTATTTACTGAACAGAACTACAAACTCCTGCGTTTCAAAATTTTCAATATCCGACCCATCCGTTCTCCCGCGATCAACCTCCCGCCGAACCAGGGCACCGAAGCTATCCTCCTCGCTCCGGTTCCGCACTCGGAGAAAGTTAACACGGTATCTCCGCCCTATCAGTTTCAGTTCCCAACCAAAAGAATCCACTCGCCGGATGATATCTGCCGCTTCCACGACACCGCCGTCTTTAAAAACTTCCTCGACTTCATCGTCGCTCTTTCCGAGTCGATCCGCGGCCGCAAGATCTCAGACTCCTATCACGTTTCCACCACCGTGTCGTCGATTGTCTCGATCATAGAGACGCTAACCGAGTGGATCGACGAGATACCTCCGGCACAGCAATCAGCGAGGTACGACAACATTTCCTACCGGACCTGGCACGAACGCATGGTGGAATCGAGTGAGTCTCTCATGCTCTGATTCCTTCCCGATGATCTCAAGGAAGCGACGGTAGAAATCGTTCCTTACTTCACCGATGGTTTTGGTAACTCGAGCAGGATCTATTATGGCACCGACCACAAGACAAATTTCGGGGCCTGGCTGTATTGCTTAGCTCGAATAGGTGTGTAAATTCGAATAATTAAAATAAGACTTATCTGACACTCAAGTGCATACGAAATCAGAAAAATTAAACTCTTTATACATGCTTGTAAAATCAAGTGAACTTTGCATGCAAAATTAAAATTCATATGAATTGCATTTGAATTATAATGCAAATGTCATGACTTACTTCGTTTCATGTGCATGCAAAATAACCGCATGCAATGTTCAAAATCACGACGAGATTCATTAAACCACACATGCAAAATTTCGTTTATTTTGTTTAAACTTATCATGCAAATTAACATTAAATGCATGTACCTAATCTATATTAAATAGGCCAGAACTAAATTCACATATATATAATTTTACGAACTGCATGGTGCAGTTATTGGTTTACACCAAAATGCATATATATAATTTTATGAACTGCATGTTGCAGTTATTGGTATAATTCTTTATTACCAAGCACCAGAAGTGCTGCTTAAATCTCAACCCATGGCGATACTATATATGCCAATAAAGCCATTGACCACGACTTTTATGCCTTTGAAACTCAAGAGAGATTCTCATATCACCAATAGTCCATCACAGACTCCGGTTTCCATAGGTCTGCCAATCCTGAACAACTTATATGATAGATTACAACAAGCCATCGCAATGTACTTACCACTTCAGTGCCTCTCGAGCCCGCTTTGGTTATCTCCTGCTGCCACCACTATGGTATAAGGCTACTACGTCACCTTATTTTTAACCTGAATCATGTGGAAAGTACTTTTTGTTTCGCAGCTGTCCTCTGGCAGCTTCGCTCCGTAGTAAGCCTTATTCAGACCCCTTCGTCTGCAGCTGATTTGCACAAAAAATGCGCATAGGTTTTTTACCAGGCATTCCCAACCCTGTCCATCTGGCTATCCTGCCCAACTGTTTCACCCATCACCCAGGTTGACGTGCTTATCTGCACATACAACAAAATGATGGCCACAACGTGAAGCATTCAAACCACCTGCTAGGTTTACTACACGCGCTGGACATACCTACTATACAAGGCACGCCTAGCACAAGTATTAACCTGTCTTAACCAATAACAGACTCACTCCCATTAACCCAACAGTTAAAACAAGAAAGATCTCTCGAAACGTATAGTCAACAACTGCTACAGCCTGTATAGCCTCCTCTCCAGAGATCTACAAGAACCCACATACTCACCTGGTCCACGCACAGGACCCCTTGACGATGAAGTGCAATGCCTCGAATGGGAAGTGTTACAATTCGTTGGTGAAGTGCGAAGCAACCTCCCGATACAGATAAACAAAACCACGATTCTGCACGTGCATCTCACCAGTAGGGCTCCGATCAGTACTCCGAGACGTTGTCCTCTCCCCTCTCTTCCATGGTGTTGTCTTCTACCCTCAACGGCGTTGCCCCCTCATCTGATTCGGTTCCCGGAGAACATCATCAGTAATGCCACGCGTCTGATTCGGTGCCCGGAGAACATCATCAGTAATGCCACGCGTCCCTCCCTCGCCGGGAAGTTCATCCTCCTTCCGCTCGACCACAATTGGAGAAAGTATCGACGTCATTAAGGTAATGTTTCGTCCCGTTTCTTTTGCATGTATCAATTTTGTAATATAATTTGTGCAAGTATATATATGATTTTCACTTCCTCCATGCAGAAACAATTTAATAAATGTGCTCTGTCATGGAATTTACAATAAATGTATGCAACCAAATACTTTAGATGCATGACATAATCATGCATTTGACACTGTATTAATTATTTAATTAAAATTGCACTATATAATTTAATAACAAACTGTTTCCGTTTGCAGTTTATTTCCTTGTGCCTTCCTTTTTTCCATGAGAGACAAATAAGATTGAAACAAACTGATATTTTCAAGTACAATTAAAGAATATTCATATGTAAGATCAAAATAACTGCAGAAGTAGTTATTAAACAAATAACCCCCTCTTCATTTTCCAAATTGTTTGGAACAATTTAAATCACAGATGTATGTTTATAAACAGAGATCATCACCATTTTTATAAACCGAAAACTAGAAATCAATATATAATAGTCCACCAATAGCAAAAAGAGAAAAACTTACGGATGATACCATAATTCCTTTCTTGCTTTAATACTTGATAATGAATTCATCCATGTCAAAAAATTCTCTTTCAAGTTATCCAAAGGAGAAGCCATGTTATACCAATATCCTCATTTCAATCTACATAAAACAAGAAAATATAATTTCAATCTTTTGTTGGGAATATTGTTTAGAGATTTCCGGATAAACTCTGAAGTCTTGTTTTAACAATTTCAGATTGAAATTATTTTAGTGGTTCTCCAAAATTTTCAACCGGATAAAATCAGAGCGTATGCCTTTTGAACAACGAGAATGGATTTTTTTTTGTTGTTATCCTTTCTTCAACAGAACCATACTTATTTATTCAACCAAATTTCAAAAACTGTAAAACAGTTTTAAGTCCAATAACGGCTATAATTTTAAATGAAAAAAACGGCCAAAATTATTCAAATTCAAATTTGAATTAATTTTCCAAATTCAAAATTTCCATGAATATTCACAATAGCCATATCATTTAAAATAAATTTAACCACAAAGAGGAGACGCCCCTTGGACCCACTAATCATAATATATTCTTACAAGCGTGTACTCCACACTCTCCGACTTGCTCGATAATATATTACGACTGTATTGGTCGACTAGTCAATCCAATTACACTAAAATATCCAACATTCCTCGTTTATTAGTTTTTTGCTTTTATATGATTTGAATTGATTTTGGTAGATTGAAGGAATTTAGAGTGTTAAAGTAGATAAATTTAGGTCTATATTAGTATTTTCAATTGTATATTGTTGTGGCTTGGTTCAATTTCTGTTAGAATAAAGATTTATGTCTTGGTTGCTCGACGAACAATTGCTTTTTAGGTGTTTTGTTGTAGGTGTTAACAAACTTCATCGGGGATGACCTTCCACCTCGGCGGGGGATGTTATTTTTTTACAGATCTAAAATATCTCCAACCAAGGTTATACAGATTCACCCAACGGGAAGTTGTCTTCGTCAGGGCTAGTACTTGGTGCGTTTGGTAGCGTACTTTGAGGAAAGAATCATCTTGATGCGAGGAGCATACTTTAAGGGATGATTCGGGTGACGAGGACGAAGAAGATGAGCTACTCGTCTATAGACAAGTACGTCCCAAAGATCCCGAGAGCATGAAGAACTTGTTTCTTTCTCAAAATAATGTGATTCTATTTCTCATATTCTCTTTTGGTTTAGTTTCCAATTATAATCATATTAATTTTGTATCTTGATATATTTTAAATTATTTCAGTCTCGTCGTGGTATTACGGTCCAAGCAAAATACAGTCGACTTGGTCAATAGGACCTGAAGATATTTATTATTTGGCTCCTCCCTTGGCTTGTTAATTGGAGTTGGCTTCCTAAAATTCACGAAGCTTTTATTTTTATCAAATATTACAGCTATACTTTCTGTTAAGCCTGCATAATACTCTGGCCTAATCCATTGATTCGGCCTCGGTCTGTTGTAATTGTAAGATGGGGCATGATTTTCATACCCCTTAGTTCAAGGAGGCAAATTATTATTCCTCGAACTGCTGTTCGAAGGTTGCCCTTGGTTATTGGTCACCTGACCTGAATGTTTTGGAATATTATTTGGTCCTCCTTGGACCCTGGTTGATTCTTCAACCTTGATTTGATCTTCAACCTGATCCATTAATGCTCCAAAGGTTAAAGCCATCATTTTTGTTGTTTCATTAGCCAGATCTCCTTTTTTGTAATTATCCAAACTTTCCTTAATCAGAACAAATCTCTTTTTGTAGTCCTTTAACTTCTCTTTAATTTCTTGTTTGCACTAGAGAATCATATCTCCATTCGCTCTTATCTCCTTGCTTCCAACAAACTTCCTTCGAAAAGCAGTATAAAAATCCTTGAAATTCGAAATGGATCCCCTCAGAATCCGATTGTACCACTTTAATGTTGCTCCTTTAAAGGTTTGTGAAATAACACGACACACCAACCAGTCATCATCTTCGAAATTCATCATGTAATTCTTGAATTGTTTGATGTGATCATCTGGATCCTGCATCCCATCGAAATTTTCAACCTTAGAAATATCAAAACACTTCGGAAGCGTAATAGATAGAATTTCACTTGTCAATGGAGAGTTTCTCCAATCGAAACCCTGCATGTACTGATCCTCAATCCCTATGACTGCATACAAGTTCTGATCAGTCTCAGCATATTGATTCGATGTGTTCCCCTCACACCAATTATATTCTCTCAAACAACGAGGAATACCGTCCCTGTTAGATTTGTGTTCCTTCTTATGCTTTCGAGGTTGTTCCCTTTCCCTGTTTCTTCTTCAAAGAACTTCTATACCTCTTAAAGCTTGAGGCAGAACTTTCAACCTCTTTGTCACTAGATGTGACACATTTCTGTTTGTCTTTCTTTCCTTTTTGAGAAGAATAACACTCTTTTGGAGCTTCAAAGTGCGCCTTCTTCTGCTCATTTCTAATATATCGATTAGTGCAAGATCGATCAGACTGGTTTCCAATTTCAGTTTTTTCATTTACTTGTCTTACTTCAGATTTAAGTTTCGCCAAGTGAATTTCCTGTTCTCTTTGCTCGTACTTCTCATTCGGCGCGTTTATTTTATCCAGAAGTTGGTACAAACGTATTTCAATATCTGACTAAGTTTGGATCGGAACGGATCCTTTTCGTATCTTTTCATTCCTTTGCAAATCGTCTCTCAGCGTTATAATTGTTGATCAGACTAATAGATTATTTTTAGGATTCATTGTGAAATTTCAAGACAATTTTTTCAAGATTAACAAAATTTGAATGAAAGAATAAGACATCGATTGCTAGTCGTCCCCAACGGAGTCGCCAATTTGGTGATTTCAATTATTAGAAGTCGCTTTAGTAAACAATAATATTAGTGTTTTAGTGAGAGAAATATTTTAGAAAGAGAAAGTGAGAGAACACAAGTGAGTAAAATCAGAAGTTCAACCCCTATTAGTGAAACCCTGGCCTTTATATAGAGGCGCATGAACTTAGCGCATAATTGTAAGTAGTTACATAAAAGGATAAATTACACTTGGTCCTTAATAAAGAACGTAATCAAAATTGATCATCTAACCTTTCAATTTGTTACTAAACCTTTTATTATTTATATTTTTGTCCTTAAACTTCTGTTTCCTTATCACTTGGCTACGTCTATTATGGATATCAGTAACAGTCAACCTAGTACGGTTATAAACTCTGTTGACCCTCAAAGCCTAAGTGCTTCCCTTGGTCCTAGTACCATAAAATATTCATCGCTGCCTGAATTAAATCACCGACCCCTTGTAGTTATCATGTCGAAGCCTTCCTTTCTTATGTTCCAACAACTAAAAAATTGCCCTTAGATGATCCTATATAACATCGTCAATTGAAGTTATCGGTTGAGGTATGTTTTATGTCATGTTGTATGTTGAAGTGTTTTTTGTTCATTTATATTATTTAAATTCTCAATACTTTATTGGTGTATATTTACCATAACTCAATGGTGATAGCCTATCGAAGAATTAACCCAACTTATGTTAAAGTCATGGATGACTTCAAGTCGGTGCCCTTATCATTTGGCTTTGTCAAGACCCTCACCGTCGATCTGTTGCGCTACAAAAAAACATACAATGCTTCCAAACGGTACTATGATAAGCTATTGAAGGAGAAAGCAGACCTAGGCATCCCACTAAACTTATTTCTCAGAACTCTGGGTTGCTAGTCAAAGTTGGAGAGTCCTCCACAACCAGGAACCAGGTTCGATCTGAAAATAATATTATCCATTCTGAAACGACTCAGTTGAAATTGGAGCTTGAACATGCTGAAAAATGTCTGAAGAAGTTGGTCACCAAGGCCTATGCTGACAAGCAGAGGGGAGTATTAGGGAAGATAAATCCAAACCTGAAATGAGTTCGAAAGAAGACCATCATCAATATTTAGAAGATGAACGGTGACATAGAGCTCGGCCAGTTTAAACGATATATACCAGAGGATGATTAGTCGTGAGTTACCGACAATGAGGGAGAGTAATAAAAAATAGTTGAGAAGGTGATAGAGGTGTCCCCCCCTCCCCCCTTACCAATGCTGACCTTTTACCTACTGAAGGGTTGGTTTTCACTCCCGTTGTGACTTGTGAAGCCGTTGTACCCTCTGATGCAAGACCAGCGGAGAAGGAGACTAGCAAAGGAGGTGGTACCACTAAAGACCAAGTGTAATCTGTTTTAATCTTGAACTATTTTAACTTCTGTGTTTGCTATGTTGGTCATAGCTTGGATTTGTTGAACTTTATTTATTTTGTTGTTATGTATGTTTTGTACCCTTGTGAATTGTTCTTTAAAATTGTGTCAGTGTGATTGAAGATGATATGGGGAGTTGTTGTGATTATTTTCATAAGCATAAGTTTGCTTATTGCATGACCATAAAGATTACTTATAGGATATTTCTCTTTGTGGGCTTTAGTAGCCTAAGCTCCGTATGGCCCATAGCGTGGTCTTATTGACTTGATTTTTTAGTCAATTCACTTTTCTGAGCTATATAGCTCAGGGTTAGTATGACCCCTAGCACAGCCTTCAAGGCTTGTGTTATATACTATTTCGCTCTTATTGACTTTTCTTAGTCAGGGCTCAGTATGACCCATTCCATAGCCGAATAGGTGTGAGTTATATTAGTCCTTTTCGCTTTTATGATAATTGACGACCCCTCCCCCCTTCCTCACATTTTTGTACTTATTGATTTTGGAGTTTCGTGTTTTCTAATTTAATTGAATTGTAGTAATGATTTGACAAAAAATGACTTCATTAATAACTTTGGCTAACAATGTACCTCTTTGAAAAACCCTTAAGCACCACCAAAAGGGAAACAAAGTATCTAGCTGCTCTTAAGTAGCATGGTTATACATTTTAAAATAATTTACATTAAATGGATATTTCAATGCATTCTCATCTATATATTCCAGTCTGTATGCCCCATGATGTCTTTTGGAAATTAATCTATATGGGCCATCCCATTCTGGAGCTAGCTTGCATGAATTCTCGTCTTAAACTCACTTAAAGATCTTATTTAATACTAAGTTACCTACTTTGAAGCTTCGAGGTTTGAGTTTGGAATTAAATTTGCTTCTCATTAAATTCTTGTAATGCTCATATCGAACCTTAGCCTGATCTCTCATTGCTTTGATCATGTCAATTGATGGTTGTCGCTTTTAGTCATTTACCTCCTCTGGATAGTTGGTTATTCGATGGCTTAGTTTTATTATTTCTGCTGGTACCACTCCTTCTATTCCATATACCAAGGAGAAAGGGGTGTCTCTAGTTGCTAATGGTGGTGTAGTTTGATATGCCCATAACACATCAGCTAGTTTGGCCGACCGTTTTTCTTTGGAGCCCTCGATTTTTTTCTTAATCTCCGCTAAGACGAATATGTTTGTATCTTCGATCTTGCTTCCGCTTTATCCGCCGATACGATATGGTTTGGAGGTATGCAATATTTGCATCCCTCTAATCGATTGTCGTTGTGAGTGCGTGTATTTCTAATTTTTCAGTTCCTCATAATACCTTCAGTAAGTCTAGGGGAAGGACGATTCGGTTTTCTGCTTAGGTTACTGCCTTGGCTAATGAATCTGACATTGAGTTATCCGACCGAGGTATTCGTTCGTAGTCAACACTATCAAACTTGTTTTCCCATTCTTTCAGGGCCTCGAGTATCGTTGTGTGTTTTCTTCTTTGGCCTTAAAAGTCCATGTTAGCTTGACCAATCACTAGTTGCAAGTCCAGCCAGACTATTAGTAGCCGAGCTACGCATATGTGGGCCAGTTTTAAGCCTACTAGCCCTGCTTCGTCCTCTGCTGCATTGTTTGTTGCTTTGAAGGTGAATCGTATTGCTTGTTTGATTTCATATGTAGTGGGCTTATTCAACATAATTCCAACACCCCCTCCCAGTTATTTTTTACGCACCATCCACATTTACTGTCTATTGAGGGTTGTCTGCATTTTCTTCAGTTATTTCTTCGTCCGAGCCCCGACATCCTACAAACTAATTGATGAAATTAACTACTGTTTGGCATTTTATCATTGTTCTTGGCTCATAAACTATGTTATTTGCTCCCAATTCAATTGACCAACTCGTTAGTCTTCCCAATCATTTTGGCATTTGAAATACATTTCATAATGGGAATAAGGTGCGCATGACAATAATGGGACTGAAAATACGGGTGCATTTTCCAGGTTGCGGCCACTAAATAGAGGGTCAATATTTCTCGATTGAGATACCTGGTTTGTGCGTCTACTAATTATATACTTAAATAATACATTGATTGTTGTATGTCCATCGTTTCTCGTACAAGCACACCATTAACTACATAGATTGACATTGAGAGGTATATATAAATATGCTCTCTTAGGGTTGGTGTTGTTAAAACTTTTGGAGATGTCAAATATTATTTCAATGCTTGAAATACGTCGCTTTATTCTTTCGTCCAATTGAATTTTTTTCTCTTTTAAATACTTTGAATAAGGGTTGGCTTTTGTTCACTGCTCAAGAGATGAATCAGGAGAAAGTAGTCAAACGCTTTATAACCATTGCACCTCTTTATGTTTCTTGGCGGTTCCATAGTTAATATTGCTTTTAGAAAAGATGTGTCAGCTTTTATCCCCCTCTTACTCACGATAAAACCTAAAATTATTCCACTATACACAACAAAATAGCATTCAAGAGGGTTAATTTTTAAGATATACCTAATACGGGGGTAATTCCCGCACGCAGAGAATAGTCATGTATAGCTGGGAAGAGTAGATCATCGGCCGAGTTGGTAAAGAAGTCAAAAGGAAGAACGGGAAAAGTCGAACCACTCGGTTGGTAAAATTCTTCGATCAAGGAAAAGGAAAGACGAAGTCAGGGGAAGGTAACCGGATCTTGACTGAGGTCGAACGTTTGTCGAGAAAAAAAGACATCGAGCAAAAGTGAGGCTATCAGATAGGAGTTCGATCTTTTCTTCTCGGTCTCTTCTATGAAAGAAATCTACAAATATTATAATCGAGAATAAGAGGATTAAACCAGCACCCGAGAAACGAGACGAGCAGAACCCACTTGGCACCTAGCATAGCAGATGTTAGTCAGAGTAACGGCTTATAGCCACGATATAAGAGTCAGTCAAACCATTTATATAATGGCCTTAAAATTAGGTCACATTATGTAAATGTAGTCAAAACGTGTAATTAGTATAGTCAAGTAGTGGAGTAATGTGGAATAAGCGTTGAACAAAGTATAAATAACAGGGTAGAACCCTCGGTAATGTAATTATTCTATTCTTTGACAATATCATTTACTACTTGGAAGTTTACTTTGTTATTTTTCTTAACAAGTTTGGCGCCGTCTGTGGGAAACATAAAGTATTTATCCCAAAAGGTAAGAAAAAATATGGTAGTAACTAGGCCAGGGATTAAGAGAGGGAACCCAGGTGCAAATGAAGCATCTGCGGATCGAAGGACTGGAGCGAATCGACCGGTAAGGGTAGAGCAACGAACCCTATCCTAACCGTCGGTACAGAGGTTGGGGTTACGGATCCAACATCACCAATAGAGCCAATCTTCAGGATGGCACAGCCGGCGACTATATCAGTGAGAGCCGGATGCACTACCAACTCTTCGAAAACTGGAGCAACAACTCCAGAATCTTCATCAGGAACAACTCAGGGTAGCGTGCAAGCGGGATTCTCGGGAGCATGTGATGCATGCGACCCTAGCAGGGATGAATTATACACTCAATTCCTTCACTGCTAAGGCAAAGAGAGTGAGCCGAGTCAATCACCCTTCCAGACCCGACGCAAGTCGTGTTAATATGGGAGATTGATCGTCTAAACACAATGATAAGAAAGAGGGAGAGAGCGAGAGTGCCAGTAGAAAGCGGTCCAAAGAGGCCGAACCATGAAATGAAGCTCACCGCGTCTCTTCAAAAAAAACCACGGAAGAATTTATTATCGATTACAATCAAGTAAGACCATGAATGTCAAATTATATTCTTAAGGAATCGTCTTTTTCTGGAAAAAATCTTGGAGGCCTAGTTGCAAAGGAAATTCTATCCTTTCTGGATGGAGGCCTATGACGGCACAGGAGATCCAAAGAGACACCTCAAACAGTTTTGCAACATTATGATGGCCTTTAATCCTCATGATACCATGCTATGCCGAGTGTTCTCGATCACTCTTAAAGAAAATGTCATAGATTGGTTTAGTAGCCTTCCCAAAGGGGCCATCCATGACTTTTCAGGCCTATGGAAGGCATTCAGGGAGCGTTTTGTTGGTAACAAGGAGCTAAGGCATGAGCGCGAATCCATTATAGATCCCTACCAAAGGCGAGGTGAGTCTCTCAAAACTTATGTCGGGCTTTTTTTCACGCCATGAATGCGCTACGACGCCTGCAGAAAAACATGGTTGTGGCCTCGCTTAAGAGGAGTCTGGATCATAAGGGGGAGTTGTACACCGATTTGATTAGGTTTCCCACCGAGGTGACGGGGGATCTTCTCACCCGATCAGACACATTGATACAAGTAGACGATGCTCGAAGAGGGGATTCACCTAACTGGCTCACCGCGGATCCTAAGGGAGAAGTTCTAGAACGAAAAGGGACTGAGGATGGCTAACGACGGGATACCAGCCGATGACCCCAATATTATGAGAATCCATCTAGGAAGTTCACCCCACTGAACAAAACCATATCATTCATATATAATCGAGATAAGGGAAGGACAATATACCAAACACCACGGGTAATGAGTGCGCTCGGTTTCAAGTGTTCAAGCAGGTATTTTTGTTCATAACATTGGGGATCATGGGCATCCGACCGACGAATGTTGGCAGATCAGGGAGGAAATTCAGAGGTTAATATACAATGGAGATCTCGTCCAGTTCATCGAAAGATAGGATTACCAGAGGAGACCCGAGCAGAAGAATGAGGTCGATCCGGTCATTGTGGCAAACACAGGCAACGATGCCCCTGATGATAAAAGGAAATAAACAATGGATGTTCACCATAGTGGAGGGGTAATTTAAGTTGGTCGAAAAATGGGGATTCCAATACCAAAAGGCGATTGGAAGTAGCTAGTAACACGTTCAACGAAGCCGATGACCAATATCCATCATTTAACACCATTTCGGGTAGCAATTTCGAATAAGGGCAAGTGGTGAAGACGAGATCATGTGACTAAGATTACATTCAACGTAGATAACTTGTGGGGGGCCGCCACGCCCCATGATGATTTCCTTAACAATCAGCCTTTGCATAGAGGGAGTTATGGTGACTAAAGTCCTAGTTGATGAAGGGAGCTCTGCTAATATTATATTTAAAGGCAGTTATGACAGGATGAAGAACGTCCCACCCTTCAAGACAACCCATCGAACACTGATGGGTTAAATAACATATATTTCAATGTGTAGGAGAAGTGGAACTGATGGTTAAAACAAGTCATGTAGCCACGAAGTGCGAGCTTAAAACTTTATTCATGATATCATATACTCTCACTTCTTACCATGCAATAGTTGGATGGTTTTGGCTACATTGAATGGAGGTTATATCGTGCACCCTCAAACAGTACATCAACTACCCGGTTGGAAATGCAGTAGGCGTAATCAGAGGAAGCTAACGTACTACACGAGCATGCTATGTGGTGACGGTGGAGCCGACCAAGACATTAAGATAACAATTAACTGGTAAGTCAGTGATATTTCTGGTGTAATAATCTGCACTTCGCTTTTAAACATTCGTTGGTAGAATTATTAGAACGAAATTTGGATGTGTTCGCATGGGAAGTCAGTGATATTTTTGGTGTCGATCCTTCCGTTATCTGCCACAAATTGGCTATCGACCCTTTCACGAAGCCAGTACGGAAAAATCGGAGATCTTTCACCACTGAAAGGTAAGAGGGTATTTCAGCAAAAACACAGTATCTGTTATGGTTAGCAAACCCAGTTGTAGTGAAGAAGAAAGGGTGGTGGTGGCGCATGTGTGTAGAGTTCACCAATCTGAAAAAGGTTTGTCCAAATGACGCATTCCCAACGCCCTGTATTGACCAGTTAGTAGATTGGGCTTCTAGATGTGAAAATCTATCATTTATTGACTATTATTCCGGGTACAATCAGATACGTCTGGACCATAACGATGAAGAGCACACTGCGTTCTAGACTGAGAGATGACTCTACATATCAACGGCTGATCAACCACATTTTTGCCGATCATTTGGGTCAGCATATAAAGGCCCATATAGATGATATAATCATTAAAACCCACATGACTGAGCAACATCTCTTGACGTTACACGCATTTTTGGATCTCCTATGCCAATTCAACCTGAAACTTAATCTAGTAAAGTGTTCGTTTGGGATTCGGCGCGGGAAGTTCCTCGGATATGTTGCTAGCAAGAAAGGGATCAAGTCGACCCGATATAGTTACAAGCGGTTATTCAAATGGAACCACCATGAAATATCAAGGAAGTCCAATGTCTCACTAGACGTCTAAGAGCACTCTCCAGCTTTATCCCGTAAGTTTATGATAAAAGCCATTCCTTTTTTGAGATATTGCGGGGAGCCAAAATGTTCGAACGGAATGCGGAGTGCACAAGGGCATTTTCCAAACTAAAAAACTACCTCATGTCGCAAAAAATATTATTTGCGCCCGTTTTGGGAGAAATACTGTTCCCGTGTATATCAGTTTTGTAATTTTCAGTCAGCGCGGTTTTAGTACATGAGCCTAGAGGAGTTCAACATCTTATGAATTACGCTAGTAAGATAGTGGTTTAAGAAGAAACTCGATATCTCAATTTGGAGAAACTTTCTTTAGGATTGGTGATAGCTGCTCGGAAGATACGCCCCTACTTTGAGGGTTATACCGTGATTGTTCATATGTTTTTCCCTCTCAAATTTTTCTTGCAAAAGGCAGAGGCGTCAGAGATACTTATTAGGTGGAATATTGAGCTCAAGGAGTATGATATCTAGATTAAACCACATACAGCAATCAAGGGACAAGCCGTAGCAGACTTCCTAACTGAGTTCACGTCGCCAAGAGGCGCAGTTCCAGATGATTATGATGCATAGACTTTTCCAGATGTACCAAAATGGATAGTGGAAATCAATGGGCATCGAGTACGTCGGGAGGAAGAGTGGGTATTATTCTACGCTTGCCTATATGAGAAGAAATTTGACAAGCGGTTCGATTTCATTTCCCAATAACTAATAATGTTTCAGAATATGAAGCGGTGATTTGCGGTATGAAATTAGCATTACTATGTGGGGCCCGTAACCTCAGGATACGTTCAGATTTGCAGTTGATGATGAACCAAGCTCTAGGAATTTATGATGGTAAACAAGAAGGGACCTGAAACTACTTGGTGGCACTCAAAGAAAAAATTCTTCAAAGTGCAATACAAGCAAGTGTTGCGCAAAGAGTTCAACTCCGCAGACACCCTGGCTAAGGTCGCAACCTCATGGGACGAGCCACTCATTATCACGCAACAACTTCCCAAAACAGAACTCATTTTTACATATGACAAGGTGCATACGATCAATAGCATAAATGATTAGAGGAAATCTTACTTGCTATTTGAACTCTACTATCCTACCAACCGAGAAGACACGGGCTGCCAAATATTGTGTTTTAGACAGATTTTTGTATCACAAAAGCACCACCCAACCATTGCTCAGATGTCTAAGTTAAGAAGAGTCAGCTACAATTCTACAACTTTTGAATAGTGGAGAGGTAGGAGCACATTGTGGTTATCGCAGATTAGTCATACGGTTTCTACTTGCTGGTTATTATTGGCCTCAATTAGTTATCGATGCTGAACATTTGGTTCAACGATGTCATCAGTGCCAGAATTTTGCCAATATATGGCACTTACCGAGCGAGCCAAGGAAGCATGTACTAGTTCTCTGCCTCTTTGATAAATGGGGAATTCATTTGGTAGGACCTCTTCTTATGGAAACTAGTAAAAGATAATATATGATCATTGCGGTCGATTAGTTTTCAAAATGGGTGGAAGAAAAGGCTTTGTATCGTAGTCGAGCTCAGGAGATATGCAAATTTTTACATACACAGATTCTCACAAGATTCAGATTGCATCATAATTTGATGACTGACAATAACCCTCGGTTCCAAAATGCCACAGTCACTACCTTCAGTAACCGATTCAGGATACGCCATCATATCTCCACTACATATTAGCATCAGGCAAACGGTCAAGTGAAAGTTACTAATTGGACTATTATGGAGGGTATTAAAAATAAATTAAAAGAAGCAAAAGGCAAATGGATAGACAAATTTCCTGAAGTGTTATGCACCTACAGAATCACACCGCGCACAACTACAAACGACATTCTTTTTGCTTTAGTCTAAGGCAGCGAAGTAGTAGTCCCGGAAGAGGTCATCATACCGAGCCACCGTGTGATAGAATATGCTGAGGACCATAACGAAGATGGAAGAGCGGCAAATGTTGACCTCATTGAGGAGCGTAAAGACCAAGCGCGAGTTCGAGCAGAGCATTATAGAAGTTTAATGCGAGGTCGATTCAACGCACGCCTCAAACCACAAAGCTTCAATGTTGGTGACATGGTAATGAAGAAGACTTTTCAAGGATTGGGGGATGTCCAAAGGACATAGCGGAGCCTATCCCTTAGCAAATGCAGAAGGTTATGCTCTAAATCATCTTTGGACTGTCAACCAGCTTAAGTTTTACAAATCTGAGTTGTAAGGATAGATGATGTGCTCTTTTCCCTCCTGATGGCGTTGGGGTTTTTTTTAATAAGGCATCAGGCTGTAATTTTTTTTTACTAATAGAACTTTTTATGCTTTCGCCACCACATGTGTTTGTTTATATCTTCGTCAATATAATTAGTGAAAGGGTCACAAACCACACTTACGGGTACGCAAGGGGGCATACTGGGCCCAGGCCATAGATTCTATACACGATCGGGCTAATTGGCCATGTATACGGGCTACGTAAAGGCCATATTGAGCCACATACCTTGTACATGGTATATAACCGAACTGACTATCAATTCAAGCCTTATTGGGGCCACGCAATGGGTCACAAATACCTCTTCACGATTAAGGTTGGAGGATCATTATCCTACCAAGCTACGCAATGAGCCATACTAAGCTCGACCTTATAAGGACTTGTCTTGAATTGATTAAACATAAACAAACATACGTCTCCATAAAATTTCTAAGCATCAATCACCCATCCACACTCTGTGGATAAGCAGATAAAATAGATTCTTTCACTTGAAGCGCCATACCAAAAAGAACAAATAAAACACAACCATTAGTTCATAATGTTTCTACAACTATGCATCATGAATAACAGATGGTGCAATCTCATTTACTCGACTCAGCTGGTCCCCGGTATTTGCTTCCTTAGGGATACTTTCTCAACGGTTTTTGGAATAGGAGGATCTACTTTTGTGAAAATCCCACTTCCACTTTCTAGATTTCCAAACTGAGGAGCAAATTTAGCAAACATCTCGAACTTCATTCCATGATTCAATTTTAGTAGCTCGGCCAACATCTCCTTTTGACAATTTACCACAATGTCCATAATAATCTCCATCACTTCCTTCTCTTGTTGGTCCAAATAAGCATTGGCTTTCTTCATTAGTTTGTGACATTGAGCTTCCATCTGCACTTTCAGATCAGTCAAAAAGGTCTTCACATTCTCATTCTCAATAACAAGTCCCGCAATGCGATCGACTTGCTCCTCTACCCTCTTGGCTTATGCCATCTTTTGCGTCAGTAGCTCGGAATTTTGGGACATTAGCTCATTTTTTTTCCGTAAAACCATTATTTTGCGATATCAAAGCTGTAGCTTTAGTAGTCAGTTCCTTACTCTTCTCCTCGCATGCCTCTCCAACACTTCGTAGTAAGGTGACCTCCTTCTCCACTTTTTCTTTCTCTTGCACAACATTAAATTTATGGGTTTGGGCTGAGCCATATGCATGTTTGTATCAAGCGAGCTTAATAGTCAACCCTGTGACAAACCCAAAAAATATTGATTACGGTTTCCATTTCTACATCACTTGCATATCCGCGTCCGACATATGTCGATTGGACAAGATAATTGATTTGTGGTGCATCTACCAACAATATTATTTTAGAATAAAATGATTGATTATAAATAAATACAACTCGATTACATTAACTTACCTCTATCGCTAGCTCCAATTCCCTCTGAAGCATCTCACTCATTGGCATATGGTCATAAAACGATAGCTCTGGACACCTCTTCATCTCTTCAAACATTAGCATGGAAGGCTTAGCCATTGAGATCTTAGAGGGCGGTAGCTCTTCCAACACTGCGCCAGATCTGCTAGGCCCTGATTCATGCCCTGCCATGGGAACATTATCAGGCCTCACTATCTTGACCCAAGTTGCTCCACTACCCACCTCATGTACACAGGTTGGCCGCACTCCAATTTTAACAAACTGCTCCATCCCATGAGCAATATGTTTAGGAATTTTCTTCTTGCGACCGTACTCTTTATCAACACCCTCTGTTTGGCTCGTCTACCCATATACCTGAGCCGTTTCACCTCAGAAACTTTCTCCTTAGCTTTCTCCATCAGATATATATCCTCACTATCCGGTATCAGTCCCTCATTACTTTCTTCTTCATCAACCTTATTGTTAGTGGCACTTCCTCCACTATCACTTTCGAACGTTTTAATTGAGGACTCTTTTCCTCTAAGACTTTCTCATCACTTTCCACGACTCGGGACCGACGTCCCATTTTCAAATTTGCATTGCTTGCTGGCGCAGTATCCATCTCTTCAGCGGCACCCCTTACACTTAACGCATCTTCCTCCCACTCTGACTGAACTTGTAAGGATGAGGATCCTTCTTCTTCTTTTAACTTTCTATCGCGAGGGATTGAGAAAAATACCCTAGTGTTATTCCTATCCCTATAGCGATGCTCCATCAATCCCCTTAAGCAAGCAGTTTTTGCTTTATCTCAGATATTCGTCATAGTTTCTGTCTCGTCTGCTGCAATGATCAGCTCAACAATCAGCCACAACCTAGTTTGCAAATAGATGACCTTAGTAAATAAATGTAGTGGTTCTTGTAACCACGTCGAACTTGCTAAGTTCACAACTATGATAAGTGGGTTGACTTCCCTCCACCACTCCTGGTGTTTTACTTCACTTGCGCATGTATATATTTATGTTAGTAGTGGCACAAAGTCGCTAGCAATGCAGATTTCTGTCACGAGAATTCCTTACATTTGGTCTTCCACCTTCGTTCAAGCTGCAATTACAGCAATGCATTCTTATGCTCCCAGTTACCAGAGACAAACACAGAGGAATATTTCTAGTTTTTGTTAGAGCTCGACAGTTATACTATGTTACGGATTGCAGCAACTTGAGCATAAAATAAAAGAGACTTAGCTAATTTGGCCACGTCTATTACAACTAAAAAATCTTCCAAAACAATTGATATACCAAGGAATCGTGAACTTATAAATATACTCAACAAGGTTCTCCAGCCATTTTCTACTAACTCAGTCGGGTGTATACCCAAAAAATTGAAGAAATCTTGATTTAAGCTTCGCAAGGGCAAACACAGACCCTAATCAAATACTATGGTAAATAAACACGTTTCATTTTCCCTTGCTTGGAAGGGATGTTCTCCAGCATCTGGCACCCTAACAGTAACGTCACTAGGTATACCATATCGGGCCTTAAAACTAGAGAGGCTAGCGGCATCCACATGCTCGTATTTAGGAGCTATTTGGGAAAAGTACCTTTCTAAGAAATCAGGATCTTCAATCTTTAATTCCATAATTCTCATTGATTTCTCCTTCTTCTTTACAACATTTTTGCGACCCATCTTGTATCAAGATCGACTGCAATTAGAATATGGGAAGATTAAGAGTATGCAATTGCTGGAACAACTAACACATGAACATCGCTACCACTATTGGGGGTTGTTTGGAACCCTATACCCGCACCAAGAAGGTCTAGTATCAAGGTGTTTGTTATTGTCACAATAAAACAGAGAAATATTAGTAGAATACATGTATGAGTTTAAAAAATTTCTTGAAATTTGTGCTTAAAGTTGATGAAGAAACTCAAGAAACGCTTGCGATGTCGCTCCAAAGACTAGTGTACAAGTTTATAATTTGCAAAAAATGGTAAATGTGGGTTTCTAAAAACTGATGATTAACGGTAAGCGTGATTAAAAACGGCGACATCTAACTTAACACGCAACCAAACAGAAACCAAAGCGTTTACTTTGAAAATGAGATTTAGGTGACAAACCAATCGTCGTCACGCACCTGTAATAGTCAACACGTGGAAATCTCTTGGGGTTATTCAAAAACTTCATCATTGTTACAATGGCGTCATCTAAGTTATCGTTATATATTCCAAATATTACAAATATTCTCTTCTATTTTCATTATTTATTTCAGGAATTTTACGTCTGCGCCATTCAATCCCTGAACTAGGGGGTGCCCTTATACGAGGGTAATTCTCGCACAAAGAGAATAGTCATGCATAGCTGAGCTGAGTAGATTATAAGCCGAGCTGGTAAAGAAGTCAAAAGGAAGCACGAGTAAAGTCAAACCAGTCGGTCGGTAAGCTTTGCCGATCAAGGAAAGTGAAAGATGAAGTCCGGGGAAGGTAACCAGATCTTGACCAAGATCGAATATTTTTCAGGCAAAAAGGACACGGAACAGTAGAGAGGCGATCAGACAAGATTTGATCTCTTCTGCTTGGTCTCTTCCATGAAAGAAATCTACTAAGAGTATAACAGAGAAGAAGAAAATTAGTCGAGCACCCGAGAAACCAAACGAGCAGAACCCACTCGACACCTAGCATAGCAAATGTCAGTAAGAACAGCTTAGAGCCATGATAGAAGAGTCAGTCAAACCGTTTACGTAATTGCCTTAAAACCAGGTCCCATGATGTAAATGGAGTCAGAACATGTATTTAGGAAAGTCAAGTAGTGGAGTAATGGGGAATAATCGTTGAACGAAGTATAAATAACGGGGAAGAACCCTTGGTAATGTAATTCTTCTCTTCATTGACAATATAATTTACTATTTGGTAGTTTACTTTCTTATTTCTCTTAACAATACCTCTACAACGTTTGAAAGTCCCTCCCTAGAACTTTAAGTTATTTTCCTCCAGAATTGATTTTCACAATCATGTCATCGATGTAATATTTCATATGCTGGACCAATTATCCATCGAATATGTTATTGATCAACATTTGATATGTTGACCCTGTGTTTTTCAGTCTGAATGGCATGACCTTGTAATAGTGGAGGCCTCATTCAGTTTGGAATGTGGTATGCTTTTTTGTCCGTCGGGTTCATGGGCATTTGATTATATTTAGAGTACGCGTCCATGAATAATATAAATTATTTACTAGAGGTGGTATCGACTAGTTGGTCAAGTCTTGCGAGAGGAAAGTCGTCTTTCGGGAATGCTCGGTTGAGATCAGTGAAATCGACACATTTGTACAGTTGTCCAATATTCTTAGGTTTATTATCCATATCAGGTATTGAGCTTGCCTGATGTGGCCCAGCTTAACTAACTTGTCCACCTTTCTAAATATCCCTCTTACTTCTCAGAATTTGTGATACGAAAAGATGCCAACTAAATGAATATCCAGCTCCTTACGATGTCATTTTTATACTGATGGGTAGGTTCCTGACAGGGTGTCACCTCTTAAAATAGTGCACAACCATTGTTATTTTTTGACAAGACACTCAGATATCTCAATAGGGGTTGTGTTTGCACCCCCTTCTTCTACTATTGCTCTCTATCTTTACCTAATGAACTAGTAGAGGTCCCTACTGTCGAATAACTTATTAATTTCCTCTTGCAACTGCCAGTACTGATCTGTGGGGTGCCCCTGGTCATTGTGATACGTGCAAAAATAACGTGGGGATCTCCCACATGGTGTTGCCAGCATACCCATCGGCGGCTGATATTTAGCTCTCCATTTGGTCTTTTCATAGATATTAGTTATATTCTCGGTCAGGAGCGTGAATTTGCTAGAAGGATTCTACACGACCGACTTTCTTAGGGTTGAAGTGTGTCTGTTCTGGGAACGTTATCCTAGCATTTCATCTCAGTTCCCGATGGTTTAAACTCTTGAAGTTTCTGGTGAGAAGTGGGTGTGGGGTCCTCCTTCTTTGAATCGTAAACTCGAATAAACTGATCTGACCTGGCGAGGATATCGCCCATTGTTTTCACCAGGAACCCAGATGAGATCGATTAAGAGAAGGCCATCTCGGTCAAGTCCTATTTTGAAGGCTGTCACAACCACTGCTTCGATGCATCCTGACAATGAGTTCATCGTCGGGGTTGAATGGCATAACTTCAGGTGGTGCTCAGGGTCCCTAGTTCCATCATACCAGTCCATCTTATGTGGGATGAACTTTCGTGGAAGCTTTCCTTCCAGGATTATTTTGACAATAGGAGACTCCTCCAAAACATAAGCAACCATAATAGGCCTCACCTGATCATATTCGATTGCTTCTGGTCCTTTATTAGCCCAATGTACATGGTTACTAGACATGTTGTCTCGGTTAGTCTGTCACTATCTTCTTTCTTTGCTTATTGGTCTTACTATCATTGGTACGCTCGCCTCTATGGGCACAAAATTTATTTTTATCGGTCAAATTGTCCCCGTCATCCTTTTTCGTGAACATCTTGGCTCACCACATCCCCAGGGGGGAATTTTTCACTCATACAACATAGGGTATCGCTGATTGAGTTAGAGCGCTGCATGGCCTCCTCATATCTTCATGCTTCCATTTGGCAACCCGGTACTGTTCATGTTTAATTTCTTCTATTTGAGTCTCTACAATATACACGTTAGAAGGGATGGAAGATATACCTAGATTTATAGAGTTTTCCCCATGTGTCGCTCCATTAGCGTTTTCCTCGGGGATCATATGGGACTGATTATTATTATGGTTTTCCATTATGTAAACCTCACAGTGATCTGCTTGATTAGCTCCCAAGACTCCTTCACTACTGGTTGGATCATCTGTGGTTCCTTGGTTGTCTTGCCTGCCTTTCCCATGGGGGCTGTCATATTCTCCCTCTCAATCCGTGACCTATTTAACACCATCACTTTCTTTTGCAGGATCTATGCGTTATACGTTCCTACAGACGACGCCAAAATCTGATAAGGAAATTTAGTGGCAATGATATGCTGTAGAAAGTGGAAGAATAAATGTGATATTATCTTATTGCTTTTATAGGAAAATCTTGCATTGTTTTAGGGTCTCAATCCTTCTATATACTACATTCATAATATATCACTCCATTATTTCCTAATAAGTCTCCATTTTCTGTTATCTTGATCATGGGTCATTGATCTGTTCCCACTTCCTTGGTGCTACCTTGTTACCGTTTTTAGTGCCCTTGTTTCTCGTAACAATCATTCATCATCGGCTGGGGTATGATTCTGCTTTTCAATGAATGACGTCTGGATCTTTTACCGATGTCTTTCCCATTGTGTTTTGCGATCAAGGGTACCTCGTCCCAATCTTCGTATACAACCCGATGTATGGTTATGCTTTACCAAGTATATTTCGACTAAAGTTGTTATTGGGCCTCCTAACCCGTTAGCCCGTCCGGGATCAGACCGGTAAGGTCTGCCCGAGACCGGTCCGGATAGCTTAGGGAGTGGGTTGGCAGCCAAAATTCTAGACTGATCATTTTATCGGTCTAGACCGGTCCGTCCGGTCACCAGCTTGATAAGAAAAATATATATAAAAAAATCTATTCTATGTATATTTTTAACTAAACACTAAATTTTTTATGATAAACTAACAAACTCACCTGTTAAGAGTCGGACCGGTCCGACTTGACTCTTAGTGAGCCGGTCTCGGTCCATGATATTTGGCTTCATTCGCTTAACGATCTGGGCTTGACCCGTCCGGTAGCTTACCGAGTCGTTCTCGGTCCAGTCCAAACCTGGATCGACCCGACCCGATAACAACACTAGTTTGGACTACCACTTCATAGTTGAAAGCACCTCATCCTGACTGTTGAGTATAAGCTAATGAAGGGGTTATGACTTATCATAAAACGCAATAAAAAATCACAATAACATATATTAGATGGAATATATAAAAGATTAAACGAACCAGAAATATAATGAAATACTTACGTTCACAAAGTGGTTTGAGTTGACCCAACCCAATCCGATTTCCAATCGGTTAGACATCGAAGGGGGTGCACCTCTTAATGGAATAAAAGTGAAACTAACGTCTATGGAGAAATAATGTTGTACGAAATAGAGTATATAGTTAAACATATATGCGATCACGACTCCCATGTCGGATATCATTAATAAGCTCGTTGTAGAGGGCATCATTAATGAACCTCCATCCATCTTGTTGTCGGTTCAAGGCAAACGCAATCGAACGATACCTGCAGAGGCAATTGGCTTTAACGTCGGTGGTGGACGTTATGAAAGGCCTAAACAAGATGGGGAATTAGTTTAAATAATCGTTGGAATCAACTAAACTTATTTTAGCCGACATCTTAGTACTTGACCTAAAACTTACAGTTTTTCAGGAATGCATCGTCCCACTTGGTTGTGCTGGAATACCACTCCCTTATTTTCAAACTCCATTTTCCATACCAAGTTTGATACCCGACGTCCGGTGCCTTTACGTGAAATGACCGTTTTTTTTTCTAGTGATGGCGCATGCGCTTCCTTAGAAGATATCAAATGCCCGTGGTACGATTTGTCGCGTTTAATGGATGATTTAGATGCAGTTATAGATAATTACATTTGGAATGTGGATGATCGTGCGCTTTTAGTTTGACAAAAGGCTCTAAAAGGGAAGTTGTTTCTTATAAACATGCTTTATGTGTGCTTCATCCTTGGTTTCCATGATACCGAGTACTAGTTTATTGAGTTTTTATTTCAATTGTTCGGTTGTCGTAAGATTGGTACAGACAACTATGTCTAACCTCTTCCAATGATCATGAAATAAATATAAAGGCACCTCAAAGTTGTTGCGAACAAATTCGTAGAAATTGTGCGAACAAGGTAAACTGTGTGTAGTTTGTATTGCACAACCGCAAGGCATGCCGTACGGGACTGTAATTTTTCGGGCACATTCTATTTGTCGGAATAAAATTCCAAAGCATAGTGGGAGATGTTTTTTTAACTTCTTGTACATATTGTTATTGAATTCATGTAAGGCTAACAATCGACTCTTTTAAAATAAGGCTTTGGTTTCCATGTGTTGTAATTCAATCAAAGTATGCACCTTCAACCAAAAATACTTGAAGTTACATTTGCTCGTACCAAGAAAACTCTTGATGGTGGACTGAACACTCTCCAGAGGATTAGTGGTTTGGTTACCGAAATGCAACGACTTATAAGTTCTCAACATGATAAACTTATCATTTGATGGCCCTAACCAACTTTTGGTGTATTCGATTGCTTTCAGATATTCTTTGAAGTCACCGAGCATTTCTGACAGATAGTTATTGAAGGATAGGTTCATTTCCGCCAACATCATTTCACTTCAAACTTTCAAAAAGTCGTTGGACACTTTGTTCTCGTTGATGATTTTTTTCGTTTTCCCTAGGACGTTCATGTTAATGTGTCATCGACACAACATGTGTGTTGCATTGGGGAACACTTCCTCGATCGCCTTCACCAACACTAAGTCTCAATTTGTCAAAACAATAGAGGGTGGTTCGATGGAGTGATTTACCATCAACGATTGTATACATTCTAACACCCATTTGTAGCTATCGAATTTCTCTCCATACATAAACACAAATCTGATGTCGAAAGTCTTCCTAGTAGAAGTCTCTCCAACAACCTCATACAACGACATCCCATATACTATTACCTTGTATGTGTTATCCTTTATTACCATAATCGGAAACGTTCGTAACAAATCCAAACTAACCGGGTGTGCGAAGAAAAATCCACTAATGCTACGGTTTCCATCTTCGCACGATATATGTCTTTCATGATAGTTGAACTCTTTCAGTTCACCTAACAAGTATTGGAATTACGACCGACAACCTTTCTCGACCTTCCTTTGTTTTAGTTGAGCATTGTACACTATGTGCATGGATGATGAATTGTTATGGTTTAATTTTTTCACTCCACCAAGAATATCACGAGGACGGGATTCCATTTTCATATAACTAACTACAAAATCCAACTCTTCTTTGAAAATCGTCCCAAGTACAAATGACTTTCACTGAATTTTATAGTCTTATGATTATGAACCCCGCATAAGGCCTCTAAGGAACATAAATCATCATCTACCTCATTTCCTTTATGAGCGAAATGACATTCAAATTTCTTGGTCCTAATAGACTTCCCCTCAAGATTATTTGGTTGATCAACTCTTTGTACTTTCCAAATCTCTGGCACACAAAATATATTTTAGTAGTTTTTCTAATTTTGAAATTATCGCGACGTCATAATCTACAAACCCGTTGTGTGTTGCGGTAAGGTTAACCCAATCGATCAATTATTGTTACATGCAGTGGGATTCGTGTTGAGCAAATGACTATAATCGACGGAGCAAGGCTCCTATCTTATCAATCCAGAATTAATAACATCATCCTCTTACATAACCAAAATGCAATCATACAAAACATATCAGATTTTTAAGTAATATCACTCCGCTGGCGGGAGCCTTAAACGGGCAGTAGGAAAATTCTCCCCCGTCAGGTGGGGATGAAAAATGAAACTATATTTTCCAAATTTTGTTTAGTACGCTACCCAACGGGGAGGGACACAAGGATTGTCGGGGCAACAATCCATCCCCGGCGGATGGAGCTTGTATACACTGGTGGTGTGGCATTGTCTAAACCGGCGGAGTGAAATCTCATCCTAAAAAGTGTGGCATTGCCTAAACCGGCGTAGTGAAATCTCATCCTAAAAAGAAATAAGTCACAGCCTCATCGATGTAAAGCTCTCCAACCGGCAGAGCTGGTAGTAACAGTTATTCCTAAATTGTGAAGAACTACAAAAATAGAAACTTTAGATCAAATTAATTGGAAAAACTACTTCATTTGGACTTTAAGCTCGTCATCAAGATTCTTCGTCTCGTTTTCCATTTGTAAATTATTTTTAAAATTTGAAGATCGTAGAATTCTTTTTGAAAATTTTGATGTTACTGGAAAAAAAAAGTTTTTGAAAGAATTTTTTTTGTATATAATAAACGAATTTGAGTTACAAATTTTATGTTCCAGAGTGTGTGGTTAAGTGTACCAATTTATTTATTTAAAAAAAAAAAATTAATTCAAAAGAGAAATGTGGTTATAAGATTTTTAGGCATGGTTAATTACCCTTGCCCATATTTTTAGAACACACTAAAAAAGAAACCTGCAATTCCTGATAGATTGTTTTGAAAAGAAAATCTTTCCAAATATAGGATGGAAAGCGATATAAATGGTTGGACTAAAGTATAAAATTTAAGGCCAGAGTGCATCTGATAGGTATATATCTTAGATAAGACATTTATAGCTGAACGACTTCTACCAAATCGCCTGAACTAAGTATCGTGCATTTAGGAAACATTTCAACAACAAACATTGCTTGTTTGTTTTGGATACTGAGTTGAAGCGACAATGACACGATCAACTTCCCAATTTGGCTCCGGTTCCGGTTCCGGTTCCCGTTCCTGTTCCTCTACCTTCGTCTCCCTCACTTTATTTGTTTTTGGCGTTCCCTTGTTATTAGCTATTGCGGTTTACCAACTAGACCGGTTCGATCCAGCTGCCATACCAATTCACGAGTTCGGTCCGGTCTCGGTGACTGCTCCACTGACGGATAATCAAATGCTACGAAGCACAGAGTTTGTCGGCGTGGGCAAATTGCAGGCCCCGGAAGATATCGCATATCACAGCGAGTCGGGACTGATCTACACGGGCTGTAAAGATGGATGGATCAAGCGAGTTGCGGTCAACGAAACAGTTGGTGACTCGGTAGTGGAAGACTGGGTTAATACGGGTGGTCGACCCTTGGGACTCGCTTTTGGACATTACCAGGAAGTCATTGTCGCCGATGCGTATAAGGTTTGTTCGCTGTAACCAGAATCGTAATTCGCATGTTTTCAAATGATTTTTAGTAAGTTTAAATTTCTATGTATAGTTACAATGGAAACGGTTCTAGCTTCCAACTACTATACATGTTTTTTGTGTACTACTGTTTCGCCTTCTTAGGTTCCTGGATTGTTGAATATAGGGGTTATTGAATATAAGCAGCGGTGGCGAGGTGGAGCTACTAACAGATGAAGCTGATGGTTTAAAATTTAATCTGACCGACGCTGTTGTTATAGCAGACAATGGTGTAATATATTTCACTGATGCTTCATATAAATATAATTTGAAGAATTATATATATGACATTCTAGAGGGAAGGCCATATGGTCGGTTGATGAGCTTTGATCCGATTGCTAAACAGACCAAAGTATTGCTTGCCGATCTTTATTTTGCCAATGGAGTTACCATTTCACCCGACCAAACTTTTGTCATATTCTGCGAAACTCCGATGTAAGTCTAAGAATCTTTCAAAGTCTACATCGGGTCACAACGTGGCTGATCGTTTCTTTTTCTTTCTTTTCGTCTTGCAGGAGGAGGTGTAGAAGATATCATATAGAAGGCGATAAGAAGGGAAGTGTTGAGAATTTCGTGAAGGATTTGCCTGGTGTGCCTGATAATATCCGTTATGATGGAGAAGGCCGCTACTGGATTGCGCTAGCCACGGTAATCAACTTCTTTCCCTTAGTTTAAGTTAGCACATGTAACATCGATAGTTGCATACCTGCCAAAGTCCAAAGTCTCCAGCCTAACTATTGTCTCTTTTCGGCCACTTTGAACACAGAATGTAACGCCTCTGGTGGATTTGGTGTTTAGATACCCTTTTATAAGAAAAGTAGTAGCTTTGTTGGTGAAGTACAATTTGAGACCTGATCTTGAAGAAAATGGAGGAGTAATTGCAGTTGACTTGGAGGGAATACCCCTTTGTCACTATTATGATAAGAGTCTCTCTCATATTTCCAGCGGACTGAAGATAGGAAAAAATCTCTATGTCGGTTCTCTCCGTTACTCTTACATTATGCGGGTGAATCTCAATATATCCGATTCTGCATGATGTATATGAGCTTGTGCATATTTCAATAATAACTTCTAGTTGCCAATCAAATTACTTGAATTTTGCTTTTGCTTGATTCTTCTGCCGAGCAAACAAACCAAGCTTGAGGTTGTCTTATTGGCTCATGTATAGAAAATATTGATTACCAACAACTTTTAATGCATCTAGATGCAGATATACACATTACCTAAAAACTTGGCTTCAAATCTGTACTTGAACTAAAAGAAAATTTCACAAAGAATTTAGATGGGAGTTCTGAAATAAGGAATGATGAACTGGTTATTGGACAAAATGGCATTGGCTTAATACTTACAATATTACGCATTCAAAATTCAAGTCAGTGGCTTCAGAAAGACCAGAACAAAACATGTAAAGGCATAGTTTGCAGAAAAAGGATAATCGGCAAATTTCTGGTCATTAATATTAGAGCTATGTGTATACTTAGCAACATTCTTTTATTAAATCACCACTTTTTATTTAGTTAAAGGTAGATTCCGTTAAATATAAGTACTCGGTTGCAGATCAAGCCACTACATTTTGCAGATCAACATGTAATTTATCTCTAACGAAAGTGAAATAGCATGATTTACAACATGTATCTATTGTATTATCTGTCCAATCTTCATCTATGTAACCGGTGATATTCAAATGATTCAAATGTCCTAGTTCCATGAATATGAAACATCTTTTTGAAACTTTTTTTTTTAAAAAAAACTCAATATTCTCATAACTGTTTTTAAGTGATTGTCACTTGGGGAATACAAAACTAACTGCGTCAGCAATGTTTGGTTCGGTGCCAAAGAAATAAATTAGTCAGTCTTTGATTATTATTATTTTGTTGGTAAGTATTTTATCTGGATAGATTGTAAAATGATGATTATGCAAAATAGGAGTTTTAATCGTTGCACTCAACAAGTCAAGAACATACTTCTTTTTAGAATCACGTATTAGTAATAGAGTGAGGTAATTTATTTGTAAAAAAACACTTTCAACCTTTTCATCTTAAACTCATAAGCTAAGTATTTGTGTAATTTTCCAATTTTATCAACATCCATACCCTTTTCATCTTAAACTCATAAGCTAAGTATTTGTGTAATTTTCCAATTTTATCAACATCCATACCATCAATATAGATTTTCAGAAAAATAATCTCGTCTAACCCTGCGTTTGATGAATATGGTACAATCCGAAGTACTTTCATCGTTTCAGCGAAGCTTTTAAACCAAGATCGGAAGATTTTTAAAATTGACAAACTTGCTTACTTTTATAAAACAACATGTAACATTGTAGAAAATTCGTCGACTTACTGAATTCCTAGGAAGAAGGCTCATTTAGTTAGAACAAATATGCTTTAAGTCTGGTTTCACTACCCGATTTAAAAGCAAGGATTAGCAAGACCCTATTCTATAAATTTTAGTTTCTAAGCTCTTTTGAAAGCAGGGGAAATAATAGAATGAAGATGTAAAATTCTCTTTTTTATACTTAGGGGCCCTTCATTTTTCTGAATCGAGGTTCGTCCCGGATCATGTCGTTCCAACAATCGGCGGGGAGCACTTCAGTATATGATCGTGTACACTAGCTAGGGTCCTATTACACCTAAGACCAACTTCAATTCACCAAACCAAAATTCATCTCGTGTAGTGATTGTGGACTCGTATCCTTTTCAATTCACCAAACCAAAATTCATCTCGTGTAGTGATTGTGGACTCGTATAAGGATATTGAGTATACAATTGATGTATTATTACAGAGTTTTTCTTTGTTACGAATAATTATCTCTAAATAAACTGAACCAGTCGCTTTCTCCTAGGAAACGGATCATTGCCTTCTCTTGGGCGTATTTTTTCCATTCTTCATATAAAAAAAACATTTTTCACATTAAATTACTTAAAAGACTCATCTAAATTAGATGATAAAGACAATAAAATGTATATTATACTTATTTTTACAATCGAAGCAGACGCATCCTAGCAACCAACACCTTGAGCATATCTTTTTGGCGAAGAGTATTGGTTTATATTTATTCGTTGTTCTATTAGTTTTGTGATTAATTATATACATCATCAATATCGAACATGATTCTTATTTTTTAGGTTTATGAACAACTTCCCCGTGTATTGACATTGTTAGTTTTGTAGTCTGAATCAACTTAGTATGATAGTCTGGTTAAGTCAAGATAATCAGTTAACAAGTTCGACTAAATTTAGAAATAATGGCGGAGATGAATATGGATCAAGTATCCTCTCTTATTTCAAACTAATAATATTCTTCAATTATTGTATTCTCACTCTAAAACATATAAATGGACACATCAGTCACAAAACGTATCGATTTCCACAAACATAAAGTACATGGTAACGCAAAAATACATAAGGTTTGGGTGGTAACAAAAGTAAATGGTAATGCCAAAATACCTAGTGGTTTGGTGGTAACAACGATAATCCTTCTTTATATAGACTAATTATCAATTGAAAACAAAGCAGATAGAACTCTAACCCCAAGGTGGACAAAACTCACAAGTTGAGAAAACAATATCTCAACTATACACAAATATATCAAAAACTTAGTGTATATGATGCTTTAAATAACAAATATCCAAAACCCTAATCCCCAAATATAGAAATTACATAAATGTATTAAAATATCAATAATAATAATAATAATAAATATACGAATAATTAGTTTTTGAGATTCTAAACGATCGAATTGAAGGTCCAAACTTTGTGACAAATGTTACGTGTTTGACACTTTTCGAACTCATCAAGATCTTCGATTTGAGTACCAATATCGTTGAGTTCTGATAATCGAGTGAAAAAGAGGACCTGTTTCAGGAAATACATCACTTTTGGTAGAGAGAAAACCCTCATAACACATTTCAGAGTACACAACTCCATAGATTTTCATGGAGGTGAACATACCTCACACAACTAAAAATTCAGAGAATGAAATTGATATTACAACCAACGGGAACGTAAGAGGCTAATGTTTGAATATTTGTTTTGAAATCCAAAATGTATGACGATGTATAATTAAAAAGGAAACATATTGAATAGCTTATGCCTATAAAGGTTTAGAAACACACTACTTAAAAAGAAAACATGTGCATTCTCAAGAATATGACTATTTTTCTGTTCAACGGTATGATTTTGTTCTAAATTTTGAAGATAAGTGATTTCATGTAAAAATTATCTTTTAAACAAAAAAAAGTGGTGTAGTAAGATTGAAATATTCGCCTTCATTATTCGTTCAAATAATTTTAATCGAACACTGAGTGTGAATAAACTGTTATTTAGAAAAAATATGGAACCAACTTTAATATTATATTTATAATATACAACTATGTCAACCGAGTACAATTATTAATAAAAAGGAACAAACCACCAAGTTGTAAATATATAATCGTAATCGGACATGGACCTCAAATATCATAATATACTAAATAAAAAAAATATTTTTATTCATATTATGTGGATACAAAATTCAGTGACATTTTGCAAGAATGTAACTTGTACACAATAAATAAGAAAACTTTAATCTAAATACAAAGATGGAATTCAATAATATAAATAACTAGATGAACCCTACTTGGTACGATGTCTTTGATATAGTAAAGCCTCATTCTTTTAGTACCACGAATAATTATCACTCTTGTTTGAATATCATAAAGTAAATGTAAGGAATAAAATGTAAGCACATAACATCAAACTGTTTTATAACAAGTTATTTGACAGAACCAGCCTTGGTGACTGAATTAGAATCTTTATTTGTTATTGGGAATTAAATTCTTTTAGAGGATATTTTAGACCTATAAGTAAAACTATGCCATTAAGATGAGTGCTTGTTGACTAACAGTATGCAACTTCGAATGTTATTGGGTCTGGGGACTCAAAAGGCTCAACCACATATGACCCGACCCGATGGGTCCATTGACCTAAACTTTTCTATAAAGTGACTAAATTTTTTTTAAATGGATTGATTTTTCTATCTCCATAAAATGTCATACTAACACCTCAATTATCTATTTTCCATCCATCACAAATTTAATATTTTGTTTAACAACTTACCTAAAATAACCTCAGGTCAGATTTAATCACCACCAGATTGGCGACCACAGTAGGAGAAAAGGGTACCTGAATATAAATATCTAAAATCTATTTCGCTTTCGAAGTCCTTTAGAGCATGGAGCTAGATATGCAGATAGATCCTCCTTTAGGAATATGAGGGGCCGGAGGTAATGAAAAGTATGTGAATATGTCCCATGTGAGTCACAATGTTGAGGAAATAATCTTAATGCAAGAGAAGCATGATCAACTCAGAGCTGAGGGTTAGGTATTCAAAGCCCAAAGGCATGCTGAAAAAGATTTATGTAAAAATAATCCAACAGAACATTTCAAGCCTGATAGGCCAGACAATAACCTCAAGCAAGGTATGTATGATCAATTCCTTAGATCCCAACAAAAATCTAAAAAAGAACATTGGGGGTAAAAATTATACAAGTACATTGGATTCTGTTGATAGGTCCGCAACTGAGTCTGATTAAGAAGGTTCTTCTTCCTCTTCAAGTAGTGATCATGGACGTAAAAAGAAAAGAGAAAATCTAGTTAAGAAGATTTCAAAAAAGCAGCAAAAGTTGAGTAAACAGGATTCATAGGTAAAGAAGAGAGATCGAAGGGGTAAAGGGAAACAGTTTTATCAAGGAAAACTTAAGGGATCAATTGATCATAGTATAGATCATTTGCTTAGTGATCAGTTTGTTGTCCAGTCCGAACCTGGTGTTTTCGCTACCACTAATGGAGATCACATGTCCAGTGAGGGGCATAATTGGAGACAATCACCACTGCTTTCGAAAATCTTGTCTGGACATTTACCCAGACGGTTCGATAGTTAAAAATAGGAAAATATGATGGAAGTCAAGACCCTAGAAATCATCTTGAAAATTTTAAAAACTTTGTAATGAGCTTCAATGATGATAATAAGTTGTGATGTAGAGCTTTTTCCCAAATGGTTAAAGGTAGTGCATTGAAATGGTACAACTGATTGCCCAAAGGGTCGATCAAGAATTTTGATATGTTCTGGATGGCTTTCCAAAGATAGTTTGTAGGAAGAAAATGGCTCAAAAGGAATGGTGACACAATAATAAATTGTGTGCAGTATCCAAATGACTCACTTAAAGATTACATCATCCGTTTCATAAATACTAAAAATGGGTTAGCTGATTGTTTCAAACAAATGGCCATAGCCTCATTTTGACAAAGGTTGTTGGCTGGAGAATTGGCCGATTCGGTGAATCGAAAAAAATCTTATACTTGGGATGGGTTGTTGAGTCAAGTTGGAAAATAGATTACAGTCGAGGAAACTAAGAACTCAAGGCTGCCTCATCAGTATAAGTCTTCACCTGCAGCTTTTGTCCCACAAGCTAGTACTCAATCACAGGCTACAGTTGATAATCGACCTAGGGATTCGGGAAAAGGTTCACATCGACCTAGACAGAGTCAGTCTAATGAGGGTCAACAATTAATTCCAATGGGAAATCAATGGGTCAAACTTGATTACTCTGCGGAATTAATTAAAAATATGGGTATTATCTACAAAAGGACTAAGAATGTTGCACTATTTTGAAGGCCAACTTCTATCCAAACTCCAAGAGAAAATCGAAATACACATATTTGTAGATATTAGTTTTGCTCTAAACAAGAAACACATGCTTTGATTGAGAATATGAAATTAACCACTTTTGTGAAATCAGAATAAGGAAATATGAAACCATGAAATAGGGCACAACCTAGTACAAGTGGGTTTCAAAATGCATCTCCCAATACCCGAAAGAAAAATATTAAAGCATATAAACAAGAAAGTACAATGGTGATTTTTGAACAGTTTGATGTGAATTTGGAGTACTTGGATCCTGATCCAGATCAAAAGCGAATTAATACGGTAGCAGAAAGTACTAGAAGAGTATCTAGGTTGTGTTTATTCTTTGAAGCATTGACTATTTTGGAGGGGATACAATTAAAGCTCCATCGAATTCTTCATAGAAGAGACATGTAGTTAGTTTGACTACACAATTAGCAAGAAATATGCTCATCCATCTTTATCAGATCCATTTATAGTATTTGATAAAGATAATTTGAGGGGAATTCCAGGCCCCCATGAATATGATGTGGTAATAGGGCATCCATTGAAGGTACTGAGATTCGAAGAATTTTGATTGAAACGGGTAGTTCGATAATTGTTTTGTTTCTTTACACTTATAAACAAATGAAGAATCCTTCAGTTGTCCAGCAATAAAATAGAACTATAGTAAGATTTACTGGAAATTCTGCTAATGTCATTGGAAATTCGAAGGAGAAGCTTTGTTAGGTAAGTAACATTTAAGAAAATTGTTAGAGTGTTGTTTGTGGTTGTGTACTGCCCGACCTCATACAATGTAATTTTTGGTAGATCATGGTTATTGAGGATGCATGTTGTTTCATCAACGGTTCATCAATGTTTGAAGTATGCAGTTGTGACTCAAGTAGGAGTGGTTTGAAGTAGCTAAAAAGTGACTAGAGAATGTTATGTTACAGTTTTTTCTTATAAACCTCATGAAAATATGATAACCAATAAAGAATAGCAATTACTAGAGTCCGCTTCGGATCCAAACAAGATAAATTATCCAAGAGAGACTCCTAGTACTATGATTCCAATAGAGGAAGTTGAAATACATAGTCTACCATAAGGGAATAATGTTCCAATTGGAACCAAAATACCATCAGAATTGAAAAATAAGTTGCTAGCCTTCATAACTAAAACTTAAATTTATTTTTTGGTGCAATAAGGATGTGACTAGCGTGCCAGCGTATATCATTTACCACAAGTTTTCTGTTTGTTCCGATGCATGCCCAATAATATTAAGAATAAGATATTTTTCTAATGAAAAATCTGATGCGATAGTTCAAGAAGTGGATAGGTTACCCAAGGTAGGAAACATCTGTGAATCCCAATATCCACTTTAGACTAATCCGGTGCTTGTAAAAAAGAAAATTGGTAAGTGGCAAATGTGCATCGATTTCTGCTTTGGGTTATAAGTTGTTATCTTTTATGGATGCATTTGCTGGGTTTAATCAGATTCAGATGGATTTGAACGACCAAGATCACACCACATTCATCACGGATAGGGGGCTTAATTTTTATAAGGTAATGCCTTTTGGATTGAAAAATGATAGGGAAACAATTTAGTAATTGGTCAATAAAGCCTTTGTCAGTCAAATCAGAAGAATTGTGGAAGTATACATTGATGACATGCTGGTGAAGATCTCAAAGACGATGATCATATACTTGATCTCCAAGAAACATTTTCTAATTTGGAATCTTTTAATTTGAAATTGAATCTTGAGAGATGTACATTTGGGGTTGGATATGGTAAATATTTTGGCTACATCATCAGTGAGAAGTAGATTTAGGCTAACCCAGACTAATTGAATGCTTTATTAGTCACGGATCCACCTCGGAATACCAAAGAAGTTCAAATATTGACCAAAAGGTTAACAGCTTTAAATAGGTTTATTACAAGATTATCGGATAAGTGTTTGCAGTTTTTCCAAGTACTAAAGAATGCCAAAGACTTCAATTGGTCCCCAAATTGTGATAAAACTTTCATTACGATCAAACAACACTTTTTCAATTTGGGGACCAACTGAAGTCTTTGCATTCTTCGGTACTTAGAAAACCTGCAAGCACTTATCTGATGATCGTGAGGTAGACAAATATCCTTACCTTATTTAATATGTTAGTAAAAGTTTATTGGATGCAGAGAACAGGTATCTCAAGTTGGAAAATCTAGCTCTAGTCTTGGTAATAGCACCCCGGAAAAATGAGACTTTATTTTCAAGCACATTCTATTACTGTTCGAATCCCTTTCCTTCTAAATAATGTGTTACAAAATTCAGACATATTTGGTCGGATGACTAAGTGCTATGTCAAACTATGGGATTATGATATTGATTTTTCTCCTCGAACCGCAGTCATAACTCATGTTGTGACTAATTTATTAGTTGAATTCCACTGAGAAATACCTCTTGAGGAATCTCGAGATGACAAACCTGTGAAAGAATGGTAGTTCGAATAGACGGTGGATCTTCAATGGTAGGATGTGGGGCTGGGATCTGTTTACTTTCTCCTCATAGAGATTTAATGCGCCAAGCCATATGTTTTGGTTTTTATGACAACTAAAAATAAAGTTGAATATGAAGCAGTCATAGTAGGTCTAAGGCTATCTCATATATGTGGTGCTAAAAGAATGATTACTGAGAGACTCACAATTAGTCATGCATCACGCACAAGAACAATCTGAAGTGAAGAAAGATCAGTTGATAAAATACTTAAGGGTAGTAAGAGAAGTTTAAGTTGTTTTCAAATATGTAAGTATGAACATGTGCCAAGATCGGAAAATTTAATGGTTGATTCATTGGCTACTGTTGCATATTTAGAATCATACCCTTAGATTCTTATATAAGAATGCCCTTCAATATCAACGCCTTTTGATATGGTAGTTGACACTGAATCAATTTCCAAATATCAGTAGTAATAAGCCAAGATTGGGGGTATGACATCCAAAAGTTTATTACTGATGGGATCCTACATGAGGACAAGAGGGTAGCCAAGAAATTAAAATTTAAAGCCCATGGTTTCTTTGTATTGGGCGGGGTCCTCCATAAAATATTTTAGTAAACTCTTACTACGTTGCTTCAGATCCAATGAATTACATTATGGGGAAGGATCGGTTCACATTGGATATAGATCATTAACCACAATGGTATTACTAGCAGGTTATTACTGGCCATCTATTATGGCAGATTCCAAAGAGCTAGCTAAAAGATGTAACGTTTGTCAAAGATATAAAAATGCAATCTATAGACAGTCAGTTCCAATGGAGTCAGTTTCGGAAGAAGTTCCCTTTGATAGGTGAGGTCTTGACTTGGTTGGACCGCTTCTAATGGCTTCGAGGGGATTTCGAACTTTTATTTTTGCAATTGATTACTTCTCTAAGTGGATAAAAGTTGCACCAATATCTTGTACAACCTCCAAGACAATAATAAAATTTATCTATATGTTGTAAGTTTGGAATTCCAAGACGTATAAATATAAAGAATAGTCCACAGTTTGATAGTAGAGACATAGAGAAATTTTGTTCCTCAAGAGGAATTCATCTTTTTTATCCTCACATTTTCATCCCCAAGCCAATGGGCAAGTGGAGGTAGCAAATGGAACCATATTGATGGGGATCGAAAAGAATTTAGAAGGAGCAACTGGTAAATGGCCTAATTTCTTATGATAGGTATTATGGGCCTACCAAACTACTCCCCACACTGCTACACAAGAATCTTCATTCTCCCTAGTATATGGGATGGATGCAATTGCACCAATTGAAGCTATTCTTCCTTCCTTCAAGGTTTAAAATTATTTTGAAGAAGATAATAAAGCTACAATAAGCGCTCAGTTGAATATGACTGAAGAAAAAATAATTAAAGCCTACTTGAGAAATGTTCACTACCATGTGATGAAGCAATATTTTGTATACAATATCGGATAAAAATAAAATTTATTTGTAATTTAATTAGGATTTATATTTTGTATACAATATCCGGATAAAAATACAATTTATTTTTTAATTTAGAGAGATATTTTTTCTCATATTAATAAGCATTCTATTTTTTAAGGCAGTACTAATTACACCTCTTACACTTCCCACCAATAAGATTTTTTTTTATTGACTAGACAAACTTCTCATCTCACCAATCAAATTTATGTTTGTTTATCTTTTCAAAGCAATTATTGTTTTCCTTAATATTGGTGAAACAACATTACCTCTCTTATTATGAGACATATGAAGTATTTAATTAACATTAGTCTAATAAGAAGACATATTATAAATTTAAATTAATTTTAAAATATACATTAAATATTAATTTATGTATAAATATTTTCAAATTCCATAACCGCATTGAATTTATTATAGATATCTTATACTGAAATGCAATAAATATTATGAATTTACGAATATACATATTCAAAATTTACTAATAAACATATTCAAATTTAATTAATCATTGATTAATATGTTAATAAATGACATTGTTAATCTATTATTTATATTAATAACAAATATCATTAATATATTTTTAGTCGCTATATATATTTTTAGTCACTATGAGATTATAGTGAGATAAAATAAAACTCTCTCCATGTTGGACGAAAATTTAAGTCAAGAAATCTTGATCTTGAAAACAGAAATGATTGTAGACTAAGTGATCTCCAAAATAGAACGGCAAATAAATCTCTATCTCCATGATAAAAAAAAAGACTATAAGCCAAGTGCGTTCTTCTTCGTACTAGAACGCCAAGTGATCTCCAAAATAGAACTCTATCTCTACTACAAAAATGGCTATAAGCCTAGTGATCTCAATCTCCATGATAGAAAAAAATTTATGATCTCCATCTCTACGACAGAAATGGCTATAGGCCAAGTAAATCTCATCTCCATGTTGGAAACGGCTATAAGCCAAAATAATCTTCATCTCCATGATAAAAAAGATGTTATAAGCTAAAATGATCTCCCTCTCCACAATAAAAAAATATTGAACGCCAAATGATCACCATCTTCGTGTGTTTGTTTATACGGACCACACCTAAAAGGCTAGGCAATGGGCCATATTGTGCCATATTTAGACATGATCTAATGACAAACGGGCTAACTGGCCACGCCCGCTGGGCTATGTTAACGGACCATAATGTGCTCAATACCGCACTCAAGTTTTAATAAACGCGAACTACTCCAAGCCCACTGGGTTACGCAAATGGCCGAACTGGTCGCTCCGCGAACTCAACTATGGTCACTTTGTTAACCATAAGTTATGCAATGAGCCCCACTGTGTTCGGTCTTGCAGAAAACTTTAAAGGTAAACAAGTAAAAAGTATAAAGACATATCCTCCCATACATATCTCCAACAAAATACTCTATAGCGATCAAAACAAAATATTCTTCAGCAATAAGTAATGTATAGAAATATAAACCAGCAAAACAACATCATCGGCCACAAAAAATACATAGGCTTTTCTCCCTCACCAGGTCCACGACATCTACAACATACATCCATATATGGTCTTCACTTCGTCCTTCACCAAAGACTAAGGGGGGCTACACATCTATATCAACCTTATCCAACAACAATCAAAGCATGTCGAAGAAGCAGGTAACATCCTAGCAGCATACTAATTGTTACTTGTACTCTTTTCTTTTGGCAAAATAGAGCTTTTTATCCTCAAGGGAGGTTTTGGCCGGCAAAGGTTTTTAATGAGGCAGGAACAATTTAGTACAAACCAAGTTGGAGTCGTCTCCAACAACAGTTCGGCTAGGAAAATTAATATATATAACCAAGCCTTATGACTTTTCGGAGTCTAGCCGACATGGTTGGCATAGTTTCTTCGACATGATCAGCGGCGCCTTAGTGAAAAAGATAAACAAAGACAGAGCTACAACAAGTGACAAAATAAAAGCGAACAAGCTCCCTCAAAAGAAAAGAAGATTACACTATCCGGATATTATATGCGACTATTATATAGTCCTTAAGTTTCACTACACTCCAACTCAAGAACTAGTGGGACTCGTGATGAGGCAATATTCTGTATATAATATCCGGATAAAAATAAAATTTATTTATAATTTAATTAGGTTTTATTATTGTATATTTATTATTTATATTCTATAATGAATATAATAAATAAATAGAAACGTCTATGTACTAAATAGATTTAAATAAGGGAGACTAAATGTCACGTACAAGGCCTATAAATAGAAGTCGAGGTCCATATATAAAGTATCGAAAAATATATACAGTAATACCATTACAATTTTTCCTTTTATTTCTCTCTATATTTCGTTTCTTTTCTCTCTTTTCATATAAGAATGATTTAGGTAATTTGTTAAGGAATTTATCTTTATCACCATGGTTTGATTAGAAGTAGATATGTATCTAAAATACGAAGGAGAGATTTCGAGCTAGGGGACAAGGTTTTGAGAAAAAGTATTTTTATATACTAAAAATATGAAGTTCATAAAGTTAGCTCCCAACTGGGAAGGCCCTTATATAGTGGTGGGAAAAATCAAGAGTGGAACATATTGGCTAGTTAATAAAAAGGGCAACATTAAGATATCCATGGCATGTTGATCATCTGAGATTATACCTTGAGTAAGAGTTTATAAATATTTACTTTACCTTTGTTTAAAGTAAATATTAAAGAGGCATACTCTTTTCTACCTTAGTGGCTCCAGGAGATTTTAACGAGGTGCCAATATCATCAATCTACCACTTTTTTACTTTAAAACTCTTCGTTTATAAGTATATTTAGTAATTATGTATGACTTCGAATGTATTATCTTTGAATGGTTTGTGTTTAAAAGTATCTATGCCTTCGAATGGATTACCTTTGAATGATTTGTGTTAAAATTATTTATACATTCGAATGGTTTGTGTTCAAAATTATGTATACCTTTAAATGGATTACCTTCGAATGATTTGCGTTTAAAGTTATGTATACCTTCGAATGGATTTAATTGGAAGAGTTTGTGTTTAAAAATTATGTTTACCTTCGAATGGATTATCTTCGAATGGTTTGTGTTTGAAAATAATGTATACCTTCAAATGGTTGGTGTTTGAAATTTTATATACCTTCGAATGGATTAACTTCGAATGGTTTTTTATGCCTTCGTATGTTTTGCTTTCAAATTTTTTGTTTAGTGATTCTACTAACTCTCGAATGGAGTAAACTAATTAATGGAAATATGAGCATATACACGAGAAAATAAAGTAATAGTAATGAAAGGATAACCAATATAAAGTGCGTCGAAAACCATAAAGACTTAACCCGAGTCAAAAAAACAAAAACAAAACTTTGGCTTTACCAAAAACTTATCCAAAAAGCATCTGATATACCACTATAAAAAAATCCCTTATAACAAAGACTCGCACAATATAATAAAATTTAAATATTTTATTTTAACCTTTTGGCTCATTCCCATTGGGTTTTTCCTCTCTTTTATCTGAACTTCCTTCTCCGGAATCCATCCCATCATTTCCATAGGAGTTATCATCTGACGACTCATCAGAAGTATTCATCTCATTTTTTCAAAGATAACTAGGGGCAAGAACTAATCTAGAACCTATCCCCATAAAGAACCAATGTCAATGTTGGAAATTTTTGATGGTATGCTAGGACCATGTCTGATTTGATTAAGGCATCCCTTTTCTTTAGCTTCCCTATAGTTCCCTCAGCATATGCTTCAACAACATTCTTTGATTCCATGGTAGACTTTTCTTTCAGGGACTCGATTTTTTTTTCGAACTCTTGCTTGGAAGTCTCGAGAGTTTCTTTTTCACCCAAAATCTGATCCATAATTTATGTATCTTTTTTTTGTTGGTTTTCCAGTAAAGTGATGTTATTGGAACTGGATGACTGCAGTGTCTCCAACTCTTATTTAGCCTTAACCACCTATTCTTTGATAGTCTCTATCTTTTTTTCAGCATGTCAGCCTCTTCAACTGCCTTTTCGGCCCTAGTTTTTTCTTCTTCAATGGAACTTTACAGTTTTTTGTTCTCCCCTTGAAGAGAATAAATGATTCTTGTTTGGGACTTGACTTCCCTTTCTAATTTAGTAACAGGATTAACGCAACCGGTTATTAAATACCCAACTATGTAGTTTTCTTTTGACACTTCAAAAGGTATATCCTCGAATATTATGTTGGGAGCAATCATCTTGAATGCCTTATTAAACGCTTCATAATCAGATCATATCAGCTCATCTATCGAATTGTTGGCTCCAACAGTAGCTTGTCCCTCGAAATTGGGAAATAAAACGCAAGGTCTAACGCATGTAAGGTAGGAACACTTGAACTCGGATGAAACACTAGCTCCGAACTGGTAAAGAGTTTACTTTTCTTTTTCTATCATCACTACCTTGTTAGATTATTTTTTTTATCTTTTTTCTTATTGGGCTCAAGAACATCTGTGGGAACATTACCTCCTTCTACAGTGGCAGAAACTGTATCCAACAATGATTAATCGATTTCAATGTTTGGTTCCTCGGTGGCCTCTTCGACGGCACCTTGTGAAGTTCCTTCATTCTTTTTATTTTTCTTCTTCTTATTCTTCTTATTTCGATGAATGAGGGCTCTCTTTCTATTAGAAAGGTATAGGCTCATATCGGCATATTTGATCATAAAAAAAGCGTGGTAAATGAAGGGGAAGTCGTAAATTCCTTCCAAGACAATTCTCTTTTGGGATTGGTCCTCCACATATGGCCACAAGTCAAGTTGGCGTGGGTGAAGCATTCCTGAAAGTTATTATCCCATTTTTTCTCTTTCCAGTCATGCAGTTTTTTGAAAGTGACTTGTGCATCCTTTAGATAGTGTAAAATGCGGTTCAGGATGCAAAGGAATGTGAGTTAATTCCAGAAATTAAGTTTTTAAACAAATAAACAGAATATATTTAAGGATAATAGCACGGGCTCTTCCAAAATCTGGTGAGTATGCTCAAATTTCCTTTTGAGGAAGAAATATTTTTTTTCATTTTTCCCATGGCTCACTAATAAAAAGAAACCAAGTTTTCCATATTATGTCCGCTTCTAGCATATCGTCTACTATTTTGTAATCATTCCCCATATTGAAGTAATAGAATGGGATTTTGAAATTGCGACACAACCCAGAAATAACCGGTATTTTTTCCAGAGGCATTGGAATTTTGGAGAGACGAGATGCTATAATACAAGAAATTAAAGTGAACCCGGCATTCAGACTAGTATGGCTCAGATAAAACCAAACCAAATGAAAGTACCTAACAATTTCAGGATCAAAGAGAAACTGAAGTCCCTAGTTTAGCACATCGGTGTAAACAAGAAGTTCGTTGGGGCAATAAGTGATTGGAGTTTCTCCAGACCTAGGCAATCTAACTCTTATTGCATCGGGAAATCCTCATTTAGTACAAACAACCTCTAGTTATTTATCTTGAAAGTAAATGTAAGATATCTAATTCAATACTAAAAGATATATTACATTACCTTCTTGAAGTTAGGACCGAAGTGTCGAGCCAACGAAATTGAAAAATCGTCGGATTCTTTCTCTATAACTTCACATCCGCCATGAATCATCTTCCTTATCATGGCTTTCTCGATAAAAGGTTTCGAGGTTTCCCCTGTTTGACGGACGTCTCGAGGGGAGAATCTTTTCTAAGTTCTTCTATGATTTCCTTCATTATCTTCGGTTCCGATCCTGACGGTCCAATAGGTTGGGTGCTAGCATCACCTATTGTACCAGATTGAGTCTTAGTTGGGTTTGGCTAAGGGGAGAATCATTCAGAATTCATGGTTCCATAATGGGTTTAGCGTTTCTTTTCGACTGCCAAGTCACCCTAAGTGGGGTGATGTTCTCTAAATCCGACCCCACAGCTCTAAATGTCAAAGGAACCCGTTAACTAGTGGCTTTATGTGATTGTGATGGTAATGGGGAACGTTTGGGTATAGTAGATGATTGAGAATTTATTGAATTTTCTAAGCGTATAGTACGATTATAAGGGTAAAAACCACAATATTCATTGACTTGCGTAATGAAAATTGGATGTGAGAAAATATGTAGTCCCGCAGCTTGTCTGACCTTTATTTTCCCTTCTTCTAATTCAGATAAGTTCAACCAATTGCCTTTTATGATAGAGGTTCTAGCAGTGAACGTACAAATACAAAGATTTTTGGTTTTGTCTTTTTTATGAAATATTTTCTCTCTTTTTAGAGATGTGGATAACAGAAAAATAAGGAATTAGTTTATATAAAGGTCATTATGAGTACTCGAAAGTCTTATTAATGAGGAATTAAAAAGCTCTTGATTACCCTAAAAACTAGGTGGGCCCAATAATTAATAAGGTATCCAAAGAAACAGAATCGTCAATAGGGGAGTGGAAACGTTAGTCATCAATTGGTTCGCTTTACCTAGGTCATGAACGAATCTAAGATCCAATGAACACTTGACACGTGTCCAAAATACGTCTATAAAAACGATATTTTTTTTAAATTCAAAACAAGTTCGAATTTATTCATTACTTCGGGAAAAAGGGTAAGGACAGTCATTCGAAAATTCAAGACTAACTTAGTTATAGGAGATATTCGTTAGTCCTTCAAAGAGATATTTGAGAGAACTAAGGAGGTTGTGTGATATGGTCGAATTTTGTTGATAGTGGGGATCCAACTTATTTTAGAGGATATTTTAGACCTATAAGAAAAACTATGCCATGTAAGATGAGTGATTAATGACTAAGCAGTATGCCTTCTTCGAATGTTATTGGTTCTGGGGGCTTATAAGGCCCAAACACATTTACATCCCGACTCAATGGTCCATGAACCTAAACTTTCTATAAACTGACCAAAACTAGCATTAAATGGGTTGATTCTTCTCTCTCTGCAAAATTTAATATTCGCACCTCTATTATATCTCTTCCCTTCATCACAAATTTTGATATTTTGTTTAACCACTTACCTAAAATACCCTCCGGTCAGATTTTATCACCACCAGTAGTAACCACACTTGTTTTTATAGTAATAGTAATAGAACTAACCTGTTTCGTATTGATAAATAATTATTAATATTTTTATTTGATTACAGTTGGCCTTCAAAACGTCACATTATTAGGTGAGAGAGAACATAGAGGATGGTATATTTGGATGATCATGTGTGGTAGTCAAGTCAGCAATTCCTATGCTCATATTTTCTTTTTAGATTTAACCTGAGTGTCTTGCTGATTTCTTATCCTTCATCTATTTCCTCGTATCAATGAACCATTTGGACATCCATGTTTATAAAAACATGTGTCATATATAAAATATTTATACAACAACCCATTTTTATTTTAAATTTAGGTTGTTATACTTGGGTATTCACTTGTGCTTTTGAAAATATACTAGAAAATGAACTCTTTGTATATTATATTTTTTCAACATGCTTTCAGTCGTTGAGCTTATGGATGAAGGTAATTGAAAGACTCATTTATATTAGGCAATGGTTTCATTTTGAACATGTCTTATTAAATATAATTATATTTTTCATCTAAACCCATAGAAATCACATATTCAATTTTTTTAATGTCTACAATACACTTCATAAAAATTAGAAGACGTTATCAAGCTTTTATCATACCTTCCTAATCTTTGCAAAATAAACGAATAAGTTACGCATGTAATGTTGCATGTGTGTAGGCTTATAGTGTTACTCATACAATTGGGACTCATGTGATTTGTCATTTAACATATGGGATATAGCATCTCACATGTCGTTTTCATTTGGCATGTCAAGAGAAAAGTCCGTATATTTATGAAAAGTCCATATATTATAAATATATGGTTTTCACCAAGCATCTTCTAATGATGAGACATTTTTTACGTTGTTTTTTAATAGTTTGTTTTCATCAAATTCAATCATTATTATGGTAAATTAATAATATTTACATTGTTCATTATTATAAAACATCATCAACTTAGTCTATGATATGTAGTTTTAGTTGGATTGATTAAAACTAAAGCTAAATACGATAGCGAAAAAAAATATTATGACAGTGATAATTAAGTAATGGTTGGTACCGAAGTCATGGTGATCTAGATAGATTTTAGAATTTTTTTGTATTTTTTTTATTGGGTTTCATTCTTATAGAATTAGTGGGTTGCCGAATATAATATAAAAAGAATAAAATAGGGATAGAGTTTTATTGGCACGAATGAAATTGGACATATTTACAGTTAAACCAGTATATATAGAGTATTAATCTAATAAGCTATTATGAATGACAATAGATGGCGACTAATTTTAAGGTTCTTGGTTAGGAGAAGAAGAAAATAATAATAGAATTGGTATATGTATTTCTTCAAGCATAACTCTCATACTAAGTTGAATGGTATTTTTCAGACTCTAATTTTTTTTATCACTACCTCTCCATAAGAGGATATATATTACGTATATACTTACTTGTAAAATTAAAAAAAGTTTTAATAAAAAATAACTCTTATTAGAAACATGACTCACACCCACGTGATATTGTTATGCGAGAATTAAGTTTTAATGATTACGTATGAAAATCTCTAAATACTATGAATATGTTGGGTAAAACTCTGATTGTTATAAATCAAGATGCAATATTTTTATAAATAGCTCAATCACAAAACAAAACAAAGAACATAAAAAAATAACACTAGATTTAACATGGTTCGACAATAATGTCTACGTCAACGAGCACCACTAGAAAAGTATTTCACTATAATATTAAAGGGTTACATATTTTAATATCTCTCTTGTATAACCTAATAGTCTATTTATAGGGAATAAATAGAGCTTTCTAAATAATAAGCATAATGAGCTCATGGGTTCATATGTTATTAACAGCTATAGACAATCACCAATGACATAAGAAGGTATACTGTATACATAAGGTACATTGTGAACACATGAAACACAAGGTATATACTATGAATACTTATATCACCAGTAATTTAAGATATGAAGCCTCATGACTATTTGACTTATTCTCAACAAATATTTTGCTTGAGACTTATTCACTATCCAAAAAGAAAATTATCTTCATCCGACTCACCAAACACCCTCAAGACATTCACTTTATGCTGCAAACACCAATTCAGTTTAGGCACCCATCAAACTTTCGAACTAATATTATCTTGGTCATTATATCTGCTGGAATATTGTGTGTAAAAGTTTTCAGTATATTAATAATTCATTTGATATTATATCACGAATAAAATGATGCATGACATATATTTATTTTGTACTCTCGTGGTATATTTTATTCCATGTAAGGTGTGTAGCGCTTTAGCTGTAAAAAACTTTTGCAATAGTCTTATCCAAGCCCAAATATCCCACCAGATCTTGCAACCATATTGCTTCCTTAGTTGCCTCTGTTATAGCCATGTATTCAACCTATGTTGTATACAAAGCTACACTATCTTGTAATTGTGTTTCCAATTAATTTCATAATGAGTTATAGTAAACACATATCATGTCAAATGTCTTTTTTTATCCATATCTCGTGCAAAATCAAAATCTATGAAATCAACCATTGAATCTGCCATATTGTTTAGTGATCCATCAACATTAGTCTTGTTAACAATTAATCCAACATTCATAATATGCTTAATAGACCGATGTATCCATTTTACTTCTTGTCAATGTTTCTTTCTAGAACGTCTCATGTACCTTTTGACCATACTACCTTCATGTCAAATATCATGACATGTACACACCATAGCATACATAATGCTACAAAATGCACTTGATTATGGAACTTACAATATTTGTTCCAACTCAATATCGTCCTTGGTTGATTCTGTTGCAAACAACTTGAAATGAGTGGTAGATGGGATGCTAACTGGCTTAGCATCAAACATATTGAAACATTGTAGTACTTTCTCAATGTAGCTTCAATATAATGATCTTATGCTTCTGTACCTTGTAATCTCCATGCTAAAAATAGTTTTTGCCCTACATATATATTTCATATCAAACTCGACACTAAGCTCCTTCATTAACTTCACAATGTGTAACATACTACAAGCATCAATGAGAAAATCATCCACATACAACAATAAGTAGACATGAGAATCATCTAAAATTTTCTTATGATACACACAATTTTCATATAGAATCTTTGTAAACTCTATCGAGACTATGAATGTATCAAATTGTTAATACCATTGCTTAGGTGACTCTTTTAAACCATAAAATGACTTCTTCAGCATACAAACGTTGTCAAATATTTTAGGTTCGATAAATACCTCTAGCTATCTCTTGTAGGTTAGTTTTTCCAATTTACCTTGTAGAAACAAAATCTTCACATCCAACCGTTCAAGCTTTAAGTCTTACAAAACTATTACAACTATAAAACTCGAATCAATTTGTGAATCACCGCTGGAGAAAAAACTTCATTGAATTTGATTCTTTCACTTTGAGTAAAACCCTTAGCGATTAATATTCCTTTGAATCGAGGTGCCTCTACCCCTGGATTACCTTCATTTCTCTTGAATATCCATTTGTAGACCACTATATCCTGTCCTTTAGGAAAATCAACCAGCTTCTGTTGGATATTTTAGTGTAATTGGATTACCTAGTCGACCAATGTAGTCATAATATATTATCGAGCAAGTCGGAGAGTGTGGAGTACACGCTTGTTAGAATATATTATGATTAGTGGGTCCAATAGACGGATCCTTGTTCGGGTTAGATTTATTTTGAATGATAAGACTATTATGAAAATTCATGGAAATTTGAATTTTGAAAAATAATTCGAATTTGAATTTGAATTTGAATTTTTAGTCAGTTTATCATTTGAAATATTAACCGTTTTGGACATAAAACTGTTTTGCAGTTGGAGTATTTTGGTTGAATAAATAAGTATGGTTCTGAACAAACAAAAAAAACAACAACAAAAATCCATTCTCGTTCTTCAAAAGGCATACGCTCTGATTTTATCCGGTTGAAAATTTTGGAGAACCACCAAAATAATTTCAATCTGAAATTGTTAAAACAAGACTTCAGAGTTTATCCGGAAATCTCTAAACAAAATTCCCAACAAAAGATTGAAATTAGATTTTCTTGTTTTATGTAGATTGAAATGATAAGATTGGTATAACATGGCTTCTCCTTTGGATAACCTGAAAGAGAATTTTTTTGACATGGATGAATTCATTATCAAGTATTAAAGCAGAAAAGGAATTATGGTATCATCCGTAAGTTTTTTCCTTTTTGTTATTGGTGGAATATTATATATCAATTTCTAGTTTTCGGTTTATAAAAATGGTGATGATCTGTGTTTATAGACATGCATCTGTGATTTGAATTGTTCCAAACTATTTGGAAAATAAAGAGGGGGTTATTTGTTTAATAACTGAATTGTTCCAAACTATTTGGAAAATAAAGAGGGGGTTATTTGTTTAATAACTACTTCTGCAGTTATTTTGATCTTACATATGAATATTCTTTAATTGTACTTGAAAATAATACAATTAAATAACCAGTGAAGGATATCAGACTAAGTTCTGTTATTTTGCAAGATTACTTTTGTTATTTTTGAAAGGGTTTTTTCGGTGATGCTTCCTCTCTAATTAATAGAGGAATTAACTCAATATAAGGGCCTGGAAATTCAAAGTGAAACAGGAAGTCGACAAGCAGAAAACTAAGAGAAAAAGAAAAATCCAAAAAGCTTACCATACACAGAAGACTTCGCGCAATTCCCTATGCTATAATGTCTCCTCCTCTCTTCACGTTTCCTCTCTCCACCGTCTGAAAAAAAAAAAAAAAAAGTTGCCGCCGATTGCTGCTGCTGCGAAATCAACACAGCCAGCATCTCACTACCTTCACCAGATCCGCCTTCCCTGGAAGAGCTGTTGATGTGCTTTTGTTCGTGGGTCTGGCTTGAGATTGGTTTTATTCGAAGAAGGTGTAGTGTTTGCAGATCCTTGAGATTAGTCTTGTATCCGAATTGTCATGGGTTCGGCTTGCTGTATTGCTGCGAGGGATAGAACCACAACCCTTCCTGCAGCAACTGGAGGTGGAGCTTTGCCTAGAAATGTTACCTGTTCACCATCATGGAGTTTCAGGTGGGATAATCACAGGCGTGTGGCTGATGAAGTTGGGGATTCACCATACTTAGTATCTCGTGGAGAAAGCAGGAATATGAGCATGGAGTTTAAAGCATCATTAGGTTCTGAAAGAGGGACTCTTTCTGAGGGGGGAAGCCCTCTTGGGAACCTTGTGACGTCCACTTCTCAAAAGTCACCGCCCCACGAAGAAATGGATAAGAATATTATGGTTTCTCCACTATCAGAGAGATCCATTGCAAGCTTTGGTTCTACTGAGATAGTATCTTATCTCCGATCTCTGCTTTTGTTCCACTCTTTAGGTGAAAAGTTTGTCAGAGTTGCCAGATATGACTTACTCATCAGGGCAAAAGCTTTCATTTTCTGTTTCCTCTGCACTCTCAACACCGCAAACGGCGGCTCAATCAGTTTTCGGACGTCGCTCCAGTGACGGGTTCTTTGCTGCCGATGTTCATGGAAACTCAACCAAGCATTCAAGAGTGCTGTCCAAAAGCCGTGACTTTTCGAAACCCAAAACGGCTGCATTGAATACCTCAGAAGCACGCGCCATTAATGCTAATAAAGAAAGTCTGCTTGCCTCTTCAACTGGTGAAATTTTCATATTTAAATCCCATGAAGGCGTGAATTTGCATGAAAATAGAATTAATTCACAGAATGTGACTTTACATGGAGATGGAATTAATTCACAGAATGTGACTTTACATGGAGGTGGAATTAATTCACAGAATGTGAATTTGCATGGAAAAAGCATCTACTTTCACAGTTTGAACGTGCATGGGGCTCCTTCGCAAAATAAGAATATTCCATTAAATGTCTCTACTGCTCACAAAGACTTGAACCTGCATGGCAATGGTATAAATTTTCAGAATGAAAATTTGCATGGGGAAAGTGAAGCTGCCTTGGCAAATGTCGATAGACTGGTTTATAAAGATAGGTCTTGACACTTAGGTGTCAGACAGATTATGATTCGTGAGCGGATCACGAATGATGTTATTACATTAGAGTTTGTGAGAACTCGATATAATTTAGCCGATAATTTAACCAAAGTGTTAAGTAGAGATTTTGTGCACAAATCGGCTATTGGGATGGGATTAAAAGTCCATTTGAAATCTCTCATGTTAAGATACCCAATTCCCATCTAATATGACATTAGGTGCTGAATTCAATGTGGAAAGCTTAACATCTCGAGATTGGAACACATTAGTAGTATTATCCCAAAGTATGTGTTCAGACATGCAAGTTGTGGAGGTTGAAGTTTTATCTTCTTAATAGCTCTTTTGAAAAATTGCATATGCATGTGCAAGAGTAAAAGATCTACCTATTTAAGCATGAAGTTTAGCCGCTTCAAGAAGCTAGGACTTGGCTTTGATATGCTTAAGAAGGATAAGGACACAAGGCTAGTAAAAGATAGTGTCAAGTAAGAACATTTGAGAATGTAAATTTATGTGTATATTATCTTCGAGTATTCATTATGGATAGTAAAGGTTCAATCCTTAGTGATACCTTGATATTCGAATATTTGGAATGTGTAATATACTAATATGAAATTCAATCGTTACGATATTTCATTTATGCATAAATTTGTTATTTGTTGTGATTTTGTTTTAGTTAATCATGAATTACACTAAAATGGGGGAAGATTGTTGGATATTTTAGTGTAATTGGATTACCTAGTCGACCAATGTAGTCATAATATATTATCGAGCAAGTCGGAGAGTGTGGAGTACACGCTTGTTAGAATATATTATGATTAGTGGGTCTAATAGACGGATCCTTGTTCGGGTTAGATTTATTTTGAATGATAAGACTATTATGAAAATTCATGGAAATTTGAATTTTGAAAAATAATTCGAATTTGAATTTGAATTTGAATTTTTAGTCAGTTTATCATTTGAAATATTAACCGTTTTGGACATAAAACTGTTTTGCAGTTGGAGTATTTTGGTTGAATAAATAAGTATGGTTCTGAACAAAAAAAAACAACAACAAAAATCCATTCTCGTTGTTCAAAAGGCATACGCTCTGATTTTATCCGGTTGAAAATTTTGGAGAACCACCAAAATAATTTCAATCTGAAATTGTTAAAACAAGACTTCAGAGTTTATCCGGAAATCTCTAAACAAAATTCCCAACAGCTTCTATATCTGATTTTTATAAAAAGATTCAATCTTTTCCTCCACCGATCTGCTTCTATACTTGTTATAGTTTCACTATAGTTACTATGTTCATGCATCTTCACTTTTTCTGCAACTAACAGAGCATATGCAACTAGGTTTGCATACCTTTTTGGTTATCTAATCTCTCCTTGTTCTCTACCAAATGTTATGTCATAAAGTTGTTGTTCTGGTTTGGGTGCATCATCATTACTATTATATGATGTTGACCATTGACCTTCTGATTATGGATCTACCTCAAAACAGTTTGAGTTATTGGACCCATTAGAAGTTGATTCAACCTGAAGTTCCACTTGTGTACTCATAATCGATCATGATTCGATAATTTCTCTGACATTCTTCCGACTTTCTAACAGAACAGACTCATTAAAAGCCACGTCCCTACTGATGAAAAAACCTGTATATTTTGGAAATCTACACAGTAACTTATATCCCTTCACTATAGTATCATATTCTATAGATATATGGACCTATTTATCTTCGAATCAATTTTATCATCTCTCACATGAGCGTACACATGACAATCAACCACCCTCAAATATTTGTAATCAACCAGATATCCAAATCAAATCTCAAAAAGAGTCTTACAATCAATAGTCATTGATGGAGACCAATTCAATCAATATTCATCCCAAAAATCCCTTCCCGTATCAAAATGCGAGAGTATTATTTGTGCTTTGTCACAAAGCTTTTCTTTATATATTTTTAAGCGAACCCATTTTGTTATGGTATTTTAGAACAAGTGTAATAATGCATTATTCCTCCAATATCAATGAACTTGCTGAACTTACACCTGTAAAATTATAACTTATTATAGGGCATACGACACTTGATCTTTTAGATCAAGTTTTTCATCAACCCATGAGCATGTCAATAAGAACTCTCTTTACCATTTTGAATAAATAGCACGATTCTGACATCGCCATCGAACATTTTGATCCTAACAATACCGATTCTACCAATAGAAAACGAATGATTGTTCCCCATAATAAATAGTTCCTTGCATTGGTTTGTAAGTATTGAACTATTATTTAAGCTGACACATAAGTTATGTAGAGCCAATAGCGAGTAACTATAATTTTTTTCCGACGGTCTGAATTCACGGACAACACATATCATGGTACTACTATCCTCACTTCCATATAACGACCCTACCTACCACATTCATAATAGTTTGAATTTTTTTTCTCTTGATTTAGATTGCTTACAATTCTTATTCTTTGAAGAACTCACCTTATTGCAAGATCTTCTTCTAGTCATAAGACCTTTCATTTCCTCTTAATTTTCTGGTTGTAGCTGTCTTAGCTCTTTTGATTTTACCTCCTTCTTGATATCCTTACAACATAGTTTATTTTTACCATACATGATGATATCCATAAAATTCTCAGATGAAGTTGGTAGCAATCTTAAAACAAATAAAAGTTGATCACCGTTATCAATTATGATACCAATATTCTCCAAACCCATAATAATTGATTAAAATTATCAAGATATTCACTTATGGACATACTTTCTTTCAATCTAAAATCATTCAAGAATTTCTTCATGTATAAACAATTCATAACTGATTCATCTGAGTAAAGTTCTCTCAACTTCTTTCATGCGCATGTAATAGTCTTCTCGCCACTAATCTCGTAAAGAATCTTTCCATTTACACTCATTAACATATAACATAAAGTCGTTTATGAAAGATTTTGGTTCTCCTCTTCTTTCATCTATGTCGGTAATTTATTCTCCACAACCGTCCACAATCATTACAAAATAAGATTTCAACTTAATCTTCCACAACGCAAAGCTGCATCCTCCATCCAATCTTTTCATTTTATATTTTATTGATATAACCGTCATTGTAAAACATAATTTTAAAAACCTACGCTTTGATACCAATTTTTAATAAATTAGGTATGACAAAATATTTTTATAAATAACTCAAACACAAAACAAAATAAAGAAAGTAAAAAAAACATAGATTTTAACGTGGTTCGACAATAATGTTTACGCCTATGGACGCTACCAAAGAAAGAATTTCACTATCATGGAAAAGGGTTATAATGTTTCTTTTTTATAACCCTATTAGTCTATTTATAGGGGGAAATATAGTTTTTAGATAATATTACTAATTGGTTCATGGATTAACACGCTAATAACAACTATATATTATCATCAATGACACAAGAAGGTACGCTATGAACACACGGTACACTATGAGCATAAAAATCACAAAATACATTATAAACATTTATACCACCAAAGATTCAAAACATAGAGTCCCAACTACTTGACTCAATCTCAACATAATATAATTACAGTAGTTATATCTTTAAGTAGTGAATAAGTCTACTTGTGAATATGAGTTAGTCCTAAAATCCAATTTATAACACCAAATAAACAAAACATTATACATCTAAAATCTAATGTTCAATATCTTACTGAAGAAAAGATAATATAAAAATATATTTAATAAAATAAAATTATCTAAAGATATATTAGTTATATATGATCAATTGATTAAAAAGAAAACTATGGGGTAGGCAAAAGAAACATTATGGGAACCGTAAAAGAGTCATGTCAAAATAACACAACGTAGAAGATAACTACAAGATCAACAAGAAATTTTTTTTGAGAGGTACCAAAAAGAATTCTACAAAAACAACAAAAAAGAAAGTTGAAAAAAAAAACAACTTAAAAATAAAATGCATGGACAATAAAAACAACTCTGAGACCGTGGAGATCAAAACAAACATTGCAATAAAAAAGTATAAGAATTGTAAGAATTATATAAGGAAAAAGTTACTAAGAGAGTAAGACATGTATAGCAGGGGTTTATTGGAGAATTTTTTGGGTTTTTCTTTCATAAAAGAATATTAAGTGAGGGTCTAAGTTTTTCTCTCACATCTAAAGAATCAATAGATGCACCCTTTATTTTGTCTCAAATAAGCATGTGCAAGATACAAACGTCTAATATGTCTAATGGCAGCCAGTGCACATCCGCATGGCAGACTGTTGTTGGTTACTTTTAAAAAAAAACAATTTTGGACAATTTTTTGTAATTAAAAAAATATTATATCATCATTGTTTATATTTTCATATTTATAAATAGATATTTGGTTTGTTTTATTTGGACACCAAAAAATTGAGTTTTTTACGATTGTTTTTATAAAACAAATCTATTTTGAGTAACTTTTTTAAATAATAATAATAATAACTCGTATCATTATTTTTTATAGGAAAAAAATTATTTTTTTACAATGTCTCAAAACAGTTAAAAAAGCTCCAAGATTTGTGAGAACAAAATTTTTCTCAGTTGTTGATCAGTCATTCTCTGCTTCGATTGGCTTATTTTTCAACTATCTTGGCCGCTTGCTAGCATCCATCAACGGACGAGGATGAATCAATCACGGGTCCATCAGAAAAATATCTCGCAAAGCCTCTTAGAAAGGTAACAACATATCTTGTACAACTCCAAACAAAATTCCAACGAATGTAAATTAGAATATAGTTGCTTTTGTTGAAGAATTTCCTGCATTTCAACAATCAAAAATCTTTCTGAATCAAAATAAAAATCTTAAGATTCTAAGTTATGAGAAAAAATAAGATAGTAAAGAAGAAAACAATTCTCAATTGGCAAAATCATATGATGATACAATAAAAGCAACAAGCTACTCCTCACATTTCACTACAATCAACGTTCCTGAAGAAGACTGCCCACATATCAATGCAGTTTTCTAAGCAGGATAAAGATAAGTTGAAGTCGGCCACAAAATACACTCTAATAGGAAATTTATCTCAAGGTATGCTTAAAAAAATTACTTTAACAGTACTTGGAATCCTATAAAATTATTGTTAAATATAATGTTTCTAACTGGTATGCAATACATATTTTGATAGAATTATCTTTAATAGCTGATTTATGCAAATTATGGGTCAAAAATTTCTGGTCTATGGGAGAGTATTCTCTGAGATTACTCAAGTGGACTACTACTGTTAACCCTAAATTTGAATGTCCAATCACACTTGTGTGGATTGAGATAGAAAGTTCATGAGTTTTTTTTTACAACGAATCCATCATTCACTCTATAAAAACAACAATAGGATAACCTCTTAAGGTTTGAGTTCAGAAAAAAAAAATAGAGCACACTAAAGTGCTTGTTATGTTTGTATTAAGTTTGATTTAACAAAGAAAATACAATATCATATTTGGGTCAGATTTGGAGAAAATGAAGGATGTTGGCTTGACAATAGTTACAAAGACATTTCTCATTACTGTCATATTTTCCATCATCTTAGTCATAAACAAGTTGACTGTAAGAAAATTCATACAAACCATCAACCTATTGAAGATGATAAGAAGATTGATTAAGAAGAATCTGGTAAGATAACTGAAACTCGTGGTATTAAAGAAAGTGAAACTATGGGTATAAGACTTCCAAGAGTTAAGTCTATAATAGTCAATCATCATCAAGAAGAAAACTCTAGTGGTCATAAATCTATTGGTAAAGTCTTAATTTGACAAAATAAAGATCATCAAGCAAAGAAAACATCTTTAACACAGGCTAACAATACTACATCAAAGGTACTCAGAGAAAATAGTAGTGCAAACAATAAAGAATTATCAAAATGAAATCAACACCCCTAGGGAAACGGATATTATTGAGGAAATTTAGACACTATAATATGGTTACAACTTATCATCATCTCTAGATTATGAAAACCTAGTGTCTGGAAATCATACACCAAACTAGTAAAATATAGGAAGTTTCTACCATCCTCTTCTATACTTAAGAGAAAGGAAGTCGATAAAGGTTTCTATGAATTATTAAACAAAAAAATCAAAGAAGCTAAAGACGGGAAGAATAAAGGTATCGCGTTATTCAAGTCTCTAAAATTTACTTGGACCAATAGATCTCTAAACTCAAATTTACATGATGATCAAGATCCTTAACTAGAGTATCTGTGGCATTGGAAACAAAGCCTCTTTGAGAATGCTGGACTCTATCATCTTCAAGGAAAACATCAAAATGGTTGATATCAAGAACCCATCATCAAAATTGACAACCTAGAGAACATTACTGTTAGAATTGGATTTAAGCATTACAAAACAAACTTAACCAATAAAAATTGGTTATTTTGGAATGATGAATTGAAGTAAACATCCCATTAGATCATCAATAATGTTTACTTGCTAAAATTACTCATACCTACGTGGAAAAAGGATCACTACTGTCTATGCTAAATGTCAAAGAGAAAACAATATTGAGCTTTGGAATCCTAATTCTCTAAAAATAAGTTTTGTAATTTCTCGAATACTTTTCAAAGCTGTAGTTATGTACTTAATTCTAGCTAGTGGGTTATACTAACAAGCTTTATAAGATTTGTTCCCCGTGAGTGTTCCAGATTACAGAGTAATGATTCAAAATCAAAAGAGTTGTCATATCGTTTACGATCAAAGCAAAATATGGAGCTTCGAGCACTGGAATTCTAAAGTACGAAGATCCATGAACTATGAGATCATGGAAGTTGAAAGAAAATCATAGAAAGGCTCACCTTTTCCAGTTAACTCCCTGAAAGTGAATCATCGTCTCTAGTCTCAGTTGGAGAGATCTTTCTTCATTAATTCAGAAATTGTTCATGGAATTTGTTGAGATGTCCTCTTTATTCTTCGAGCAATAATGGAAGTTATTTTCTCAAAGGAATCAAAGGTTGGTGGTTGGCTTTAAACTTTCTAAACAAATAGAAAGAATTTTCATTTCTCTCTTACAAAAGACAATCAGATGTTTAGAGAAATGGCGAGCACCCAAAATCTTAATTTGATGTTTCTTGTATTGTTCCAATGTAATGTTAATATGGATTTTCACCAAAAATTTATAGCAACCGAAAGAGTTGATTTTTGCTTTAAAAAAATACTATTATTTTTAATTTTTCGAAGTTTATAATTTAAAACTTTATTCGTATGATTCGAAATCAAGAATTAGATTATATAATAAAAGAACAAAAGAAAATAAGTAGATATGATGGAGAGTTGAAAAAAATTGCTAACATGTTGAAGTAGATTTGTTTTAGCTTTATATTGAACATTAGGTTGTCGTGGACACACTTACGAGGGAGTTTTTTGAAAAAATTAAACTCTACTGTACATAATCTAAATAATATGAACATATATAATATTTTGACAAAATCAATTGCCAGATGTTATATTATACAAATATAAATAACAGAGAAGCACAACAATTTAAAATTAAGCAAATGGTTTGACTGGTTATCTTCTAAACTACTTATACAATAAATAAAATCCAATGTGTAGACTGAAACTTATAGACAAATATGATGGAGATCTTAATCTAATGCTAGTTCTTACCGAAACAAAGGGAAGAAAAGGGAATAGAGTGTTTTTATACAACATTTCATGACTCGGTCAACTTCTGATTCCCGTTCCCGTTCCAGGAAGACTTTATGTTCCGTCTTTCTACTTGTTTTTGGCGTTCCCGTGTTATTGGCTATTTCGGTTTACCAACTCGACCGGTTCGATCCAGCTCCGGTGCCGGTTCACGAATTGGGTCGGTTCTGGGTGACTGCTCCGATTACGAATGATCAGATGCTAAGCGGAGCAGAGTTTGTGGGCGTGGAAAAATTACAGGCACCAGAAGATATTGCATATCACGCCGAGTCAGGACTGATCTACACGGGGTGTAGAGATGGATGGGTCAAGCAAGTTACGATCAACGAATCAGTTGGTGACTCGGTGGTGGAGGACTGGGTTAACACAGGTGGTCGACCGTTGGGATTTGCTTTTGGACATTACCAGGAAGTTATTGTCGCTGATGCTTGGAAGGTTTGGTCAACTTTGTTATATTCCCATGTTAACTTATTTTAATCAATTGATATATTTCATATCGGAAACAATCCAACAAAAAGTATTTTAATAATTCGTAAGATTTCAAATAAAATTACTTAAAAGTTCAAAACATATATAGAAAAGAGATTTGAAGTAGGAGACGAAACATCGTCGTTCTATAACAGCATTCTTGTTCTTGTGTTTCTGTTGTTGGGCTGTCAATTACTTGGTCAATAAATATATATATATATATTCTCGATTTATTTTACTACAGAGAAATCGTTTTGTATTTGAGAATTGAGATTGCTACTGAAGTGGTTGATTGCATGTTTAACCTATATATTTTACCCTGTCTATACGTCAGCTTTGTATAGCCTTTTTCCTCCATGGATCTGTATACATGAGGTTAACTTTTATATTACAGGGGCTATTGAACATCAGCAAAGATGGTAAAGTGGAGCTACTAACCGATGAAGCTGATGGTTTGAAATTTAAACTGACGAATGCAGTAGTTATAGCAAACAACGGTGTAATATATTTCACTGATTCTTCATATAAATACAACGCGAGCAATTATATATATGACATTTTGGAGGGAAGACCAAATGGTCGCTTGATGAGCTTCGATCCAGTTACTAAACAAACCACTGTGTTGCTTGCCGACCTTTACTATGCTAACGGAGTTTCCATTTCACCAGACCAGAGTTTTGTACTATTCTGTGAAACTCCGATGTAAGTCTACGTAGCTGTCAAAGTCTACACTGGTCACGACGTAAAATTCAGAGCAGAAAATATAGTTCATCTTCTCTTTCTTTTCATCTGGCAGGAGGAGGTGTAGAAGATATTATATAGAAGGAAATAAGAAGGGAAGTGTAGATAATTTTGTGAAGGATTTGCCTGGTGTGCCTGATAATATCCGATACGACGGAGAAGGCCATTACTGGATCGCACTAGCCACGGTAATCAACTCCTATAACATCAATAGTCGCATAATGCCAAAGTCTCTAACTTGACTCTTTTGGAAATTTTAAACACAGAGTGTAACACCTCAGGTGGATTTGGTGCTTAGATACCCTTTCGTAAGAAAAGTAGTCGCAATGTTAGAGAAGTACAGTTTGAGACCTCATCTTGAAGAAAACGGAGGAGTAATTGCAGTTGACTTAGAGGGACTACCACTTTGTCACTTTTATGATCGACGTCTCTCTCATATTTCGAGTGGATTGAAGATCGGAAGAAATCTCTATGTCGGTTCTCTCCGTTACCCTTACATTATTCGCCTTAATCTCGATGTCAGCTGTACGTCAATATGAATGGACGTCATTGTTATTCGAATTACTTGAACTTAGCTTGAGCTAAATTCTTTTGCCATGCAACATTAACCCATACTGAGGCAATAAATAAACGAACCAAGCTTGACCTTGTTCTATTGGCTTGAATAGAGATTCAGTCGAGCCCAAACAAGTTTAATGCATCTAGAAGTGTCATATATACATTACCTGAAGACTTGGAATGAACATCTTTACTTGAACTTGAACTAGAAATGACAACTAATTAGTTGGCCGCTCTGAATCACGAAAGAAGAACTGGTTATTAGTGAAAATGGTATTGGCTTAATGATTACAATATTACACACTGAAAATTCAAGTAAATGGCACATACATCAGAAAGACTAGAACAAGACCTATAAATACATAGTTGGCACCAAAAATAGAGTTTGAGGTTATTGCCATTTAGCTTTCTTGTTGTGGGAACTATATATCTCTATAGCAGCAGCTTGTATCTACAAATCAAACATGGCCTTTACTTTTTCCCTCAACAGAAACTTCTGTACTTTCCCAGTCGAAGTTCTAGGCAACTCTTCAAAAACAACTGTCCGAGGAACCATATATCGTGGCAATTTGACTCTACAGAACTCGATTATATCTTCTGAATTTACATTAAACCCTTCCTTCAACTTCACGAAGGCACACGGCGTCTGCCCCCAGTGATCATCTGGGCGTGCAACAACTGCGGCCTCAAGAACAGCAGGATGACCACACAAAACCATCTCGACCTCTACACTGCTTATGTTTTCTCCTCCTGAGATTATAATATCTTTGGACCTATCCTTCACTTCTATATATCCATCCGAATGTTTCACCGCAAGATCACCAGAATGGAACCACCCACCTCTAAACACTTCCTCAGTGGCTTTCGCGTCTTTATAGTATCCGCTCATCACAGTATTCCCTCTAAACATAATCTCACCTAATGTTTTACCGTTGGCCGGAACACTCTGCATTGTGACTGAATCTTTCACATCTACCTCATCAAGACACAAATGTTGCATTCCTTGTCTAGCTTTTAACCGCGCTTGCTCCTCTAGAGATAGTGAATCCCATTCAGGTCTCCACATGCAATATGTACCCGGACCATATGTTTCAGTTAAACCATACAAGTGCGATACACTAAAACCCAACTCTTCCATTTTGGCTAGGACCTGTGGAGACGGTGGAGACCCACCTGTCATTATATTTACCTTGCGAGAAATCGGCTTCTGGTCCGGTGAGTTCACAATCATGTTAAGGACGGTTGGTGCTCCTCCCATGTGTGTCACATTGTGCGTGGCTATATTGTCAAAAATAGCCTTGGGCGAGACTTTTCGAAGACATATGTTGGTTCCTCCTTGAGCCGCAACTCCCCAAGTGAGACACCAACCGTTGCAATGAAACATAGGGACTGTCCATAAGTAAACAGGCAAAGTAGACATGTTATGAAGAAAGACTGTGGCCAAGGCGTTGAGATAAGCTCCTCGATGACTATAAACAACACCTTTAGGCCTTGACGTCGTACCAGAAGTATAGTTTATGCTGATAGGGTCCCACTCGCTTTCCGGTTTTTTTATCTCGAATTCACTGTCTCCGCTCTGCACGAGTCTTTCGTATTCGTCGTCATCACCAGAGCAAGAGATCAAGACAAGAATTGGCAGTTTTCTTGAATTATGTTTTGCGATGAGGTCTAGTGCATTACGAGCGATGTCGAGCAGTTGACGGTCGACGAAGAGAAGTTTGGCTTCCGAATGGTGGAGTAAAACAGACACTGTATGAGAGTCTAGGCGAGTATTGAGTGTGCAAAGAACTGCACCAGCCATTGGGACACCAAAATGTAGCTCATACATAGCAGGGACATTAGGCGCCAAGGTCGCTACCTGATGAAACATTTCAAGTATAAGTCATCCACCCTAGAATCCAAACAAACTCTAGAAACAAACATAACAGAACCTAAAGATTAAAAGTGGAGCATATCAACCAACAAACATTTAATTTTAACTAATATCTTAATTATTTATTGTAATTTTCTAAACAACATATATAAATCGGAAATTTAACTTAAATAAATTTCAATACATAGGAAATCTAAGTTACATATATATAATTGGTGTAATTAATTATACAAATTGTTTAATAAAAGAAATAGTTAAATAGCCGTTGACTAAAACCATTTCATGTTCGCATACAAATGAGAAGGCGATAAGCTTAGCAAGAAACAAAATTAATAATCAGGCTAAAAAAATGAACAAACCACATCTCCAGGAGTAATCCCAAGGTGAGCGAGAGCTGAAGCAAGCTTGACGCAACGTTGATGGGTTTGAATCCAGGTGTAATTTGTTGAATCAGACACGACGGATGTTCTGTCTCCGTAAACTTTGGCTGATCTCTCCAGGAAAGTAATCGGAGATAAAGGGACATAATTAGCTGAGCAATGAACCGTACCCTCTTTCATTGACTTCCATGACTGCGGATCATTCGAGAAATGGCGAAAAGTTGGTGTTGTATACATGTAAAATCGATTCAAACCATTTTTACTAGTGAATCGACTGAGTGATTTTATCAGTAAGGAAGGCCTCATTCTTGTTGTCTCCTAGTTGAAATACGCATAAGATCGTGTGTGACTGACTATCTTACTGAAAATATTGTAATATAGTCTTGTTGGGTTTATGGGCCGTAGTCATAGACTAAAAGATGAGCTGCCTATTCTTGCATAATACATGAAAAGGATGCCATTAATTACAAATTTAATCACCACACAAGTCTACACTACACTATAGATGGGCAAATTTGATTAAACATACAAGGTATTTTATTTATCTTTTATTACATAGTTTGTATAAAAATTGGTTATAAAAATGTCAATATTATTAAACATAGTTATAAATTTATTTTGATTGGATTTCAAAAATATTATGTGAAAAAATGGCATAAATAATCTGTAAAATTTTGTATAATAAATAATTATTTTTTTGTGCATATTTGTCATATGCTTTATATGAACTATAAAATTCAAAACAAAATATGAAAAAATCACAAATATATCACGGTATCATACGACTAATAAAAATAAAAATTGTCTGGTCTTGATAAATTTTGAATATTACATCACGAATCCAATAACACTTCGTTATAGATACTCACGAATTATATATATTATCTCGCTAAATTAAGATGTATTCTATTTAGCACAATATATCACTAATATATTATTTTTTATTTTGTTTTATTTTGTTGTTTTAAGTCATGGCACTAATATTTTAATGAAATATTAATGTTAGACATTTATTTTTATTATTTTACAACATAATTCTACTAATACCATAATTTATTACAATATTTGGAAAACCTAGTTTCAACACATGTGAAACCTTATATAATAAATTTTCAAAACATGTGGTCGATAGGATGTCAAACATGGAAAACTACCATCTACGAAGCCTATACTTTCCCAAACACAAAAATTCGGTTCATGCATATTCCGGCGCGTATTTGTCGAATATAGTTTGTTATGTCGTCGTGTATTTGGAAAATAGAGTTCATTATATCACCAAAACCTCGAAAAATCACATCTGGTCATTCTAACCACTAATTTATTGACTTTTTATGATCCATTTGTTGTTTTTGTGTAGTTGTAGAAACATTTTGGTGAAACATTGATGTTAGATGCTTACTGTTATAATTTTGCAACCTAAACTACTAATATTATAGTCTATGACAACACTTAAAAAACCTGATTTGAAACATATGTGAAACTTAATATAACAATTGTGAAGTGTATAGTAGATGGGTTGCAAAACGCGGCAAACTACAATCTACGAAGCTTAAACCTACACAAACTTTTGAAACCTGGTTCATGCGTATTTTGTCACATACTTGGTGAATAGAGTTCATTATTCTAACCATATTAATCTATTGGTTTTTCCTCATATATTAGTTATTTTTATGTTTGGTAAGAAAACACTGGTGAAATATTAACATTAGATTGTCATTCTTATCATTTCGCAAGCTAACCAACTAATATTATAGTCTATGAAATAGTTACAAAATCGGTTTGAAACATTTCTAAATTTTACATTAATAATTTTGGAAACGTGTAATGGATATGTTGCAAAATGTGGCAAATTATAATCTACGTATCATGAACTTGCATAGACTTGCAAATATGGTTCAAGCGTATTCCGCCACGTACTTGATGTATATAGTTCACTGTGTCGCCAAAACCATGACGTATTATTTTGTCTTTCTAACCACTAATATATTGGGTCTTTCATGATCCATTTTTTTATGTAGTTATAAGAAATTTTGTTGAAATATTACCGTTAGATGCTTATACTTATCATTTTGCAACCTAACCTACTAATATTATAGTCTATTTATGAATCAAAAAATATATGAGGGGAAAACGCGTCTAATATATTTCGAGGTGAGTCACACAGATTTTAGAGAGAAAAACCAAAACATGAATTCTAGAGAGAGAAGCTAAAAATTAATAATTATTCATTATTTCCTAAAAATGTACATTACCTTATATAGTAATGGTGGTCGGTCCTTGGGCTTACATTGTTAACCCATTTTTGGTTATTTCACCAAATTAATTCATTTATATTAAGTATATGTATTTTTTATTTTATAAAATACCCTCGGTATTACACATTTGTTGAGTCTATACTACAAAGAATATTTTGGTCCAATACTTTACCATTTTGACATGGGGGTCGGATAAATCCTAGCCTTACTAATAGTCTCCTTAGTTATTGCAAAGATTTTTCGAAAGGACTAAGTTTGACGTTGCTTTGAATTTCATTCTTACCCTCTTTCTAGATTGCAACCAATCATGTGATCTGAATCGACTCAGGTCGGATAATCTTATTTCCAATTATTACTATTGCATAAATCACCAAACTTGTATACCATGCATAGTTTTGCTCATGTGCACGTGCCACGAAGGTATTCGACCCACGTACTAGATCCTTAATGGTGAAATGTGAAGAGGTGGTAATGAAACTGTTCCACTTCTTCACATGAATAATCGTTGGGGTTGAAGAAATAACTAATATACCTTTCCACTCCTCAATGTGGGTGTCCGCTGGCCTTTGAAAAGTATCTGATGGGCTTCCATAACTTCTTCTATAAATTCACTATGTATTCTTCCATTATTCTCATTCTACATTGATTTCAGAGATTTAAAAAGAAGCTCTCTCACTTCTACCACTGCAAAACCCAGTTTTCTGCTTAATTGCCGCAAAAACATTTCTGGTATAAACACTAGCTTTCTTTCATTTTTTGAAAGTATATAATCTATTTGGAATTATATGTTTCGTCTTGACAATGCTCTAGAAGATTGGTTGTCAATTTTTTAGCAAGTCGAAGCGAAAAACGCAAAAAAAATGCAGATAAATGACCAATTTGCATCACTCATGTGTTCAATTATGGAGGCAATGTATCCAGGAAAACACAATCTGACGCCTGACCCTACACCCTCTTACGTTTATTTGACTCGGTCTTTAACAACAAATGTATACCTTTTTAGGTCAACTAGCTCCCAAAGAAACGAATGTTGACCACATTTTATGTCGATGGGTTATTTGGACACTAACGAAACATCTTCCTTAAAGAACTCTTCAATACCCTTAGAGAAAATGATACCATCTCTCAACCCTCAAAAAATTAAAAAAAAAATCCTAAGACAATCACAACACCCCAAGCTACACCCGTGGAAAAATGGTTAGGTTTGGTGGGGAAGCTTCAAGTAGATCCTATGATATTCATACACCCTGAGTTACACATCTAAAGGAATCTCAGAATAAAATACTGGTTACCAAAGAACATCGTATATGATTGATTGTTGAATCTGAGGAAGAGGTAGAAGACCGTATTAATTTGGCGTTGGAGACTTTCAACTTAGGCGAGAAAAAGGTAGCATTGAGAAGGAAATGGAAATCCTAGAGGATAAAAAGAAGACTTTGAATCCTAAAAAGTCAAAGAAAAAAGTGGAAGTTGAAATGTCTTCCAAAATAACAGAGATGTTAGGGCGCAATCTTCGCGATGTCAAAAATAAATACCTGATTATTATTTACGAAATAAAATACAAGTATTACTCGAAGAGGAAGATTTAAATCTCTCAACGCACTGGGGAATCCTGAGCTCAATTGGTATACACTTCCCAAAAACTGGAGATATACCGATTTCTGCAAAACATCAACAGTTAGTGGTTTATCCAGATGTTTTGTATGGCGGATTTTGGTTCATGTTAGACCCTAATATTGGTCAATGTTACTTTTTATTTCATCACTCTAAGGAACGAGTATAAAGTGTTAGTCGAACTTCTTGAAGATTAGAAAACTTGGGAGCAGTAGTTCCCTTTATGAGCGATTGTTGGTAAAATGGCATAAATATGATTGTTAAAAACTAATGTGATTGTTATTCTATCAATGAATCACGCGCCAGAAAAGGCCATCCCCCTGAATAATAAAAAATCAAAACATGCATTGGGGGATAATAGAGGGAAATGAAATATCAAAGAGAGAAATAGGTATTATGCCCAAGGGAAATCTAAGGCCATCATAGAGGTCGCCCCGCTGCAGATCAAATCATCATCCCTCCGATGTTTGACCGCTATGATGCTCATGCACTAGAATACCGCTCACCACTGCCTCCGGAGGGAGATGATTTGGTGAAAGAGACTTAATGTTCAGAGGACCCACAAGATTTAGGCATTCAAGACTAAAGATATCATTCACCAGTTTTGGAGGGTTCTTCCAATTTTGGTTCCTTTCAGCTTCTTAAAACGGACTATTTTATCGTTATTTTACACGATATTGTCATATCTATTACTAAACTGGAAGGTAAAGTGTCAAAGCAAAAATAAGGGATTTCACGTCTCGAACAGTGCAATTCAGAATTTGGACTGCATCGTATCTTCGAGGAAGATTTGATCACTTGTGGAAAGCTGCCTCAGATCAAAGATGACTCGCGTATCAAAATGAATATTGGGCGCGCTCTACTAAAAACACTATATTGGAATAAAAATATGTTATCCAAGCTAAGATTACCTTGTTGGAGTTTTTCTTGCAATACCATACTTGGAAGAATCACAAGACTCTGATGGAAAATGATATTCACAAAGATCTTCTCCTATTGATATTAGACGAATAAGTGGAGGCTATCCGGAAATATAAAGATGATAACAAGTAAAGTCTTCAGTTTCTTATTGCCTTCAACAAGTATGTGGAAATGCACGAAGCGGTCGCGGTTGTTGCTCATGCTCAGGAATGTATAGGATTATTAAATCGGTGAGAAGGTAGAGTTAAATACATGTCAATTCTTAGCTTCCATAAAGATTTTTGGATATAGACATTGGCTCTTTTGGGGATTTGGTTCCAAAACATGAACGTCGTGCTAACGTTTTGTTCGAAGAAGAACTGGAAGCATCAAAATATTCGGGGAGCGGTGGTGATGAGTCTGAGAATGAAGAGTATAAAAATCAGGAAACCAAAAATGAAAGCTCCAATGAGAATCGATGGCAAGAAAATCCTAGGGGTGGCCTTGAAACGGATAAAGATAAAACAACAAATAGCAATGATGATGAAGATAACTCTGAGGATGCTGAATAATTTCCCATTGCTCTCAATAATGCAACTTTTTGTACTTTTTTGAATTCTAAATCCTTGTATGGACTGAGCGTTTTGTACTTCAGATTTTATAATTGTTATTTTGTTCATCTTTACCTATATTAATAATTTTTATTTCAGGTCATGTCTTTCAGATTATTCATAGTTGAGGGTGATTAGTCCCCAACTGGTTATCGAAGCTATTTTATAGTTTTAAAAGCATTCAATTCCCAGTATACGCCAACTCGTGTTGAAATATTTTTAACGTGACCAACTAGTGTTGAAACTTTTTAAATATGACCAACGAGTGTTTGAACCTTTATATTGTGATCAACTAGTGTTGGAACCTCTTAAATATAACCAATTATTGTTGGAACCTTTTAATGTTGAAGGTCAGATATGTTTAGACCTATTAAAGATAAAAATAGGAAATATAAATGGCAAAATGATTTATATGTACTAGCCGACTAGTTAAACACGTCAGTAAAACCTTTCTATACCATGAGGGTACGAAAGAGCATGTTACCGGTCATTATACGAATAATTTAAAGTATTTATATTTTTTATATAGTCACTATAAATACAACCTCAAGTGTTTAATGTTCCAAGGGTTCCAAAGTGTTTTTCCTTGTTGGTCTTTCAACTAATACGTTCCGGGTTTAACCCTCTCAATTAATGAATAAGATAATTCTTAATTTGGCCCAAACTTTCCTAGTCGTTAATATTTAGTGTACAAGAAAACATACTTCAAATAAACATAATTCATTACTTTGAAGTCTCTCCGGCAGAATCGAGATGCATATCTATTTCTCATTAAAGTCTGATAATGAATGGATCTTAGACTCAATCAAGTCAAGTTTATCTTTTCGACCCTCATCATTGCCAGCCGTCGAGTAGTTTGTTACTTTGAAAGATGGAATAGTACCTTCAGTTGGGGTTACTGCATCCATCCCATAAACCTATACAAAAGATAATGGTTAGGTCACTTCCCGGGGGATTGTTTGGTAAGCCCACAATACTTCTTGTAGATAATTTGGTCATTTAATAACAATCTTACTATATTCTCTCTCATGCCATCAAGGATAATTATTTTTGTAACTTTACTTTCTCATTAGCCTACAGATGGAAATGTGTGTAAGAGAAATGTTGGATATCTTGGGAAAGACATAAAGCTTCCATATCTTTGTTATCAAATTTTGGGCCGTTATGTGTAGTGATTTTTTGTTGGAATTCCAAATATGTAGTATATGTTAGATAGAATGAATTTGATAACATCCTTCACTTTAGTTCCGGACAAAGGCTTAGATTCTACCCACTTAAAAAATTGTTAAATACTACTATGATCGTTTGGTGTCCCCCATATGCCATAGGTAATGGCACAACCAAGTCTAATCATCATGTACCGAAAGACAACACTACTATTGACACATGTATTGCATTTTTAAATCGTTGGTAGGTATCACACCGTCTGAATAATTCCTTAATGTTAGTCATGATGGAAGGTCAATACTATATGGTTAATAAAACTTTTGTTTTCAACATTTTAAACCCACAATGAGTCAACCCTTATCTATCATGTAATTTGGATAATACCATATGTGACTCATTAGTCTGAGGTATTGTATCGACTTAAATATTTTTTTATTAAGAATTTTTGTTGAAGACTGCAAAACCACATGGTTTAAATCTCAGCTTCTTAGCCAATAATTTATCAATTAGAAAAGTCTCTCTGATCATAAATTCTTTAAGCTTGTGCCTTCAATCTTTCTCCAGGATTTTTGAAATTATCGATGCTTCTTCTGTGTTTAACTTATGTTCGGAAGTTGGTGTTGTCGATGGGTGTTATTGTTCAAGTATTCATGGATACCATGCGGTGTATAATATAGTTTTTAAGCAATCCGCAATATAATTTTTAGCTCGACAAACATGTTCATGCTAAACGCACTCGAAGAATGTTGTAAATTCCTTCAATGATTTTAGGTACTTTATCAAATAATGTTTCCTTGTTTTAGCATGGCCGGATGAGTAGTTTATTAGAACCTGTGAATCATTTATAAAAAAATTATCACCACAATCCTACAAAGGTTGCTTTGTATGCTGCCTCGTTGTTAGATTCTCTGAAGTCAAAGTGTATTGATTGATACATTGCTTCTCTGGTTGGAGCTACCAACTAAACCCCGACTCAACAACTCGAAATGGTTAAACTTCTTTCTGTCTGAATTACCCACTCGTCCTAGGACATGTAAATATATGGATCTGGTTCAGGTCATTCAAAATGGAACTCGACTCAAATATGTGCCAAAACATGCGCTTCAATTGTTGTCTGATGTTCAAAATCGATGTTGTAGTCTTCTATTTCCACTGACCATTTAGTTATCCAATCAGATATATTAGGCTTTTGAAATATATTTTTTAATAGAAATAAGGTCTGAACCACAATAGAATGGGCTTGGAAATATGTGCTCATTTTTCATGCTGCTACCACTAAAGTCAAGGCTAGTTTTTCCAACTTTAAGTACATTTTTCAGCATCTAACAAACTTTAGCTCACGTAATACACCGGGCATGGATAATTTTCAACTTCTCTGACTAACACTATACTTACAGCATAATCGGACCTTGCAATGTAAATAAATGATGTTTCTCACGCAACAAGTTTGGTCATAAATTCTAGAGAGGATACATGTTCTTTTATTTTGATAAAATATTTGTCACATTCCAGAGTCTAACTAGAAAGATTCACTTTGATAAAAACTTGAAAAAAATGGTACACATTTGTCTGAATATCTTGATAAGAACTTGTTTAAAGCATCCAATCTTCGTGTTAATATGTGTACTTTTTTATGGATCTCGAGGGATCCATATCAATTAGATCATTCAGTTGTACTAAGTCGGCTTTAATTCTTTTTTTCTCGCTATATAGCCCAATAATTGTTTTGGATTGCACCCCGGATTTACATTTATATAGGTTCAGTTTCAAATTTATAGCCTTCATATTACAAAAAGTTTCCTCCATATCAGAAAAATGATAATCATGTCTTGTGCTCTATACTAATATTTTATTGGTGTAGACTTCAATATTTCTTCCGATTAGGTTGGCAAAAGCTTTGTTTAGTAATTCCTGATAAGTAGCTACAATATTCTTCAACTCATATGGTAATACCTTGTAGCAGTGTAAAACTTTACCAGTTATGAATATAGTGCTCTATTGGTCGCTCTATTCCATTTATATTTGATTGTACCTGAAAAATAGATCCATAAATGATAAGAATTTGTTACCCAAAGTTGAGTCTACCAGTTGATCAATTCTAAAAACAGGTTTAAGATACTTCAAATAAGCTATGTTCAAATTAATAAAATCAACTACACATTTTTCATTTTATGTTCTTATTTTTCATGAGAACTCGGTTAGCCATCTACAACGGATATTAAGATTCTATGGTATGGCACACTTTTGTTAACCAATCTACCTCCGTCACAATTGCTTTAGACTTTTCAATAGAAAAATCTCTTCGTTTTTTTAATTCTGGGGCGTACATTAGGTTGTACCAAAATTTTGTAACAAATGACACCCATAGGTAATCCCGTTATGTCCTCGGTATACTCGGCAAACATATGCAAATTCCTTGATAAAAAGGATATCAGTTTTTCTCTTACAACATGCGATAACTGGGTAGCGACATTCAAATTGTTTTCGCGGGGAAAGGAATAAATTTCAATATCCTCGTCGAGTGTTATCAAACTAGGACTTTCCCCTAGATCATCTACGCCACCTGATTCCGTAATAAACCTCGGTAACTTCTATTCTCACTTTGTTTAAGAAATTTTAATTATCTTCAGAGCCAATACAGTAGTGTAGCACTCTCTTGCGACTTTCTAGCTATTGTGGAAAACTCTCACTTGAACCTTAACTACAAACTTCAAACATCAAAGAATATTTGAAGCAATGGTGTAAATTCTTGATAACTAAGACCTGCAAAAAGTTTCATCACACGATGTTGGTTCACCCACTACTATGAACATAAATTTTACCATTTTCTTGAAAAATCCTCAGCCTAGTAACACCTCCCTCTCGAATTCTTCGATGACATTGGCAGTGACTTTAGTTAATCTCACTACCATTCTATTTGATTGGAAAATGACAGGAGGATCCTCGATTTACTTGTAAGTGGACATGAAGAGGATGTTTGGAAAACTACTCGTATCAATTAGGATCTTTTAGATTTTGGTCTATTCAATAGCTTTTCCAATTAGCTCAGCATCCTCGTGAAGTCCAGCGACCTTCTTTAAGTCATAATTGATGAGTCCGGAATTATTCACCACTGCTCACTGAGAAAATCGTACATGAGTAATTCGGACAATAGATACCCACTGAACTATCCGGACAGGACAAAAGTACTAAAACACTAAACACCTTTTGACTAAGCTAGGTGCTAATCTACTTTAAAAAAACTAATGGGTCTTTAAACACGACCCGGTTTTGTAACTTGACCCGAAAGCTCATGGGTCCATAATTAAGGGTATAAATTCCCAACCACTTTCATTAATGAGGGTAATGAACATTTAATACAACCAAGCACCTCAAATCTCTCAGTACAAAACACCCAAACATTTAATACCCTTGAAATTTTCTAAAACATCTGACAAAAATACCCTCAGTCCAAAATTATCCACACCAATAATTATTAAAAAGGATAAAGGCAAATGATTTTCGGTAAACGTTGGTTGATATTCTTCCTTTCAACTGTATTTCTAAACTTACAACATGTTTTTTTGCGAATAACTGGTGGTTTCCAATACATTATCTCCACCGAAGATAGTTAAGAACTCAAAAATCACACAAACTTTTGAACTTTCCCTCATCTTTGGTTTTGTCAATTACCAAAAAACTCCTTCGGTTCAAATCGGTCTAAATATTCTGCATTCACATCAAAATCATTAAAGGATCATGTCATGAACATTGTATTTTATCTCTTTGGTGTAATCTCGATTGGCTCCCTATGATTTTCTTATTGATTACCCATTGAAGCTTGATGTCTATCTCCTGGTTGTGCCTTAACTAATGTGGTCAACTTACCAGTCCTTTGTATCATGACCGACATCATAATGATATTCGCAAAATCAGTTATTCTCCCCTTCTATCAAACTCTGAATCGGGAGGGGTTTCCTAAAATTAATAAAATTCGTCGTCCTATTGAAAATAGTATTGGCGCTCTATGCCAATTATGTATAGGTATTAGGTCAAACCCATTGATTTGTTTTGGACCTTTATTGTTGACCTTGAGATTTTTGGTTTACCCCTGGTCGAGGCAGAATTCGACGTCGTTATGTAGGGCTGAAAACTTTGAACATGTTGTTAATAAATCAAAGCATGTGATTATTGAATCTGTCTTTGCAAATGAATTAGTTTTAAAATCTTAGATTCTCCCAACTTGATTTGTTCTTAGAGTTGAGCTAGTAAAAACCTGAAACTCATAGTTTTCTTTGTAGTTACTTCATCAGGTATTCTATAGAGAGAAGACCTTGTTTTAAAAAATTAATAGAAACTTGCTCATAAAAATCATCTAGACTATTGTAAGAATTAAGCGTTTGCTATAGTATTTCAAACTCACTCCGACCAACTGTCTGCATTGGATTATTGTGTCGTTATTCCCTCACATCTCTTTACTTCCCATAAATTATTGTCTAAATGTTATTCTAGACATATTAAAAAAATATAGAACCTTGAAGAAGCTGGTTGTCCCATTTTAAAGAACTATCCTTGAAGGTTTGAGAGAAAGCATAACCTTGCAATTTATAGTCATCTTCTTTGGAAACCTCTTCTTCTCCAACTTTCAGAATTTTAGATTGGACCTTTCTTGGTCAAACTATCATTATTTCTTTTTGTAAATTTAACGCGACGATTTCATAGTTGCGGATGCACCAACATCATACAATGTACTCTGTTGCGGGTCTTTGTTTTCAAAGATGCACATAGTTGTTTCGAAAATCCATCAATGTTTAAAATACACGTTTGAAAGTAATGTGGTGATAGTCCGGAGCAGCAAAAAAGTGGTTATAGAATGTTATACAATGGATTTGGCTCTAAAGAAAATCAAGAAAATTAAGGCTAAGAAGGAATAACATTTAAATGGGTCAACTTCGGAATCCAGCGCTGTGGACGATCCAAGAGAGACCCCTAGTTTCTTAGTGCCTGATGAAAACTTTGAAAATTATGTATTTAATAATGGTTAGATCTTGAATCTTGGCATCTTGTTATGACTGAAAGTAACGGAGATATTGATATTCTTTTTTTATAATACTTTCATATGTTCGCTTGGTATACGGAAGATGTTACGGGAGTGCCAACGGATATTATTTACCATAAGCTGGCCATCTGGCGCACATACGTCTGATCTGAAGCAATCATGATTGAAGTGGACTAATTTTAAAGGTGGGTTACATACCGGAGTCTCAATATCCCTTGTGGACAGAAAACTCAGTCCTCGTGGAAAAGAAGAACATGAAATGGAAAATATATATCGATTTCACTGATTTTAGCAGAGCATGTTCAAACGACCCATTTTAGTTCTGAAAATAGACGATCTTGTGAACTTAACTTCAGGTATATATCTTTTATCATTTATGGATACTTACGCAAGTTACAACCAAATACAAATGTATTTGAAGCATCAAGAGAACACTTCATTTATATCGGGTAGAGATCTACACTGCTACAAGGTGATGCCTTTCGGGTTGAAGAATACCATAGCCACTTATCAACAGTTAGTGTATAAATTATTTGTAAATCAGATCAGACGAAACATTAAAGTGTATATTTAAGACTTCCAAAGACAATGATTATTTCTCTGATCTGGAGGAAACCCTTTGCAACTTGAAGACCATAAACGTGAAGTAAATCAAGAAAAATGTACGTTCAATAAAGGCTTAAGGAACATTTAAAAATTTGGAATAAGGAAACATTTGGAAACATTTTTTATTACTTAAGTAAAGTAGAAGAAGATATAAAAATTGCTGAATTAAGATTAGAAGAAAATGATTGTTCTGAAAACCAATCTAAGTTAGCTAGTCTAAATGTCACATATTCTATATTGCTTGAGAGAGAGGAAACTTATTGGAAACAGAAGAGTTATTCAAATTGGATTACAGATGGTGATAATAACACTGCAATGTTTCATAACTATGTAAAGAAAAGAAGATCTAAAAATATTATAAAGGGAATTCAGGAGAATAATAGTTGGATTGAAGATGATAGTCTGATAGGGTCTTCTGCTGTGAAATATTTCTTTAACTTGTTAAATAAAACTCCAATTCAAAAAGACCTTTCTTTAGTTAGAAGTGTTATTCCTAGAATTATATCTTCTGTAGATAATGATAGTATCTTAGTATTGCCTACCTTGGATGAACTGTATGCTGTTATTAAGAGTTTGAACCCTGACAGTGCTTCTGGAGTTGATGGTTTCAACTCCAGACCTTTCTTGTTGGTAAATTATAAAGGATGATCTCTTAAATGCTGTTATAGATTATTTTTTAGATGTTACATTACCCAAAGGTTTGTTTGCTACATTAATATGTTTAATACCTAAAATCAAATCTCCTAAAACTTGGATGCATTTTAGGCCTATAAGTTTGTGTTCTGTGCTGAATATTATTATTTCAAAGCTTATAAACTTTAGGATAGCTAAGTTACTGCCTTTAATAATTTCTAAGGAGCAAGGAGCATACGTAGAACATAGGATCATTCAAGAGAACATTTTAATAACTCAAGAATTAGTTAAGGACCTGAATAGGAAAACTAGAGGAGATAATGTAATTATAAACTTGGATATGTCAAAAGCATTTGATAACTTAGAGTTTAACTTCATTTATGATGTATTGTTGTCATTTGGGTTTAGTGATAGAGTTATTAGGTTGATTAAGAAAAGCATAGAAAGTGTTTGGTATTCAGTTATAGTTAATGGCAATGCTTATGGTTTCTTTAAGTCTGTTAATGGTCTTAGGCAGGGAGATCCTTTGTCTCCCTGTCTTTTCATTATAGCTGGAGAATTCTTAATTAGGGGTGTGAATAACTTAATTGATCAACATAATTCTATGTCTTATAACATGAAAAGTTTAGTGAGAATAAACTGCCTAGCTTATGCTGATGATATCATTATGTTTGTAAATGGATCACAAACAAGTATAAAGAAGTTAATTAAGTTCTTAGATACCTATCAAGCTCTCTCTGGTCAGCAAATAAATAGACAAAAGACTACATTTATAACACCTTTAAGAATAAACAGAACAAGAATAACATCATTAGAAAGCATTTTAGGTTTTAAGCATGCTGATCTTCCTTTTACTTACTTAGGTATTCCAATTCATACAAATAATCATTCAATCCATTTTGAGAAGTTAATTGATAAGATAAGATGTAAAATTTCAGACTGAAACTCTAAAAAACTATCATTTGGAGGCAAAATAACCTTATCAAATTCGGTTCTAATGTCATACCCAATATATTATTTGCAATCTATTAAGTTACCTTTAAAAACTATATCTAGGATTGATAAACTTCTTAATAAGTTTTTGTGGGGGTCTAGTGAAACAGATAAACATATAGTATGGTCTAGTTGGGATAAAGTGTGTAAGCCATATAAAGAAAATGGGTTAAATATCAGAAACATAAGAGACTTACAAACTGCTTTTTCATTTAAACTCTGGTTTAACTTTAGGGATAATAAAACCCTTTGGTCAAATATGATGCACTCAAAATACTGTAATAACATTCATCCTTTGCAATCTACATTGAAAATAACAGATTCTAAAATTTGGAAAAGAATGTATGAAGTTAAGGAAAGTGCAGAAAAACATATAAGGTGGAAGCTAGGTGATGGTAATTCAGATTTCTGGTTAGATCATTGGTATATTTCTAAACCCTTGATAACTTTAACAGCAATTAATTCTAGTCACTATACACAAACAAAGGTTAATGAATACTGGATAGATAATGTGTGGAACACCGATAAACTGCTAAGCATGCTGCCTGCTAATTATGTGAATGAAATCATTAGAGTTAATTTTACTAAATGCTTATCTGATTCTATAATTTGGAAACTTTCAATTGATGGAAAATTCAACTTAAAGAAAACTGTTAATGAAGTAAGGATTAAAACCATAGCATCACAAATAAAAGATAAAATCTGGAATAATATTTCATCAAAGAAATGTTCTTTCATCCTATGAAGAGTACTGAATAACCTTTTAAGTGTAGACATTAAGCTTCAACAGATTGGCTTTTGTTTAGCATCTAAATGTACTAGCTGCCAGAATCTAGAAACCTGTGAGTCTGCTTGGTATATCTGGTCTTACTTTTCTGCTATGTTTAGGATAGATGTAGGTAGACATATGACAGTGAATAACATTATTAACATTTGGTTACTGTCTACACCTAAAAGAATACATATTAGAACAATACTACCTTCCTTGATTGTATATTCTATCTGGTATGGTAGAAATAGTTGTAAACATAAAGGTAAAATCTTATCTCCCAAAAGGATAGTTAATCATATATTATTCATGCTTGCATCCTTGGATTCAGGTTTGCATTTGACTAGGAAGCATTGGTCAAAGGACCTGCATTTAGCTAAAGATTTAAGATGTTTTAATCATGTTAAAATTACTAAGTCATATTTGTATGTTGTTTGGTCTTTGTCTGCTTATAATAGAATTAAATTGAATTGTGATGGTTCTGCCCTATACAATGGTGAGGCTAGTTATGGTTTTATAATTAGGAATAGCTTAGGAACTACCTTAATAGCTAAAGGTGACTTAATTGGGAAGTGTTCTCCTCTAATTGCTGAAGTTTTAGCTTTAATAAATGGTCTAATGTATTGTAATGATCATGATTTAACATTTGTTGATATAGAGACAGACTGTCTCAGTTTATTCAATATGCTTGCAATAGGTAAACATCCTTGGCATTTAGACCAAATTCTCCAATATTGTAGATCATTGATTAAGCCACAAATGACTTTAAAACATATATATATATAGAGAGCAGAACTTCGCTGCTGATTGGGTGGCAAAACATGCGTTAAAGATACAGTCTAGTTTTATAGTTGAATCAACACATTCTTTGAACGAATTGAATGCAATTACGTTATTGGAATCATTGAATCTAGGTTATTTTAGATTCTTCGAAGATGACTAACGTTTTTGGCAAGTTGAAAAACTTGACCTACATGGCTCTGTTTTGCAGGTTAAGGAGCAAGGATGAATAAATGGCTCTGTTTTGCAGGTTAAGGATGGTTACTAGCAGTAAGGGGATGGAATGATGGATGAAAAGGCTTGCTGAGAAGAGAAGGATGCAAGAGGAGAGTTTCAGCAAAAGTTTGAAGGAGAATATGTAAATAGATGAAGACTGATTATGAATGTAACTGATTATGAATGTAACATACTTCATCTGTACAAAATGAGTTATTAACTCATAAACTGTATTAACATTTATAAAGTTTCTTCTAAACATCAATAAAAAATGCATTTTCTTGGGAAAAAAATTAATTATTTATGCATAAAATACTTTATGTGATTATTTTTTTATTATTAGTAAAATGACAGTAAAAATGAGTTAAAATTGTAAATATAAGCTACATTTAAATAAGATTGAATTCAAAGACTTAAAAATAATTAAATCAAGAAAATTAAAAGAAATTAAAAGATGAAAAATTATTTAAAATTTAAATTGTAATTATTTCAATTCATATAATTAGTTATAATTTCTTATTATTTAATTAAAAATATAAATTAATTCATTTATTTTATTAATGATAATTTTATTCTTATAAAGATTAGTTTTATTTATAAAAGATTGAGATTTTAAAATAAAATTCATATGAATAAAACTCTTACGCATAAAAAACAATGTAAAATAATTGTACGACTTCGTGTATTATTTTACTTAAATTTATTAAAATATAAACATGTAAAATATTGTATTTATATAATGCTGTTGTACATTCGTTAGTTGACATGAAATAGACATTTTTACATTCTATCGAAGAGATTTACAAAGAAGGTAGACATTATTTTTATTACTCAAATCATAAAAAAATGAGCAAGGTTTTAGAAAAGAAAATCATTTAATTTAACGTTCGAAAAGTTGGAAGAATTTATAAATAACATAAATTTAGACGTTCGATTAGAGAGTATAAAAAATAATCTATAAATATATTAAAATATAAAATTTATAGGTACTTTCTGCCACTTGGGAGACATGCAGTATATAGGTAGTTGAACTTTGTCCTTTTTACGCATATACCCCCTAGACTCACATGCCAACAGTTTAACCTGGTGTCCACAAGGGTATTTCACGAAAACAAAAACAAAAAAATTGCAGTCAAAGGAGCAATCGACCGTGCCGATTCAACTCCCAATCCATAGAGATGCATGGGCCCGGGTTCAATATTCAAAACACACCAATCGAAGAAGCGACTTCTCTTCAAATTTAAATCGAATAGTGCAGATTGATTTTTGAGGTATAAATTATAATTATTTTGTAAAGTAAATTGGTGTGGTGTGGTGGGTAGTTGAGGAGGACATTAAAACTGGTTTAAAACAGAAATTGAAATAACAAAATGACTGATAGAGAGAGCATGCAAGTAGAATCATCACTTTAACTACATTCTTTCTTCAAATTTACACTAAATTTCAAAACCAATTCAAAGTAGTGATTTTGCTGTTAAAAAAAGTAGAATTGCTTTTTTTTTTTGTTCCATTGCAGGTTATGGTTTCGTGCATTTTCTATTCCGATTCGCTGTTTAGTTTGGCAGAATGATGAGTTCTATTTCTTGTTTTTAACAGAATTCGGGAGTGGTTAAATTTGTGGAAATGACAGTGGCTTCCGGATTAAGAAGAGAAGACAAAGATGCAGGAAGACAAGGATTGCCCATGTTTCTTCCAGATCTTAACTGTCTACCTGAAGAAACCGCTTCAGGTCTTTTCTAAAAACCCTTTTTTGAACATATTTAAATTCAATCGTCTACTTCGGGCATGTTATGTTAAATGGAAGATTGTAGATTTATTTTAATATCTATTGGTGGCGTATACACATTTTACTTGAGTTGCAAACTAGTTTTGTCCAAGAATTCATCCCAATATTGCGCCATATCTACTGGTGTCATAGTTTTAATTGTATTTATGATGTGGGATCCCTCCACATGTAGAACAGTTGGGTCAACTGTATTCAAGGTATTAGTTTGGGCAATTGTCAGATAAGGGGCTTTGAATTTGAACACTAAGTGGTCTCTAGACTAACTATTTTAGTAACAAGTTGTCCCCAAGTATCCAAAGTGCAAGTCTCGGCCTATCCAGTTTGGATAAAGTTAGTGGCCTCTCGACTAATCATCAGCAGATGTAGGGACTAACTTTATACATACTGGATAGTCTAGCAGCTACCACCAGACTTTTGAAAGTACACGAACTATTAGTCGCTAAAATGGATAGTACATGGACGGATTACTCTTAGATAATGTCTATTAACTGCGTCGACGCCAGCAACTAATGTCGTCGGGTTGCTTTGCAGAAAAGCCTATGTTGACTGGTTTAATGAAACGAAGGCCGTTATATAACCAAAAACTTGGTTTCGGTGTCGTAAGAGGATGTGTTGATAATTTTGTAACGAGTTGGGTCCAAGATTTACTTCAATCACTAAATAAAGATAGTTTGGGTACAAGTTAATTTATATAGCTAAGATGAAACTCCAATTGGTTGACTGGTGGATTATATAGTAGTAGAAGATATAAAAGATTGAAACTTGTTTTAATTTGTTAGACATTGCAGATGGTAAGAATGGAAAAAAGAAAAGGGCAGATAGTAAAGACATAGCAAGGCTTGCACTAGAAGATATCTCTAAAAACTTTGAGTTTCCGATCAGGGAAGCCTCAATAAGATTGAAAGTTAGCCAAACGGTGTTGAAGAGGAAATGCAGGGAATTGGGTATTCCTCGTTGGCCTCATAGGAAGATAAAATCATTAGATGGGCTTATTCGTAATCTACAGATAGCGGTGGGATGCCAACAGGACAAAGACAAAGCTGTGGAAGAGGCTGTGGTCAAAAGACAGAAGATGCTCCAGACAGAAAAGGAGAATATAGAGAAGAAACCATCCATGGATATAGAGATCGAGACTAAGCGATTCAGGCAATATTTTTTCAAAAGAAGGCATAGTGCCAGGGCAATGGGCTTGGCTGCGAAAAACTAGATACAACTTAGATAACTGTAGAACGTAGATATTTCTGTTAACTTGTGATGTAACTTTATCACCAGCCGATCATTTTGTTGGCTTAATGTGTTAGAAACTGAAATATATTAGCGACTAGCGACGAATCGTTGATCTCAAGTTTTGAAATTTACAATCTCTGATCGATTTTAAAGATTGAGTCTCTTTTTCAAAAAGATAAAAAATGATTTTACCGCTAAACCTCCGAACACGAATTAATTATAGTCACTTGGGTTGACTAGTTATATATGATGAGCTAAGGGTGTCTTTGTTTGTAGTCTCCTGTTGCTGTTGCATGTTTATATAAGTGGTGTATGTGAAGATGAGGAGGAGGGGAATGGCCCACACAAACCATAGTTATTACTTATGCGAGAAGAAAAAGTCTCCCAAGTAGAAAAAGAAAACTTATTCAAGGCAAAGAATTTCCAAACCTCTATAAATCTTTCAAATTATTCTCTTATATATCTGAAACTTTTCTTCATACTTTTGTTTCTTGTCCTTTTATTTCATCATTCAAGAAAACAATTTCTGGTCATAAGTAAAACATGGGTGGATGTTTGGGATCTCCTTCAAATGATGTTAATCCTACCAACACAACCACTGCCACCACCACCAACTATTCCACTTCAGGTAATTGTAACTTCTTATATTCATAGCTGGATTAAGCTTCTACATATTGTAGTTCTGGGTTTGCACACACATATTCATAACTCTAGTGAGTTTATCAAAAGATCTGATCTTTATAATTTTGCAATAGGTACATCAAATAGCACCAATACGGATATCTCCACGAGGACGGGCAGCAGTGCAGGGACAGGGAGCAACCGGATAGTCCAGAGAATTTCAAGTGGGCAAATATTAGAGACACCTAACCTCAAAGTTTATAGCTTTGCTGACTTAAAGAATGCCACCAAGAACTTCAGATCTGATAATCTATTGGGTCAAGGAGGTTTTGGCATGGTTTACAAAGGTTGGGTTGATGAGAAGACTTTAGCCCCATCCAGGTTCGGTTCTGGAATCATGGTTGCCATTAAGAAATTGAATCAGGAAAGTGTTCAAGGTTTTCTAGAGTGGCAGGTAAATCAAAGTATCTTCTCATACTTTCTTGCCCACCAAGAATATATTAATACAATCATCTAATACTTTTCTAGTTTGATTTTAAATCAATTTTAATATAAATATAAAAAAAATCTGAAAAACTTTACTATAACAAGAATACTAAACTAGTTGATAATTTCAGTCATGGAGCACTTTAATATCTAAAGCTGTGAACTTTATTACTGTATTTGTCAAAGTGTTTGATGTATCTGTACAGGTGTGAACATTAAGAAATAGTATAACAAAAAAAAACCCCCAAAAGTGGGAAAATGATATAGTGCATAAATAGTATTGGCTTCCTTGAATTTTCCATTTTCCCATTGTTGATGGTGAGCATGACTGGTCTCAAGGGTCCACAAGGCCAAGACTTTTGTTTCTGATAACCAAAGTCTAAAAGTTTCATCTTGGCTGTCATTTAATTTCGGAGGGTTCGGGAAGAAATTTAATATTGTGTGATGTACTAGAAACGTAAACATTCACACAACGGAGTGAAACGCACAGTGTTAATTTATGTGTCGAGTCAACATATTTTTTTTGCGGTCCTTGTGTAGTTTGACACTGAATGTTTCTTGGGTTCCAATATAAATACAGTCAGAAGTGAACTTCTTAGGAAGTCTTTCTCATCCAAACTTGGTGAAGTTGTTGGGGTTCTGTCGGGAAGATGCAGAGCTGCTCCTAGTGTATGAATTCCTGCCTAAGGGAAGCTTAGAAAACCACCTTTTTAGGCGTAAGTTTTCTGTAATATGAGCTATATGCAGTAATTTAGGAGTAAATCTCTATATAAGCTGAATTCTTGATTGTACAGGAGCCATTGAACCATTGTCTTGGGACCTGCGGCTTAAGATTACAATTGGATCAGCCAAAGGCCTTTCATTTCTACATGGTCAGGATAAGCAAATCATCTACAGAGATTTCAAAGCTTCTAATATATTGCTTGACGCGGTTAGTTATCTTCTTTCTTTTTTCCTTCGAATCTGGAATTGAGTGTCAGGTTTTTATGTCAAATATATTCCTGCACAGAACTACGATGCAAAGATATCGGATTTCGGGCTAGCAAAGTTAGGACCCTCCGGTGATAATACTCATGTGACAACACGGGTCATGGGGACTTATGGTTATGCTGCTCCAGAATACATGGCAACAGGTGACGAGTTATTTATTAAGAACTACATCTTTGTTTCATTTTCAAAACATCCAACTAGAAAACTGACAATGTTTTATTTTACAGGTCATTTATACGTGAAGAGCGATGTGTATGCCTTTGGTGTAGTTTTGCTTGAAATAATGACTGGCTTACGTGCACTCGACCCAAAGAGACCTAGCAACCAAACAAACCTTATAGAATGGCTGAAGCCAGACCTGTCTAACAGAAGAAAAGTGAAAGGCTTAATGGATGAGCGAATCGCAGGTCAATATTCCACCAAGGCTGCAATGCAGCTAGCGCAGCTAACTCTGAAGTGTCTTGAAGAAGACCCCAGGAAACGACCCTCGATGAAAGAAGTTGTAGAGACGTTGGAAACTATTAAAATGGAATCGTCAACACTTCGGCAACCTGCTGGTATCGGTGCTCCATTACAGGCAAGAAAGAGAAATGTAAACCGACCAGTTTCATACAAGGGACGATAGGAATGAGAGTATTGTAGTTGATATTATTATTCTTTCACATTTGAAACAATAATTATTACATAAAGAGATATTTGTTTTCATTATTGTCTGTGTTAGTGAAGATTATTGCAATTGGTGTCTGTAACATATTATGAATACTGGCATCTGATGTGGTAGGATCACAATCAGGAATTGGTTATCAAGTAGCAGACGGCAAGCTGAAGCTCCATAAAGTTATTAGCACTGGAAGTAGGCCATATTCAAGAAATCAAGAACTTTAATTAACGTTTTAAAGTAATCTGGTGCAATTACAACAAATTCCCTATAGATGGCACAATGGGCATTTCTGAAGCAGTAAATGTGGTGCCAAAATAATGCAACTAACCGATAATCCAGAACTGATTGGAAATCAAAATTCCAGTATTACTAAGAATAAATATAATCAACAAGCGAAAGGACACCTTCACAAAAAAATTGACAGACTCTTCCGTGTGCATATTTAAGAACGAGGCTTGTGCAGACGAGGTCGGTTGCAGAAAAGCCGACCATTAGCCTTCACGAATGCTGCTATTCCTATGCTGAAACCAGCCCAAATGAATGAAAAGAGCAAATGCCGAAGATCATAACGCACTGCAGGTGAAAGTGAAGATTAGTGGATGCCAAAATAGTATTAGGAGATCAAGTCTAGGTGGCAACATTTTTGTTTAGCCTGTCTGACCAACTTTACCCGATCAAAGGAAATATGGATTTTGGAACTAACCTTAATATCAAAATCGTAGGGGTGGAAAAGTTATTATCTAGTTTAAAGTTCTCGTGGGATATAGGAATTGACACGGCCTGGACTTTAATTGTCATCTAAAATGGATAAAAATAATCCGACAAGCCATGTCTCGTTTGAGTTCAGATAACTAAGAGCATCAATCTACATTAATCTATATATATTGAATCCAACATGTGATTCCCCAGATTTCTCATGTTAGGGATGGGCTATAAAGATATGACTAAGACAGACTTATACTGGGTAGTAGTTACCTGAACCTCTTTAAGAGAGCAGTCATTTATAATAAAATGAGTAAAACTCAACTTACCCTGCTTCAGTGACATTATTGTAAAACATAAGCCAATCATGACCGTTAATAGAGCCAACGGGAAGGACTGCAAGATCAGAGAACCTAATATTAGTAACAGAGCATTATCAGCTCCATAAAGATCTTAATCCGGAAAATTTGATCTTATTTCAGATGAGTTTCTTTCGTTAGAAAAGCAAATTGATGTTTCATTCATATCATGAAAATTTAGTTCGAAGACTATTTCTAGAAAAAATGTCCTGCACATAATAAAGCAATATTAATGAATACTCACAGCTATAGCCTCAAGGCCTCCGGCTCGCGAAGGAGGGGTCATTTCTCTGCTTACAGAAACAATGTAATGTCCTTGCAGGAGATCAATTGCATCCTTTATGCATGCACGCAAAAATAAAAACAATCACAAGTCACAACCAACACCTAAAAATGTTAAGGAGAGGTGTTCATCTCTCCGAAAAGAATGGAATGGCCTTATTGAAACAATTCTTCTGTGTGAATAAAGAAGTTTTTAAAAAACAAAAAGTAAAGAGAAATATATGGAGAAGATACAAGACACGAAATATGCATACTTCGACAGCCTAATCACATTGAAGTAGAGATTTGTCAACTTAAATAGAGTAATTCCCAATGGATTAACAAATAAGTATTTTAGTAGATACTGAAGCTATAGAGGACACTACATTGACTATCCCAATGAGAAATACCAACGAATACTCCTAACTTTCTGCGGCAAAAAATGAAGATAAATAATAAGAACACCCGTTGGAGCTAGATGAAGCCCCGCATCTCAAACAATAAGATATTATTACCAGCAATATTTCTTAAGAGAACCTTAAAGCAAATCACAACTGATGATATCTTTAAACTCACAAACTGATCAGAGAAACGATGAAGTAGCCAAACCTGTTTCTTTCCATCAACAAAGTTATTCAAGTAATAACGGATGAGGGCATTACATCCATCATTAAAAATTCCTTGAGCAGTTCGCTTGCCACATCTGCATACAACACAAAAAAAATCTAGTTAGGGTACAAGACACAAACACAACATTTCAAAAAAAAAGATTCATATAGAGTACCTAACAAAATCTCCTTTCAGGGCAGGAGTGCCAGAATATTGAATGCTGACATCATCCCCATGATTAGCCCACACTGACAAAAGAGATGAAAATTAATTTAATCCAAAAAATCCAGACCATTTGCATTTTAGGATATAATGTGGATAAAAAGAATACATGGAAGTGCTCACGTATTTTGAAGCTTTCATCAAAATTTGAATGTAAGCTTATGGTTTCTTCTGCTCCAAAAACACCAATTCTTCTGAGTTGAATTTCCAACATTTTCCGACCTATCATGCTCTGCATCCAGTTTTGGTATAATTATACAAAGCAAAGAACAGTGGCAAAACTCACTAACAAAAAACAAATTATGCTGACTTAACCAACCTGTGTAACATTTGTACGGTCCAAGCAGTCAATGCAATTGGTCCTTACAACACCAATTTGCTCCTTCATCTTCTCATTTTTTTCATTTAATAGAAAGTACCTAGCAGATGCAGAGGGGATGTCTATCAAAAATACTACACTGAAGCTGCATAGCTCGCTTGGGAAATACGAGAAAAGTATTTTTACAAATTATAACATACCCATTTTTTTCGAGAAAATTCTCGATTTGTTCATATAAGATAGAGAGGCGCTCGAAATGAACATGTCCGCAGATGTGATGAAAATCAAAGTGCAGATATCTACAATATGGAGTAGATTGCAGCGCTCAATGACATATAGTTATACAACTGAAAGTCAAATAAACATATTAAACGGAAGAAATGTCTACCTAACATCATCACCAATAATATGCTGCATAGAGCTTGCAAATTTTTCACTTAAGCGTCCTTCACCCCCTTGCTAACAAAAGATAAAACAGTGAAAGAATTCATAAATGTATGATGTTACAACTATACTCTAAGATCATCAATGGGTCAGAAAAAATCATCATGTACTATAGGTCAACTATAACAGGCAGAAGTCTCACCTTGTTAACAAGATCAACAGCCAAAACAGATCCATATTTTTTTCTTAAATCCAGAAAATGCCGCTCAAGTACTCGAGGCTGCATAGCATGTGGAAACTAGTAAATAGCTATAAGCTGATTTCAAACTATGTAACGAATTTATTATACTTTGTTTGGAAAGCAATGAAACAACAATTTGGAGAACCACATCTCAAAACCATAATACTCACAGCTTCCTCAGGTCTCACAATCTCAAACTTAGGCTTATAGGTCAAATCAACAATTTGCTCCCATATGAATGGCATTGATCCCCTTATCTGTAAATATAATTATATGATCATGCGGGAACAAAAATAAGATAAATAAATGCCCAACTAGCTGAGCAAATCAAATATTAACAAGTCCATAATCATTGGTACTCTTAAAATGATATAGAGCATATCAACAACACTAGTAAACTTCCACAATTTGCATTTTCAAATAACTAAATGAAGTTAATAGCATAAGACATTAGAAAAGCATCGTGGAAGTCAAATTTGATTTCGGGAGGCCATTATCTACAATTCTAATCAAGGTGTCGTGTCTGCGGGTCAGCATCACCATAAAATTTGATGGGGGGAAGGCCATTATCCTCCATTCTATCTGTCTGATGGTCAGCATCACCAATGGAGGGGTGGAGGGTGGGTTTTCTCTAACTTTAGGACCAAGTTTCCGTCTTTTTTCTTCACATGCTATTCAAATTATGCCTGATGATGTTCACTTTTCTAGCGTAACAACAAGTATGATGCTAGTTATTTTCTCAATGAATTTATCTGCCAACAACAAGTGTGACACTACACCTCAACCATTCAGGTTATGAAGTCAGTCACCAGTATAGTCCTTTTATAAACAGACTGATCTTTAAATAACTTGGGGACAATTGCTTGCATTCGTCACTTCGATCTTGGTAGAAAAAGCTAAAGGTTGATATATCCTTTCAGGGTATAAATGTTTTATAGAGAAAGACTGGAATAAAAAGTTACCTGAACAAAAGAAGATGTGAATCCATTCATCTGTACAATTTGTTCCGTTTCAACAAAATTTGCAACATAACCATCAGGATCAGCTCCTCGTCTCCACATACGAGTGCCTTCCAAAGAACAAATTGTTACAAAAAATTATTACCAGAGATAAGGTTAACTTAATGCACGGAATGACAGAATAATGTTTAAATTGCTAAATATAATGCCATTGCTAACTCAAAATATAGAGCTGCAGCCTATTCTACTTAGCATTCGTTCCATTGGCCATTGGACAAATTTAAGCTTGCACGCATTTACCCACGAAACAAATTCTTATGGAGTACAGCCAAGTTAGCATGTTTAGCCATTGCAATACTCTTCATTGCCGAAACTGAAGTGCAGCCAGACAAACACGGGAAATGTCAATAATAACTATTTCGAGTAACATAAAGAAAAGTCATACAGAATAATTCTTATTCACTACCGAGACAATATAACTGATAAGAAACATTATGCGGTATAAGAATTCCATGGACATATAAATTGACAAAAGAAATGACACAGGTTTCATAATACCATTTCTTCTCGTGCATCTCCTAGCGATCAAAGCAACATCAAGAATTTCTCTTCCTATGCCGGCTTGGAAGCTATGGAAGCTTGAATAAGAGTTAAGGAGATATATCATGATGTTCCATAGGCAAGCACACCAAAAGCAAGCACAAAAAATAACATGTCAGAAGAGAAAAAGACTTGAATAATCAGTCTGAAAGGATATTCCCTTGGATAACTGGAAGTAAGAATGGATCAAGCTGCAGACAAGGAACAATGAGTGTTAAATTCATAGTAAATTACTATAAAATATAACAGTGAAGTGCTAAGGCAGCAAACTTACCTTATTATCTATGAGCACTTCCAACATATAATTGTTCCAAAGAAACCTAGGTTCCGCCTGCAGCAAACATTGTATTGTATGAGCGCAAGCAGTTTATGTTATGGAGAATAAAAATCACAGATGCTACTTTGCATGTTTTTAGTTATCGAAAGCCAAACCAACATGAAGAAGGAGCATAGAAATGGAGGCCAGAAAGACCAACAGCAGAAATACTGATATATTACCTGTCTCCAAAGGGGAAGTGATTTTGATTCATCACCCAAATCATGCAACCGCTGTGCGCTGTAAATTTAAAAACCATCAAGCTGCCATTATTGGTTTCGCTACGAATGCAGTAGTCAGTAGTCAGTAGTGTGTAAAAGAGTTAGCGAAGCTCTACTCAACGTAAGAATTTATTTACAAAAATATCACGTTTGTTGTTAATTGTAAGTGCAGTCAATATGATCAACTATTCTGTATTTAATTGTACATAGTATATACTGTAAGAGCTTCACTCGAATGATACATATACATATTTCTCATTTTCCCCTAGCTACATACACAAACCTTGGTCCCAAAAATGTAAATATCTATATAATTACAATGATAGTAGAATGCAAGAACGAAGGTCTTCTTTTACCTCAGTGTTAAATTGGTGTCGTATGAAAAGTACAGACCACAAGTCTTTTCTGCCACGCGTAGTAGCCCAGAAAACTCGGTCTCCATCTTTTTCTGCCAAAAGATGGTTAGAACAACAAGAGAGTTAAAGAAAAAATCGATGGTGTAAATAGATGCATTACGAAATCACATCAAAGTTTACCTGCTCTGTAGGGGTGTTTGTGAGAGAATGATCACAAGGGAAAACCTTCAAGGACGTAATTTTATAAATAGGATGGTTCAAGTAAGATCCAACACATTCACGCTCAGTTATGACCACCAAATATGACCCTGAAAAGGCATAAGCAATATCACAATTCTCCACATTAAAATCAGATCAAGCATAAATAGAGTAAATCAGCTCTTAAAATCAAGTAAAACATGGAAGAGTGATTGCATTCATTTGCAAATGGATCTAGATATGATTTTAGTGAGAGAAATTTATTTACCTGCCAGTAGCTTTAGCATCCCAACAACACCAAAAACGATCTGAATCTTTGGGACGCGAAGGGAGCTACATTCTGGAATTTTATCTGGAAGACCAAATTCAAATAATAATAAGAATGAGAAACAAAAAACATAGGCTAGCCATAATAAAGAACTGACCAATGAGCTTCATGGAGCCATCTACACGACTAATGTCCAAGCAGGAAGCAGCGGAGCCATCAGTGGGCTCGATAACATACTGATCAGGAAACTCCCATAGACGCAATCGTGTGTGTAGCCTATGACTAGACTCCCCTCTCTCCATCATCAGTAGAAAGACACAATTTACTACCAAATGAAAACAAAGCACAGAAGATTTAGTTATCACAATAGCTTCTCCTTCTCCGTTTCCACAATCGAAGTGGATGACAAAGCACGTACGATTTAACTAGTCATATCGTATCAGACTCAAACATCCTCCATGACAATATGAATCCATTATAAGTTTCCGTGATTGTTACCACTAGTTTAAGTGATTTCCAGATCGGAATCTAGTTGTTATGGAATCAAATGAAAGGCACAGCATTGGAGGAAGAAGAAGAAGGTACCTGATGCACTTAGGAGCTATGAAGAACAAGACGCGATCGGAGAATATTTTTCTTCTCCTTTTTTTGAAAAGAAAGATTAGAGAGAGAAAATCGGAGGGCCCAAAAATGAAACTCAACCGAATTTAGTGGCAGGCGACTTTGCCCTCATCTCGGGTTTATTTTGGACCAATTATGTCTACGTGGAGTCCTTTGAGTGCCCTTCCATTACATTTTGAACCAAAGCAACTCTTAAATTTTATAGCTAGAAACGAGAACAAAACAAGACAGCTTGGGTTAGATCTTTACTTTTGTTAAATCTTTTTCGTCAATTATGACTTTTTTTTAAAAAAATCATCACTTTTACAAATTCATGTTATCGATCCTTAAAATTTTAATAGATATTTTTCATTTTTTTGTTAAATTTTACAGAGCCCAAAAATTTGCATTAAACCAAACCATTGTAATATTATAAAAAGAGTCTCTTAGTATATTAATTGTACGTCTCCAATATATTTTAAAATTATATTAAACCGATTTTACAAAATAGATAAAGATAAAAATAAAAAAATACATATTAGATATAAGTTAGTATAAGGATGAAAAAATTGAAAATATTCTTAAATTTTTTTACTTGCTAATTTATATTTTTATCTCATGGTACATTATCCACCTTTGTTCTCAACAAACACGTTTCATCAATTATATCCAACATATATCTTATAATTTTTAGGTTTAAACTCTAAAAATTCAAACTTTTAAAAAATTACTCATAACCTAATGTAAGAAAAAACACTCAAACCAAATATTTAACACCCTGAAACACAACACAAACAACCAATAAGGTAATCTAATCTTGTATTTTAGTTTTACATTAATCTAATCAAATCCATTTTCAAAAAAATCAAAACCGGAAATCTTGGTTTTTCATATTCAATTCTGAGATACCCACTCAACATCAGTTGATTTACAAGAAAACATCTAATTTCGAATGGGTATCTCGAAATCGGTAACAATTTTGTTTTATTTTTTCGAATTTTTATTTTTAATATAACTTTATTAACATATTATGTTTTAATAATTTAAGAATTTAAGAATTCATTAGAACTTGAAATTACTTCTGCTTCTCATACTACTTCTGGTGATATTATATATCAGGATCTCATTAATGCATTCACCACCCAAGTGCACTATACTAGATCTGAACTTACAGAATAAGTAAAGAGTGTCGGTAACGACTTTAGATATTATATGATACAAAGTGTGTATAATTCTGGGAAACACGTGAATATTCCTCGATCGTTTTATTTTCGTGGGAGATTTGGAAAGTACAGGGCAAGACAAAAGGCACCTAACTTAAAGAGAAGAAAGTCAGACACAAACAAACAAATTGTCCTTTTGCACTAAGAGTTTATGCGGTAGGCATAACAACCCGTTATTCAAATATTTAGAAGGTCGTCCTCAAGAAAGAAAGCTTATTACTACTACTACTAATAAATTGTTTACCAACAAAATTGTATTCCACAGATTTCAAACATATTGGAATAGAATTGTTTATACGGACACCATAAGCAAGTTAAACTCAAACATCGAGTGTATGAAAGAAGAATACGAACCATATCATCGGGGCCCTTGATTGCACTCAAACATAGCTCAAACCTCCTTACGGTGAATTTTTTTTATGCTTACACTAACAAGTTCATATATTTCGGCAACAACACAACGAATCGGTAAGCCAAAATAATTATAATTTAATGCAATTATTATATTAATTAGGATTTTTTAAATGAACATTTATTGTCAAGAATATTAGGAAGACGAATTCGCAGCACCTTGAAACGTTACCTTGGGAAAGGGTTGCTTGTATTTGATACATTTTAGGGAAGATTTTATTTTTTACTAGAGATGCAACACACGAATATAAAAGTATCGTTCGAAAAAAGTACGTTAATCTCTCAATTTGAATACAATGCTTGGATATTCAAGGTTATTATACGTTTCATGTCAGCATTTGCTCTTAAACTTACGGAAGCGCAATACGAAAGGGCTAAACAAATAAGGAATGATAAAGCACAATACATATATGTTATTAGAAGCACTCCCGGTTTACCTTGTGCATGCGATGCTGGTTTATTAATAATCTAATGCAACACTGTATCTTTGTTGCAAGTATGATCGACAAGAGGTGGACAATATTGGAGTCGATGAAGCACGACGCATATAAATAAGATAACTTTATCGAGGAATAAATAACAATGATTGGTTCTCTAATCTGTGGGTACGATCGCGAGCGTCGACTACGTATCATAAGAAAATCCATTAATTACTTGAACCTTGAAGAGCTGAAGTCATTCCACCTGTAGAGTAAACTAAGACCAAAGGTAGAGATAGTAAATGTGCTAACAACAACTCAACGAAAAGGGAATTATTAGGATTCGAGTATGCAGAGCTAACCGATAGTGCAAAAATATCATCGTACGTAAGTCATATTTCCCCGACTATAATCGAAAGCACTTTTAGATCACTGTTTAGTCAAACAAAATTACACCAACTGTTCAAGCGAAAACTATATCAAGTGTACCAAAGATTAATAAGATTCGTAATACTTTTAAGATTATGAAGCTTCCAAAGGTTAAAATAAAGAGTGATACGTCAATATTTTTATAGCAGATCCTCATATATTTGCGTCCATTCATATTTAGTTGCAATAATATGGGTTTAGATGGTCATTGTGGTTTCAAAACTATCACACACAGAATTCATTATGACGAAAACATATGGGCGCATGTTAGAACCTCACTAAAATAAAATAAAAAATTATTGCATCTACCTTTGTATGACTAACTTTACAGTAGTCGTGAAAGGGTTGATGCTGAACTGCATAGCCTAGATTGTTATACCCTAATTTCCTCTTTAAGAAACTGGATGATAATTCCAAATATTTGTCCAGTGATTGCTAATTCTTTTAAATGCATCGTATATACAATTTCTGACAATATTACATATACGTTTCTATCACTAAAAGATGTTTCCCCCTTATTAACTGAATGAAAAGAGATTGACCTCGCTCACGTTCATGACAATCACTATAACAACGCATGATTACCTTTTTACCATTATAGTTATTATATTATTTCATACTAGTATATTAATTGAGTTTTTTAACAGGTAACCATATATCCGGGTAAACCATTGTTGTTAGTTTAACCATCACATATCCAATACGTATCTGAAGAAGATAAATGATGGTTTTCTCATTTACAAATAAGGATTTTCGTCATTTGTTGGTATCTAAACTCCAAAACCTCTAACTACACGAGACCCAAAAGTGGTAGATTTAACGATTAATTAAAAACTGGAAGAATTGTTTTTATGTGAACTTCATATTAATCGTGTGTAACATTTACTTCATATAACAATAACTTTGATTTTTTTTTTAATTAATCGCCCCTTTTCGTCTTATCTTTTCTTACTTTATTCCACAATACTACGTAATTTCCTAATAATTAAAATAACTTGTTAACAAACCAAAAGGTTGCATAGATAACATTGTAAAACTTAAACAAATACGACGATAATATAAAAAACTGAACCTGAAATATAGATATGATAACAAAACTAAACCTGAAACATAGATAAGATAACAAAGCTAAACTGAAATCGACGAGATAATTTCATAAAAATAAACATTCCAACCAACATTTTAAATTTGTCCGACCAATTCTGTCTCCACACTATTTTTCTTCTTTTTTGAATTCCTTGGTAAAGGCTTTCTCGTACATAACTTCCTATATTTTGGTTGTGATGTGGTTACAGATATTATTCAGTTGGTATTCGGTTATTTTGTTAGTGACAAGACTATTGTACAACTCAAACACAAATTATAGTTCTCCTGATTCAATGTCGGAAACCCTATGTGTTTTTAGGGACCTTAAATATTTCCACAGTTGTTTGATCTTTGGCATAAAACATGAGGGTTTTGCTCCATCATAATAGCTGGCCCTCATTAGGTAGTAGATGATGAGTCCGGATACTATTACCTCTTCGGACAGGGACATTTCGGACAAAGACCATCTAGCCGGACAGGGCGGTTCGAACTCCTCATCCATTTGAATGTTCGAACAAGGACTAAAGTATTTAAAAACCTAAACACTTCTTGACTAAGCTGCCTGCTCTCCTACTAAGAGCTCATGGGTCCTTAAACTTGACCCGGGTCCATTAAACATGACCCGGCAGCCCATAAAGCCCAAACGTAAGGGTATAAATACCCAACCACCAACATTAAATGAGGGTACTGAAAATTAAATACAACTAGGCTGCTTAATTCTCCCTCTACTCTCTACTCAAAAATTAAATACCTACAAAACTTCCACAAACTCTAAACAAAAATTACAAACTTACCCTCAGATAGAAATAAACCACACCAAATTGGCAACCAGAGTGGGAGAGAAAGGTGCCTGAATCAAGTATTCGAAACCAACAGGAAAAATCAGTCCGAATGAATCCGGACGCCCCAGAAGCACCACCAGCTTTGCTTGAAATGGTGGGTGAAGATGATGAGTATACCATCGAGGAACGTGAAAGATTAAAGGGCGAGATAGAAGCTCTGAGGGCAGAAAAGGCTAAGATGGGCATGAAGGATAAGTCAAAAGCATCAGTTGCTCATCATACCGATAACCCTAGAGAACATGAGCCTTCAAAGACTCATTTAAGTTCTTAAAAGACTCATGCCCGTTCCAAAAAGTCTCACCGGTCTAAGCCAGTGGAGAGTTCTGATTCGGACTCAGAGTCTTCTAGTAGCTCCTCGGATGAGGAAGGAGTTGAAGAGTCCTTGTCCTCCAGCAGTGATGAGGACCGATCCAAAAAGAAGCAAAAGTTGATTAAGAAATATTCAAGGAAAATGGATAGACATGGGAAATTGAAGAAGCATATAGGCAAAGGATCATCTCACAGCCGGAGACATGTAGACCGGATGTTGATGGATCCCTTTGCCTTCCACGATGAACCAGGTATCTTTGCAACTTCTAATGAGGATACTATGTTCTGTCGTGGCCGAAATTGGAGACAATCTCCATTGTCTTCCAAAATTCTGTCCGGGAACCTCCCTAAGAGGTTTGATAGCACTAAAATGGAAAAGTACGATGGTAGTACTGATCCGGACAACCATTTGGAGCAATTTAAAAACTTCATGATGAACTTTGATGATGACGACAAATTACTATGTAGGGCATTCTCCCAATCCTTTACGGGGAGTGCTCTGAAGTGGTATAACAGCCTACCTCAGGGTTGCATCAAGAATTTTGATACCTTTTGGGTGGCCTTTCGAAGGCAGTTTGTTGGGAGTAAAGAGTTGAAGGGCAATGGGGACACAATAATACATTGTGCCCAAGAGCCAAACGAGTCATTAAAGGAATACATAAGTCGTTTTGTAAACACTAAAAATGGATTGGCTGATTGCTTCGAGCAAGTAGCAATAGCATCCTTGAGACAGGGCTTGAACCTTGGAAATTTGGCTGATTCGGTGATCAGAAAGAAAGCCATGACTTGGGGAGGTTTGGTGAATCAAGTCGGAAAGCAGATCAATGTTGATGAAACGAAGAAAACTAGGGTGCACAGGCAGGTGAGGTCTGCCCCGGTTGCACCAAACCCTAACCAAAATCAGTCATAACAGGGCCAAAGCTCAATCTCAGCCAGCTGCACCTGCCCAGAGTCAACAATCTAGAAATAAGAGGGGGCCTTGGGTCCAACCGGAGTGGTTTGCAGAATTGAAAGAAAATGTGGCCACCATCTATGATAAAACAAAGGAAGAAGTGCACTATAGAAAACCGGTTGCACTGCAATCCCCTAGGAAACATCGTAACAACTCTTTCTGCTAGTACCATAATGATACTGGCCATACCACTGACGATTGTATAGCCTTGAAACAAGAGGTTCAGAACTTGATTGAAAAAGGAAAGCTGGGAGCATATGTCAAAAGAAGAGGAGGAAATAAGTCTGACAATACTCACTGGGTTGGTCCGAGCAATGCTGCTCCGGAGGGGGCTATGGTAATAATCGAAAGATTTGATGTAGAATCAGAATACCTGGATCCCGATCCAACTCGAAATAGAGTAGGTGCCATTGAAGAACGTTATAAAACTGTCTTCGGGCTCATTAAGTTTTTTGAGTCACTTACAATTTTCGGAGGGGATACTATGACGGCTCATATTGCTTCTTCGAGGAAGAGGCATGTTCATACTTTAGCCACCCAGCTAGAAGGGGGCATGACCTCATATCAGTCACAAATTCCATTCCCCTTCATTGTTTTCGATGAAGATGACTTAAGAGATATAGCTGGCCCTCATGAAGATGTTGTTGTCATAGGAGCATCCATTGGGGGTAATGACATAAGACGAATCTTGGTGGATACTGGAAGCTCAGCCAATATCCTCTTCTTAACCACTTACAAAAAGATGAAAAACCCAGTCGTAATTCAGCGTTCAGACAGATCAATTATGGGTTTCACTGGGAGCTCAGCAGAGGTGATCGGGGAGTTCGAAGAAGAAGTTTTGTTGGGCAAGGGCCCTTTTAAGAAAATGGTCATGATACTTTTTATTGTGGTGGATTGTCCCACTTGTTATAATGCTATTTTAGGGAGGTCTTGGCTCTCTAGGATGCATGCAGTGGCCTCCACAGTCCACCAATGTTTGCAATATGTTGTTCAAGGACAAGTGGGAGTTGTCTGAAGCAGTCAAAAGGTTGCAAGAGAGTGTTATGCTACAGCGCTGGCTCCACGAACGTTGGGAGCAGTTCGTATCAACGAAGAATATCAATTTGAGGGGCTTTCTGGGGGTGAGGGTGAAATTAATGACCCCAGAGAGACCCCTGGAGTGTTGATACCAGTTGAAGAAGTTGAAACACATTCTTTAGAAGAAGGAAAAAGTGTTAAGATAGGGTCCAAAATGCCGTCCAAACTGAAGAATAGAATGTTGAAGTTTTTAAAAGACCATCAGCATGTTTTTGCTTGGTGCAATGCTAATGTAACAGGGGTTCCAGCAAACATTATATCACATCACCTATCCATCCGGAGAGACACAGCACATGTGGTACAAAAGAGAAGGGCTATTTCTAAGGAAAAGGCTGATATTATTGTTCAAGAAGTTGACAGGCTCACAAAAATGGGGCATATAAAGGAGTCTCAATATCCTTTATGGACTGCCAACCCGGTCTTGGTGAAAAAGAAAAATGGCAAGTGGCGTATGTGCATTGACTTCACAGATCTCAATAGGGCTTGCCCAAAAAATTTATATCCGGTCCCCCAGATTGATCAGCCAGTAGACTCCACTTCTGGGAATAAACTACTTTCGTTTATGGATGCTTTCTCCGGGTACAATCAAATTCAGGTAGACCCGAAGGATCAGGAGCATACCACTTTTGTCACTGACAGGGGTCTTCATTGCTACAAGGTGATGTCATTCGGATTGAAAAATGCTGGGGCTACTTATCAGAGATTGGTGAACAAAGCGTTTGCTGATCAAATTGGAAGAAACATGGAAGTATACATTGATGACATGATGGTAATAAGTGTGGATGAGCAGTTGCACTTGGAAGACCTCCAAGAAACTTTTCCCAACTTGGTAAAATTGAATTTGAAGCTAAATCCAGAAAAATGTGTGTTCGGAGTACAGTCCGGAAAGTTCTTGGGTTACATAATAAGTGAGCAAGGGATACAGCCCGATCCAGACCAACTTAATGCTATGTTCCAAATGGAGCCTCCTCGGAATGTTAAGGAAGTACAACGATTGACAGGGAGGTTGGCTGCTTTAAATCGATTCATCTCAAGATCTTCGGATAGATGTGCCCCGTTTTTCCAAACTCTAAAGGGTGCAAAGGGATTCGACTGGACTCCACAGTGCGATGAGGCCTTCAATGAAATTAAGAAACATCTATCCTCCCCTAAGACTTTATTTAAACCTGTTGATGGAGAAACACTCTTTGTATACTTGGCAGTTTCAAGTTGTGCCATCAGTGTTGTATTGGTAAGAGAGGTAGATAATTACCCCCATCCGGTGTACTACATCAGCAAGAGCTTGATAGATGCAGAAAAGTGTTATTTGAAACTCGAAAAGTTAGCGTTGGCCTTGGTGATGGCTGCCAGGAAGATGAGGCCTTATTTCCAGGCTCATCCTATTGTCGTTCGAACATCTTTTCCCTTAAAGAATGTTCTCCAAAAGGCAGACATTTCAAGTAGAATGACTAAGTGGTCAGTGGAATTGAGGGACTTCGATATTGATTTTTCTCCTCGAACAGCAGCCAAAGCCCAAGCTGTGGCTGACTTTTTAGTTGAATTCCACTCTGATAGGGATTCGGAGCAGACCACTGAGATGAAAGACAAAAAAGTATGGGTCATCTGGACGGATGGTGGGTCCAGTACTATGGGATGTGGTGTAGGGGTATGTTTGACTTCTCCATATGGTGACAAAATATACCAGGCTATATGTTTTGCTTTCAGGGCTTCCAACAATGAGTCCGAATACGAAGCAGCTATAGCTGGTTTAAAGTTAGCTTATATATGTGGGGCCAAAATGGTCAAGCTGATGAGTGATTCTCAGCGTCTTATCCACCATGCACAAGGTCAATCTGAAGCCAAAAAGGAACAACTAGTGAAGTACTTGCTTCTTCTTAAAAATGAGGCTCTTAAGTTCAAAAACGTTGTTTATGAGCATATACCCCGGGCAGAAAATGAACTAGCAGATTCACTGGCAACCATAACATACACTGAGTCATATCCTTGGATCCATGTGCTGGAAAACCCTTCCATTCAACTTAACGTGAGTAAAGAGGAAGAAATTTTCGATGTACAGATAAAACAATCCCAAGAGTGGAGATTTCCTCTCCTGCAGTATCTCTCTGATGGCATCCTGCCTTCGGATAAGGCACAAGCAAGAAAAATGAAGCATAAAGCTCGTGGTTTTATCATATTAAGAGACGTTCTGTATAAAAAGTCTTATAGTAAACCTCTTTTGCGATGTTTGGGAGATGATGAGTCTCAAGTAGTCCTCTCCGAATTGCATGATGGTGAGGGATCAGCTCACTGTGGATTCAGGGCTCTAACACGGAGAGTTTTATTGGCTGGCTATTACTGGCCCTCTATAATGCAGGATGTTAAGGAGCCGGTGAGAAGGTGTGATCCATGCCAGAAATATAGCAATGAAATTCATGTCCCAGTCATCCTTTTAGAGTCAATTTCTGAGCATGTACCTTTTGCTCGATGGGGGTTGGATTTGGTAGGACCTCTTTCTATGGCGTCCGGAGGACGCAGAACTATAATTGTTGTTATAGATTACTTTTCGAAGTGGATTGAAGCAGCCCCTCTGGCAGGAACAACGTCAAAAGCTGTCATAAAATTCATTTTATCCAACATCTGTTGCAGATTTGGTGTTCCACAAAAAATAACGACAGACAACGGGCCACAGTTCGACAATAGGGAAATGGAGAGTTTCTGTACCTCGAGGGGTATACAACATTGTTTCTCTTCACCTTTCCATCCACAAGCAAATGGACAAGTTGAAGTGGCTAACAGAACTATACTGTCCGGATTAAAGAAGAATTTGGAAGGGGCTGCTGGGAAGTGGCCTAGTTATTTGCAAGAGGTCTTGTGAGCCTACCGGATTACACCTGGGGTTGCGACACAAGAGTCACCCTTTGCCTTGGTCTATGGATGGATGCAATAGCTCCCATAGAAGCAACTCTCCCTTCATTTCGGGTTCACAACTTCTCCGAACACGCGAATGAAGTGGCAGTCAGAGGCCAGCTTGACCTAATAGAGGAAAGACGAGTCAAGGCTCACCTTAGAGCTGTACACTATCAAGGTTTGATGAGAAGCAGGTTTGCTTCTAGGGTTAAAAGAAGAGATTTCCAACCGGGGGACAAGGTATTGAGGAAAGTCTTCATACACACTAAAGAAAAGCTCCTCGGCAAACTGGCCCCAACTTGGGAAGGACCTTATATGGTCATTGAAAGGCTTAAACCTCGAACATATTGGCTCGAAGAAAAGGATAGAAGGGTTTTAAATCACCCTTGGAATATTGAGTATCTCCGAATGTACTTGGAATAAAAGCTGTGTAAATATTTACTTGTTTAAAAATCCATGTAAATATTTGGGGACATACTTTTTCCTACTCTGGTGGGACGGGGAGGTTTTAATGAGGTGTCCGGGCTTTTTAATAAAATTTGAGGCCTTCTTAAAAAAATTCGAAGTGTTTTTACTTTGTTTTTTGTCACACCATCTGGATTGAATTAAGGGATTGATGACTACTTAAACATTTGTCATCGGAGAATTTAAACACTCTCACTTTAGAATGCTTATGAAATAACTAAGGGCTATTTAAACACTAGCCACCAGAATTGAAACAAACTATGAAAGGATGCGAGAATTGTGCAAAACAAAGATGTTCATTAAAATAACTTAAGTGCCTTGGCCTTCCAAGGACTTTTAAATTGTCAAACAGAGCAAAGGATCTATCCGGTCAGATACCAGACACAATAACAAAAAGAATTCCTTGGCATTCCAAGGACTTTAGTTTAGATAACATAAAAGTAAAAAGATAATTCATAATTTAAGACTGAGCCTTTGAAGATGGCTCAGCCTCACTTATCTTCTTCTTCCCCTTGGGATCGTTTTTCTCTTCGAGAGGGCCCTCCCCGGCATTTTCATCTGCTTCGTCAGAAGAGGAAGCACTGGAATAATCATGCAAGTCTCCATCAGTCATGGTGTGGAAGGGAAGGTATTCGTACTCTACGTGAAGCCACAAATCTCCCAGGTTCCTCTTCGGGAACTTCTCGTGGAAGAGCAGGACCATGTCCGATTTCACCTTGGCATACATTTTCTCTTGAGTGTCTATTACGTTTTTGGCATAAGCATCGATCTTGGCCTGGATTTTGGCCTCCTGCTCCCTTAGCAGATCAACTTTCTCCTCTGCAGCCTTGGACATTGTATTCTCAAGCGCAATCTTGTCATTTTTCAAGTTGTGAATGACTTGATCCTAAGCCTTGGCCTCCTCTTTTGAAGACGTGAGATCTTTCTCTACTCCGGACAACTTCTCCCGGAGCTCCTTGATAGTATCTTCTAGAGTAGCAACTTTGGTGGTCCACCCCTCTTGGTTCTTTTTCAGCTCCTCGTTCTCCTCCTTTAGAATGTCAGCATGTTGAGTGGCAGTAAGAAGGTCATCGGACAGTCTCTCTTTGTCAGACTTGAGATCTTTGATAGTATCTGCCTGACTTCGAACTTGCTTCTCCAACACAAGCACCGACTGAACACTACTTAATATAGAGTGAGCTAAAATATCCCTTTCACTTGAAATAGTAAAAGTCTTACCATTAAAAGTGACAGTGTTCGAAGTACTCGGAGGGAGGTAAGGCCCAACAAAATCATCTCTGGGGAGGTTGGCAAAGTAGTCACCAAGCCCATCGAGACCGGTGATGTCAACCCCATCAATGCTCAGACCTCCTCCTCCAACCTCATCGGTTTGAAAATCACTAGGGATCTCCTCTGCCTGTGTTGGATCAGTAGGATCTAAGGGGGGAGAGGCTCCGGAGGCCGGAGATTAAGTTCATCACCTCTAGAGGTCTTTTTCTTCTTAGCCTCCCTATCCTTGCTCTCCGCTCCCCGTTTTCGGTCTCTTTTGGGAGCTTTTGGGGGCTTTGGGGATCGAGAATATTCCTTAACACTCTCCTGCTCTACCGCTTCTAAAAGAGCAGCATCAATATGACTTGGGGCTGGCCCCTCAGGATTTGTTGGAACAGCCTCCTCCACCTCGGTAGGATTAGCTTCACCTACCACCTTCTTGCCCTTCATCTTACTCGGGGCCTTGGCCCGGCCTAACAAGTAAAGTAACCCGTCTGGTTCGTGTGTTCTCTTCAGGACTACATCTGGAGGGGGTGCGGTAGTGAGTTCCTCCCAGGTCAGGTCCCTCCGGCCAGTAGTGTTCCAGAGGTGAGACCTTGCCAAGTTGCCTCCTATGAAAGCATCGTGAAACCGGTTTCCCCATTTCTCAGAAGCCCAAGTGTTGATCTTAGTGCAAGTAACATGTTCGGCCTTTAGGTAGTCACTAAAGTCTTTGGGCAGCACTGCTAAGAAAAAAGATAAGAACATTCAGTTTAAGCAAATTCGATAAAAGCAGAAAAAAAGAATATAAGGTAGGAGCCTTACGATCACTCCTTTATCTGCTGGTGAGGAGACTTGGATTGACTCCTGCTTTAATTTTCCTCCCGTTCTCCCAAGCACCACTTACGAATAGGTATTGAGTCCTCCAGTTTCTCTCCGACTCAAGCAGATCATCCACTGCTTTGTAGTCGTCCCCCATGTTGAAACGATAGAAGGGGATGTGGTGGTTCCTGCAGAGACTGGCCACAGCTGCGAATTTCTCCATTGGTAGAGGAATCCCGGAGAGCCTGGAGGCCATGATGCAGACCATAAGTGTGTACCAGGCATTGGGGATTAATTGACTGGGACAGAGCTTGATGAGATGGAAATACCGCACTATGGGGATTCTTATCTTCACATTCTTGACAGTTAAACCCCAGTTAAAGAGCTGAGTGAAGATGACTATTTCACTGAGTTTGCAATCCATTGGGGTTTCGGGGTCTATGGGGATTCTTATCTTCACATTCTCCAGAATCCCCCACTTCGTGCGCATCCGGCCCAACTCAGCTGTATGGATGAAAGCTTAATTGATCTTTTGCAGGGCAAGGAGATATTTAACACCGACCTTGTGGAAACAAGGTCCCACTTTTCCTTCAAGACACCCTGGCAGATCCGGATGCCTTAAGCATACTTTTCCTTGCCTTTATCCTTTTGGGTAGCAACAGCACCACTAGTCTGTCCAGATGGTTTGGACTCGAATGGAGCCTCTTCGATGGAGTCCTCCATTATTTCCTCCATGATTGAGGAAGGATTTTTAGTTGTTGTTGTGAGGGGGAGGTTTGGAGTTGGATCAGCCTGACTTCCGGACTGATGAGCTTCAGTCCTCTCCTGGATCCTAGCCTTCGGTCGGGGTTCTGATGTAGGCGTTTCTCTTCGGGGACTTGAGCCAGTGGCCTCCGGACCGGACAACCTATCCCTGGGTGCTTTGATGGGTGCCTCTGACCCTGTACTGCTGACTTTGGCCCCCGATTTCGAAGGAGTGCTCTTGGAAGCCTGCCCTTTGACCAGCCGACCTTTTCTTCGATCAACTAGTTTGTGAGGAGAAGTTTCAGCATCTGACCCCATGGCTAAGAATGGGGATGGGTTTTTTAAACTGGTAACTGTTAAACCTGGCTCAACTGTGGGTTCTGACTCTTGAACCGAGGAACCTGAGATGATAGGGGAAAGATTGGTTTGAAACAATCTCTTCGGTTTGACACCCTTTGTGGAGGAAGAACCATGGTCAGACTTTGTGGCTGAGAATGCTGGTTTGTCGATGGGAGAAGTGGGTAAGCCCGCTGCAATGCGCCTTTCCCTTTCGACTTTTTGTGTTTTTTCTAGTTCAGATAGATTGAGCCACCCACCTTTGATCAGAGCGTTCCTTGCTGTGAACATAAACGACCTAAACAAGAACTTATGTTTGAGAGAGAAAGCTCTGAAGATTATCAAAGTGATGGTAAAACAGTGGAAAAACTTCTTAATTTATAGTAAACCTCAAAAAGAAGCCTTGATTCCTAGGAGAATTCGAAAAGATTAGCAATGATTAAAAGATGACGCTGATGTCACCTTCATTAATGAAGATGTTGCTTTTCAGAGAAGGTGGGTGCGAAATCCAAGGTGAAAAAACGGCTAAAGCAACCAACCAAAGAGTGACACGTGTCCCATGAACCTTGGCAAAAAACCGTTTAGATTCAAAGAACTTTTTCACTCCGGATAAAGCCATGACACAATTCGGAAGACCTGTCCGGATAAAACTGCCACTGACAACGGACTGTTTTTCAGGTTTTGACAAAGGTTATTTGAACAAACACCTAAAAAAGGGGCTACTGATGAGTCCGGATACTATTACCTCTTCGGACAGGGACAGTTCGGACAAAGACCATCTAGCCGGAAAGGGCGGTTCGAACTCCTCATCCATTTGACTGTTCGAACAAGGACTAAAGTATTTAAAAACCTAAACACTTCTTGACTAAGCTGCCTGCTCTCCTACTAAGAGCTCATGGGTCCTTAAACTTGACCCGGGTCCATTAAACATGACCCGGCACCCCATAAAGCCCAAATGTAAGGGTATAAATACCCAACCACCAACATTAAATGAGGGTACTGAAAATTAAATATAACCAGGCTGCTTAATTCTCCCTTTACTCTCTACTCAAAAATTAAATACCTACAAAACTTCCACAAAATCTAAACAAAAATTACAAACTTACCCTCAGATAGAAATAAACCACACCAGTAGAATTTACAGATCAAGTTATCCCAAAACTTGTTATATTCTGGCTCTCCAACTCGGTTGGCTGATTTTCTCAAATATTCATCTTTAGTAACATTTGACATGAAGTCCATTATTTAGTATTTAATGTTGTTTCTCACGTAGAATGTGATGAGTCCGGATAACTTCACCACTGCCTACTGAGATTTCCGGACAAGGGAAATTTGGATAAAAACTTGCCACTGAACTATCCGGACATGACAAAAGTAAAAAACGATTAAAACTTTTTGACTAAGCTATATGCTAATCAGCTTAATAAGTAAATGGGTCCTTAAACTTGACCCGATTTCCTAATTCGACTCGTAAGCCCATGGGTCCATAATTAAGGGTATAAATACCCTAACTACTTTCATTAATGAGAGTAATGAACATTTAATACAACCAAACAGCTCAAATCTCTCACTACTAAACACCCAAACATTTAATACTCTAAAAACTTTCCAAAATACTTGACAAAATTACCCTCAGCTTAAAATAAACCTCACCAAATTGGCGACCATAGTGGGAGAAGAAGGTGCTTGAATCTAGCATTCAAAACCAGCAAAAAACACATGTTCGGATGGATCCGAACGAGCAAGAAATTTTACCACCTTTGGTGGAGGTGGTGGGGGAAAATAATGAATACACTACCGAAGAGTGAGATAAGTTGAAAGTTGAAATATTAGCGTTGAGGGCCACTAGAAAGGCAAATATGAGTTTAAAGGAAAAGTAAAAAACATCAGCCATTTACCATACTGACAACCCAAGGGAGAATGACCCATTAGCAAATACTCATTTAAGCACGAAAAAGACCCATGCCAGTTCCAAGAAGTCTCACCGGTCCAAGCCGGTGGAGAGCTCAGAATATGAGACCTCCAGTAGCTCTTCGAACGAGAATGAGCTTGATGAGTCCTTGTCATCAAGCGGTGATGAGGGGAGGTCCAGGAAGAAACAAAAGCTAGTTAAAAAATATTCACGAAAGAGAGATAGGCATGGGAGACTAAAGAGGTGTCTGGGAAAAGGGTCGTCTCATAGCCACATCCATAGTCACAGGCATGTGGACCAGCTGTTGATTGATCCATTTGCTTTCCATGATGAGCCAGGTTTTTTTGCAACACCTAATGAAGACACAATTTTTAGTCGTAGTCGAAATTAGAGGCAATCTCCATTGTCTGCCAAGATACTGTCCGAAAACCTTCCTAAAAGGTTTGACAATACTAAAATGGAGAAATACAATGGGAGCAAAGATCCGGACAACCATCTAGAACAATTTAAAATTTTTATGATGAATTTCGGTGACAATGACAAACTTCTGAGTAGAGCCTTCTCCCAATCCTTTACGGGAAGTGTTTTGAAATGGTACAACAGCTTGTCACAGGTTTTTATCAGAAACTTTGATACGTTTTGGGTTGCCTTCCAAAGGCAGTTTGTGGGGAGTAAAGAGGTGAAGGGAAATGGAGATACTATTATCCATTATACCCAAGAGCCAAATGAGTCACTGAAAGACTATATAAGTCGGTTCGTAATTACCAATAATGGGTTAGCTGATTGCTTTGAGCAAGTAGTAATAGCTTCTTTGAGATAAGGGTTAAACCCTGGGAATCTAGCTGATTCAGTAACAAGGAAGAAGGCCATGACGTGAGGCAGTTTGCTAAAGCATGTGGAAAAACAAATCAACGTGGATGAAACAAAGAAGACTAGGGTACACAGAAAAGTGAGGTCTGCCCCAGCTGCTCCAAACCAGAACCAGTCTGGATACAAAGCCAAAGAAACCGGACAGGTGTCCAACAGCGCCAAACAGACTCAATCCCACCCAAATCCATCTCAGAGCCAGGAGTCTAGAAATAAACGAAGACTTTGGGTCCAACCGAAGTGGTTTACAGAGTTAAAGGATAATGCGGCAACCAATTATGACAAAACTAAAGATGAGGTGCATTTGAGGAAGCCGGCAGCGCTTCAATCTCCTAAGGAAAGTCGTAATACTTGTTTTTGCCGGTATCATCATGATATTGGCCACAACACCGAAGACTGCATCGCTTTGAAACAAGAGGTACATAATCTTATTGAAAGGAGAAATTTGGGAGCTTATGTCAAGAGAAGGAGTGGAAACAGGTCTGACAATGCTCCCCGAACTAGCCCAACGAACAATGCAGGGACATCTGCTCCAGAAGGGGCTATGGTGATCCTTGAAAGATTTGATGTCGATTCGGAGTATTTGGATCCTGATCCAACCAGGAATAAAGTAGGGGTCATAACAGAACGAACTAAGACAGTGTCCGGACTCATAAGGTTTTTTGAGTCACTTACTATATTCGGGGGGGACACTATGACTGCGTCGAATCCTTCTTCAAGAAAGAGGCATGTTCACATTGTAGCTACTTAGTTGGAGGGAGGCATGTCTTCTTACCAGTCCCAATTTCCTTTTTCTTTCATTGTTTTCGATGAGGATGATTTAAGAAATATAGATGGGCCTCGTGAGGATGTTGTAGTGATAGGAGCTTCAATTGGGGGCAACGACATCAGACGAATTCTGATTGACACTAGCAGCTCGACCAATACTCTCTTTTTAAGTTCTTATAAGCAGATGAAGAATCCGGCAGTGATTCAACGTTCAAATAGATCCATTGTAGGCTTCACAGAGAGCTTTGCGGATGTAATTGAAGAATTTGAGGAGGAGGTATTGTTAGGCAAAGACCCTTTTAAGAAGATGGTTAGGGTGCTATTCGTTGTGGTTGAATGCCCCACCTGTTACAATGCAATCTTTGGGAGGTCCTGGATCTCTAGAATGCATGTTGTGGCTTCAACAGTCCATCAATGTTTGAAGTATGCAGTTCAAGGACAAGTGGGAGTTGTCCGGAGTAGCCAAAAGATAGCAAGAGAATGTTATGCAACTGCACTTGCTCCAAAAACTTTGGGGGCAGTCTAGATTAATGAAGATTAGCAGTTGTTAGGGCCCTATGGGGGTGAGGGTGAAATTGATGACCCCAGAGAGACCCCTGGTGTTTTGATACCAATTGAAGAAGTTGAAACCCACTCTCTGGCTGAAGGAATGAGTGTTGAAATTGGCTACAAAATGGCTTCAGAATTTAAAAAAAGTTATTGTCCTTTTTGGCAGGTCACCAACATGTTTTTGCTTAGTGCAATGCTGATGTGACCGGATTTCCCGCAAGTGTTATATCACACAAGTTGTCCATCCGGAGAGATGTTGCACATGTGGTGCAAAAAAATGAGAGCTTTTTCTAAGGAGAAAGTTGATGTAATATTTCAAGAAGTTGACCGCCTTACCAAGATGGGGCACATAAGCTTAAACCATTATCGTTCATGGACAACCAACCCAGCTGATGTAACAGCCTTTTCTCAGTATCCTTTATGGACAGCCAACCTAGTGTTAGTTAAGAAAAAGAATGGGAATGGCGTATGTGTATCGACTTTACTGACCTCAACAGAGCTTGCCCAAAAGATCTCTATCCAGTCCCTTGGATAGATCAGTTTGTGGACTCCACATCTGGAAACAAGCTATTATCGTCAATGGATGCCTTCTCTGAGTATAACCAGATACAGGTGGATCTGAAGGACCAAGATCACACTACCTTTGTTACAGATAAGGGTCTCCATTGTTACAAGGTTATGCCTTTTGGGTTGAGAAATGCTGGGGCTACTTATCAGAGATTGGTGAATAAAGTATTTGATGATCAGATTGGAAGAAATATGGAAGTATATATTGATGACATGATGGTTACAAGTTTAAAAGAAGAATTGCACCTAACTGATCTTCAAAAAACTTTTGCCAATTTGAAAAAGGTTAATTTGAAATTGAATCCGGAAAAATGTGTGTTTGGGGTGCAGTCCGAATTTTTTTGGGTTATGTGATAAGTGAAAAGAGGATACATCCTGATTCGGACCAGCTCGATGCCCTGTTAGAAATGGACCCTCCTCGAAATATTAAAGAAGTACAAAGGTTAACAGGAAGATTAGCTGCTTTAAATCGTTTTATTTCAAGGTCTTCGGACAAATGTGCCCCGTTTTTTCAGACCTTGAAAGGTGCTAAAAACTTCGACTGGTCTCCATAGTGCAGCCAGGCTTTTAATGAAATAAAAAAGCATTTTTCTTCTCCCAAAACCCATTTTAAGCCTGTTGACGGAGAAACACTTTATGTATATTTGTCTGTGTCCGAATGTGCTATAAGTGCAGTGCTGGTAAGAGAGGTGGACAATTATCCTATTCATGTGTACTACATCAACAAGAGTCTGATAGATGCTGAAAAGAGGTACCTAATACTTGAAAATCTGGCACTAGCCTTAGTGATTGCTGCCAGAAAAACGAGGCCATATTTTCAGTCTCATTCCATCATCGTCCGAACATCTTTTCCTTTGAGGGATGTTCTTCAGAAAGCAGACATATCAAGCAGGATGACCAAATGGTCAGTGGAATTGGGTGATTATGACATTGATTTTGCCCCACGAACTACAATTAAAGCTCAATATGTTGCTGATTTCTTGGTAGAGTTTCATTCGAACAGAAGTACTAAACAAGCTTCAGAAGAGAAAACTAAAAAAGAGTGGGTTGTCCGGAAAAATGGTGGATCAAGCACAATGGGTTGTGGGGATGGGATTTGTTTAACCTCTCCATATGGTGATAAATTATACCATGCTATATGATTTGCTTTCAAGGCATCTAACAATAAGTCTGAATATGAAGCAGATATAGCTGGTCTTAAGTTAGCTTTCTGTGTGGGGCTAAAAAAGTTAGATTGATGAGTGATTCTGAGCTTCTTGTCCACCATGCTCAAGGTCAGTCCGAAGCCAAGAAGAAGCAGTTGATCAAATACTTATTCGTTCTTAAAGAAGTAGCAGCCAACTTCAAAAGTGTTTGCTATGAACATATTCTTAAATCGGAAAACACGCTGGCAGACTCTTTAGCAACCGTAGCATACTCTGAGTCCTACCCATGGATTCATGTACAAGAATGCCCATCCATACAATCAAATTAGAACAAGGAAGAAGATGAGAGCTTGAGTGTACAAGTAGTTCAATCCAAATATTGGAGATTTCCCCTTCTTCAATACATCTCTGATGGAATTTTGCCTCAGGAGAAGGTTATGACAAGGAAAATGAAACACAAGGCTCGTGGTTTCTTGATCATAAGAGAGGTTCTTTATAAAAAGTCGTTTAATAGACCTCTTCTGCGTTGTTTGAGGCCTGAAGAGTCCCAAATTATTTTATCTGAACTACATGATGGAGAGGGATCAACACACTGTGGCTATAGAGCTCTAACCCGGAGGGTTTTATTGGCCGGATACTATTGGCCATCCATAATGCCAGATGCTAAGGAATTGGTGAAAAAGTGTGACCCATGCCAAATGTGTGGAAACGAAATTCATGTCCCAGCAGTTCCTATGGAGTCAATTTCTGAGCCAGTGCCTTTTGCTCGTTGGGGACTGGATTTAGTTGGGCCTCTACCAATGCGTTCGGAGGATGCAGGACTATTATTGTAGCCATTGATTATTTCTCAAATTAGATAGAAGCAGCCCCTAGCAGGAACTACTTCGAAAGCAGTTATAAAATTTATCTTGTCTAACATTTGTTGCAGATTTGGGGTTCCACAAAAGATAACCACAAATAACGGGCCACAATTTGATAACAAGGATATAGAGTGCCTCTAAAGGCATTCAGCATTGCTTCTCTTCTCCTTTCCACCCACAAGCAAATGGCCAAGTTGAAGTGGGAAACAAGACCATTCTGTCCGGTTTAAAAAAGAATTTAGAAGGGGCTGCAGGGAAGTGGCCAAGTTATTTGCAAGAAGTGTTGTGGGCATACCGGACTACTCTTAGAGCTACTACTCAAGAGTCTTTTTTTTCCTTGGTATATGGGATGGATGCAATTACTCCTATAGAAGCAACCCTACCATCATACAAAGTCCACAACTATTCTGAACAAGCCAATAAATTTGCAATTAGAAGTCAGTTGGACTCAATAGAAGAAAAAAGAGTTAAGGACCATCTTAGAACCACCCATTACCAAGGCTTGATGAGAAGCAGGTTTGCTTCCAAGATCAAGAGAAGGGGTTTTCAATCAGGGGATAAAGAAGAAAAGTTTCTTGCATACTAAGGAAAAGCAGTTTGGTAAGTTGGCTCCGAACTGGGAAGGCCCTTATGAGGTCTCCGAAAAGCTTAAGCCTGGGACATTTAGGCTTCAAAACAAAGATGAAAGAATTCTGAAGCACCGATGGAATATTGAACACCTCAGGCTATATTTAGAATAAAATATTGTGTAAATATTTACTTGTTTAAAGTCAATGTAAATATTAGGGGGCATACTCTTTCCTTCCCTGGTGGCGCGGGGAGGTTTTAATGAGGTGTTCGGTTTTTTCAATGAAATATGATGCCTTCTTAAAAAATTCGATGTGGTATGATTGCAATTCTTTTCAAATTTTCAATTTGGATTAATCTGGTCGAGTGATGACCATTAAATGCATGTCATCAGAGATATTAAACACTCTCACCTTAAATATTTTTAAAGTAAATTAGGGCTCTTTAAACATTAGCCATTAAAATTGAAATCAAGTATAGAACAAAGCAGAATATGATAAATGAGCATGTCCGGTTATGAACCGGATGATGTTAATTAAAATGCAAAAAATTCCTTGGCCATCCAAGGACTTTGAGTGTTGTGAAAGACTTATCTGGACTCAAACCGGATACAATTACAAAAATGCCTTGACCATCCAAGGATTTTCGTAGTTCATAAAGTTAAGGGTTCACAAAAGAAAGTTAAAAATTCCTGCTTCACCTCCTTTTTGGGGCCTTTGAGTTCAACTCTTGAACTCTCCCCGGTTCCTTATTCTTCATTGGTGGTCGAATCGATTCCACTAGATTAGTTCTTTTTATCACCATTTTCCATTGTATGGAACGTGATGTCTTCACACTCCACATATTTCCACAAGGGACCAAACGTCCTCTTCAGAAATGTTTCATGGAAAAGCAGTACCATGTCAAACTTCACTTCGGCATACCTTGATTCCAAGGAATCTATCAACTCGTTGGTGTATTTATCAATGCTGGACTGAATCTTCTGTTCCTGCTCTTTCTCCAAGTCTTCTTTCTCCTTGGTTTCCTTAGACACAACCTCTTTAAGGGAAGTCTTTTTGCTGAACAAGGTCTGAATGTCACCATCTTTGATCTTCATATCTTTCTTTAAGGTTGAAAGGTTTTTCTCCAAACCAGAGCACTTAGCTTGGAGCTCACTGTTAGCATTCTCCGAAGTGGCCAGCTTGGTCGATAGATCTTCCTTATCCTTTTTCAACACTTCAAGTTCTTTTTTCAACTCTTCTATGCTCTGATTGGCATTAAAGATGTTAATTGACAGAGACTTCTTGTCTGTATTAAGGGTTTGGATAAAGGTGGACTGATTTTTCACCTGTCTCTCCAGATCAAGCACTGGTTGGATATAATCTAAAAGAGAACGGGCCACCATATCCTGGTCTTCAGAAATAGAAAAAGACTTACCATTGTAGGTCACCATGTTGGAAGAGCCTGAAGGACGGAAAGGACCAGTAAAGTCATAATTCTCTAAGTCAGTGAAGTAAAGACCGATGTCCTGAAGGGCTTTTATGTCAAGCCCTCCTCTGATGCCCTCTCCCATTTGAAAATCTGTTAGAATTTTCTCTGCCAAGGTGGGGTCAGAGGGAGCTGGTGGAGGAAGAAGCTCTGAAAGGCGAAAAGTTATTTCTCCCCATAAGGTGACTTTTTTCTTCTTGGCAGTCCTTTAATCACTACTTGCCGCCCTTTTACAATCTTTCTTGAGAGGCTTCGGTGGATTTTCTGGTTCTCCCGTCTTCTTGACAGTCCCATCTTCAACCACTTGGAGCAAGAAGGCATCGATCCCTCCTTGGTTCTCCCCTCCTTGGTTCTCCGGACCGGTCTCTTCTGTAGTAACCCGAACTACCTCTGTTGCAGCCTTTTGTTTTTCTTTCCCTTCATCTTGCTAGGAGGCTTGGCTCTAGAGGGCAAAACCAAGTTACCATATTTTTCCTCTGTCCATTTTGAGGATGACAGTTGGGGGAGGGGGTGTGGTCAATTCTTTTCATGTGAGATCTCTTCAGCCTGTGGTATTCCACAGATGAGATCTCACCATATTGCCAGAGGTGAAGCAGTTGTGGAAAGCATTCCCCCAACGTTCGGCGGCCTATGCATTCAGCTTGGCACATGTAGTCTGCCCCTCCTCTAGATATCCGGTATACTCCTTCGGTAATACTGAAAAAGAAGTAATTGATGATTCAGAAGTGGAATGTTTGTAAAGTGAAAATGAGAAAATGAAAAACAAAATTGAAGAGATTACTTATACTCTTCCACCTACTAGTAAGCATGCTAGGGTTAGTCTTGGCTTTGAGTTTTCTCTAATAAGAACTGAGTTCTCCAATTCTTCTCCGACTCTAACAAATCATCTACCACTTTGAAATTGTTTCCCATGTTGTGGTGATATAATGTGATGTGGTGATTTTCGCACAGACTTGCCACAGCGGCAAATTGTTCTATAGGGAGAGGGATTCCGGACAGCCTTGATGCCATTACGCAGGCAAAGAGGAAGTATCAAGCATTTGGACTTAATTGGCTTGGGCAAAGCTTTATCAGGTGGAAGTACCTGACAATCTCTGTGTTTAAGGGGAATCTGAGCCCCCAGTTGAACAGTTCGGTGTTGATGACCACTTCATTAAGTTTGCATTCCATCGGAGTCTACGGAGTGACAGGTATTCTCACTTTCACCGACTCTGGGATCCCCCACTTTGTCCGGATCCGGCCCAACTTGACCGTATGAGTATAGACGTAATTTATATTTAGCATAGCCAACAAATAATTAACATTGACTTTCTGAAAGCAAGGCCCTACCTTACATTGGAAGCGTTCCGGGAGATCCGGATGAGCCACACCAACCTTCACTTTGCCTTTTCCTTTTCTATCAGAGGCAGCATCCCTAGTTTGTCCTGAGGCTTCAGTTTCGAATGGAGCTTCTTCGATGTTGTCCTCCATCACTTCTTCCATCACTGTGGAAGGTTTATCAGTTGTTGTGGATAGAAGGGTGTTAGCCTCTGGCTTTACGGTCTGTCCGGATGATTGAGCGCCAGTTTTTTCCAAAGGACTGGTGTCCGGTTGAGGCTCAGTTTCGGAGGACTTTGCTTGAGAAGCTACTTTGGATGCCTCTGATCCGGAGGGCTTATCTCATGGGGTGCTTATAGATATCTTTGATATGGAGGGTTTATCTTTGGATGTTGTTTAAGAGGCCTCCGGTTCGGAGGGTTTTGATTATGAGGAAGTCGCTTGGGCCTTCACCAAACGAGTTGTCCGGCGTGGATTTGATTTTTCTGGAGATTTTTCAATATCTGATCCCATGGCTATGAATGGGGAAGGTTTTCTAACGCTCGATACTGTTATTTCTTTGGTAGTCAAAGGGTGGGACTCCTGAACAGAGGAGCCTGATGGGATTGGTGAAAGATTTGGGTTGAACAGCCGTTTGGGTTTTGGATTTCTGGTAGAAGATGACCCTTGATTACCTTCTTGGGATGGTTTATCAGACTTGTCGCTTGGGGAGACCGGGAGACCGGCAGCGATACGCCTCTATTGTTCGACTTTCCTTGCTTTCTCCAACTCAGACAGATTCAACCAGCCACCTTTTACAAGAGCGTTTCTAGCTGTGAACATAAAGCTAACAAATAACGAATTTAAAAGAGATGAAGGAAAGCTCTGAAGAAGATTTTTGAGTGATGAAGGTAATGAAATAGTAAAAATGATTTATTTATTGATAGAAAAAGGTAACTGATACCTAAGAGAAGACAAAGAGGTTTTTGCAATGATTAAAGACGGCACTGACGTGGGAAAAATAAATGCATCGGCTACTTTCTAGGGTTAGTGGGAGCGCCAATCTAGGTAAAAAAATGGCTGGTAGGTCGAATCAGATTGTGACACGTGTCCCACGATCCAAAGAAATACTCTTAGAATTCTGAGAAAAAATCAGTTCGGACGAACCTCAACCTGAATACACAAGCGGGTCGGGAAATGTTGTCACTGACTAAGTGAATTTTTTAGTCATGTCAATTTTTTTTGACAAGGCCTAAAAAAAGGGCTACTGATGAGTCCGGATAACTTCACCACTGTCTACTGAGATTTCCAGACAAGGGAAATTCAAACAAAAACTTGCCACTGAACTATCCGGACAGGACAAAAGTGAAAAACAATTAAAACCTTTTGACTAAGCTATATGCTAATCAGCTTAATAAGTAAATGAGTCCTTAAACTTGACCCGGTTTCATAGTTCGACCTGAAAGCCCATGGGCCCATAATTAAGGGTATAAATACCCCAACTACTTTCATAAATGAGGGTTATGAATATTTAATACAACCAAACAACTCAAATCTCTCACTACTAAACACCCAAACATTTAATACTCTAAAAACTTTACAAAACACTTGACAAGATTACCCTCAGCTTAAATTAAGCTTCACCAGAATGAACCTCTTATTTATACAATAATTAAAGATGACTTCATATGATAAGACAAATCAATAACGACATGTTTTGGATAAGGATATTGTAATCTATAAGAACCAATTAAATAGAGACACACATTTTATCTCAAGTACAATCATTTTTCTTATCTTAACATGTGAAGAGAGATGAGTACATAACAACTAAAACAATTTGAATTCCAAGCAGAAAATAACACTTGATTCCGAGATGAATATAACAACTAATTCTAAGATACCCTCTCAGAGTTAATTCCATATTGCTTCATTTTTCTTACAGAAGAATGGCTTCTAATTCCGAAATGATATCTTAGAATGATGTGTTTTTTATAAAAGAAATAGCACTTAATTCTAATATTCCCTCTTGGAATTAAGTCCATATTGCTTCATTTTTTCTTACATAAGAATCACTTTTAATTTCGAGATGCCCTATCAAAATTAAGTGCTTCAAAAACACACCCACCTTATTTCAAGTTGGTCTCTATGAATTAGCATTGTTTTATTTTAAACAAGAATTTTAAAAGTTCAAACAAACATATACTAACATAAAACATACACTATATATAAACAAGAGTAATATATCTCGAGACATAAAAAAACATACATCATTAGTTAAAGTACATTTGGTACATCATCCATAAAACATTTATCGTCCATAAAACATACATCATCCATAAAACAAACATACATCATCCAAAAAATACAGTATTATTAAAAACCATAACACAACACAAAACATCGTCACGTCTTGCTTATATGAATGCAATATCTTAAAGCAACACGATACTATTTACTCGTCATATTATCCACAATTTCATCGTATGTATCCATAATTTTAGCATAAACTTTAATAATATTATCATGATGGATTGAATGTTGTGGTTCTTCTCTTATAGGACAATATTCTTCTCTATGCGTATTTGGTATAACGTATCAAAGATTATGATTAATCTATTCATCATATGCCAGTATCGTCATACTTATCCCATTACCTTCTACGATAAGAGTTCTTCTATATTCCGGCAATAATACATGTTGGTACCGATTTTCCCAAACACGCTTCTTAAAATTAATCATGGTATTTTCCAAGCAACGTCTCATACGTGTAGGTTTTGTCTACAAAATTAAATCAGTTTGGATATATTCAAACCGACGCACAACTCTATTGGGTTGGTACAGTTTAGTCTTTTCCATGAATTTCAGTACACCCGTAAACCATGATAGTTCTTCAATTGGTTTGTACATTTTTAAATACTCGTACGGATGAAATGTAACATGTAAAAAATATAATAAAAATTATATATGAAAACATATTCCAAAATATGATAGATACAATAAGTTAGAATATAAACATACCAAATTGATATTTAAGCAATCAAGCGTCAATCTAAACGATTGAAACATCCCTAAAAACTATTCTATCAAATTTTTATGTTTGGGTGTTTCCCACGTACGTATGTGTGGTATGTTAAGAAATAATCCCTCCAAATGTGGTGGTTGAAATCAGGTGAAGTCGTAAAAAATCCAGAACTATAATAGTTGAACAGATCCGTTTATCATCTTTGTGGTATGCTTAGAAGCCACACACAACCCGCTATAAATCTTGGACAAAATAAAAATCCCCCAAGCATATTATTCTAATGATTCCAAGTAACCAATCACGTGTAACCAATACGCTTTCACATAGTAACCTCCGTGAAAACACTCGTCAGAGAAGCAATTTTTTAGCCAAGAGATAAAGTTAATAGGAATTCGTGTATTGTTTAACATCGACCATCCTCAATCGACCACTTACATCATGAAAACTCTCGTTGGAGATAAAGTAAATAGGAGTTTGCGTATTATTTAACATTGACCATCCTCAATCGACCACTTACATCATGAAAACACTTGTCGGAGAAGCAATTTTATAGCCAAGTCAACCTTAGAACGATACATTTACACACTTCAAGCTCCGCTAAAGTTTCTAAATATGGCACTCCGATAACGTCACATATTAATTTTACATTTTTATCATGATCATTGTTTCTCGTCACCTCTAGTATTATGTTGCATATCGATAAGACGATAATTATGGCTACATCTTCTAGTGTGACTGTCATCTCAGGAAACGAAAATGAAATGATGTTGTCTCATGATGCCATTGCTCGACAAAAGCAGCTACCGAAGGTACGTCCGTACTCCAATGATGGAGGTCATCCAACAATGGCCCGAAATGTGTGAAATCAACAACCTCGCGTAGACTATTATTGTTGGTCAACATCCAACGATTGACCGCATTCCCATCAGCAAAATAACGCAATGAGCGACCTTCATTTTCCTGATACAATTAAATAATATATTAATATCGGAAAATAAAATAAAAATTATAGCAAATAAACAAAAATTATTACTCGGCCATAGTATACAAGATACAACGATATGGTTCGTAAAACCTTTGTAGCGGCGTATGTGAGGAAATCTTGTAAGGAAAACTTACTTTTCTCTTCTTAAATTGATGGATCTTCATAAAAAAATTTGTCATTTGAATCTGATTGTAGGATCAGAACCGGAGATGGTTCTCTCTTAGCTTCCACCGATTATATCTCATTGAACAAGACGTAGTGTCAGAAGCAACAATTTCCAGTAGCTACGACTCCTGGACAATATATGGTTCATTTTCTGCATTTGTTGCAAATGATGAGGATTCTAGAAAAATACTTATAAACCGCTTGCTTGGTATAATTATACAAAATTAATAAATAAAATATAAGTAACTTTAAACAACAATATCAAACTCATTATAAGAGTAGTGCTGGCGTTTTTTGAAAAACAAACATGTAATCGCGAGTAGAGATGTTATTGGGCCTCCCAACCCGTTAACCCGCCCGGAACCGGACCGGTAAGAAAAATATATATAATCTGCGTATATTTTTAAATAAAATCCTAAATTTTTTATGATAAACTAACAAACCCGCCCGTTAAGAGTCAGACCGGACTGACTCGACTCTTAACGAGCCGGTCTCGGTCTATGATATCTGGCTCTCTTCGCTTAGCGATCCGGGCTCGACTCGCTCGATAGCTTACCGAGTCGGTCTTGGTCTAGTCCAAATTCGGACCGATCGGACCCGATAACAACACTAATCGCGAGTGGCTGTCTTAGAATTACATGTTTTTTTTAAAAAACACATGATTCTGATATGCCCACTTGGAATCATATTTTTTTAATCATGTAATTATGAGATTCTAACTCTGGATCACATGCAATATTTTTAAATAAATAACCTAACATGCACTAATCAATACAACCATCATTAACATCAAAATCAAACCAACCACATATTGAAGGCAACTGCTACATCAAACTAACAAAGCTTCAAATCAAAATAAGCACACCTTAGTAAATTAACACAGCTTCAAATCAAAATAAGCACACCTTAGTAAATTAACGCAGCTTCAAATCAACCAAACCAGGCACTAGTAAATACCAAAATTTAAAAGCAAAATCAAAGCAATCAAATTTTGGCAGCAAGTGCTATATCAAACTAACAAAGCTTCAAATCAAAATAACCACACCTTAGCAAACTAACACGCGTTCAAGTCAACCAAACCAGACATTAATCAACATCAACATTAGCAATATCAAACTAACATAATTTTATTTAAAAAAATACAGGGACCAATTATATACCAAATCTTATATATCAACATCAAATTAGGTAGCAAAAATAAATTATAAATCAACATCAACATAATAACAAATATCAACAAGAAATTACCACACATAATATACCAATTATTAAATCTACAACAACAATTATCAAAAAGAAATTGCTTTGAGGTTTTGTCGAGTATCCTTAATATTGAAATGAGCTTGAAATGAAGAACCTGGAATGGAAACAAAAAAACCAAAGAGCCAGGAATCAAATTGTAAACAACTATATAATGAATGGAATCGATTTGTAGGAAAAAAGCAAGAATCAAATCAAAATAAACAAGTTTACAAGTTAATTTTTTGTAGCTTTTTTTACTTGAAAGTTTCATGAAATCAAATCGTTTTGTTGGTTAACAGAATCAAGTTTCACTGGAATCGAATTGATTTACAAGAAAAAAAATTGGTTTGTTGGTTAATGGAATCGATATACAGAAGAAAAAAACAATCCAAAATCAAATAGTTTTAGTAGAATCTATTTCGATATGTTCATTGAATCGATTTCCTGAAGAAAAAATGTTCATGAAAATTGATTTAATGAACACTAGCTAGAATATATTTCCAGAAGAACAAAAACAAGAATGAAAGAGAGATACTTTACATGAGATTTCTTTTGTGGGGCAAGAGTCACTCAAGTGGCTAGGGTTTTTGCTTTATTGGATTAGAATGTGTGTAACGGGATTAGTAGGTTTGTTTAGTGTTTATAAAAGTATTGAGTATCTAGGATTAGGGTTGATGGGTGTTGGACAAATAAATGTGGTGGGTAGAAGTAAATGTGGTGTTTTGGATGCTTGCCGGAAGAAATTAAGTATGGAGGGAAATGTGTGTGTTTGGGTGATTAATGGACAAAATTTAGTAATAGAGTTAAACATGAGTGTTTTGGTGGAAAATTAAATGAAGGATAAAATAAAATATTCCTTTAATGTGAGAAATAACAATTTGATTTTTTTTGAAACATTGGAAAAATAATAACAACGACGAGGGAAATAGTTTTCCCAACATGTGAATGTGTTTTTAAACTTACAATTTATTTTGTTGGTTTGGGATTGTAGGCTTTGTAGATTTTATGAGGATAACATAATCACACACATGTGACTTTCTTAGAGAGATGCAATAGAGAAAGAAAATTGAAAATATACGATAACGAAATTGTTAAGAAATTTTTACGATCGATGTTTGTCATCAGAAAATTTTAGTCGGTATGAGGAATTTTTAAACCCAAAATTATTTCCAACTTACTTAATATTTATGGCATAAACATCAAACGTTGGAGATGTGCAGACAATCCCACGTGCAAGTTTTATTATATAAGATAGAAGAAACAAAACTACATCAATAGAGGTTAAAGGGTCTCTAAAGTTCACAAATATATTTTTTGTCCACTAGACGTCCATTGACCTTTTAAGAAAATTTTCATATATTTTTATTATGGGTATTTCTACAAAACTACAAGGTATGAAATTATTTTTTAAAATTATTAGGATTACGCTAACAAATATAAAATTTTACATTGTATTCATTTTATGGATACGGGAAATTGACCTATTATATTTGCGCATTGAATCATCTTAGGTAGACATAACATAAAACGAGTGTGCGCTACCTAATGTTATGTTAATGGATATAAAATTAGTATTGATGGGTGCAATCAACGAAATATTTCCAAATGTAAAGTACTTGTTATGCAAATGACATAAAACTGAATTATTCTAACCAATATTAAGAAATAATTTATGGAAGGAAATGCATCCAAAGACTTTCTTAGTTTTCGAAATTCGGTTATGTATTAGACAATCAATTTTGAACTATAGTCAAACATATCGACCATAAAAGGGATATATATATATATAGCCTATCTGTAAGCATTATAATACACTAAAACATCTTAGCTCAAACATGTAATGAAAAGTTCATTTTAGTGATATAATATATATTAACATAAGATTTATTATAATAACTTAATCAAATTCATTTTATTTTTATTATTATCAATATCAAAGGTGTGTATTCATCATTGAAACAATTTATCAGGATGAGTCAGTTAAACTTTAAAACTATTTTGAGGAAAACAAAATACATTGTTGGATATTCAACCTACAAATATAAAAGAATCATTATAACAATGTAACATAATCTCAAAAAATTATACGGTATTTAGATATTATGTAAGATGAATAATGTGGTCATTCGCGCAGTCATTACCTTTATGTTAAAACCTTACAAAATGGTTAAAAACTAGGTATTGACAAAGTAAAATGTGGATATGATGTTAAAACGATGCACATTTTGTCATGTGCTTACGAGATAAGTATCACGGTAAGATGTAACCATGTTATGATTTATGTTATGATCAACAAGAGATAGAAAATTTTGAATTTTGGTACGTAAGACCAATACAACGATTATGCTTTTAAAGAATGAAATATTTTAAAATCTATTGTTTAATCCGTGATTATAATCTTTAGCATATGATTTATATCACAAGGAATATTTTATGAGATTTTTTATCCAAAAATAACCGATATTGTTATACGCAAAAAATCATAACAAAAAAAACGTGATAAAAATACATGTTAAAGCTACTTTGACCAAACACGAGAAATTATATATTGAGCATGTCATTGAACAAATTGGTAACGCAACTACGCCCTCTCTTTTTACTTCTATAAACTCGGAAAAAATTGCAAGCACAAGAGAACATTAGCCAATAAAATAAAAATAATAAACTCACCTAAAAAATAAACCCCCAAAAGTGAAAAAGTTAAAGATTAACCTATTTATCAGAAAAAAGAATTACGAGCATCTTCCCATTATAAGATTTGTAAATATTTTAAGTAACGAATGAATGTCATTAGGATTGTAGCTCACTCTTATTTAGAAAATCAATAAATTTATCGAAATATGAGACAATAACTAATAAGTAGAATCTGATAAGATTTTCCTTTGCTAAAGAGCTTACACTTATTGCCAAAGAATATGTATCGAACTATCTAGACTCTAATATTTCGTTATCAATTTAGGGAATTTAATTATTATGCTTGATATTTGTTTCTTCGTTGCGATTATATTTAAATAAACATATATATACTTACCTCTATTTGGCTTGATAATTTATTTACATATAATAAATATTACACATTTACTTAAAAAAAAACTTGTGTCGCATACATGAACATGAATAATTTTATTAACGTAAAAAATATATGAATTAAGTTCTTTATTATATTGAATATTAAATTTTATTATATAAGAATGTTTTTATTCATTTAATATGCATTTGAACGTACGAATACCATTCGTTCATCTTAGTTTTCAAAAAAATTAGTTTTTTAGAAAGTTGGAGTTAGATGACTATTTTTCGATCAAATTACTAAATAATAGCCTCTTATATACTAGGACTATAAAGAGGCATGCATTAAACGTATAATTTGTATCTTACCTTTGTTGTAACTTAATGTCCATTTTAAAGGAGGTTTTTTATCACCTCATTCAGTCGAGGTTCAATAATTTTGTCAGTAATATACAAATAGAACATCTGCAACGTTAAGAGGTAAAAAACCTAACAAGTTGGAGTTGATTTCAGATATTCCCATATGATAGAGATTTATTCTCGTCCACGTGCAATTGACATTACGATGAAATTATTCATACTGTATATGCAGTATATGTTATATACTACTTCATCAAAAAATTATATTCCTTCAACTGTTATTGTTCACTCACTACGTCGAAGGCTTTCAACAAACTTGAACCTTTGATCAGAGTCTTCCATATCCTAGATTAAAAATATTTATTTTGTTTGTACATGAAAATATGATAGAGTTTTTATTGGTATAGGTAGATAAATGAATGAATAATTAGGTTAAAGTAGTTTGGGATAATAATTGACATACAAAGTCGAATAAAACAACCATTAATTTGGTGTCGCATGTACACAACAAGTGTTGTAAACAAAAAAAAATTACCCAATAGAGAGTAATTAATTGTGATTGTAAAATATATTTTTTACCCAATTAAGTGTTTGTTAACAAACCTATACTAAATGTATCGTATCTTACCCCCGCTACGTAAATTAACATGGCGATTATTATGGTTGTCAAGATTTATATATAGAGTTGTAAATAAAAGTTACGTCGAACCCATATGATACTTCTTATCTTTATATGACAATTTTTTACTATGCAGTAAGTAGAGATTTTGTAAAAAAAAGCAATCATATACCAAGTTATTTATCATGTCATCAAGTCATTTCTCGTAATGAAACCAAATATTTACGTATGGATAAACTCGTGATAACTTTAGAAGTAGCGGCCATAAAAATGAGCGTGTATATCCAAGGTTACATCATTATTTTTTAAAATATTGTTCCCATTGAGAAACATCCTCCAAAATCCTGACATCTCGGGCAGACTAACGTGATGGTCTGTCGAGTTGGAAAATTTAAATATCAAGTTTGAGATGTAAACATTTATTAAAGCTAAATGTTGTAACAGATTACATCACCAAATTTCAAACCGAACAACTTTCCTCATCGGAATCCAGTCACGAGCCAATATGGATAGCCCAGACTTATGGAGACTCAAACAACCAAAACGATAGCGCTAATATACAAATAAATTTATATTATCATAAATTCTATTCATCATTTTACACGGCTTTGATTCTCTGCGTCAAATAATAAGGCTGAGTATGAAACAAATATAGTTGGGCTCCGGCTAGCCCTAATATATGGGGTACGATGCATAAGTCTTATATTTGACTCTCAACTAGTGGTAAATCATTCTTTGAGGCAGGTCAAAGCAAAAAAGATGCTTATGTTCTCTATCTAGCATTGTTATGGTTCGAGGCCTCCAAACTTGAATAAGTGCAATACGAACAAGTATCACGAGCGAAAATAAAATAGCCGACACACTAGCTTTTGATGGAAGTGATGATTCAGAATTGTGGGTCACTTATGAGTCATTAGCTATCTAAAAGCAGACAAGAGTCGAGCTCTCTAAATAGACTCAAAGGCCATGATTTTCTATAAGAAACATGATTAGTAAACCCTAATCCGAACTTACTTTAAGATATGGATGCTCCCGACAGACAAAGTCGAAGCAAGAAATATTAAAATACGATTTACTTGCTACACCATACTCGACAACTTTATATAGCGCCAATTTGTCTCACGTCATCTTTTTATATTTTGGATTATATGAATCTTCATTCATACTCGAAGAGCTCCACAAATGAGAGGGATGATGTAATTGTATGTATAAAACCCTTTTATTTATACTCGAAGAGCTTCACAAATGATAGGATGTTATGACACTCATGTAACGCTATGACAACTATTATTGATTAATAAATCAACTTCATACCTCTGAAATACCACAAAAGCCAAGCTCCGAAACTATTTATTTTGACATGTGAGGGATAAACGTATTGGGGCACTTGCCAAAGGTAACACGAGGGATGATAGTTTTTCCTCGTTGCAATCGACTACTTTTCATATTGGATGATGGTTGAGACGCTGGTGAATTGAACCAATTAAGTCGTATAGGTCCTCCCAATTAGCATTTTTTGTAAGTATAAGCTCCCTAGGGTTTTGACTATTTGAGACGAGAAATGGTTCCTCACATAGTAACTCGCTGATTTATGTAGTATATTAGGGATTAAAATAGATTTCTCCAGCATGCTTGACATGATTTTATTACATTACAAAGCTGCAAGAAGTTGGACCGATCCATTCTAATAAATAATATGATCATCTCGTATCACCCTGAGAAGCATAACATGAGATACTATTTATCTTAGTCTATAAAATAAAAACCATGATATATTAGAGATCTTTTTTGCCTTATTATGTATAAGTAATTACGATGAACGTACCGATGGGGACATCTATAATATCAAACTAGATCTTTTGTAGAAAAAATGAATCAAAACACACCTCTATATGAAGGACTACCAAATGTTTCTACATAACATAGTATGATTCTAAAATAAGCTTTTATGATTTCAGACATATAATAAAGTACTCCATAAGGTTTTTCCTCATACAAAATGTAGATTCATCAACAAGTTATTGCCAAATTAGAAAAGACCTTACACTTTGATAACTATGGTGAAGCCTGGAATTTACAAGCTAGTCGACATATATGACATCTTCTCCCCCATTTGTAGAATGTGGAATATATAAAATTTTACATTTCCTAAGATGTGCATGTTGTTATACGACCTACTTCCATCATTTACAATAAGTTCTTGTAATGTTTTTTAAGTATTCGGTGTAGGCTATATCATTGCATGTTTTGTAAGGTTGTGTGACATCTTAATGTCGGTAAATATGAGTATATTATTATGAGACACCTTATTTTTAGATAAATTTGATATAATCTTATTAAGTGTGTTGTTGATATTCATGTTATACAAATAATTGATTGAATAAGGAATATACTTTGTAGGAACTTAGGCTAGGGGATTCGAGTGTCTTAATGCGTAATTGGTATGTTATAAACGAACGCGTATGACATCCATCGTGCACTTCGGCTGCTACACCTGAGAACTATGTTACATAACTCTTATGTTCGAGCATATTTTGTGTTGTAATGGGACCGTCTTGCCAGGAATCGAATTTGTGTTTTTTGGGTACGAGAACTATGTTATACGAGGAATAAGTCTAAATACCATTGTGCACGGATTTAACATTTGGTTTTCCGAACCAATCATCGACCTCTATGTCTGGGGATGATAACCCTTGAGGATGTATAACATTACATGTTGTTGTGTGAAAATACATTGAACCCACCCAAACAATAATTCTCTTCATTATCTCGGTATATCTACGACACTATAGAAATGTACATATAGGTGTTTGTGCGGTAACCCGAACCTGTTGAAACGATGTATGAGTTAAATTCTTCTTTAGTGAGTAATCCATAACATGTATTCATAAAACATCAAAAGAATATTGTTTGCAAATGATAGTAAGCATCATATTTGTAAACTAGTATGAGACAACCAAACAACTCACCTTAACATTGCAAGAATTATGTTCAAACATGAATCAAGCATGCATATCTAGAATACTAGACGTAATTAATGGTAAGAGAAATACCACGCAATCTCTCATAAAAATGGTTTTTACCAATCCTTTAAGTGGTATAAAATAATACAACATATGTATACGGATCTTATGATAGGCGTAAAAAAAAAATTAAATCACGATAAATATACTCACAATCCTAGACATTAACCATAGAAAACACACGTGACCTTAGATGCCTTTTGATTTTTTTCATAGCAGCTAGCTCTTGTTCCATATAAGCATGAGCTACCTCCATGGAACTTTACTTAAAATTAGATTTTGCGCATGTATTTGATTCACCTCTGAAGGGTTCCACCACTTTATATATCAATGGTCATAGGCCCAAGATTATTGTTGGGCTCTCATGACTAACAATAATAATCATATCTAGAGCGTTAAGCACAATCTCTCACATTATCAAAATTATAATAACTACATTATGTTGATATAGTATAATACACAAGTGTCTATAACAACTTTACCTTTAACTTGACCTATACATGGTGGGTTGCGATTTCCATAAAATAAATTGTCATAATGCCCGTGATGATATTGTAAATACAACATCATATGTGATATGATACTCACAACTATGATAGGGATTGTAGAATTTTTGATAGCCGACGAATCTTTATCCTTGGTAAATTAGATGCAGAGGTGAGCGGAGGACTCCAAGATTTCCTTAACACACTAGGATTATTTACAGTATCATTCGTTTTGTTATAGGGCATATTACTAGATCCATCAATATCATCTTCCTACGTTGAATTGCTATATTTTGTAGGGAGAAACCTCACAATATTATGCTATTTACCTTGAAACGAGCAGGAAACTCCATGTGAAGACCATTAGTTGTTTCACCAAGAGAGGATGTCGAGGCTCATAAATTAAGGGTTCCAATATGACAGAAAGTTATTTTACTTTCAATAATGGTTAAAGTATAGTTTTTTTATAGTATTCGGAAGAAAGTATTATATCGCTTCTTGGTTCCCAAAAAGGGTTCTAATGATGTGTTGTAATTTTGTTTGTTCGAATAGGATAAGCAAAATAAGATAAATAAAGGAGTTGATTTGATATAATAAAATATTGAGGATAAAACTTGACAAGCATGCAAGCATAAGGGGTCACATGTAATAATTAATATATATTGTTAGAAATAGTAAAAGCGTGGGGTGTAAAGACCCACCTAAGAGGGGTAAATCTGTAGATTATGGATATACCTCTTATATTATACTACTTATACTATATAAAAGACAACCCCTTTTGGGGAAATTGTTTCAATTATTAGTTAATTATTACAGCATTATTCATTTTGCCTCTTTTATATTTCTCTTTCTAAAAGCACTCTAATACGAACATTGTTGTGACAGTTACTCTCATACAAACATTGACATGATAGGAAACATCACTAAGAAATCTCTGTAACACATCATTGATGCCGTGTGTGGGAACAAAACCATAGTATTTTTTCTAAAAGCGTTATGAGAGTGATGGATATGGAAATGTTAGAAGATACTTGTACGAAAAACCGTGTGTTCGGAGACTCATTTGAAGATCTTTTGGTTGAGGAGCAGTTGGTAAATGAAGGAAACAAAAATGATCGATATGCCGAGGAGCTACTAGAAGAATCCGCCTTAGTAGCTCGGTGGAAAGAGCTTTTGGAATACATTAAAAGATTGAATGCTGAAAAAGAAGCAATAATAAGTTCACATAGACTTAAATCAGAGGTCCAAAAAGAATAAACAGTTGGAGAAAAACACACAGAAGATGTTCCTCGGACTGAGGAAAGGCGTCATAAAAAAATTCATTATTCCTCGAAAAGAATATTCACCGTACATTTTGGATGAATCTTTTTCTTTCAAGGAGGATAATCTACGTCAAATAAGTTATAATAGAAAATATCCGAGGAGGCAAAGAGGTGGTCCTCGAACACCTCATTGAGCCAAGGGCCCGAAGAGAGAAAAATCCAAACATGGGGAAAAAGGCTTGGTTCCGAGGAGCCGACCATGATTGTAAACATAGCTCAATGAGAACAAGTAGCTCCATATAAGAAGATTATTTCTGGAAGCCATAATCTTTAGTATCGTGTGAGTAATCAATTTACCTATCCATCTGAAGAAGGTTTATACACAACATTGAATAAAAGTCCGGGGGAAATGCGTATAAAGTGAGACATAATTTGAGGTTAATCTCCTCTCTCCTCAGATATCATTTCAGGGCATCTACCTAAGTCGGTTGATATTTCTAAGTTGGAAAAGTTTGATGGGATACAAGATCCAGATAATCATATAAAGCAATTCAAGAATTTTATGATTAACTATGACGATGACGACAAACTTTTATGCAGGGCCTTTTCCCGGTCATTTAAGAATGCAGCTTCAAAATGGTACAACCATTTACCTGAGGGTTGCATCAAATTTTTTGATATGTTTTGGAATTTATTTTGTCAGCACTTTGTGGAAAACAAAAAAATCGAGCGAATGGTGATACAGTTATTTACTTGGGCAGAAAGTGGGAGAAAGTCTTAACGATTATATGAATCGTTTTATCAAGGCTAAGATTAATGTGAAAAGTTGTGAATATAAAGTGGTGTTGGTTGCTTTGCGAATAAGAATTCTGCTTGGAATAATGAAGGATAATATTGTAGAGAGGCAAACAATGACATTTGGGACGTTGTTAGATCAAGTAGAGAAAAGAATTCTTGTGGAGGAAACACAAGCATCACAAATAAATTCTTTAGCACAGTTTGAACAAAACCAATTCCGTCAAAGTTCGATAGTGGTACAAAACAATTCAAATCCAAAAAGTGTTGTCCGACCTCGAGCGCCAGTCCAAATGGTGATTCAAGTACCACCAAGCATGTAAGAGTATGCATCGGTTGTAAATACTCAACATCATGTCTGACCTATGTCAAATAAATGGGTTCGACCAACACCTTTTGCATAATAGATTGTGCAACGACAATCTTTGAGAGAACAGGTCCGCACGTACAGTTTCGTAAGCTATTTCCAATATAGACTCCTAGGGAGAACAAAAACAATAGGTACTGCAAGTATCATGAGGACATTGGGTATGGCATAAAGGATTTTGTGGCGTTCAAAAAATAAATACATGCCCTAATCGAAAATGGGAAGCTGACGACGTTTGTAAAAAAAAAATCTTTGGTTGCTCCAAAGCAAGAAAATGTGCCAAAGAAAGTAAAATATTTTGATGATCTCATAACCGATTGATGCCTTTCATAATTCAATAGAGTATTTGGATCTGAATCCAAACAAAAACAACATCAACATGGTACACGAGCTAGTTGTAAAAGGAAAGGTTAGTGAACTATGTGCTTTCTCGAGTCACTAACAATTTGTGAAGGAAATAATGTTGCAGGGACATCGAATTACTCTCGAAAGAGAGACATTGTTAGCCTAACAACTCAATTAGAGGTGGGCGCTTCACCACACTTGTATAGAAATCCATCTCCAATACTTTGTTTTGAAGATGATGACATGAGGGATGTAGCAGATCCACATGAAGATGCGGTAATTATTGGAGCAGAGATTGTTGGGGATGAGATACAAAGATTTTTATTGATATTGGTAGCTCAGCTAATATTATGTTCATGACTACATTACGAGTCACAATATCTTTTATGGACTGCTAATCCGGTTTTAGTAAAAAAGAAGAACGACAAATGATTAATGTGTATAGATTTCACTAATCTAAATAGGTTTCTCGAATAGATCAATTAGCGGATTATACTTATGAGAATCAATTACTTTCTTTCATGGATGCATATATCGGTTACAACCATATCCAAATAGACCCAAAGGATCAGAAGAGCACCACTTTTATTATTGGGAGAGATCTAAATTGATATAAGGTAATGTCGTTTGGTTGAAAAGCGTTGTAGCGACCTATCAACATTTAGTAAACAAAGATTTTGAGACTCGGGTTGAGAGAAATGTTGAAGTATATACTGATTATATGTTACTAAAAAGTACAATGGATGAGAACCACTTGGCAGATCTAGAAGAAACTTTTGCTAACTTAACAAAGATAAATTTGAAATTGAATCCATAATAATGTACATTCGGGGTCTAATCCGAAAAATTTCTTGAGTACATAATCTATGAGCATGGGATAGAGGCTGATCAGGTACAACTAAATGTTTTGAGCACTATGACACCATCTTGAACGATTAAGGAAGTACAAATAATAGGAGGAAGATTGACAAATTTGAATATATTCATATCAGGATTGTCTAACAAATGTGCTCATTTTTTCCAAGTGTTGAGATGAGCAAATTGTTTTGACTGGACGTAAGAATTTTCTGAGGCGTTTCCTCGAATCAAAGAATATCTTTCTTCGTTAGAAATTTTGACAAAGCCAAATCCTGGGGAAAAGTTGTGTGTTTATTCAAGCGGTATTAAGTTATGTTGTGAGTGTTGTTTTTGATTCGAGAGGAAGATAACTGCCAAAGACTAGTATACTACATCAGTAAAAGTATTTTGGATGCTGAAACGCTATTTAAAATTAGAAAATTTCCCCATTACGTTAGTAACTGCTTCTTGGAAAATGAGACCTTGTTTTCAGGCTCATTCTATCACTGTACGAACATATTTTCAATTAAAAAATATTTTACAAAGGCCTGGCATACAAGGAAGAATGACCAAGTGTCGGTTGAATTGAGAGATTTTGATATTAAATTCGAACCTATGACTGCAATCAAAGCAAAAGCCTTAGCAGATTCCCTAGTCAAATTTTATTCTGAACGGTCAGATATAGAGATTGATGAAGAAAACAGTGAGTCAGAACGGGCGGTCTGAACAAACGGGGGTTCAAGTGCATCAGGATGTGGGGTAGGGTGCAGTTGATTTCTCTAGAAGGAATTTTCATGTATCAAGCTATATATTTCGGGTTTAAAGTATCAAACAATGAGGCAGAGTATGGAGCTGTTTTGGCAGGGTTGAGACTTGCTAAGATTTGTGGGGCAAAAAATGTAAGGCCGGTAAGTGACTCATAAAATTTTATAAATCATGCATTCTGGTCAATCCGAGGCAAGAAAATATTATTTATTAAGGTAATTTAGAGCGTTAAAGGCCTTAACCTTGGTATTCGAAAACGTCAAATACGAACATGTTCATAGGGCTCGAAAATTTATGACTGATTCTTTGGCTAATGCTTCATATTCCGAGAAGTACCATTGGATTATCACACAAGAAAATCCTTCAATAACTAAGGGGTATGAGTTATCATAAGGGTCAGTCGAAGCTTTTCAAATATCTACAAGCACATCAAAATATTGGAGTGAAATTAAAGAATTCTTGGTAGATGACAAGTTACCCGTTGACAAAGTAATGGCCAAAAGAACACGGTTTAAGGCATATGGTTATATGGTCCTCAAAGATATCTTGTATAAAAAATATTTTAGCAGACCCTTATTTTGATGCCTCGAGAAAATGAATCATAAATGATATTATCGGAATCGTACAATGAAGAAGGATCCACTCATTTTGGGTATATAAATTTGATACGAAGAGTTATTCTGGCAGGATATTATTGACCTACAATCACCTCGGATACCAAGGAGTTAGTTCAAATATGTGACACTTGCAAAAGATTTTCTAACACGATTCACACACCATGAGTGCCTCTTGAGTCAACTTCTGAGTCACTACCATTTGATCGATGTGGCATCGACCTGGTCGGACCTTTACCGATGGCCTCAGAAGGAAGACATACGATAATTGTGGTTGTAGACTCTTTTTATAAGTGGTTGGAAGCCGAACCCTTAGCAAGAACAAAAGATAAGGATGTGATCAGATTCATTGTTTCTAATATTTGTTGTCGTTTTAGGTTTCCAAGGAAAATGTAAATGGATAATGAACCACAATTTGACAACAAAGAAATGAAAGCTTTTTGTTCTTCTAAATGAATTCAAAAATACTTCTCGACACCTTTCAATTCACAAGAAAATGGCCAAGTTGAAGTAACTAATAGAACAATTCTTGATGGGTTGAGAAATAATTTGGAGGGTAAGATTGGAAATGGACGGATTATTACAAGAAGTTTTATGGGCATATATAACTACTCATGGGACACCTACACAAGAATCACCGTTTGCGTTAGTTTATGGGATGGATGCAGTCATTCCATCCGAAGTAATTTTCCCCTCATATCGAATCAGCGAGTACTCCAAAGAAACGATAAAAGAAAGCATACAGAGTTAGATTTGATACAAGAAAAGAGAAGAAAAACACAGTTAAGGTCTTTGCACTATCAAACTTTTATGAGAAGTCGGTACACTTCCAAATTTAAATGAATTGAATTTAAAGTAGAGGACAAGGTATTGAGAAAATTATTTCTTCATACAAAAAACGACTTGGCAATTTAGGGCCTAATTGGGAAGGTCTTTATACGGTAATAAAGAAGGTAAAGTCGGGGGCATATCGACTCAAAGATAAAGAAGGAATATATATTCATCACCCGTGGATTATTGAGCACCTTAAACTGTATTTCGAATGAATATGTAAGTTTGTAGATATTTTTGAATATTTGTGTAAGTATTAGTGGCATACTATTTCCTACCCTGGTGGCTCAAGAAGGTTTTAATGAGGTATCCTCATAGCCGACTTATATATATAATATTTCTTTGTCATCTTAAAACAACTTCTATAATTTTTATTTTCTTGGACCGGAAGGGTTTTCTAATGAATGTTGGTCTACACTAGGGCTGTTATCGGTCCGGTTCGATCCGGGTTTTTACAAAACCGGACCGAACCGATAAACTTGTTGGTTTGGACCGAACCAAACCGATAAGGTTCAAAACCGATAACAATCGGTCCGGTTCGGTTCGGTTTACCGGACCAACAACCCTTTAAAAAAATTAATTCAAAATTTGTATCTATTAATCACGTGGTCAGGCATTCAAGTAGTTGCCCAAGCCTTGGTAACTGAGAGGGTGTGTTTGTGCCTCCTTTTATATATATTGACACTTTCATCTTCAATGGTAACTATCGATGTGAGATTCTTTTAAACAAAACTCCTCTTCAATGGTAACTATCGATGTGGGATTCTTTTAAACAAAACTCCAAATACTTATTCTTTCTAAGATTATTCACATTGTCAATGGTCATATATTATTTAATTATTGATTATTCGGCTTTGATATTTTATTATTTTTTTATAATCGGTTTTGATATTAAAAGTTTAATTATTAAAGACATACTACTAACTTAGTTATTAATATTTGTCAACAAAGAACTTAAAAATATATATTTCCTAAACTAATCTGTTATAATTTAAAACAATTTTGTTTTTTAATTACAATAGGATAAATAATTTATTAATCGCAGATTTATTACGGCATAATATTTAAAATACATTAGTTTTAGCAAGTTTTTAATAATTTTTTATTTCGATTCCGAATCGGTTCTTACCGGTTTTATCGGTTCGGTTCCTTACCGGTTTTTCGTTTCGGTTCCTTATCGGTTTTCGGTTTTTAAAATAGAACCGCGAACCGGACCGTTAAGGTTCAGTCCGGTTCTCGGTCCGGTCCTTATCGGTTCGGTCCCGGTCCGGTTCTCGGTTCCGGAGAACCGTTGACAGCCCTAGTCTACACTGTTATCCTCTTGGATCGGAAGGGTCTTCTAACGAATATTGGTCTATAATTTTTATCTTCCTGGACCAGAAGGGTCTTCCAACAAATGTTGGTCTATAATTTTTATCTTTTTTACACCGGAAGGGTCTTCCAACTAATGTTGGTCTACAAGTTGAAAATATTTTATAAAATTAAAGTATAATAGTATTTTCATAAGAAATTTTTGGAGGAGAAAGTTGAAAATGTTTTACAAAAATTAAATATAATAGTATTTTCATAACAAAAAACTTTGGAGGAGAAAGTTGAAAATCTTTTATAAAAATTAAGTATAATAGTATTTTGATAAGAAAAGGTTTGGAGGAGAAAGTTGAAAATATTTTATAAAAGGTTAAGTATAGTAGTATTTTCATAAGAAAAAGTTTGTAGGAGAAAGTTGAAAATATTTTATAAAAAGTTAAGTATAATAGTATTTTTCATAAGAAAAAGTTTGGAGGAGAAAGTTGAAAATATTTTTATTAAAAGTTAAGTATAATTGTATTTTCATATGTAAAAGTTTGGACAATATTCTTTAGAACCTTTTATGGAAGTCAATCAAAACAACATTCTTTATATGAAAAAGTTTGGGTGCAAAACTTTGGAGATATTTGGTTATGAAAGCAAAAGATTAACAATATTTATCATATGAAAAAACTTGATGGAAATCATATAAGTGAAGAACTTTTCTATTAAGAAGTTTTACAGTATATAGTGTATCATGAGAACACAAAAACTTAACAGAATATGCCTATGGTATGACCAGTTTGCAAGGTTTACAAAAAAATGGTGAAAATAAAAATTAAGTAATACACCTCAACCTTACTCCAATGGGTATTTTCTTAACTGCTCTGTAATGAACCGCTACTGGAGGAGGAACTACTTGACCCTTCAGAGTCACCGGTTGATTCATCATCTACTAAGAAAATTATATTCAAACGATGTTTATTTATGACAGGCTCCCAAAGAATTCTTAGCTTTAAGTTGGGAAAACGTTCATGCAATTCTAAAACTAAAGCCGATTTGATATTTGCATCCCTCTTCTCTAAGCAGGAGACATAGTCAACAACGTACTCCTCAAAACAATTTTTTTTGTAATTATTTAAGTCCTTCTTAATAGATTTCTTCTCAACAATGAGTCTTCAATCTCTTTGATAGTATTCTCAAAATGTATTTTGGTTTGGTTACAAGAATCAAAGAGGCCATCAAATAAGGGTGTTCCGTTTAATGTATTTAGTGATAAATCATTCTCGCTTATTATCAAACTCCTCATTTTCTTTCGTTTATTTCTTCACCAAACTCTTAACGGAGGTTTCTTCTCACGGACAAGTTCTTCCTCTAGTTTTTTCACATTGGCCCTCTATTGGATGAATTCATTTTTATAACAATCCTTCAAATTGGATTTTCTTTTGAGGAGAGCAACAACATGAAGTAACCTATTAATCTCGCTCACCACGAAATTGTTCTCATAAATATCAAAGTAAGCCAAGGCAGGGGAAACATGTTCCACGTAACCTGGAAATTCTTCTTGATTCATTTGGTCAGTGGCATGTTTCCTTTGAGAAACAGACTTCCCAGTAAAGTCTAAATCGACAACGACAACCTTTTTTATGGAGGCAAGCTTGGATCTGTAGTGTTTTCATATTCTTCCTCACCAATAATATTCTTCTTGCCTTTTTATTTGAAAGAAAGTCTCTTCGCTGGCCTCCCATCACCATCTTTCCCAGCAAGTCTCACCTCAATTAGAACCTCATGGTCAACATTAATTTTTTTATTTTTCCATGACTTCAGTCTCTGAACAAGCATCACCATCAGTATTATTCTCTTCTTCCTCGTCATTTTTGAGGTCTCGGTTACTGGGATCGCTAGTCCTAGTAGGGAGGTAAACAAGGTTATCTAAGCATCCTAATTGTCAAAATACTATGTTTTCCGTGGGAGGCACCATAATATATTTTATGGACTTCACTTTGGTCAGATCTAACCTACAAAGATGATGTTTGGGAAAATTTGAAGGGGTAAAGCACCTATAGAATTGATGGTTCCAGGTACTGTTGGCCCAGTAGCTTAATTGGGCAAAAATCCAACTTGCTGATTGAACATGGTCCACAAACGGTTTGGCTATCCCTTTCATATTTGTTCCTAAAGATTTTTTTTTTGGTAAAACAAATGATTAGAGTAAGTAAGATAAAACAAGAATGAAAACAAGTACCCCGACTATTCCACTTCAACGTAAGTTGATGGGGCATCTCAACCGAATGCTCAAAGATGATCTCCCATAGTCTGGAGACGAAGATGAATCTTTGCTTCCACTTATTGTCACCTTCTAAGGAATAGTTCAAAATCTTATATTTTCTCCCAAGAGTTAGTGAATAGAAGGGAAAGTGAGATTTTTAGCCACACTTGTCAACCTAACAAGCTATCCCATAAAAATTCTAATCTGCGCGATCCAGGAAGCCATGATACAAGCCATCAATGTCAACCATATGTTGGGGCCGGCTTGGGTCAGACATAGCTTTATCAAATGAAAGTATTTCGGTAAAATAGGTTAAGATGGAGTCAAATGCCGCAATTCATAATCTCTTTGTAAACAACCAATTCATGATTTTGAACGGACAAAGGCGTCTTTCCAACCTTATGAAACCAAATTGTGATAGAGGTTAGAATCACTCATTGGTCCCTCAGTTTAACTTCCTCAAACAGATGAAAATACTTGTACTTTATCTTATAATAAGTGCTAACAGATGTTTGGCTTCAACCCCACAGAGAAATTTTTGAAGGATGGCTTCTATGTTTGAGGGAAATTCAACATGACCCTTCTTTTTCTTCTTCTTCTTGGGTGCTTCTTCTTAATGAACATGAGAGTTGGTCATAATATCAAGAGGAGAAGATTCTCAAGTTGGTCCAGAAGGTCCAATAGGGATAATCAATGCAGGGATAACTTGGATATATTGAGCTTCAATATGAATCATACCTTTCCCTTCTTGGCTATCATCTCACTCGTCAATTATATGATTTTTTTATATTTCTGGAAAGGCGGACCGACAACATTATCTGTTCGAATAAGTTTTTAGGAATGTTTCTGAGGAGTAACCTCGGGGGTGGTTTGAGACCTTATGGTATTATCTGAGAAGTAGCAACAAAATATGTGAGCTTTATCTTTGTGGATCGTTTAGCTGGCCTTGGAGATTGATTCCTCTTAGACTGATCTCCTTTAACTTTTTCAGAAATTTGGTGTTTGTCGGTCATCAGGAGAAATAGAGAAGTCTTGCGAATTTATTTGGAAGGATCAATGCCACCCTTATCGCACCCCAAACAAGCTTGAACGAGGGACTAGATAATATGAGGAGCATGTAAAGTATTGTTACCTGAGGTCCCTGCTACATCAGAGTGTTTCTGGATAGGAGGCCACTGAACATAAAATGTTGTTTGGAGAGTTTCTAAAGGTCTAGATTCTTCTTCTATACCTGCATCATTTCTTTCTTCAGCTTTGTTTGCAATAATGAACCACTCTCAAAGTTTGTATCTTTCAAACCCTTCGGATTCCCTAGGCATGAAAGGTTAGAGAAGTTGTTTTAGTGGGACAAACTATTTCTCTCTCTAGATCAAAATTAGTATTTATCTCTCTAAAGGTGGCAAATATGTGTAACCTTAAAATTATGAGTGGATTCAAATATTTATAGAGAGAGTGTGGGCTTCTAAGGGATGCGGAGGCCCAAATAATTTAAAAGGTTTTCTTAGATAACAGCTACTTTACTTATGATTTAATACACACACATTGTTCAGATATCTTCACAAGGATTGGAGGGCTACGGATAAGAGGAGAAAATATTATGATGGATAAGGAAAATAAGATAAATAAATGAGTTGATTTGATGTAATAAAGTATTAAGGATAAAACTTGACAAGTATACAAGGATAAGGGGTCGCATGTAGTAATTAACATGTATGATTAGACATAGTAAAATAGTAGGGTGTAAAGACCCATATAAAATTGGGGTTAATCTATAAATTAAGGATATACCTCTTGTATTATATAAAGGACAACCTCTTTTGGGGAAAAGGGTCCAATCATTAGTCAATTATTACAACATTATTCCTTTTCTCTCGTTCTCTCTCTCTAATCTTTATGTTTCTCTATCTAAAATCACTCTCATACGAACATTGTTGTGACAATTTCTCTCATACGAACATTGTCGTGACAAGAAACATCATTAAGAAATCTCTAGAACACATCACACCCAGTATATCTATGGACTCTATTGTAGAAATGTCATTATAGGAAGAAGCAAGGTGTTCCAAGATAAGGATAAAGGTTCAACGACGATGCAGAATATCCCAACATGGTCGTTGGTACAACGTCATTGGGCTATAATAGTACAGAAATATGTTAATTATAATTATAATGGGGTATTAGATTGGTTTGTTGAGTGTTTATCTTGGATAGTCTTCTTTGATAAGTGAAGATTCTTGCATTGACGATGTGATGAAAGGTCGATCAGTGTATGGTGACATTTGAAAAATATGAATAAAATATAGTCAAATTCCATGAAGTACTCTTAATTATTAAGATGGTGGAATTTGGAGTGCGATCATTGTCGTCTTATAATTATTGCAACAAAATCAGCAAATGCTGGCTCTTTGATGGTGACGGCCAACTGTTTAATGGCTAGAATATCATCGACATAAGTTTATATGTACGTTATCTAATTAATGCTTGATTGTAATGATCATATATATGTTATCGTATTTGAGAAGATTCCTTACAATGTTAGTGGTAGAACTGCAAGGCTCAGAAGTCAAGAAACATGGTAGAAATCTTGATTCAATTTTCTATCATTATTAAAATAGAGTTTATTATTGTATTTTTGAAGAAAGTCTTATAGGTGCATTTTGGTTCTCACAAACGGTTTGAAAATATTGTGTGACTTTGTTCAACAAAAATGTATTCGACCAAAACAAGGTATCCAGAGTTTTAAACTAATTAGAAAACAAGTTTGAATACGAAGGTAAAGAAAGAAATAACATAATAGTCATGTTGAATGGTTATAGTTTATTTGGAGCTCCAATGTTAGAGTCTTTATTTATAGTTAGGTAACGGTTGCAACAGTTATATTTATCACATAATAAGTAGTCATTATGATATTTTTTTTACTGTTGTTAATATGATAAATCATGTTACTTAAGCATATGTCTAAACCCTTTATAAACTAAAGTTTGGTGACAATATATATATATATATATATATATATATATATATATATATATATATATCAACACTTACCCAAGTCATTTTTAATGTTAGGGTTCAAGTAAATACACGTCAAGCCTTTTAACATATCGGGTTCAGCTATATGATAAATTTGGCCTTGATCACTTGTGACCCTCCGGCTGGGACCCAGGCCAGGGTAGTCATGAGGTTCATCCAAAACTAACAAAATATCTTCTTGTTTTGACACAATCTTTACGACTTCTATCTTTAGAGCCTCTGACCGATGATCAACCAATTTTGGTTTTAGCTTGTTTTTTTTCTCTTGGTCTGTTAGGCTCTTTACAAACTCGATCAACTTTTCATCTTCAACAAGTTTTTGAAAAGTTTAATTAGTAAATTCAAGGTTACTTTTTATTTTTATTTTGAAGAGTTAATAATTTGAGATGTTATAACTCAAATATAAAGTTTTCTCTTTTGAAGCTATGTATTAGTATTCACAAAACTTACTTGGGTTCTTACCTTCATATGCTTTTAATATAGGAAACATATAACTTACTTGGATTCTTACATTCATATACTTTTAATATAGGAAAAAGAATTTTTTAATGTTACAAAATCATCACCCTTGTCATAAATCATAATTATACTGTATGTGAGTTTGGTGAAATGTACGCTTGGACCTTACTTTCTATCCTAATCGTCCCGATTGTGGTCGAAATATCTATTTTACTAAAGCCCTGTAAATTTTGGTATAATTTTAATATGAAAAGTACTAATTAAATACAAAACTAAGGGGAAAATGTTGTTCTTATTGTTGAATGACATGGGGTTCTTGGTAATATGTCCTCGTATAAATATGAAAGGTTGTAAGATTGTTGATGGTGCTGATGGTATCTTATAAGAAACAATCTTTGGTACATTATCTCGTCCACTTTAACTTAATATTCACCATGATCTAAAAGGAAAATGAAAGTCAATGTCTTTATTTTTATTATATCTTATGACAAAAACACACGAATGATCCACTGATGACATGATATACATATAACAAATTTATAGAAATCCTCTAGACTATTATGGGTTTGGATAAAATGAATGATGTAATCCATTATACTCACATTTGAGTCTTGCTTGGAATACAATGTATTATATAGTCATCGCCACCTTTAATAACTTTGTTTCCAGTAAATTAATCTCTGAGCAAGGTCCACAATACATCAAATCTTCATACAGACCATGGAGGCAGTTGATTAAACCAAGCTAACCCGCTCTGTCTAAAAGTCATTAAGAGGGACCAGCAGAGTAGTCTATTATCATCTTTGAGGGCTGAATTACCCGAAGCGCAGATCAGATAAATAAATTATTTAGTTAATTTTTATTTTATCATGTGCTTTGTATAAATAATTAGAAATTGTTTACTAATGCGTTTTGGGCTTTGATAATTAGAAATTAGACCATGGACTTTGTTCGGTCCAGTAGACCCATGGAATTTGTTCGCCCATTAGTCCCGTTTGAACTAATTATCATATAAATAGGTTTTTGAAGGCATTTATGATAGAGGATAAAATAAATTTACTTCTCACTTCTATTGTCAAACTCACTCTCCTTAAAGTTTTCTTAATGTAACTCAATTATCTCTCTACTTTCTATCCAAAGTTTAATTACTCTTTATCTTTTTACCCAAATACCTTCCAAAACTCATTGACCTGATCAGTGGCGACCGCAGTAGGAGCTCTACGAAAGTACCTGTATAACAACATCTAAAACCTTTGAGTGTTAAAATTACATTCGAAACATACCAAAACATGGATTTTGAAATGCAAACAGACCATTTCCAAGAAAATGAGAGAGCCAACTACCACATATGATTGATGAAATACAAGAGCGGTTGCTCATGGAAGATGAGTGTGAGCATCTAGAAGGGGAAATTGAGGCATTAGAGTCTAAAAAAGAAGTTGTGATAACCCTTCAGGATAAAATTCGATTAAAAGTCCAAAAATCTGAAGGATGAGAAGGTATTAACAAACAAGGTATAAACCCATATACTTAGTAAAATATAGGAAAGTATAAAAAAGTTTATTCCCAAAAAACTCATCATTCCTCAAAAAAAGAAACGTAAAGCTTGGATCATTCAGTCTTTTGAGTCCAGTAAGGATTCAGTTTATGAGTCTGAGGCGTATTTCTCCTCTTCTAATAATGATCAATATCATAAAAATATAACGAGTCATCGTGATAATTATTATTCAAAGAAACGTTCCAATCTATATCATAGGTCAAGTAAACATCAATATTCTTCAGATAAAAGAAAAAACCAGAGAAGTAAAGAAAAATAGAGTGTGAAGGAAAAGTAAAAGGATCAGGATACTATAACCCTGACCATCAAGTTAGTGATCAATTTATTATTCGGTCGGGTATGTTTGCAATAGTTAGTCAGGATTATCAATTCAATTAATAACACAACTAGAGACAATCACATCTTTCTGTAAAGATTCTTTTTTGCCATATCCCAGATGGTTCGATATTTCAAAAATGGAAACATTTGATGGAAGTAAGTGAAGAGTTTCAAGAAAGTCCAGGGGTGATTATGCGATACGAAGATTACTTAGTGACAATTCGGTGATACATGAATCTCTTAGTGTCAATTTTTAGAGAGAGAAAGTAAGAGCTATTAGGTTAAGTAGAGAGAGAAAGTATTATATTATTCATCTCGGGATTTGTGAAGCGTGTGTGGTCCTTTTATAGTACAATTGCGGACCCCACACGCTTTAACTCTTGTTAATTACATCTTTTAGTCCCTACATTTTACTTTCCTCCTATTTTGGCTACTTCTTTATATAGCTTATACAATTTAGTCCTTACACAGTTTTCCCTATGCGTTTTCCTCCTATCATACTTTTTCTTTGCTATTTTCTCCTATCATGTTTCTTCTTCACACTTTTCTCCTTGTCTTTTATTCTTCCTTATCAGTAAGGATCTAGAAAATCCCTTTGAATAATTCAAGAACTCCATGATGAATTTCGACGACAGTGTCAAGTTATTGTACCGATATTCTACTAAAGATAGTGCTTTGAAGTGGTATAATCGGCTTCAACAAAGATCATTCAAGAGTTTTGACACGTTCTGGATGGATTTCTAAAGGTAGTGTGTGGGTAGCAAAACAATAAGAGGCAACAAAGGCATGATAATTCAGTGTCATCAGTTTACTGGGGAAATCTCGAAGAATTACACCAAATGCTTTGTAGGAACAAAAAAAGCTTGCAAGACTGCTTCGAACAATCATCTATAGCTGCTTTTAGGCAAAGACTTCTTCATGGAGAATTTTGAGATAATGTCATCAGAGAAAAAAAATATTCTTCAAAGGTTTTTTATAACAAGTTGAAAAAGAAATTACAGTAGAAGAGATGAGTAGACTAAACTTTCCTAATTAACAGAGGAAAAATTCGTCTGGTTCTCAACAACAAACAACCGCTAGTTCTCGTCTGAAATACTCCGATAAAAATGTCCCTCGAACAAAAGCAAGCCAATATTAACAAGGTCAATAGTTTAGGCCTCAGGGAAAAACCGTGAGCGATGCCACTATCTATGACAAGACAAAAACATTTATGCAATTTAAAATGCCACTATCCATTCAAACTCTGAGGGAAAATCAAAATACCTAATTTTTTATATATCACAATGACATAGGCCATAATACAAAGGATTTTATTGTTTTAAAGCAACAAATCTAAACATTTATTGAAAATGGAAAATTAATTACCTTTGTCAAACTGCAAACCGAGAATAGATCACTGACACTAGTGGATTGTCAGAATATTGCTCGAAGGGAAGTGATAAAAGTTGTCCGCAAACAAAAAAATATATGGTTATTACTGGACCATACAATGAATTCGATGAAAACTTAGAATATTTAGACCCTGCTCCTGACCGAGACCGTATTATGATGATAAGTGTGCTTGAAACAGAAGGAAACATCAAAGGTTTGAGTTAAGTTTTTAAATTTTTGACCATCTTTGAGGGGATACAGTGTCAACACCATCGAGTTTTTCTTGGAAGAGGCATACAAAGAGCTTGACCACCCAATTAGAAGGAAAAATATTCACTCATCTATATCAAAATCATATTTCATTTATTGTATTCAATGGTGATGATTTGAGAGATATTATTGGGCCAATGAGGATTATGTGGTAATTGGGGTTGTCCTTGAGGGAATGAAAATTCAAAGGATTCTAATTGATACGTGTAGCTCAATCAATATTTTGTTTTTATCTACCTATAAACAAATAAAAAAATCACCAATTATACTCCGATCAAACGGAACCATAGTGGGAGTTTCAAGGAGCATTGCATATGTAGTTGCGGAGTTCGATGGTGAAACTATCCTCAGAAAATGACCTTTTAAAAAGGTAGTCAGAGTACTCTTTGTAGTGGTTGGTGGCCTAACTTTTTATATGCTATCTTTTGTTGATCTTGGTCATTAAGGATGCACAACGTTTCCTCGAAAGTTCATCAGTTTTTGAAATATGTTGTTGGGGCCAAGTTGAAGTTATTCGCAATAGCCAAAAAATGGCCAGAGAATGTCATGCCACTACTTTGGCTTCTAAAATATTACAGAATATGGAAATTAAAAAAGAATAGCAATTACTATAGTCATATTCGGAATGTGGCAAGATGGATGATCCGATGCAGACTCTTGGTTTGGTTATTCCTGACGAAGATATCGAGTTATACACTTTTCCAAATGGGAAGTGTGTAAGGATTAGAGCCCAGTTACCAACAATCATAAGGGAACGATTGTTAAGTTTTTATCTGAGAAATTGCATATGTTGGCCTGGTGTAATAAGGATGTGACAGGTGTCATTTTAGACATCATTTTCTATAAGTTATCAATACGACCTTATGTATGTTCGATTATGCAGAACCGAAAGCGCTTTTTTCTGTTGAAAAATCTGAAGCTATTGTTAAATAAGTAGATCGACTGAAATAGGTAAGGTATATTCAGAAATCTTAGTACCCTTTGTGGACAGCAAATCCGGTGCTTATGAAAAATAGGAATGGGAAGTGACATATGTGTGTTGACTTCACAAATCTAAACATGGTTTGTCCGAATATTCATTTATCGTCTTTCGAATTAATCAGGTAATAGATTCTACTTCTGGCAATAAATTGCTATCATTCATGGATACATTTGTAAGGTACAATCAGATACAGCTGGATCTGAATGACTAAGCTAGTACTACATTCATAAAAGGTAGAGGCGTTGCTATAAATTTATGCATTTCAGATTGAAAATATTAGGTCTAATTATCATCGTTTGGTAAATTTAAGTCTTCGATGCTCAGATTATAAGAAATGTTGAGGTTTACATTGATGATATGTTAGTAAAAAGTGTGAGAGATTAAGATTATCTATCTGGTCTAAAAGGAACTTTCTCCAATTTAAAAACCATAAACTTGAAATTAAATCTAGAAAAATACACGTTTAGAGTACGGTATGGATTTTCTTTGGGTTATGTTATTAGTGAAAGGGGCATTCAAGTAGATCTTGTACTGATTGGAGTATTGGCTGCACTAAATAGATTTATATCAAGGTCTTCAGATAAATATACATTATTTTTCTGGTTTTAAGAAATGCGAAGGAGTTTAATTAGAATTCGGAGTTTGATGACGCCTTTACCAAAATCAAAGAATATTTTTCTTTTTTGGAGACATTAACCAAGCCAATTATGAGTGGCAAGTTTTATCTTTACATCGTATTATTCGATTACGCAATAAGCGCATTTTTAGTTTGGGTAGTCGATGGTTACCCTAACCATGTGTGCTATATAAGAAAAAGTTTTTTGGATGCTAAGAAAAAATATTGAAAATTGGCAAAGTTGGCTTTACCTTTAGTTATATTAGCCAGAAAATGAGACCTTATTTTCAAGCACATTCAATTATTGTTCAAACTTCTTTTCCACTAAAAAAACATTCTGTAAAGACCATATATGCTGGCTTGCATGACTAATTGATCAATAAAGTTGAAAGATTATGATCTTGAATGTTCTCCATGAATAGCAGTTAAAACACAGTTGTGGCATATTTTCTGGTTGAATTCCATTTGAAGCAACCACAAATATTGAGATACATGTAAAATAATGGACAATTTGAACAAATAAGAGGTCAAGCGTTTTTTGTTGTGGGGCAAGAACTTACTTAATATATCTATTTGAAGATTCAATGTACCAAACAATACGCTTTAGTTTTAAAGCATCAAACAATGAAGCTGAGTCTGAGGCAGTGGGCAAAATTTGGCTTGCTTAGTTTTGTGGTGCCAAAAAAGTTCGTTTAATAAGTGATTCATAGTTGCTTATAAATCAAGCCATGAGGCAATCCAAAGCTGGAAAATATCATTTGGTACAATATCTGAAAATACTGAGGGAGAATATAGTTTTGGGTAAAAACCACCAGTCATGCCTCACGTTTACCACTTGTAACAAGTTGGTCCGTTTTGTTTGAGGTTGTAATAAAGTGGTCCCTTGTGTTTCAGAAACCAAAACAAAACCATCTTTTTTTACCTCAACCCAACTTTTATACCCTTAATACCCTTTGACCAACCACATCAGCGATCCACATGGGACGCTGATATGACATATGTAAAAAAAATAAAAACACTAATTATTTTTACCCAACCCTTCAACCCTAATTTGAAACCAAAACCCAGCCTAATTAACCAAAATAACCCGGCAGCCCATCAACTTTATTTTAATTAAGTCCATCAAAGCATCATCGTCTTCTTCAACTCTGATTTCACCATTCCCTAGCGAATACAGAGTAGACGACTGGTGTTTTTTACCCATGTTCTTAAGAAAACTAAACATATAAGAGAACAAGCGTTTGGTTTGTAAGTTAATTATACTGTTTTATATTCATTGAGCACGCTAGTTAAATAATAAATATGACAATTGATTTTCAACAATATCCAAATCCTTCCGTTCATCCAGAAATTCAGAGGCAAGACGATAGTAGTGAAATATGGAGGCGCCACCGTGACTTCACCGAATCTTAAAGCTTCCGTCGTGAGCGATCTAGTTCTTTTCAATGGAGATTAACAAAATAGAAACACTCATCACTATCCTTCTCCTACTCACTGTCTCCTGCTCCATCGTGGCGCATCCTCTCTCTGATACGAAACTCTCCAACTCAACCCTCTCCTTTCAAAACCCATACTCTCCTGGCCCGAATCTGAATTACAAACCGAAACCGAAATCGCAACCACCAAAGCTGAATCCACCGCCTCATTAACAGTTCAATTACATCATTTAGATTCTTTATCATCTAAAAAACCCCATATAAGCTCTTTATCCTCCGTTTCTGCTGTGACATCCACCGCGTTAAATCCCTCACATTCATCGCTGCTTCCGTCGTCGAAAAAATCAATTTCAGTCACATTTCAGGATCTGGCTTTAGCGGTTCGGTTATCTCAGGTCTGAACCAAGGATGCGGAGAGTACTTCACTCGCTTTGGCGTAGGGACACCACCGAGATACGTCTACATCGTTTTAGACACTGGAAGCGACATCATGTGGCTCCAATGCACTCCATGTACAAGCTGCTACTCCCAATCGGATCCAGTTTTCGACCCGAGAAAATCCCATTCATTCTCCACCGTCAAATGTGGGTCACCGCTTTATCGGCAGTTGATCTCCAGCGGCTGCAAGGTGAGAACCAAAGCGTGCCTCTATGAGGTCACCTATTGTGATGGGCTGTTCACCGAAACGTTGAACTTCCGTAGAAAACGTCTACTTAGTATTCGCCAGGGAATGGTGAAGTCAGAGTTGGAGAAGATGATGATGCTTTGATGGGTTGGATTAAAATAAGGTTGATGGGCTGTTAGGTTATTTTGGTTAATTGGGCTGGGTTTTGGTTTCGAATTAGAGTTAAAGGGGTAGGGTAAAAGTAAATAATGTTTTTATTTTTTTACTGCTGCCACATCAACGTGCCACGTGGATCGCTGATGTGGTTGGTCAAAGAGTATTAAGGGTACAAAAGTGGGGTTGAGGTAAAAAATGATGATTTTGTTCTGGTTTCTGATACACAATGGACCACTTTATTACAACCCCAGAAAAAAGGACCAACTTGTTACAAGTGGTAAACGTGAGGGATGACTGGTGTTTTTTACCCCAATAGTTTTCTTCAAACATGTTAAGTACAAAGACGTACCAGAGGCTGAGAATTCAATAACTGATTGCTTACCTACTTATGATTACTTTCTCTCTCTAGAAACTTGAGCAATATTCTCTCTTCAAACTCTCTCCATAATTTTAGTTAGACTTTATTTTCTTCCCTCAAAATAATTAGTACTTATCATTGGCGATCATAGTGGGAGCATGATTGGTACCTAGATATCAAATTTAAAACCTTAAAGATTCACGACTAAGATACGTTGGATCTTGAAATCAGAGCTGATCCAGCTCTTTTGATAGAAAATGAGATGCTCGATCGAGTCAGGGGTAGTCAGATAAGAAAATAGAGGAATGATCAATGCGAGCAATCTAATGTGGAAGATCCGATGAATCAGTTGCTAGAAAGAATAGCTGATTTGAACGATCAACTTAAACATAGAGAACAACAGCTTCAGTCTAGTAGGGTACGATTCGAGGTGCGACGGGTAAATAAGAAGAAGGATTCAGTAGATTCATCTGATGATTCTTATAATGTTCACCAAGCATGAAGTGACCATCGAAAATACAATAAATATCGATACATTTCGACTGATGCAAGTGGATCTTCTGAATCAGCGTCCGAGGAATATTATCAAAATCATGAGAAAGGGAATCCATATAGGCGAGATAGAGATTGGCATTCTTCAAAGAAAGAGGATGGTCGACCTTGGAAATATCGAAGAGAGCATAAATCTAAGAAAGATGATAAATTTAGATTTGTAATGGACAATCCATTGTTCAAAGGTAATAAATCTAATTAATATGTTAATCTAGCTGATCAAAATTTGTATAAAATTATGGGAGCGACTGTAGCTAATTAATATATGCAAGGAGTATACTAAAGAATTTCTTCTTTGTCGTCTGAAATAAGGTCGATACCTCTTCTAAGGCATTTTGAAATTTTGAAGGTAGACAAATTTGATGGCACACAAGAACCTGATGATGATATCGAACAATTCAAGTCCTATATGATAAATTTTGAAGATAACGTTAAGTTAGTGCACATAGCTTTTTTAAAAACTTTCAAAGGAACAACGTTAAAGTGGTACATCACGACTTTTCAGGGGATATCACGACCGAGCAATATCACTACTAGCCAGTGAAGTGCTTCCAATTTTCAAAGGCCATCACGAATGAGAGTGACTATCATCCCGACATTCTAACTATCAACCACCCCTAGTAAAGTCAAACCAGTGGGTAAGGCTATATTATTTTTTAGAATTGAGCCAAAAACCATGTTAACTTTAAAAAACAAACACCGATAGACCAAACGAGGAGCAGAACAACAAGTTTTGTAAGTACTATAATGACGCAACATATTGTACAACATTGAAAAAAGATATCCAAATTCTGATATAAAATGACAAGTTAACAACTTTTGTTAAAAGAAAATGGAATGGTTGGAATAATCCAAGTACATCTATGCATCATGTTATGAATTTACCTTCGAACCATGAAAATAAATTATTGATTGTTGAAACGAAGCCAGAGAAGCAAAAGGGCTTCGATGTATCTTCAGAGTACTTGGACCCAGATCTAGATATAATGATAGTGATGGTTGTGAATGAACCAGTGGTTCAAGGAAGGGTTCGTAATTTATGCAAATATTTTTAAGTCCTTATAAATTTTTGGAGGAGATATTGTGGTAGGAAATACTAACAGTTATAAGAAAAGACATATAGTGAGTTTAGCAACTCAATTGGAAGGAATAATATCCACTCATATGTATAGGAAGAATGTCTCACCTTATATTTTATTTGATGAGGATGATTTGAGAGGCATCACTGGTCTTTATGAAGATGCATTGGTAACTGGTGCATAAATAAAAGGAAACTCAGAGCCCACAAATACTTATCGATACTGGTAGTTTGGTAAATGTCTTGTTCAAGTCAATATATGACAAGATGTTGAATATACATGTGATTCTCCGATTTGAGTGCACCATAGTTGGGTTTACAGGGGTAACAACGTAAGTCATTAGAGAGTTTGAAGGTGAAGCTCTGTTAGGACGTGGTACTTTTATGAAAAAATTTTAAGTCTTCGTCATGGTTGTGGATTGTACGACCAGCTACAACTCTATTTTCGGAGATCATGGTTATCCAAAATGCATATTGAAGTTTCGACGGTCCATCAATGCTTAAAGTATACAATCGGAGATCGCGTGAGAGTAGTTCAAAGTGGTCAGCAAGTGGCTGGAGAGTGTTATGCGACAGATTTGCACACTAGAAAATTATAGCTAGTGATCAAATGACAGAATAATAGTCAAGAGGGTTAACCTTGGATATTAACATGGTAGATGATCCAAATGAGACCCCGGGTTCATTAATAGTAGGTTAAAATATGGAAGTGTATGTGTTTCCCAATGGGAAGAGTTTGTGAATATCGATGCAATTTTCACCGACATTATGTTACCAATTTTCAAGGTATTTATCCAAAAATTTAGAGGTTTTTGCTTGGAAAAGGGATGTTGTCGGAGTTCCCTACGAGGTAATATGCCATATATTGGTTTTAAACCCAAAATTTAGACCTAGTATTCAAAAGATGAAGACTTTGCAGTTGAATAGTCTGATGCAATTGTGGGAGAAGTAGATCAATTATTAAAGGTAGGATATACCCGAAAAGTATATTATCCGTTGTGGACTGTGACTACAGTGCTTGTGAAGAAGAAGAAGAACAAGAAATAGAGGACGTGTGTCGACTTTACCAATTTAAATAGAGCATGTACAAATGATCCATTTCATGTGCCAATGACTAACCATCTTGTTGACTCAACATCGAAGAATAATTTTATTTCTATCATGAACGTGTTCACAGGATATAATCAGATTCAGATGAATCCCAAGGATCAGGAAATCGCTACTTTTATAAATGACAGAGGATTGCACTATTATCGGGTTATGCCTTTTGGTCTCAAGAATGTTGGTGCTACATATCAAAGATTAGCGAACAAGGCTTTTGCTACACAAGTTGGAAGGAATATGGAGGTTTATATTGATGATACGTTGGTTAAAAGTTCGGCAGATGACAAACACCTTCGTGATTTGGAAGAAACTTTTTTGAATTTGTGAGCCATTCACTTAAAGTTAAATTTGGATAAGTGTATCTTTTATGTCAGATTGGGGAAATTTTCGGTGTTTATAATAAGTGAAAAATAAATATAAATTGATCATGATTAGTTGAAAGCTTTTATATCAATGGTCCCACATTGGTCAATTAAAGAGGTGCAGGTTTTGACAAGAAGTTTGGTAGCTCTAAATAGATTCATATCTAGATATTCTGATAAACATGCCCTTTTATTCCAAGTTTTGAGACAACCAAAGAAATTTTCATGGACACCAGAATGTGAGGTGGAATTTTCCAAAATTAAAGAACATTTATCATCTCCATAATTTTTGTATACGCTTCAAGTAAGATATCAGTTATTTTTTTGTAAATTGTTGTATCAGATTAGACATTCAGTGCTATGATAGTAAGAGAGGTAGATGGATTTCCTCGGTCGGTGTATTATGTAAGCAAAAGTTTACTCGCATTGGAAAAATGATATTCGAAGCTCGAAAAGTTGGCTTTAGCCTTGGTTGTAGCTGCCAGAAAAATACGCCATTATTTTCAGGCTCATTCGATTGTTTTCCGAATGTCATTCCCATTAAAAATATATTACAAATACCATACATTCTTGGTAAGATGACTACATGGTCCATCTAATTAGGCGATTATGATATTGATTTTACTCCTCGAATAGCTATTAAGGCCAAAGATTTAGCAGATATTCTTATCGAATTCTATTTGAGTATTTCCGATGAGGAGTGATGTGAGTACATTATCAACATCTGCAAAGTGGGTAGTTCGAACTCATAGAGGCTCTAGTGCTTTCGGATAAAGTGCGGGAGTACAATTGATTTTTCCCTCTAGAGAAGCCATATACCAGGAAATATCGTTCAGATTTAGTGCGTCAAATAACGAAGCAGAGTATGAGGCAACTTTAGCTAGGTTAAGGCTTGCAAGTATTTGTGGAGTAAAAAATGGTTCTTCCGCAAACGGATTCACACCTTATAGCAAATCATGTGTTAGTATTATCTAAGGTTAACAAGGAACAACTTGTCAAGTAATTGCGTGATATGCGAGGGTTGGTTTGTTTGATGAAATGACATTCGAACACATTAACATAGGGAAAATACTATTGTATATTCTTTAGCAACTATTGTTTATTCTGAAAAGTATCCCCGTATTTTACTATTGTTAAGTAAGAATTATTTTTATGAAATTAAAATGGGAAAACAAATACAATTTGGGTTTAATTATAGAGGTAGAAATTAGTTCAAGCTTTAGAAAGAGAATGCAATTAAGAATTATAGTAACTCAAAATGTCAAATCACCTTTATTTCCAAAGTCCACCCACTATTTATAAGCATAGATGGTTATAGGTAACAAATTCAGTTACAAATTTGGATATCTCACGTTATTTCTATACTTAATACAAACACATTTACAACAAAATACACTCTCGGTCCCTGATATATACATCATGTACTAAATCTATCCTTTAACTATTAAATACTCAAATTAAGGTACTTTTAGTAATTATTTTCACTCCTCAATTATCTATATCCTTATCGACTATAAGAGAGTTTCGCCTATACTGATGAAGTTTGAGAAATGTAAATATTCCGAGGAAGTATTTGTGGTTGTTGAGGAAGTCCGAGTAGATTGGCGATCTGGTCTAAAAGAATTTTTACTCAAAGGTACACTACCTCTTGGTACAAAATTAGCTCAGAGACTGAGATTTAGAGCGCATGGGTACACAATAATAGATGGAATATTGTATAAAAAAATATTTGAGTCGACCGTTGTTAAGATGTTTCGGTAAAAATCAATCTGAACTAGTTTTTTCCGAACTGTATGATGGGGAAGGTTCAACTTATTATATATATAAGACTTTAACGAGAAAATTTTAGTTGGTAGGATACTACTGGCCTTCAATAATGAGTGATGCTAAAAATTTAGTTCAAAGATACGATACATGTTAGAGATTTTCAAATTCTATTCACAAACCTATTGTACCTTTAATTTTAATTTCAGAAGCAATTCTTTTTTATAGGTCGGGATTGGAATTAGTGGGACTACTGCATACAGCTTCGCTTGGATGAAAAACCATTATACTTGGAGTGGATTATTTTTCAAAATGGGTTGAAGCCAAACTATTGTCAGGAAAAATAGCTAAAGATGTAATCAGATTCATTGTGCTAAATATTTATTGCAAATTTGGGGTTCCTCGGAGAATTACAACAGATAATGGGCCATAGTTTAATAACAGAGAGATTACTTTTTTCATGTAATTTGAGGGAAAATAACACAATATTTTTCAACACATTTTCACCCACAAGTGAATGACCATATGGAAGTTACTAATTGAACTATTTTGGAAGGTCTTAAGAAGAACTTGATAGGTGCAGCTAGAAGATGGCCTAATTATCTTCAATATGTATTATGGGCCTATAAAACAACATCTCGGGCTGCAACTCAAGAAACTTCTTTTGCTTTAGTCTACCGGATGGAAGTAGTAAGCTCGACAAAGTCAACACTTCCATATTGCAGGGTACTTAACTACTCCGAAGATGATAACAAGAAGGCTAGACGAACATACCTTGATTTGATTGAGAAAAAACGGGTTAGAGAACATTTGAATTTAATACACTATCAAACTTTAATGAGTATTTGTTATAATTTGAGGGTGAAACAAAGAGATTTCAAAGTAGGAGATAAGGTTTTGAGGAAGGTATTTTTACATACAAAAGATAAAAAGTTAGGTATAATGGATCCAAATTGGGAAGGAACCTATTTGGTAGTAAAGTAGGTTAAGTCATGGACATATCGCCTCCATATTGAACCTATTTTTTTAGATTTGATATTTTCTTACTTGTATATCTTAAATGGTGGCATACTATTTCCTCTCCTAATGGTTCATGAAGGTTTTAATGAGATGCCCGTATAGCCCGGGTTATAAATACAATTTTCTTTGTTGGTCAATTTTTTTTGTAAGTATATCATTTTATGTTGAGGAAAAAAATCCATTCATTTGTGTGGAAATTTATTTGAACTACGAAGTCAAAAGGTTATTGAATGGTAATAAAATTATTATTTTGTAAGTTACATAAGGACTGATCACCCTTGAGATAACTTGTAAAAGTATAATACAAAGTGTTAACGTCTATCAAAACATTTTTTTTGAAGTGCCAATGTGAGTGGCAGTATATTTAGAAGTGCCAATGTGAGTAACAGTATAATTCGAAGTACTAATGTTTATTAAAACATTTTTAGAAGCCAATATGAGTGATAATATAATTCGAGTTGTTAACGTCTATCAAAGCATTTTTCGAAGTGTTAATGTGAGTAGTGGTATAGTTTGAAGTGCTAACGTTTATCAAAGAATTTTTAAAGTGCAATGTGAGTGGCGATATAATTTAAAAAATTTAACATTTATCAAAGCATAGTACAAGGTACAAATATGGGTGGCGGAATAACTCCTTAAGAAAAAGTTGAAAATGAAAATAACACTTAGCAATTTCAAAACAAAAGTTTTATGTGATTAGCACAGATCATCACTTACAAGTAAAATTATAATTTCCAACAAAATAAACACGTACAAAAGTTACGAGGATAATATATGGTGTGTCATTAACAAAAAACAACACAACACAAGTTACAAACACAAAAGCTCATATTTTCCTTGAGTATTACTGGGTGCACTATCAGAGCTTCCTTTTGAGGAGCTACATTCGCTTTATAAGCCATCACTATATAATAAACCGAAACTTTCGTCACCATTTTCTTCGGATTCAGAATCCTATGAATCATTTGTAATATTGACAAAGGCTTCTATAGGACATCGATTTAGTGGTATTAAGTGCCATTAGTCTGTCATATTCTCCCTCAAAAATCTTTGGTGGAAATCAATAATCATTGAAATTTTTGCTTCTTTATAAGTCTTTAGAGTATTAACATAGTCACTGACAGTATCATCCACAACAGCCTCTATACAATAACTTTCTCCTTCTTATATTCAACATTGTACGACTTTAAATCTTAAAAGGCTTTTTTTCTTAATTTTTCAGTTTCTTCGTACAATTTGTTCAGTGCCATCTGGTTGTTATGCTCTTCGTCTAACTCTTCTTTGTGCTTCAAATTCAATTGCTCTAATTATTTTCCACAATTCAAGGCTAATCGATTTTTTATCTGAATAACCACTCTATGAAACTTTGACATGTCCTCTTGAAAGGCTTGGAATTGAATTGGATTTCTTTTACACATATTAACCTATTTTTGCTGTGGGCAGTTTTGTTTCCACCAAACACATCCTTTGTAAGTTCCACCAATTGATTTCGAGCAAATATAACTTCTTCACATATCTGTTTGGCAGCACCTTCGAGGTTTAAAAAAATGAGGAGTAAGTTCAACACCTCCTCGGATGGTTCACACAAAGGGCGTGGAGGAAATAAATTATGTAAGACAGAAACATCCAAAGGAATGCTCAGAGGATAAAACGGGCCATGTGTTTAATGAAATCCAGGTTGAGTATCAACCAATGCTAGTTCATTCGCTCGGAAAACCTCGACACTTTCATTTCTCATTTCAACAATATAATTCTTAATTGCTTGAAGTTGGGGCTTGATTTAGAAGTCTTGATATTCGTTCTCTTTTTCTCCCTCTTCGTCATCTGTGTTGGATTTGGGAAGGACACATCAACAGTGTTCTCTGGAACAGTTATAAGAGGAGTTTTTGTGGAGTATTTATTTTTTTCTGAAACAACTACTTTCTTTCTCTTTTGGGACGCCTCAGCCTAGGATTGCTCAATTTCAGGAATTATAAATTACGCAGCTTTCCTCTTTGGTTTTTTCTTTGAGCTCTCCTTATTTTTCTCTTTGGAGGGAATACCTTTACGTTTTTTTCTTTGAATCCTTCTTATGGTTGTGGGTCGAAGCTCTATTTCGAGCAGGAAGAATAATACGTGTATTAGGATCAACCAATCTTTTCATAATATATCATAAACCAGCACAACAAAATCTGGGGAGAGCTTCCATAGATGAATCTGGAAAGATTTCAGATGAATAAATGCCTTGTGGATTTTGTATCACCTCGAAATTATTGCATTATGCAACCAAAGTTAGTATAAATTAAGGAAAAAGCACATTATAGAATTGTACAACTTACTTATGCTCTTCCAGTTGAGAGAAAATCTTGAGGGAATTTTTGTTGAAATCTCATTGTCGTTTTCCCAATAACGAGAAGAAATAAAAAATTATGCTTCCATATTTTGTATGCCTTGAGGATATCGTCGATTATCTTTGCCAAATTTTCAAGGGTCAAGTAATTGAAAGGAAGAACATGGTTTTTGGAAAGTCTAATTTGGGCTATGAACTGTTTTATGGGTAGAGCTATATTGGCAAGTCTCGATGCCATAATGCTGGACAACAAGGTAACCAAAGGTTAGAACTTGCTTAGGTTGGGCAGAGGTCGATTATTTCAAAGTAATCTACCACAACTAAGTCCAACAGGAACTGAAGGCCCCAGTACATAATTTCTGGGTAAACTACTAGTCCGTTCTTATCACATGAAAGTGGGGTCTCTCCTACCGATGGTAATTGAAGTGTGAGATTTTTTGGAATTCCCCATTGCCTCTTCAGAATCTTAGCCTTTCATTGATTGAAATATTCATATTGTACATTGTCAAGTGCAATAATATATTTAGGAGGATATCTTTGAGGTTGACACACAAATTGGCAGCGATGTCATCGAGAAGTGTGACACTCTCATTGTTTTTTTTTCTTATTCTTTTGAGTCCTTTTTTGCAGCATCTCCCTCAGAATCAGAATGAGGAGTACTACCTAGGTTTTGGATATCTAAGTCAGTTTTTGTCATGGATTCTGATTTAGCAACCTCCTCGGATATTTCATCTCGAAGTTGGTGAGGGGAAGTTGTGGTGGTGCGTTGTTACTGATTATGGTAGGTTTACTTTGATGTTGTAGGCATAATTTTTGAGTTACTCGGTATGTTTGAAGTTGTTTGTTGGGTGTTTTCTGAAGGGATCCCATGTGACTTTTTGTTTGTTTTAGAAGTTCCATTCGAGAGAGAAGGTTGTATAGTAGTTTTTGTGGTGGGATTTGATAAAGTATTGAGCTCTTCAGGGTCTCCCATGGCAACAAATCAGATTTTATGAGGAGGAACTTCTTTGTTGGCTCAAAGTGATCGGCTTTTCGAGGTGATTTACTTTTCCGATGAGGTACTTCTTTGCTTGCTCGAGGTGATTTTGCTTTTCTGAGAAGGTATTTCTTTATTTTTTCTAGGCATTTGGCTTTGTTTGTTTTTAGATGGTTTTTGCAAACAGGATTTAAGGATAAGATCAGAAGGACTGTTTAAAGAACCTCTGAGGGAAACAAAAATGATGACTTTCTGGCATGATATATCATATTCTTTTGAAGACCAATATTGATGTTATGTATCTTTTATAACTCGTATGGAAATATTTTACTGTTTTTAGAAATAATACAAATAATAATATACCATGTCTGCATAAGTTAATATGAAATTTAACATTAACTAATATTACAATGTATATCTCAATTAAGAGACCTCTCTCCATTCAATTTTGTTACGAAACATTGATGAATTTTCTTTATGCTCTTTATAAAACTAGAAAACTCATTTAAGAAATACTCTCAACTTTATTACTACAGAATGTTTAATTGAACTGTTTAGTTAGTTTTAAAGTTTAAAAAAAATTAATCTTATATCAAATGAATTATCTTTGTGCCTAGGTAAAAGATACACAAGTCTACATAGATTTTTTTTATCTACAAAAAAAATATAATATATATTTTATTCATTTCTAAAGACTATCTCAATATTATCACATTCATTAATTTGGATTTATTGGGGTTACCTATATGGATCTCTAATGCCTTAGTACCTTTTCAAAATAATTTGAATAAATTTATATTTATGAAATGAATATACTTATACGCAAGTGTTATATCTCAAACAAGAGATACAATATTGAATTTCATTACGATTATTATAATTTTATGATTGATAATAATTGAGTAGTAAAAGTACGACCCTGAGCTCATAGGTTGGAGCGCTTATTTATAAAATTTGAATACACAAGACCATGATCCTTAAATGAGGGAGAAAAGATTAGATATAAATATTTTTTCCTAAACAAAATTTAAGAATATTACACTTTGACTTTATTCCTTAACTCTCAGAAGAAATATATTTTCTTTAATCCAGTATTAAACTTAATGCTATGTGTTATTTATTAGCATTTACTTTTATTTATTAAGCTTCGCCTATTTTATATTTTTTGTATTTATCAGTATTCGCATAGTCTTTGCAAACAAAGTGAGAAAGAAGTACAAAATTGTGCTTAAAAATCCTTATGTAGCTGAAATGTTGCTTGTGAGATCAAGATATATGATTTTTGACATCCCTTAATGATGTTCGATGTACTTTATGTTCTTGCAAACCCTAGGAAACTGGTTTAGTGGTTCGGCCGCATAGCCAAACATTTGAACTTCGGATTAAATAAAAAAGGAAGATTTAAGATTTTAGCGTTCGGTGTGAAGAATAAGACGATCTTTTATTTTTATTTTTTTAACATGTGTGACCGTATTGTGAGATTTTGATTGGAACAAACAATTCACGATTTGATGTATTTTTTCTTTACACAATCCATATCTCACTAGCCTAATTGTCATGACCTCGTAGAGCATGATTCGATACCGATCCTACCATTGACTTGTTAAAAACCATTTGGCCAAAACCTTTATTGAGCAAAAAAAACTTATTTTTTTCTAAAATGAAAAGAGTACATAACTAAGCAGTTTAATCTAATATAATTTACGTATATTTCAAGGTGGAAAACATATTTGGTGAATTTACAGTACTAAGTAGCACTTCAAGTATTTCAACATGAAAATAAAATGAGTATGATTAGTATTAAATAATATTGAAAAACGTAAAAAAACCATACCATTATGTTTTCTTTTCATTCAAACTTTAAAATGGAATTTTATAGTATATTGAACCCTTGATTGAACTACATCTTTTAGCGGAGAATTAGAAGAGACATATGCTTAAATAACATACATAGAGAATATAAACGAGTTCATTGCTAAATAACGGCTAAAATAGCCCATTTCAACATGTGTCTCATGCACATCAACTTCTCTTGCGTTGCTTTGATCTTACCATTAGGTCCATAATGTTAACTGTTGGATTATTGATACTTAGATGGTCAAGATTGGTATGGAAAATAATCGCCTGAGGGTAGGCTAGTAATTTTAAGTGGAATTTCAAGGTGGTGTAAAGGTGTTTAACAGTAGTGTAAGGGTGTTTAACGGTGGAGAGATAATTAAGCAGCTTGGTAGCAGTTAAGTTTCATTACCCATAGTTAATGCTGGTGGTTGGGTATTTATAGTGTGATGTTTGGGCCCTTATGGGCTTTCGGGTCATGTTTAATGGACCCGGGTCATGTTTAAAGACCCATGAGTTCTAAGCAGGAGGGCAAGTAGCTTAGTCAAGAAGTGTTTAGGTTTTTTAGTACTTTAGTCATAGTTCGAACAGCCTTAAGTTTACAGTGTTCGAAGTGATCTGTCCGGTCCAAATGATCTGTCCGATTTATGTGCTTGTAGCCTGTCCGATATTCAGAGAGACTTAGGCTGATTTGCCCTTCTGGGGAGCATGCTGAATTCGGACTCATCAGGAGCCCCTTTTTTAGATGTTTGAACAAGTGTCCTTGTCAAAGAACTGAAAACAGTCTGATTGCATGAAGTGGTTCTTAATCCGGGCAGAATTGTGGGTATACTCGGACAGATTTAAACGTTACGAATTCCAAACGGTTTTTGCCAGAGTTAGTGGGACACGTGTCGCTTTCTGATTGGCCACTCCAGCCGTTTTTTCACCTTGAATTTCGCACCACCTTCTTAACAAGTAACCTCTTTAATTGCCAATAGTGACATCAGCGCCGTCTTTTAATCATTACCCAACTTTTCGGATTCTCCTAGGAATCAACTCCTTTTTCTTCAAATCTACTATAAATTCACATTCATTTTTCACTGTTTTACTATCTCTCTCAAATCTTACTCTGCAATTTTACTCAGAGTTTTCTCTCTCTAGAACAAAAATTCCCTTGGCTATTTTATGTTTACAGCAAGAATAGTATTGATCAAAGGCGGTTGGCTCAACCTTTCGGAGTTGGAGAAAGCACAAAGGGTCGAGAAGGAAAAGCGAATAGCAGCAGGGCTACCATCGTCACCTGTTGAGAAACCAGCCTCCTCTGTTGCAGAATCTGATAGAGGCTCATCCTCTTCCAAAGGTACCAAGCCCAAAAAGCTCTTTCAATCCACCCTTTCTCCCATTGTATCTGGATCCTCAGTTCAGGAGTCAAGACCTGCTGTTGAACCAGGAGTCACCGCTACAAGTGTTAGGAAACCCTCACCTTTTATTGCCATGGGGTTTGATTCTGACCACTCCCCGAAGAAGTTAGTCATTAAGAGGCCTAGCCGGTTAGTCAAAGGACTAACCTCGAAGAATACTCCCTCGAAATCGGGGGCAAAAAATAGTGACTCTGGGTCTGGAGTGCCCTTTAGAGGTCCCCGGGAGAGGCTGTCCGGTCCGGAGGCCAGCAGCCCGGCACCCCCCAGAGAATCTTCTGCCTCAGAAACTCAACTCGAGGTGAGAAGTCAGATGAATACGGGCAGGAAACAGTCCGGAGGGCAGGCTATGCCAAGCATCAATCCTCCCCGAACCACTTCCACAAAAGTCCCTCCAACAATTATGGAGGAGAGGATGGAGGACTCTACTGAAGAGGTCCCCTTTGAGTCCGAGTCCTCCGGACAGGCTGATACGACTGTTGCTGCTGCCAAAAAGGGCAAAGAGAATTTGTACCTAAGGCGTCCGGACCTGCCGGAGTGCCTTGAGGGGAGAGTGGGGCCGTGCTTCCACAAAGTCGAGTTTAAGTACCTCTTGGCCTTGCATAAGACCAAGTATGCATTCATCCATACCTCTGATTTGGGTAGAATGCGCACCAAATGGGGGATCCCTGAAAACGTGAAGATAAGGATCTCCATTGATCCGGAGACCCTAATGGACTGTAAACGAAACGATATAGTCTTCTTTACGGAGCTATTTAACTGGGGGCTCAGGTTCCCACTAGACCCGGAGATCGTGCGCTACTTCCACCTGGTCAAGCTCTGCCCAACACAGCTAAGCCCCAATGGTTTGTTCACCTTAATGGCATGTATTATGGCATCTAGGTTATCTGGGATCCCTCTTCCTATGGAAGAGTTCGCAGCAGTGGCCAACCTGTGCAAGCATCATCAGTTCCCCTTCTACCATTTCAACATGGGGAACGATCTCAAGGCTGTTGATGATCTCCTGGAATCGGAGAGTAAGTGGAGAAGCCAATTCCTATTCGTTAGTGGCGCCTGGGAAAATGGTAGGAAAATCAAGGGTGGAGAGAACCCAATCCTCCTCAGGAGTAGGTGGAGGAGTGACCATAAGTTTCTCAACTTGAGTCTCTGTCCGTTTTTCTTTCTTTCTTTTTTAAGTTAAGTTTTTATTAACCAATTTCTCTTCTGTTCTATCAGAGCTGCCAAAGGAGTTCGGGGACTACCTGAAGGCCGGACAGACTTCCTGTGGCAAAATCAATGCTTGGGCCGCAGAGAATTGGGAGAATCGATTCCATAAGGCCTTCACTTCTGGGAATCTAGCAAGGTCTCACCTGTGGAACACCACAGGCCGAAGAGACCTAACTTGGGAGGAGTTCATCACCCAGCCTGATGAAGACATCGTGCTGAGAAGGTCCTACGAGCTGGATGGGACACTCTACCTGCCTGCCCGGGCCAAAGCCCCAAGCAAAATGAAGGGCAGAAGAAAAGGCAAGAAGGTGGCAGGTGATGCTGAGAAGGATGCCCCAATAGAGCCAGAGGGGCCAGCCCAAGTTCAAATTGATGCAACCCTCTTGCAGGTGGTGGAGCAGGAGACCGAGAAGCAGGAAGTAGACCTTCCAAAACCTCCAAGGGATCCCAAGAGGACTCGCAAACAAGCAAGTGAAAGTGCTGACCGGGTAGTTAAGAAGAAAAAAGACTTCACAAGGAGATGAGCTCGCTCTCCGGGATCCGGAGCCCTCTTTTCCCACTGGCCCTTCAGACCCAACACTTGCCGAAGAGATCCCCAGAGAGTTTCACACTGACGAAGTTTAGGGGGGAGAGCTCAACTTGGATGAAGTGGACATCACTGGTCTGGGCGGGCTTGATGAATATTTCCTTGGCCTGCCCAGAGACGAGTTCGCAGGGCCCTACATCCCTCCGAGCAGCTCCAATACGGTCAACTTTAACGGTAAGACTTTTATGGTTTCTAGTGAGAGGGACCCTATATCCCATTCCCTACTTAGTAATGTGCAGCCAGTTCTTACACTGGAAAGACAAGTCCGGAGCCAAGTAGACACCATCAAAGACCTCAAGTCTGAGAAGGATAAGCTGTCCGAAGACCTCCGCATTGCTACTACCAATGCCGATTTACTTAAGGAAGCACACGAGGAGCTGAAGAGGAGTCATGATGAGAGCAACAAAAAAGTTTCCACCGTAGAGCAGACCATAAAAGATCTCCGGGAGAAGTTGTCTGGTATGGAGAAAGATCTCACGGTCTCACGGGGAGAGACCACTGCAAAGGAGAAGCTCATCACCAACCTGACCACTGACAAGATTGCTTTGGAAAATACAGTGACTCAGGCTGCTGAGGAGAAGGCTGCTTTGGTAAGGGACCAAGAGGCCACAATCAAGGCCAAGATCAACGCCTATGCCAGGGATATGACACAAAGCAAAGAGCTAATGATTCAAAGGGTGAAGTCTGATATGGTTCTCCTTTTTCATGAAAAATTCCCGAAGAGGAGACTGGGGGACTTATGGCTCTATGTGGATGATGATGACCTTCCATATTATACTATGGTTGATGAGGGATATTCCGGTGAGTCTTCTTCTGATAATGGAGAGAAAACCGGAGAGAGCCCAGGTGAAGAGGAGAATGATCCCAAGGGCAAAAAAGTGGTCGAAGGGGGGAGCGACATCAAAGGCAAGAAAGTAGATGAGGGTGAGCCATCTTCAAAGGCTCAAGCTTAATTTATTGTGTACTTTACTTATCCTTTACTCAAACTAAAGTCCTTGGAAGGCCAAGGCACTTATTTTTGTTGTGGTGTCCGGTATTATTCGGACAGATTTTTTGTACTGTGCCCAAACTTGTTTAAAAAGTCCTTGGAAGGCCAAGGCAATTTTAAGTTGTTGAATGAATGTTTCTATTTTGCTCAACCATCATCTTTTTTCATTATTTGTTTTAGTTTAGATAGCTGGAATTTAAGTAGCTTTGAGTTATTGCATTGTGAGAGTGTTAAGATTCTCCGGCTAGAGTTTAAATAGCCCTTAGACCTTTTAGTCCGGGTAGTATGACAAGAGATAAAGTTTTAAAAATACTTAGAGAATTTTGAAGAAGGCACCAAATTTCATTGAAAGCTCTCCGTGCCACCGAAGAGGGGAAGGTATGCCCCCAAATATTTACATGGATATTTAAACAAGTAAATATTTACACAAGTGTTATTCCAAGTACATTCGAAGGTGTTCAATATTCCAAGGGTGATTGAAACCCTGCCATCTTTGTCTTCCAACCAATAAGTTCCAGGCTTGATTCTTTCAACCACAGTATAGGGACCCTCCCAGGTTGGGGCCAACTTTCCGAAGAGCTTTTCCTTAGTATGCAAGAAGACCTTCCTTAATACTTTATCCCCTGGTTGGAAATCTCTTCTTTTAACCTTAGAAGCAAACCTGCTTCTCATCAAGCCCTGATAGTGTGCCACTCTAAGATGAGCTTTAACCCGTCTTTCTTCTATCAAATCAAGTTGATTTCTAATTGCCATCTCATTAGCGTGTCCGGAGAAGTTGTGAATACGAAAGGAAGGGAGTGTCTTCTCTATGGGGGCTACTGCTTCCATTCCATAGACCAAGGCAAAGGGAGATTCTTGTGTTGCAACCCCAGGTGTTGTCCGGTAGGCCCACAAGACCTCTTGTAGATAACTAGGCCACTTCCCAGCAGCCCCTTCTAGATTCTTCCTTAACCCGGACAGTATAGTTCTGTTAGCCACTTCAACCTGCCCATTGGCTTGTGGGTGGAAAGGTGAAGAAAAGTAATGCTGTATACCCCTTGAGGCACATAAGCTTTCCATTTCTCTATTGTCAAACTGTGGCCCATTGTCTGTTGTTATCTTTTGTGGGACACCGAATCTGCAACATATGTTGGACAGAATGAATTTTATGACAGCTTTCGATGTTGTCCCTGCCAGGGGAGCTGCTTCTATCCACTTTGAGAAGTAGTCAATAGCCACAATTATAGTCTTACGCCCTCCGGACGCCACAGGGAGAGGCCCAACCAAGTCCAATCCCCATCGAGCAAAAGGGATGGGCTCAGAAATTGACTCCAAAGGAATGGCTGGTACATGAATTTCATTGTTGTACCTCTGGCATGGGTCACACCTTCTTACCAGCTCCTTAGCATCTTTCATGATTGATGTCCAATAGTATCCGGAGAGTAACACTCTTCTTGTTAAAGCTCTGAATCCACAATGGGCTGATCCCTCACCATCATGCAATTCGGAGAGGACCACTTGTGACTCATTATCCCCTAAACAACGTAGGAGAGGTTTACTGTAGGATTTTTTGTACAACACTTCTCTCAACATAATGAAACCACGAGCCTTGTGTTTCAATGTTCTGGCTTGTGACTTATCTGAGGGCATAATACCATCGGACAGATATTGTATGAGAGGAGATCTCCAGTCTTGAGGCCGGCTCACTTGTATTTCAAAACCTCCTCTTTTCCACCCTCACTGAGTTGAATAGAAGGGCTTTCAAGCACATGGATCCATGGGTAGGACTCTGTATATGCTATTGTTGCCAATGAGTCTGCTAGCTCATTTTCTGCCCGGGGAATATGCTTATAGACAACAGCTTTAAACTTTAGCGCTTCATTTTTTAGGAGGAGTAAATATTTTACCAACTGCTCCTTTCTAGCCTCAGATTGGCCTAAGGCATGATGGACAAGTAACTGGGAGTCACTCAGAAGCTTGACCCTTTTAGCCCCACAGATGTGGGCCAATTTCAACCCAGCTATAGCTGCTTCGTATTCGGACTCGTTATTAGACCCCCTGAAAGCAAAACAAATAGCTTGGTACATGCTGTCCCCATATGGGGAAGTGAGACATATTCCTGCACCACATCCCATGGTGCTAGACCCTCTGTCTGTTCGGACAATCCACACTTTCTTGTCTTTTGAATCAGTAGGTTGCTCTGAATCCCTATCGGAGTGGAATTCAACCAGAAAATCAGCCATAGCTTGGGCTTTTACTGTTGTTCGGGGAGCAAATTCTATGTCGAAATCCCCCAACTCTACTGACCACTTCGTCATTCTGCTTGAGATGTCTGCTTTTTGAAGGACATTCTTTAAAGGGAAAGATGTCCGGACAACGATAGGATGAGCCTGGAAGTAAGGCCTCATTTTTCTTGCAGCTATCACCAGAGCTAACGCCAGTTTTTCGAGTTTCAAGTAACGCCTCTCAGCATCAATCAAGCTTTTGCTGATGTAGTACACCGGGTAGGGACAACCATCGACCTCTCTTACCAACACAGCACTGATGGCACAACTTGAAACGGCCAGATACACAATAAGAGTCTCCCCGTCAACTGGTTTGAACAAAGTTTTAGGAGAGGAGAGATGTTTCTTGATTTCATTGAATGCCTCACCACACTGCGGGGTCCATTCGAACCCTTTTGCACCCTTCAAAGTTTGAAAGAATGGAGAACACCTGTCCGAAGACCTGGAGATGAATCTGTTCAAGGAAGCTAATCTCCCTGTTAATTGTTGTACTTCTTTAATGTTTCGAGGGGGCTCCATCTGGAATAAGGCATTGAGTTGGTCCGGGTCGGGCTGTATTCCATGCTCACTTATGATATACCCTAAGAACTTCCCGGACTGTACTCCGAACACACACTTTTCAGGGTTTAGTTTTAAATTCACTTTTGCCAAGTTGGCAAAAGTTTCTTGGAGATCGGACAAGTGCAACTGCTCGTCCACGCTTTTCACCATCATATCGTCAATGTAAAGCTCCATATTTCTTCCAATTTGATCAGCAAATGCCTTGTTGACTAACCTTTGATAAGTAGCCCCAGCATTTTTCAAGCCAAAAGGCATCACCTTGTAGCAATGTAGACCCCTATCAGTGACAAACGTGGTATGTTCTTGATATTTTGGATCTACTTGGATCTGATTGTACCCGGAGAAGGCATCCATGAAGGAGAGCAGTTTGTTCCCAGAAGTAGAGTCTACTAACTGATCTATCCGGGGAATCGGATACAAATCTTTTGGGCAAGCTCTATTAAGATCTGTGAAGTCAATGCACATGCGCCACTTGTCATTTTTCTTCTTTACCAGGACAGGATTTGCAGTCCACAAAGGATATTGAGATTCTTTAATATGCCCCATCTTGGTGAGTCTGTCAACCTCTTGCACTATGGCATCAGCCTTTTCTTTCGAGAAAGCTCTTCTCTTTTGAACCACAGGTGCCACATCTCTCCGGACAGATATGTGATGGGATATCACCTCTGATGGAACTCCAGTAACATCAGCATTGCACCAAGCAAAAACGTGCTGATGGTCTTTCAAAAATTTCAACATCTCTTGTTTCAATATTGGTGGCATCTTGGACCCTATCTTGACACTTTTGCCTTCTTCCAAACAGTGTGTTTCAACCTCTTCAATTGGGATCAACACTCCGGGGGTCTCCCTAGGGTCATCAATCTCACCCTCACCCCCAGAAAGGCCCTCAAACTGCTATTGATCATTTATTCGGACTGCCCCCAGCGTTCGTGGAGCCAAGGCAGTGGCATAGCATTCTCTTGTAACCTTCTGGCTGCTCCAGACAACCCCAACCTGTCCCTGAACAGCATACTTTAAACACTGATGGACTGTTGAAGCCACTGCATGCATCCTAGAGAGCCAAGATCTCCCTAGAATAGCATTATAGTAAGTGGGACAATCCACCACGATGAAGAGTATTCTAACCATTTTCTTGAAAGGGCCCCTGCCCAATAACACTTCTTCTTCAAACTCCCCGATCACATCGGCTGAGCTGCTCGTGAAGCCCACGATCGATCTGTCTGACTTCTGAATTACAGCTGGATTTTTCATTTTCTTGTAAGTGGTTAGGAAAAGGATATTGGCAGAGCTTCCAGTATCCACCAGAATTCGCCTTATCTCATTGCCCCCTATAGATGCTCCTATGACCACAGCATCCTCATGAGGGCCAACAATATCTCTCAAATCATCCTCATCGAAGACTATGAATGGGAATGAGTTTGGTGATTGATAAGATGTCATGCCTCCTTCTAGCTGGGAGGCTAAATTATGAACATGTCTCTTTCTTGAAGAAGCAGTAGGAGCTGTCATAGTGTCCACTCCGAAATTTGTCAGTGACTCGAAGAATTTAATGAGCCCGGAGACCGTCCTAGAACACTCCTCTATAGCACCCACCCTATTTCGTGTTGGATCAGGATCCAAGTACTCAGATTCCACATCGAACTTTTCAACTATTACCATGGCCCCCTCCGGGGCAGCATTACTTGGACCAACCCGGTGAGTGTTGTCAGGCCTGTTGCCTCCTCTTCTTTTAACGTATGCACCCAACTTTCCCCTTTCAATCAAGTTTTGAACCTCTTGTTTCAACGCTATGCAATCATCAGTGGTATGGCCAATATCATTGTGGTATTGGCAAAAGGAGTTGTTACGATGCTCTCTGGGAGACTGCAATGTTGCTGGTCTCCGGTAGTGCACCTCATCTTTTGTTTTATCGAAAATGGTGGCCACGCTTTCTTTGAGCTCTGCGAACCACTCCGGTTGGACCCATGGTCCTCTTTTGTTTCTGGATTGTTGACTTTGAGCAGGAGCAGCTGGCTGAGACTGAGCCTTTGCCCTACCATGCCCCTGTCCGGTTTCTCTTGCTTTATTCCCGGACTAGTTTTGATTTGGAGTTGGTGCCACTGGGGTGGATCTCACCTGTCTGTGCACCCTAGTCTTTTTTGTTTCATCAACGTTTATTTTCTTGCCAACTTGGTTTAGCAATCCTCCCCAGGTCATGGCCTTCTTTCTGGTTACCGAATAAGCCAGGTTGTCTGGGTTCAAACCTTGTCTTAGGGATGCTATTGCCACCTGTTCGAAGCAATCAGCCAACCCATTCTTTGTGTTCACAAAACGACTTATGTACTCCTTTAATGACTCATTTGGCTCCTGGGCACAATGGATTATTGTGTCTCCATTGCCCTTCAGCTCCTTACTCCCCACAAACTGCCTTCGAAAGGCCACCTAAAACGTATCAAAATCTTTAATACAACCTTGAGGCAGGCTGTTGTACCATTTCAGAGCACTCCCCGTAAAAGATTGGGAGAATGCCCTACACAGTAGTTTATCATCGTCATCAAAGTTCATCATGAAGTTCTTGAATTGCTCCAGATGATTGTCCGGATCAGTACTGCCATCGTACTTCTCCATCTTAGTACTGTCAAACCTCTTGGGGAGGTTTCCGGACAGGATTTTAGAAGACAGTGGAGACTGCCTCCAATTCCTTCCATGACTGAACACGGTATCCTCATTGGGAGTTGCAAAGATACCTGGCTCATCGTGGAAAGCAAAGGGATCCATCAGCATCTTGTCCATATACCTCCGGTGGTGAGATGATCCCTTTCCAATATGCCTCTTCATTCTTTAATGGTGATCTCTTTTTCTTGAATATTTCTTAACCTGCTTTTGCTTTTTCTTGGTTCGACCCTCATCGCTGCTAGAGGACAAGGATTTTTCATTTCCCTCACTGTCCGAAGAGCTGCCCGAAGATTCTGAGCTTGAGTCAGAGCTCTCCACAGGCTTGGACCGGTGAGACTTTTTAGAACTGGCATGTGTCTTTTTTGTACTCACATGAGTTTTCGAAGCCTCAAGCTCTCTAGGGTTGTCGGTATGATGAGCAGCTGATGCTTTGGATTTTTCTTTCACGCCCATCTTGGCCTTCTCAGCCTTCAGAGCTTCTATTTCAGCCCTCAGCCTATCACGCTCTTCGATAGTGTAATCGTCATTCTCTCCCACCACTTCGAGCAAAGCTGGTGGCACTTCTGGATTGTCCGAATTCATACGGACAGAATTTCTTGGCAAGTTTTGAATGTTTGATTCAGGAACCTCTCTCCTCCCACTGTGGTCGCCAATTTGGTGTGGAAAATAATCACCTGAGGGTATGCTAGTAATTTTAAGTGGAATTTAAAGGTGGTGTAAAGGTGTTTAACAGTAGTGTAAGGGTGTTTAACGGTGGAGAGATAATTAAGCAGCTTGGTAGCAGTTAAGTTTCATTACCCATAGTTAATGCTGGTGGTTGGGTATTTATAGTGTGATGTTTGGGCCCTTATGGGCTTTCGGGTCATGTTTAATGGACCCGGGTCATGTTTAAAGACCCATGAGTTCTAAGCAGGAGGGCAGGTAGCTTAGTCAAGAAGTGTTTAGGTTTTCTAGTACTTTAGTCATAGTTCGAACAGCCTTAAGTTTACAGTGTTCGAAGTGATCTGTCCGGTCCAAATGATCTGTCCGATTTATGTGCTTGTAGCCGGTCCGGTATTCGGAGAGACTTAGGCTGATTTGCCCTTCCGGGGAGCATGCTGAATTCGGACTCATCAAAGATGAGATATGTTTCTCTTATAAAAATAATATTTATTTCACTATTTACTCGTTTTCTTGCTTCCTATTCTTTTCATATCATATTTTGTCTTGCAATCCCCTTTTATGAGAGACTTTACTTATCTGTTCGGCTTTAATTTGTGAATGGATCTTGAGTAGTTAAAAGCTGAAAGATTGATAAAGTACTAGTATATAATATGATCATTTTATGTTAAATCACAATAAGAGTTGTGTCCAAACACCTCATCACATGGCCGAGAAGCCCTACGAATACCGGTGGTGGAGAAATTGGTTGAGGCGTTATAATCAAATATCCTAGAGAAATCAGTTATGTTTCAGAGGAAATTTATAGGGACACGTCCCCCTCGGATTTTGGTGAAATGGATTCACGAGCAGTATAAAGTTGGTTAGTAACAAAATTTTTGTAATCTACAATTTTAACCAAAAAAAAAGAAACACCAGTGAATATTTTAGCAACAAAACAATTTTTTTCTTTATATGCTTTTTGTATGTAATGATGAATTTATCTATTTTCGATATTTTTATAACATTTCTGATTGTTTGCTATGTTGGTGGTAAAAACTGATCGGAGGGTAGTTTTGAAAGTTAATCAGGTTGAGTAGTATTAAATTCTATGTGGAAAGTTGAGAGAGAAAATAGGTGCTTGTATTTAATATTTAGAGAGAAAAAACATTCCAACCCGTTTAATGTTGTTTGTCGAACTATTTATAGTCTTTTGGATCCATGGGCCATTTGGATCTGGTCATCCATCCGGGTCATCCTTGTGAGCTTCCAGGCTCAAAAGTGAGTAAACTAGGCACTTAACTGAGTCACTAAGCATATTGTTTACTTATCATGATTTAGTTCCTAGGTCTGAATTGTCCCTATAAGAAAAACTTGAACCTCTCACTGTTTTAACCTCCAATAAAATCCGACCCTATCATCTAGCCCCCTTAGCTCTTTCAGAAGTAATTCGGGAGAGCTAATACGTCAAATGATTTATTGAACCCCCTATGAATGATATACTTAACGCAGTTATTTCTAAAAGGTTGCAACTTTAATCAGGTTTTATTTTTAAGACACATGCCAAATAGTTGTTGGACCTACTGATCGGTTCCACTCTTGGTAACTGTGTTTACACAAAAGAGAAAAGTTCCTACATTTAATAGCCCTCTTTTATTTTTGACGGTTTCTTTTCCCTAGTAAAAACACTCAAGTCATTTTTCCTTACCTTTATAAAGGTAAACTTTTTACTGTTGTTATTTCCAGAGTAAGAAAGAGTTTAGTCTACAACTTTAGATAACGAAAGAGTCAAATTTCTCAAATTGAATTTTACCTTCTTATTTTTCTTGTTCAGCGCAAATAATTGTTCCACTACTTCCTAAGGTTTTATATATTTACAACCAAGAACGCATTAATCAAATGAGGTTGGCTCAATTTATCCGAGTTGGAAAAAGAAAAGAGGCAAACTAGAATGGATGCCAGATTACTTGTTTCACCAGGTGAAGTGGTTGAGAATCAAGCTTTTACTCGTTTAACAAACAACAAATCCCTTCTAAACCTAGCCCACTTGCCCACTCTTCTACATCTTCTGACCAATCTGCTTGGTCAACTAAACCATTCTCAACAAGAGGAGTTAACATCCGTAGACCTCTTTCAACTTTTATTTCAATGGCATCGGATGTAGGCAAAATTATTCATTGCAGGGTCACCAAAATTTAAAAATCTAAAGATAAGCTTCCCTCATTGGATAAAGCAATGGAAAAATTACCTAAAACTTCTACTGATGCTAGCAATCCCTCAAGGCGAATTTCGACACTAAGAGATGCTACTACAACAGAGCTTCCTTCACATCTTATTTCAGAAGCAAATCCCACAGTTTAGATACTGAGCCCCCTTGAATCGAGGAAGAGAATAATATCATACAACCCAGTGAAACCTTGGAATAAAGACCACAAGTGATGAAATAAAATATGAATGATAGTGGGGAATATATCCTCTTAGATACGTCCGGTCAAATTGGGGATACTCAGAATGTGACTCAGGAAAAAAGAAAAATGTTATCTTGCCAGAATTTGATCCACTTCTGGAGTCCCTCGTTGGGCGAGTCAAACCAAAGTTTACTAAAGTCAGTGGCTTTACAAAATATATCATATGTTTATTTTCATGAATCCGAATTGGAAGGGATTCCGAAAAAATGAGGATTCCCTGAATCGATCAAAGTGAGGCTACCTCAACCTGGAGATACTCTGATGGATAACAATGTTGGAGAGTTGGTTATTACACCGGTGTACTTAATTGGAGCATTAGGTTTCCCATGGATCCACAAATAGTGAGGTATTTCCACTTGGTAAAATTTTGGCCAAACCAACTAATCCCTAACGTCTAGTTTATGTTGTTAGCTAGCATCATAGCTTCCAGGCTATCTAAAACTCTGATGCTTATGGAGCAACTGGCTGCTATCGCAGGTTTTTGTCGCAACGGTCATATCCCATTTTATTATTTTAATATGGGGAATGATTATAAAGTGGTAGATGACATGTTAGAAGTTGACAAAACTTAGAGGACTCGGTTCCTTTTTGTTAGTGAATCTTGGGAAAATGGTAGAAAAATCACATCTAAAGGAAATCCGAGTATGCTTACAAGATACTAGAAAAGCCCATGTAAGTGTTTTTAAAGATTTATTTTGTTTCCACATTCTCATGTTATTATTTCTCACTTTGGATTTATTTTGTAGTGTTTTTTTAAAGCTTTTCGCACAATATTTTGAAGATGGGAAAGAAACATTTACAAATTTGAATCAATGGGCTATTGAGAAATGGTCAACCGGGTTTCACAACTTCTTTACTCCGGGAAATATGGTGAGAGCCCACATATAGAGAACAAATCTTATTCGTAAAATTTCATGGGAGCAGTTCACCACTCATCCCCGATCTTCTGTAATTTTCAAAAGGATTGAGGGAGGTGATGGTAAACTTTATCTAAAAGCTAGGAATATGGCTCTCAGTCATTGTGACAAGAAAAAGAAGAAGAAATAGAAGAAGGATGGTTTACCTGAAGTTATTCCCGAACTAGGGATCAAAGGGCCAATTGATGAAATCGATGCAACACTGTTGGAAACTGTTGCAGTTACTGATGGAGAGACTAAAAGGTCATTAGATTCTCGACTTCTAAAAATAAGAAAGGGAAAAAATAGTAAGCAAGTTAGCAATAAGATGGAAATGAAGAAGAAGAAGAAGAAAACTTCAGTTGGTCTGGAGATCATTCTCTGATCCACAATCCTCCCTTCAATCATTCCCACTGAATTTCCTTCATAAATGATTGTATTTATTGATCTTCTTTCCCTAGTGCTTCCCACAGAAGAAATGCCAGCTTTTGAAGGTGGTGATCAAATGGATGATTTAGGGAACTAAGGGAACTTAAATTTTGAAGACTTCGAACGATATTTATCTGAATGCACCAGGCATGAGAATGTTGTGATATATGATGGTGAGTCTTTCGAAGTGTCTAAGGAACATGATGAATTGGGGTATGCAATTTTGGGTTATGTAAGCCCAATCATTAACGTTGAGAGGTAAGTAAGATCTCAAGCCAAGGATATAATTTCCCTCAGAGATGAAAATCAAAGTTGGAAGAACTCTATTGAGGAAGAGAAAAAGAAAATTGAAAGTTTGCACAAAGAAATGAAGACCCTTAATGAAGAGTTGGTTCAGACCGAATTCAAACGTGATAATATGCAGTCCGACTACACTAATTTGTAGTCATCTAATTCTCATGAAATCAATCAACTTGTTAAGGATAAAGATACCATTCAACATTTATCTGAATATAAGAAAAATCTTGAAGATCTTCTTAAGCAAAAAGAATATGAATTCACTTCTCTTAAAGCAAATACTGCTCAAGAGGTAGCCAATGCTGAGGAGGAATATGCCAACAAAATGCTGGAATATTTACAAGAGATGGATGAATCAACTAAGTTAGATATGGTGATGTTGTTCCATAAGAGATTCCCCAAACTAGCTCTTAAGAATTTATGGAGGTACGTGCCGGTAGAACAGATCCCTAACCAAATCATAAATTTAGGTGATACGTTTAATATCTCTGATGATTTAGAAGAAGATGAGTCCGATGAAGAGGATGAAAGTGATTATGATGGTGAGAATCCACAAAGGAAGGAAGGAAAGAAAATCGATGGGAGCGCGCCCTAAGGTCAACGTGTTTTTATTTGTATGTGTAGTTGAATTTAATTCCCTGAAACATACGTGGCATTTTGTTTTATTTAGATTAGATAAATTAGTGCAAGTCCTTGGCTAGGCCAAAGGCATTTCGTTACCCAATTTTGGATTTGTTTTGTTTTGCCCTTGGATTACCCAAGGTAGTTTATCTTAATTTTATTTCTATCAACTTCATGTTCCAACATATCTTCACTTCCATTCATATATGAGCCTAATTAAGTATGTTTTATTTAAAGATGATCTAAATTTAGAAGAAAAGAAAGTAATAGAATTTAATCTAACCAAGCTATTAGAAGGTAATCAATTCGAAGGTACCCAAATTTAATCCAACCAAACCATTCGAAGGTAATCCATTCGAAAGAATCAAAATTTAATCCAACCAAGCTATTCAAACGTAATTCATTCGAAGACACCCAAATTTAATCCAACCAAACCATTCGAAGGTAATCCATTTGAAGGCACCCAAATTTAATCTAACCAATCCATTCGAATGTAATACATTCGAAGGTACCCAAATTTAATTTAACTAAGACACTTGAAGGTAATCTATTCGAATAAAAAAAAAATTAATCCAACCAAGCACAACAAATACACTTTTTAAAGGAAAAAGATGACCGATTGATTGTGATTCTGACACCTCATTAAAACCTTTCCGCGCCACCAGGGTAGGAAATAGTATGCCCCATATATTTACATTAAATTAAAACAAAGTAAATATTTACAAGATAATCTTATTCTAAATATAACCTTATATGTTCAACATTCCAAGGGTCCTTAAAAAGGTTTCCTTCTTTGTCTAAGAGCTTCTAAGTTCATTACTTGATCCTTTCATACAAAATGTATGGTCCTTCCCAGTTGTGAGCCATCTTTCCGAACTTTTTTTCGTTGATATATACAAATACTTTTCTTAGAACTTTATTTCCCACTTATACCGGCTTCTCATCGGGCCTTGGTAATTGGAGTGAGTTATATATGATTGAGGGTAATTTTGTAAAATATTTTGGGAATTTAATGTCTAAGGTGAAATGTAGAAAGATAATTAAGGTTTGTGCTAGCAGTAAATTCTGATCACCTTTATTAATGAAAGTAGTTGGGGTATTTATACTTAATTAATGACCCATGGGCCTTTTGGGTCGGTTTGTGGGCTTGGGTTAAGTTTAAGAACCCACTAGCCCAAGACTAATTTATTCTGTTCGGTTGGACATGGTATTGGTTTTGTCCAAATTGCCCTTCGGATTGATATAAGGAGTAGTGTCAATATTATCCGACATTATCAGTAGCCCATTTAGGTCTTACAAATAATCTTTGAAAGAACTAACTCGAAAAAATAAAACTCAACGTGTTTTCAAGGTAATCCTCCGATCTGTCTTTTGTATCCGAATCGAAGAGATTAACTTTACCGTTAAGAATTTCAAAAGCTACTTTTTGACGTGGGATACGTGTCAAGTTTTGGTTTGACCTTTTAGCCGTTTTTCTCCTAGATTCATGTACCTACTTGGCTAAAATGATACTTAGGGTGTAACCCCCATCCTCGTAGCCCCTAATCATTACTTTGATCCCTTTGTCTTCCCCTAGGTAAACTCCCATATTTTTATCTTTATATAAATTGATTCTATTTTTCTATTGTTTCTAAGAACACAAACATTCCTAGAGAGAGAAATCTTGCTAATCTTCTCAAATTATGTCTGGGTAATTTATGTTCACATCTAGAAGCGCGATGGTAAAAGGAGGTTGGCTGAATTTATCTGACTTTGAGAAAGCAAGAAAAGACGCAAGAGACGCAAGAATTCCAACTGGTCTCCCTGCCTCACCAGGTGAAGAAATCAATCGACCAAAAACAAAAACAGACCAAGGCTCATCGTCATCGAAGATATCAAAGGTCAGAAAATTATATTTTGTCCCAACCCTATCTCCTCTACAGTCAGGGTCTTCTGTTCAAGAGTCCCAAAACCCCCTACCTAAAGAAAAGACTGTTTTCAGTGTTAGGAAACCTGCACCTTTCTTGGCAATGGGTTCGGATGCTAAGAAATCTATTGAGAAAAACACCCCTCGCATAATAAATCATCATTCCAAAGCTAAAACTACTCTTAATTCTTGGAAACCTTCTAGTTCAGAGACGTTAAATCCCCTAACATATACTAAACTATCCGAACAACTATTTTTTGATGTGGGATACGTGTCAAGTTTTGGTTTGACCTTTTAGCCGTTTTTCTCCTAGATTCATGTACCTACTTGGCTAAAAGGATACTTAGGGTGTAACCCCCATCCTCGTAGCCCCTAATCATTATTTTGATCCCTTTGTCTTCCTCTAGGTAAACTCCCATATTTTTATCTTTATATAAATTGATTCTATTTTTCTATTGTTTCTAAGAACACAAACATTCCTAGAGAGAGAAATCTTGCTAATCTTCTCAAATTATGTATGGGTAATTTATGTTCACATCTAGAAGCGCGATGGTAAAAGGAGGTTGGCTGAATTTATCTGACTTAGAGAAAGCAAGAAAAGACGCAAGAGACGCAAGAATTCCAACTGGTCTCCCTGCCTCACCAGGTGAAGAAATCAATCGACCAAAAACAAAAACAGACCAAGGCTCATCGTCATCGAAGATATCAAAGGTCAGAAAATTACATTTTGTCCCAACTCTATCTCCTCTACAGTCAGGGTCTTCTGTTCAAGAGTCCCAAAACCCCTTACCTAAAGAAAAGACAGTTTTCAGTGTTAGGAAACCTTCACCTTTCTTGGCAATGGGTTCGGATGCTAAGAAATCTATTGAGAAAAACACCCCTCGCATAATAAATCGTCATTCCAAAGCTAAAACTACTCTTAATTCTTGGAAACCTTCTAATTCGGAGACGTTAAATCCCCTAGCATATACTAAACTATCCGAACAACAGGCAAGCGTAATGGAGGAAACCATGGAAGATAGTACAGAAGAATGTCCCTTTGAGACGTCCGGACAAACTGAGGACACTACAGCAGATCGGAAAGGCAAGGTTAAAGTGGGTCTGCCCAACACTCAGTCACTTCCAGAGTGCCTGGAAGGGAAAGTGGGGCCAAACTTTCAGAAGGTCAGCGTGAAGTACTTGATAGCCCTCTAAAACATTGCGTTTGTGTACACCCATACTGCTAAGTCTGAACGCGGATGAAGTGGGCCTTCCTCAAATCTGTTAAAATGAGAATCCCAATCACTCCAGAGACTCTTATGGACTAGAAGTCCCATGAGCTGGTAATATACACTGAAGTACTGAATTGGGGACTCTGGTTCCTTTTAGATCCATAGATAGTCAGGTACTTTCATCTGATAAAATTATGTCTGAGCCAGTTGAGTCTGAACGCATAGTACACTTTGTTGATCGGTATAATGGCATCAAGGTTTTCAAAAATCCCACTACCCATGGAGCAATTTGCTGCTGTGGTGAGTCTGTGCAAGAACCACCACATTCTATATTATCACTATAACATGGGGAATGCTTATAAGGTGTTAAATGACTTATTAGAGTCTGAAAAGCCATGGAGGACCCAACTTATGTTTATCAGTGGAGCATGGGAGAACAGGAAAAATATAAGAGCTGCTACTAATCCGAGTCAACTGACTAGTCGCTGGAAGAGTATAAGTAATCTTTATTTATGTTTTCCTTAGTTTTTAAATATTATGTTGTTATTCCGAACTGACGGTTGTGTTTCTTTGTAGTTTTTCGAAGAAGTTTTTGGAGCATTTAGAGGCAGACCAAAACACTTGTGCTAAGCTAAATGAATGGGCATCGGATAAATGGGGGAACGGTTTCCACAATTGTTTTACTTCAGGGAACTTCGTAAGTTCTCACCTATGGAACACTTCAAGGAATAGAGACCTCACTTTGGAATAACTGACCGCTCTTCCCCCTGTAGATATCATCTTGAAGAGAACTGAGGCTAAGGATGCCAAAATTTATTTGCCTTCCAGGGTCAAAGCCCCAAGCCACCTGGACAAGATTATGAACAAAAAGAAGAAGAAAACCAAAACGGACCCATCTCAGCAAGTCGCCGAAAGGGTCAGTTCGGTAAACCTAGGAAGAATAAGCGCTGCTTTGCTAGAGGCAGTTGAGGTTATAGTTAAAGAGGTCGTCGGATCGGATGATCCGCCTCAGATCACAAGGAAGGATCACAAGATACGCAAGGAGAGCAATGATGAAAAATCTGCAAAGAAAAAGAAAGTTATCCTAGGATTAAAGATAATTTTGCTTCCTTATGAACGCTCTCCTCCTATTCCTGCTGATCCCACTTTGCAAGAAAAAATTACACCTAAACTTTCTTCTCAAACACTTTTTCATTCCAAACAGGCAACTGCTGAAGGAGATGTTAATCTAGATGCGTTTCAGAATATTAATATGTATTTTAGTGATCTGGACAAGGATGATTTTGCGGGGCCTTATCCTCATGCCAATTCAGCCAACGATGTTACCCATAACGGTGAGACAAACAACTGCCATAACCTCCCTGACTACAGAAAACCAGGGCTTGACGAATAGTCTCTTTACCACTCAACAAAGCATATAATCCTTAAAGAAGAAAAAATAGGATTTAGCTGCCAAACTACACAAGTTACAAGATGCTCAGAAAGATCTTCAGACCAAATATTCCGGACTGGAAACTTCTTCCTCTAAGGGAATCAAAATTTTGAAGGAACAACTAGATGCTAAAGATAATACCGTCAAGACTTTATGCGAAGACAAAGTATACTTGGAGAATCTTCTTAAGAAAAAAACAGAGGAAAACACATCTTTAGTAAACAAGCAAGCTGAAGAGATAGCTGCGAGAATAGAGAAGTATGATTTTGGAGTGGTAGACTCTTTGGATAAAAGAAATGATGGGATTAAATTCGACATTGTCTTGTTATTTCACAAGACTTTTCTAAAGAGGGCCCTTGGTCCTTTGTGGAAATTCGTGGAATGCGAAGATCTTCCTTTTCATACAATGGCAGATTATGACAAGCATGGCTACGCAAGTGGATAAGACTCCGAAGATAATGAAGTAACTGGTGAGGGTTTGAGTGTTGAACTCAAAAGTCCTAAAAAGGTAAAAGTGATGGAGAAACCGAAGGGAAAAACCCTAAGGTATTGTTTTATTTTTTGTTTAAAATTAAAGTCGTTTGAAGGCCAAGTCATTTGTTGCATTTTCTTTAAATTTCTATCTCATGAACCAAAGTCCTTGAATGGTCAAGGAATTTGCGAACTTTGGATCGGGTCTATTCCGATCAAGTTTTAATATCGTATATTTTTTGTGTGAATCTAGTTTATCTCCTTGTAACCAATGTTTAAATAGCCTTTAATATTTCTGATTCGTTAAATAAGTGTTTAATAATCATTAAATGATTTCAATCACAAATGTTTAATGAATGTGATCAAGTGTTTAACAAATCCGATCAACTCAAAGATATTTGAGAGTCGGGGTGTTTAATGGGTATTTAATATCCGATCACCTTATACTATTGTTAGGACAAGAAGATTTTTGCACTATACTTTTGAAGAAGGCATAAGGTACTATTGAAAAACCCGGACACCTCATTAAAACCTCCCCGCACCAGGGTAAGAAAGAGTATGCCCCCCTAATATTTACATTGACGTATAAAAAAGTAAATATTTACAATAAAATTTTATTCTAATTATAACCTGAGATGTTCAAAGTTTCATAGATGCTTTAGTGTTCTACCCTATTTGTCTTAAAATCAGTATATCCCTGATTTGACTTTTTCAGATACCACATAAGGACCTTCCCAGTTTGGAGCCAGCTTGCCGAACTATTTCTCCTTAGTGTGCAAAAATACTTTTCTTAAAACTTTGTCTCCTAATTGAAAATCTATTTTTTTAATTTGGAGGAAAATCTACTCCTCATTAGACCCTGATATTGTGTTGTTATTAAATGCGCTTTAACTCTTCTCTCTTCAATCAAATCCAACTGATTCATAACTACCATACCATTTGCATGTTCAGAATAGTTCTTGATTCTGTAAGATGGTAAAGTAGCTTCTATAGGTGTGATTGCATCCATCCCATAAACAAGGTCAAAAGGGGATTATTGTGTCGCAATCCAAGGAGTAGTTCGGTAAGCCCACAATACTTCTTGCAGATAACTTGGCCATTTTCTTGTAGCTCCCTCCATATTTTTCTTCAACCCAGACAAGATTGTTCGATTAGAAACTTCAACTTTCCCATGGTCTTGAGGGTGGAATGGAGAAGAGAAACAATGTTGAATTCCTCTCAAGGTTCAAAACATTTACATGTCTTTATTATCAAATTGTGGCCCATTATATGTGGTGATCTTCCAAAGAACCTCAAATCTACAGCATATGTTGGATAAAATGAATTTTATAATTGCCTTAGAAGTGGTTTCAGCTAGAGGAGCGTCCTCTATCCACTTAGAAAAATAGTCAATAACAACTATGACAGTTCGACATCCACCGGATGCCATAGGAAGAGACCCAACCAAATTCAACCCCCATCTATCAAAAGGTATTGGTTCATATATGGACTCCATAGGAACTGTTGGTACATGGATTTCATTTCCATATCTCTCACAATGATCTCACTTATTTACCATATCTCTAACATCTGCCATTATCGTTGGCCAATAATACCCTACTAATAAGACTCTTCTGGTTAGGGCTTTGTAGCCACAGTGTGTAGAACCTTCCTCGTCATGTAGTTCGGATAATACATTTTAGGATTCTTCAAATCCTAAGCAACACAAAAGGGTTCTGTTGAAAGATATCTTGTAAAGAATTTCTCTTAATGCCAGGAAACCATGAGCCTTATATTTAATTTTCCTAGCCAGGGCTTTATCAGGAGGAAAAATCCCATCGAAAATAAACTAAAAAATATCATACCTCTAGTCCTTGGGTTGAATGACAAATATGCTCATACTTTTTTTCATTCTCTTTTGGCCCTACATATAAGACTCTTTTGGCCCCACATATAAAGGCTAGCTTGAGACCGGTTATAGCTGCTTCGTATTCAGATTCATTGTTAGAGGCTAAAACCAAAACATATAGCCTAGTACATAGTATCACCATAGGGAGAAGTTAAACAAATTTCAGCCCCACATCTCATAATACCTAGATCTGTCATCAATTCAGACTACCCATTCTTTCTTAGACTGATATTCTTGCATTTGTCCGGGAGGCCTATCGGCATGGAATTCTACCAAGAAATCGGCCACTGATTAAGCTTTAATCGACGTTCGGGACGCAAAATCAATATCATAATCACCCAGCTCAACTGTCCACTTGGACATTCTGCTTAATACGTCAGCTTTCTGGAGAACATTCTTCAAGGGAAAATACATTCGAATGACAATTGAATGAGCTTGGAAGTATGGTCTCATTTTTCTTGCCGCAATTACCAAAGTCAAGGCCAACTTTTCTAACTTCAAATATCTTCTTTCAGCATCCAACAGACTTTTGCTAATATAATAAATCGGGCGAGGGTAATTATCCACTTCTCCTACTAGCACAACACTTACTATACATTCTGATACAACTAAGTATATGTAGAGATTTTTCCCATGAACAGGTTTAAATAGAGTCTTGGGTGAAGACAAATGCTTCTTGATTTCAAGAAAGGCTTGATCACACTGTGAAGACCAATTAAAATCTTTGGCATTCTTTAACACCTAGAAAAATAGAGCGCATTTGTCTGATGATCTTGAAATAAACATGTTCAATGCAACCAATCGTCCGGATTTTTGAAATTCTTTGGTACTCTGAGGAGGATCCATAGCTAATAAAGCATTGAGATGATCCGGATCAGGTCGAATTCCTTTTTCACTTATTACATAACCCAAGAACTTTCCAGACCGGATCCCAAAAACACACTTTTCAGGGTTTAGCTTTAAATTCACAGCCTCTAAGTTGGAAAACGTTTCTTGAAGATCGGATATGTGTGCATCTTCTTCAAGACTTTTCACCATCATGTCATCTATATAAACTTCCATACTTCTACCAATCCGGCTAGCAAACTCTTTATTTACTAACCTTTGATAGGTGGCCCTAATATTTTTCAATCCGAATGGCATCACTTTATAACATGAAGACCTTTGTATGTAATAAAAGTAGTGTGATTTTGATCCTTCAGATCTACTTGTATATAGTTGTACCCTGAAAATGCATCCATGAAGGACAATAACTTGTTCCCTGAGGTGGAGTCCACCAACTGATTTATCCGAGGGACAAGATAAATATCTTTGGGACATGCTCTATTATTATCAGTGAAGTCAATACATATGCGTCACTTGTCATTCTTTTTCTTGACCAAAACAGGATTGGCAGTCCATAATGGGTACTAAGATTCTTTGATGTGGCCAATTTAGGTCAAGCGATCAACTTCTTGAACAATGACATCTGATTTTTTCTTTAGAGAATGACCTTCTTATTTATACAACTGGTCCAACATCAGGTCGTACAGAAAACTTATGACAAATTACATCAGCATGCACTCTGGTAACATCATCATTGCACCATGCAAATACATGTAGATTATTCATTAAAAAAGATAATAGCTTGTGTTTCAAATTTGGCGCCATCTTGGTACCAATTTTAACACTTTTTCCCTCAGCTAGGGAATGAATTTTAACTTCCTCACTAGGTATTATGACACTGGGAGCCTCCCTGGGATCATCAATTTCATTCTCATCGGTGGAAGGCTCCAATAGCTGCTAATCTTTGTTAATCTTGACTGCCTTCATAGACTTAAAGGCAAAAGTTGTTGCATAACATTCCCTAGCTACCTTATGACTGCTCCAGCCAACACCTATTTGTCCATGGACAACGTATTTTAAACACTGATGGACAATAGAGGCCACATCATGCATTCTGGAGAGAGAAGACCTTCCAAATATCTCATTAAAAGATGTTCAACTATCCACCACCACAAACAATACCTTTACCATTTTCTTAAAAGGTCATTTTCCCATCAGTACTTCTTCTTCGAATTCCCCAATCACATCTGCCAAAATCCCTATAAAGCCCATAATGGTTCTGTTTGAACGTTGTATAACTGAAGGGTTTCTCATCCATTTGTAGGAGCTTAAAAACAAGATATTTTCCGAACTACATGTGCCAATCAGGATTTGAAATATATCATTTCCTCCTCTCGATGCCCCTCTTACCATGACGTATTCATGAGGTCCTGCAATGTCTCTTAGGTCATCCTCATCAAAAACTATGAAAGGAGTTGGAGTTTGGTATAGATGTGTGGACATCCTTCCATCCAACTGGGTGGTCAAACTGTTGATATTCCTCTTCGTTGAAGAACTAGAAGGTGCAGTCACAATGCCCCCTCTAAGAAAATGGTTAAAGATTTAAAATACTTAATCAGCCCATAAACAATAGTAGTTTTGTCCGTTATTACCCCCACCCGATTACGACTTGGATCCGGATCAAGGTACTCAAAGTCCACATCAAATCTTTCAGTAATTACCATAGCATCTTCCTGTCTAGCCGTTCCAGGATTGCTTAAAAGAAGTAGTTCGGGGGCTGTTGGCATTGGATTGTGCATTATCTGGTCTGCTCCCCCTTGTTTTTTAACATAGGCCCCCAACCTACCCATTTCAATGAGGTTTTGGACCTCTTGCTTCAAAGCTATGCAATCATGGGTATCATAAAAAATGTCATTATTGTACTTACATAAATGGGTACTCTGGTTTTCTCTGAGAGACTAAAACACTGCTGGTTTTTTAAAATGTACTTCATTTTAAGTTTTGTCATATATTGTAGCCATGCTTTCCCCCAATTCAGCAAACCACTCAGGTTGAACCCAAAGTCCCCTTTTATATCTAACTTGTTGGTTTTGGTTCTGGTTGGACTGATTCTGCCTTGATCGGTTAGATCTCTGTCCAGTCTCCTTTGATCTGTAACCAGACTGATTAACAGTTTGAGGTGTTGATGCCGTAGTGGTGGACCTAATCTGGCGAGGCACCCTGGATTTCTTTTGTTTCTTCAACATTAATCTGTTTTCCAACCTGATTCAGCACTCCCCCAAGTCATAGCCTTCTTGTAAGTCACTAAATCAACTAAGTTTCCCGGATTCAAACCCTGTCTGAGGGAATCAATTGCAACTTGTTCAAAGCAGTCTGCTAACCCATTATTTGTATTCATAAATCGTCTGATGTACTCTTTTAGAGACTTATTTGGCTCCTGAGCGCAATGGATAATGGTATCCCCATTAACCTTGAGCTCCTTGTTTCCTACGAACTGCCTCTGGAAGGCAACCCAAAATATGTCAAAAAACTTTATAGATCCCTGAGGGAGACTATTATACCACCTGAGGGCACTTCCCCTGAAGGTTTAGGAGAAGGCCCTACACAACAGTCTGTCGTCACCGTTAAAGTTCATCATAAAATTCTTAAACTGCTCAAGATGGTTGTTTGGATCTTTGCTCCATCGTATTTTTCCATCTTAGAGTTGTCAAATATTTTAGGAAGATGTCTGGATGGTATTTTTGCAGATAAAGGTGATTGCCTCCAGTTTTTGCTACGGCTAAACCCAGTATCTTCATTTGGAGTAGCAAAAATACATGGTTCAGACCGAAAATTAAAGGGATCAATTAGCAAACGGTCAATATGTTGATCGGCTGAACCCTTTACCTTTCCATGATGTTTCTTGAGCCTGTCATGCCTATCCTTTTTGCTTAAATTCTTTTTAGTAAGCCTTATTTTATTTTTTGATCCTCCTTCATCACTGCAAGAGGAGAGTGACTCTTCAAGCTCTGCATCATTAAATGAGATGGTGGAGGATTCCGAAGTGGAGCTCTCCACATGTTTAGATCAATGCGTTTTCTTGGAGCTGAGATGAGTCTTTAAAGATTGTCCGTTTTCTCCAGGATTGTTAGTATGGTAAAGCACCAACGCACCGGATTTTTATTTAACCAATTTCTCTTATTATTTTAGCGCTTGCAGTGCCTCCATCTCAGCTCTCAGCTCATCGCGCTCCTCAATAGTGTACTCATTGTTTTATTTTTCTACTTCCACCTCGGGAGGTGGAACATTCTATGCATTCGGATCCATCCGAACTACTTTGTTTGTTGGTTTTGAATATGAAATTCAGGCGCCGTCGTGCTCCCACCGTGGTTGCCAATTTGGTGTGGGTTATTTCTGATTGTGAGTAATTTTGTAAAGTGTTTTGGGAATTTAATGTTTAAGATAAAATGTAAAAATATAATTAAGATATGTGCTAGCAGTAAATTCTGATCACCTTCATTAGTCAAATTAGTTGGGATATTTATATTTAATTAATGACCCATGGGCCTTTCGGGTCGGTTTGTGGGCTTGGGTTAAGTTTAAAAACCCACTAGCCAAAGAGATAAAAAGACCAGCACCTAGCTGAGTCATGTTCCACTAATTTATTTTGTTCGGTTGGACATGGTACTGGTTTTATCCGAACTGCTCTTCGGATTGATATAAAGGGTAGTGTCAAAATTATCCGACCTTATCAGTAATGAATAGTTCTTAAATCAGCTTTTATTCTCATTTTCTCAATCAAATCCAACTAAGCCCTTACTGCTAACTCATTATTCTATTCGAAACAAATTTGAACTCTAAAATAAGGAATAATAGCTTCCATAGGTGTCATTGCATCCATTCCATAAACTAAAGAGAATGGAGACTCTTGAGTAGTTCTATGAGGGGTAGTTCGGTAGGCCCATAGTTCATATTGTAGATAACTCAGCCACTTCTCGATTGCTCCCTCAAAGTTATTTTTCAGGCCCATTAAAATCATTCAATTTGCTACTTCAACTTGTCCATTGGATTTAGGATAAAAATGAGAAGAGAAACAATGATGAATTCCTCTTGATGCACAAAATACTTCCGTGTTTTTATTGTCAAATTGAGGACCATTATCTGTAGTGATACACCTGAGAATGCCAAACCTACAGCATATATTAGAAAGAATAAAGTTTATTACTGGTTTAGATGTTGTCCCGGATAGTGCGGAGCTTCTACCCACTTGGAAAAGTAATAGATAGGCAAAATAATAGTCCGACATCCCCTAGAGGCCATAAAAAATGGTCTGACTAAATCAAGACCCCACGTGTCAAAAGGTATTGCTTTGGACATATACTTCATTAGGACTGCTGGTACATGAATCACATTTCCATACCTTTGACAATAGTCACATCCTTTACCAAGTCTTTAAGACCTCCATAATAGAAGGCCAATGGTACCTTACTAACATAACCCCTCTAGTTAAAGCCTTGTAACCACAATATGTTGATCCTTCTCTATCATGTAGTTCTGATAGGACAATTTGATATTATTTGAATCCGAGGCAACGCAACAAGGGCATGCTGAACGATGTTTTTTTTATAAAGAATCCCTTTTAAAAGCAAAAATCCATGAGCTTTGTATTTTAGCGTTTTGGCATGAGCTTTGTCTTTAGGTAAAACTATGTTGGTGATAAACTCTCGGATATTGTTCCTTTAATCTTGAGAATTCATGCCAATTACCTAAATATTATCTTCGACATCTCACCATTTCCTTCAGAGTTTGTCACAATGGAAGAACATTCTTGTACAATGATCCAATGATATGTTTCAAAATACGCTATAATGGCTATATAATCAACCATTGAATTTTCCGATCGTGGGATATGTTCGTACTTAACATGTTAAACTGGTTGATATTTCTTTTAACACCTTTAAGTAATTCACCAAATGATCTTTCCTGGTTTCAGATTTCCCTTGTGCTTGATGAATGACTAATTGTAAATCACTTAATAATCAGATTCTTTTGGCGCCACATATCTGAGCCAATCTCAATTTCGTTATCCCAACCTCATATTCCAATTTATTGTTGGATTCTCTAAAACTAAAACGTATTGCTTAGTACATTGAATCCTCAAAGGGGGAAATTAAGCAGATACCAGCATCACATCCTATCATACTAGATCCACCATTAGTTCGAACCATCCATTCCTTCTCAGGCTTGCTGGTTTGAGCTTCCTCATAACGCATTTTTGAGTGAAATTCAATTAAAAAAACAGCCACAACTTGAGGTTTGATTGCAGTTCATGGTGCAAAGTCAATATTATAATCTCCAATATCAACTAACCACTTGGTCATTCGTTCCGATATATCTGTTTTTTATAACACATTTTTCAACGGGAAAAGAGGTTTGAACCGTGATAGAGTGTGCATGAAATTACGGTCTCATTATTCAGGTCGCTATGACCAATTCAAAAGGTAATTTTTCCAATTTGAAGTATCTTTTCTTTGCTTCCAACAAGCTCTTACTTATATAATAAACAAAGCGGGGATAATTGTCAACTTCTCGTACAAATACTGCACTCATAGCGTAATCTGATACTGCTAGGTACATGTAAATTTTTTCTCCATCAAGAGGCTTGAATAAATTTTTATTTTTATAATTTTTTACCATCAACCTTAAATAAATTATTGATTTTCATTAATTCAAGATTCAACCACTTAAAAAATTGAATAACGAAACACTAAAACTTATGGATTTTGGAAATAAACTTTATAATTGTACGTTTGGTGTTTAGAAGATGCCACATTAGTATATATATATATATTATCTACCATTAAATTGTGATTCAGTTTCACGCACGTCCGATAATTCAGAAAACGAGAACGTTCTCTTCTAGAAAAATCTGAAGTAATTGTGGCTGAAGTAGATCGGTTTGTCAAAGATATGTCATATCAAAGAAGTTTTTATTTTTAAGAAAATAGCATGGTAGCAAAAAAATATAGACATATTATTTAGAACGTGTAATTTATCAATTTAGACACATACACAAAATTATTGAAGTTTATCCACGTAATAGGTTCTAAAGAATTAGACGGAGGTCAAAGACAACCATGTAAGAATGAAGCAGAGAAAATTGTAAATTGTGGTTCCTTTTGTCATATGAGCATAAAAGGTCTTTAGTTTCCAATAGGTTGGACCGTTCAGATTACGCCAATTTGATACGCAAAATGGACTAGATTAATATTGTTAACCATATAATTGTATATATAAATTTGTATGTTTACAAAAATTCGTGAAAATGCAGTGACAACAACTGATAGTTGCACACATAACAATTTGTATGACCCATCAAGATTTTCATGGAATCAACGATGAACTTTACATCGCGTACATTTATTATTGAAATATTTTGGACATGCATTGGTTCGCAAATAGATGATTCTTATTTAGACACATACAAAGATTATTTTAAAAATTTGAGATATCTATTCTTATTTGTGCCACATATACTTACCACTGCATGTGCAAATAAGTTGATATCCTTGGTTTTTTGATACACATGGAGTATGGCGGCTAGCAGTGGCGTAGCCAAGACCAAAACTCTATAGTGTCATGGACCTACAAGTTATTGATGAGTCCGAATTCAGAATACTCCCCGGAAGGGCAGATCAGTGTAATTCTCTCCGAAATCCGGACAGAACTTTTGGACCGGACAGATCACTTCGAACCAATGTGAGCCTAAGGCTGTTCGAACTATGACAAAAGTACTAAAAAACCTAAACACTTCTTGACTAAGTTACCTGTCCTCCTGCTTAGAACTCATGGGTCTTTAAACATGACCCGGGTCCATTAAACTTGACCCGAAAGCCCATAAGGGCCCAAATTTCATACTATAAATACCCAACCACCAGCATTAACTATGGGTAAGAAAAATTAACTGCTGCCAAGCTGCTTAATTCTCTCTCTACATTAAAACAATTTGAAACACCCTTAAACACCCTCACACCACCTCGAAACACCCACACACCACCTCGAAACACCCTCACACCACCTTGAAACACCCTTACACCGCCTTAAAACTCCACTTGAAATTACTTGCCTACCCCTAGGCCATTTTTATCCACACCAGTTATTATCAAATCGATATAAATAAATAAATATATATATATATATATATATATATATATATATATTAAATTTAAATAAAAAATGGTCATAATAGATATGGTTTATATTAAAATCTTAAATATTAAATTGTCATTATCATTAACTGAGACTTGTGGGTTCTTAGCTTTGATATTTTCCACTAAACTTGAACCCAGTTGTTATTACTTAGTATTAAATATATTATATACATAAAAAATACGTTATTGGGCCCCCACCTAGATCTAGCTTTGGCTGCTGAGATACTTATACTTTAAAATTATTAAAGTCATAAAAATACGGATGTAAACATCATTGACATGCATACTTAAACTTACATGATCAATAATTAAAAAGTATTGAAACTTGAGAAATATATCTACATATAAAATTGTGAAACATAAACTTATACAATGTTGGAAAACATGAGACTTATATGTATTTGTATCATAGACATATACAATGTTGCAAAACATATATTTGATTTGTAAATATTAGGTTTGTCTTATATTTGCAAAACCAACACATTTGTTAAATCTTAAACTTGAGAGACATTTGCGAAACATAAACATATACATATTCAAGAAATATAAGTTTATGGATATTTGCAAAATATAAACATATTCGTATTTACGAATCGTAAACATAAACATAAACGTATTTGTAAAAAATAAACATAAATACATTTGTGAAACATAAACATAAACAAGTTTGCGAAACATAAATATATACATTTTTACAAAACACAAGCATATACATACAAAACATATACATGTTAATATAGATTAATTACTTTATAGTTTAGTTGATCCTCCATCATGATGTTAAATGAAATTATCTATTCAATCGTGCATTGTTGTTTTTAACCAAAACTTATGTTAAACCCTGTCTCCAAACATTGCGGGTTATGAGTAAATCATCTTGAGGTTGGCATATCTCATTGGGCATGATGAAGCATTATATTGATACCCCTATTTCGGCATAACAATTTATTTTCAGTTTATAAAAGAGTCATGTGAATTCTACCTTATTCATTATTCTGAAAAAAATAAACTGTCTTCAAATCAAGAAGTTAAACATCAAGTAATTGCCTTGATGAGGATAACTAAGAGAATGCACCAGATTTTTTGTTTTGGTACAATAAGGTGACGTATTACAGTACCATATGTGGATACAAATAACATTAATAATGGTGCTCATGATTCCAATGTACTGTATGCAATATCAAAACAAGATTTTCGACAGATCACTGTCATCTTATTGTTGAGGTGAGTTAAGGGGTGCTACCAACTTATCCACTAAACTAGCTCTAAACAATCATTTCATGTCGAAGAATTAAATTAAAAAACTAAAAAATATAACAACATAACCACCCTATGTGCCCCAACTAGTTAAGGAAAATGAAAATTGATGTATAAATTCTACAGGCTTGGGCAAATTACGCCTTTTACTTGCCGGATCGCGCATAAATTTATGCAATTCTCCTATAATATTACGGTTGGCAACTTAATTTATAAAAGGGTACGTAGTTTGTATGTATTACGTTTCACAAATTAATCCAAAAAATTGCCAGCTTTTGATAAAAAAACATCATTTTATACGTCACGATATCGGCGAATAACACTAAAAAAAATCATCCAACACCAAATAATTTTTAGTTTTTAAATAGATTTTTATCTAATATATTTTTTAGAAATAAAATAAAAAATAATTATGTATTATTTAAAAGCGTGATGATTTATATATTTTTTATTTTTAGTTTGTTGAGGGTTTGGGTTACTTATTTTATTTTTGAGTTAAAAAAATTATATTTATAAAACTAATTTGGTGGATTGATTTTAAAATTTTAAGTTTTATAAAATTAAATATTTTTTAATTTGTATCTATCTTCAAAAATTGAGTTCATCCACTGATATCCATTCACTTAAATTATCAATAACATGAAAGATAAATATAATATTAAGAAAATTCTAAAATTAAGAAAAAACTCAAAGAACAAGAACAAGAATGGTTGAAAACAGAGTATCCATAACGTTTTGTCTAATCATATTCTTCTGATTCTGTCCGAAGCTCCAAATTGCAAGATTTAATGACTAGATTCTTTGACTCCATATTTTTTCAAGGTTACAACACCATTTCCAAGCTTGAGCAAAAAACTACTCAAGACCAATTGAACTTTACTCTGAAAAAGAGGATCATATCAACTTAAGGTTTATTTGAATCAAGATCAATCAACATATGAAGATAATTTCCCCTCATTAGCTTTCAAAAATAAGAACCATAATAAGATTGGAGTGACTCAAATATAAGAAATAAGAACAACCCAATATTTGACAGTTCATCACCAAATCAGTTATCAATCCGGAACCTCAAAAAATACAACAAAGCTATATTATACATCGATGCTACCAGAATCAAACAAAAATAAATATTTCATGAGAAGGTAAAAATTTAAGACAATGGAGAATTCAAGAACATAATCTTCGAACAAGATAAGAAAAACTTAATCTATATCTTTAAATTTACTTTAATTGCAAAGTTTTCATTCAATAGGTATAAACTAAAAATAATCTAGAGATTTCTGGATAACTTTAAATTTTATGGACTGTTTAGTATCTCTCTATGAGACTACATACATGTCCTTATAGAACTAGACCAACTGGATGATTTTGAAAAGCTCTAGAAACGTAACATATGGACAATTGAGCAGCATTCATTCGGACTTCTCAAATGGCACCCAAAATTCAATCTGAATATTAAGTTGACAATTACTCATGTCTGGGTATAATTCCCAAAATTTCATAAATATATGTATAGTAATGACACCATATATAACATAGCCAAGGCCTCGGGTAGCATATATAAATATGGCCTCTTTATAAAAACAGGGTTAGATTTAATTGTTGTAAGCTTTCGCATGAATTGGATTTATCCAAATCTCTTATCCAAAAGATTAGGATATGATTTGGGGAGCGAGATGAATTCTGGAAAGATATAACCTATGGAGATATACCATCTTACTGTTTTGATTATAAATATTTAGGAAATAAAGATGTAGAATGTGAAAAATATTCACTCAACAAAGACAGATTTTACAGCAATAATAACCAGCCAAACACTAATACCTCAAATAACTTTAAACTAAACCAATATTCTCTAAAATGAACATTGGTTAGCAAAAATTAATTCTTTAATTGTTCATAATACACAATATTTTTTTAGGACAATCATACATAGAAATTAATTGCAAATATAGATCCTAATCAGCTCGCACAAAAGTCCGCAACAAATACTTTACCAAAGACAAACCAACCACCCTTAAACCCATTCAAAACCAAAACAAAAACAGTTTAAAAATCAACAATTCCATTACTAGACACAATGAAAATTTCATTAATTTTGTTACTTTAGCTGTTGGAACCAATCAAAATGATTTAGATGTTAACTCGCTTTAGTTGTTAACTCATATTCACAATGGAAACATTATATACAATAAAACTAGGAAATATCTGTACTTATTTCAATGATTTGGATAACATGGATACTAGCTATGAATGTCCCATACCTTCTATAATTGGTAGCCTTTCCTTGTCACATATCCTTAATAAATTATCTGAAAGAAAAAACATAAAATATACATTAGTAAAATGGTAAAAAAGACTAAAGCTAAAGTAATTAAATGACTTCTTAAAATATGTCTATTCATTTTAAAGGGTAATCTAAACCCTATAATACAACATTTAAATGATAATAACTCTTCTTAACTGGAATGCATTAGGTATTGGCAACAAATGGACTATTAGCAGAATTAAATTCATTACAAGGTCTGAAAAGCAATAGTTAATGGACAAGCATTGTGGAACACAAAATGGACACTCAAATGTAAAACTTTTATAAAATTCAACCATAACCACGCTCGACTCAACTAAAGGCTATTCTTCTACATGAAAGTTTATATGGATATTTAAGATTATAGATCAACTAGCTTAGCTAGATTAACAAATATCTATAAATAATCTTTCAATATCATATCAAACACACAATATTAATATCTAACCAAAATATTACTATGTTACTAACATTTTGTTTAAGCATATATGATTATCTGACTTATTTTGTAAATTTCTAGAGTTTAATGTCTTGCTAGAAAATACCTTCAATGACCCACAAAATAATTTATTGGAAACTACATGACAAGCACAATATCCATTATCTTTTGGATCTGCAAAATGAACAACTAACTTATTTGATTTGCAGATCATCTAAACAAAGCAAGCCGAACTAAATAAAAAAAACTACTGTACACATCATCAATATCACGAAGACATCTTTCTTCATTTCATAGTTAATTTCCCTGATTCCTCTCAAGATGTGCTAAAAAAAGACTGAATCTTGCTTATACAGTAAGAAATTCCACTCATTTTCTTTGGAACCAGCATAATAAAATCTACTAACATACCTTAATGCTTCGATCCTTAAGTAGCCTTGTGCTGAATCTCCAAAAAAATATCAAACTTAATCATGCTTATCTCTAGATTTTGAAAAGAAATAAAAAATATAATCTAAAAGAATAAATTAAAATGGAAAAAAAAACTTTTAACACCCTGTATCAAACTTTTCATTTCAGAGTAATAATGGATCTGGATTGCTCCTAAAATATAAATAAATTATTATTATTTTTAAGGTTTAAATAAAAGTTTTAAATAGAAGTTTTTTTTTATAAAAATAACATATTTTTTCTTTTTCAAACAATAGAGTTTTAATTCATTTACTTTAAATTTAACAAAAACAAAATATATTTTGTGCGCTCTTATTTTTTCTTTCCTTTTTATATTGTAAAAATAAAGGGCAAGGCTATTGAGACCCTTTGACGATAAGGAGACCCAAAAATCACAAATTTTTCTAGTTTATGTGAATTGACTAATTTATCCCTCATATATAAAACCAAATTTGTAACAAAAAATCAACTTTTTCTTTTTCTTCTTCTTCCTTTAACTTTCTCTCTATAAGTAAATAAAAATTATAAAAGACACAAAAAACCATGGATGTGAGCAATTTAAATGAAGACTTCAGCTGAAATATCAATGATTTCGCGTCGGAGGAGGATGAGCCTTTGACGGACCGTCTTAAAATCCAAGATGTGGTATTTTTTGAGTTTTTTAAACTTATAGTGTGATTATAGCACTCTCAACGCTATGAATTTGATGAACTGCGAAATTGACGTGTTTTTTTTTTTGTTAAAATCGAGCGTACTAAATGCTCGATTTTGACAGAATTGCGAACACACCGTTCGCAAAATTGTCAAATTGGGCATTCAGTACTCCTGATTTTGACAAAATCGGGAACGTTGTGTTCGCAGATTTGTCAAAACCGGGAGTTCTGAACACTCAATTTTGACAATTTTGTGAATACTATGTTCGCAATTTTTTCAAAATCTGGAGTTCATTGTTCGAGATATTGACCTGATAGTTTTGGTTTTCTATGCATGCTTATTGGGTGGTGGGTTTAATTAAAATTAAGGATGTTTTTATATAATTTGCACCAACCTTTTTAGGGACCAGACCAACCACCATGTTCGATGGCCGATCACATGAAATGTTTTAGTACGAACACCTTGTACACCAAACCCAATTTGGTCCTATGGGTCGAATCCGAAAACATAAAACTATGATTCATTGTGTTGCGTAGTAAAGACGACGACGGTAGCAAAAGTATGAAAACTCCTAGGATGTATTTTAGGTGCGGGAGGCATAGGGTTTACACAGCTAACCCCAAACTGGGGTATGTTAAGAAGCGCCGAGAATGTTCATCCGAAAAATGTGGGTGTCCGTTCTATTTAAAGGGAAAACCGGTCTTAGAGTTACCCGGTTATTGGAAATTGATAGCGCTAAACGGGAAACATAACCACGAACTATTTTTGCACTTGGATGGTCACTCATGAGCTTCTTGACTAAAAGTAGAAGAAGAGGTGTTTGTTCGTAGTCAAACGGAAGTCGGTTATCGACCAAGAGAGATATACCGTGGTTTGAAGATTAAAGACCCGCAAAATGTATATAGCATTCACACAATATACAACATGCAGCAAAAACATGATTTGGTTGATAAAGCGGGCAAGACCCAAATGCAATACTTGTTTTGTAAGTTAAAAAATGTGATTACTATGTTTGGGAGCGAACTTGCGAAGCAACAGACGAGATCCTCGAGTTGTTTTTTGCATATCCTAAAAGCATCGATTTCATGCACACTTTTCCTCAAGTTCTTATAATGGATAGCACGTATAAGACTACAAGGTATAAGATTCATTTGCTAGAAATAGTTGGCATTTGAAGAAAAAAACGTTTTGTGTCGCTTTTTTTAGCTCCGAGAAACAAGAGAACTACACTTGGGTATTGAGCGTTCTAAAGAATGTTTTGACAAACAGCATGTGTGCATTGCCTAACATTAGTGTCACCGACAGAGAGTTGGCTTTAATAAACGCTATCGATGATATATTTCTGGATGCCACTCATATGCTATGCACTTGGCATATTAGTAGGAACATTAACTCTTACGCCAAGAAAGTTTTACCAAATTCGGACATGGCCGATGAGTTCGTCGAATATTATCAAAGGGTTGCCTATTCCGCCACGCTCGAAGATTGTAACAAAAACCTTGCCGAGTTACACCACATGTACGCATTTTGACCAATGGTTGTCGAGTACGTGATGAAGAAATGAATAGCCGATTATGGGCACAAATTTCTAAATATCCACATGAACAAATTTAAACACTTGGGCAATCAAACTAGCAATCGGTGAGTTATATTACCATCTCCATACTTTAGTTATTAATATTAAATGTTAAACTTCTAATTTATTTTATCATACGTTATAGGGCGGAGAGTGCTCACTCGAGCCTCAAGAGGGCAATCGGTAGTATTCTATGCACGTTTGAGCAATTTTGGAAAAATGTTCATGCATTTCTTATCGCTCAACACTCTAACATTTTCGAATCCTCCGATCGTAGTAGGTATCGTCCAAGAAACTCAACTAGGGGGTTAATAAAACTATCTATAAGGGCAATCAAAGTTGAACTTCATGTACGACTATAGAATTTATAGAGATAAATCTTGCAACGACCTTGAAAATATGGTTCTCCCGGAATGTGTGGTTGTGTTATTAGGACAACTCATAATTTACCATGTGCATGCGAGTTAGCTTTGATTTATAAATAAGGAAGGGAGATTAAAAAAATGAGTGTGATGTTTATTGGAGTATGTTAAAGATCAAAGCTAAGGATGAGGTTGCGATTGAAGACGAGCTCACGAGAAAATTCTCCTTAATAGATAGCATCATCCGCGGTTATGGTGCACACGTTCAAGATCACATCATAAATAGGATGATGCAAATCCTAGATCCTGCTCGATGTCATGTTTTGGAACCTAAGGATCCGGTTGTCACTAAAGGTAGGAAAAAAGCCGGTCGAGACAAATCAACTAAACGAGACTCATCAGAGTGGGAATACAATGGTAGTCTATGCGCCAGCAGTCCCGGTACGATTGGTAGCTCGGCCACCTCTGTAGCTAATAAAACATTTTTAGTACCAAAATACAAAGCGAAAGAGAAAGCGAAAACCAAGGCTTAACACAAGAATGAAAGAGTGACTCGATAAAAAAAATCATTGAATGACAAAGAATTTAGCGACTATGAGAGTTGGTTTTCCAACTATTTGCATGAGTACATTTCTAGCGTCGAAATTACAGAATAAAATTACCATAATTCAGAACAGTGGCAAATTCACGAGCACATAATGGTTGATTTTGTCAAAATTGAGCACACACAACGCTATAATTTGTCAAAATTGCGAGTGTCGTGCTCCCAATTTGGAAAAAATCAAACACTATGTGTTCGCGGGTTTCGCTATAAGGGAAACTCCATATACGCGAAACTCTTTGGAATTTTTTCCATTTATCATTTTTTTAAAGTTCCCAAGTTCGAAACTCATTTTTTACTAATATTATACATTAGCCATTTTCAATGAATGATGTAAAATTTAGAAAAAAAACTCCAAAATATGGTAAAAAAATCACCTTAAAGTAGCTTCAAACTGCGATAAAAGTACACTAGAAATCCAAAAAATTAAAATAGCACTGAAAGATACTTATACTGAAACAAAGGCTTGATAAAACATCAACTCAAACAACAACTAACATAATAATTTTCAAAAACTCTTAGTTGATGAGTCCGGATTCCGTCACCTCTTCGGACAATGTCTACCTAACCGGACATGGGCAGTTCGGACACCATCATCCATTGGACTGTTTGAACAGAACTAAAGTATTTAAAAACATAATCACTTCTTAACTAAGCTGCCTGCTCTCTTACTTAGAACTTATGGGTCCTTAAACTTGACCTGGGTCCATTAAACACGACCCGAAAGCCCATAAGGCCCAAATATAAGGGTATAAATACCCAACCACCAACATTAAATGAGGGTAATGAAAATTAAATACAACCAGGCTGCTTAATTCTCCCTCTACACTCTACCCAAATATTAAATACTCACAAACTTCCACATAACTCTAAACAAAAATTATAAACTTACCCTCAAACAAATATAAACCACACCAAATTGGCGACCACAGTGGGAGCACGACGGTGCCTGAATCAAGCATTCGAAACCATTAGAAAACATCAGTTCGAATGAATCCGGACGCCCCGGAAGTACCACCAGCTTTGCTTGAAGTGGTGGGTGAGAATGATGAATATACCATCGAGGAGCGTGATAGATTAAAGGGCGAGATTGAAGCTCTGAGGGCAGAGAAGGCAAAGATGGGCATGAAAGAGAAGTCAAAGGCATCAGTTGCTCATCATACCGACAACCCTAGAGAGCATGAGCCTTCGAAGACTCATGTGAGTACCAAGAAGAATCATGCTAGTTCCAAAAAGTCTCACCGGTCTAAGCCAGTGGAGAGTTCAGACTCAGACTCAGAATCTTCTGATAGCTCCTCGTACGAGGACGGAGTTGAAGAATCCTTATCCTCTAGAAGTGATAAGGGCCGATCTAAAAAGAAGCAAAATTGGTCAAAAAGTATTCAAGAAAAAGGGATAGACATGGGAAATTAAAGAGGAATATAGGTAAAGGATCATCTCACAGTCGGAGGCATGTAGACCGGATTTTGGTGGATCCTTTTGCCTTCCACGATGAACCAGGTATCTTTGCGACTCCCAATGAGGATACTATTTTCAGTCGTGGCCGGAATTGGAGACAATCTCCATTGTCTTCCAAGATTCTGTCCGGAAACCTCCCTAAGAGGTTCGATAGCACAAAAATGGAGAAATACGATGGCAGTAAAGATCCGAACAACCACTTGGAACAATTCAAAAACTTCATGATGAATTTCGATGATGACGACAAGTTTCTCTCTAGAGCATTCTCCCAATCCTTTACGGGGAGTGCTCTGAAGTGGTATAACAGCCTACCACAAGGATGCATCAGAAATTTTGATACCTTTTGGGTGGCATTTCGAAGGCAATTTGTTGGGAGTAAGGATTTGAAGGGCAATAGGGATACAATAATCCATTGTGCCCAAGAACCAAATGAATCACTGAAAGAATACATAAGTCGCTTTGTAAATACCAAAAACGGGTTGGCTGATTGCTTCGAGCAAGTAGCAATAGCGTCTTTGAGGCAGGGCTTAAACCCTGGAAATTTAGCTGATTCAGTGACCAGAAAGAAAGCCATGACTTGGGGAGGTCTACTGAATCAGATTGGAAAGCAAATCATCGTTGATGAAACAAAGAAAACTAGGGTGCACAGGCAGGTGAGTTCTGCCCCGGTTGCACCCAACCCTAACCAAAATCAGTCCGGGAACAAGGCAAGGGAGACCGGACAGGGACATAACAGAGCTAAAGCTCAATCTCAGCCAACTGCGCCTGCCCAGAGTCAACAATCTAGAAATAAGAGAGGGCCTTGGGTTCAACCGGAGTGGTTTGCAGAGTTAAAAGAAAGTGTGGCCACCATTTATGACAAAACAAAGGAAGAAGTGCACTATAGAAGGCCGGTTGCACTGCAATCTCCTAGGGAGCATCGTAACAATTCCTTTTGTCAGTACCATTATGATACTGGCCATACCACTAATGATTGTATTGCTTTGAAACAAGAAGTTCAGAATTTAATTGAAAGAGGAAAGCTGGGGGCATATGTCAAAAGAAAAGGAGGAAATAGCCCTGATAATGCTCATCGGGTTGGTCCGAGCAATGCTGCTCCAGAGGGAGCTATGGTTATAATCAAAAGATTCGATGTAGAGTCAGAGTACTTGGATCCTGATCCAACTCGAAATAGAGTGGGTGCTATTGAGGAACGTTGTAAAACAGTCTCCGGGCTTATTAAGTTTTTTGAGTCACTCACAATTTTCAGAGGGGATACTATGACAGCTCCTACTGCTTCTTCGAGGAAGAGGCACGTTCATACTTTAGCCACCCAGCTGGAAGGAGGCATGACCTCCTATCAATCACAAATTCCATTTACTGGCTCCACGGACGTTGGGGGCAGTTCGTACCAATGAAGAATAGCAGTTTGAGGGGCTTTCTAGGGGTGAGGGTGAAATTGATGACCCCAGAGAGACCCCTGGAGTGTTGATACCAGTTGAAGAAGTTGAAACGCATTCTTTGGAAGAAGGAAAAAAATGTTAAGATAGGTTCCAAAATGCCATCCGAACTGAAGAATAAAATGTTGAAGTTTCCAAAAGTCCATCAGCATGTTTTTGCTTGGTGCAATGCTGATGTTACCGGAGTTCCAGCAGATATTATATCACATCACCTGTCCATTCGGAAAACATAGCACCTGCGGTACAGAAGAGAAGGGCTTTTTCCAAGGAAAAGGCTGATATTATTGTTCAAGAAGTTGACAGGCTCACTAAAATAGGGCATATAAAGGAGTCTCAGTATCCTTTATGGACAGCCAATCCGGTCTTGGTGAAAAAGAAAAATGGCAAGTGGCGTATGTGCATTGATTTCACAGATCTCAATAGGGCTTGCCCAAAATATTTATACCCACTTCCCCGAATTGATCAGCTGGTGGATTCAACTTCTGGGAATAAGCTACTGACTTTCATGGATGCCTTCTCCGGGTACAATCAGATTCAAGTAGATCTGAAGGATCAGGAGCATACCACATTTGTCACTAATAGGGGTCTTCATTGCTACAAGGTGATGCCAATTGGGTTGAAAAATGCTGGGGCTACTTATCAGAGATTGGTGAACAAAGCCTTTGCTGATCAAATTGGAAGAAATATGGAAGTATACATTGATGACATGATGGTAAAAAGTGTGGATGAACAATTACACTTGGCAGACCTCCAAGAAACTTTTGCTAACTTAGTAAAAGTAAATTTGAAACTAAATCCGGAAAAGTGTGTGTCCAAAGTGCAGTCCGGAAAATTACTGGGTTATATAATAAGTGAGCAAGGGATACAGCCCCGATCCGGATCAGCTTAATGCTTTATTACAAATGGAGCCTCCTCAGAATATTAAAGAAGTACAACGATTGACGGGGAGGTTGGCTGCTTTAAATCGATTCATCTCAAGGTCTTCAGGCAGATGTGCCCCGTTTTTTCAAACTTTAAAGGGTGCAAAGGGATTTGACTGGACTTCGCATTGTGATGAGGCCTTCAATGAGATTAAGAAACATCTGTCCTCCCCCAAGACTTTATTTAAACCTGTTGATGGAGAGACGCTCTTCGTATACTTGGCAGTTTCCAGTTGTGCCATCAGTGTTGTATTGGTAAGAGAGGTGGATAATTACCCCCATCCGGTGTACTACATCAGCAAGAGCTTGATAGATGCAGAAAAACGCTATTTAAAGCTCGAAAAATTAGCATTAGCCTTGGTAATTGCTGCAAGGAAGATGAGGCCTTATTTTCAGGCTCATCCTATTAAAGTCCGAACATCTTTTCCCTTGAAGAATGTTCTTCAAAAGTCAGACATTTCAAGTAGAATGACTAAGTGGTCAGTGGAGTTGGGGGACTTCGATATTGATTTTGCTCCTCGAACAGCAATCAAAGCCCAAGTTGTGGCTGATTTTCTGGTTGAATTCCACTCTGATAGGGATATGGAGCAAACTACTGAGATGAAAGATAAAAAGGTCTGGATCGTCCGGACAGATGGTGGGTCAAGTACTATGGGATGTGGTGCAAGGGTATGCTTGACCTCTCCGTATGGTGACAAAATGTATCAGGCTATATGCTTCGCTTTTAGGGCTTCTAACAATGAGTCCGACTATGAAGCTGTTATAGCTGGTTTGAAGTTGGCTTCCATTTGTGGAGCCAAAAGGGTCAAGTTAATGAGCGATTCCCAGCTTCTTATCCATCATGCACAGGGTCAATCCGAAGCTAAAAAGGAGCAACTAGTGAAGTACTTACTTCTTCTTAAAAATGAAGCACTTAAGTTCAAAAACATTGTTTATGAGCACATACCCCGAACAGAAAATGAACTAGCAGATTCCTTAGCAACCATAGCCTATACTGAGTCATATCCATGGATCCATGTGCTGGAGTGCCCTTCCATTCAACTCAGTGTGGGTAAAGAGGAAGAAATTTTCGATGTACAGATGAAACAACCTCAAGATTGGAGATTTCCTCTCCTACAGTATCTCTCCGATGGCATCTTGCCTCCGGATAAATCATTAGCAAGAAAAATGAAGCACAAGGCTCGCGGTTTTATCATACTAAGAGATGTTCTGTATAAAAAGTTTTATAGTAAACCTCTTTTGCGATGTTTGGGGGATGATGAGTCTCAAATAGTCCTCTCTGAATTACATGATGGTGAGGGATCAGCTCACTGTGGATTCAGGGCTCTAACGAGGAGAGTTTTACTGGCTGGCTATTATTGGCCCTCTATAATGCAAGATGCTAAGGAGCTGGTGAGAAAGTGTGACCCATGCCAGAGATATAGCAATAAAATTCATGTCCCAGCCATCCCTTTAGAGTCAATTTATGAGCCTCAACCTTTTGCTCGATGGGGATTGGATTTGGTGGGACCTCTTCCTATGGCATCCGGAGGACGCAGGACAATAATCGTTGCGATTGATTATTTTTCGAAGTGGATTGAAACAGCCCCATTGGCAGGTACAACATCAAAAGTTTTCATAAAATTCATTTTATCCAATATCTGTTGCAGATTTGGTGTTCCACAGAAGATAACGAGAGACAATGGGCCACAGTTCGACAACAAGGAAATGGAGAGTTTCTGTGCCTCTAGGGGTATACAACATTGTTTCTCTTCACCTTTCCACCTACAAGCAAACGGTCAAGTTGAAGTGACTAACAGAACTATACTGTCCGGTTTGAAGAAAAATTTAGAAGGGGCTGCTCGAAAATGGCCTAGTTATTTACAAGAGGTTTTGTGGGCCTACCGGACCACTCCTGGGGCTGCAACACAAGAGTCACCTTTTGCCTTGGTCTATGGGATGGATGCCATAGCTCCCATAGAGGCAACTCTCCCTTCCTTTCGATTTCACAATTTCTCCGAACACACTAACAAAGTGGCAATCAAGGGTCAGCTTGACCTAATAGAAGAAAGACAAGTTAAGGCTCACCTTAGAGCTGCACACTATCAGGGTTTGATGAGAAGCAGGTTTGCTTCCAGAGTTAAAAGAAGAGATTTTCAGCCGGGGGACAAGGTGCTAAGGAAAGTCTTCTTACACAATAAAGAGAAGCTGCTCGGCAAACTAGCCCCAACTTGGGAAGGACCTTATATGGTCATTGAAAGGCTTAAACCTCGAACATACTGGCTAGAAGACAAGGATGGAAGGGTTTTGAATCACCTTTGGAATATTTAACATCTCCGGATGTATTTAGAGTAGAAGCAATGTAAATATTTACTTGTTTAAAAATCCATGTAAATATTTGGGGGCATACTCTTTCCTACCCTGGTGGCGCGGGGAGGTTTTAATAAGGTGTCCGGGCTTTTTATAAAATTTGATGCCTTCTTAAAAATTCGAAGTGTTCTTACTTTGTATCTTGTCACACCATCCGGATTGAATTAAAGAGATGATGATTACTTAAACATTTGTCATCGGAGAATTTAAACACTCTTGCTTTAGAATATTTATGAAATAACTAAGGGTTGTTTAAACACTAGCCACCAAAATCAAAACAAACTATGAAAGAATACAAGAGTTGTGCAAAACAAAGATATTCATTGAAATAACCCAAGTGCCTTGGCATTCCAAGGACTTTAAAACTGTCAGACAAAACAAAAGATCTATCCGGTCAAATGTCAGACACAATTACAAAAATGCCTTGGCCTTCCAAGGACTTTAGTTCAAACAAAGTAAAAGGTGAAAAGATAATTCATAATCTAAGACTGAGCCTTTGAAGATGGCTTAGCCTCACTTGTCTTCTCCTTCTTGGGATCGTCCTTCTCTTCACGTGGGCCCTGCCTGGTGTTTTCTTCTTCGTCAGAGGAGGAAGAACTGGAATAATCATGCAAGTCTCCATCAGCCATGGTGTGGAAGGGAAGGTCTTCGTACTCTACATGAAGCAACAAATCTCCCAGGTTCCTCTTCGGGAACTTCTCATGAAAGAGCAAGACCATGTCCGACCTCACTTTAGCATACATTTGCTCTTGAGTATCTATTACATTGTTGGCATAAGCATCGATCTTGGCCTGAATTTTGGCCTCTTGCTCCCTTAGCAGACTTGATTTCTCCTCTGCAGCCTTGGATATTGTGTTCTCAAGCGCAATCTTGTCATTTGTCAAGTTATGGATGACTTGGTCCTTGGCCTTCGCCTCCTCTTTCGAAGAGGTGAGATCTTTCTCTAATCCGGACAGCTTCTCCCGGAGGTCTTTGACAGTATCTTCTAAAGTGGCAACCTTTGTGGTCCACCCTTCTTGGCTCTTCTTTAGCTCCTCGTTTTCTCCCTTCAAAACCTCAGCGTTTTGGGTGGCAGTAAGGAGATCGTTGGGCAGTTTTTCCTTGTCGGAGTTAAGGGAGGTAATGATTGCTGCCTGACCTCGTACTTGCTTTTCTAGGACCAGCACTGGCTGAACAGTACTCAGTATGGAGTGAGTTATAACTTCACTTTCACTTGAAACAGTGAAAGTTTTACCATTAAAAGTAACAGTGTTCGAAGTGTTTGGAGGGAGGTAAGGCCCAACAAAGTCGTCTATGAGAAGGTTTGCAAAATAATCACCAAGTCCATCAAGCCCTGTGATGTCAACACCATCAATGCTGAGGTCTTCTCCTCCAACCTCGTCGGTCTGAAAGTCACCAGGGATCTCTTCTGCTCTTGTTGGATCAGTAGGGTCAACAGGAGGGAAGGGCTCTGTAGGCCGGAGAGAAAGTTCATCACCCCTGGAGGTCTTTTTCTTCTTGGCCTCCTTGTCCTTGCTTTCTGCTCCCCGTTTTCGGTCTCTCTTAGGAACCCTTGAGGGTTTTGGGGATTTAGCCTCTTCCCTAGCACTTTCATGCTCTACCACTTTTAGCAGAGCAACATCGATCTGGCTTGAGGCTAGCCCCTCTGGGTTTGTTGGAGCAGCCTCCTCCACCTCGGCAGGGTTAGCCTCCCCTGCAGCCTTCTTACCTTTCCCTTTCTTGCCTTTCATTTTACTTGGGGCCTTGGCTCGACCTGACAAGTATAGTGACCCGTCTGGTTCGTGTATTCTCTTGAGGACTACATCCGGAGGGGGTGGAGTGGTGAGTTCTTCCCAGGTCAAGTCCTTTCGGCCAGTAGTGTTCCAGAGATGAGACCTTGCAAGATTGCCTCCGGTAAAGGCGTCATGGAAACGGTTCCTCCACTTCTCAGCGGCCCAAGTGTTGATCCTGGTACAAGTGGTCTGCCCGGCCTTTAAATAGTCGTTGAAGTCTTTGGGCAGCTCTGTCAAGAAAAAAGACAAGACTAGTCAATTTAAACAAATTCGATAAAAGTAAAAATAAGAATGAAAGATAGGATCCTTACGATCACTTCTCTATCTGTTGGTGAGGAGACTCGGGTTGACTCCAGCTTTGATCTTCCTCCCATTCTCCCAAGAGCCACTTACGAACAATAACTGAGTCCTCCAGTTTCTCTCCGACTCAAGCAGGTCATCCACTGCTTTGTAGTTATCCCCCATGTTGAAATGATAAAAATGGATATGAGGGTTTCTGCAGAGACCGGCCACAGCAGCAAATTCCTCTATCGGGAGAGGAATTCCGGAGAGCCTAGAGGCCATGATACAGGCCATGAGAGTATACCAGGCGTTAGGGCTCAGTTGGCTTGGACAAAGCTTGATGAGATGAAGGTACCTAACTATCTCCGGATCCAAGGGAAACCTTAGCCCCCAATTAAAGAGCTCAGTAAAGATGACTACTTCATTAAATTTACAGTCCATTGGGGTTTCAAGGTCTATTGGGATCCTTATTTTCACATTTTCCGGAATCCCCCACTTCGTTCGCACCCGACCCCATAATTAATTTTTTGCAAGACAAGTAAATATTTGACATTGAACTTATGGAAACAAGGTCCAACTTTTCCCTTTAGGACCTCTGGCAGATCTGGATGCATGAGCCATAGTTTTTCTTTGCCTTTATCCTTCTTGGCAACAGCATCACTAGTCTGTCTGGAGGGTTCGGACTCGAATGGAGCCTCTTCGATAGAATCTTCCATTATTTCCTCCATTACCGATGAAGAGATTTCAGTTGTCTTTATGAGGGGGGAGTTTGGAGTTGGTTCAGTCTGACCTCTAGACTGTTGAGCTTCAATACTCTCTTGGACTCTGGCCTCTGGTTGGGGCTCTGATGTGGTGGTTTCTCTTCGGGGGCTTAAGCCAGTGGCCTCCGGTCCGGACAGCCTGTCCTTGGGTACTTTTATGAGTGCCTCTGACCCTGTATTGCCATCCTTGGCACCTGATTTCGAAAGGGTGCCTTTGGAAGCCTGCCCTTTAACCAGCCGGCCTCTTCTTCGATCGACCAGTTTGTTGGGAGAGGTATCTGCATCTGACCCCATGGCTATGAATGGGGAAGGCTTTTTGAAGCTAGTAACTGTTAACTCTGGTTCAACAGTGGGTTCCGATTCTTGAATCGATGAACCTGAGACAATATGAGAAAGATTGGTTTGAAACAATCTCCTCGGTTTGACACTTTTTGTTGAGGAGGAATCCTGGTCAGGCTCTGTGTTTGAGGTTACTGGTTTGTCGATACAGGAGGTAGGTAAGCCTGCTGCAATACGCCTTTCCCTTTCAACTTTTTGTGCCTTTTCTAGTTCTGATAGATTGAGCCACCCGCCTCTGATTAAAGCGTTCCTAGCCGTGAACATAAACAACCAAAATGAAGAACTTTTTTCAGTCCGGATAAAACTATAACACAATTCGAAGGACCTGTCAGGATGTAATTGTCACTAGAAACAGACTGTTTTTTAGGTCTTGCCAAAGGTTTTTGAACACCACCTAAAAAATGGGCTACTAATGAGTCCAGATTCCGTCACCTCTTCGGACAGGGTCAGTTCGGACAATGTCTACCTAACCGGACATGGGCAGTTCGGACACCATCATCCATTGGACTGTTCGAACAAAATTAAAGTATTTAAAAACATAATCACTTCTTGACTAAGCTGCCTGCTCTCCTACTTAGAACTTATGGGTTCTTAAACTTGACCCGGGTCCATTAAACACGACCCGAAAGCCCATAAGGCCCAAATATAAGGGTATAAATACCCAACCACCAACATTAAATGAGGGTAATGAAAATTAAATACAACCAGGCTGCTTAATTCTCCCTCTACACTCTACCCAAATATTAAATACTCACAAACTTCCACATAACTCTAAACAAAAATTACAAACTTACCCTCAGACGAAAATAAACCACACCATTAGTAAAGGAAGTTTATCTATCAGGCCAGTTCCATTTCATCAACTTCCTTTATTCTTTCGCATCTTGGTAGTCACGCATTTTCTCTTCATTGATGGTAACAATGTCGGAACAAACACGTTCCAGTTGGTCCTCAGTTATAGTATCCGCCGATTGGCAGTTGAACCGCTTGAACGCAATATAACGTTCCATGTCGTTGATGTGTGAAACTAGATGTACACGAAAATTCACCAGAACGGACCACTTAGCTTTCACCTCATCCAAGCGCCTTGAAATTCCAGGCGGCTGGACTCCATCCCTGGCGAATAAAAAGTACATCTGGCACAATATTGCTACCCCACTCTAGCTGGTTAGTTTTACCAACTTCGATCGATGCTTTCATGAGATATTCATCTTCCAAATCAGTCCAAAGAGACATATATGTAGTATTTTTTTGTATTGTATATGTTAATGTTTGGAGAGTCTCTATATATTGACAATTTTGACTATACATAACGTAATCCAAGTAGACCAATCAATACATGACACATATAGGATAAGGATAACGTAATCCAAACAGACCAATATTATTGTGACACCTAATAGATACAAAAGTACACACATCTCGATGAGTGTTATTATAACCCATGTGGGTTAGACGGGGGTCTCGTTATAGCGTAGGATGAAAGTCTCTTCTGAAGGGTATGAATATCGCTAAAATGAGACCCTATAAAAAAATTTAACGGCCATCAAAATTGACTCCCCACCTATAAAAAAGGACATAAAATCTAGTAAAATAAGACATCCTCCAGACATTTACAACCCAAAAATTAAAAACTCAAACACTTTTACAGATGGAATTTACGGCTGACGAAGACTACCATATGCTTCAAGCAGTTAAGGTTGCTCGCTCAGAGATGGGGGAAGATATTAACAATGCGTTTTTTGAGTGTGTCCTATGTAAGATGTATTTCAACTACGGCCATTTAGGAACAAAAGGTCTTGTTGTGCGTAGTCATGACCAGATCAAACGCATATACAATTTTGTCAAGCCCATAAAGCATTTGTGTTTCTTGCCATTATTAATTAAGCAAAAAACAGTTTTCGTCTGGAACCTGGTGTCGGTGGACTACATCACTAGGGATATGGTAGCGCATCTTGAGGATAGCATTATAGCAGGGGGGTGCATAATGTTGAATACAAACTGAGATACGGCTAAACATTACTACTTTCTTTGTTTGTGTGTCAGGTTTTCATGTTTCTTTAACTTGTTGTTTGAAGTTGTGTTGTCTTATTATTTTAGTTTTTCCGTTATAAAAGGACATGTAATACTATGCAACATGACAACCATCAAACATTAAAAAACAAAAAAAAACATAAATATTTTTACACATGGAGTTTACGCCTGACGAAGACTACCATATGCTTCAGGCGGTGAAGGTTGCCAGCCCAGATATAAAGGAAGATACCAACGATGCGTTTTTTGAGCGTGTCCAATGTATGATATATTTCAAATACGGCCGTTTATGATGAGATCTTGTTGTACGCAACCGTGACGAAATCAGATGCTGGTACCTTTCCTGTCAAACCGCTCCACCATTTGTTGTATTTTCCATTTAAAATTAAGCAAGAAACGGCTACCGTCTAGAACATGACGGTGGTGGACTACATTACTAGGGATATGATACTGTATCTTGAGGATATGATTGCGGAAAGGGAGGAGGGGGATAATTCTGAAGACAACATGGGATACGACTTCGACAATTAAGCATCATGATTTATTCCGTTCGGTTTTGAGTTTGCATGCTTTCCTAAGTTGTTTTCTGATTGTTGTTTGGGTCTTAAGTTGTACACATGTTTTTAAATGAAGTTTTATGTACGCAGGGTTTTTAAGTGAAATTTTAACTATGTGGGTTTGATTGTTATTTTATTTTATAATTTAGAATCTAGTATTGTAAAAGAAAATTTGGGATACGACTTCGCCGATTGAGCATCCTGATTTATTCCGTTCCGTTTGAGTTTGCATGATTTCTTAAGTTATTTTCTGATTGTTGTTTGGGTCTTAAGTTGTACACAGGTTTTTTAAGTTGAAGTTTTATGTATGCGGGATTTTTAAGTGAAATTTTAACTATGTCAGTTTCATTGTTATTTTATTTTATAATTTAGTAATGTAAATGAAAACTAAAAACTAAAATTGAGAATAAAAACATCAATCACAAGAAATTCAGAATAACTAACAAAAACATAAAAACTAAAACAACAACCAAAGCCAAAACATAAGATAATATATCCATCAATCAGTCACGCGGTATAAATCATAAGTAGTCATATAATACAAATCCACCCAATCAGTCACACGATATCGGTGCGCCGGAAACGAACACTCATGCATCTCTCGACGCATCTCCTCCATAGTCATCTAGTCCGCTCTAGAATATCCATCAATCACATGATCAGCCAAGTCAAACAGCCGTGCTTCCTAAGTAATCGCTCTCGGGGTATCCGGAACATGTGCATCGGATGACTCGTACGTAGGATCAATCAGGGTGTACCATAGGTGGTTCTGGATCCATACATCGTACAAAGAGGACGTACTAGGACCGCTTATTACATATGTGTCACCACGAATCCTTCGATCAACGACATCCGACTGCCATAAGCTCCATGTAGCCTCATCCCACAAATAGCGCGTGTTGACATGCCTCCTCCTGTCTGCTGATAACACAGGTCGCAACCTCGGTAGTATATCATAAATATGCCTAAACTAATGAGCGACCCGCAATGGATAATACGCCTCAACTATGTCAAACGCCTTCAGCGTATGATCTATCCAGGCCACAACGTAAAAAGGGAAATGCTCGCGTATATGCCCGTAAGATATGAACCAGACCTGCACCATAATTAAAAATGATTACATCAACGCTAAGTAATAATAAAAGAATGACTAATAAACAAACAAAATCCTCGTAACTTACATTATGCTCCCTAAATGAAGACAGTAAATGACGGATGTTGATACGAGTCTTATCATCCGCGCGATAAGGTGGAGGTACGTATCTGCACATTGTAGGCATACAAGGCTCGTAGAGAGTGTTGACCGTAGTCAAGCAGAGAAGGTGGGGGGGGGGGGGAAGAGGAGTGATCGTATATCCACGTCTCCAACATAGCAACAAAACTAGCTATCCGTAACGTACTGTGTATGGACGACTTCCCTAGATGGTGATACATCTGAGCTAATAAATGCCGGCCCCAGTTATATCTAACAGATGTCGTATACGACTCAACAAAATGCAAGTAATCTAACGATATACTGTTCCCCGTCTTGTTTATCACAACACAACAACCTAACATGTGGAGCAAATAACCCCTAGCGACACATTCTACCATAATATCAGACATAGTGTCATCCATCATATAAGGATGCGTGTACTGCTCACGTAAAAAATGTAAGCGCACAGATCTAGAACTACCCCTCTTGTTGTTCGTTAACTCCGTCCTAAGAACATCCACGAGTATACCTAGTGAACTAGAATACCATGCTAAACGATGTCCATCACTAGGAAAAGACTAAATCACAAAATCATCACCTCTGACCAGAAGACCAGTGATATCGTGGAAGCTGTCTAACGTCATGGTCATCTTACCGAACGAGAAGTGGAAGCTGTTGGTCTCCGAATGCCACCTCTCGCTAAACGCATCTACCAGGTGCACGTTGCTACTCCAACCAAGATACCGACGAGGGGAACGAAGCAAGACAACATAAACTGTTGTCTTACCCTGCCCTGTCCGGTAAGATCCCATGCACGATGGGTACCGTACATCGCGTAGCACCGCGACGTTCGACGAACCTACACATTTTTTCAGTCAGTTAAACATTATATAAAATAACATTCATTGCACGTTAAACAAATCATAACTTACGTCTCCCATAAACACAATGTATGTCTCGTGCTGTGTGTAGTCCGGATAAAGAGCCGGCGCGTGGGGATTAACTCTTTAGAACTGCTGATCCAGACTCCCAGTACAAGGGATGCAGTAGGGGTAGGAGTGACGGAACGAGGCCTACGCCTAAATGACCGTGAAACAAGCTCATGCTCTTCCGTATCACTGTCTGATCCTGACTGACGAACATGAGTTTGCTGTTTGCGAGGCATGCTGAAATTGAAAACAACACATTGTTATATGTTTAAATGTAAGACAAAAACTACCGAGATGAGTGTGCAAGTCAAATCGTGGTCTAAAATGCTCAATTAAAAAACAGGGAAAATTGCGAACAACCCCTTCCCAATTTTGGGCAAATCGCGAGTACCCTGCTCACAATTTTCCCGAAATTGGGAAAGGGAGGTAAGAAAAATTGCGATCAACCAACTCTCAATTTTTGGCAAATCGCGAGCAGGGTACTCGCGATTTACCCAAAATTGGAGTTGGCTATCGCAATTGCGAGTACCTTGCTCGCGATTTGCCAAAAATTGGGAGTTGGCTGTTCGCAAATCGTGCTGAGACAGCAACCCTCACCTCCAAACTCCCAAAAACCCTAATTCCTCAAATCTAACCCAAAATCCAACAAACAACATACCAAAATGTCGAAAATCACTAGACTAATACATTTCTAGAACTTACTTTCCCAAAAAAAAACAACAACATTTAGATGAAAATTTGACTTTTTCGGCATAACCTGTAACTTTAAATATCACTAAAAATATCTAACTAAATTGTATAAATATTACATCAATAAGTATATGATTCATACCTTAACATGTCTGTGAGTTCGGATTTGAGAAATCTTGAGTTTTATTTTTGACTTTGAGAGATTTTTTTATACTAGACGTATTTTAATCATTTTTGGGTGCCATTGTAACCAAAAGAAGTATCGTTATAAAAGGGGTTTGATGGTAGCAAAGTGGTTACAAAATTGCTAGAAAAAAATAGACATAGGTTGTACGATTGAAATATTCTTAGGTGTAGTGTCAAAACGTCTCGTACCAGCTAGGTAAATTAATAGTAGGAGAGGTGCAACAAGCAATTGTGTTGGCGCAGGCAGCATGAGCAGCCGTAGAGCCATTACTAGCGCGCCATGATTTTGCGTCTCTCATTTCATGGCGATTCTCACAAGAATAAAAAACCACGTCTCTTCCCGCCTGCAATCTCTAACCCTCTTACAGGTAAGACCTCCATCTCCCCCTCTCTCTCCTTATATTTTGGGTAAAACAATTATTCAAACACTTGGTGCTCAATTTCTAGTTATTTGTTTCAGAGGCTTTATCACACTGTGTCCGAGGGAGACTTGCACGTTCGGTTACAAAACCATGTGGATTCTTACTCTGCGATTCCTCAAGGTACGCGTTTTAATGGCTGATAAAATGCGCAGGAATTATCTGTATAGAAATTCATTGTTTAGATATTGCAGCAGTTGATAAGTCCAAGTGGAGAAAGGTGGATGCAAGAAAACTTGGGATAAAGCGTTCCATGATTCCTTCGTCCTCTTGGATTGTCTTGAATGTCCTTAAGAAGGAGGGTAATCATCTTTCCTTTTCGTTTTTGAATTTTTGTAGGTATATGAAAACTTTTCATTGAAGCTTTCATGTTAAATCCCAATATTTATAAGCTGCCTGGTAGTTTGGTTTATCATAGCTATATGTCTGAAGTTCTGAACCCTTTCTTGCTCAATGAGAAGATTATAGGAAACACTTTTCATTCTTCCATTTTGGCAAATACTTCGAACTGCACTGTTGAAGCTCAATTGGTTTTCTTTTTTATTTGATGCAGGCTTTGAAGTTTATCTAGTTGGTGGTTGTGTAAGAGATTTAATTCTGAATAGGGCGCCTAAAGATTATGATGTGATCACCACAGCCCAGCTTAAACAGGTTTAAACTATTCTTCACTCCCATCACTACCTCTTTTAATTATATGGGTTGAAGTACTTGTGCATGAATTTTCGGCTGATCTATAATGCCTGGATACAGATCCGGAACCATTTTCATCGTTCTATAATTATTGGACAGCGGTTTCCTATATGCCAAGTGAGAATCAGAGGCTCTGTTATTGAGGTCAGTAACAGTTACTGGACAACCTTCTTTGATCTTTGTTCTATTTCAAAGTGGAACCAGTGTTATTTACCATTTCTATTACGATTTCCTTTTGTCTTACTCTTCAATGATAGGTATCCAGTTTTGATACAGTGGCACAAAATACACAAGAAAAAGGAAACAATACCAAAGGAAAAGTCGACGATATTTCATCGCAAGTGCGGTATGACTGTGATGAAAGTGATTTAGTCCGCTGGAGGAACAGCATGCATCGGGACTTCACAATAAATAGGTTACGTTTCTTTGTGTAACACTTATCTAGTTTATATGTATTTATAGGAAATGATCCGTATAACTAACACTATTTGTTGGGCCTGTAAAGTATCTGTTCTTTTAAGAGAAATAACACTAATTGATATTTTACATTCGTAGCTATATTGTTCTATGCTTCAGTCATGCTATCTCAGACGCTAAGTGTGTTTTTGAAATGTGCAAGCAGTTTGTTCCTGGACCCCTTTGCATTTAAAGTCTATGACTATATGGATGGAATGACAGACTTAAAGTCCTTAATGGTGACTCCCTACTCTTTTTCTGTTGAATTTATGTGACTTATGGCTCCAGTAAAAATATTATATCTACAGCTACTACATGGAGTTATCTAGCTAGCTTTATCTGTTATTAACCTTCTGACTGGTGGCCTGCATTCAGCTCCGGACACTAATTCCTTCTCACGAGTCATTTAAGGAGGACAATGGTATGTACTTTGTTGCTAATCATAACTAGACAGCTTGGAATTCCACCTCAAAAGTTTATTGTAGTTCTAGTATAATTTTGTTCTTTTTCGAAAAAAATGTATGTAGCAAGAATTATGCGGGGTTTAAGAATTGCTGCTCGGCTGAATTTGTCAATTTCAAAGGACACTGAAACTGCAATACATGATCTTTCATCTTCGATTGAGAGTTTGGACCAGGTAACTAAATACCTTAATGGTTTTGTTTTAGGAGCCTTCCTATTTTTATTTAATATCTTATAGGTGTCAAACAAATCATTGTCATGCTTCTTGTCAATCTTTCTTTTTATTTGTATAATAATAGTTGGTAATTGCTTCTTCTATCTGTATCTATCTTGGAAATGTGTGATTTAAATAAATTCTTTTTATCACGGTTCTGAGACTTAAATTTTGTAAGCATTCAGTTTAGGATAATGATGGAGATGAACTACATGTTGTCTTATGGAGCTGCCATGCCTTCTATCAGTTTACTTAAGAGATTCAACCTTCTTGGAACTCTACTTCCGTTTCAGGTTTTGGATTATCTTTCCTGTTTAAAATAAGAACCTAACGTTTACTCTTTTTTCTAAGATAACTTCTGATTGCAGGCAGCATACCTCGTGAATGCTAGTAAATCATGTAATGACAGTATGCTAATGGTAAGTATTTTTTTTGGGAAAACAATTGTAATACAGAGTAAATACTTAATTCATGATAAAGATGACTTTGTTTGTAAGGCATTAAAGTGATATTTTCAAAGCAATTTGAAACATATATGCTGTTCTTTTTTACACGAGAACAAATTTTTTATTCTGACTTGTTAGCTTTGCAAATTGCGAGACACTTCAGAAGGGTTTGTCATATGCTAGGCTTTTACATTAAGCGACAAACACAAAATATACTCCTTTTTATTACACCGTATGCTTCTCCACTAACAGAGTGGAACAGTGAATATGTCCTGAACTTTGACCCTTTTATTTGGCAGAAATTACTCCACAATATGGATAAGTTGGTTTCCTGTGACCAACCTACTGATTGCAGACTATGGTAAGCCCTTATACATTTATTCATCAAATTTATGATAGTATGATTTCATTTTAATTCTAGAGGACAAGGTTCTCAAAGATACTTTTGATAAATATAGTATAAAATAGCTTATCCTAATTGTGGGTGTCATTGTTAAAGACTGGGCTTTATTCTATGGTATAGCACTTGTAGAGAATCTCTAGTTTGTAATCTTGGATAGTTATGAGATTCATAGATTTTTAAGACTCATTCCCTTTTAAGTGCACTGCAGAGTGGTAGCTCTGGTAGATATCTTCTCGTGACTTTGGTCCAACTATCACGGAAACAGCTCTTCACCATCTAAACCAACATGTGGGAACCTTTATTCCTTTTGAGTTCACTGGAGAGTGGTAGCTCTGATAGATATCTTCCCGTGACTTTGGTCCAACTATCACGCAAAACAGCTCTTCACCATCTAAAGCCAATACGTGGGAACCTTTCCCACGAAATGTGAATATTTCAAAAACGTTATCTAGGGTCAGGATCTGAAACTTAAAGGGGCCGTCACGGCTTAGGCATTGTCTTCGTCGTTGATAAAAATTGAAATGAGTTTTCCTTCTAGTTGAATTTCATATTATTTTGATTTGTAAGATATCTTTTATTGATAGGTTCTCTGGTTTCCTGTTAAGTTTTATCTAATGCTGCCTGAAGCATAAACTCCATTATCTGTGTATCATTGAAGGCATTTAGTACATGTTGTTACGCCTATAATGTGTATGCTATGCATTTTTTTTTCTTCTGTGAATGTAAATTGCCTAATTTAAATATGCAATAAGGTTTGTAATGTGTGCTATTGAGCCTATTACGTTATTTGTTGGACAGGGTCGGGCTGTTGGCGTTTCATCTTGCCCTAGTTAACAAGCCTCAAAAAGCTCCTGCTGTTTTGGCTTTTGCTGCTGTTCTATACTACGGAAACTGGAGTGAAGCTATCAATTTTGCTCGGGATAAAGAAAATTTGCAAATAAAATTTGCACCTGAGATCTCTAAATTTTCGATGATTGAATCAGACGAATTACTTGCAGAAGAAGTTATGCAATTAGCATCGTGCGTGCAGGACTCTGTAAGTGTTTTGACTGAGACGGAAGCTCTTCTTGATTCATTGTCCAAATACCCCAATTTTCATCGGCGTGCTTTGGTAAGTGCGTCTATTTTGACCCTTGAGGTTTTTAAAAGCCTAAGAAGTGTGTTTATCTATTGTAATTTTGGTTTATTTTGCTAACCCAATCACTTTCTTTTTAGGTGTTTGTCCCAAAGAGAAAAGGGAGAGATGTAGCTCAAATTTTTGACGAGCTGGTGAGTAACATTCAATCATATGAAAACAGAAAGGAGAGTATGATAATCAACTACGACTTGCTTGGAAAGGGAGATCCAAGTGAGATAAGCTTCGTACTTGGCAAAATAATCATGGAAACCATGGGAAATGGTGTTGCCGAAGTAAAAATGGTGGTGGATGAAAAAATTCAACAGCAGCTCCAGACAACTAAAGAAAATAGTTGTTTGAAACTTTCGGATATAGTGGAGAATAAAATTTCAGTCACGAGCAATAAAAAACGTCACCTACAAGCATCAATTCCTGCACTGACGCAAAAGACATCAATGAGGCAGGAGACTTGTAACTCTGATAAGCTAAACAAGAAAGGTGAGAAATCTAAGTCGTTCAAAACTAACATAATAAAGCAGAGAAATGTAATGGAACAAAAAGCTGAGATTATTTTCCAAGAAAAGACTAGAGAGACACCAGAACAGACTACTAGAGAGACACCAGAACAGACTTCCGTTAAGGACAAAAACAGTCAGTTACAGCTTTCGGATATAGTGGAGAATAAACCCTCAGTCATGGGCAATGAAACAGATCGCCTACAAGCATCAATTCCTGCACTGACGCAAAAGACATCAATGGGGCAGAAGACTTGTAACTCTGATAGGCTCAACAAGAAAGGTGAAAAATCTAAGTCGTATGAAACTAATATAAGAAAGCAGAGAAATGCAAAGGAGCAAAAAGATGAGATTGGTTTCCCTAAAAAGACTAGCGCGGCGACACCGGAACAGTCGTCCATCAAGGATAAAAACAGTCAGTTACGACTTTCGAGTCTGTTCAAGTAATAACGGCGTTTCTTACTTTTTCCCAATTTAATAGCAAAAAATGGCATGATTTTTGCGGTGTAGCAGGTGTAGAACTTAGCTACGTTAAAAATCCCCTTGATTTCTAGGGTTTTGTATCTTCTTTAGTTAGAAAAATGGAGTTTTGTCATACAAACCTAGTGTTAGAGCAGACTAGTACGTTGTATACCTTTTTGTATCATTGTAATTTTCTCTTGGGTCTTTGTATGTTTAGTAGGAATTGCAGCGATTTTGCTTAGGGCTGGTATTAGTCTTTAGTCCGGTTGTAATGGATTATATACTTAGCTTATTTATTGGGTCGGTCAAGATGCCTTATAAATTTAACTATCGTTCTCCGTGTTTGTCGTCCTTGAAAATATAGCAAAGGTCAGAGGATCTATGGTTTTGCTGCGTTATATAATAGTACAAGTACTTTTTCTGGATATGAATTTTGTGTTTGTAATTTTGAAATTTAATAATAAAAAATTAAAAGTTTTGGCCAAACTATAGCTGCAAATGTTTCGACAAGCACAAAAAAATTAGAATCCTTTTATGTTTTTTCCCTCTTTCATTATGTTATTCATGTGACTTAAATAGATTTAATTTAATTTTTTTTGAATTTTGAGCACACTTAGCCTACAATTAAAAAACAGAGTTGTTTCACAAGCCTTTTAATTACATACAAAATCTAACCAAATTCTCACAAAAAATCAAAACCTTTCTGTAGCAACAAACCTCTAAACAAAATCTCTACAAATTTTCATATTCTAGAAACAGATTTTCGGATAGAAAACCAAAAGAAATACAGTTGTGAGAAGTTTCAAATTTTAAATAAGATAGTTTTTCTAATCAATTTGTTATAAAGTTTCTATTTTCGCAGTTCTTCATAATTTTAAAAAAATTGAATCCGTCTAGTCCCGCCGACTGAATAGCTCCACCCGGTGGGGCTGAGATTTAATTCTTTATAAAATTAAGTTTGGTTTGCATCGATTTAGACATACACAACCCGCCGGTGCTATCTAGTCCAACCCGTCGAGTTGAGATACTATACACGCCAACCCTTAGAATTTTCCCCGGTGGCATGAATGAACCATATTAGGAAAGTGAAGTTGTTTTTTCGAAGTCGTACCCGGTAGGATAGAATTTTTCTACCGTCGGGGTGGAATTTTCCAGCCCTTCATGGGAGACTTCCCTGACGGGTTTGAATATTTTACCAGCCGGTGCAAAGGGTGTTACCCGACGGGGTGGTAATAAGGATTTTGATTATGTAGGAGGAAGAGCTTATGGATTCTTGCATGATAAGAGAGGAGCCTTGCTCCGTCGATAATAGGCATTTGTTCAACATGATATCTCACTACAACAAGAAGAATTGATCGATTGGGTTACGCAAACCGCAATAGACAACGAGTTTGTAATTATATTATGTCGTCGCGACGATGCCAAAAGTAGAAAATCTCTGAGAATCACTTTTGTGTGCGAGAGATCCGGAAAGTACACAAAGTTGGTGGAACCGAAGGATTTTAAGGGGAAGTCTACCGGGACCAAGAAATGTGGATGCCCTTTCACCCTTACAAAAACATAAGTTAGATGATGACTTATGGTCCTTAGAGGTCGCATGCGAGGTTCACAATCACGAAACTACAAAATTCGGTGAAGGTCATTCGTACTTGGGACAATTTTTAAAGAAGAGTTTGATTTTATAGTTAGTTCTACGAAAATGGGATCCTGTTCTCGTGATATTTTTGGCGGAGTGAAAAAAATAAACACTAAGAATTCGTCGTCCATGCGTACAGTGTACAATGCTCAACTAAAAAAACATAATCGAGAAAGATGGTCGATCGTAATTCTAATACTTGTTAGGTGAACTAAAAAGGTTCAACTATTACGAATGACATAGATCGTGCGAAGGCGGAAGTGGTATCATAGGTGAACTTCGCACACCCGGTTAGTTTGGATTTGTTACGGACGTTTCCGAATGTCGTAATAATGGATAACACATACAAGGTAATAAAATACGGGATGCCCATTGTATGAGGTTGTTGGAGCCACTCTTACCAAGAAAACTTTCTACATCAGATTTACATTTACGTCCAGAGAGAAATTTGAGAACTACAAATGGGTGTTACAATGTTTACAACCATTGATGGTAACTCACTCCATCGCACCACCCTACATTGTTTTGACAGATAGAGACTTATCATTGGTGAATGCGGTCAAGGAAGTGTTCCCCAATGCAACACACATGTTGTGTCGATGACATATTAACATGAACATCCTAGGGAAAAAATCATAAACGACAAGAAATTGTCCAATATATTTTTGAAAGTGTGGAATCAAATGATGTTGCCGGAAACAGAGATATCCTTTAATAACTATCGGTTGAAAATACACCGTGACTTCAAAGAATATCCGAAAACAATTCAATACACCGAAAGTTGGTTGGGACCGTACAGTGATAAGTTTATCATGTGGAGAACTAACAAATGGTTGCATTTCGGTAACCAAACCACAAACCGCGTGGAGAGCTCTCATTCCATCCTCAAGCGTTTCCTTGGTACGAGCAAAGGTAACTTCGAGTCTTTTTATGAAGTTGCATACTTTAATTGAATTGAAATACGGGGACATCAAGGGCTCATTTGAAAATAATAAATTGTTAGCCCTACATAAATTTGCTAAAAATATGTTCGAGAAACTAAAAAACAACGTCTCCTACTATGCTTTGTAATTTTTTTTCTGACGAAGTGGATCCTGCCCGCAAAATGAAAATCGCGGATGGTATGCCTAATGGCTATGTGATACGAACTGCACACAATATACCTTGTTCGCACGATATCTACGAATTTGTTCGCAACGGCTTAAAGGTACCTCTACAGTTATTTCACGATCATTAGAAGATGTTATACACTGTTGTCTGTACCGATCTTACGACGATCGAGCAATTGAAAGCTAAACTCGATAAACTAGTACTCGATATCATGAACTCTAAGAAAAAAGCACGCATAGATCATGTTTATAAGAAATGGTTTGTTATCGTCCGTCCGGAAACAACTTCCCTTTTAGAGCCTTTGGTCAAAGTAAAAGCGTGCGGTCGTCCACATTCAAAAACCAAGTTGTCTATAATTGCATCTGAATTATCCACTAAATGCAACAAATTGTACCACGAGCATGTGCTAGATTACGAGAAAGCGAGTGCGCCATCGTTAGATTTTTTTATTCAAAACTCGGACAGCAGTTTGGCATAAAAGGAATGAAACGCACGGTCCCAAACTTGGTAGGGAAAACGGTCTTGAAAAATAGGAAATGTTATTCCAATAAAAGTAAGTGGGACGATGCACTCTAGTGGATCAGTCAATTGTAGGTCAAGTGCTACGATGCTAGCTTAGGCAAGTTTGGTTGATCCCAAAGGGTAATTAAACCAATTTTCCATCTTGTTTAGGCATTTCATAACGTCCATCACTAACGTTAAAACCGATGGCCATTGCGTGTACCACTTGATTGCATTTTCCTTGAACGAGAAACAAAATGGATGAAGATTGATTAGGGATGCCCTTTACAACGAGCTTATGGATTACACTTCCGTGTACGTGGAGATATTTACAAGAATGGAGGATTTTATAGATATTAAAAAACGTGTTAAGTGCTCTAGCGATGTGTCTATTATGAATAATTGGATGTCGATGCTTGAGATGAGAGTCACGATCGTATTACGTTTACTGCATACTCCACTTTGTAGGAAAATATTGAACTATGGATGTTAGTTTCACTTTTCTTCCGTGAAGATGTGCACCCTCTATGATGTCAAACCGGTTGGAAATTGGATTGGGTTGGGTTAACTGCAGCCACTTTGTGAACGTAAGTATTTTATTACATTGTCGGTTCGTTTAAACGTTTAAACATCCCACCCAATATATGTCATTGTGAGTTTTTATTCTGTTTTCGTTTTATAGCTTTCCATTGCGGCGAATGCTCCATGTGCGAGGATACATCATTGTTGCCTAAAATTGTGTTCAGCGGAAGCGGAAGAGTGGGCATTACCGATTCATTCTTGTTGCAAAAGATACGAAGAAATAAAAAATCACAGTCTCGAAGTAACCGATTTTGTTTAAAAACTCAATTATTGTAAAATATGTACAATTTGTCACGCTTAAAACTTGCATGTTTCGAAGATTATGATGATGTTAATTAAAAAACATTAACAGGTTCACATAATTTAAGACATTTCAAAATTAGAAATACAAATGCAAAAAAAGAAGATAAATAGTAGACAGATTTGACATAGTTGTCATAGTAGACACTTAAGGTGCGTTCATGGTGACGGATAATTCCATCCATGCTCGAACCATCTCTCGAAAGGATATTCCTCATCCTCGCTACTTCTATCTGGACTTGGGTAAGTTCTAACACCGGTGTCTATCACGTCCGTTTTCTCTTGCAGTTCCTACATCACATGTTCTAACATATCTTTCGTAATAGAAGTTTAAAATACCATACTGAATACATCACGAGTTTCGCATTGGAATTTATAAGATAGTGACTCCACGAGTATAGTCGGCATAATATTAAAATAAGCTAACCTGTCAGCCACTTCGTCGCGTCCACGTGGTCGGGGAATCATACACCCTCAACACGTTGCCTCCTTACCGTGCATAAAGTATATTTTGCATAAAACAACATCGATAAAACCAAGAATCTCTTGCGACATCATGCATTTCAAAAACTCCAAAACTTTGAAAAGGTTTGGATCTTAGTTCACATTCCAACTGGAATCACCCATTGATATTTTTTTACATATAATGCTCGAGCGTGGTTCCATCATTTATAGATGGGTATTCGGAGAGAATGTCATTACACTTTGGCGGGGAACCAATTATATTTGGTGGCTATCCAAAATTGTCGGGAATATTTGTAATTTTGTTTACCAATCTTCACCTAGTGGGGTGGCAATTCTTACTAGGTAGGGCATGGATTTTCAATCACCGGGGAGAAATTCACCTAGGAGCCTTCATAGTTTTTTAATGGATGCCTCCCCGACGGGAAGGAATTTATCACCGTACGGGGAGAAAATATCCCATCGGGTGGACATATTTCACCCGTCAGGGAGGCCCCCGCCGAAACGCGTGTTGCAGTCTGGTGGGGAGACAACCACCAACTTGCCAGAGATGATGGTGCAATCTGGTCTGCGTCCCCGCCGAGTGGCAAAAGTTTGACTGTCGAGTGATAACCACCCTGATGGTTGAAAATTTCCTACCCGCAGGGAAGGGCACCAACATTGAAACTTTAAACTTATGTTAGTATTTGGTAAGGAGTCACGACGGGTGAAAAATTATCAACCGCCAGAGGGAAACTACCCCGCTGTTGATAATATTTCACCCGTCGGATCGTGTGTTCCAACTTGGCGGGGATGAGCATGACTTCAAGAGTACCTTATTCGTTAATCTAACTTAAACCCTCCGCAAATAGTTCACCAAACCAAAAATTGAGTATAAGTATAAAAATATCACAACCAATGTAATAAGTAAAACAAACCATCATCAATGTTATAAAACAATCAATAAAATAAAATTCCAATACAACATACAAACCATCACTTGTATGTTGTAACACATACAAAATATCAAATAAATTGTTTAAAACAATATTTAACTAAAAAATCGAACAAATTATCAAGATACCTAGCATGACAAGGAGCCATGGATTTGTCGAATACGATTTATCGTATCAACCACATAGTGTTCGTCAAGGATAAGAAAAGTATTGTGAAACCAACCGTATTTCACAATATAAGCTGCGTACTGAGGCGTCAATGTCCTACGACTTCCTAACAACGGGTATGTATCCCTACCGACTACATACATGTGGTCCATCGACATCGAGCTGCAATGGGATCCAATGACTTCTCTTGGATCCAACCAAACTGCCTCATCACTCGATCTGGTAGGTATATCTCAGTCACATACATAATATGAATAGGATTGCGATACAACCCAAATATCATGCACCGAAAACGCCTCTCTAATATCAAAGTAAGGCTGGAAAATCACATGCAAACAACAAACACATAACCTTGTAATAAATAAACACATAAATATATGGGTGAGGTAAAAATTAACAGTACCTATATAAAATACTTACATCATTTTATTTTTGATGAGAAAGGATGTTGTGGTAGTAAGTGTTCCCCTAAATATTTAACCCTGTAAGGTGTTTGAGCAACCACAACAACATCTTCAAATGAGTTAGGCTATAAGCGTTGTTCACCGCAACCCGTAAGCATGGGAAATGGTCGTAGACCCGATAGTCCAACAACGCGGAGAAACCAATTAGACTCTTCAACTATGTCTTCGAAATGCCTCCCAAACTCATACAACCACGCCAAAGCACATGCACCTCATGCAAATTCATCAAGCCTATCAAAGTGCTCTAAATGGACGAGAAAGTTTCATTGGATGTTTTTCTAGCTCGTGTTCGTGAATATGGTACAAACAAAGAAGAAAAAAAATTATACGCACGAGCGACATGTGTAGTCATTTCAACAGTACACGCGGGATTGGCATCTGAATACTTGTTTCCCACAAACTTTTCCCTAAGCCATCTAAGACCGAAACCGCTCCCATTGTGCGACTCCATATTTTCTTGAATCACCTCATGCGTAACTCCCACCAACTCAATATATCAAACATAACACTGATCTATGTGGGTGGTCCTGAACGGCTCGATGAGTCTCCCCTCCACTAGGAGGCCGATATTTACATACACGTCGTCCAACATGATGGTCATCTCACTGAAGGAGAACTGGAAGGTGTTCGTCACGTGATGCCACCGTTTGATATAGACCTCGTCCAACTATAAGTTTAAATTTTATTTCTGCAAGTGGCGCATATGCAGCCAAAATGAAGTACCTCCGATGAGAGTCTGCATAGCCTGTTGGTTCTGCAGGTTCCATTGACCGAGTAGACAGTATTTGGCTTGAACCTTAATGCCAGGACGAGATTGAAATAATTAAAAAAATATCAAGATACAAAAAAATAAATTAGTTAAAAATTTAAAAATATCATTTGAAACGTAAATTATATTACTTTTATTACCCATGAAAGTGTTGAAACCTTCGTGGTGCGTGTAGTCGGGAAAAAAAATCACACTCTTTTGTAAAAAGAACAAGTTCTTTAGGCTCTTAGGATCTGTGGTACGTGATGAGGTAAAATTATATCTAAGGGTAAATTTGGGAATATATAAAAAATCCTTAATATTTTTTCTAGTAACTAGATATTTTTTAGCTGATTAGGTTCTTAGAGGAATCAATCTTCCATCCACCTTAATGAAGTATCTTATTATGATTTAGGATTATGAGCTGGGTCCAAGTTTTAGATTCGGGGTCACGGGTTGCATCTAAGTTTGAGAAATTAATGGCCCATTATACTAAGTATCATTATAGTAGGCATACTGCTTAGTCACAAGACAATAAAGTAACTTTTATTTCCAGTCTAAAATGCTCTTCGAGTGATAGTCTAAATTTCCCTTCAAATTCAACTGATATTTTTCTTACCTTACTTTGAAAGATATCTGACCCCATCATATAGCCCCATTAGTCCTTCCAGAGACTCTGTGAAGGACTAATAATAAGTCAGATTTAAATTTCCACATCGACGCTTTTACTCTTTGTCTTATGTTGTAAATAATTTCGAACTTGTTTTGAAGTCTAACAAGCTACCGTTAGAAATTTGAAAAGCTATCGTTTGGAAATTGAAAAAGTTACCATTTGGAAGTCCCAATATTGTCGTTTGGAAGTTGAAAAGTTACTACCTTTACTAGTTTTATTTTTGATACATGTCAACTTTTTATTGGACCTTAATCTCGTTTTGTCTTACGTGACACAAACCAATCAAAGAGCGGCGCATCCACTTCTCTAGTTTTATTTTCCTTCGAGCACTCAAGAGTGTTAAGACCTTACTAGTAGAGATCTTAAATACCTTGTTTGTTTATCGTTACTATATAAATTAATCCCTCATTTTCTATGCTTCATATATCTTTAGAAAGAGAGAAAACCACTACTTAGGTAAGAAATTGAAGAATTTTCATGCTTGTATGTTTACTGCTAGAACCACTCTAATCAAAGGTTGGTTAAATTTATCTGCGTTAGAGGAAGAAAAAAAGAAATCCAAAATCGCAACTGGACTTACTGCTTCTTCGCCTCCAGTAGTAACTGCTCAAGTCATCGAATACGGTGGTGCTTGTCATTATATTAGCAACTCTCTCCCAAAGCCCTCTACAACTGCTCAATCATCTACTTCACCCCGAAACTATTCAAAGCCTTCTCAATCTTAAAGAGCCACAAGTCATCAAACTCTTTCATCATTCAAATTTATGGGATCAGATTCAAAAAATATCACCACACCTAGAGTAACTAGACAACCGAAAGCTAAAGCTAAAGCTATTGCGGAGCCACTAGTATTAGTTGAATCTCGTTCCTCACCCAGTCCGAATAAACACCCATCTGTCTTACAAGATGATGCTAGTACCCAACCAATCATGCCATTAGGATCAGACCCTAAAGTGATGGAGGAAATTTTGGAAGATTTGAGTGACGATTATCCTATCGAGACGTCTGATCAAATAGGGAAGGCCTCAAAGACCTTCATTGATAGGATTTTAACTAGGAAGGAAACAAGGGGCCATACTGGAAATGTTACCGAAGAAGAATCCAAAGAGCACCCCATCTCGTTGGCCGGATGCGTCGGTCCTAATTTTAAGAAAGTTAGCGTAAAATACATTTTAGCATTAAATAAGATATATTATGTTTATTTTCATGAGATAGAATTGGACGTTGTTCGCACTAAATGAGGATTTCCTGATGCAATTAGAATTAGGCTCCCTAAGGTTGGGGAGACCCCGATGAACTATCGTGATAATGAATTTTTAGTTTACACCGAAGTGTTGAACTGAGGACTTTGGTTCCCGCTAGATCTTGAAATTGTTGGGTATTATCACTTAATTCAGTTATGTACGAGCCATGCCAGCCTGAACACTTGGTCTACTATACTTGCTTGCATCATTGCCTCTTGACTTTCCAAAACTTCGATGCATATGGAACAGATGGCAGCTATTGCTGGATTATGCATATAAAAAAATAATGATTATAAGTGTTTTAACATCAAAATAATAATAAAATTTAAAAAAAAAACAAAAAAATATACATACCTTGATTCGTGTTCCTTCTTTTCCCTCTTTTCTTTAATTTATTTGATTTAAATATCGCTTTGTTCATAAGCAACAAAGTCAATATCTTTTTTCTATAATATCGCTTCGTTCATAAGCAACAAGTCAATGTCTTTTTTCTATAATTAATTAGAAAGATTAAACGAATATAAAATCAAAACAAATTATAGGAAAAAAAATTGAGAATACTTACAAAATCAATCGAGTTTTAATATTTTTAGAGATTGAGATGCTGGAGACTACATCCAACCATTTATAAATATCAACTTAAAATTTTCTTATCAAATATTCAAGATTTTGTAAACTAAAATTTCTGCAGTTATTTGAGACTTTTAATTAGGGGTGAGCAAAAACCGAAAAAAACCGAACCGACCGACCAAACCAAACCGAAATTTGTCGGTTTGGTCGGTCTAAAACTAAGAATATTCGGTTTCGATTTTAAAATTTCAAACCGAAATAAATTCGGTCGGTTTTCGGTTTTTGGGAAAGGGGAACCGAATATAACCGAAACCGACCGAAGTTATATATAGTTTTATACCACTTCTACAGCTAATAATCCTTTCCCCTATTGGTCTTATATGAATATTTAATCTCCTAGTGGTATTGGGGGCATGAGTTCGAACCCCACAAGTGCCTTTTTAAGTCGTTTTGTATATTTTTGCTTATAGTTTACTGTTAGATATATAAAACGACTGAGTTCAGGGTCTGTTTAATTTTTGCTTATAGTTTACTGTTAGATATATAAAAAGACTGAGTTCAAGGTCTGTTTACTGTTTAATTTTTCTTACTTTTGCTTATAGTTTACTGGTTAAATTTTTTAACAGTCGTTTTAACTGTTAGACAGTTAATTTTTTTTCTTACTTTTGCTTATAGTTTACTGTTTAATTTTTTTTTTATAGTTTACTTTTAGATAATCCATTCCTCTTGTAAAGTTCAGGGTCTTTGCGCCTGAGTTCCTCGAACATATGCTTGTATGGAGTCCCGAACTCAAGGTCCGGGGAGTTTGACGTGAGCCCCAGTCCCGTAGGAAGAAACGTCGAATTGCCTCTTGAGGAGACAGTGAGCCTCCATGCTTCGATTCTGGTTTGAGGAACAAACCATGGCGGAATTTCATCACGGATGGCTTCGATTAGGGTTACAGGAACTGAACTGCACAACCGTATAGAACTGCACGAACCGCACCGAACCGCACCGACCAAACGGACCGAACCGCACCGACCAAACAGACCGAACCGTACCTCTGTTAAAACCGAAAAACCGACCGAACCCGACCGAAACCGAAAAAAACCGAAACCGAAAAAAACCGATTTTTTTATTACTAAATCGGTTTAATAATATACAAACCGAATTATTTCGGTTCGGTTTAAAAATTTATTAAAAAACCGACCGAACCGACCGAATCTCACCCCTACTTTTAATCTAAAAAGTTTCTTAAAAATAGTCAACATACTAATTTTTAAATTAAATGTTTTCTGTCCATTATTTGAGACTTTAAATTTAAAACATTCCTAAAAACAATTATTTTCTTAATTTTTTTACTTTAATATTATTTAAATAATAATGGGAGACTTTAATGGGTCTAAAATTTCTCTCTATTTACTCAAGCATACTTCAATAATTATTACCTTAAAAAAATTATAATATATATATTTTAGGTAAGGGGCGTAGAATTTTTACTTTAATATTATTTAAATAATTATTGTCTTAAAAAATTACAAAATATATGTTTTAGGTCAGGACGCGTATAATTTTTATTTTAATATTATTTAAATAATTATTACTTTAGAAAAATTATAAAACATATATTTTAGGTAAGGGAACCTAAGTCCCGGACCCAACATAGATCAACCACCGGAACCAATGATATGTTCGATTGTTGAGTCTATTTAATAGAAGAAGACCCAACCGAGGATGCACCGTATTATGAAATGCTATGCACCGACTCCAACCGAGCGACAACAAAAGGGTTAAACGTTCTACGAATGGTGAGGCTCTGAGAATTAACTAATGTTATGGGATAGTCAAGGTTTCAGATGGTTGACACATGGCAAATCCATGAGTAGAAACTAATTTCGTGGGAGTCGGCCTTGTTGGAGGAAATGAACTTGGGTATTATGATTAATGACCATATATGATATATATGGAAATTCACTATCTCCATGTGAAAAATTGGGATATGTTGTGACCGAATCGTCTTTAATCATTAAAAATTATATGCAACTTCAATATTTGAGCCCTTGATTTGAAATAATAAAATTTCTCGTGTTAAAGCATTACGTTTGTGATTATTACATAATGATGTGTTTTTGGATGCCTCATATGTTGCTCCAACAACACATTAGTATTTAATCCAACGACTACGAAGGAGTTAGTACAAATGTTTTGTGTTTTTGGATGCGTCATATGTCAGCTCCAATAACACATTAGTATTTAATCCAACGACTACGAAGGAGTTAGTATAAATGTTTTGTGTCCGTTGAATGTTCATACTTGATTTTATCTTTTACTAGTCACCTATCATTATCTTTTTTAAGCATATCAAAACCAATTCCTACCCTTTTGAGGTAGCTAAAATTCATGTTCAACTATGTAACTATTTTACTCTCACATTTGATATGTAATTTTTCAACTAACTATTAAGAAGATAAACTTCAACCTCCATAACTTACAAATTTGAACATCTACATTGGGATGATACTCCTAATGTTTTATAATATCTAGATATTATCATTTTCACATTGAATTCGGAACCTAAAGTTATTACAGATGAGAATTGGGTATTTTAACATGTGAGAATTCAGATAGACTTTATCCTATCCCATTAGCAGACATGTGCACAAGATCTCTAATTAACACTTTGGTTAAATGATTGGCTAAATTATATTAACTTTTCATAAACTCCACCTGATATAACTGTTAAATAAAGAACAAAAGGAACAAACCGCTAGACGGCTAGGGTTTTTGTATTATTCAGAAGTATATAAATTAGTACAGCATATGCTCTTATTTATAATAAAAGAAAGCTAACGGGCTTGGGCTTTATATGAGTTTTATATTCTTAACACCCTCCCTCAAACTTACAATGCAACAGTAATAAGCATTGAGAGTTTGTCACAAAGAAAACGAAACCGCGCTGTGGACTGAGCCTTTGTGAAAATATCAGCAATCTGCAAAGCTGATGGAACATACGGAAACGAGATGGTGCCGATCTGAAGATGATGTCGAGTGAAATGACAATCTATTTCAATGTGCTTCGTCCTCTCATGAAAAACTGAATTATTTGCTATCTGCATGGCGCTTTTGTTATCACAATGTAGGAAAGTTGGTTTAGTAACATTAACCCCTATATCTGCAAGAAGCTATCGTAACCAAACAATCTCACATGTGGTGACAGCCATAGCACGATACTCAGCTTCAGTAGACGATCTAGAGACAACATCTTGTTTCTTGCTTTTCCATGATATTAATGAATCTCCAAGGAAAATACAGAAACCGGTAGTAGATTTTCGGTAATGAGGATCACTATCCCAATCAGCATCGCTATAGGCACGCAGTTCAAGTGAAGAGGTCGAGGGAAATAAAAGGCTATGGAACTGAGTGCCACGAAGATATCTCAATATTCAAAGAACAGCTCCCCAATGAACAGATGTAGGAGCAGTAACAAACTGACTGACCACATGAACAACATAAGCTATATCTGGCCGAGTAACTGTAAGATAGACCAAGCTCCCTACAAGAGTTCGATATAGACTTGTATCTGACAAAGGAACGCCATCAGTCGGAGAATACCGAGCATTGGTTTCAAGAGGAGTATCTACCGTTCTGTTGTCAGAAAGTTGCGCTCGTTCGAATAAATCAGATATATATTTTGTCTGAGAGAGAATATAACCTTTTGGAGAGTGAGCCACCTCAATACCTAAAAAATATCGTAATAGTCCCAAGTCTTTCATCGCAAAACGCTGAGCCAAATCACGTTTTAGTGCTGCAATGCCATCAATATCATCACCTGTAATGATCATATCATCTACATATAGGGATACAATAATTTGTCCTACACTAGTACATTTGATAAACAAGGCCGAATCGTGATTACTAGCAAGGAAACCAAGTGAAGGTATAACCGTAGAGAATTTTTCAAACCAGGCACGATGAGCTTGTTTGAGTCCATATAAGGCTTTCCTTAGTCGACAAACTTCACCTGGTTGGTGAGAAACACCTGGAGGAGGAGTCATGTAAACCTCCTCATGAAGATCACCATTCAAAAATGCATTTTTTACATCGAGTTGGAAGATTTTCCACTGGCGAACATAAGCAACCGCAATAAGAGTACGAACAATCGTCATTTTTGCTACTGGGGCAAATATTTCATCATAATCCATACCATACTTCTGTGAATACCCTTTTGCTACAAGACGAGCCTTATATTTTTCAACAGATCCATCAGATTTTGTTTTAATTTTAAAAACCCATCGAGAACCGATTATATGCTTACCGGATGGAGGCTTAAGTATATCCCATGTATGAGTTTGGTAAAGAGCAGTGAGCTCTTCGACTATTGCATTTTGCCAACGAGGATCAGAAACAGCTTCTTTAAACGACTGAGGTTCATATAAATTATGTATTTTTACTATGAAAGAGGCAAAAAGAGCTGAGTAAGAAGAATACGCAAAATGTGGTAGTTTGGTAGACTTACTTGTACGAGTAGATCTTCTAAGGGGTGGAGCTGGTGGTTCACTAAAAGAAGAAGCTGAATCAGGACTTGATGGAGCAGAAGTAGTATCAGTTGTAGTTGATGTCTCAGGAGCTGGCACATCAATATCAATGGGTATGTCGCTATTATTTTCAAAGGGATCAATAGTCTGAAGTTTGGTACTTGTTATATCATGTGATTTTGTTGGAATCGAATAAAACGGGATATGCTCAAGAAAAGTAACATGTCGAGAGACATAAAGTTTCTGACTAATGGGATCAAAACAACGATAACCTTTCTGTCTAACACCATAACCCAGGAAAACACATATTGCGGATTTAGGGCCCAATTTGTTGTGTTCTACATGAGGACGAAGGACAAAACATGTACATCCAAACACTTGTAAGGAAGAATAATTTGGAAGTTGTCCATATAACTTCTGAAAAGGAGACATCCCTGCATTATGAGCAGTGGGAATTCGATTAATCACATATACAACAGTATGAATTGCTTCTCCCCAAAAAATAGTAGGAACCTCAGCAGATAAAAGTAAAGAGCGAGCAGTCTCAATAAGATGACGATGTTTTCTTTCTGCAACACCATTCTGCTGAGGGGTGTCAGTGCAAGAAGACTGATGTATGGTACCATCAGATGCAAGTAACTGAGTAAAATCATTGGATGTATATTCACCCCCCAAGTCACACCTGAAACATTTTATTACAGTAGAATGTTGAGTCTTAACAAGTGCCCGAAATTCTCTATAAATTCCAAGGAAATCTGATCTCCATTTCATAAGGTAAACCCAAGTATATCGAGTATAATCATCGATGAAAGAAACATAGTAGGATGAACCACCCTTTGTGGAGACAAGAGATGGACCCCAGACATCAGAATGAATAATATCAAACGGAGCAATAGAGGAAGAAATACTTTCATTAAACGGTAACGCCGAAAATTTTGCAAGTTTACAACCACTGTAATCCGATATATTACAAGTCTTTAGCTGACCTAAAGCACCTGTAGAGACTAAAAACTTTAAACACGATGTAGATACATGTCCAAGACGAGAATGCCAAAGATAAAACTTAGACGATGAAGGATTCAAACGAAATGAAGACAAATCAACACCAGAGGCAGTAATATCAGTCAAGTATGTTTTTTCACTATCAACACCATAGACATCCATATATGTTACTTCGAGTTTCTCCAAAACATAGAGTTCCCTTATTTTACGACCTGTCCCAATCACTCTTTGGGTCTGTTGATTTTGTATAATACAAACAGAATCGGAAAATAAGACACAATAACCGGATTTACACAATTGACTAACCGAAACAAGATTCAAAGCAAGGGTTAAAACGTAGTAAACATCAGATAACGATATATGAGGGGAACAAACAGAGCCAATACCCTCTACTGAAATTGGTGTAACACTAGCAGACAAAACAGATATGGGTGAAACATGAGACAACGAAACAAAGTTCGACATGTGAGGTGACATATGATGAGACGCACCCGAATCCAAAATCCACAATGATGAATCAACACCTGAAGTGGAAGACGAGGACATACCCGAATGGTATGCAGATGTAACAAAGTTCTTCTTATCATCTTTTCCTATCATGTTCGCAATAAGATCCACAATCTTAACAAAACTGCTCCACTGTCATATTGAAGGGCCGGATGTCCCAAACATGCTCTCCAAAATTCAGAAAAAACGGACTTTGTTTTCCTTTCGATCGGACCGTTTTATTGGAGCTGCACACAGCAGATCCGAAAACCGAAAACTATATCTATTTATTAGAAATTTTACTAATAATTCAATAATAACTCTTCTGCAATTTCATCAGACTTTTTTGCAATTTTACCACTACTTCAATAAACCAAATTTATCGGAGAAAACTTTTCTTTGCTGAACAATACTTTTGTGCAATTTTACCTGAAATTTATCCAGTGCAATTTTACCAAAACACAATAATCTCAGACGCTACTCTTCTTGCCGAACAATGCTTTTATGCAAATTTACCAATAATTTACATAATGCAATTTTCTCAATCTTTCTTAATTCAATTCTTATTGTTCCCCGAGACGCAACTTTACCAATAAGTTAACAATGCAATTTTACCAAAAAATATATTCTTAACCAATACTTTTGCAATTTCGATTCCTTCTAAGCCCCAATTTCACCGATAAATTCCACTTATAATTTTATCAATCGGATCTAATACGAAATCAAATACCTGATAATTTTATCAATCGGATCTAATATGAAATCAAATACCTGATAATTTTATCAATCAGATCTAATACAAAATCAACTACCTGATAAATCTGATTGTTACATTTACGCGATCAGTTTACTTCTGGCTCTGATACCATGTTAAATAAAGAACAAAAGGAACAAACCGTTAGACGACTAGGGTTTTTGTATTATTCAGAAGTATATAAATTAGTACAACATATGCTCTTATTTATAATAAAAGAAAGTTAACGGGCTTGGGCTTTATATGAGCTTTGTATTCTTAACAATAACATCATGCGCGATGCACTCACGAATCATGTTGTGTCTAACACCTAAGTGTCTAGACTTTCATTTGTTAACTTTCTATAGATTTTGGCCAAGACGACTTCACTATCACACCCGATAATGTATAAATTATATTGATTTGAGCCATAATAGAATTTCATATATATATATATATATGATTTCTTAGCCACTTAGATTTTTTACTAGCTCTTTCTAATGTCACAAACTCAGATTTTGTTGTTGAAAAAAATACAAGTTTGTTTCTTTGATTCAAAGAGATAAAATATATTCTAATAAGAAATATACATCCAATTGTGTACGAATGATCTTCCATATTGGAAATCTAACTCGCATCCGAATAACTTTCAAGAACCAAAGGTAATCATGTATAAGTTAAACCATAATCTATGATTCTTCTCAAATACTTGAATATGCGGTTTAAAGTTTGACAATGATGTGAATTAGGATTTATACTATACCTACTAGGCTTTCCAACAACGTAGGAAACATCCAGCTTAGTGCTAGTAATGACATACATAAAAAAACCAATAACTCTTGAGTATTCAAGTTGAGATAATGCGATACCTTTATTAAGTATAAGCTTCAGACGATGATCTATAGGAGTGCAAACCGATGAATAATTTCTAAAATTAAATTTATAGAATATATTTCAATATAATGAGAAAGAGAAATTGGTATACTATTGTTCTTTTGCTTGATCCTTATACCAAGAATGATCTCAGCTTCTCCTAAATCCTTCATGTAAGAAATATATGATAAGTATTTCTTGGTTTTATCAACTTGATTTTAGGCAAGTACCAAAAATCAACATGTCATCCACATATAAACAAATCATAACCTTTTTACCATTGATCGGTTAGAATATTGTTGGAAGCATTATTCCTACTAATCCCAATAATAACCGAAGGGCTTTTTAGACAAACCAAATATAAAATAATGGGGGAACAGTAATGAGAGTGGAACCATAAATCAACTGTATGCCTAGTAGTTCGCCTACCGGGCATGGGGGCTTATAGGAATGACCCAGTTATAAAATTTGACCCATAATTCCCATGGATAAAAAAGACAACTATAAATACTCCAACCAACTTAATTAAGAAGGTTGGACTTTTATAAAGATATTAAATACTAGCACACACCTCTTTTGTCCCTCCAATATATGTTGCCGATTTGGAATTCCCAAGCATATTATCACAGACAATGGTCCTTAATTCGAAAACAAAAACATGTAGGCATTTTTCACCTCAAGAGAAATTCAGCACTTCTTTTCTTCCCCTTTTCATCCTCAGTCTGATGGATATGTTGAAGTTGCTAATTGGACAATTTTGCAGGGTTTAAAAAAGAATTGGGCAGGAGCAACAAACTAATGGTTGAGTTCAGGAAGTGTTATGAGCCTACCGAACCACTCTTCATACCCTCCTTTTTCTCTTGTTTATGGAATGGATGCAATTACCCCTATAGAAGCTACTTTGCCTTCATTCAGAGTATAAAATTATTCCAAACATGATAATGGCGTGGCTATGAGTAGTCAGCTGGATTTAATTGAAGAAAGAAGGGTAAAGGAACATTTAAGAACAACACATTACCAAGGGTTGGTGAGAAGAATATTTGCATCTAGAGTTAAGAAAAGAGATTTTCAAGAAGGGGACAAAGTATTAAGAAAGATGTTCTTACATACCGAGGAGAAACAGTTCAGAAAACTAGCTCCGAATTGGGAAGGCCCGTATGCATTATATGAAAAAACCAAGCAAGGAACGTACAAACTTCAATGCAAATGATGCAACATTTTAAAACATCTTTGGAATATTGAGCACCTCAGATTATACTTATAATGATCTCATTTTTTTGTAAATATTTACTTTGTTTTGTTTTAATGTAAATATTTGGGGGCATACTCTTTCCTACCCTGGTGGCGCAAGGAGGTTTTAATGACGTGTCCGAGTCCTAATTCATATACTATCCGTTGTCTTTAAAAATAATAATTGTTGAGTTTGTGAATGCATCGAACAAATTAAACACACATGTAACACTTTGAAATATCTGTGAATCCATTGGACATGTTAAACACCCATTAAACACCTTGAAATACATGCGAAGGGTTCGAATAAATTAGATACCAATTAAATACTTTAACTATCAGTTGGAATAATTTGGACCGCTTCGAACATATTATATAATGATTAAATAGCTATAATATTTGATTAAGTTCATATTTGATTAATGTCAACTAGATTTTAAGTATGTTCAGATTACAATGGAAGCATTTAAAAGACAAGCTAGAGTATAAAATAGATGAAAGTAAAGATGTTGTGAAATACTAGGCGGATCATCAAAGTTGTTTAACCCGCTTTACAAAAAATGCCTTGGCCATCCAAGGACTTTAATTCACAAAGCAAAAATAAATAAAAAAAAGTGATGCCTTGGCCATCCAAGGACTTTAGTTCAAAACGTAAACTCAAAAACAAATATATATTAACCTTAGGGCTCATTCCATTTGGTTGTCTTCTCAAACTCACTTTTTTCTTTTTCCTCTTTATCATCACTTGAGACCTCCTCAGCTTCGTCATCAGGGTCAGATTTGATGAGTCCAGATTTTCTCACCACTCACTGTAGAAACCGGACAGGGGCAATTCAGACAAAAACCACCCACTGAACCATCCGAACAGGACTAAAGTATTAAAAACTAATCATTTTATGACTAAGCTAATTACCAACCTGCTTAATAAACTAATGAGTCTTTGAATTCAACCCGGTTTCATGAGTTTGACCCGAAAACCCATGAGGCCCATAATTAAAGGTATAAATACCCAACCACTTTCATTAATGAGGGTAATGAACATTTAATACAACCAGGCAGCTCAAATCTCTCACTACAAACCACTTAAACATTAAATACCTTTGAAACACCATAAAACACTTGACCAAATTACCCTCACCTGAAAATAGTCCACACCAAGATTCATCCAATTTCATATTATATTTATCACTTTATGCTAAAGTATGATAAGGAACTTCATCATCTGGCACAGAAGCCCACAACTTCCCAATAGACCGTTTATGGAAAATTTCGTGGAACAAAAGGACCATATCGGATTTGATAGATTCTTCCCTTCGTTCTATGGACTTCAGTACCCCCTCTACATGTTCGTTCTTGGCAGCAACTGTATCTTGCTCCCTTGATTTTTTAGAACAGTGATTTCATCGTCTTTTTTCTTGAGAAGATCTTGTAACTCATTCTTCTCTTTCGACAGTTGTTCGTTGGTAGCCTTTCCTTGGTTAATGTTTCGTTCAAATTTTTAATTTCCTGGGAGGTGGAGGTTTGCAGTTCGGTATAGCTGGATTGTGTTTTTTCTCGGTCTGCCTTGGCTTATTTCAACTCAGTGTTTAGTTGTTCTTTGTCCTTGATTAAGGTCTCTACTTTGCTTTGTTTAGATGCAAGGGAAATATTTAAGCCTTGATTATCAGTTTGAAGTGATGTGATATCTTTTGTTTGAGCTCTGACTTGTCTTTCTAAGTCGAATATGGGCCTTATATAACCGAGGACTGCATATCCTAAGTTTTTGTGCTCATCAAACACTTCAAAAAACTCACCATCATAAATCATTGCGTTGGCTATGGTGGATGATTGAGGAAAGGTTCGGTCAAAATCCTCTTTGTTGAACTCGCTGAAGTATAAGTTCCCTATATCGTCTAAGTTAACCTCGACTTCAGCAAAAGGTTAGTCAGCGTTAGGGAACACTGAAGAAGAATGATTTGCATGAGTCTTTTCTTCAATAAAAATTTCAGTAGGTTTTTCAGGAGGGACTCTCTCGGTTCAGAGTATGATTTCCGAACCAATAACTACTTTCTTTTTCTTGCATTTCTTATCATCACCACCTGTCTGGTCTCTCTTAACTCCCTTTTATTTTTTATGGTTGGGGAAGATGGTGGCGACATTTTGGCCTCACCAACTGTTATTGCCGCCGCTTCCAATAGTGCATCATTAATCTCTCTTAGCAAACCCGAACTACATGCATAGAGAAGTCCTTGAGAGAATTCTCCACTCTTCTTCTTCTTTTTCTTCATTTTGTCCAAGTGACTATGAGCCTTATTCCGAGCTGGTAAGAAGAGCTTACCATCTTTTCCTTCAGTACGTTTGATGATCTTAGCGGATTTGGGACGGTTGGTGAATTATTCTCAAGAAAGTTCCCTAGTTAAGCTTGTTTTCCATAAGTGAGCCCTCACTATGTTAGCTGTAGTAAAGCAGTTATGGAAACCAACTTCCCAATTTCTATGGCCCAATGATTTAGTTTAGTGAAGGTGGTCCGACCCTCATCCAGATGCTCTAAGAACATTTTCGAAAACACTCAAAATAAAATCTGAGTTACGAGTTAATGTTGAAATTATCCGATGTAAGAATTTGATATTTATGCAAATTGAAAAGAATCATTTAAACTTTTACCTGAGCTTTTCCAGTATCTCGTTAGCATGCTTGGATTTTTTTTGGGTCTGATTTTTCTACCATTCTCCCAAGCACCACTTATACAAATGAATCGACTCCTCTAAGGCTTGTCATCTTCTAATAGGTCATTGAGCACCTTGTATTCATTCCCCATGTTGAAATAGTAGAAAAGAATATTGTGATTTCTACATAATCCGGTCATAACTGCGAATTGTTCCATAGACATTGGAATTTTTGGAAAGCCTTGAAGCAATACTTCTAATAGGGTATACAAATCGTTGTGGCTTAACTAACTTGGACATAGTTTTATTAAATAAAAGTATCTAACTATCTCTGGGTCCAAAGGAAATCGAAGGCCCCAGTTGAGAACTTCAGTGTATACTACCAATTCCCTAATCTTACTATCTATCAGAGTCTCATCAGGGATGGGAATTCTCACATTGATAGACTTCGGAAAGCCCTATTTTTTTCTTATCTAGTCCAATTTGGCAGTATGGGTGTGCACATAAGAAATTAATTGGATGGCTAGCAAGTACTTAACACTAACCTTAGAGAAGCCCAACTCGCCCAATGAGGCACTCCAGAAGTGGTTCGGTGTTAGTTTTGTCCACTATTTGTTTCTTTTCTCCAACTGTACTAGTGTCCCCAGTATGTCCGGAGGTCTCTATAGGAGTGTCTGGTCCACTGTCTGCCATCACATCTTCCATTATTTTTGGTGTTTGATCTCCAAGATGTGTGTTCAATATCTTTCTTCTCAATATGAAAAGATTCGATGGGAGAAATAGGTGGGTGTGGATCCGAAATTGGAACTTTTGGAGATTTTACCATTGAAGGAACTTCATTGGGCTTCTTTTCCCCTTTGAGTGGTGGAGTTTCAATTTTGGCCTTGAATATCCTAGTAACTTTCAAGGTGGGATATCTCCGACATCCGAACCCAGAGAAATGAAATAGGATAGAATTTTGCGGCTGGTAATGACTTTAGATTTAAAAAACGATGTTTCTGGTTGCTTTGATTGAAGAAGTGGTGTTTCTGGTTGCATTGATTGAAGAACTGGTGTTTCTGGCTGCTTTGATTGAAGAACTTGTATTTTTGGTTGTTTGGATTGATAGGCTGATGTTTCAGATTGTGATAATCGAGGAACTGGTAATTCTGGTTGCTCTGATAATTTGAGATATATTAAAGATGAAGTAGAGAACATTTTCTTGGGAAATGCTGTTGGTCTGTAAGAAGATGAACTTCTATCTGGTTCTAACACTTCTTCGATAAGTAGTCCACCAGGAGAGGCTGGCAGTCCGGCTGCGATTCAAGCCTCTATTTTTTCTCTATCTAACTCAGACAAGTTAAGCCAACCACCTTTAATTAAGGCAGTTTTTGTTGTGAACATAAAACCTTAGGAAATATTGAAGAAGCTAAAAGTTTCTCTCTCTAGGTTTAAGATTTGATTTTTTTTTCTTAATCTAGAAATGAGAAACAATAAAAAATCTTACTTCTATACTAAAGAATCTACTTGAGTATTTCACCTATGTTACAGGAATAACAAATTCTACCACAGTTAGCCTTTAATTTTTTAGTCAAGAAAGAGATCACTTCATTTGTAGATATGTCTTCCTTATTTACAATACAAAAATTAGTGGGTAGTTACATATGTTTACGCTTTTAGCGCCACTATCCCACTAACATCACTATCCCTATAATTGGGAAATAAATAACTAGCACAGTATCCCTATGATTGTGGAATAAATAACTAACACGGTTTGACTCAAGTGTCAAAACGTGTGTTTACATAACATATAAAAAGACGCTGAGTCTAATCTGTATTTTAAACCGAGCTGAGCTACTCCTTTGAACGAAATCAAGTTTTCTCTGGTTTACAGAGCTTGAGCTCACTTTCCACATGCTCAACTTATCCTCTTTGGGTCTTTTCCGTTCATCGCGTTCCTCATCCAGTCAATAAACTCTTTCCCCAATGTCTTCGAGCTCATCCTGATCTTAAGTTCAGCAATGCTGTATTTGTCCTTGAGCTCAGTCCGTTGACGAGCTCAATATACCTTTGAGCTCATCAACGGTGTATCTATCTTTGGTTTTGATATGCTTTTGAGCTTGTCAACGTCGTAGAGCTCGTTCTTTTATTTATTGCTTATTATAATCCAAACTCATGGTGCTCTTTGCTCGTGCTCGTACTTATTTAGGGAAATCCCCCCTTATCAGGGCTCCCCCTAGTTTATAGGTTTATTAAAATATTAATAAGCATGTAAATTAAAATATAATTAAATTCCTTACCTATCCGCGTAGTAATTTGAACCGTCTTGTGTCTGTTTCCTTTGGACACGTGTTGTCGATGCAAGTGACGGTTTCAGACATCGCCGTTACTTGGAGATACCATTTGGCAATTACGTTTTCTGGCACAACTTTTCAAATAACTGGTGACATCACGATTCATACGCCTATGTGAAAAGCGTTTAATCACTTAAACACTTACTGTATCCTTTTGCAAAAGTCACAAATTTCTAAATTTTTTGCTTCATTGTTACTGGAAAATTCTCCCCAATCTTCAACCAATGCGCTTTCTTTAATTTTCATCGACACTACTCAGGTAACATACTTTTTATCAAACAACTATATTATGTCGAATGCTGGAGAGAACCCTAGATTTATGGTTTCGAACTTCTATTAGTAGGCGATTCCTAAAATCGAATCACTTGCCCTCGCCATCATAATCATTATGATTCATATCCTTACCTAATTGCAGTTTGTAGAAAAATCATGGCACCAAAAAAAGGAGTGAAGAGTAAAGCCGACAAAATGGTGGAGCCTTGATACGAAGACATCGACGATTTAGAAAACTACTTTTCTCAGATAGCCCTAAATATGGTAACTTAGATGATGATGAAATCGCCGTTTTCAAGGAGAGGTGTAATATCCCTGAGAATGTGACTATTAGGACTCCTTGTCTAGGCGAACACCCCTATCATACACAAGAAACGAAGACTTCCCTTTTTACTACTTTATTTGACCGGGGGTTGAGATTACCACTCCACAAGCTCATTCGTGATTAATTCAGTGTGCTTGGTATATGCCCTACCCAAATGTCTACGAATGGCTGGAGGCTATTTCTTAGCATAGTCCTCAGGTCACGCATGTTGAATACTGAAATATGCTTAACAAACCTACTATCTGGTACTGACGTAACAAAATTGGCTAGGACCACTTTCTTCTACACCCCATTTTAAAGAGATTAAAAAGATTGTTGAACTACCTTCTTTTGATAGGAATTGGAAAAATTCTTTCGTATTTGTGTCGGGTAGTTGGGAACATAGCACCCCACCCTAAGTGGAAAAACTAAGTTACCATTGAGTTTGAAAGAAAAGTTATTGTCTTTCTTGTTAAATAATCTACATGTGTTTGCATGGTGCAACGATGATGTAACTAGGATACCAGACAAGTGATCTGCCACAAATTGTCAGTTTGAACTGATGTTGGACCGGTAGTACAGTGAAGAAGGACCTTTTCCAAAAAATAACCGATGTGATAGTACAAGAAGTTGACCGGTTAACCAAGATGATCCATATTAAAGAATCTCAATACCCTTTGTGGGCATCCAACCCCATTTTAGTCAAGAAAAAAACTGAAAATGGTTTATGTGTATTGAATTCACTGATTTTAACAGAGCATGTCCTAATGATCCTTTTCCAGTAACTCGAACAGATCAGTTGGTGGATTCTACATCGGGAAACAAGTTGTTATCCTTCACGGATGCCTTTTCGGGGTATAATCAGATGCAAGTAGATCTGAACGACCATGATCATACTACCTTTATTACTGACAGAGGGCTTCATTGCTGACAGGTCGATCCAGATCAGTTATATAATCTATTGGCTATGGATCTTCCTCGAAGTACTAACAAAGTCTAGAGACTGACCGGGAGGCTGGCTGCATTGTATAGGTTTATTTCAAGATCATCAGACAAGTGTGCTAAGTTTTTCTAATTTTTAAGGAATGCTAATCGGTCTCCGCAGTGTGATCAAGTGTTTCTTGAAATTAAAAAAAATTGTCTTCACCTAAGACATTGTTCAAACCTATTAAAGGTGAGAAAATTTATATGTACTTAGCTGTATGAGAATTTGCCGTGAGGGCTGTATTAGTAAGGGAAGTGGATAAATACCTCCGTCCGATGTATTACATAAGCAAGAGTTTGCTAGAAGCTGGAAACGGTATTTAAAGTTAGAAAAATTAGCCTTGGAATTGGTAATAGCAGCCAGGAAAATGAGGCCATACTTTCAAGCACATTCAATTACAGTTCAAACATCTTTTCCTTCAAAGAATGTTCTACAAAAAACGGACATATCAGGTAGAATTCCTAAGTGGTCAGTTGAGCTTGGAGACTATGATATTCATTTTGCACCTCAGACCGCGATCAAGGCTCAAGCTATAACTGATTTCTTAGTAGATTTTTATACTAAAAGGCCTTACAAACAAGAAAAGGAAAACAGGAACAAGAAAGAGTGGCTAATCCGAACAAACGGTGGATGGGTTGTGGGACTGGAATTTTTTTAACTTCCCCTTATGGTGATACCATATATCAGGCTGTATGTTTTGGTTTCAGGGCATCCAATAATGAATCAGAGTGTGAAGCGGCATTGCTGGGTTAAGACTAGCTCAAATATGTGGAGCAAATAGGGTCCGGTTAGTAAGTGACTCCAAGTTACTTATTAATCAAGCTCAAGGGCTATCTGAAACTAAAAAAGATCAGTTAATAAAGTATCTACAAGTACTAAGAGAAATTGTTATAAGTTTTAAAATCATTCGGTATGAACATGTTCCTAGATTGGAGAATACTATGGTAGATTCTCTAGCTACCATAACTTATTCTGAAGTATACCCATGGATTCTTATGCAAGAATTCCCCTCCATAAGTTCGATTCAACGGAAATAGGGCGAATCAAAGAAAGTATGAATATATATGGGACACAATCCAAAGATTGGAGGTATGGAATACATCAATTTATTTTCGATAGAAAGATCAAGTACAAGGCTCATGGTTTCTTAGTGTTAAGGAAAATTATTTATAAAAAGTCTTTCAACAGGTCTCTCCTACGTTGTTAAGTTTTGAGGAATCCCAAAGTATTCTATCTGAATTGCACGATGGAGAGGGATCAACACATTATGGCTATAAGGCCTTAACCAAGAGAGTTTTGTTAGAATGATACTATTGGCCTACTATAATGGCAGATGCCAAAGATATGGTCAAAAGATGTGATCCTTGCCAGAGGTATGGGAATAAAATCCATATGCCAGCAGTTCTTATGGATTCAATATCCAAACCCATACCTTTTGAAAGATGGGGTTTGGACTTAGTTGGCCCTCTCCCCATGGTTTCCTAAGGTTATCGAACGATAATAGTGGTAATAGACTATTTTCCTAAATGGACAGAAGTTGCCCCACTGGTTGGAACCACTTTTAAGGTGGTCATAAAATTTATCATATCCAACCTATGTTGCCGATTTAGAATACCCTCGCAAATTACCACGGAGAATGGGCCACAATTTGACAATAAAGATATGGAGACATATGGTTCACAAAATAAACTTTGAAAGAAAATAACAAAATGCCTTGGCCATCCAAGGACTTTAGTCTTAAACATGAAAATAAAATACAATTACCTTAGGGCTCGTTCCCTTCGGTTTTTCCTTACCATCATGTTTCTTGGGACTCTTGGCATCGGTGCTTGAGCTTTCATCGGTTCCCTCATCAGAATCACTCTCACTTGGTAAAAAATAACCATGTTTATCACCATCTGGCATGGTATGAAAAGGTATCTCCTCATATGGTACGAACTTCCACAAAAGTCCAAAGTTCTTCTTTGGAAAGGTCTCATGAAATTATAAAACCATATCCGATTTGATACCTTCATCCCTTTTTCCTAAAAATCCACAACACCAGCAACATACTTTTCTATTGTTCCAACTATCTCTTGAGCTTGATTCTTCTTTAGAGAAATATTTTCTTCTTCTTCTTTCTCTTTAAGAAGTTTCTCTACCTTCTCTTTCTCTCCGGATAAGGTGCTGCTAGTGCTTGCATTGGTGGTTTGTTGTTCCTTCAAAAACTTGATCTTATTAGAGGTGGCAGTTTCCAGTTCGAAATACTTGGTTTGGATTTCCTCTTGGGCAGTCTTGGTTTAACGTAGTTCGGTGCTCAGTTCCTCTTTTTCTTTATTCAAATCCTCCACTTGTTTTTGTTCAGACAAAAGAGAATCCTTCAAGTTTTAGTTGTCTATGGTAAGAGAAGTTATATCCTTAGCCTGAGCTCTGACTTATCTTTCCAGATCGAGGATTGACCTGATATAGCCCAGGACTGTATGACCCTAATTATCTAGCTCACTTGATACTGCAAAATATTCTCCTTCATAAATCACAACACTAGTCATTGTGGTTGTTTAGGGAAACTATCGTTCAAAGTCCTCCTTGTCAAACTCACTACAGTACATATTGCCTAAGTAATCCATGTTAACGTCACCCTCAGTAGGATGTGGATCGACTGTAAGAAACACCAAAGAGGGAAGATCAACATGTACTTCTTCTTGTTGAGAAATATCAGTTGGGAGAGTGAGATGAGCTTCTGTAGGTCGGAGTATTATATTTGACCCTATGAAACCTTTTTTCTTTTTCCCACCCTTTCAGCCACTTCCCTTATGATGCCTTTTGTAACCCTGGATCTGATCCCACAACCTCACCAATTGTTCTAGCAATAACCTCTAACAAAACGACATTGATTCTTTCAGGATTCTCCAAACTAGATGCTTCGGGAAACTGATGGGATGAGTCAACGTCATCTTTCTTCTTATTATTCTTCATCTTGTCCACGTGGCTAAGAGATTTATTTTGGGCTGGTAAGTAAATTTTTCCATCTTTCGCCTCATTTATTTTAAGGATGACATCCGATGGAGAGGGAGTGGTCAGTTGTTCCCAAGAAAGGTCTCTGATTCTAGTGGTATTCCACAAGTGCGCCCTCAACATGTTTCTAGAAGTGAAACATTTGTGAAAGTGAAGCCCCCCAATTCTCCGATGCCCATTGATTTAACTTGGAAAATGTAACCTTTGTTGCCTCTGAATGCTCCGAGAATATTTTCAAAAGTACTGTAAAGAGACACACAAATCAGTTAGGTATATTAACATAAAGTCTAAATACTAATAAGAATCTGAACAAGAGTTACCTGAACTTTTCCAGTATCTAGTCAATTGGCTTGGATTTGACTCATAGTTAATCTTTTTCCCATTCTCCCAAACTCCACTTATGAAAATAAATCGAGTCTTCCATGGTTTCTCAGCCTCCAACAGATCATTTAATACTTTGCAGTCATTCCTCATGTTGTACAGATAAAAATGGATTTGGTTGTTTGTACACAAACTAGCCACAACAGCAAACTACTCCATATGCATTGGAATTTTGGATAATCTAGAAGTAATAATGCTGTCTAGCAGAGTATAATAGGAATTCGGGCTCAACTGGCTTGGGAAGAGCTTGATTAGATGAAAATATTTGATTCAGCACCTCAGTGTATACACAATCTCATTAGCTTTACAGTCCATAGGAGTTTCTAGAGTTATATGAATCCTCACCTTAACAGACTTTGAAAAGCCCCATTTGATTCTTATCCTATCTAGTTCGGCAGTGTGTGTATACACGTAAGAGATATTTTAAAGAGCCAGTAAGTATTTCACACTAACCTTACGAAAGTTGGGCCCAACTTTCCCTTTCAAGCACTCCGGAAGTGACTTACTATTTGGCTGTCCCACCTTTCCTCTACTTGTTCGATCTGATGTGGTATTCCCCGTCTGTCCGGATGCTTCCAACGGGGTGTCTTTCTCACTATCTTTCATACGTTATTCCATTGTAGTGGGCTGCTGTTCGGCCAATTTAGCACCACTAGTTTCTTTCTCAATCTGAGTAGCATCATTGAGGGGAAGTGATGGATTCGGGTCCGCCGTAGGTTGGGTATGAGGTTTTATTGCTCTTGAACTCATGTCTTTTGAAGTAGGAGGGGTACTCTTAGCCTTGGACAGTCGAGTGACTCTTCGGGGTGTAGTGTTCTCAGTGTCTGACCCCATACTAATGAACAATGAGAATTTCTTTATGGTTGAAGTTATATTGTCCTTAGAGAAAGGCCTTATGGGTATTTGAACGGAAGACTCAGAATCTAATGTGGGTAAAGTTGGGGTAAAATAAGTTATTCGAATTACTGAGATTCTGGATGAGGATGAACTCTTATCCGGCTCCGGTATTGTCTGGCTAGTTACTCCACTAGAAGAGGCAAGAATTCCAGCAACGTCTCTTGCTTCATTTCTTGCTTTTTCCAACTGAGACAAATTTAACCAACCTCATTTGATTAAAACGGTTATGATTGTAAACATATAAAACTCTCAAACTTAAAACAAAACTGCAACTTCAAAGTTTTCTCTCTCTAGAAAGTTTTCTTGTTATGAGAAAAAGAAACAGTAAAACAGTGTTAAATAGAGGTGAAAAACACTTTGAGTTATTTACCTAGGGGAAATAAATCATTCCAGTAATGATTAGGGGGTATTAAGTACACCCTAATTACTTTTTGAAACTATAGGTGCAAGTATCAAGGGAAAAAAACACCCGAGAGGTCGAATCAGAATAATACACGTGTTCTTTTCAAGACTCTAAACTTTGGATAGTCCATATATAAAAATAAAAACGCTTCGGATCCGGTCAAGATCTACTCCTCGGAAACTAACTCTTTAAAAAAAACTTCAGATGTGATCCAGATTTTTTCATTGGTAAATTTGCTCTTCTAAAAGATTTTTGAAAGGCCTAAAGAGGCTATTGATAGGGTCAGCTAATTTTGAAAGTGCCCTTCTACCTAATCTGAAGGGGAAATTCGGACACCATCTACATTGGAATTTTTACGAATAGTAGACCTAAGTGGACATAGCAACAACACCTGCAAAAAACGGGTAATTCCGGAAGAACAAAAGCTCTCCCCTCTCTCCTCTCTATCCAACAGTAACTCTTGACCACCATTGTTAGCTTGTGGGATCACTGGCTCTATGGCCAAAGATCCTTTTGATTGATAACTCTCATCTATAGCTTCTTCTCCTCTTCTTTGACATCTGGTGGGTGGCCCTCAGCCTTGGTAGCAGCTTCTGCAATAACCAATAACCATTCAAATCCAACAACTTCTTTCTTCCACCAACTTATCCCTCAAGTAACCTGGGTATCTGTTGGGACAAGTACCAGACCTGTTGCTTCCTTATGCAACAATCTAAAGGTTACTCTGGAGACCTCAGGGGTACAAGTAAGTTTATGGTCTTCACACTTTCAAGCTCAAAAGTAAAGTAGCCATCCTCCCATAGGTGAGCTGGTCTGTTTGGTAAGATTGATTGGGTCATTTGGAGCTCAAATCTACTTTTTGCTTGCTTCTAACAATGCGTCCTCAACTCTATCCCATTCATCTCTCTTCACCTTTTGTTCTCAACCCTCCCCATTCTATATCTTTTGGACTATTGAAAGCAACCTCCCTATTTTCCTCTGTCTAGCCCTCTCCCTAAGAGATGTCCTTAATTCCTTCATTCCCAAACACCTAAACTCCATTCTTTTCAGCCCCCTCTCTATGCTGTTTTCACCCTTTCCAAACTAGCAAATAAGTTTTTCAACCCTCCGTTCAGTAACTAGGTCTTTTACCCTAACCCATTCTTTTTTCTGGTTCCATCCACATTACTAGTTAGCTATCCTAGTCAATCCTCAAGACAACTCCTTCTCTTCTGTCCCCACCTCTCCAAATCTTCCCTAAAGCTCACCCAAATCTTTTCCACCCTCTCTCTCCACCTTTTGGTAATTCACATGACCCCTTCCCCTCTCTCTCCTCCCTTCTCGTACATGACTACATTTTCAAGCTCTGGTGGCTATCATCTAATCTTAGTCAAATCTTCTCTCTACTCTGTAAATTTTATCTTAGGATAGACCTGATGATAAGTATTTCTCTTGCTCATCCTAGCTCTAGGCATCTCAGTGATCCTATGACTATGCTGTCCTGGATTAATAGTAAAACTAAGCCTTCTCTAGTCTATCATGGAACCACTACCCTAGCCTCTACTCACCCTTATGCAAAAGCATATTTAATCCTCTCCCCAGCCCTCGACTATGATATCACACTCCTAAGTCAATACCTCATCGATAATACTATTAATTCACAAAGTCTTTACCTGTTTACCAGCCTGATGGATCCCTCTGATTCACTTAGACCTGCCAAACCCTCTGGACTTCTGGGTACCTTCTCCCCCATTCGAACGCAAAGCTTATCCTCCTCCCTTGCTTCATTCCCTTCCTCATCTACTTCTCCTAACCCAATCGCCTCCAACCCAGCTGCTCATCCTGCCTTCCTTTCTCAAACGCTTCCACCCTCTCACCAATTCTCAGCCCTCCATGAAAACTATGTCAAAAACACTGTGGCTTTGGCCAGACACCATATGGAATCTGGTCAGGGTCACATCCTATTTCAATCAGCCCCATAGTCTGAGTTATATGGCTATGTTTCTGCTTCAGAGCCCTACCTCCATGTCCTCCCTCAAGTGATCTTCTCGCAATATTTTGGGAACTGTCCTCCTTCTCTGGCCAACCTTCTCCCTTCCCGTGATGTTAATCCCCTCTCTTCTGACTTAGGGTTGTACAAGAACCTGATCCCAACTATTGATGAGCTTCCTTGTCAACCCCTAATTGCCACTGTCTTCTTGTCCAATGAATTGGGATAGAGTATCCCTCAACATGCTGCTTTCCTTCCAGCCCTAGAATTTTTGGGGAACCCTCCGCTATCTTCTTCTGGAATGCCTTGTAGTAGACCCTATTTCGCTCACGCGTCACCTTCTTTAATAAAGAGCGGCCACTACTCTGCGAATGGTGACTCTCATCCAAGCTCTGGGAAGTTCTCAGGTGAAATGCTAGCTCCAATTAGAACTGCCGGCTTTGAATTGCTGGTGGTCTCGTCATCAGAGAAGGAATACACAATCCCCTTTAGGGTTAAAGCTGCGAATTTTCCCAGAATCGCGAGTGGTATCAATCCCAGTGATCAGAATTGGAACGGTGGCAATCCTAGTGGCAAGAATGCTCTTACTAGCTCTTCAGGCTTCCCCACCGGCAGCTCTCAAGACTGCTCGAAGAAGTCTGAATCCTGGTCTGAGATCAGAGGAGAGACTGGAAATGAAAGAATGAAATTGGGACTATCTTGGGATATGACAAACAAATAAAAATCTGATCTTCAAAACTTATTGGGTCCACCCAACTCATCTCTGGTGTGGATTATTTTGAACTGAGGGTAATTTTGTCAGGTGTTTTAGAGAATTTTAAGGGTATTAAATGTTTGGGTGTTTTGTAGTGAGAGATTTGAGCAGTCTGGTTGTATTAAATGTTCATTACCCTCATTAATGAAAGTGGTTGAGTATTTACACCCTTAATTATGAACCCATGGGCTTTCAGGTCAAGTTGTAAAACCGGGTTGAGTTTAAAGACCCATTAGTTCTTAAGTAGATTAGCACCTAGCTTAGTCAAAAGGTGTTTAATATTTTAGTACTTTTGTCCTGTCCGAATAGTTCAGTGGGCACATATTGTCCTAATTATCCCTGTCCGGTTTCCTTAGTGAGCAGTGGTGAATAATTCCGGACTCATCAATCTCTATTGAAAGGCCTGGTAAAAACAGAGACAAAGGCCTGTTGGCTGGTGGATCATCCTATGTCCATCACTCCTTAATCAAAAATTTCGGGAATGCGGGTAATGGTCCAAAAAAGAGAAAATATAAATTGGCCCAAATACCTTCTAAGCCATCTATCCCTCCTTCCTCCGATGATATTCCAAGAGGTATCTCTAGCTCGAACTCGCGTCCTAACTCTACCTCTCTCTCCTCTTATGCAAGTATTGTTGCGGGCCATAGTGATATCCATTCCCCTTTGGCGATTGGCATTAGTCACATGGAAATAGTGGGAAATGAGTTCATTATGAACGATTCGGCTTTAGGTTCACCGAATTCTTGGAAGGCTTATCTTTTGGGATATTTTCTCAACCAACCGACCAACCTTACTTTTCTCAAATCAAATATGGAATCATTGTGGAAAAAGTATGGAATTTTAGAATTTAAACCTCTACCCGAGGGCTATTTGGTCTTCAAATTTGGATCTGAGGCGATGACTAAAAAAGTGTTGGAGGAAACCCTATGGCATTTTGGTGGCAATTTAATGATTTTGAAAATTTGGGAACCTCTTACCTCCCTTATAAAATATCCCCACATTGAAATACCCATTTAGGTTAAGTTATTTAATCCGTCTTTTGAACTCTGGACAGTGGAGGGTTTCAGCAACATTGGTTTGGTTATTGGGTCCCCGTTATATGTGGACCATCAGACGGAACAGAAGGAAAAAAATTGATTTTCCTGTATTTGTATAATGATTAATGCGGGGCCCCCTATTCTCTCTGAGATCACTTTCAAGATAAGGGGCAAACCCATTACGATCTCTTTTAAATATGAGGCTTTGCCAGTGCAAAAAAAGTCCCATCAAGCTTTCACCTTTTCTTATTTTGACATCGTCTTCCGAGGAAAACCCTTCTGAGATAGATCCTGAGTTGGGTTCCGGAACTCGGCTACCTTCTATTGATGAGGACAATGAGGTGAAGATCGGCGAGGAGGTGGATTCACCCCCCAAAATGATTCGCACTAAAGAAGCCAAAGACAATGGTTAAATGATATTTTCCTCCGACAGGACCATCGTCTGGTGCACTATAAGTTTTCTATTTATGAATATTGCTTCTTGGAATGTTTGGGGTCTAAATGACCCTGTTAGACAAAAATATGTCAGTAACTTTATTATTAGTAATCGTATCTCTTTGTTAATTCTAGTAGAAACAAAAGTTTAGCTTCATAAAGTGGACTCTATAATCAGACATATGGTCCCCTTTTGGCATGTGATAACCAACCACTCGTCACACCCCCTAGGTAGAATATGGATTATCTGGAACCCTAGTGTGATTAAGATCACAAGGATCTCCAAATCCCCTCAGTACATTCATTGTATTGCCAAATGTCAAAACTATAAAGACTCATTCCAACTCTCTGCTATCTATGCTTTTAACGAAGCACATGATCGCATTTCTCTTTAGAATGAACTTATTGACATTTCCAATCAGGAGAACCATATCCCTTGGGGATTTCAATGATATATGTCATCCGGATGAACTTATTGGTTCTTATGAGAACTGGTCCTCAGCAATTTATGAATTCAATAATTGCTGCTACCAATGTGAACTCAGTGATTTCCGGTCGTCTGGCTTTCCGTTCACTTGTATTAATAAGCAACCCTTTTATCCCATCCTCTCCAAAATAGACTGTATCCTTGTAAACCCTGATTGGGATGACCTTTTCCCTATGTCCCATGCCCATTTTGGGTATCTTTGCTCATCTGACCATAATACGGTTACCCTTAATCTTGGGCTACCCCGCCCAATATGGAAAAATATTTTTCGGTATTTTAACATATGGCAATCTCATCCTCAGTTTAAGGATATTGTAACCAATAGTTAGAACACTCCCATCTATTCCTCTAGGATGGGGTTGGTCACCTATAAGCTCGCTCGACTGCAGTCTGCGTTAACAACGCTTAACCGTAAAGGGTTTAGTGACATTATGCTCAAAAACATTTGTTCAAGGCCCAATCTAATCTGGCCTCTGACCCCCTCAACCACCGTTTAGTAACAAACAAAATTGAGGCGTCCTTGTCTTTCATCTTTCTATGTCGAGCTGAAGAACCATTTCTGAAGAAAAAATCTAGAGAAAATTGGATTAAGTTGGGTGACATGAATACTAAATTCTTCCACAATAGTATTAAATCCCGGCTATTCCGTAATATAATTATCTCGATAACCAATGACTTAGGAGACACTGTCTCCTCCCCTGCTAGTGTCTCCAAAGTTATTGTAAGATTCTTCGAGAACTCCCTTGGTACTAAGCATTATGCTACTTAACCGGGACTGGAAAAGGTCTATTCTCTGCTCTCTTCAAAAGTTACTAATCCTGATAAGGAGTTAATGATTTGCGAGATATCTTGTGTTGAAATCAAATCTTCTCTTTACAATATTGATAGTAACAAGTTTTCTGGTCCTGATGGTTTTAACTCTAGTTTATTTAAGTCAACATGGAACATTGTTGTCCCCGACATCTGTACCGGTGTCCAAGAGTTCTTTCATAATGGAAACTTGGTTGAGTCTTGGAATTTAACCTCCATTGCTCTAATTCCCCAAAAAGACTCGCCATATGCGCCAGCTGATTTTAGACCGATTTCACTCTCCAATGTAGTTTATAAAATCATCTCTAAAATCTTGGCTAATAGAATAAAAGTGTCATTCGCCTACCTTATCGATACTTCCCAATCGGTTTTTATCGCGAGAAGAAACATATCTGATAACATTTTGTTGTCCAAGAGCTTCTGAGGGGGTATCATAATAATGGTAGAGGCAAAAAGGTTGCCCTTAAAATTGATATCATGAAAGCCTTTGATAATGTTCGCTGGCACCTCATTCTTGACATTCTCGTAGCGATGCATTTTCCTGAGAAGATGATCACTTGGATAGTCAAGTGCATCTCTTCTCCCTCTTACTCTATTAATATAAATGGAGACCCTCATGGAAACTTCAAATGCAAAAAAGGTATCAGACAAGGAGACCCTCTCTCCCCTCTCCTTTTTGTGCTTGTCATGCAAGTGTTATCCAATATCCTCAAGGAGAAAAGCCAGAATAGGAATTTCTGTTTTTATTGGAAGTGTCACAAGCAGAAAATCATCAATCTCTGCTTTGCCGATGATCTGATGATATTTTCCATGGTGACACTCAATCTCTTACTCTCATTAAAGAGGCTCTGGATGATTTCTATCTGCTATCTGGACAAAAAGTCAATCCATCTAAAAGTCATATATGTTTCTCCGAAATTGACCATACCTAAGATTGGATCTATTGCCAATCCTGAGCTTTGCGGAAGGCTCCCTCCAAGTCAAATATCTGGGAGTCCCTCTTCTCACAGAAGATAACCTCCCGAATTGATTAATGGAACTCCAAGCACCTCTCATATGCGGCTAGGCTCCAACTAATCAAATCTGTCTTATTTGCTGGTCAGGCATATTGGTCCTCTATCTTTATCCTCCCCTCTAGAATAATAAAAGAATTAAACCAATAACTTCGTCGCTTCCTCTGGTCTGGGTCGTCTATGAAAATCCATGGGGCCAAAGTCGCCTGGTCTACTGTCACCACTCCAAATAAAGAGGGCGGCCTTGGGATCCTAGATTTAAAAACCTGGAATCAGGCGGCTATCCTTAAACATCTTTGGTCTATTGTCAGTAACAAAACCCAATCCATCTGGTGTGATAGGATAAAATCTGAAAAGATAAAAAACAAAAGTTTTTGGGACGTTTCTATTGGCTCATCTCCCTCGTAGATATGGAGGAAAATTCTTCATCTTCGCCATTTGGCTCGTAATTTGTACAAGGTGGCTATTGGTAATGGTTTGAACACTTCCTTTTGGAACGACCCGTGACTCCTTCCCTTGTCCCTTGCCGCCCACTACGGCTCCAACATCATTACTGACTCGCAGCTGGGAAATAACCTAAAGGTTTCTGACATCATCCGTAATGGTGACTAAAATTGGCATGCAAACTTGACATCGGCAAGAGCTCGAAGTCATGCTCATCTTGAAGAGATTCACAACCTTATTCTCACTCTCCCTCAACCCAACATCCTCTCGATGGATGTTCCTTTCTGAGTCGCAAAAGATGGATGCAATACTTTCACAATTAAAGTCACATACAATGCTATTCGTTCGCCTGCCCCTTAAGTGGGGTGGGCAGGGTTATTATGGGATCAATACAATATTCTTCATCATTCCTTTATGTCTTGGCTGGCTATTATGGGAAAGGTTTCCACCAGAGACAAACTACTCAGTTGGGGTGTAACCACCCCATCAGACTGTGCCTTATGCAACTCTGCTCATGAACCTACATCTCATCTCCTCTTTGACTGTAGTTTCACCCAGAGTATCTAGACCTACAAGTAATAAATTTGGATTTCCTTTCCATCCCTCATGTTGAAAATCTTGGATCCATAAGGCATCAAGATGGTCTAATTATCAAGACCATAGTATTTGGCGAACTTGTTTCGACGCAGGCATTTACCACGTGTCAAGAATATTTGGTTCTACTCCAGCCATGACATCTTCGTTAACACACCAAATTGTATCAAATCTCCGATTCAGATTCCATGGCACCAAGATTGGCTGGCCACGTAGTTACCATGGAAATTTACTTATAATCTACATTTATTGTTGCAGATACCCCTCAGTCTGGACTGGAGCATGGTTATCTCGGCTCAGATGCACTCAGAGTCTCCACCCAGCTACCTAGTCATTCTCACATGTTATTTGGTTTTGTATTTGTCTTATCTAGTGTGCCATTCCCCTTCTTCTATGGGTGTTTGACTTTGATTTCTCTAGTAGATTTGTAACTCATCGAGATATGCATCAGGCTGTTTGTATGAACAATTTATTTAATTTAAATATTTTTACACCAAAAAAACCTAAGTGGACCATGACTCAACTGTATGCTGACCCGTTTTTGGTTTTGGACTTTAAAGCCTGACCCTAATCCAAAGTCCGACCTGGATGGCGCATGGGTCATAAAGGAAATATAAATACCCCAATCAAGCTCATTGAATAGGTTGGACGTTTTCTAGAAAAGTTAATAGTTACCTCCCACCTATTTGATCTCTCTATATTCTAGTCTTGAAATTAATATCATATTAAACAAAAGTCTTGGCCCAAAAAATACCCTTTGATTAGAAATAATCCTCACCAATCTACATATAGACAAATCATAACTCCTTTACCAGAAGCATCAAGTTTTCTATATACAGACTTGTCTGCTTGATTAACAATAAAACTATTACAAAATTCCACCTTGTCAAATTTTTTATACTAATCTTTTGGTAGTTGTTTCAGACCATACAAACATTTCTTAAACTTACATACCTTGTTTTCACAACCAGGCCTAACAAACTCTTATGGTTGTTTCATATAAATCTCCTCATCCAAAATCACCATTCAAGAACGCAGTTTTCATATTCATTTGATGAATTAGAAGATTGTGATGAGTCCGGATTCTGTCACCACCTTTTATGGAAACCGGACATGGTCAATTCGGACAATGTCCACCTTACCGGACAGGGGCAGTTCGGACACCATCATCCATTGAACTATCCGAACATAACTAAATTACTTAAAACACTAATCAATTTCTGACTAAGCTGCCTATTTACTTACTTAAAACTAATGGGTCTTTAAACTCGACCCGAATCTATTAAACACGACCCGAAAGCCTATAAGGCCCAAATGTAAGGGTATAAATACCCAACCACCAACATTAAATGAGGGTAATGAAAATTAAATACAACCAGGCAGCTTAATTCTCCCTCTACATTCTACCCAAACATTAAATACTCACAAAACTCCACAAAACTCTAAACAGAAATTACAAACTTACCCTCAGACGAAAATAAACCATACCAAATTGGCGACCACAGTGGGAGATACGAAGATGCCTGAATCTAGCATTCAAAACCATCAGAAAATTCAGTCCGAATGAATCCGGGCGTACCGGAGGTACCACCAGCTTTGCTTGAAGTGGTGGGGGAAAATGATGAATATACCATCGAGGAGCGTGATAGATTAAAGGGAGAAATAGAAGCTTTGAGGGCAGAGAAGGCAAATATGGCCGTAAAAGAGAAATCAAAGGCATCAGGTGCTCATCATACTGACAACCCTAGAGAGCATGAGCCTTCGATGACCCATGTGAGTACGAAGAAGACTCAAGCTAGCTCCAAAAAGTCTCACCGGTCCAAGCCAGTGGAGAGCTCTGATTCAGACTCAGAATCTTCCAGTAGCTCATCGGACGAAGATGGAATAGAAGAATCCTTGTCCTCCAGCAGCGATGAGGGCCGATCTAAAAAGAAAAAAAAGTTGGTTAAAAAGTATTCAAGAAAAAGGGATAGGCATGGAAAGTTAAAGAGGCATATAGGAAAAGTATCATCTCATAACCGGAGACACATAGACCGGATGCTGGTGGATCCCTTTGCCTTCCATGATGAGTCAGTTATCTTTGCAACTCCTACCGAGGATACCATTTTCAGTCGTGGCCGGAATTGGAGACAATCTCCATTGTCTTCCAAGATCCTGTCCGAAAACCTCCCCAAGAGGTTCGATAGCACGAAGATGAAAAAATACGATGGCAGTAAAGACCCAGACAATCACTTGGAACAATTCAAAAATTTCATGATGAATTTCGATGACGACGATAAATTGCTTTGTAGAGCATTCTCCCAGTCTTTTATGGGGAGTGTCTTTAAGTGGTATAACAGCCTACCACATGGGTGCATTAGAAATTTCGATACCTTTTGGGTGGCCTTCCGAAGGCAGTTTGTTGGAAGTAAAGAGGTGAAGGGCAATGTAGATACAATTATCCATTGTGCCCAAGAACCGAATGAATCTCTGAAGGAATATATAAGTCGCTTTGTAAATACCAAAAATGGGTTGGCTGATTGCTTCGAGCAAGTAGCAATAGCTTCACTGAGGCAGGGCTTAAACCCTGGAAATTTGGCTGATTCAATGACCAGAATAAAGGCCATGACATGGGGAGGTTTACTGAATCAGGTCGGAAAGAAAATTAACGTGGATGAAACAAAGAAAAATAGGGTGCACATGCAGGTGAGGTCTGCCCCGGTTGCACCAAACCCCAACCAAAATCAGTCCGGGAACAAGGCAAGGGAGGTCGAGCAGGGTCATAACAGAGCTAAAGCTCAGTCTCAGCCAGCTGCGCCTGCCCATAGTCAACAATCTAGAAACAAGAGAGGGCCTTGGGTTCAACCAGAGTGGTTTGCTGAGTTAAAAGAAAGTGTGGCCACCATTTATGACAAAACAAAGGAAGAAGTACACTATAGAAGGCCAGCTGCACTACAATCTCCTAGGGAGCATCGTAACAATTGCTTCTCTCAGTACCACAATGATACTGACCATACCACTGACGATTGCATTGCTTTAAAGCAAGAAGTCCAGAATTTGATTGAAAGAGGAAAGTTGGGAGCATATGTTAGAAGAAGAGGAGGAAACAGGCCTGATAATGCTCATCAGCCTGGTCCGAACAATGCAAGCACATCCGCTCCGGAGGGAGCTATGGTGATAATCGAGAGATTCGATGTAGAGTCAGAATACTTGGACCCTAATCCAACTCGAAACAGAGTGGGTGCCATTGATGAACGATGTAAAACAGTGTCCGGGCTTATTAACGTTTTTGAGTCACTCACAATTTTTGGAGGGGATACCATGACAGCAACCACAACTTCTTCAAGGAAGAGGTATGTTCATACTTTAGCTACCCAACTGGAGGGAGGCATGACTTCCTATCAATCGCAGATTCCATTTCCCTTCATTGTATTCGATGAGGATGACTTGAGAGATATAGCAGGTCCTCATGAAGATGCTGTTGTCATAGGAGAATCCATTGGGGGCAATGTCGTAAGACGAATTTTGGTGGATACTGGGAGTTCAGCCAATATCCTTTTTTTAACTTCTTACAAAAATATGAAAAATCCTGTGGTAATTCAGCGTTCGAACATGTCAATTGTGGGTTTCACTGGAAGCTCAGCAGACGTGATCGGAGAGTTCGAAGAGGTCTTATTGGGCAAAGGCCCTTTTAAAAAGATGGTCAGAATATTGTTCGTTGTAGTGGATTGTCCCACTTGTTATAATGCTATTCTGGGGAGGTCTTGGCTCTCTAGGATGCATGTCGTGGCCTTTACAGTCCACCAATGTTTGAAATATGCTGTGCAAGGACAAGTGGGAGTTGTTCGGAGTAGTCAAAAGATAGCAAGAGAGTGTTATGCAACAACACTGGCTCTTCAGACGTTGGGGACAGTTTGAATCAACGAGGAATAGCAGTTTGAGGGGCTTTCTGGGGGAGAGGGTGAAATTGATGACCCTAGAGAGACCCCTGGAGTTTTAATACCGATTGAAGAAGTTGAAACATATTCATTGGTTGAAGGAAAAAATGTCAAGATAGGGTCTAAGATGACATCGGAATTAAATGGTAAGATGTTGAAGTTCATGAAAGACCATCATCATGTTTTTGCTTGGTGCAATGCTGATGTTACCGGAGTACCAGCAGATATTATATCACACCAACTGTCCATCCGAAGGGACGTAGTGCCTGTGATACAAAAGAGAAGAGCTTTTTCTAAGGAAAAGGCTGATGTCATAGTTCAAGAAGTCTACAAGCTTACTAAAATGGGGCACATAAAGGAATCTCAGTACCTTTTATGGACAACCAACCCGGTATTAGTGAAAAATAAAAATAGCAAGTGGCGTATGTGTATCGATTTTACAGATCTCAACAGAGCCTGTCCAAAGGATTTATAGCCAGTCCCCCGGATTGATCAGTTGGTGGATTCCACATCCGAGAACAAGCTACTATCTTTCATCGATGCCTTCTCCGGGTATAACCAGATTCAAGTAGATCCGGAGGATCAGGAGCATACTACGTTTGTTACTGACAGGGGCCTTCATTGTTACAAGGTGATGCCATTTGGGTTAAAAAATGCTGGGGCTACGTATCAGAGGTTAGTAAACAAAGCCTTTTATGATCAAATTGGAAGAAATATGGAAGTATACATCGATGATATGATGGTTAAAAGTGTGGACGAAGAGGTACACTTGGCAGACCTCCAAGAAACTTTTACCAACTTAGTAAAACTAAATTTGAAACTAAATCTAGAAAAGTGTGTGTTCGGAGTACAATCCGGAAACTTCCTAGGGTACGTAATAAGTGAGCAAGGGATACAGCCTGATCCGGACCAACTTAATGCTTTATATCAAATGGAGCCTCCTCGGAACATTAAAGAAGTACAACGGTTGACTGGGAGGTTGGCTGCGTTAAATCGATTCATCTCAAGGTCTTCAGACAGATGTGCCCTGTTTTTTCAAACTTTAAAAGATGCAAAGGGATTTGACTGGACTTCACAATGTGATGAGGCCTTCAATGAGATTAAAAAACATCTGTCCTCCTCCAATACTCTATTTAAACCTATTGATGGAGAGACACTCTTCGTATATTTGGCACTTTCCAATTGTGCCATCAGTGCTGTATTGGTAAGGGAGGTGGATAATTACCCCCGTCCAGTGTATTACATCAGCAAGAGCTTGATAGATGCAGAAAAACGCTATCTAAAGCTTGAAAAGTTAGCACTAGTCCTGGTAATTGCTGCTAGGAAGATGGGGCCTTATTTTCAGGCTCATCCTATTATTGTCCGGACATCCTATCCCCTGAAAAACGTTCTACAAAAGGCAGATATTTCGAGTAGAATGACTAAGTGGTCAGTGGAACTGGGGGATTTTGATATTTATTTTTCTCCTCGAACAGCAATCAAAGCCCAAGCTGTGGCTGATTTCTTAGTTGAATTCCACTCAGAAAGGGATACAAAGCAAACAACTGAGATGAAAGATAAAAAGGTCTGGGTCGTCCGAACGGATGGTGAATCAAGTACTATGGGATGTGGTGCAGGGGTATACTTGACCTCTCCATATGGTGACAAAATGTACCAAGCTATATGTTTTGCTTTTAGGGCTTCCAACAATGAGTCCGAATATGAAGCTGCTATTGCTGGTTTAAAGTTAGCTCTTATTTGTGGAGCCAAAATGGTCAAGTTAATGAGTGATTCCCAGCTTCTTATCCATCATGCGCAAGGTCAATCTGAAGCCAAAAGGAAACAACTAATAAAATACTTACTTCTTCTCAAAGATGGTGGCGCTTAAGTTCAAGAGTATTGTTTATGAGCACATACCCCGAACAGAAAATGAACTAGCAGACTCCTTGGCAACCATAGTCTATACTGAATCATACCCTTGGATCCATTTGCTTGAGTGTCCTTCCATTCCACTCAATATGGGTAAGGAAGAAGAAAGCTTTGATATACAAATGAGACAGCCCCAAGATTGGAGGTTTCCTCTCCTTCAATATCTCTCCGATGGCATCTTGCCTCCGGACAAGTCAATAGCAAGAAAAGTAAAATACAAGGCTCGTGGTTTTATCATACTAAGAGATGTTCTTTATAAGAAGTCTTACAGTAAACCCCTCTTACGATGTTTGGGGGATGATGAATCTCAAATAGTGCTCTCTGAATTGCATGATGGTGAGGGATCAGTTCACTGTGGATTCAGGGCTCTAACAAGGAGAGTTTTGTTGGCTGGTTATTATTGGCCCACTATAATGCAAGATGCTAAAGAGCTGGTGAGAAGGTGTGACCCATGCCAGAGATATAACAGCGAAATTCATGTTCGAACCACCCCGTTAGAGTCAATATCTGAGCCTATACCCTTTGCTCGATGGGGGCTGGACTTGGTGGGACCTCTACCTATGGCGTCCGGAGGGCGCAGAACAATAATTGTGGCTATTGACTATTTTTCGAAGTGGATCGAAGCAGCCCCACTGGCAGGTACAACATCCAAAGCTGTCATAAAATTCATTTTATCCAATATCTGTTGCAGATTTGGCATTCCACAGAAGATAACGACAGACAATGGGCCACAGTTCGACAACAAGGAAATGGAGAGTTTCCGTGCCTCCAGAGGTATACAACATTGTTTCTCTTCACCTTTCCACCCACAAGCAAATGGTCGGGTTGAAGTGGCTAACAGAACTATACTGTCAGGTTTGAAGAAAAATTTAGAAGGGGCTGCTGGAAAATGGCCTAGTTATTTACAAGAGGTTTTGTGGGCTTACCGGACTATACGTGGGGCTGCAACACAAGAGTCACCTTTTGCCCTGGTCTATGGGATGAATGCCATAGCTCCCATAGAAGCAAATCTCCCTTCATTTCGAGTTCATAATTTCTCCGAACACGCTAATGAGGAAGCTATCCGAGGTCAACTTGATTTGATAGAGGAAAGAAGAGTTAAGGCACACCTTAGAGCTGTGCACTATCAAGGTTTGATGAGAAGCAGGTTTGCTTCCAAAGTTAAAAGAAAATATTTTCAGCCGGGGGACAAGGTGTTAAGGAAAGTCTTCTTACACACTAAAGAGAAGCTGCTCGGCAAACTAGCCCCAACTTAGGAAGGACCCTATATGGTCTTTGAAAAACTTAAACCTGGGACATACTGGCTAGAAGACAAGGATAGAAGGGTTTTGAATCACCCTTGGAATATTGAGCACCTCCGGATGTACTTCGAGTAGAAACTATGTAAATATTTACTTGTTTAAAAATCCATGTAAATATTTGGGGGCATACTCTTTCCTACCCTGGTGGCACGGGGAGGTTTTAATGAGGTGTCCGGGCTCTTTTATAAAATTTGATGCCTTCTTAAAGATTCAGAGTATTCTTATTTTGTTTCTTGTCAAATTTTTGTTTAAACACCGGCCGGATTGAATTAAAGGTGTGATGACTACTTAAACATTTGTCATCGAAGAATTTAAACCCTCTCACTTTAAGATGTTTATGAAATAACTAAGGGCTGTTTAAACATTAGCCACCAAAATTGAAAAACTATGAAAGAATGCAAGAATTGTGCAAAATAAACATACTCATTAAAACGACCGAAGTTCCTTGGCCATCCAAGGACCTTAGTTCAATCAAAACAAAAAGTAAAAGATAATTAATATTCTAAGACTGAGCCTTTGAAGACGGCTCAGCCTCACTTGTTTTCTTCTTCTCAAGGTCATCATTCTCCTCACCTGGACTCTCCCCGATGTTTCTTCTTCATTGGATAAGGATGCACTGGAGAAATTAAACCTGTCACCCTCAACCATTATATGGAAGGGAAGGTCTGGATACTCTACAAAAGTCCATAAGTCTCCCAGATTCCTTTTCGGAAACTTCTCATGAAAGAGTAGGACCATGTCCGACTTCACCTTGGCATATATTTCCTCCTGAGTGTCTATCACATTGTTGGCATAAACATCAATCTTGGCTTGGATTTTTGCCTCTTGCTCCCTTAGCAGATCAGCTTTCTCCTATGCAGCCTTGGACACTGAGTCTTCGACTGCGATCTTGTCGTTGGTCAAAGTGTGAATGACTTGTTCATTGGCCTTTATCTCCTCTTTCGAAGAAGAGAGATCTTTCTCCAACCCGGACTGCTTCACCCGGAGGTCTTTGATAGTATCTTCTAGGGTAGCTACCTTTGTGGCCCAACCCTCCTGGTTCTTCTTTAACTCCTCATTTTGTCTCTTCAAAACATCAGCATTTTGGGTGGCAGCGAGGAGGTCATTGGAAAGTGTCTCATTGTCAGAATTAAGGGCAGTAATGATTGCTGACTGACCTCGCACTTGTTTCTCCAGAACCAGCACCGGCTGAATATTACTCAATATAGAGTGAGTTATAACATCTTTTTCATTTGAAACGGTGAAAGTTTTACCATTGAAGGTAACGGTGTTCGAAGTTCTCGGAGGGAGGTAGGGCCCAGCAAAGTCATCTCTGGGAAGGTTTACAAAATAGTCACCAAGCCCCTCAAGCCCTGTAATGTCGACACCGTCGATGCTAATGTCTCCTCCTCCAACCTTATCGGTTTGAAAGTCACCAGGGACCTCTTCTGCTCTTATTGGATCAGTAGGGTCAACAGGAGGGAAGGGCTACGAAGGCCGGAGAGAAAGTTCATCACCCCTGGAGGTCTTTTTCTTCTTGCCCATCATGTCCTTGCTTTCTGCTCCCCGTTTCCTATCCCTCTTAGGAAACCTTCAAGGCTTTGGAGATCCTGCCTCTTCCCTAGCACTCTCATGCTCCACTACTTCAAGAAGAGCAGCGTCAATTTGACTTGAAACTGGCCCCTCTTGGTTTGTTGGGGAAGTTTTCTTCGCTTCAGTGGGGTTGGCCTCAACTGCACTAAGCTTCCCCTTACCTTTCTTTCCCTTCATCTTGCTTGGGGCCTTGGCTCTACCGGGCATATACAACGCCCCATCCAGTGGTGTGTTCTTTTAAGGACTACATCCGGAGGGGTGGGGTGGTAAGCTCCTCCCAGGATAATTCCCTCCGGTCAGTAGTGTTCCAGAGGTATGACCTAGCAAGATTTCCTCCGGTAAAGGCATTGTGAAAATGGTTCCCCCACTTCTCAGCAGCCCAAGCGTTTAACTTGGTGCAAGTGACCTGCCCGACCTTCAGATAATCGTTAAAGTCTTTGGGCAACTCTATAAAAAAAAGGGGTTGGCAACAAGATAAGTTAGTTAAACAAGTTTGATTAAAATAAAAGTGGAAGTGTGGGGTAGGATTCTTACGATCGCTTCGCCATCTACTGGTGAGGAGGCTCGGGTTGACACCGACTTTGATCTTCCTCCTATTCTCCCAAGCACCACTCACAAAAATAAAGTGAGTCTTCCAATTTCTCTCCGACTCAAGCAGGTCATCCACTACTTTGTAATTATCACCCATGTTGAAGTGATAGAAGGGAATGTGGTGGTTTCTGCAGAGGCTGGCCACAGCTGCGAACTCCTCCATTGGAAGAGGAATTTCGGAGAGCCTAGAGGCCATGATACATGCCATGAGAGTGTACCAGGTATTGGGGCTCAGTTGACTTGGACAGAGCTTGACAAGGTGGAAGTACCTAACTATGTCCGGATCTAAGGGAAACCTTAGTCCCCAGTTAAAGAGTTCAGTGAAGATGACTATTTCACTGAGCTTGCAGTCCATTGGGGTTTCAGGGTCTATTGGGATCCTTATTTTTACGTTCTCCGGAATCCCCCACTTTGTACGCATCCGACCCAATTCGGCTGTATGGATGAAAGCATAAGTAATGTTTTTTAAAGCAAGAAGATACTTAACACTAACCTTGTGGAAACAAGGTCCCACTTTTCCCTCAAGGATCTCTGGCAGATCTGGGTGCCTAAGGCATAGTTTTTCTTTGCCTTTGTCCTTCTTGGCAGCACCAACATCAATCATTTGTCCGGAGACTTCAGACTCAAACGGAGCCTCTTCGATAGAATCCTCCAATACTTCTTCCATTACTGAGGAGGGGTTTCCGGTTGTTTTTGGGAGAGGTGAGTTAGAGATTGGCTCCGTATGCCCTCCGGATTGTTAGGTTTCACTGGTCCTTGAACTCTGGTCTCCGGCTGGGGCTCAGATGCGGTAGTTTATTTTCGGAGACTTGAGATAGATGCCTCTGGTCCGGACAGCTTGTCCTTGGGTTTTTCATGGGTGCCTCTGACCCCTTGTCACTTTCCTTGACCTCTGACTGGGAATGTGTACCTTTTTGAGCCTGCTATTTTACCAGACGACCTCTTATCCGATCAACTAGTTTATTGGGAGAGACATCTGCATCTGATCCCATGGCGATAAATTGGGAAGGCTTCTTGAAACTGGTAGCTGCTTGCCCTGGTTCAACAGTGGGCTCCGATTCCTGAACCGACGAGCTTGAAATAATTGGCGAAAGATTGGTTTGAAACAATCTCCTCGGTTTAACGCTCCTGGTTGAAGAAGAGCCCTGGTCAGGCTCTGTGTTTGGAATTTCTGGTTTGTCGACAGGGGAAGTAGGTAGGCCTGCAACAATGCGCTTTTCCCATTCAACTTTTTGTGCCTTTTCTAGCTCTGATAGATTAAGCCACCCGCCTTTGATTAAAGCGTTCCTAGTTGTGAACATAAACTCACAACCAAAAAGAAGAATTTGTGTTTGAGAGAAAAAGATCTGAAATTTAGCAAAGTAAGTATGAAAATGATGGTGAAACAGTGAAGAAGTGATTAATTTATAGTAAACACCTAAAAATGTGCTTTGATACCTAGGAGAATTCGAAAGGATTGCAATGATTAGGGAACGACGCTGATGTCATCTTCATTAAAAGAAGAAGTTACTTTTTGGAGAAGGTGGAAGCGAAATTCTAGGTGAAAAAACGGCTAAAGTAACGAACCAGAGAGAGACACGTGTCCCACAAACTCTGGCAAGAAACCGTTTAGTTTTCAAGAACTTTTTTCAGTCCGGGTAAAGCTGTAACACAGTTTGAAGGACCTGTCCGGATGTAACTGTCACCAGCAACATGCACTTTTCTAGGTCTTGCCAAAGGTTTTTGAGCACCACCTAAAAAAGGGGCTACTGATGAGTCCGGATTCTGTCACCACCTTTTATGGGAACCGGATAGGGTCAATTCGAACAATATCCACCTTACCGGACAGGGGCAGTTCGGACACCATCATCCATTGAACTATCCGAACAAAACTAAAGTACTTAAAACACTAATCACTTTCTGACTAAGCTGCCTATTTACTTACTTAAAACTAATGGGTCTTTAAACTCGACCCGAATCTATTAAACACGACCCAAAAGTCCATACGGCCCAAATGTGAGGGTATAAATACCCAACCACCAACATTAAATGAGGGTAATGAAAATTAAATACAACCAGGCAGCTTAATTCTCCCTTTACATTCGACCCAAACATTAAATACTCACAAAACTCCACAAAACTCTAAACAGAAATTACAGACTTACCCTCAGACGAAAATAAACCACACCAGATTGTATACAGATGCAAGTGCTATCAATAATCTAATAGTGAAAATCCTAGCAACTAGAGCAAATGTATAAAAAAGTCAATCCATTCTCTTGCCTAAACTCTTGGATAACCAATATGGCTTTATACATTTAGATGGTACCATCTACTCACATTTTCAATTTAAAAATCTATATATTATCCAATGGTTGCAACCAGTATATAAATTAGCCAATTACCATATATTATTATATATGATAGAATCTATCTCATCTTGTATAGCGTCTTTTCCAGAATACAACATCCTTTGATGCCATAACTTCACTAAAATTTCTTGGATAATCCTCAATAATAAAATAATATCGATATTAATAGTCAATCTTATCTCTTGACCATTAAACTAAATAAACTTAAAAACAGATCCAAATGATTTACCTTTTCTAGCTCTAATACTTTTCCATGGTTCAGAAAGTTCAAGTATAGAAACAATACCACCTGATACATCTTCAACTTAAACTAAAAGATCTTATTGGCGAAATTCTGAATCATATCTGTAGGTTTAGCTATAAATGTAAATATTTCTTCATCAAATATTGCATCTCTTAACTCTATATACGTATTCAAAGGCACATAATCATTATATTCTAATACATAAAACATATATACATCAATATGATCAACATACCCTATAATGATACAATCTATACTTATTTTGCCCAAGGTTTTCCTTTTGGATCCAGTGGGCCTTATAAATGCTATACAACCCAGACTCTTGAAAAATTCAATATTGGAGGCTTTTTATACTAAACTCATATGAGGTAATGTTATTCCTTTTAGTGAGAGTTTTATTCAATAAATAAAAGGCTATTAACATAGCCTCACCTTAAAATCCTTCATTCAACCCCAAATTGGATAAAAAACAATTAACCGTTTCTTTCAAAGTCCTATTTTTACTTTCGGCCGCACCCTTTTGTTGTGGTGTATAAGGAGCCATGGTTTGATGTATTATATATGTAGACTAAGAATATATCAAATCATAATATTCATCTCCTCTATCCGTACATAGACTTTTAATCAAATCATTTTTATATAATTTTATTCCAAATTAAATTAAATTAAATTAAGTTAAAACCTTATAATATCAAAAATTACTCAATCATATATCTTAATCATAACACGTCTCCAATTATAGATGCACGATTGGACCATCGTGTGTGTATATATATATTTATATATATAATGTATAGTCAAATAATATATTGCACAAGCAATATATATGATTAGCCCGTACTTATATATTATACATACAATAGATGTGAAACTGTTTTGAATGGAAAAATTTATATTATACAATATACATATAATACATATATCTCATCTTACCCAACATTTGGTATTATTGGTTTTGAAGATGCTGACAATTAGCTATGTTTTTAGAGAGTTTGAAACCTCATTTGTTGGAACGTCAAATTACTTTTATTTCGGACCGCCATTTAGGTTTAATTAATGTTAATCATGTCTTGTATTCAAACTACTATCATAATTACCGTATTTTCTATCTTGTTCAGAATTTGAGGTATGCTCTAAATCATTCTAACATAAAGTTTAAATTTTTGATGATTCAAAAGTTTAATGAACAACTTGAATAGTTTATATGTGAAGGAGGTCAAAGAGTTATTAAGTTTCTCAATAATTTACCTCATGAAAAATATGCTCAAATATTTGTTAAAGAGAAACAATATGATGTTATGACACTTTCTTTGATTAAATCTTTTAACAATCATATTAAAAAAAAATATAGTCTACCTATTCTTGAATTAGTTGACAAGATTAAAGTCTTACTTATGAATCAAATTTCACGACATTGTTCGGACGGGCTAAGCTTGAGTTGTAAATAATGCCTTGATTTTGAAAATAATTTAAAGCTCAATGTCGAAGAAGGTTGTACCTAGCTACTTTATAAGTCTATGGCAACCGTATTTAAAGTTTTTTTAAAATCTTGTTATGGTTGTTAATTTGTTGGATTTAAAATGTTCTTGTGGTGCTTGGTAACTAGATTTTTTTATATGTTCTCATGGTTTTTCTACAATACATTCGACTCAACAAGATCTTATGACATTAATAGAGAAATTATTCACTGTTAGCAATTACATGACAACTTTCTCTTTTAGCATACATAGTGTAACCATTTTTTATGAATGGCCAAGCACTAATGCATACAACATGAAAAGACGAGTTTGAAGGCTTTTAAAGAAGTGTATCCCATCTAGACAAGAAATAACAACCAAACAGTTGAGGTTTTGCTGTTGTTTGAAGTTAGGCCATAATAAAAGAATTTGTGAGGAACTTGTTGAATTACTTTGAATATACATTTTCTATATTTTGTATTTTTGATTTCATGATTTTTATAGGCTCTCATTTTTCACATAATACAAAGTATTGTTTTTCTACTTATATGCAAGACCAGGATTGAAAACATTCAATAACAGTTTTAGAGGCTACTAACACGTGATTCCTTACTTATCGAACATGCGAGTTTCTTGTATATTAAACATGTTATTTTTTGTATCCTAAAACCATGAGATTTTAGGTATATTAAACATGCGACGTTTCTTATAATAGAGCATGCAATTTCAGGTATATTCAGCATATTATTTCTTGTATATTAAACGACGTGTTTTCTCGTTTATTGATTATGACATTTATTGTACATTAAACCATTCAATTTTAAGTGTTTAAAAATATGAATTCTTATATATTTAACAATGCGAGTTATAGGATATTAAACATACAATTACTTGTACTTTTAAGCATGCAATTTTAAGTATATTAACCATGCGATTTTCTTTTATATTGCCACATGGAACTCTAGTTACATTAAACATGCGACTTGTATTATACTAGACCATGCTTTTTTAGGTTCTATTAAACATATTTTTTCTTGTATATTAAACCATGCATTTTCTCGTTTATTGAATGTGCGATTTGTTTTTATATTAAATCATTTGATTTCAAATATATTAAATATGTGAGTTCTTGTATACTAAACATATAATTTCTTGTATATTAAACGTGAAATTTCTTGTCTATTAGACTATCACATCTACTTAAACTAAACTCTAGCAGACATATTAGATATGCAAAAGAAACTGAGATGAGATCATAAACCTTGTTATATTAGTAAAATAGACATTAAAATTTCTAAGAATCAACAAAAAAACGGCAACCCTAACACTGTTCATTCTTTTAACCCTAACAAAAAAATAGATAGTTTAGGGTTGGTCATTTTACGGCACGAGAAAACAAAAAAAACAAGAAAAACAAAAAATAACAAAAAATATTCAAACATCAGAAGAAGGGTCTTCTTGGTCAGAATATTTTTCGCCTCCATTCTCCTCATCTTCATCTTTTTCTTTCTCTTATTATTCTTGGGTGTCTCCATCGTTTTTATCATCATCATCCTTCATCTGGGTTCTCTTCCACTTTTTTTTTTATGGAATATCATTAGGGTCTGACTCATCTCTAGAGAGTGAGCTAGAGTCTAATGAGTAATATGTATCAGAGAAGGAGAACATCGACTCGTTTCCAGAAGACTCTAAGGAGTATTTGGAGGTGGTTGCCATCTTGTATAGTGAGAAGTGCTTAAAAGAGTCAGACATGCCATCATGTGATGAAGATGAGTAGGCATACTCGTCGTCGAAGAAGAGAAAATATGCCACAGTTTGAAATTTGAAGAGTTTATGAGATTTATTTTGTATGCAACCCGAGTGAAGGAAATTTGAAGAGTTTGTGAGTTATATTTTTGTAAAGCATATTTATAGGTAAAGACTCTAGCCCATTCTCGATATGTGTTTTGTAGTTATTGATTTAGTTATTGATGAGTCCGAATCCAAGACATCTCCCCGGAAGGGCAGGTCAGTGTAAATTCTCTCCGAATACCGGACAGATCATTTGGACCGGACAGATCACTTCGAAACAATGTGAGCCTAAGGCTGTTCGAACTATGACAAAAGTACTAAAAAACCTAAACACTTCCTGACTAAGCTACCTGTCCTCCTGCTTAGAACTCATGGGTATTTAAACATGACCCGGGTCCATTAAACTTGACCCGAAAGCCCATAAGGGCCCAAACATCACAACTATAAATACTCAACCACCAGCATTAACTTCGAATAATGAAGATTAACTGCTACCAAGCTGCTTAATTATCTCTCCACCTCGAAACACCCTTACACCACCGTTAAACACCCTTACACCACCGTTAAACACCCTTACACCACCGTTAAACACCCTTACACCACCTTGAAACTCCACTTAAAATTACTAGCCTACCCTCGGGCTATTTTTATCCACAACAAATTGGCGACCACAGTGGGAGGAGAGAGGTGCCTGAATCAAGCATTCAAAACCTGCCAAGAAATTCTGCCCGAATGAATCCGGATAATCCAGAGCTTCCACCAGCTTTGCTCGAAGTGGTGGAAGAGAACGATGAGTATACTGTCCAAGAGCGTGACAGGTTAAGGCTTGAGATAGAAGCTCTGAGGGCTGAAAAGGCCAAAATGGGCGTGAAAAGAAAAATCCAAGGCATCGGTTGTTCATCACACCGACAACCCTAGAGAGCCTGAGGCTTCGAAAACTCATGTAAGTACCAAAAAGACACATGCTAGTTCTAAAAAGTCTCACCGGTCCAAGCCTATGGAGAGCTCTGACTCAAGTTCAGAATCTTCGAGCAGCTCTTCGGACAGTGAGGGAAATGAAAAATCCTTGTCCTCCAGCAGTGATGAGGGTCGAACCAAGAAAAAGCAAAAGCAGGTTAAGAAATATTCGAGAAAAAGAGATCACCATGGAAGAATGAAAAGGCATATTGGAAAGGGGTCATCTCACCACCGGAGGTATACGGACAAGATGTTGATGGATCCCTTTGCTTTCCACGATGAGCCAAGTATCTTTGCAACTCCTAATGAGGATACCGTGTTCAGTCGTGGAAGGAATTGGAGGCAGTCTCCACTGTCTTCTAAAATCCTGTCCGGAAACCTCCCCAAGAGGTTTGACAGTACTAAGATGGAGAAGTACGATGGCAGTACTGATCCGGACAATCATCTGGAGCAATTCAAGAACTTCATGATGAACTTTGATGATGATGATAAACTACTCTGTAGGGAATTCTCCCAATCCTTCACGGGGAGTGCTCTGAAATGGTACAACAGCCTGCCTCAGGGTTGTATTAAAGACTTTGATACTTTTTGGGTGGCCTTTCGAAGGCAGTTTGTGGGGAGTAAGGAGCTGAAAGGTAATGGAGACACCATAATCCATTGCGCCCAGGAACCAAATGAGCCATTAAAGGAGTACATAAGTCGTTTTGTGAACACAAAGAATGGGTTGGCTGATTGCTTCGAACAGGTGGCAATAGCATCCCTAAGATAAGGTTTGAACCCAGGCAACCTGGCTGATTCGGTGACCAGAAAGAAAGCCATGACCTGGGGAGGGTTGCTAAATCAAGTTGGCAAGCAAATAAACGTTGATGAAACAAAGAAGACCAGGGTACACAGACAGGTGAGATCCACCCCGGTGGCACCAACTCCAAATCAAAACCAGTCCGAGAATAGAGCAAGAGAAACCGGACATGGGCATGGTAGAGGGAAAGCTCAGTCTCAGCCAGCTGCTCCTGCTCAAAGTCAACAATCCAGAAACAAAAGAGGGCCATGGGTCCAACCGGAGTGGTTCACAGAACTTAAAGAAAGCGTGGCCACCATTTTTGATAAAACAAAAGATGAGGTACACTACCGGAGACCGGCAACTTCGCAGTCTCCCAGAGAGCATCGTAACAACTCCTTTTTCCAATACCACAATGATATTGGCCATACCATTGATGATTGCATAGCATTGGAACAAGAGGTACAAAACTTGATTGAAAGGGGAAAGTTGGGTGCATACGTTAAAAGAAGAGGAGGCAACAGGCCTGACAACACTCACCGGGTTTGTCCAAGTAATGCTACCCCGGAGGGGGCCATGGTAATAGTTGAAAGGTTTGATGTGGAATCTGAATACTTGGATCCTGATCCAACACGAAATAAGGTGGGTGCCATAGAGGAGTATTCCAAGACAGTCTCCGGGCTCATTAAATTCTTCGAGTCACTGACGATTTTCGGAGGGGACACAATGACTGCTCCTACTGCTTCTTCAAGAAAGAGGCATGTTCATAATTTAGCCTCCCAGCTAGAAGGAGGCATGACATCCTATCAATCACCAAACTCATTCCCATTCATAGTCTTCGATGAGGATGATTTGAGAGATATTGCTGGCCCTCATGAGGATGCTGTTGTCATAGGAGCATCTATAGGGGGCAATGAGATAAGGCGAATTCTGGTGGATACTGGAAGCTCTGCCAATATCCTTTTTCTAAACACTTATAAGAAAATGAAAAATCCAGCTGTGATTCAAAAGTCGGATAGATCGATCGTGGGCTTCACGGGCAGCTCAGCCGATGTGATCGGGGAGTTTGAAGAAGAAGTGTTATTGGGCAGGGGCCCTTTCAAGAAAATGGTTAGAATACTCTTCATTGTGGTGGATTGTCCCACTTGCTATAATGCTATTCTAGGGAGATCTTGGCTCTCTAGGATACGTGCAGTGGCTTCGACAGTCCATCAATGTTTAAAGTATGCTGTTCAGGGACAGGTTGGGGTTGTCCGGAGCAGCCAAAAGATTGCAAGGGAATGCTATGCCACTGCCTTGGCTCCACGAACGCTGGGGGCAGTCCGTATAGATAATCAATAGCAGTTTGAAGGCCTTTCTGGGGGTGAGGGTGAAATTGATGACCCCAGAGAGACCCCTGGAGTGTTGATTCCGATTGAAGAGGTTGAAACGCACTGCTTGGAAGAAGGAAAAAGTGTCAAGATAGGGTCCAAAATGCCACCAATTTTGAATGAAGAAATGTTGAAATTCTTGAAAGACCATCAACACGTTTTTGCTTGGTGCAATGCTGATGTTACTGGAGTTCCATCAGAGGTGATTTCCCATCACCTATCTGTCCGGAGGGATGTGGCACCAGTGGTACAAAAGAGGAGAGATTTCTCAAAAGAAAAGGCCGATGTCATAGTGCAAGAGGTTGACAGACTCACAAAGATGGGGCATATTAAAGAATCTCAATACCCTTTGTGGACTGCCAATCCTGTCTTGGTGAAAAAGAAGAATGGCAAATGGCGTATGTGTATTGACTTCACAGACCTCAATAGAGCTTGCCCAAAAGATTTGTATCCGGTCCCCCGAATTGATCAGTTAGTAGACTCTACTTCTGGGAACAAGCTGCTCTCCTTCATAGATGCCTTCTCCGGGTACAATCAGATCCAAGTAGATCCAAAAGATCAAGAGCACACCACATTTGTCACTGATAGGGGTCTACATTGCTACAAGGTGATGCCTTTTGGCTTGAAAAATGCTGGGGCTACTTATCAAAGGTTAGTTAACAAGGCATTTGCTAATCAAATTGGAAGAAATATGGAGGTTTATATTGACGATATGATGGTAAAAAGTGTGGATGAGCAGTTGCACTTGTCCGACCTCCAAGAAACTTTTGCCAACTTAACAAAAGTGAATTTAAAATTAAACCCTGAAAAGTGTGTGTTCGGAGTGCAGTCCGGGAAATTCTTAGGGTATATCATAAGTGAGCATGGAATACAGCCCGACCCGGATAAACTCAATGCCTTATTCCAGATGGAGCCTCCTCGAAACATTAAAGAAGTGCAGCGATTAACGGGGAGGTTGGCTGCCTTGAACAGATTCATCTCCAGGTCTTCGGACAGGTGTGCTCCATTCTTTCAAACCTTGAAGGGTGCAAAGGGGTTTGAATGGACACCACAATGTGATGAAGCATTCAATGAAATCAAGAAACATCTTTCCTCTCCCAAAACCTTGTTCAAACCAGTTGATGGGGAAACTCTCTTTGTGTATCTGGCTGTTTCAAGTTGTGCCATCAGTGCAGTGTTAGTAAGAGAGGTCGATGGGCATCCTCACCCAGTGTACTACGTCAGCAAAATCTTGATTGATGCTGAGAGGCGTTACTTGAAACTCGAAAAACTGGCATTAGCTTTGGTGATAGCTGCAAGAAAAATGAGGCCCTATTTCCAGGCTCATCCTATCGTCGTCCAGACATCTTTCCCTTTAAAGAATGTCCTTCAAAAAGCAGACATTTCAAGCAGAATGACAAAGTGGTCAGTAGAGTTGGGGGACTTCGACATAGACTTTGCTCCCCGGACAGCAGTAAAAGCCCAAGCTGTGGCTGATTTTCTGGTTGAATTCCATTCTGATAGGGATTCAGAGCAACCTACTGATTCAAAAGACAAGAAAGTGTGGATTGTCCGAACAGACGGAGGATCTAGTACCATGGGATCTGGGGCAGGGATATGTCTCACTTCCCCCTACGGGGACAACATGTACCAAGCTATTTGTTTTGCTTTCAGGGCATCTAATAATGAGTCCGAGTACGAAGCAGCCATAGCTGGGTTAAAGTTGGCCTATATCTGTGGAGCTAAAAGGGTCAAGCTACTAAGTGACTCCCAGTTGCTTGTCCACCATGCTTTGGGCCTATCAGAGGCTAGAAAGGAGCAATTGGTCAAGTATTTACTCCTCCTCAAAAATGAAGCGTTAAAGTTTAAGGCTGTTGTCTATGAGCACATCCCCCGGGCAGAAAATGAGCTAGCATATTCATTGGCAACAATAGCATATACGGAGTCCTACCCATGGATCCATGTGCTTGAAAGCCCTTCTATTGAACTTGGTGAGGGTGGAAAAGAGGAAGTCTTTGAAATACAAGTGAGTCGGCCTCAAGACTGGAGGTCTCCTCTTATGCAGTATCTGTCCGATGGTATTGTGCCCTTAGATAAATCACAAGCCAGAATGTTGAAACACAGGGCTCGTGGTTTCATTATGTTAAGAGAAGTCTTGTACAAAAAGTCCTATAACAAACATCTCCTACGTTGTTTAGGGGATCATGAGTCACAAATGGTTCTCTCCGAATTGCATGATGGTGAGGTATCAACCCATTGTGGATTTAGAGCTTTGACAAGAAGAGTGTTACTCTCCGGATATTATTGGCCATCAATCATGAAAGATGCTAAGGAGCTGGTGAGAAGGTGTGACCCATGCCAGAGGTACAGCAATGAAATTCATGTACCAGCCATTCCTTTGGAATCAATTTCTGAGCCTATCCCTTTTGCTCGATGGGGATTGGACTTGGTTGGACCTCTCCTTGTGGCTTCCGGAGGGCGTAAAACCATAATTGTGGCCATCGACTACTTTTCAAAGTGGGTAGAAGCAGCTCCCCTGGCTGGGACAACCTCGAAAGCTGTCATAAAATTCATTCTGTCCAACATATGTTGCAGATTCGGTGTCCCACAGAAGATAACAACAGACAATGGGCCACAGTTTGACAACAGAGAAATGGAAAGCTTCTGTGCCTCAAGGGGTATTCAGCACTGCTTTTCTTCACCTTTCCACCCTCAAGCCAATGGGCAAGTTGAAGTGGCTAATAGAACAATACTATCCGGTTTAAAGAAGAATTTGGAAGGGGCTGCTGGGAAGTGGCCTAGTTATCTACAAGAAGTCTTGTGGGCCTACCGGACAACACCTGGGGCTGCAACACAAGAATCCCCCTTTGCCTTGGTCTATGGAATGGATGCAGTAGCCCCCATAGAGAAGACACTCCCCTCCTTTCGTATTCATAACTTCTCCGGACATGCTAATGAGATGGCAATTAGAAATCAGCTCGATTTGATCGAAGAAAGACGGGTTAAAGCTCATCTTAGAATTGCACACTATCAGGGCTTGATGAGAAGCAGGTTTGCTTCTAAAGTTAATAGGAGAGATTTTCAACCAGGAGATAAAGTATTAAGGAAAGTTTTCTTGCATACTAAGGAAAAGCTCTTCGGAAAGCTGGCCCCAACCTGGGAGGGTCCGTATACTGTGGTTGAAAGAATCAAGCCTGGGACTTATTGGTTGGAAGATAAAGATGGGAGGGTTTTAACTCACCCTTGGAATATTGAACACCTTCGAATGTACTTGGAATAACACTTGTGTAAATATTTACTTGTTTAAACATCCATGTAAATATTTGGGGGTATACCTTCCCCTCTTCGGTGGCACGGAGAGCTTTCAATAAAATTTGGTGCCTTCTTCGAAATTCTCTAAGTCTTTTCAAAATTTTATCTCTTATCATACTACCCGGACTAAAAGATCTAAGGGCTATTTAAATTCTAGCCGGAGAGTCTTAATACTCTCACAATACAATAAAACTACTTAAACTCCAGCTATTTAAACAAATAATGAAAGAAGAGGATGGTTGAGCAAAATAAAAACATTCATTCAACAACTTAAAATTGCCTTGGCCTTCCAAGGACTTTTTGAACAAGTTTGGGCATAGTACAAAAAATCTATCCGAATAATACGGACACCATCACAAAAAGAGTGCCTTGGCCTTCCAAGGACTTTAGTTCGAATAAAAGATAAACAGAATAAATTATAAGTTAAGGTTGAGCCTTTGAAGATGGCTCGCCCTCATCTGCTTTCTTGCCCTTGATGTCGCTCTTCTCTTCGACTATCTTCTTGCCCTTGGGATCAATCTCTTCTTTACCTGGGCTCTCTCCGGTTTCCTCTTCATTATCAGACGAGGACTCACTGGAATATCCCTCGTCAACCATAGTATAATATGGAAGGTCGTCATCATCCACATAGCGCCATAAGCTACCCAGTCTCCTCTTCGGGAATTTTTCGTGAAATAGGAGAACCATATCAGACTTCACCCTTTGAATCATTAGCTCCTCGCTTTGTATCATCTCCCTGGCATAGGCGTTGATCTTGGCCTTGATTGTGGCCTCTTGGTCCCTCACCAAAACAGCCTTCTCTTCAGCAGCCTGAGTCACTGCATTCTCTAAAGCGATTTTGTCAGTGGTCAGGTTGGTGATGAGCTTCTCCTTGGCTGCAGTTTCTCCCCTTGAGATTGTCAGGTCCTTCTCCAGTCTGGACAGCTTAGCCCGAAGATCTTTTATGGTCTCTTCCAAAGAAGCAACTTTTGTGTTGCTTTCATCTTGATTCTTCTTTAGCTGATCATTTGCCTCCTTAAGCAAATCAACCTTAGTAGCAGTAGTCTGGAGGTCACCGGACAACTTCTCCTTCTCAAACTTGAGGTCTTTGATGGTGTCTGCCTGACTTCGGACTTGCCTTTCCAAAGTAAGCACTGGCTGTACATTGCTAAGTAGAGAATGGGCTATAATATCCTTCTCGCTAGAGACCATGAAAGTCTTACCGTTAAAATTGACCATGTTGGAGCTGCTCGGAGGGATGTAGGGCCCTGCGAACTCGTCTCTGGGCAGGCCAAGAAAATATTCACCAAGTCCACCCAGACCGGTGATGTCCATTTCATCCAAGTTAAGCTCTCCCCCCTCAACTTCAACTGTATGGAATTCCTTTGGAATCTCTTCTTGAAAGTCCCTTGGGATCTCTTCGGCCAATGTTGGGTCAGTAGGGAAAGAGGGCTCCGGGGCCCGGAGAGCAATCTCATCTCCTTGGGAAGTCTTTTTCTTCTTGGCTTCCCTGTCAGCACCTTCACTTGCTTGCTTGCGAGTCCTCTTTGAAGCTCTTGAAGGTTTTGGGAGATTCACTTCCTGCTTTTCGCTCTCCTGCTCCACCACTTGTAAAAGGGCTGCATCAATTTGAACCTGGGCCAGTCCCTCTGGGTCTGTTGGGGCCTCCTTCTCAGTATCACCTTCCGCCTTCCTGCCTTTCTTCTTCTTGCCTTTCATTTTGCCTGGGGCTTTGGCCCGGGCAGGCAGGTAGAGTGTCCCATCCAGCTCGTGGGACCTTCTCAGCACAATGTCTTCATCAGGCTGGGTGGCAAGCTCTTCCCAGGTTAGGTATCTCCGACCTGTTGTGTTCCATAGATGGGACCTTGCTAGGTTTCCAGTGGTAAAGGCCTTGTGGAAACGGTTCTCCCAGTTCTCTGCAGCCCATGCGTTGATTTTGCCACAGGTAGTCTGTCCGGCCTTTAGGTAGTCCCCGAACTCCTTTGGCAGCTCTATTAAAACAAAAGAGAAATTGGTTAGTACAAAGAAGAAAAGAGAGATTCGAACAGAAACTTAAAATAAAAACTTACGGTGACTCCTCCATCTACTCCTGAGGAGGCTTGGATTCTCTCCGGCCTTGATTTTCTTGCCGTTTTCCCACGAGCCACTGACAAACAAGAATTGGCTCCTCCATTTGCTCTCCGACTCCAGGAGATCATCAACAGCTTTGAGATCGTTCCCCATGTTGAAATGGTAGAAGGGGAACTGATGATGCTTGCACAGGTTCGCCACTGCAGCGAACTCTTCCATAGGAAGAGGGATCCCTGATAGCCTAGATGCCATTATGCATGACATCAAGGTGAACCAACCATTGGGGCTTAACTGTGATGGGCAGAGTTTGACCAAGTGAAAGTAGCGCACTATCTCCGGGTCCAGTGGGAACCTGAGTCCCCAGTTGAATAGCTCCGTAAAGAAGACTATTTCATTCTTTTTACAATCCATCGGGGTCTCCGGATCGATGGGAATCCTTATCTTTACGTTCTCAGGGATCCCCCACTTTGTGCGCAATCTACCCAGATCTGAAGTATGGATGAACGCATACTTGGTCTTCTGCAAGGCCAAGAGGTATTTGAACTCAACTTTGTGGAAGCACGGCCCCACTCTTCCCTCAAGGCTCTCCGGCAGGTCCAAGCGCCTCAGATACAAATTTTCCTTCCCCTTTTTTACAGCAGCAGGAGTGATATCAGCCTGTCCGGAGGACTCGGACTCAAAGGGGACCTCTTCAGTAGAGTCCTCCATTCTCTCCTCCATAATCGTTGGAGGGACCTCTGTGGAAGTAGTTCGGGGAGGATTAGTGCTTGGCATAGCCTGCCCTCCGGACTGTTGCCTCACCTCGAGTTGAGTTTCTAAGGCAGAAGATTCTTTGGGGGGTGCCGGGCTGCTGGCCTCCGGACCGGACAGCCTCTCCCGGGGAGCTCTAAAGGGCACTCCAGACCCAGAGTCACTATTTTTTGTTCCCTATTTTGAGGGAGTGTTTTTGGAAGTTAGCCCCTTAACTAACCGGCTTGGCCTCTTGATGACTAATTTATCCGGAGAATGGTCAGAGTCAGACCCCATGGCAATAAAAGAAGATTTTTTCCTAACACTTGTAGCAGTAACTCCCGGTTCAACAGCAGGGATTGACTCCTGAACTGAGGAGCCAGATACTATGGGAGAAAGGGTAGATTGAAAGAGCTTTCTAGGCTTGGTACCTTTGGAAGAAGATGAGCCCCTATCAGACTCTGCAACAGAGGATGCTGGTTTCTCAACAGGCGACGATGGTAGCCCTGCTGCTAATCGTTTCTCCTTTTCGACCCTTTGTGCTTTCTCCAACTCCGAAAGATTGAGCCAACCACCTTTAATCAAAGCTGTTCTTGTTGTAAACATAAAACAGCCAAGGGAATTTTCGTTCTAGAGAGATAAAGCTCTGGGTGAAAATGCAGAGTAAAATTTGAAAGAGATAGTGAGACAGTGAAAAATGAATGAGAATTTATAGTAAATGTAAAAAAAAAGGGAGTTGATTCCTAGGAGAATCCGAAAAGTCAGGTAATGATTAAAAGTTGGCGCTTATGTCATTATTGGCAATTAAAGAGGTAACTTGTTAAAGAAGGTGGTGCGAAATTCAAGGTGAAAAAACGGCTGGAGTGACCAATCAGGGAGTGACACGTGTCCCATTAACTCTGGCAAAAACCGTTTGGAATTCGTAACGTTTGACCTGTCCGGGTATACCCATAACTCTCTCCGAATTAAGAACTACTTCCTGTAATCGGACAGTTTTTTAGTTCTTTGACAAGGACACTTGCTCAAAAACCTAAAAAAGGGGCTCCTGATGAGTCCGAATCCAGGACATCTCCCCGGAAGGGCCGGTTAGTGTAAATTCTCTCCGAATACCGGACAGATCATTTGGACCGGACAGATCACTTCGAAACAATGTGAGCCTAAGGCTGTTCGAACTATGACAAAAGTACTAAAAAACCTAAACACTTCCTGACTAAGCTACCTGTCCTCCTGCTTAGAACTCATGGGTCTTTAAACATGACCCGGGTCCATTAAACTTGACTCGAAAGACCATAAGGGCCCAAACATCACAACTATAAATACTCAACCACCAGCATTAACTTCGAATAATGAAGATTAACTGCTACCAAGCTGCTTAATTATCTCTCCACCTTGAAACACCCTTACACCACCGTTAAACACCCTTACACCACCGTTAAACACCCTTACACCACCTTGAAACTCCACTTAAAATTACTAGCCTACCCTCAGGCTATTTTTATCCACAACAATTATCATTAATTATCTAATTTTTTTAAATCAAATGATAAGTTAGCCAATGAAAACGATTAACATGTTTAAATACTGATATGACTAGATTGGTTAGAAGATGGTGATATTTTCTTTATTAATTTACATGTGTGACCACTTCATTTTTAGGTAAAAAATTAGGCAAGAGTAGATGAATAATATCATCAAATCCACTCCATGGATACAAACTTGCAATTAAAGGCATAATCAGCATTATTTACACATGCGATTCTAGGCATAATTAGCATGCGAGTTTACTGTTACTCACCATAGGATTCGCTACGAGGTTAGTGTTAATCACCATACGAGGTTAGTATTGCTCACCACATGAGTCAATGTATATAGATACATATTTTTCTGTTTTTTAATTAAAAAAAATTACTTACAAAATCTTTCACATTACAAAATAGGTCACATAAAAATAGTCAATCAAGAGAGGTACCAATAAACATTTGTATTTATATCATTTAGGAAATAGTAAAATATTTGATCTATTGTATTCTGACATATGTCTTCAGTATATCTCTTAGAAACAAATCCATTTTGGATAACGTCTTCGCCTTATTCACAAAAAAAAAATGCCACAGTCGGGGCTGCCTAGTTGATGTTGTGGGATATCTCTTCTATTTTTGACTTTATATGGCTTTTCTAAAACAAGTATGTTTTATTTTTCATGAATTACACCAACTGTTGACAAGAGTTTAGACCAGTAAAAAGATTAGATACAAGACGAGTCTTATAATAGCCCACACGATTTCAAGTATATTAAACATGTTATTTCTTATATATTAAACCATGTGTTTTCTCGTTTATCGATTATACGATTTATTGTATATTAAACTATTTGATTTGAAGTATCTTAGACATGTAAGTTCTTGTATATTTAACTATGCGAGAGTGGCTATATTAAACGTATTATTTCTTGTATTTCTGACCATGAGATTTATTGTTAGTCTAACGATGACTTTAAGTACTTAGTAGTGGCTCAACAATTTTCCTTGTGTAGTCTATTGTGTATTTATTGTTAGGAATTAGTGGGTTATAGTTTGTTGCTATTCTATATCTATGTCAATAATAACCAATGCGTAGTGGTTCATTGTATCTTTCTTTATGTGGCATACTAAAAAGAATCCATGATACATGTTGGGTAGCCTAGTTTCGAGTACTTTATCAATGAGTTTTGAGAGATCTCCCTTACTGGCCAGTGTTGTCTGTATTAAGAAAAAGGATTAAAAATAATATTTTTTTATAATAACCGAAACCTAATTTCAGTTATACTTACCGGTGCATGAGCATAAATTTGTATCACATTGTATTTACAAGTGTAAACATATTTGAAACCTTCGGATGGACTTTATAATTGAATTATTTAAGAATCTTACATATCAAAGCATCGATAATCTACCAAATTACAAGTGGGGAACATTTAAACAAACATACGAGATTAATTCAACTGAATTTCTGATTTTACTGCAAGTCTATTAAACATTTTAGTATATTAAACATACATTGCTACGATAACTAATCATGCAATTATTGTTTTAAAATGCTAGTCTACCTTAAATTCAACTGTTACAATGCAACACTTGTGTATTTTACGTTGAAGTCCAGGTCACGTTCATAAAGCAGAGCCATCAGTTCACTTATAATCACAATTAGTCCATAGGAGAACCGTGGTAATGGTAAATACCATAGTTTTGGAGCTTCAATTTTTTCTTCCATTTATATCTTAAGGACTTTGTGGTATTCACAGACCTCAACAATTTGTGCTGTTCCTGTATTATTTTCCCAATAAGGGAAACCCACATCTTCTTATTGACCGTCGAATGCCCAAACAAGCCACACATTATAGTCTTGTATTGATTCTTTGATGGTCTAGAAGATGGAAAACTGGGTTTCAATATATGACAATATATATTTTATGTTTAATCTTAATATACTGAAGATCCACTTATAAGACCACGAGCGACTACCCATAATGTTGTCTCTTTTATAGCCTTGCCAATGGTAATATCTTTTAAATTATGAGCAAGCATCTCTTTTGTGATAGCATATAAACTTCGTTGCATAACAATATTGGCCTCAAACTGATCAAGTTTCTCAAAATAGGTCTATGTAGGGTCTATACAAAAATCATCAACATTATCTACTTCTATACATACTCTTGTTGGGGGTATCAGCTGATGGTGATGCATTTTTTTTGTGTTTTTGTAGTGTATGTTGTTATGTTTGTCTATGTTGGGTTTTTTTCTACTACCTATGGGACTGTTGGTGATGGTTCTGTTTGGTTGAGTTGGTCTGACTTTGTGTAGGCTGGTTGTTGTTGTTGTTCTGGTATGTTTTGGTGTTGGGGTAAATAGTATTGGGCTTTTTGTTGTTATTGGTGGTGTTGAGCTTCCTCTTCTGCTGGATGTGGGACTGTTCCTGGTTCCGTTTGGGTGAGTTGTTATGAGTATGTGCAAGCTAGTTCTTTTTTTTCTTATGTGTTAGTGTTGGGGTTTGATGAGTCCGAATATTGCAACCTCTCCGGACAGGGACAGTTCGGACCAAGATCACCAGACCGGACAGGGCAGTTCGAATACCAAGCCCATTGGACTGTTCGTACTATAACAAAAGTACTTACAAACCTAAATACTTCTTGACTAAGCATCTTGCTCTTTTACTTAGATCTCATGGGTCTTTGAACATGACCCGGGTCCATTAAACATGACCCGAAAACCCATAAAGCCCAAATATAAGGGTATAAATACCCAACCACCTGCATTTAATATGGGTAATGAAAATTAAATACAACTAGGCTGCTTAATTCTCCCTCTACTCTCTACTCAAACATTAAATACCTACATACCTCCAAAAACTCTAAAACAAATTACAAATTTACCCTCAGACGAAAATTAACCACACCAAATTGGCGACCACAGTGGGAGCACGAAGGTGCCTGGATCAAGCATTCGAAACCAACAAGAAAAGTCAGTCCGAATGAATCCGGACGCCCTGGAAGTACCACCAGCTTTGCTCGAAGTGGTGGGTGAAAACGATGAGTACACCATCGAGGAGCGCGATAGGTTAAAAGGCGAGATAGAAGCTCTGAGGGCAGAAAAGGCTAAGATGGGCATGAAAGAAAAACCAACAGCATCGGTTTCTCATCATACTGATAACCCTAGAGAGCATGAGCCTTCAAAGACTCTTGTGAGTACCAAAAAGACTCATGCCAGATCCAAAAAATCTCACCGGTCTAAGCCAGTGGAGAGTTCTGATAGCTCCTCGGATGAAGATGAAGTTGAAGAGTCCTTGTCCTCTAGCAGCGATGAGGGCCGAACTAAAAAGAAGCAAAAGCTGATAAAAAAATACTCAAGGAAAAGAGATAGACATGGAAAGTTGAAGAAGAATATTGGCAAAGGGACATCTCACAACCGGAGGCATGTAGACCGGATATTAATGGACCCTTTTGCCTTCCAGGATGAACCAGGTATCTTTGCAACTCCCATTGAGGATACTGTATTCAGTCGTGGTCGGAATTGGAGGCAATCTCTATTATCTTCCAAGATTCTGTCCGGAAACCTCCCTAAGAGGTTTGACAACACTAAAATGGAAAAGTACGATGGCAGTACTGATCCGGATAACCATTTGGAGCAATTTAAAAACTTCATGATGAACTTTGATGATGACGACAAGCTACTTTGTAAAGCATTTTCCCAATCCTTTACGGGGAGTGCTCTAAAATGGTATAACAGCCTACCACAAGGCTGCATCAAGAATTTCGATACTTCTTGGGTGGCCTTTCGAAGGCAGTTTGTTGGGAGTAAAGAGTTGAAGGGAAACGGGGACACAATAATCCATTGTGCCCAAGAACCGAACGAATCATTGAAAGAATACATAAGTCGTTTTGTGAACACCAAGAATGGGTTGGCTGATTGCTTCAAGCAAGTAGCAATATCATCCTTGAGACAGGGCTTAAACCCTGGAAATTTGGTTTGATTCAATGACCAGAAAGAAAGCAATGACTTGGGGAGGGTTGCTGAATCAGGTTGGAAAGCAGATTAACGTTGATGAAACGAATAAAACTAGGGTACACAGGCAGGTGAGGTCTGCCCCGGTTGCACCAAACCCCAATCAGAATCAGTTCGGGAACAAGACAAAGGAGACCAGACAGGGGCATGGCCGGGCTAAAGCTCAATCTCAGCCAGCTGCACCTGCCCAGTCAACAATCCAGAAATAAGAGAGGTCCTTGGGTTCAACCGGAGTGGTTTGCAGAATTAAAAGAAAGTGTGGCCACCATTTATGATAAAACAAAGGAAGATGTGCACTATAGAAGAACGGCCACAGTGCAATCTCCTAGAGAGCATCGCAATAACTCCTTCTGCCAGTATCACAATGATACTGGCCATACCACTGATGATTGTATAGCCTTAAAACAAGAAGTTCAGAACTTGATTAAAAGAGGAAAGCTGGGGGCTTATGTCAAAAGAAGAAGAGGTAATAGGCCTGACAATACTCACCGAGTTGGTCCAAGTAATACTGCTCCGGAGGGAGCCATAGTTATAATCGAAAGGTTTGATGTGGAATCAGAATACTTGGATCCGGATCCAACTCGGAATAGAGTGGGTACCATTGAGGAGAGTTCTAGAACGGTATCCGGGCTCATTAAGTTTTTTGAGTCACTTACAATTTTTGGAGGGGATACTATGACAGCTCCTACTGCTTCTTCGAGGAAGAGGCATGCTCATACTTTAGCTACCCAGCTAGAAGGAGGCATGACCTCCTATCAATCGCAGAATCCATTCCCCTTCATTGTTTTTGATGAAGATGATTTAAGAGATATAACTGGCCCACATGAAGATGCTGTTGTCATAGGAGCATCCATTCGGGGCACTGACATAAGACGAATCTTGGTGGATACTGGAAGCTCAGCTAATATCCTCTTCTTAAATATTTACAAGAAAATGAAAAATCCAGCCGTAATTCAGCGTTCGGACAGATCAATTGTGGGCTTTACTGGCAGCTCGGCAGATGTGATCGGGGAGTTCGAAGAGGAAGTTCTGTTGGGCAAGGGCCATTTCAAGAAGATGGTCATGATACTTTTTATTGTGGTAGATTGTCCCACTTGCCATGATGCTATTTTAGGAAGGTCTTGGCTCTCTACGATGCATGCAGTGGCTTCGACAGTCCACCAATGTTTGAAATATGTTGTTCAAGGACAGGTAGGAGTTGTCCGCAGCAGTCAAAAGGTTGCAAGATAATGTTATGCTACAGCCCTGGCTCCCCGGACGTTGGGGGCAGTTCGGATCAACGAGCAATAGCAATTTGAGGGGCTTTCTGGGGGTGAGGGTGAAATTGATGACCCCAGAGAGACCCCTGGAGTATTGATACCAGTTGAAGAGGTAGAAACACATTCTTTAGATGAAAGGAAAAGTGTCAAGATAAGGTCTAAAATGCCACCCGACCTGAAAAATAAGATGTTAAAATTCTTGAAAAACCATCACCATGTTTTTGCTTGGTGCAATACTGATGTTACTGGGGTTCCAGCTGATGTTATATCACATCACCTATCTGTCCAAAAAGATGTAGCACCAGTGGTACAAAGAAGAAGGGCTTTTTCCAAAGAAAAGGTTGATGTTATTTGTGCAGGAGGTTGACAGGCTCACAAAGATGGGGCATATCAAGGAGTCTCAATATCCTCTGTGGACTGCCAATCCGGTCTTGGTGAAAAAGAAAAATGGCAAGTGGCGTATGTGTATTGACTTCACAGATCTCAATAGAGCTTGCCCAAAAGATTTGTATCCAGTTCCCCGAATTGACCAGTTAGTAGACTCCACCTCTGGGAATAAGCTGCTATCCTTTATGGATGCTTTCTCCGGATACAATCAGATCCAAGTAGATCCGAGGGATCAAGAGCATACCACATTTGTCACTGACAGGGGTCTTCATTGCTACAAGGTAATGCCATTTGGGTTGAAAAATCCTGGGGCTACTTATCAGAGATTGGTGAACAAAGCCTTTGCTGATCAGATTGGAAGAAATATGGAAGTATACATCGATGACATGATGGTGAAAAGTGTGGATGAGCAATTGCACTTAACTGACCTCCAAGAAACTTTTACCAACTTGGTAAAAGTAAATTTAAAGCTAAATCCAGAAAAATATGTGTTCGGAGTGCAATCCGGGAAGTTCCTAGGTTATATAATAAGTGAGCAAGGAATACAACCCGATCCAGACCAGCTTAATGATCTATTCCAAATGGAGCCTCCTCGGAATATTAAAGAAGTGCAACGATTGACGGGGAGGTTAGCTGCTTTAAACCGATTTATCTCAAGGTCATCGGACCGATGCGCCCCGTTTTTTCAAACTTTGAAGGGTGCAAGGGGATTTGACAGGACCTCACAGTGTGATGAGGCCTTCAATGAGATTAAGAAAAAACTGTCCTCCCCCAAAACCCTATTTAAACCAATTGATGGAGAGACACTCTTCGTATATTTGGCAGTTTCAACTTGTGCCATCAGTGCTGTGTTGGTGAGAGAGGTGGATGGCTACCCCTATCGAGTGTACTACATCAGCAAGATCTTGATAGATGCAGAAAAGCGTTATTTGAAACTCGAAAAGTTAGCGTTAGCCCTGGTAATAGCTGCAAGAAAGATGAGGCCTTATTTCCAAGCTCATCCTATTATCGTCCGGACATTTTTTCCCTTGAAGAATGTTCTCCTAAAAGCAGAAATTTCGAGTAGAATGACTAAGTGGTCGGTAGAATTGGGGGATTTCGATATAGATTTTGCTCCCCGAACAGCAGTTAAGGCCCAAGCTGTGGCTGATTTTTTAGTTGAATTCCACTCTGATAGAGATTCAGAGCAGACTACTGAGATGAAAGATAAAAAGGTCTGGGTCGTCCGGACGGATGGTGGATCCAACACTATGGGATGTGGTGCAGGGGTGTGCTTAACTTCTCCATATGGTGACAAAATGTACCAGGCTATATGTTTTGCTTTCAGGGCTTCTAATAATGAGTGTGAGTACGAAGCAGCTATAGCTAGTTTAAAGTTAGCTTATATTTGTTGGGCTAAAAGGGTCAAGCTAATGAGTGACTCCTAGCTTCTTATCCACCATGCTCAAGGTCAATCTGAGGCTAAAAAGGAGCAGCTAGTGAAGTATTTGCTTCTTCTTAAAAATGAGGCACCCAGGTTTAAAAGCGTTGTTTATGAGCATATACCCCGGACAGAAAATGAGTTGGCAGATTCATTGGAAACTATAGCTTACACAGAGTCATATCCATGGATCCATGTGCTAAAGAGCCCCTCCATTCAATTTAGTATGGGTAAAGAGGAAGAAATTTTTGAAGTGCAGGTGAAACAACCTCAGGATTGGAGATTTCCTATCCTGCAATACCTATCCGACGACATCTTGCCTCCGGACAAATCATTAGCAAGAAAACTGAAACACAAGGCTCGTGGTTTTATCATACTAAGAGACATTATGTATAAAAAGTCTTATAGTAAACCTCTTCTGCGGTTTTTAGGAGATGATGAGTCTCAAGTGGTCCTCTCCGAATTGCATGATGGTGACGGATCAGCTCACTGTGGATTTAGAGCTTTAACAAGGAGAGTTTTACTGGCCGGCTACTATTGGCCATCTATCATGCAGGATGCTAAAGAGCTGGTAAGAAGGTGCGATCCATGCCAAAGATATATCAATGAAATTCATGTCCTAGCCATCCCTTTAGAGTCAATTTCTGAGCCTATACCTTTTGCTCGATGGGGTTTGGATTTGGTGGGCCCTCTCCCTATGGCGTCCGGAGGGCGCAAAACTATAATTGTAGCTATAGATTACTTTTCAAAGTGGATTGAAGCAGCCCTCCTGGCAGGAACAACATCAAAAGCTGTCATAAAATTCATTTTATCCAACATCTGTTGCAGATTTGGTGTTCCACAAAAAATAACGACAGACAATGGGCCACAGTTCGACAATAGAGAAATGGAGAGTTTCTGTGCATCAAGGGGTATACAACATTGTTTCTCTTCGCCTTTCCACCCACGAGCAAATGGTCAGGTTGAAGTGGCTAACAGAACTATACTGTCCGGTTTAAAGAAGAATCTGGAAGGAGCTGCTGGGAAGTGGCCCACCTATTTACAAGAGGTCTTGTGGGCCTACCGGACAACACCTGGGGCTGCAACACATGAGTCACCCTTTCTCTTGGTCTATGGGATGAATGCAGTAGCTCCCATAGAAGCGACTCTCCCATCATTTCGGGTTCACAACTTCTCCGAATGAACTAACGAAGTGGCGATCAGAGGTCAACTTGACCTGGTAGAGGAAAAACGAGTTAAAGCTCACCTTAGAGCTGCACACTATCAGGGTTTGATGAGAAGTATATTTTCTTCTAGGGTTAAAAGAAGAGATTTCCAGCCAGGAGACAAAGTATTGATGAAAGTCTTCTTACACACTAAGGAAAAGCTGCTCGGAAAACTGGCCCCAACTTGGGAAGGACCTTATATGGTTGTTGAAAGGCTTAAACCTGGAACATATTGGCTAGAAGACAAGGATGTAAGAATTTTGACCCACCCTTGGAATATCGAACATCTCCGGACGTACTTGGAGTAGCATCTGTGTAAATATTTACTTGTTTAAACATCTATGTAAATATTTGGGGGCATACTCTTACTCTGTTTTTTGTCACACCATCCGGATTGAAGTAAAAGAATGATGACCACTTAAACATTTGTCATCGTAGAACTTAAACACTCTCACTTTAGACTATTTATGAAATAACTAAGGGTTATTTAAACACTAGCCACCAAAATTGAAACAAACTATGAAAGGATGCGAAAATTATGCAAAACAAGGATATTCATTAAAATAACTTAAGTGCCTTGGCCTTCCAAGGACTTCCAAATTGTCAAACAAAGTAAAGGATCTATCCGGTCAGATACCGGACACATTAACAAAAAGAGTGCCTTGGCCTTCCAAGGACTTTAGTTTAGATAACATGAAAAGTAAAAAATAATTCACAATTCAAGACTGAGCCTTTGAAGATGGCTCAGCCTCATCCATCTTCTTCTTCCCCTTGGGATCGTCTTTCTCTTCAGGAGGACCTTCCCCGACATTTTATTCTGCCTCGTCAGAAGAAGAAGCACTGGAGTAGTCATGCAAGTCTCCGTCAGCCATAGTATGGAAGGGAAGGTCTTCTTACTCTACATGAAGCCATAAATCACCCAAGTTCCTCTTCGTGAACTTCTCATGGAAGAGCAGGACCATGTCTGATTTCAACTTGGCATACATTTGCTCTTGAGTGTCGATCACGTTGTTGGCATAAGCGTCGATCTTGGCTTGGATTTTGGCCTCCTGCTCCCTTAGCAGATCATTTTTCTCCTCTGCAGCCTTGGACACGGTATTCTCAAGCGCAATCTTGTCACTCATCAAGTTGTTGATAATTTGGTCATTGGCCTTGGTCTCCTCTTTTGAAGAGTTGAGATCTTTCTCTGATCCGGACAACTTCTCTCGGAGATCCTTGATGGTGTCTTCCAAAGTAGCAACTTTGGTGGTCCACTCCTCCTGATTCTTTTTCACCTCCTTGTTCTCCCCCTTTAAAATATTAGCATGTTGAGTGGAAGTGAGAAGGTCATCTGACATCCTCTCCTTATCAGACTTGAGGTCTTTGATAATGTCGGCTTGACTTCGAACTTGCTTCTCCAAAGCAAGCACCGGCTGAACACTACTTAATAAAGAATGAGCTATAATGTCCCTTTCACTTGAAACAGTAAAAGTCTTACCATTAAAAGTGACGGTGTTTGAAGTACTTGGAGGGAGGTAAGGCCCAACAAAATCGTCTCTGGGGAGGTTGATAAAGTACTCACCAAGCCCACCAAGACCAGTGATGTCTACCCCATCAATGCTAAGACCTCCCCCTTCGACCTCATTAGTTGAGAAGTCACCAGGTATCTCTTCTTCTTGTGTTGGGTCAGTGGGATCAACCTGGGGGAGAGGCTCCGGAGGCCGGAGAGAAAGTTCATCACCCTTAGAGGTCTTCTTCTTCTTGGCCTCCCTATCCTTGCTTTCAGCTCCCCGTTTACGGTCTCTTTTGGAAGCCCTTGGGGGTGTTGTGGAGTGAGCTTCTTTCCAAACACTTTCCTGCTCTACCACTTCCAAGAGAGCAACATCAATCTGGCTTGGGGGTGGCCCCTTCAGATTGGTTAAAACAGCTTCCTCCACCTCAGCAGGGTCCGCTCCACCTGCCACTTTCTTGCCCTTCTTCTTTTTGCCTTTCATCTTACTCGGGGCCTTGGCCTGGCAAGTAAAGTGCCCCATCCGGTTCGTGCGTCCTCTTGAGCACTACGTCGGGAGGGGGTTGAGTGGTGAGCTCTTCCCAGGTTAAGTCCCTCCGGCCAGTAGTGTTCCAGAGGTGAGACCTTACTAAGTTGCCCCCCGTAAAAGCATCGTGAAACCGGTTTCCCCATTTCTCAGAAGCCCAAGTATTAATCTTCGTGCAAGTGACCTGTCCGGACTTTAGGTAGTCCGTAAAATCTTTGGGTAGCACTGCTAAGAAAAAAGATAAGAACAGTCAATTTAAGCAAATTTGATAAAAGAAGAGATAAGAATATAAAGAAGAAGTCATACGATCACTCCTCCATCTGCTGGTAAGGAGACTTGGGTTGACTCCGGCCTTGATTTTCTTCCCGTTTTCCCAAGCCCCACTTACGAATAGGAATTGAGTCCTCCAGTTCCTCTCCGACTCTAGCAGGTCATCCACAGCTTTGAAGTTGTCCCCCATATTGAAGTGGTAGAATGGGATGTGGGGGTTTCTACAGAGGCTGGCCACAGCAGCAAACTCCTCCATTGGTAGAGTAATCACGGGGAGCCTAGAGGCCATACTGCAGGCCATAAGGGTGTACCAAGCATTGGGACTCAGCTGGCTTGGACAGAACTTTATCAGATGAAAGTATCTGACGATCTCTGGGTCCAAGGGGAATCTGAGCCCCCAGTTAAACAGCTCCGTGAAGATGACTATCTCGCTCAACTAGCAGTCCATGGAAGTTTCGGGGTCTATAGGGATTCTTATCTTCACGTTCTCCGGAATTCCCCACTTCGTACGCATCCGGCCCAGCTCAGCTGTGTGGATGAATGCGTAGTTGATCTTTTGTAGGGCAAGGAGGTACTTAACATTGACCTTGTGAAAACAAGGCCCCACCCTTCCTTTGAGACACTCCGGCAGATCCGGATGCCTCAAGCACAACTTTTCTTTACCCTTGTCCTTTTGAGCAGTAACAGCACCACTAGTCTGTCCGGAAGGTTCCGACTCGAATGGAGCCTCTTCAATAGAGTCCTCCATTATTTCCTCCATAATTGAGGAAGGGTTTTCAGTTGTAGTGGTGAGAGGGAGGTTTAAATTTGGCTCAGTTTGACTTCCGAACTACTGCGCTTCAGTATCCTCTTGATTCATGGCCTCCGGTTGGGGCTCTGGTATGGACATTTCTCTTCGAGGACTTGAGCCAGTGCCCTCCGGACCGGACATCCTATCCTTGGGAGCTCTAATGGGTGCTTCTGACCCAGCACTACTATCCTTGGCACCCGATTTCGAAGGGGTGCCCTTAGAAGCCTGCCATTTGACCAGTCGTCCTTTGCGTCGATCAACTAACTTATGAGGAGAGGTTTCGACATCTGACCCCCTGGCTAAGAAAGGGGAGGGTTTTTTCAAGCTTGTAACTGTTAAACCTGGTTCGACGACGGGTTCTGATTCTTGAACCGAAGAACCTGAGATAATATGTGATAGATTGGTTTGAAATAACCTCTTCGGTTTGATGCCCTTTGTAGAAGAAGAACCCTGGTCTGACTCTGTGGCTGAAGTTGCTGGTTTGTCGATAGGGGAAGTGGGTAAGCCTGCTGCAATGCGCCTTTCCCTTTCAACCTTTTGCGTTTTTTCTAACTCAGAGAGGTTGAGCCACCCACCTTTGATTAGAGCGTTCCTAGCCGTGAACATAAACGACATGAGTAGAAATTTGTTTTTGAGAGAAAAAGCTTTGAGAATTTGCAGAGTAAAAATGAAAGTGATGGTGCAACAGTAGAAAGTGTTTCAATTTATAGTAAATCTCAAAAAGGAGTCATGATACCTAGGAGAATTCGAAAAGATTAGTAATGATTAAAAGACGGCGCTGACGTCACCCTCATTAATGAAGAGGTTGCTTTTCGCAGAAGGTGGGTGCGAAATTCAAGGTGAAAAAACGGCTGAAACAACCAACCAAAAAGTGACACGTGTCCCATGAACTCTGGCAAAAAACCATTTGGATTCACAAAGTTTTTTCAGTCCGGATAAAGCCATAGCACAAGTCGAAAGACCTGTCCAAGTAAAACTGCCCCTGATATCGGACTGTTTTTCAGGTTTTTGACAAAGGCATTTGAACAAACACCTAAAAAAGGGGCTCCTGATGAGTCCGAATATTGCAACCTCTCCGGACATGGACAGTTCAGACCAAGATCACCAGACCGGACAGGGAAGTTCGAACACCAAGCCCATTGGACTGTTCGGACTATAACAAAAGTACTTAAAAACCTAAACACTTCTTGACTAAGCAGCTTGCTCTTTTACTTAGATCTCATGGGTCTTTGAACATGACCCGGGTCCATTAAACATGACCCGAAAACCCATAAAGCCCAAATATAAGGGTATAAATACCCAACCACCTGCATTTAATATGGGTAATGAAAATTAAATACAACTAGGCTGCTTAATTCCCCCTCTACTCTCTACTAAAACATTAAATACTTACATACCTCCAAAAACTCTAAAAAAAATTACAAATTTACCCTCAGATGAAAATTAACCACACCAGGGTTGATGATGTTGGGTTTCATGTTGTTGTTGGTGGTGTTGGACTTGATAGTGTTGGACTTCCTGTTGTTTTGATACTCCTTCTTCGGGTTGGTGGAACTGTATTTCTTCAGCTTTGGATGATGAAACATATGAATTTGGTACTATGAATATCATGCAAGATTTTTTAATATATTTGTATAGATCATTTATAAAACAGCAATGCGAGACTTTTACTTAATACTTACCAATGGTTTCTGGTGGGTTTAGTTGGTCCGGTTCGTTGAATTCTTAAACGGGGGGCTCACATGTTGGCCTTACGATTAATTGTATGATTAAGATGCAATTACAGTTATGTTACCACTTTTTGATTCCCGATATATTAACCATGCAATTTGAAGTATATTAAACATGATATTTCTTATATATGAAACCATGCAATTTTTTGTATGGTGAACCATACGACTTCAGGTTTATTAAACATGATATTTCTTGTATATTAAACTTACGATTTCTTGTATGTTTAACCATGCGATATCAAGTATAATAAACATTTTGTTTTCTTGTATTTTAACAAATGATTTCTTGTATATTAAACCACACATTTTCAGTTATATTAAACATATTATTTTTTTGTACATTATACATGCGATATCTTGTATGTTAAATCATGTTATTTGTTGTATATTAAACCATGCGATTTCCGGTATATTAAACATGTTATTTCTTGTATATTAAACCACGCGAGTTCAAGTATGTTAAACATGTTATTTCTTGTATATTAAATCATGCAATGTCTTTGTATATTAGACCATGTGATTTCTGGTAGATTAGACCATGTGATGTCTTGTATATTAGACCATGATATTCAAGTATAATAAACCATCATATCCATGTATAAATAACATGAAATCCAAAATTTATTTTACAACCCTAGAATATATGGCTTTAGTAACCTACAATATATGAATATATATATATATATATATTCAAAGTTGAATATTAATTTACTCAAGATCCACTTACATCTTCACAAACTTGTACCACTGGTGTAGTATCTGTCTTATTTACAGGAGATTCATTTGTTACCACTTCATGTTCCTCTGGTACCGTTGGAACTTATTTACAGACCTATGGTGTTGGTGTTACTCGCTAAGTTGTTTTTTTAGCATAAAAATCTAGACAAATTATTTTTTTAAGGTCTCGTTGTTCCAGCTGCCGACGTAGCTCAACTATCAATTTGTCTTGCTCTTCACTCTATCACAATAATGGCAGATATATTGGCATAATACACGTGAAAATGAAACAAATAAAACATATATAACAATAAATACCAGATTAGAGACGTGTACTTACTTGTTTGTTCTGTTTTTTTCAAGTGAATGTGCATACGATTATTTTCAACAGACCACCTGTATGTATTGATTTTTCTTTTACGTTCCAGTTTCGGACGTAAAAGAGAAATACTTTTGAAGGTGGTTGTATTCTTTGTTCTGATTTTGGTTTGATACCTCGATGTCATTGTAACTCTCTTTAAGGACGTTGGAGTCTTCTTGGAGGGTGTTGGAGTATGCCTTTGTTGGATGATAAAAGCAGTTAGGGTGGAACCAGGATCAAATTCATCTACAAAACCATCGATTTTAGTTGGGGATATCCGCTTTGGTGTTTTGTTGCTGGTTGTGGGATGGTTTATTTAGGGTGGGTGGTTTCCAGAAATGTGATGAACTTCTTTATTTCCCCCCTACATATTTAGTCTTCTTCCTAGCCCTTTATCTGATATATGATCTGGGTTCCACTAGCTTGAGCCCCCACCAAATTCGCTTCTTTCAACCTCTGCTAGTGTTAACTCACCCTCGAAAAACTACTCAATGATAAAAAACCCAGTAAAACATTTATCACAACCCCTTGATACAAGTTTGTTGCTAGGAGTCCCTCTAGTCGAATGAATAGAAATCCCAATAACAGTTTACTAACCTAATGAATATCATGGGTTTCTTATTGACCTTGAATTCGTAGTTAAATGATCATGCGTTTATACTGTAACTAACTATGCCATACCATTTCCATCCTCCATACCATGCGATTCTTTTGCAATAAACACCATGCGAGACTAGTGATTATAACCATGCATTTCTACTCAAAAAATTATAACGTTGGAGACAAATAGATTTGATACCTTATAATATTTGACCTAGTGAGTTTTTTAATCATCTCTAAGGTTGGTGATTTTGACTCTCATCCCCACAATTTGTAGTATATTCGGATCATGTTCGACTTCACTTATGCTTACGCAACGGTTGTGTGCTCCATGATGAATGACTGCATCATAAAATTTATTATCATTATTACATATATTTTAAGATTATTTAATTATGTAACAATATTCTTACCATTGAAAATACAACACATCCAATAACTCTATCAAGTTTTTTGGTGACATAATATTTAATTGATCTAACAAACTTCTCCTTTATTTTTTCAAGATCTTTAACATTATATACCGTTGTCCAACTCATTATATCTCATGATACTGAATAGAACATGGTAGAGCACATAAACATGATTAATACAATAACCACGTCATTCATATCACGTCTTTCATTCGAGTTTGGTGTCGTTGAACATGTGTTTTTATTGTTATTGAAAATCATGCGTGTTTAGTTCTATTAAACATGGTATTCTTAATCAACATGCATTTTTAGTTATAAACAACGAACATGCGAATTTAGTCCAACTCAAAATGTTAGTTAAACTAAACATGTGAGTTTCTCGCTACAAAACATGCTAGTTATGATAAACATGCGAGTTAGTGCTACCAAACATGCTAGTTATAATAAATATGCGAGTTTAACGTTATTGAACATCCTAGTTATGCTAAGCATGCAAGATTAGAAAATCCAAAAATATAAACATACATTTAGCAAGCTATTTGATATTGGACTAGTTTTGTTTATGCCTAATTTTCTGAAACTTTCGTCCATAAAGTATATTTTCATGGTCCTTGATTATGTTTCTGCACTAGCAGTGTAGCAAAGTATGAATCCTTCAGATTTGTTTAAAGGAATTTCCTCGCTGTCATGTTTCAGACCAAAACAGGTTTCACGTTATTGGTGGTAAATTTGGCCAGTTTCAACCAAATTGTGAAAGCTTCATGTTCAAATGAGTATGTATTTATAATCTCGGTTATAAGCTGTAATGCTTAGACCAAATTTATAAGCTCATAAATTTGGCTTGTTTTGACCAAATTTTGAAAGCTTCATTGTATAGAAAGGGGTTTCGTTAGCAGCTTCTATGTGGTCAAGAGTAATAATACTAGTTTTCTCTTTCATCACATTTAGGATGTTAACTAATCCAAAACATCTAAGATACATATTTTCTTTAAAACCTTGATTCGGTGCAGGTCGATTAAATAAGCCATAAGAATGGGTTTTCCTACTAATCCTGTGATTCCAGTTATACTAAACATGCGAATCTGGATATATTAACCATAAAAGATAACGGATACTAAACATATAATGCACAACCAGACATGTAACATGGGTTTCGTTTGTATGACATTTAAATAAAATGCGAGTTTAGTGTATGCCAGTTAAAGAACATGCGATGCTATGTTCGTATCTCATATGCACGTTGACAAAAAACAAAAAATGAAGTCTGAAAATATTAAACTCGGATGCTAGACAATACATTAAACCTATTTATAAAATATAACCATTATATGTACATGAGAACCCTATAAAGTACTCTCGAACCCTATTTTCAGCAAACCGGAAAGTACGAACGTGATCAAAGATTCCGCAGAAAGCACCTATGAACATTATGAGTTTAAGAAAGATCCAGGTTACCAAGAACCATCAAAATACAAAACCTAGTGGCAATTAACATCAAAGACCATCGAAATATAGAACCTAGTTGCAATGATGAATCGCAGTCAATAATCATTAAAAGTTTATTAGAGTTATTTTTTGATTTTGGGTTTTGTGGGTTTACTAACTAAATGGGTTTACGAGAATTGGTAGGGAACTGAAATGTTTTGGTTCAATAAGTTTAAAATGGGGGTAATAGATTTCAATCTAAAATCTAATATTTATACTAATGGGGTATTTTAGTTCATTTTACATTAAAACACCTATCGATAGTTTGTTATTTTTAGGTATTATATGATAATGAGATAGTTGAGTGAGTATTTGTGGATACCTTTCACTTCTTAAATTATAATTAATATACATACACAAAAAATTATCAACTAGCGAGGTACAATCAAAATTAATTTTTTTCTATTACCAAAAAATATATTTATTTTGTATAGGTATTCAAATACTAGTTTCAGTTTTCAATTATCTTTTTTTTTGGTATAAAAAGTTGTAAATTATATTAATAAAAACGATTTACAAGAGTATCAGGAGGCACATGGCCAAATTACATTGAGAATAAGCCAGGTGGCTACACATAGAGAAAATGTTACAAGGAAAAGGTAATTTTAGTTCTATAAAATCGGTATCAGATGTCCGTGAGGATGCGGTAGGCGACACTCGAGCTTCGGGTAGATGTATTATTGAAAATTCGTGCATTTCTTTCTTTCCATATATGGTATATGATGGAACAGAAATCAACACGCCAAAGATAAGTTAAGTTGTTTGTGGCGGTCGTCTAGTTGTAGGCTTCCTCAAGCCAGGAGACCTAGGCGGTGGGGGTGGAAGGGATTAGGAGCTTTGTACAAATGTTATCCTAGATGGAGGTGGAAAAAGGGCATGCGATGGTGATGTGTACATGAGTTTCCGGGGATGTTGAGCATAAGACACAATTGGGCGGGAGTCTGGTCCCCAGTTGATGAGCTTATCGCGCGTGGAGAGTTTGTTTTGCCTGGCCATCCAAGAGATAAAAGAGTGCATAGGAATAGAGTACTTGTTCCAGATTAGGGGGGCCCATGGGACTTTGGCACTGGTAGCGAGGATAAAAGAGTAGTTGCTGCTGATGGTAAAGTGGGGCTTGGAATTATTGGGGATCCATAAGAAGATGTCGTCTGAGTTGCTGGGGGTGGAAGGTTTGTGAAGGAATTTCTGATTTCGGTTAAATGAGATAGCATGTGTCTATTTTGTGCCCTTGCTTGAGAAGGCCAGCACTAGGAGCCGTTGAGGATGAGGTCCGAGACATGGGAGATGTTGCACAGGCGAGTTAAATTTGTAATATCGTTGTTATATCAGTTGATAAGGGAGGATGGGAACAACCAGGGGTCATACCATATGGAAGTGTTGGTGTCATTTCCTTCCTTGACCTTATAAAGACCAGACGCTTGGGATCTGAGCTTAAGGATTTTTCTCCAACCCCAACTAGAGTTGGATGGGATGGGGATAGTCCAATTTTTTTTGTTTTTCATTTTCTCGGTGATGGTTCATTGAGTCCATATTGAACTATGGTTTTTAGTTAATATGGACCAGAAGAATTTTGGGGAGCCGCCTGATTCCAAATTTTTAGGTTTAGAATCCCAAGGCCGCCCTCATCTTTGGGCAAAGTGAGCTTGTCTCAAACAACCTTAGCCCCTCGTAATCTTCATATCCGTCCCTGACCAAAGGAATCTTCGCGGATCTGAGAGAGTTCTATTAAGAATCGGACTGGGAGGATGGAGATGGAGGACTAGTATACTTGACTAGCGAAGAGGGCTGACTTTATGAGTTGAAGGCGGCCCCGTGTACGAGAGGTGCTTCGTAGTGCAAGAGTTAATGCGGTTGGTGATCATCGTGAATAGAGGTCGGCAGTCGTTGTACGTGAGTCTTGAGGTGATGAGAGGGACCCCCAAGTAGCGTACAGGGAGGGTGCCCTCCCTGAAACCAAGGATGTGCAGAATTGCGTTTCTCATGTCGGGGGAGGTTCCCGAGATGAAGATTTGGCTTTTTGTCGGGTTGAGGTGGAGACCGGACAGCGATGCGAAGTCCATTAAGCCCTCGTGGATAAGCTTGACGGAGTGGGCGTTGGCTCTATATAAGATTATGAGATCGTCTGCAAAGCAGAGGTTGATTATTTTGAGCGAGTGTCATTTCCAATGAAACTTGAAATGGGGGTTCTGGCTTTTCTCTTGGAGGATGCGAGAGAGAACCTGCATAATGATAACAAAGATGTACGTTGAAAAAGGGTCTCCTTGTCTAAGACCTCTTTTCCAAGGAAAAAAGCTCGTAGAGCTTCCACTAATACAGACAACAATCGAGGGGGTAGTAATGCAGTGAATAATCCATCCAATCATTTCAATAGGGAACTCCATAACATAGAGGGCATCAAGGACAAGCTCCCAACGGATGTTATCGAAGACTTTCATGAGGTCGATCTTAAGGGCACATCTAGAGCTTTTACGGTTAGTCTGATAACCATGCATAAGGTCTTAGGTTAGGAGAATGTTATCCGCAATGGAGCGGCCATAAACAAAAACAGATTGAGATCAGATTTTGATGAGTCAATGAGATATAATTTTTTCGATATAATTTTATAAATAACATTACAGCAGAAAATAGACACGTATTACTATATAGATATATATATATATTGATTTTTGTTTTTATTTTTTAGTATATTAAAACTATTTTTCAAGATACCTAGATAATCAAATTAGTGCCACAGTCTAGTAATATCTATGTTATTGATATCGTTTCAATTATATAACCGACTATTAAACCGTTTGATATCATCTATTTATTCTATTGTTTTTAGAAAGAAAACTGAACTACTGGTCGCGTTAAATGAGAAGATATTGTATATTGTATATTTTTATGGTGTAAACTCAATGTTACAATTTTTTCTTTCTAGAACGGGAGATTATAATTTTATGTAATTATTCAGAAACGTGGATTATGAAAATTAGTGATATGCGAAATGAAAAATAGACTATATGAATTGTGAATATCGACTTATTACAAGTAGCGTTTTTTTAAATCATAACCGCTGTTTACTGAGTGCGTACATAGTAAGAGATGGTGATGTGCCGGCTTCGGAGAAATCATCCGTTGTATTATTATTTGAATTGAATCCAATCCGGTCCGTAGTTGGTTTAAAATTTTTGAATCCGAATCCGTTTTATTTATGTTTGTAGATCAGCACGTCTCGGCCCGCAAACATTATTTTTACTATTTTGATTATCCGGATCAGTTCGATCCGTTCTAAACACCGTGTATATTTGATTTTATTTTTAATTTAAACAAAAATTTAAGATATAATTTTTTTAATCAAATCAAATATAACTAAATAAAAAATTAAATATTATTAAAAAAATAAACATAAATTTTTAATAAAATAAAAAATATAAAACATATCTTAAATAATACAAATAAAATATCAAAACAAACCCATGATATTAGGCTAAATAATAAAGACAAATGACAAATCAGAACCGAAAGTATAGGCAAAGATCCTAACAAAATGTTTATAATTTATGAAATTAAGTTTATAGGGACATAATATAATTAATAAATATAGTATAGACTCTAATAATATAATAATAATTAGTAAAAAGAAGTATATTATTGAAAACGATATGAATGTTACTCTTTTAGTAATTAGTAAATATACTTTTTACTTATAATTTATAAATTTACAATTAATATATATATATATATATATATATATATATATATATATGTATATATATATATATTATATATTTACGGGCCGGGTTGGATAGGATAAATTAAAAACCCATACGCTGTTTTATTCGTCTACGGGTCATAATTTGTATATGAGTATCCATCCCGTTATATGTTTGACCCGACAAAGTCCGACCAAATTAGACCGCATCAGATCAATATTGCCATCCTTAAGGTAAACCCTTAGTCTGACGCAATATTCTACAAATCAACACCAGAAGGTAAACCACACAGGTAAACCCTTAGTCTGACGCAATAGCCTGCAAACCAACACCAGAAGGTAAACCACACAAGATGACATGCTCGGCCAAGAAAGCGTTTGTAGAGGAACTCCAACTCATGAATTATTGATTACAAGCATGCCTTACTCCACCAACTCGGCTACCCTTTTCGAAGCATGTCCGACATTCATGTGAAATGTGAAGTATGAGATATCCAAACCAAGCAATTTTCAAACTATAAATTTTCGAATGATATAAAATAAAATGTGAGTTATATAACTTTAATTGCTCATATTTTTAAATGTAAAATATTGAAACTGATAAAATGTGAATTCTGGAACAAGTTGAGGTTTTTAATATCTAAAATATGAAAGAATATTATATGTAAATTATGGAGAAGGTATAATAATTTTTTTAAAGGTTTCGAAGGTGTGATAAATTTTATTTTAACTAAATAAGAAGAGTTCGTTAAAAAAACTATTTGCTTCTTCAAAATCAATTTTAGTTGGAATTTTTTCAAACCAAAATCTCATCTGTGTTATGTTATGAAACTTTTGGATATTTAAGAATATTTACGTAATTATGGAGAAAAAACGTCTAGAATATGGAGAACATTCAATTCAACTTCTGAAATGGAGCACATATATCAATCATAAGATTGATTCTCCAATTATCCCGGTTTGGATCCCATTTCCAAACCTTCCAAAGTTTATTTTTAATGAAAAAATCATAAGGAGAAAACATCATCTCTAGGTAAGACTTTACAAGTTTGGATACCTGATAAAAATAAAGCCAAACATAATTGTTGCAGAGCTTGAATTAACTCGATGTATCAAAAGATCTTATTCACATAGCCTCAATTAGTTTGATGAAAATGATGGTTGTTTTCTTGACATTCTTTATGGTGATTTCCCTTTTTATTGTGAATGTCCGCACGTAGGGCATAGAAAATCTGAATGCAAAAAATTATGATATAAAGAGAAAGGCAGATTGAAATGAGTAAGCAACCTCAATCCAACACCTTATTCAATCTGCTAATTGAAATGGAACATAGGTGCTAAAAATGAAATATGTCATTTTAATGGAAATAAATTTGGATCAACAATCAAGAAGTTATGAAGAATATGTTCATCGGAGAAAGATAGATGAACAATATAGGAAAAACTGTAACAATCAAATTTTATCACTGGTAGGAAATCTTAGAGCGGTTCAACCTTAAACTACTCATCGATCACCTGATTGCATCCAAACGTTTATTGATAACAAATGATTGATTTCCCACCCACAATGGGTATCTTGCCTATTAAATGTGTTCCAACCCATGGATTTTATCACCTCCCTGGTGATAACCTTCGCTTTTTCAAGAGAGAAAGCCCTTCATTTCTGACAGACGGGTCATACCCATTGGTCAAAGGAGATCTCGTGGCATATTACTGACCGACGAACCCTTGTGACATCATCCACACTCCATGAAAATACATCGACATTTGATTGTAACAGAGTGAGTAAATCTTGTTTGATGGTAGGGTTGAGTTTGTTACCTATTTGCGCTTTTTTGTCCCCATAGAGACTTTCCCCTACCGTATCTTCGTCCCGGCGGTTGAGCTAGTCCGTCTCCCTGCGGTCATCTACCTTTTTAGAAATGGGTTGGAGTTTTGTTATTGGCGGTCCCCCCATCGCCAGCTAGTTGTTATCTGGTAGGTTTAGTGGGGTCGAATGAGAAAGGGTAACAAGTCTGCGTAGTACGATGGTTTCCTAAAACTATTCCTACAATATTGCCGACCGAGTACTTCAGGAATTACCAGATTATGCAGGACTTTGCCTCCATGCGATGCGACCGGGGTTTTCCCATGATAGCATGGTAGGAGCTAGGGCATTAGATTTCACAAAAAATGTCAAAAGTTCTTTTTTTGTATTACCGTGGCCTAAAATCACTAGTAGCTAAACAACACCCATGCACTTGGAAGAGTTCCCATCATAACCCAATAGCATCTTGTGGGTTGGCTTATACGTGATACATTGAGTATTCATTCGTAAATAGTCTTGAAAAGAATATTAGCCGAACTGCCGCCACTCACCAAGAACCGAGTCAGCATGACAAGGCCTATATCCAGGTTAATCATCAATGCGTTCTCGTTGGGCGTCGCGATCTTCCGCATGACGTCATCATTGAAGGTTAGGTCCTTCATTGGGTGTCAATAGTTGTGGTATCAGGAGTCGTTGACCGACAACACCTCCATTTATTTTGTGCCTCTTTCTAGATACGGGCTCGGCCCCCGATAATGCTCCCAGAAAAATTAAATAGCCACAATGGATCTCCTTTACCAGTCGACCTACGCTTCAGGAGCTCCTCCGTTAAGTCTCCAATGCTATCGATCAGTCGCTGAATCATTTTTTGAGCTGCCAGCGGTCATCCGTTGGATGGTTATGATTGTTGTGGTAGGAGCACAAATGGCTATTGGATCTCTTATGGCTGGGAGAAAATATGGTGCGGGATGACTGGTACCGGGATCGACCATCGGTCAACTTTCTTTTCTAGCGTCATCAACCCTAATAAACTAGTCCGTTTTTTCTAAGTCGTTTCCTATTTTTATGATCGACAACTGCACCACGTCAGCATAAAGGGGCCTTCTCTGTCTAACCCCCACTTCAGAGAAGTGGCTCCCACGGGCTCTTCTAAGTCAGGCATAAATCCATGAGATCTCTATTTTCGCTTCTTAGAGCATGTACATCGTACGTGTTAAAGTATGTGTTAAAGAGTGTTTTAACTTTTTTTAATTAAAAATATCTCCACTCAACGTGTTAGTAGTGAAGTTAACTAACATAAAAAAAGTTAGTGGGTTTGTTAAATTTCCAGGGACCCGCTTTTTTTTAACATCTTTTTCATTTTCAGTATTTTTTTTTTCATGTATTCATTTATCTTCTTCCTATTGCAGTTTTTTTTCAGATTTATTCGTCATCTTCTTTGTTTTCTTTCGGTTTTTCAAATTTTTTTTTCAATACAACGAACAAAAATGGATTCTTCGTTTTCTTTCGGTTTTTCATTTTTTTTTTCAATACAACGAACAAAAATGGATTTCCCATTTAATTTTTTTTTTCGGAGGGAACCCGCAGCCGCTACTCAGAGTGCAATGAGTGCGCACAGGGTAAACCCTCAGTCTGACGCGATAGCCTGCAAACCAACGCCAGAAGGTAAACCACACAAGGTGACAGGCTCAGCCGAGAAAGCGTATGTAGAGGGACTCGAACTCATGACCTTTTGCCATAAGAATGCCATACTCAACCAACTCGGCTACCCCCTTGGGGGCAAAAAACAATTTCTTTTTAATTCATTGTATGAAGAAGATTTAGAATCTGAATCAAACATATCAATTTCCGATGATAGATTTACAAAATATAAATATTACAACCAAATTAAAGTTTTAATTAGAATACTTTTGAAAAATATCTTTGATATATATATATATATATATATATATATGGATAAGAACAATATATATGGATAAGAACAAGTGGAATTAAAATTGTTAATTAAAAAGATAAGTTAATTAAAATCTTTAATTAAAAAGTGTTTTAAAAGATAAGTTAGAAAAACGAGTGGAGTGAAATTAGGGTTGTTAGCTAAAAGAAGGCTAACTAGTGTTTCTCTCTTCTAGTTGGCACCCACTAACACACAACTTTAACAATAACGAGTGTACACGCTCTTATAGATGATGAAAAAATGTCTAACAATACTCCACAATCCTACGAGATCATGAATAAACCCCTTTGATAAACCGTTAAGTCAATCCACATCGTTACGTATCAGGGTCATGGAGAATGCTCGACGCAACATGGCCATCCTCATATTGTAGTAATTGCTCGAGATGTTGCTCTGGATCACTAGTTCCATGCTAAATCACCATTTTGAAATGATCAAATTTTCGAGGGAGGTATGCTTCAAGGATATTTCCTATAAAGGATGAATCCTTGAAAACATAGGCGGCCATCTTCTGTCGCACCTGATCATACTACGCTACCTCAACTTTGTTGGTCTGTTTGGCCGCCTCTCGGTCTGACCAACTTGCAAGATACTGACCCTAAGGTCTCTTTTTCTTGCCTCTAATTTCACCTTACTCTTCAATATGCTCTACCCGTTCATTCATCTTGTTGGTCATGCTAGCTTTGCTCGCTTTACCAGGTGGCTCTTTCTTTTCGTTGTCTCTATTCAAAACCTTGCAGTAAGTTGATGAAGCATGTGGATTAATTATGCAACTGTAGCCTTCACCTCATGATCCTTACCCTCTGTACGTGGAGCACTCGCAGTTGCTCTTGTCTCAGCTATTTGATATGTGATTCTAATATCTGCATGACGGAGAAAGCAACAGGTGCACCTTGGCTCACAACCTTTTCTCCCCGAATAACGATGACTCCTTCCACTGTCACTGCGATGGCTGGGGGGATTGTGGTTATGTTAATTTTGGCTTGAGGGGTCATTCTGTCTACTTGAGCATGATTGAAGACAACTGAGAGTTGGACAACGGGGTTACTTCCAGGTTGGTCTAAGGGTGAAATTCTGTAGGTGGCAAGTTTTCTGCTGGGTCAAGGACGACTGCCTAAGCACCACCATAAGGGTTTGCAATTGTGACCTCCCTTTCAATTCCATATCTATTTAACACCATTGGAAATTTTGGACAAATAGGTTCACAGAGATGGTGCCAAATTTATTGGGAAAAATGCCAACATAATAACTTAGATCATCTAGAAAGAATAATAGTTTTTTTTACCCAACATTAAATCCTCATTTTTCATTATCTCTTTGAATCTATTTATACAACTTTTAGTCTATCATGACCTCCACTACTTAGTTATATAACTCTCATTACAATCGTATCTTAGTGCTAATTAACATGAGGAGCACAATTGTCGTTATTTATGGCCATGTTCACTATTCATGTATGTTTGTGGGAGTAATGACGGCAACCGCTTCTTACACTGATGCATGGTCTTGGTCTTGGGATGATGTTTTTCATTACCCTCTCGGGTTGCTATGGTCTTATCTTGCCGATACCTGGACTCGGGATGCTATCCTTTTTGTCCTTTCCTGGTAGCATTTCACGTAACGCTAAATCTATTTTTTCGAGAAGGAAAGTTGCGATGCCCGATCGTAGTTGCTTGACGTAGATCATTGTTTACCGAGATGTATTGCCCTAATCGAGAGGTGGCACAATATTACCTCACCACTTGTAGGGATCATGCCTTATTTGAGGGGTATTGACTTAACCGATAAATGTCACATTATCACAGATCATTATTTTATATATCACAATATCAATTGGAATAAATAAAATCAAGTCTACATTTAACTTTCAAACCATGTGGGTAATACATCTTGAGTTTTTTGGTATGGTTAAACTTAATTGGAATACAGATATACAAGGGCTTCATATAAATATTTTTTTGGAATTAACTCAAAAGAATAAATTACAAATTCAAGAGATAGAATTGGGAATATTTTGGTAATGTTATTGACACCTAACTTATAATATGATGAATAAGTTAAATTTTTGGTAAAACAATTTGAAAAATAAAAGAGCATTGAAGATAAAGTTACGCTATCTAAGGCTCATGAAAATCATAAGCAACTTATGGCTAAAGAAGAAGTATTATGGGATAAAAAAAACAAAACAAATTGGCTTAAATATGAAGACAAAAATACTACTAGCTATCATCAATATGTGAAAAAAGAAGAAGGAATAAGCGAATTCAAAGAATACTTGAAGGCAACTCATGGATTGAAGATTAAAGTTGACTAAGTAATTTAACTGTCAATTACTTCAAATTTACTTTAGCAGCTCCTAAATATTAAATGGATGTTTTGGATGTACAAAATTATATTCTCAAACTTATCAATGAGGAGGATAACTGTATACTTATGAATTTACCCACTAATGCTGAAATTCATAACACAATCAAAGGTTTAAGCCCATTCAGTGTTGCTAGTATAGATGGATATAATGGTAAGCTTTCCCAATCTTGCTGGCATATTATCTCAAAATACTTATGTGTTTGGTTAATTAAAAATAAGAGTCACTTAATAGCTTTACTCGACAAACAACAGAGACGCTCATAAAAAAATGCCCAATTATTGTTGCATCATATTTGGTGTCATTATTTGAGGTATGAAAACCAAACTTAATCACCATGTGTAGTGCCTCGCCAGAAGGGAAAATAATTTGGACTTCCACCTCAATTCCTTAGTTATTGCACCCCTCGTTTGTTTGTACGACCTATTCTGGATGAGGGCTATATTTTGTGGTCAATGATCACTTGACACAAAATTTTGATATGAAAGCAGTGAGACCTTCTACTTTAGCGTTACTAAAGGCTCAAATCTAATGTAAAAAGCCCTAATTTCATTGACCAACAAAATACGCGGTTCGAGAATTCTGGCTTTGTCGAAACGTTACGCAAAGAAAAAAAGTGCCGAAAACAGATGAGTGACTTTTAGAATTGCATCAACCAGATCCAAAACTAACTTTTCCATTTGGATATAACATATTTTGGCTCCAATAAGGCTATATTCCTAACATAATAAACAAATTTAATGTGATGACCCTTGATGTGATCATGAGAAATAATGATGAGAAATGGGAAACATTACAAGTACCTATTAGTCCAGTTACAAGATTGCATGCTAGACAACTAAAAAATGCACAAAATTAGCTGAATATTAGATGGGCCGAGCTTAACCTCTCATCATTTTGTAAGACATCTCTTATAAAAAACTATTAATTTTTATCTTAAACTATGAAAAACCTCTTTTTCCTTAGTATTGAATAATATTTACCCTTTGTGATCGAGACACAAAACCTTAAATCTAAGATACCTAAACCTTAAACCACTAACCTAAACACCAAAACTATACATAATAGTCCAAAAAACTAAACCTTTCAACAATATTCTACATTTCACAAGACAAATCATTTATAAAAATATATTGAGGATTTGAGAAGTCTGCTTAAAAAAGCTCCACAACATAATAATGAAGGTAAATTTAGTTTTTTTTTTCTAAAAAACAATATATTTGCGATGTTTACTTTTGTGTCACACACATATGTTTACCACTTTTAAATATGACATGCACCCTGAGTTGACCAAAGTGCAATATTAAGGTTATGATGTAGGATACATCATCTCAACTAGCCTATATGATAATGGATGAAATAGTCTGTTGTATTTAAGAAACTGGCCCTTGTTGTTTGCGCAACCTATGAAAAATAGGTTACCATGTCACCAAAAGGTATTGCACCAATTTATGTCATATTTGCACAACCTCGCGTGATTATGTTTGCCTTGTTCGCTCAACCCATGCAAATTTGGGAAAACATAAAGCATGTGTTGCAAATGATAGGCCTGAAACCCAAAACAAACTCTATACAATGCATAAATCCATCTAAAATGAAAAAAAAATCAACCATCAAACATAAATTGTCTACTCAATAATACTTAATAGTAAAAAATTATTTTTTTGGAAAACACAGATTTAGTTTTTCGATTTTTCAAACTTGAAACTCAAATTGGAAAACATATAATATATATATATATATATATATATATATATATATATATATATATATATATATATATATATATATTATTTTCTTCAAAACATCAACATGGGATTTCTCTTTCTAAAATAAGAGTTCTTACGAAAAAGAGCTTATATAGTTGGTTAAGGGTATTTAGGATATTATTAAAAGCTGGATATTAAGAGAAAGTTAAATACCAAATTGGGGTATAAGTAGGTATTATCGATAGTTGGGGCATTAAGTAATTTACCCAAAATGTTATACTCTAAGAATATAAATCCATACCATAAGGTAGTTGTTTTTTTGTTTTACCTAAAACCTGACGTGCGAAAGATGAGTTTTGAGAGGTTTTGGATTAAATTGAAATGAAAAAAAAACGAGTGAAAGATTTAGTAAAAATATATTTTATAGGTGTTTTTCAAATATGGCATAACAATCACTTTTTTGGGTGTGACCTCGAAAAACTGATGAGATTGTAATCAATTTTATCTCTAATAAAAATAATGAGAGCTATAACATAGTCCTTATTAGATCATGTATAAGAACAACATTGATAGGTTCAATGCATATGATAAATATCAAGTTTATTCTCTTTGTACATATTAGAGATCCAATAACCCATAAAATGTGCCTTAAATTCCCGGTAAAAATAATGGTGAAAATAGAGATCAAGAGTCACTTAAAAAGATAAAAAAATGATTCTCATATTAAACTAAATTTATTATTATGAGTTTTCAAAATAATTATTACTTGCTTCTATTTCTTTATTTCATATGTTTTCTTTAAATATATGTAATCTCCATTGGAGAAAATCTAACTTTTAAATCAAATATTATTTTTCAAATGAGGGGTAATTTTCTTTTGTTCTTTGTAAACCTTTTGATATATTTGGTATCTAATATATGAGTGATCAGATTATTTAGTACGTAGTATCCAACTAATCAATTATCTTGTTAAACGATTCATCATCTCTTCCTGTGATTTCTTCGACCAAACTTCTTAGTTGTGTTATGTTAATATTGAACATTGGGTTTTATATACCTAAGGTTTTTTATAGACAAGTTCTTTGCATCATAGGGTCCCTTTACAACCACATTAGTCTTTTTCTTTGGGTCATTTCTACATCATCCGGTATAACAACAACTACACGAGCTCCAAATTTTCATTTATTCGTCTTCTTATGATCTCTCTTTCATTTTGTCATATTCCATCATTTTTTCTATTTTTTTAATTCTAGTTAAAAAAGATAGACATACAATTGCTTCAAAACTTTGATTTTCTTGATTTTTTTATTACTACAAATAACATAATTAAGTCTTTTGGTTAATTATTTTAGCACTCTTTAAGAACCTAATAAAAAAATATAGAGAGTGTGAGAAAATAAAAGGATTAAAGCCAACTCAGTTAAACACTAACACTTGAAGGATTTTGAGGATTTTATTTTCTAACATTGCTTTGTTGGTTTAAACATCTCCGAAATAAACAACAATGATATAAAAAGTGGTCCATGACCCGCTATTCCAAATCTCAAAGTGCAAGTGCTTATGGGAGAAATTCAAAGGCTAGTGAGAGTTGAGAAGACAACAAACATAAGAAAACATAATATTCCTAATTAGCATAAAAGAAAAACAATACATCAAAGATGAGCAATGACTTGTTACAATGAAATATATGATGATTATTAAGACCATAATGATCATTCATCAAAAGAAAACACTAAGAGACCAAGAAGAGTTAAACACGATGACAACACGAGAGATATCAAATATGAAATTCCACAATCTTATAGAATAAATGATCGTGATGCTTAACTAGAATGAGAAACAAATATTAAGTTAGTTTTTTATTGGAAAACCTACATGAAAATCAAGAAGGTACGAGTTGCAACCAAAGAAGTTTTTAATTATGTTATTAATTGGTTTGTTTTCAAATTTTCATGGCCTTTCCAATAATTTATAACATGCTCAGTACAAGGAGCATTACATGTTAAACCATTAGTTCAATTTCATTCCATATGAGACCGAGCTATTAAAAAGAAGATAAGAAGTCTAAGACTAATAAAGCCATCAAATACCAACCATAAAAATAAAGATAAAGCCCAATCTTCTAATGCACATTGTCGTGATGTGCATTGCTTTAATTTCAGATGTAAGGATCATTATTCTAATACATTTCTCAATCGAAGAACAATAATACTTAAAGATAATAGTGAACTAGAGAAAGAAGAAGAAGAATCAGATTGCATATCATTGTTATAAGATTGTGAAAAACATTATGCTAATGGATACTTACTGGTTGGAAGGAGATCATTGATGTGAAATCCAAAGGAAAAAATAACATGCATTATAAAAATATGTTTCATATTAGGTGCCATATCCAAAAAAAAGTTTGCACCCTGGTCATTAATGAAAAGAGATATACAGACGTGGCAAGCACTATCATGGTGGATTATTTGGGGTTAAAAAATAAGAAGCACTAAAAATCATACAAAATACAATGGTTAAAGATAGTGGAAAAATGAAAGCAATGAAATAATTTATGGTCTAGTTTTACATTGGGAAATATGAGTATGAGGTGTTATTTGATGTTGTACTAATTCAGCAGGTCATATATTATTTAGAAGGCCATGTCAATTTGATTGACCTATGAATTACTATGGCTACACTAACAAACCTTAGTTTGCGTACATATAAATGAATATGACACTTGTTCATTTAACATTATGCAAGGTATAAAAAGACCAGATACCACGAAATAAAACAATATGTGAAAATTAATAAGTGACCCAAACATTTACCACCAAAGAGAGAGTGTGAGTATAAGAAAAAAACTAAAAAACGATACGTGAGAGTAAACCAATAGAAAACACATAAATTTATCTATGAGAGCTTGTGAGATCAAGATAGTAATATTTTCAAAACTTTCAATAGATGTATATATGTATAAAAAAGAACTTTAAACTCTAATTATGTTGACCATGTTTTACCTAATTGTGTTTTTTTTCTTTGGGATTTAATTATATTTCCCAGAAGAATTCTCTTATGGTTTACCACTATTTATGGTATTGAGCATCATATTGAATTTATATTATGAGCATCAATATTTAACTAAAAAATTGATCGGACAAATCAACAAAGGTAAATAAGCTACAAAAGTAAGTTAGTGAGCTGATGGAAAACTAACACATCCAAGAAAGCATGAGCTCGTGTGTTGTTCAACTTCTACTAGTCCACAAGAAGGATGTGAATTTCAGGATTCATGGTGACTGGGTATCCACAAAAAAACATTACAATTTAATACTGATATCTTATTAATTGTTTGAACGATATGTCAAATGAATGCATAATTATTCTATGTTTTCTAAGATTGATCTTAAGAGTGATCATAAGAAGATTTTCCTAAAAGAAAATGATGAATGGAAGATGACTTTAAAACTGAAACATGGTTTATATGAGTGGTTAGTGATTAGGTTATATGCCTTATATGCATCATTTTCTATATTATGGGAAATGTAAAAATTAATATTATATGGTGAAGTTTCAAGATTAGCGCCGAAAAAGTTAATTATTCTAGAAACATATTAGATAAAGGGAATTGTGAAAATAAAAGAACTGATTAATAAATAGAAGCATTTGTTAATGATTTAATCGGATGCATTGACAAAATGACAAAGCGATAAAGTCATATGAGAGCATCGAAAATGTCTATAATAATGAATGATCGACGCTAAATGACACTCAACTGAAGATGTAAATAACTTAGAGATATTACCAATGTTTTTGAAAGTTGTTGTATATTACTAAATTATCTATGGCTAGTTAAGAAATAATATAATAATTATTAATAACCTGTTGTTATGAATGCTCGATATGTGTCTTACGATACATATATCATTAATCTCTATAATTTAAGATTAAAAATTACTAAATAGAAGATCCAATCATTGTAACAAGGGTTGATTCATTGATTACTAAAACTACTATTGATCATTTTTAATCTTATCATTTTGGATTTCGATTAAAGAAGAAAATTCTCTCATTATATTTTGGCATCGTCTGTGGGAAAGTTTTCATCAAACTATTTTTGTATATTTCAAAATGATAACGAATAGATCAGGAGTGGAGGATTACTATAGATAGATATACATAGATCTCCAATAGTAAATTCTCAGAACGTTGTTTTGCTAGCTTATGAGAACAACAATATTCAAAAGACTTCAACGGTTATACGAGTAGCACCTGTAACATGAACTCCAATTCAAGAAGAAACCAATGTCCAATATAGTATAAAGAATGAATTGGTAAGTCCAAATGCAATGGTAATACCACAAAAAGGTACAACAATGGGTGTTAGGAACATCCAACATTCACTGACAGAACCTGAGAATGATAAGTCAAATTTCATGATTTATTCTTTAGAGCTGCAATTGAACGAGTTAAGGTAGGAGCAACTTAAGTATAATTTATTACAAAATAAATGAGAGGAAGAAACTCAAAATCAATTGAAAATAAAAACTAAAACTGTGTAACTTATTACCGAAGAAGTTACGTTGCGAAATAATATGAATCTATTGGAAAAACGAATAATGATGAGTTAATTTGTGAAAATGAGTTGTTTTTAAGAAAGGAGAAGGTGAAAGTAAATATGTTGAATCAAGTAAAGAAGCGTTGCCAAACAAGAATAAATATAGAGAAAATGAGAAAATATTGGAATATAATTTAAAGAAATATATAAGACCAAGAATGACCATGTATGCTTTAGTTTAGTCTCCATTAACACGAATGATTTTGGAATCGAAATTACCAAAGGAGTTTGATCCTTACATAATGGAAAAATATGGCAGTACGACATATCTGAAACATAATTTTGAGACATTTTGGAATATTATGTTGGTATTCAATCTAGAAGATACTTTACTTTGTCAGGCTTTCTCAATGATCTTTAAAGGAATGGGGTTGGCGTGGTTCAACAATTTTTCCAGGAGATCTATTGATAGTTTTGGAGATTTTTGGACTTTATATCGACATTATTAATTACTCATAATACATTAAAGTGTGAAAGGGGATCAAATCATGACTTTATTTCAATATACTGAAGATTCTTTAAGGGATAACGTTCAAAACTTTATTAAGGAAATACGTTCTTTGGAAGGTTGTAACGGGAATATGGTGTTAACAACATTCAAAAGAATTTTTTAGTGTGATAGTAGTTTGTTAGAATATTTGATAAAGGTTTCGGTAGGTTGTCAGAAAGTTTTATTAGCGAGAACTAATATATATATATATATATATATATATATATATATATATATATATATATATCAAAGTAAGATATACAAAGAAATAAGGATCAATGAAGATTAAGAAGACATAAATAATAATAGATTAATTGGATAAAAAAAGAATTGACGCTAGGAGTATTTTGAAGATTTTTAGGGATTTTATGAATAGGTCAAGATTTTCTTCTAATAATTCAAACCTACAGTATACTCAATCAAATTCACCAATAGAAATAATTTATGATAAGACGATGAATTAGTTGAATTATCGAACTCCTAGAGCTATGTTTCCTCTAAATAATGAAATGAGCCGACAATATTATTGTATTTATCATAATGATCATATGCATTCAACAAATGATTATTTTCAATCAAAAGATGAAATTCAAAGGTTGATTGACAATATGGAGTTATATAATTTGTTAAAGGAAGGGAAGAAGAAAAAAGAGAAGATAAAGCAAATAAAGGAGGTCTAAAGATGCAAAAAACGGATCAACAGCATGAGTTATAAACTATTTTTTAGAGAAGATACATTGTCAGGTATCACTAATTCATCAAGGAAAAGATATATGAGTGATTTTGAGATATATTTAATGGATGAGTCATATTTACATCTACATCGAAAGCTAAATTTTAACCTTTCCCTTTATACAAATGAATTAGTGCTATATGACTTGAATGTCTAGTAGTTAGTAAGTAGGGTGAAAATTAATATCGGTAGTTAGTAAGTAGAGTGTCGATTAATGCTGGTAGTTGTGCTAATGTATTATACAAAGCGAGATACAATCGGAGGACATGCATGTCACCTTTTATTAAATTGATAGAAATTTAGTTAAACTGGACAATCAACTGATTGTGTCGGGGAAGTGAATTTAGTAATATATATTGGGAAATGAAAGATAGAAAAAATAGTGACTAAAATTATTTTAGAGAAAACTTGGTTGCACAAATTCGAGATAGTAACGTCATCTTATCACCAATGTATCAAGTACGTGATTAATTAGAAAAATAATAGTAATCTGGGGGATTCAACGGGTGACTAGAGATTGATATTCCTTATCTATGGCTCTTGAAAATATGTTATCTTAGTAATATTGGTGATGTTCAAAGGTTGTGCAGATGAAGACATATTATAAAACCCTAATGCGAATAAAAGTGAGGAGTTGAAAGACACTATTAGTTTTTGAAAACAATATGTTTAATTTGATGAGATCTTGAAATAATGGTAGTAGATTTAGTATTATTTGAATGGTTTCATGAAAAATGGTGGTTGTTTTCATCAAATGGTATGGGTTTGTCATTGTATGCGTTATAACATTGAATATTATGTCTACAAATTACAACAAACATTATCTTTGATAGAATTATATAACTGCATAAAGTATTTTATTACGTAAGAAATATGTTTTTAAGTTTTAAATTCTGTTGAGTTTAAAGGCTTGAAGAAAGTAACTCCTTTTATTCATTTTTGTTAACAAGAATGTTTTAATTGTATTATGGTTATACTTGATAAATATTATAGTATGATTGGTTATTATACTATATGTCATATCGATAGAAATAATATTGGAAATAAAATGAAATATTATGCTAAAAGAAAATATGTATCAAATGTTGCATAAATATTAATAAATAAACGTTCAATTGATTATTAGTAATTTTATATAAGAAATTCTATTTACAATAAGAAATTTTAGCAATTGTTGATCGTAATAATTGAAAATCTTAAAAGGTTACACATCATATTAAAGAGAATATTGTTATAAGCCAAATATAGATGAAAAACATAAGAGGTGACGTTAGGGCTGTAAAGACCATGTTGTAAAGCTCTTAAACTGCAATCATGGTTCTAAATCAATCCTACCTGATAAAGTATAAATGTACACACACATCCCAATTAAAGCAAGTATGGTTATACACCAAGTCCATCCGAAAAGAGTAAGAGACCATACTATTTTTCAAAGAAGAAGAGATGTTATAATATATAATTAACAAAGACGAATTTGATTAAATTTCAATAAGTATTAAAGAAATTAATAATAACTCTAAATTTCTTATGAATAAATAATAAAAAATAAATTACGTATATGTGTATTTTATTTTAAGTAAAATAACATAACATAATATAATATTTAACAACAGAAAAATAAATTTTTGATGCATAAGTATGTAAAGGTAAGATATACGATGGTATTTATAAGATCAGAATGAATATTCACAAACATATAACATAATAAATAAGAAATTATAAGGAAATGCATAATGTTAGCCGACATGAAGTTCAAAATATATAATAAAAACTTTACAACATCAAATGTTGAAATTTTATTAATGAAAATAAAAATGTCATCATACATATAGAGAATATGAATGGGGGTATTTACCATCAACAACATTGTTAACATTGCTTGCATCTTCATTGACATCGTCTTGAGTACCGATCAATTGTTAAGAGTATGACAGCATAAAACTTGATACTTTTTAGGAAGTTCATCCCAATATGGTCCCAAGTAAATTGTCCCCAATATTTGTTTTCAAGAATATTTGTTAAGACTTTTACACAATATTTATCGATTTATTTTTAGCTTCATTCAAAAGTTTATTGGTCAAATTATCACGATTTTGTCCAAATTACCAAAACCTGTTTCAAATATTTTGAAAGTTTAGTAGTTTTTGCTATTACTTATGGTCAAAATTACGAAAATTAGTTTCAAACTTTTAAAACTTACTAGTTATAATTGATTTTGTCACTCAAAGTTAATAGAAATTATAAATCAACTTTATGTTTGATGTGTTGTGATTTTCTTCGATAAAAGGTGAGTAGTTCCTAACAAGATAAGTGAAGTTTTAAGGTAGTAGTACACATCAAAAGATAAAAACGAACATGACATATAAATCATCAAAGCGCGATCTTGAGCTCCTACGTCAGAGTTTTTATTTATAGTAAGTTTACATTTATAACAGTTATATTTATTACACAGTAAATAACTACAATGTAGCATGTTGACTGATATTGATTATGTAAAAATTGGTATTCGAACGTGTTCCTAAACCCTTTATTAATTAAAGTTTGGTCACTATACATATATCAAAGATTACACAAACCTTTTATAATGTTAGGGTGCAAGTCGTTTACATATCAAGCTCTATGATATATCGAGTTCAGACATAATAAAAACTTAATCCTTGCGAGTGGAATAAGGAAGAGTTATAAATAAGCCAAGCATAATTGTATTATCTTTTTATGTGATTTGATTTTTTCGAGCCTAGAAGATGCGGGATGAGAATTAGGTTGCATGATCAGACGTTGGATTTTGTAGTTGATTGAGCCCACATGGCTCAATTGATAAGTTGCTTTATGGGCTTCAATTTTTTCGGAGTTGATTGATCAACCATGAGAGTTTTTTACTTGACCGAATATTTGAGTTATGTTTCTCTCGTCTTATGATAGACTTAATTTTATATAGACAAACTGTCATGAATCCAGAGAGCTCATTTCTCTACCAATGCTATTTATACTTCGTTAAAAACCTTTTGTTGACCAAAACCTCTGATAAGGAAAAATACTCAATTTGGTTGAAGTGAAAAGCATACAGAAATATGTATTATGCTACTAGAATCCCTAGTATGCTCAAAAATACTTTGTTTTTAATTTTTCCTTAATGGGTAGCTCCCTAGTACTTAAAAAACAAAAGAAAATATATGTAATCTTAGTAAAAAAAATAAAATGAAAAATGGGAAATATATCATATTAATGTATTAAGAGTTACCCGGTCCTGTAGGAAAAGATGAAGGACGGGGGAAATGAGGTTGTGCATAATTTGCTGTCACATTTGATCCATTTTAGAAAGTTCGAACCGTGGAGAAAAAACATAAATTTAACGCTAGAGAGACCCAAGCCCAAGCATAATTTGCTGTAAAAAATAACAACTGCAAAAACTTGAGAGATTTTTGGAGCATCAGTGGGCCACGAAGGCCGAAGCGGAGAAAGAAGAAAGAAGCCTTGGTAATTGAGTTACAAGGGAACTCGTCCAAGTCAAAGAGATCATGAGGGCAACCTGAGATAATTCCACGACCGCAACATAAGAGTATGTGAAGTAGGAATATCCAAATTTTATTTTGAGAGTCCATAAAAACCTTATGATCTTGATTTGGAATGGTTCTTAGATATGGTCGTATTGGAGCAATGACTAACCGAGCTAAATTTTTATACTCTGGAATTTGGGGGTGATCTTATTAGGGGATGAGGAATATATAGAAATCAAAGATGACTTTGTTTTGCACAAGGTTATGATTTTTTAGAGTGGTCCCATTGAGTATTTTCCGACTATGGTGATGCCATATAAAAACATCATGCTGATATCTCCGTACGAGTTCGATGAATGACGTCTTCTTGCTTCTTAGCTCGCCTGATAGAGTAGAGAATCAACCAAAGTTTAGGTTAGGGAAATAATACCACGCCTCTCCCGTTTGCAGATGTTCTTACATATACAATACAACCAACCCTGATGTATGGATATATATGTTGATCATGTAATTTGGTTAAGTCCTGCAACACTAAAGTCCTCATGTGAGGAAAAACTTTAATATTTTGTTTAGTTTATCTTTTAAATTCCGTGAGAGATACACTTGAGACACACTTGATATTTATTTTTGTCCATCTTACGACTGTATCATACCTTAAATATTGCTCATGATTGCTTAATGTATCAAAAAAACATATTTTATGTTGATACCAATAATAACGTTGATATATACTCGTCTGTATGAGCGATTTTTGTTTTGTTTTTTACAACAATCATGCATTGAATGTATAGAGATACATGATTATTTTTTTATTATTATAAACAAGACATTTTGTTTCTCGTAATTTTTAACAAAACTTGTAGCTCGAACATCGTCTGATAGGCTCGTGCTAGCCTCTTCAGCCAAATTTTTGTATATATTAAATAATACAATAAGTTTGTTCAGGAGACAATCGATTTTTCTCTTAAAATTATTTTACATGTTTTTATATAATGACAAGTAATGCCAAACCTCATTCAGGACAATCAAGCTTTAATATAGAAATTGGTGTATGACTCGTAAACTTGGCTTGAGGGTCATACTCATGGTGTTTAAATATATTCATTGAGCAACATGATTGACGTTTGAAATTATTTGTCATGCAATGTGATCTTCTCGGACTCATTCGTCACACATGATATTTTACGTTCAGACCCTAAAGTCATATAACGTGGCTTGCGGCTTGAACTTGAAATAGGGCACCATAGTTTGATATTTGGAATCAGAAGTCATGTTTAGTACTTGAGCATGAGAGATTCAGTGTATAATTGATGCTTGGACATGTGAGTCGTTCAACATGTTGGGTGTTTAAGAACAAGAAATACTATGCACGATGGATGCTCAGACATATACTCGTGTTGGATATTTAGTGTTCAGGCGTGTGATCTGTATTACACAATAGATGCTTGGGAATGTTAGTTAAAACACAAAATATCCTTAGACGTGGTCTTTACACAACGAGTTTAGCATGACTCAGAAGTTAATTACGGTATTGAGATGCTTAACATCATTTGTTGCTATGACGTGAAGGTTAATATTTGATTAATATTCAAAAACATAAGTATTTATGAGTCTGTATAAATAAATTTGTTTTATGATAGAGTGAATTAATAAAATACTACTTGCGCCACCAAAGTAGAGAATAACGCCCAACAATACAAAAAATATAATGATATAGCTAAAAACTTATAGTTTGTAAAAATTGCAAAAAACATACTCTAAATAACATTGATATAATTATATAATAAATTATATAACATTATGAAACATAGAGTTTCAAGTGTTCTATATTCTAAGAGTGGGGGAGAGGACCTCCTCTTCAATGGCCAACTTATAAGTACCAAATTTTGCATTAGTTGTTACATTCTAGGGTTCTTCCTAGTTCGTGCCCAACTTACCGATGGTTTTATCTTTCTTGTGAGAACTTAATTCACTGTTTCAAGTTCACGTAAGCATATTGTAGATTAATACAGTTCATCATCGTTATTTCTATGAAAAAATGCATAAGGATTTATGATGGTACCATAGCCTCCATCTCATAGATCATGGAGAATAAAATCTCCCATGTTATGCTTTTTAGGGTGGTGAGGTATGACCATAATATTTATATGGAGAATTTAGTCAAATTCAAAAGAACCTTTGATGGTGTGGTATAAGTCGGTTGCGATAGTTTGGTTGGCTATCTTGACTTGTTTATATACCTGAAGATGGAAGAGAGTATATAAATTTGTTGAATACCCAAAGTTCTACAAACATTTATAAACTCCTCATTTGAGAACTGCTTTCTGTTAACCTCGTACGTACAACAAATGTTAATTTGGAGGAAATATATAATCTTTTGGGCTCATAGTTCTACCAATGGTTTGACCTCCACCCATTTATAAACGTAATTGGTTACGACTAGGAGGAATCGTCGCCCTCGAGTTCTTCTGGCAAGACCCTCACTATATATAAAACTCATCTATCAAATGGAAAATCTTTGAATATCAACTTTATTAGCATCGATGGGGTATGAAATGAGTTTGAAAATCATTGATCTTTATTGCAGCGTTACACGAGTTCCATAATGTTCTCATGGATCTTGGTCCAGTAGTAGCCTTATAGATGGATTTATACCTATAGTGGGAACCTGCTTCTCCTTCCTGGAGTTATTCTAGTACAAAAACGGATTTGTTCAAGCTCAAACAATGAAGTAAAAGTTATGAAAGACATTGACTATAAATAATATTATCAAGTATAGTATAGCGAGCGTGACATATTTTCATGCTTCTAACCTTAGCTTTGTGAGCATTTATCATCCCTTCCATAAAATAAGCTCAAATTATATTTTGCTAATCAAGTGGCTCAATGATAGCTGTAACCATAGAGGATGTTTGAGAGGGCCAACCCATGTCGGTTGGTAGATAGTTGGTGTTTTTGGAGTGATAACTCAGAGTTTGGATTCAACGTTTCCTATATAAGCAAGTGCATCGACTATTTTATTGTCATCTTGTGGTACTTGCTCATACTGCACTAGTTTTTGTTTTCACGCATAGCTCGAATAGTTTCTAGATAGAGGATGAGTATTTCTTTTTTGGCTTTGGTTTGTACCAAATCATGATTGACAACAATGTGCGAGTCAGTGAGAAGTCTGAAGCGTCATTCCATACAAATTTGGTTGAGCTAAAGCCCTCATATGGTTACTTCATATTCAGACTCATTGTTATAGGATGTGAATGCAACTGAATGGATTGTTGGAGAGGGTCTCGTGTAGGAGAAATAAGTCATATACATCACCATAACCTTTGATTGTTGATATATCATCCATACGGACTATCCATAACGACACGAGACGACCTGAAATTTGATGAGGAAATCTGCTATAGCATGTGATTCGATAGTTGTTCTTAGTTCAAACGTGATGTCAAAATCTCCCAGCTCTACAGGCCATCGTGTTAGCCCACCTGAGATGTCTGAATATCGGAGGATGTTCATTTAATGAAAATATGTCCGGACCATAATTATGTGGCCTATGAAGTATGCCTTTATTTTTTTTGATGGACACTACTAAAGCTAGTGTTAGCTTCTCTAGTTACATATACCAAGTTTTTGTAGAGAGGAAATATTCATTAACATTGTGGATAGCTCAGGAGGTGGTTCCTTCTTCATTGACAAAAATCGAACAAAAAATATAGTTAAATACTACCATATCTAAGTAAATAATATCATATGGGCTCTTTGATTTTTTGGAATGTCTCATCGCGTTCAAGATTCAGTTGAATCAGAGAAATATCTTTGTACTTTAAAGAACGGGGTGCAGTTATTAGGGGATCGATAGATGAACCGATTGAAGACATTCAAGGTAAAAATGAGGATTTTTACCTTTTTGATAAATTATGGGGGTTTCATCACTGCATGATTATCTAACTGAACTGGGTTTACGTGAATCCCTATTTTGTTGACCAAATATGCCAATAATTTATGGAGCATACTCTAATTATACATTTTTTGGATTGAGTTTGAGATAGAATACTTGGAGGTTTCTGAAGGTCTCTTCGAGGTACGCGATGTGGATTTATTCCTCCCAGTTAGTGACTAACATGTGATCGTTATATTCATAACTGTTTTGCCTTATTTGGTTGGAGAAGGTTTTTCTTACTAGACATTGGTATATCATACATGCATTCCATAGATCGAATGGAATGATCTTATAACAATGGAGATATTACTTGGTCATGAAGTCCATATGCTCATCATTGTTGGGATACATGGAGATTCATAGCAGCCTGGATAAACATCCATGAAAGATAACATCTTGTTTCTCTAAGTGGCATTAACCAACTTGTCAATTTTAAAAACCAAGAATCGATCATACAAGATTCTCAGTTGAGATTGGTGAAGTCAAAACACATCCTTTAAATTTTATTATTAATTTTTTATGATGAATGGGTTGGTGGTCCATACAGGGTATAATGATTTATTCATATGACCAATTTGACTTAATTGTTTGACATTTGAAATAATCGTCTTGACTTTCTGATGGGAGAATCCACATAGTTATTTAATTGGCTAGCAACTAATCTTAACTGATAGTTGAAGCAGACTATCGAATTTGAGACTCCTGTGATATCATACAAAAAAAAGAATAACCAACTTCTTCAATAATTTTATTTAATATTTGAAATCGCACATCCCTTTGTAGTCCCCGCCCTATGCAGACCATGCATCTCAGGGTAAGTTTAATTTTTCTATTTTTTCTCCAGTCTCATTAATTCAAATGGCTTCCCTCGGAATTTCTAAGGATGGTGAGGGCCCTAACTAATTGTAATTAGCATGAACCAAGGTAAATATCATAATATTCTCTAACGACGTGTTGGTTTCCACATATTACAATATTGTTTCCTTGATGATGTAACCAATGCACTAGCGCATGGTAGAAATGATACACATATTTGACCAAGACATGGCCGAATGATGATAGCATTGTAAGATGATGAACTGTCTACTATCGTGATTTATATTTGAATTTTTTTCTTTTATGTCCAAAAGAAACATCGAGTCATAGTTTGCTGAGAACTAGAGTCTCCTCTTTATTGAAGCCTACAAGGACCATTTTAGATGGTATGAGATGTGTTATGCCTCTGATTTGATCCTAGATATTCTTATAAATGATACTCGAAGGGCTTCTTGTATCAACCATAATTCGTCTGCCTACGGTTCCCATAATGTTTTTGGTGATGACATAATCTCTTCGCATAGCTCTACTACTCCCCTTAAATTGTCATCTCGAATTTAAACTAAGAGAGGGGAAACCTGTATAGATGGACTAAAATCTGATTATTTTGTTAAATATTAACGTTGGTGATGTGATGTTTTTGGGAAATCTTGGTATTTCTTTCGAGGGTGTCTCCTCCATCTATTATTCCTGAAATTTTCCTGCCCTAGATTGGGATCCAAGAAATCCTGGCCAATCTCATATAAATCCATGGCTTGGTTTGCCGCAGTACCATAATCTTTAGTTTGGTTTATGGGGTTCGATCCTAGGCATTGACATCTAATTATTTTTAGAAGAATTAGAGGCTCACCTCTTAAAATAATTCTTTGATATTTTCATTATCAATGAGGTTTTAGATTTCATCTTTCATTTCCTCTCACTTAACTATAATCATTATGATATTTACAAAATTTATTTTGATTTCTAGACTCTTTTAAGGTCCACATATTCTCGGGTTTTTTTAGGCTGCATTGAATCTCAGGCTCGGTTATAAAGTGTGACTATTTATTTAGTGAGCTTTGTATATTAGAGATTCGAACCTCCATGATTTCTAAACTAATAACGTCTTGCAGGTCGTCAATTTTTTGTTTAAGAGTTTTTTCTTTAGAATGAAAAGCGGCGTTGAGATAATTAAATTATGTGTTTTTACCTAATTTCACTTGAGCCATAAGGACAAGTTTGGACTGAAAATAGGTAGGGTGATAAGAAAAATAAGAATTTGGCATTCCAGATATCCTTACATGTATTGTCTCTTCTACTTTGATTTGCTACTTTACCTTGAGAAAGAGTTTCTAAAAAATGAGAGCCTTATATTTCATGATGTCTTCAGCCAAGACGTCGTGTAGGATTCGTTGGCGGAATGCAACACATTCCACTAAGTTGTGGTTTTTCTCAACGTTGGCAAACCTGTTAGTATAATCGTATGTGCTTTCATTAGGTTAATTCTTGTAATGCATGATGTAGTATTCGTCTATGTTGATTATTTTGATTCCAATAAATTAATATTGGGATTCGGTCCATAGATATTCACGTGTGCAGATCTAACCCAAAGGAAAATAGTGGAACCGTGTGAGAGTGTTACTTCAGTAGATAACAAAAAAAGCTCGACATAGGAGCTCGTCGTCTTTGTCAACACCCATCATATTTTTTAGTATTTCTTTATGTGGTGCTCGAGGTCGATGTTCCATTACATTTCTCCATTTTATATTGATCAAATATTTAGGGAATATTTCCTACCAATATTTGTAGTAGTAGTGGTGACTCTGTCAGATCTGTTGCATTTTGGTCCCCGAAGCTAAGAAATATATGGATCAGCTCGACTTAGATCTGATTATTCATAGAGTTTGTTTTTATGATGCTCAAGCCATTGTTGACCGACGGGAGGTGTCCATCATGGAAACATGAGTTTGGAAATGATGTAAGATGATCCAACATGCATATTATCACTATGATATTCGGCTTAGCTAGTAAAGAAGCATGCTAATTTGGATGACGGGAGAGAAATCATCTTCTTGAATGAACTTGATAATTCTTACGATAGAGGCGTTCATGTTTATTGATCAATCTTTCCTAAGACCAGGCTCGAGAGTGTATGTATTAGACAACATTCTTTTGTAGGTGATGTTATTTGTGATTGCGGCACAAAAAATGGTCACAACGTTCTGAGTGGTCGGTCGTTGGACTATATCATCTAATATGAATAAAGAAAGTATCATCCGCTTCTTAGAGTTATCTTAGTTGTTTAGACAATGGATTTCAGAACATGGCCATTTTCGTTCTAGGTATCTAGAAATAGATCTGGTGATGTTGATTTTGACGGTGGCGATCATTTGTTGAATGGAAAAACAATCACATGCATTAAGTTTAATGCATGTTATTGATGGCGGCGATCATACGTTCTACGTAAAAACAATCACATGAATAAGTTTATTGCATGTTATGGACTTACTTTTAGATCGCAACGATAAAATCCACTCTACCAATGGCAGTGGGATTTTATGTGGCAACACCAATAATATGTTGTGATTTTATTTGGCCGAATAAAATTAATTCCAAATGATGTAATTATTGTATTAATCTAGTACATGACAATATATAGAGAATAATATCTAGAGAAAAACAAGATCCCTAAGAAGGTGAATAATCATAATGCAATCCCGAACTCATAAGTCAAAGTTATTATTTATAATAAGATTACAACTGTGAAAATTATATTTATTACACAACAGTAGCAAATTATGTCACATGTTAAGTGATATTAATGAGGTAAAACGTGGTACTTGAACATGCATCCAAAACCTTTATAACTTTAAATTTGATCACTATACATATATCAACACTTACTCAAACTTTTTATAATGTTATAATTCACGTAGCTTACATGTCGAAATCTGTGATAACTCGGGTACATACATAATACAAATTTAGCACTTAGCAACGTGAAAATGACATAAAATCGACATCGATTAAGTTAAAGTGGATAATGCTTCTTCAAACGAAACACTACGACATTCGTTTTAATATAATCAATAACATCACTTTAACTAAAACATAGTATCAAATTACCATGCTAGAAACTTTCTTCGAAAAAATATCTCATTTTCAATTTCCAAGTTGTTAAGCCTTATTAAGTTAATACTTTTAGGTTTTTGAACCAAGTCATAGAATAATAAGAAATGAAATGGTATACTTATTTGTTATTTGTTTGTGTTTTAAAATTACTCCTGTAAATAACAAAGGTTTTCGAGGAACTGACATAAACACAATCTTTGTCAATTCTTATGAAACATATGAAGTGCGATAACTATAATATTTCTAAAAAGGTGACAATTAATTTATTTTTATATAATTATGACAAAATTTATTATTGCGAATTTTATTGAAATTATCAAAATTCGTTACAATTGTTTCTGAACATTTACTAGCGGTTGTAACTATATATTGTCAAAAGTATAAAAATAAATTGGGAATTTTTTAAATTATTATTGATTGCAACTTATTGTTTTCATAATTAGATAAATGATAGACCGATTTTCGGTCGAAATAACAAATGATTTAACACTCGATTTACATTCCAGATTTTTTTCTTTTCATTTTGTGTATAATCTTATTTTTTAAAAGATATTTAATATTCGAGTTGAATCGTATTTTGTTTATACCGGTTTAAAAATTATTATTGATGTTGGTTGTAGAAAAAAAAAATTCAAAACATTTATATATATATATATATATATATATATATATATATATATATATATATATATATATATATATATATATATTTACCACTTTAAGAGTTAGATTCAAAATTTAACAATGTAAACCCCAACAACCCTTGAGACCAACAATACAATAATGGAGTACATAGATTCAATTTCGGTAATACGATAAAATACCAATGCTTTGCTGATGAAATCGGAGAGAAAGGTGCATGCGCATCAAACATATGGTGACCATGTGAAGATATCGAACAACTTAATTTTAACAAATGATACGGCATACCTCGTCATGAGCGTCCACTAATCATTCTCGTCATTAAGAGAACCAAGATTATCGTGCCCGAGAAGTAGTTTTACGAGCTAGTCGAGCCAACAAATGAAGCAATATACAATTTGTCGAACTAAAAAAACGAATTCTTTTATCAGACCGCCAACACAACTTTAGAATGTCTGCTCAGGCCTCCCATTATCCTCGATAGTATAAACAACATGTCTCAATAGTAAACAAGCACATCTTACCCGTGAACCATCATATCCCACCAATGTATCATCATATCCTCTTGGTAAACCCATATATTTCAAGAATTCTAAACCTTTGATTCTCATGATGGAGAGAATTCAACATCATTTACAACATTGTTGCATCCCTTTATCACCAACAACAGATGAATAATTTACCTCTCAATTTCTCCCAATTTCAACCAATACAAGATCGATAAGTATGATGAGAGGGATGACCTTAAGCATCATATCAAACAATTTATAAATAAAATGTTGAGGATCGGTGGTGATGACAGACTTCCATGCAGAACTTTATGACCTTTCGAGGTAGTAATCTGACTTAGTTTAGCCATCTACCCATAGGATCAATCCATACCTTCTATGTACTTTGGAAATCTTGTCATGATCAATTCATAAAATTAATATCATCTGAATAATAAGGATTGCATAATCGATTGTAGTAGGAAGTCAATGGAGGTCTCCGAGACTATACCAAAACATTCGTCAAAACTAAAAAATCTTGAAGAACTATCACGACCTTGTGCCTTATATTTATGATAGGCGAGGAACCCTCATCAGACTCCTTACAAATGATATAAATATATTCAGCATATGGAGAAATTGTTTAACTCAAGAGGAGCATCATATCGAGGTAAATGGAAACATGCAAATAAGATAGTCATGTAAACTTTATACACATTTTTCTTATCATCTTACATATAGCCTTATTTATAGTCTAACTGAGCCCATTTATATGCCTCATGTTGAAAACAATAACAACCTTGTGACCTGATACAAAAATAATCTCTTAGTAAACTATGAATTTTAGACCTGACACTAAGGGTTCAGATATACAATATACCAAACACACATAGAGAATTGCTACAATTTATGACCGAGCCAAATACGTGGGTTTTCTAAAAAAATCGGATAGAATATGGACTACGATAGAGAATATATATCATTCTAGGTTATGTAAGTATCATAACCAAACCAACCATCATACAAGGAAATGCCAAACCTTGAAGGATGAGATCCAAAGTCTCATAGATGATGCAAAATTCATTGATTTTTTTAGAAGCCAAGCTTCTGTATTACCAAAAAACATTGTACCACAATAAACTTTAGTACCTTAGACTAACCTTCATAGAGAAAAACCACAAGCTCCGACACCCGAGTAGTACATGCATTGGTTCTTTATGAAACTAGTGTATTGTTAGACCTTGATCTGGAATACTCAGATAATTAGTTTTATTGTAGGAGGAGATTTCTTTTCTAAAATATGGAACTCTAATAAGCTTCAAACAGACAATCTGGAGGTTTAACAAATAGACCAAACTTTCGCTCAAATATTTAGGAGTCCCTACCTACCATATGTTTTGATGATGATGTTGATTTTAAAAGGTGGTTGGGGCTCATAGAGACATATAAGTTATTGTTGCTGAAATCGTATGGGCATACATGAGAAGAATATGCATCGAAGCTAGAATATCAACACATATACTTTATAAAAAGGCGTGTGATCAGATATGTGACATAACACCTCTGAAACTATCCAAGCAGATATTATCTAGCTTTATTAGAGCATAAACTGTGGTATTCAACGAGCTAAACTAGATGTAATATCGGGGTATAAAAAATATTGAAAGAAAGTACATTGTATCTTCATAGTGATGGACGAAGCATCATCTTACAACTCTTTATTTGTGAGTCAGTGGCTGAATGAAATTCAACTGGTATATTTATAGTATATTAATATATAAGGGCAGCCGGTATCTCTATAGTATATTAATATATAAGGTTTGTAATCAATGTCATGAAATGAGTAGTTCAACGCGCACGCATGACCCGCAGATGTTATGGTTATTGGTTGGCGCCTTACAAATAACAACCAGTGAAGACCTCTGTCACTTTATATGATATGAAAGATCTATGATGGCCTTTTTTTAATTATGAAACAATAGAAATAATATAAGAATTTACATTAGGAATATGGGATGTGCTATGTATTGGTCAAGACTTGCAAGTGACACTTCAAATTACCTTATTGAAGTTCTTTTATAAAACATTTTATGTATTTTATTGGTCTGTAGACGATGTAGAAAGTGTCTTAGCCATAATAACGTGTTATCAATTATTTATTAATAACAATTTTATGCTAATAAAACAAATACGTAAACATTTATTGCATGATAAATCAAAGGCTTTCATTGTTGATATAACTATGCAAGTTATATCAGCCATACAAAATAATCTTTTTATTTGTGTGGGAATAAAATTCGGTGTTATTAAAAAAATAAAAAATAAAAAAGTACGTGTCGAATTCAATACCTAAATGGATTAGGTCCCATTTACCCATTCATAGTCCGATCTATCGATAAATTAGTGATTGCCATTACGAGAAATAAAAAATATATTTATAGATGTATATTCCAGATTTAACCAAATCGTTATGAATCCAGAGGATGAAGAACACACAACTTATATGACTGAAAGAGGGTTACATTATTACAAGATAAATTTCTTCGACCTTAATCAGAGCCTATCAACAAGAGTGTTTCCTCCTAAATTCAAAGAAATGTACAAACATATATAAATGACATGATAGCCACGAACAAGGAGGATTTGAAGCTAAAATTGGTAAAGTATACCTTGGGGTTTGATCAAGTATATTTTAGATATATATGTTTAGTGAAAAAAGGATCAATGAATATATAAAACATATGTTAAATCTGGTAGCCATAGAACCACCAAAAGTACTAAAGAGATTCAAAACTACCTTAAATGTTATCCGCTCTAAACTGGATTATTTTTAAATCATTGGATAAGTCTTCCCCATGTTTCCAAGTATTAAAGAGAGTCATACGTGTCAGATGGACCATAATGTAATAAATTCTTCAAAAATATTAAAGAAAACTTGGTTTCTCCAAAATATAACATGATAAAGCGCCTGTAGTCTTTTTTATTTATACTTGGCAGTATTTTACCATGCAACAAACAAATTTCTTACAAAGAAGAGGGAGTTACTTGCCGAGCCATATACTATATCAGTAAATATCTTCTCGATGTTGATATGATGTATTAACAACTCTAAAATTTGGCTCTGGCTCTTTTGGTGGCACCAATAAAGATGCAACCTTACTTTCAAGATTGCAAAATTGTCATCCAAACCTATTTTCCTTTGTGAAACATCCTTGAGAAGTCCTATGTTGTACAAAGTTAAAAAAATGGTTAATAAAACTAAGGGATTTTGATATCCAATTCGAGTGGAGAACCTCAATCAAAGCACAAGCTTTGGTTGATTCTCGACCCCTCTGAAGATAATGCATAACCAGTTTAGATTATCTGAATCAATGAAGAATCTAATACTTATGATCCATTACGTTCAGTTTTCATGCCTTCCAAGAACAATGCAGAGTATGAAACAACCATAACCAGACTCTATTTAGCCCATATTTATAAGTTTGGACATGTTAGATTATGAACCGACTCACACGAGGTTGTTAACCATGATTTGAGACAAACTATATCAAATAAAGAAAATTTAATCCTCTAATTAGATGCCTTGAAATTTGATCTAGTTAAGTATGAACAAGTCTTTGTGGAGAAAATGTAGTAATATATGCTCTTGCTGCTCCGAGAAGTTTAAAGTCACCCCTTTAGATGTTTATTCAGGAAAAATAAACCCTTTTCTAGCCCAAGTAACTTGATCAATCTGTATCAATTTTGGAGCTCATGGTCATTGATGAACCGCTAGACTGACAAACCTCAATAAGGGTATGTCTTACATAAAGGACAATTCCATAAAAAAGCAAAGGCTCGATGAATTTAGATCATGTACTTGTTATGTATGGGTCGTGAAAATATTATATCTCCTATAATTAAAAACACCCCTCTTAAAATTCTTAGGCCTTTCCATATATTCTTTTTGTTTTAGAAGAAATCTATAAAAAAGAACGTGTAGATCACTGTGGATATAAAACCGTCCTCATATAACTTTTTCTCTCAGGTTATTACCGGCCAACAATCCATGTAGATGCCAAAACATTTGTACAGTACTGTGACATGTACTAACGATTTTCTAGTTCGATTTAAGTATTAGAAGTACTCGTGAAGTCTATTTTCGGAGAAATTATCTTTAACATATCGGGTCGAGATATTGTAGGACCACTTCTAAAATATTCGAAGGGGAGGGGAGGGGGACTACAATACTTTATGGTAGGAATTGATTACTTATCTAAGTAGTTTAAATCATAATGATTGGAATCCAAACCAAAGAGGTCATCCAATTCCTTAGATTCAACATATGCTACAAATATGAAGTCCCAATAGTAATAACAACATATAATGGATTGTAGTTCCAGAATGAAGATCTTGCTCTATTTTGCAGAGTTTGGAGGATCTAAGAGACCTTTGTAGAAACCTTTCACCGCCAATCTAATAGTCAGGTTAAATTAACTAACCAGCTTCTAATAAAAATGATAAGTCATATTTTTTAGGGTTGCGGACATGAGTGTCCTGATACGCTTCAGGATGTACTATGGTCCAACCAAATCACATTGAATGCTAAAATAAGAGTATATAAATTCTCTCTAGTTTATTTAATGAATGTTGTGGTTCTAACAAAGATATTCCTTCTCTCATTTCTGATTATAAATTACAATTAAAAACAATGGAGAAACCATAAAACAGAGGTAGACATCATTGAACAGAAACGAATCAAGACTCATATTCGTATGGAGCATTACATAATGTTAAAGCACAACATGTATGATTATGAGTTTTGTTTTATATAATTTTATATTGGAGATCAAGAAATAAGAAATGTATTCTTTTACGCGAAGATAAGGCTCTTCGAAAGTTAGGACGAAACTTGGAAACATCCTAAAAAGTAATAATGAATGTCAAGGTAAGAACTTATAAAATATAAGATGCGTAGGGAGAACCCCTTCCACATCCATGGAACGTAGACCACTCAAAATTTTACATGCTATAAAATGGAGAACCTATTGGTAGCTAAGTTCTTTTATGATTGTAAACTTTTCTTTCTAGTTTTATTCTTGTACTTTTGGGTATATTATTTCCTACTTTGGCGATGCAGATAGGTTTTAAGGAGACAACTTTATATTAATAAAAATTTGATACTTTTTTACTTTAAGAGTTATTAAACATAAATACTATGATAAACATATATAGCTGTACACATACAACAATGTTGTACAAAACTTAATACTTTCAATCCTAAAGCATAATCATTAGGCTAAACACACACAATTGTATCCATAAAACGCTGGACGACATAACCAAGAACCAAAACCCCTCATTCAAACTTGATTAACATGTGGAATATTCTTCTTTACCATGTTAAAACATTAACAAAATAGATAAGTTTGACCTCTAAAGATTGGTTCATGTGTTTAAAAACGTTTACAAAAAATAAACGGTGAAATATCATGCATTTGTATGATCTAGCATATAAGTTTACAAAGTAAGTAAATACATATGGTGGAAGATAATGTAACAAGTTTTTTTTCTAAAACCCATTCAGGGCTAAAAAATATGTATCTGTACAAAATATACTTTTAAGTATTTTCAAATGCACAATATAGAAAGATAAATAGTTTCACATTATAAAAGACTTTGACCACTAAAAAACCTTGGTAATTACAAAAAATTCTCTAGAAGGAGACTTTAGTACAGGTAAGATTTTTAAAAGATACAAGAAAAATTAAAAGACTAATCAGTCATAGATTATATCTTTTGTGCTTATTCTCGTTGGAGAAAAACCACTCTTTTTTTCTAGAAAAATTACTGAAAAAAGCACCACTACTTCTTTTACAAAATTTGTAGCATGAAGAATCCATTCTCTTTGAACCGAGGCTATATAAAGACGGTTAATCTTTTTTTCATCAAGTTTACAGAAGAACATACCTCTATTTATTAACCATACTATTGGAATAACTTGTTATCTTTATTAATTTCCTTCACAAAATGCATCTCGTCCTATGTATGGGTAGGATTAGTAATTGAAACTTTCTATCTTACCTGACAGCCTCCAGTGTGGTCATTAGATTAGCATATATTTTCTTCAATATTATGGGGATTCCAAACCAAGACAGGATCAGATGATGAATAAAGTCGTAAATTTCCTAGAACCGAGTACGGGAGAGAGCTTTTACATCATCCAACTTAGTAAAATACTCCACAACTATAATAAAAAATGAAATTTCTTGGTTGCCATAGGAAGTCGACCAACTAGATCGATGCCTCATTTATCAAAAGATTAAGGAATCATAGTAACATGCATCGATTCACTTGGTAAATGACCGGTACTCGCAAACTGCTGACTTAGGTGGCACTGCTGTACAAGTCGTTCGATGTCTTTGGCCAACTCTGGCTAGTATTACTCTACTAAAAAAACATTGAATGAGGGTGCGATATTTGCAATATGCCCCAGTGTTACCAGTATGTAGGTCGTGCAGAACTGTTGTAGCTTCTACTTGACCGAGACATCAGAACAACGGTCCTGTTGTGATTTTCCAATAAAGGATATCGTCTACTATACAATACTTGGATGACCTTAGTTAAAGTGCCCGAGTAGGAGCCTTGTCACTCAATAGTATACCAGAATGTAGGTAAAGTAAATAAGGTTATTTTGAATCGGTGGTGTCCTCGATTATGCAGATGGTATCACATTGGCTAATAGTTTTTAGCCAATGTATCACTTGCAGAGTTATCGAGGTGCGACACTTGATCATACATAAATTTTGCAAACTTGGAATGATACTCCTTGATAACCGTCAGATAGATGTGGATTTCCTCTTTCTTGGCATCATGGGTGTCGTTGGCTTGATTGACAACCAGCTAGGAATCGAAGCGGATCCGTAGGATTTGAGCCTCATATATCAATGTTAGCTTCATGCCACCGATAACTGCCTCATATTCCGACACGTTATTAGTTACTAGGAAGTTGAAACCAATTGTTTGTCAAACTTCATCTCCTGTTGGTAGCTTTAGGATGATACTAGCACATTGTCCTGGAGTACTCGATGCCCTATTCATTTTATTTATCCCTTCCATATGCTTGTTATCAAGTGATGATTCGACTTGGTAAGATGCATCACGGAGTAAGGAGAATTCTTTAAGGAAATCGGTGAAAGCTTCCCCATTGATCAAAGTGTGAGGTTCAAACTTGATGTTATACTCCCCTAATTTGATGCTCCACTCAGTCAGTCGGCCGGAGGCATCAGGTCTTTGTAACACATTTTCGAGAGGAATGGACGTACAGACGGTGATAGTGTGTCCTTGAAAGTAGGGGCGCATTTTCTAAGCGGCGGTTATCAGACCCAGTGCTAGCTTTTCCACATTAAGATAACAAGTCTCTACATCGACTATGGTTTTACTAGTGTAGTATATCGGTCGTTGGATACCCTCTGGTTGACATACTAACACCGCACTAAATGAGAAAGGTGAAACAAACAAGTATAAAAACAATTAACCACCTGTCACAAGGGCGGACATTATTTTTGGCGATGTGAGATAGTTGTTCAATGTCTCAAAAGCTATATTATATTCCTTATTCCATGCAAACTTTTTAGCACCTCAAAGGAATTCGAAAAAGGGGTCGATTTTGTTTGAGGCCCTTAATATGAAACGAGACAATGTTGTTAAGTGCCATATCAGGTATTGGACCTCTTTGATGTTCTTTGGTGGTGTCATTTGGATGACTGCTTGAAGTTGGGTAGGGTCGACTTCTATGCCCTTCTTATTAACTACGTATCCTAAAATTTTACCATTGCGCACTCTGAAAGAGTATTTGATAAGGTTGAGCTTTGAATTAAACTGTTGTAGGAGGTCGTACACATTTTAGAGAACCTCAATTTGTTTATCTGTCGTGTTGGTTTTGACGATCATACTGTCAATGTACGCTTCCATGTGGTGTCCTATGTGGTTTTTGAGAATATGATTCACAAGACCATGGTACGTGGAGCCTGCGTTCTGCAAGCCGAATAAAATCACAATGTAGCAATAAAGTCCTCGCTCAATTTTGAACGTTGTGTGTTCTTTATCAGATGGGTGTAAGCGAGTCTGATTGTATCTTGAGTATGCATCCATAAATAAAAGAAACTCACACTATGATTTTGACTCTACTAACTGATCAATACGAGGCAGAGGAAAGCGGCTCTGGGGTTTGCGACCCAGACAGGATACCGAGCCCGTTGTATATGTCCAAGCCGAGATAGCTTGTTTACCTCAGCACTTATTACCTCTTGATTTTCAACGAAAAATAAATATTGCTTATGGCGTAGGGGCTTAACATATGTATTAATAGTTAATTCATGGTAGATTATAGATGGGTCTATCTCTGATACATCACTGGCATTCTAAGCAAAAATATCCAAGTTTCTTTCTAACATGTTGAATTGAAAATGTTTAAAGTCAGGATTCAAATTGTTGCATATTGACAATGTGAATATGAGTTTGAAATTTTGGTATCCTTATCAATATTTTCTCTTACGATCTCTTCTATATTGTCTTGACTTTCTACTTGAGCCAGAAGATCCTCAAATTTAAGTACCTTCTTATTCATGATATGTTCTGCTAGAAATATGGGAAAAATATCTTGTATATATGTTATAATTGACACTAAATCATGACAGTCATTCAATCCATTTTTTGTTTCCACAAACCTTCGGGTGTAATCTCTCAAACTCTCTTTGAACCTCTACTTCTAATAGATGAAGTAGTCCTCGTCTCCCTTTTCATCCTCACTTAAGTATATTATATTATTTTTAATATATTTTATTTGGTGCTCAGGGTCCTCTTTTCCATTTTACTTATCCATTTTGTTGTTGTCGAACTTTGGCAATAGATCTATATATAAAATTCGTGAGGCTAATAAAGATTCATTATCAAGAAACTCCTCATCATAAGAAAATGTAATATTTTTTTCTAGACTCTTTGGCCAAATAACGAGTAAAATTATTGTTGTTGTAGGTGCCTCGACCACTACATAACTGAAGCCTAAAAGTTATTGTTTGTTTGATGAACTTATAGATAACCATCAGGAAATTGTGGTGGTGGTTTTTGAAGCACCATAAAGTTTCAGTTGTACTATTGGATGAGCTTAATACGGATTCGGCTGCATATTTAGATGTGCTCCATAAGGGTTCAACGGATCCATACAAGGTGGACGAAAAAAGTTCTTATGGTTTGTGTATGTCATGGTTGGTGCTGAAGAGTAACTTTTTGTATTGTTAAGTAATATGGTGGAACTATGTAAAATGTTATGGCATGAAGAAATGTATTGTTGAAGGCACCTGGTTTTCGTTCAACTAACTTCAGATTATTCTGGAGAGACTTGATATAGTTTGGTTATCCTCCTAATTGTGTTGTAGGGATGTGATGAATATGTTGCTAAGTCGATTCAGCAGCCGGAGGAGCCTAGTTCCAGTTTGACCAAAGTGAAACACTTGTTGGTGGGATCAATTGACTCCGCATATGACATATTGTTGATATTGGGGTAGACTTTTCTTTACGACATGCTTATCCTTCTTCATTTCACTAATATGTTTTGATGTTGGAGTCCTATTCCTCCTCCTACTACAACAATAACGACGATACTTCTCACTTAGGAAAATCCCTTATCAATTTTTTTTATCATTGGTTCAAAAGTGTAGGTATCACTAGTTGGTGATTTTCTGATAAAGATTCATCATCATAGCGCTTGTGTCATTGTCCCCTTTCACTTTATTGTCATCCCTTAATTTTTGGATTTCACGTCGTGAGACCAAATCGGGATTTGTCAGCATGACCTCCAGAGCTTTGAAGTAATTGACTTGTTCCTCCATTAGCTCATCTACTAGCTGACGACATAAGCATATTATGGTCCATTGGATGTTTTTACATATGCTGAGTGATTATATTCCATGTATAAATTTGTTATCAATTGTTTTTTGTTCCTTTTTTTTCCAAAAATAAAATTCCATTGATAAAAAAAGAGTTACAAAGTATGTTGAGAGTAATGTTGCAACAATTATGATTTGGAATCTGAAAATAATCTATAAGTTGCTGTTGGTAGACTTGAAGATTCTAGCTCTTATTGAGTAGATCCTTTTTTCAGCTCCTATCAACTACACCCTTGAGTTGCTCTTATAAGTTTTGGTGGCTGCACTTTTATCCTCAACAACATCCTTTCAACTGCATCCTTGATTAGGCAATTCAATCTTCTTCTATTCTTCATGTGCCAGTCCTTATATTGGTGTCTGCTTCCACTCCAATGTGCTTGACTGTGTATTGTTCCTTCTTAGGCCTGAAACTCCTTGTTTTGTACCTGCAAACAGAAAACAAATACAATGGTCAGGTTGAAACCTTCCTTAAGAGATTAGTATATTAATCTGAAAATCTAAAGTAGCCCAAATTCATACTCTCTAACAGAAGAATAGCATTGAGAGGGCTAGGGCAGTTCAATCCATTGAATAGACAGTCGTGCTTTTTTTCCAAAGCAAACTTAGCTATCCAATCAGCAGATACATTTTCTTCCCTAAAAACATGTTTTAATATCATCTTTGATGAAAACAATTTCCTACAACATGTTAATACTTTATTTAAATACCATGGACACTTATTATAAGCTATCATATTGAATAATTGGAGTGAATGAGTTTCGATATCAATCTCAGAGATATTATTCTCATACAATGTTTTAAACCATATAATAAAGCTAATGTTTCAGCAACAATAGATGAAATCTTACCTATTAAAATACCTTGGCCCTCAATTAACTCACCACTATGGTTCCTAAGAATAAAGGCACTGCTAGATTCACCATTATGGAATGAAGAACCATCATAGTTGAGCTTAAGTCTATTGACAGAAGGGGGATGCCATTTAATATATAGGCTGGTTTTACTATCAGAACTGTGACACTCTAGTTCCTTGGCTATATGTAAATCATGACTCCAATGTTTCCTTGTTAATAAAGCTGATCTATACATATATATATATAACAGAATAGATTTAACTCTTTTAATTATTGAACTATCAGAGCATATTCTACCATCATATTTTCATCTTATGTAAATTAATTGTTTTTTGTTCTTTGTTATTGATTTTTTTTTAAAAACAATATAGCACTAAATGGTTGCAAAAAAAGAACGTCCATTTGATAAGGCAAACTTGGATTAAATGTATCAGAATGCTGATTTAAAGTTTTGCATAGTTGTAGAGAAAAAAGTAAAACTCGTATTTGATCTTTTGTTACTTGGGTTTCATCATTATTATGGAGTTATAAATATCTCAAATATAAAAAATACAATATATCCTATGATAAGTGAAATTATCATTAACTAATCAAGTTTTATTGAAAATGGGTATCTTTGAGCATAATTTTAAAAATAAATATTTATTTATCTCAAATAAATTCTTTTACATCTAATAAATTTATATTTTTAAATTTTATATATATATATATATATATATATATATATTAATACAACTTAAAAATAAATATTATTCATAAAATTTTATATATTACCCAAGTTTCAAAATAATGAAAATATTTCAAATTATACCATTAAAACTTCAAAAGCATTATCTCAACACTAACATCTTAATCCAAACATATATATATATATATATATATATATATTTAAAATGAACTTTTTTTCACAAATATATTATTAAGATTGAACCACCAAAATTTATAATGTTAAAAAGTTTGAGTTATAGATAAAGAGTCGTTCCCCAGACCTATTAATAATTAAGATCCGATAATTTTAGGTAACTAACTACCAAAATTATCCCTCATATAAAAAAATATTTGAAAATAGAAAAACTAGTTAGAGACTTCGATAAACTTTCTCTCTCTACCTATCAACTCTTACGATCACCAAACATTTTCTACAGATAGTTCGATTTCATCCCCTTAAAACACTAAAATCCATATCGTTAAACTAGTCAAACTTGTATGTCTTAATAAAACAGATGAATGAATCAAAAATAAAACCGGATCACCTAGCAGCAATAAAGAAAACACTCTTTCATTCCAATCTAAATGGAGCATAGGATCTCAAAAAATAAAAAAATTCATTAAAAAAAAATTAGGATTGCATTATAAAAGTAATACAAACTTATGATGATGACAAAGAAGTCTTCAAATCAGACATAAATTTGGTACTACTTACAGCCAACAACATCAAGACTATCTTTTGTTTAAAGCAAGAAAGGAACACATGTCATTACACAACAAAATTTGTGAGGCAAAATATTCACAAATAAAAGAAAAAAAATCAAGCATTATAAAGACATAATTTTTTAACAAAACCTTAAGAAAAGTAAAACCAAATAGAGCAAACCAATTATAAATAAAATGATAAAGGTATGTACTTCCAAGTTTTGTTACATATTTTTATACTATTATAAATGAGGTTTCGCGTCTATCATGCTTTTACTTGTTCAACATTTATCATGCCTTCACATGTCCCTCATATATCATGTTTTCACATGTCTTGCATCTATTATGCCTTTACATGTCCCGCATATATTATGAATTTATATGTCCTGCATCTATCGTGGCTCCATATGTCACGTATCTATCATGCTTTCACATGTCCCTCATCTATAATTCCTTCACCCGGCATGTGTCTATCATGCCTTCACTTTTCCTGAATCTATCATGTCTTTAAATATCCTTCATCTATCATGCCTTCATTTGTCCCGCATTTATCATGCATTTTCCTGTCATGCATCTATCATGCCTTCATATATCCCTCCTATATCATGTCTTCACTTGTCTCGCGTCTATTATGCATTTACTTGTCCCTCATTTATTATGCCTTCACCTATTATAATTCTATCATGTATTTATATTAATTAAGGGTTTCATATGTTTACAGGATGGAATAAATAAAACAACAAAAATACCTAAAGGGCAGACAATACAAGATGTTGTAATATTTTTCATAATAGTACCATGGTCAACATTGTTTTTCTCTAGATCTGGAAATGTACTAGTTTCTACATTGGTCTATTACATAGAAGACCTGGAAAAATAAACAACTATGATTGAGTTGAAACAATTTAGGAGAAGCTAATAAATCGAGTTAACATTTATCATGAAAATAAACCTAATAAAGTAGTTGGATGTGTTGCTTTATGGTTAATAGTTTAACCCATATATTGAATATATCATTAAAAATAGTAAAAATGTTATATCTAAATTATCTTAAAATGTAACAATTCATCATGGAACATACAACTATTTTCCAAGAAGATGCAAATGAAGGAAAGATACCAAGATGCAACAAATGAATGGGTCTTGAGAGTAAAAATTGAATTTGATTGACACTCTAGAGGATATTATATATGAACATGTATATTTACACATTTAAAATTTCCTTACATTATCTTTTGGTCTAGTTCCGCATGATACATGGATATATGTTATTTACTTAAACATTTTTAAAAACATTAGGTTATTAATGAAGATGATGGTCCTCAGAAGGTTCATGGTATGCAAGTTCATCTCAGCGACGATGCTAGAGGTGCAAATTAGGATATGTACCAATACTTGAATGGAAATGGTTCTAATGATATAGATAAAATAGTATATCAATTCATTGTTCAAGACGTACAAAACTACGCGGACAAAAAAGACTGCAGAATAAAAGGAGAATAAACTTCAGATTATGTAATAAAATTTGTCCTTCTAGAAAAATAGAAGCTTCTACCGACAGATCGTACTGCTGCTTCAAAAAAGAAAAAAAATTAATATTTCATATTCTTAGGAATCTAAACATATTTGAAAAAATAACAAATAAAAAGTATTCAAACAAACAAGCCAACAAAAACTACCATGAGACTTAAAATATTATTGTACCAACAAAATATAAAAAACTCTCATTTATCATATTCTAATGTTCTCTCATCTTTTAAGGATTTCTCATCTATCGTGGTTTCTTATTTGTCATAGTTTTACATGGTTTTGCATCATTTACATGGTTGTGAAATTATCATCATTTACATTGGTTTCACATCAGGTATAGTTTATATGGTTTTGCATCGTTTACAAGGTTTCACGTCTATTATGATTTTGATAGTTTCGAATCATTAACATGTTTCTCATCTTCTAATGGTCTCATATATCATGGTTTCTCATATTTCATAGTATATATGGTTTCACATCATTTACATGGTTGTCCAACTATCATCATTTACATTGGTTTCACATCTATCATAATTTACATGATTTCGTATCATTTACAAAGTTTCACGGCTATCATCATTTTGATGGTTTCGCATCATTAACATAGTTTCGCGTTTATTTTGCAGATGATTAACAGGAAATATCTAGCACCAACTGGGAATTTATCTAGCCAAATCATAAACTTATCAACAATGGATCGAATAGAGAAAAATGCAATTGAACGTAATAAATATAAAATTTAGATAAACTGGAAAAAAAAAACTCATTCAAAAAGACCAAGACATTTCAAAATTGAAATTAAATATATAAATGAAGCTGAATAGATGGAGATAGAGATAGAGTTACAAAAGACAGTTCAACTACGTATGTTGAAGACATACGCATAGGATGAACTTCAAAAACACTTCAAACAATCTTGAAAATATATGGAAGGAAAAAATGAACACATGATAAAGTGCAACAATAACCAAATAAAAAAACATGTATTATGAACCATATTACAGATGTTAATACAATAAGAAAAGGTGATTACAAGCCATAACGATCAAAAAATCATTGTACAACAAACTACTTCAAATATAATTAAGGCTCCCTGCTCACAAGGACCCTAATACTGTTATTCTGGAAGAACATGATGTTGATCCTAATATTGTTGTTTGAAAACCAGACCCAACTCAAGCCTAAGAGAACCCTAATATTGGTGTTGAAAACCAAGACTCTCCATCTAATGTTGTTGTACAAAGACATTATATTAATGCTATCGTTTTGTGGAAGAACATGATGTTCATCCTAATGTTGATGTACAAAAACAAGACCGACCACCAGCCCATGAGAACCCCAATGTTGGTGTGGGAAACCAAAACACTTCACCTAATATTGTTTTAGAAGGACATGATCCTAATATTACTGATGTTGCGGATGAACATGATCCTAATGTTGTTGTTGAAAATAGGACACTCCACCTAACATTTTTATGGAGAAAAAGATGACTTGGGGAGAATTATTGAACCAACTCGGAAAATAAATCACGGTGGAGGAAACTAAGAAGTTTATATTACAACGTTAGAATAAATCAGTTCCCGTAATTTCTATCACACAAGCTAGTACTCAGTCTTAAACTACGGTCAATTACCGTCCTAAGGAATCTGTAAAAGGTTCACATCAGCCTAGACATAGTCAGTCAAATAAGAGCCAACTGTCTAGACCAAGAAGAAATATGTGGGTTCAACGTGAATGGTTTGCATAATTAGATCAAAATGTAGCCACCATTTACGATAAAACCAAGAATGTTGTACATATTTGAAGGCCAATACCAATTCAATCCCCCAGATAAAATCAAAACACACGTTTTTGTAGGTACCATAATGATGTGGGCCATGATACCCAAAATTACACTGCACTGAAGAAAGAGGTGCAAACATTGATTGAAAATGGGAAATTATCTGCTTTTGGTAAAAAACCAAGAAGGAAATAGGAAAACTAACACACATGCTCAGCCTAGTGCAAGTACAGTCCAGGTTACATCACCAAATGTTCAAAGACAAAGTATAGAAACATCTAAACAAGAAAATAATATGGTAATTATGGAATGATTCGATGTGGATTCAGAGTATTTAGACCCCGATCCATATCAGAATCAAATGGGTGTGATAATAAAGAAATCAACGAAAGTATCTAATCTTTGCCGCTACTTCGAATCTTTAACTATTTTTGGGGAAGATACTGTCATAGCACCATCAAGCTTCTCTAGGAAAATACATGTGAACAGTTTGACAACTCTTAAAGGGGAAATATCTACACAACTCTATCAGAACCCTGCCCCTTTTATTGTTTTTTATGAGGATGACCTATGGGAAATTGTTGGCCCTCACGAAGATGTTTTGGTGAGAGGAGCATCTATTGAAAACAATGAGATACGAAGGATATTAATTGATGTAGGCAGTTGGGAAAATATTTTATTTTTATCGGCCTATAAACAAATGCAAAATCTTTTGGTTATTAAACGTTCAAATAGAACCATATTGGAGTTTACAGGTAACTATACTAATGTAATTAGGGAATTTTAAGGTGAGACCTTGCTAGGAAAAGGTCCATTCATGAAATTTGTAAGAGTTTTATTTGTGGTAGTTGATTTGCGACATCTTCTAATGCGATATTTGGATGGTTTTGGCTATTAAAGATGCATGCAGTAACATCCATTGTTCATCAATGTGTGAAGTATGTCGTTGGGGGTCAAGTGGTGTGGTCTAAAGTAGCCAAAAGGTATCAAGGGGATGTTATGTTACTGCTCACGCTCCAAAATCATTGGAAGCAGTGGAAACTTGAAAAGAATAGCAACTAATAGAGTCTTTCATAAAATTAAATGAGATAGATGATCAAAGAGAGGCTCATAGTGCAGTTATCACAATCGAAGATGTTGAAATTCATCATCTAGCATAAGAGAAATGGGTTAGGGTCTAATTTAAATTACCCTTATAATTGAAGAAAAAATTAGTGTTCTTTTTATCTAAGAGTTTTCCTGGTGCAATTAGGATGTAACTGAGGTACCAGAGAAAATTATCAGCTATAAACTATATGTCAGATCCGATACGGGTCCGATTGTGCAAAGAAGGAGAGATTTTATCTAAAGAAACATCATAAACTATAGTCAAAGAAGTGGATCCGTTTTCCAAGGTGGGGCACATTAACTAATTCCAATATCCTCTTTGGACTGCCAATCCGGTCATTGTCAAGAAGAAAAATGGAAAATGGCGTATGGCGTATGTGTATTAATTTTATAGAGCTTCTCCAAATGATCATTTTGCAGTTCCCCGGACAGATCAGCTGGTAGATTCCAGTGCCCAGGATAGATCAGCTTGTCCTATGGATACCTTTTCCTAGTATCATCAAATACAAATGGATTTGAAAGATCATGATCACACTACTTTCATCACTGATAGAGGGCTTCATTGTTACTAAGTGATGCATTTTGGGTTGAAGAATGTTGAAGCTACTTCTCAACCATTGGTTAATACACGATTTGCCAACCAAATTGGAAGAAATGTTAAAGTTTACATTGATGATGTGATGGTCAAAATCCCCAAAGAGAAGGATCACATTTCCGACCTCCAAGAAACATTTTCTAACCTGGAAGCCATCAACCTGAAATTAAATCTTAAAAATGTACTTTTGGTGTCTCATCTGGTAAAGGTTTGGGCTACATCATAAGTGATAAAAGGATCCAAGCTGACTCAGACCAATTGAATGCTTTGTTGGCCACGAATCCACCTCGGACTACTAAAGAAGTTCAGATATTAACTGGGAGATTAGCAGCATTAAACAGGTTTATTTCAAGGTCATCAAATAAGTGTGCTAATTTTTTCCAAGTCTTGAGAAATGCAAAAGACATTTAGTGGTCGCCAAATTGTCACAAAGCGTTCCTTGATATTAAAAGACACCTATTTTTACCTAAAACTTTATTCAAACATGTTAATGGAGAATGACTTTATATGTACCAAGCAGTGTCGGATTACGCTGTATGTGTAGTATTGGTAGGCAAAGTTGATAAATATCCTCACCATGTTTACTATATTAGTAAGAGATTGTTGGAAGCTGAGAAAATATACTTGAAATTGGAAAAACTAGCTCTGCATTGGTCATAGCGGCCAGAAAAATGAGGTCGTATTTTCAAGCGCACTCTATTACAATTCAAACCTTTTTTTATGTGAAGCATGTGTTACAAAAATCATATATATCGGGGCGAATGACGAAGTGATCAGTTGAGCTCGGGGATTATGATATTGACTTTGCACCTCGAACTGCAATCAAAGCTCAACCTGTGGTTGATGTTTTAGTTAAATTTTACTCCAAAAGGCCTCATGGGGAAGTGATGGCGGATCTAGTACAATGGGGTGAAGTGTTGGTAGTTTCCTAATTTCCCTTTTAAGGGATTCAATGTACCAAGCAATACGTTTTGATTTTAGAGCATCCAACAATGAATCGGAATATGAGGCTGCAATAGCAGGGTTAAGATTGACTCATATATGTGGCGCCAAAATAGTCTGATTATTGAGTGATTCATGGTTAGTCATTCATCAAGCAAAAGGGTCATCTTGAACCAGGAAAGATCATTTATTGAATTAATTAAAAGTGTTAAAAGAGATATCGACCAGTTTTAAACATGCTAAGTACGAACATGTACGACGATCGGAAAATTCAATGGTTGATTCTCTAGCCACTATAGCCTATTCTGAAGCGTACCTTGGATTATTATACAAGAATGTCCTTTTATAGTCCCAAATTCTGAAATAAGGATGATATGGAAGATAAATTTCCAGTATCTTCCATGACTTCTCAATATTGGAGGAACGATATCCAAGAGTTTATCATTAATAGAGTTTTACATAAAGACAAAGCTTCTGCCGAAAAGCTGAAATACAAAGCTCATAGATTTTTGGTTTAAAGAGGGTTTCTTTATAAAAGATCTTTCAGTAGGCCTTTGTTACAATATCTCGTATTCAAAGAATCTCAAACTATCCTATCAGAATTATATGATGGGGAGACACATTATGGTTACAAGGCTTTAACTAGACCGGTCTTATTAGCAGGATACTTTTGGCCTTCTATTATGACAGATTCTTTTTTAGAACATGTGACCCTTTCAAAGGTGTGAAAATGCAATCCATTTAGCGGCAGTCCCCATGGAGTTTGTACCTAAAGCAGTACCTTTTGACAGGTGGGGACTTGATTTAGTCAGACCATTTCTGTGGCCTATGGGGGTGTCGCACTATTATTTTGGAGATCGATTACTTTTCCAAGTAGGTATAAGCTGCACCACTAACTGGAATAACGCCCAAAGCAGTAATAAAGTTTATTCTTTCTAACATATGTTGTAGATTTGGCATTCCCAGGCGTATCACTATAGACAATGGTCCTCAACTCAAAAACAGAGACATGGAAGTATTTTTTGCATCAAGAGGAATTCATCATTGTTTCTCTTATCCTTTTTATCCTTTATCCAATGGACAAGTTGAGTTAGAAAACCGAATGATTTTAACGGGCTTTAAGAAGAACTTTGAAGCAGCAGTCAGGAAATGGCCAAATTATCTATAAAAAGTACTATGGGCTTACCAAACTACTCCTCATACAACTACTCAAGAATATCTATTTGCTTTGGTCTATTGAATGGATGCAATCAAAATTATAGAAGCTACTCTTCCGTATTTTAGAGTTTAAAATTATTCCGAAGAGAATAATGAGGTTGCACTAAGGGCCTAGTTCAATCTGATTGTGGAAAGAATAATTAAAGCTCATTAAGGAATCGTTCACTACCAAAGGCTGATAAGAAGTGGGCATGCATCAATAGTTAAAAGAACAAACTTTCAAGTAGGAGATAAAATTCTAAGAAAAGTATTTTTACATACTAAAGAAAGGAAGTTTGGAAAACTAGATCCAAACTGGGAAGGGCCATACACTGTGTATGAAATGATTAAGCAGTGAACATACAAGCTTTTGGACCAAGAGGGAAATTGTTTGAAGCACCCATGGAATATTGAGAATCTAAGGTTATATTTAGAATAGGTTTATCTTGTAAATATTTACTTTGTTTTGGTTTAATGTAGATATTAAGGGGCAAACTCTTTCCTACCCTGGTGGCGCTGAGAGGTTTTAATGAGGTGTTTGAATCACAATTAATTTATTATCTTTTTTCTTGTAAATGTGTTTTCGCTATAAATCTTTTTGTCTTCGAATGGATTACCTTCGAATGGCTTGGTTAAGTTAAATTTATTTGTCTTTGAATGGATTACCTTCGAATGGCTTGGATAAGTTAAAGGTTTTATTTCCTTCGAACTGATTGCCTTCAAATGTCTTGGATGAGTTAAATGTGATTGTCGTCCAATGAATTACCTTCGAATGACTTGGTTAAGTTAAATTTCAGTCTTATTTATTCTAAGTTTTGGTCATCTTTGAATGAAGCATACTTCGTTAAGGTCGGATATGAATGGAAATGAAAATGTATTGGAACACAGAATTAAAAAGAATAAAGATAATGTAAAATATCTTGGATGATATGAGGTCAAATAAAATCCGAAGTTGAGTTACAAAATGCCTCTAGTAAAACCAAGGACTTACACAAGCTTATTCGATCTAAAAATAACAAAATGCCTTGTGTGTATCTAGGGCTTCACTTCAAAAATTTACTTAAAACAAAAATACATACATATCAAAATATATTAACCTTAGGGCTCATTCCTATTGGTTTTCTTTTCTTCTTCCTTCTCTTTTGGATTCTCACCATCAAAATCCTCTTCATTGGAGTCATACTCATCTGAATCATCAGAAATATTAAACTTGTCACCTAAAGTCAGGTTGTGATAAGGAATTTGATCAGCTGACACATCTTCATAGATCTCTAAGAGATAATTTGGGAACCTCTTATGAAATAACATCACCATATCCGACTCAATAGATTCATCCCTCTCTTGTAAAGATTCCAAAACTTTGTCAGTATATGAATCCTCATCATTAGCTACCTCTTGAGCAGTTTTTTCCTTGATAAAAGTGATTTCATCTTCTTTCTGTTTAAGGAGGTTTTCGAGCTTTTTCTTCTTTTCGGACAATTTCTGAACGACATATTTGTCCTTAGTTTATTGATTTTGTAAGGAAGTGATTTCATTGGAGCTGTATTACATCAAATCTTTGAATTCATATTGTGTTTTTATCACATTCGGACTTTGTTTGAACTAACTCCTTCTTGATGGTTTTCATTTCCCAACCTAAACCATCAACTTTACCTTTCTGTGGCTAAATAGAATACTTTAACATCTGATTTTCATCTCGAATAGAACTGATCATCTTGACATGCTCCCTTACTTGCCTCTATAAATCAACAATTGGCCTTACGTAACCTAAAACAGCGTATCCCAATTCTTCATTCTCCTTATACACTTCAAAGGAAGTGATTTCATTGGAGCTGGATGACAGCGAATCTTTGAAGTCATATTGTAGTTTATCACGTTCGGAATTTGTTTGAACCATCTCCGCCTTAATGGTTTTCATTTCCCCACATAAACCTTCAATTTTACCTTTCTCTGTCTCAACGTATGTCGAAGGGCCGGTAGATTCAGAGAAAGCTGGTTCAAAGTCTTCAAAATTAAAGTTCTGTATGTTATCTATTTGTTCATCATCTCTAAAAGATGGTATTTCGTCTATGGAAAATAGTGGGGAATGAGTATTGATAGATGCATCTGTTTGAGGAGGAACCTCTATGGAAGTGATTGAAGGGAGGATTTTGGGTCGAATAATGATCTCCGAACCAAATGAACTTTTCTTTTTCTTCACTTCTCTATTGTCACTGCCCTCCTTATTCTTTTTTAGCCTTTTTTCTTCTTAACAATCAGAGAATCTGATGGCATCTCACTCTTTCCAACAGTAACTGCAATAGCTTGCAATAGATCTGCATCAATTTCATCAGGTGGCCCCTTACTCATTAGTTATGGAATAACTTGAGACAAACCATCATTCATCTTCTTGTTCTTGTCACAGTGACTAGGAGCCATACTCTATATGGTAGATAAATTTTACCATCAGCCCTTTAGTCCGTTTGAAACTTCACAGATAATCGGGGAGGAGTGGTGAATTGTTTCCATGAAAGTTTGTAGATCGGATGTGTTCTCCATAGCTGGGCTCTCATCATATTTTTTGGTTTAAATTAGTTATGAAATTCTGTTGACTGTTTCTTAGTGGCCCATTGATTTAACTTTTTAAAAGTTGTTTTCCCATCTTCTAAATGTTATGAAAAGGGCTTCGAGAACAGTACAAAACAAATCCGAAGTAAAAAATAATAACATCAAAATGTGTAAACGAAAGACATATTTAAACACTTACATGAGCGTTTCCAGTATTTTGTGAGCATACTCGAATTTCCTTTAGACGTGATCTTTCTGTCGTTTTCTCAAGCACCACTGGCAAAAAGGAACTGATTCCTCCAAGTTTTGTTAGTTTCTAAAATATAATCTGCCATCTTAAAGTCATTCCCCATATTAAACTAATATAAAATGATATATGACCGTTGTGACACAAAGAGTCACAACAGCTAGTTATTCCATAGGCATCAGGATTTTGGATAGCCTGGAAGTTACAATTCTAGCTAACAGTGTGAACCAGACATTAAGGTTTAATTGACTCGGGCATAGTTTTACTGAATGGAACTACCTCACTATCTCTAGATCCAAGGGAAATCGAAGGCCCTAATTGAGCACATCAGTATAAATTACCAACTCTCCAGCCTTGTTGTCCATCAGAGTATCTCCAGGTTGGGGCAGCCTCACTTTGACTAATTTTAGGAATCCCCATTTTTTTCGCATCACTTCCAGTTCGGATCTGTGAAAGTAAACCTATAATATTCTCTATAAAGACAAGAGATAGTGACACTCACCTTAGTAAAATTGGTCACAACTCGCCTAACAAGGAACTCATGAAGTGGTTCAGATTCGAGCAAGATATCGTTTTCTCTTTTTTCTTGTGTCACTTTCTGAGTATCCCTAGTTTGACCAGATGTCTCTAAAGGGGTATCTTCTCTACTAGCATCCATATTTTCTTCCATCACGTGTGGTTTTTGTTCCAAGGGTTCATTGGGTTGAACACAAGGATTCTCTTCCTTAATTTGAAGGGGCTCAGTCAATGAAACTTTAGGATTTGCTTCTAAAATTAGTTATGAAGGATGTTTGGTTGTGGTAGTTTCTCCCAAGGTCAAAATTTTCTTTGGGGAATTGCTGGCATCAGTAGAAGTTTCAGCTGACTTTTCGGTTGCTTTATCCAATGCGAGAGGCTTGGTTTTTCCTTAAAAATCTTAGTAGCTCTATGAGGATTATTTTCATTCATGTCCGATCCCATGGCGATAAATGTTGAAGGAGGTCTGCAACTAATAAATATTTTTGTTGGGAATGGTTTAGTTGACTGAGCAGATTCATCAGGAGATGTAGAAGATTGGGCAGTTGGACTAGATTCATAAAGGATTTGATGTTGTTTAAATTATTTAGCCGTACTATATTTATAAGTTTGAGTCACAACTACTTCACCTAGTGAAGCAGGTAATCCGACAGTGATTTTGGCTTGCCTTTTTTCTTCTTCCAACTCGGATAAATTGAGCCAACCTCCTTGAATTAGTGTGTTCCTGGTTGTAAACATACAACTCCTTGGAAATACTATAAAAACTGATCTACGATGAACAAAGAGAAGAATAAGGTAAAATCAAATTTAAGAAATTGATTTGTTCACTGTAAAAAATTATAGATTAAATTTTCTCACTCTAGAAATAGCAACAGTGAAAAGTATTACTCTTATAAAGGTAAGAAAGAAACGTTTGAGTGTTTTTACTAGCGAAAAGGAACCAAGAATAATTATAAGAGGCTATTTAAAGTAGCCGTTTCTTTTTTTGTATACACGGTTACCGAGAGCAAAGCCGGTTAGTAGGTCCAATAACTACTTGATACGTGCCTTAAAAAGGTAACCAAACTAAAGTTGTAATCTTTAAGAATACCTGTTTTGAATATATCATTGGGAAGGGGTTCATAAATTATTTAACGTATTAACTCTCTCGAGTTACTTTTGAAAGAGCTAAGGGGGCTAGATGATAGGGTCGGATAATATTGGAGGTGAGAACGCTAAAGAGGATCGGATTTTTCTTAGAAGGGCATTTCAGACCTAAAAACTAAATCATGATGAGTAAGCAGTTTGCCTAGTGACTCAGCTAAGTGCCTAATTTACTTACTTTTCGGAATGGGGGCTCACAAAGCTGACCCAAATGCGTGACCCGATCAGAATGGCCCACGGGTCCAAAAAAGAGTGTAAATAGTTTGACAAATAATATTATATGGGTTGAATATTCTCTCTCTAGATATTAAATACAAGCAGCTTTATTTTCTCTCTACTCTCCACCCTGAATTTAATTTTACACAACTTAAATAAATTCTAAAACTACCTCCGGTTAGTTTTTACCACCACTAGATGTTATTACTGTTGTGGACAAAGACGTGATCTATATTATACAATATTAATAAAAACTTTTTTGAAAAAACCTATGTATTTGGCCATATATTTATTTGTGTATTACCTTATTATTTCCTAAAATATTGTAATATTATAATAATTTAATGTTTGATATCTCATGTTTATATAATCTAGAATAAATTTATAATGTCTGGTTTCACATTATAGTGTCTCGCATGATTCGGCCCCATATAATTCATATAGTGTTTCACATTATATTGTCCTTTATTTTTCCCTTGGTTTTGCACATTCGTCATTAGTTAATATTGCATTACTAATATATATTATTTTGTAAAGGATCCTACCATTAACCACCAAGCACTGGAAACTCCTATAGTAAGTTATTTGGATCCTACTGTTAAGGAAGAGATTATACGGATAAAAACAAATTTATAAAACAAACAAGTGAATTATCTTTTCTCTTTCCTCTAATATTTTATCTCATATCTAATTTTTTATCTGATCTCTCATAGTTTTGTTTCGGATGATATGATCTCTCATCATTCATATTTTCTCCCACATGTAATTGACATCATTCATAGTTGGCATGATTTCTCATGATATATCTATTGCTAGTTTTGTATATTGTAATGGTTTCGCGTGATATAGTCTCTCATCATTCATAGTTGGTATGGTTTCGCATGATATAATCTTTTATCATTCATAGTTATCCTACTTTCGTATGATATTTTCTATTGTCACTTATAGTTGGCTCAATTTCTCATGATATATTTGTTTTTAGTTTTGCATAAATTCCCTGGTTTCACATGATATAGTCTCTCATTAATAAGGGAAGATTCTCTGTGTAAGCATCTGAACGAGCAGGAAAGGCAAGTGATGATCTTGGACTAAGATAATATACAAAGAAGAGGAACAAGAATGAAATGAGCATACATAGGAGGATGAGCCAACGATAATCTAAGGGATGACTTGATCGACCAGACCAAGGATACAATAACCAAACAGAGGACAAACTCATGCATAACCGATCGACCTCGAGCTAAGTAGAGAACGAGCTCGAAGATAATTGACTGGCCTCGAATAAGGATAAAGAGAAGTCGAGCGACCAGAAACGTTGAGCGAGCTTAGACACATGCAACCCAATACGAGTCTTATCACGCTTAAGAAATGAGCCAGCTCGGATTGGCACGGGTGTCCAGTCAAAACAAACAATTGAAGAATAAAGCGTTTCTTCACTCGTCATTTAATAGCGCTATAAACTTTGAGTCGAACTGTTTAGCCAGTTTGTCCGGAATTATGGAAGCAGTGATAATAGTGAGTTAGTGGGGTATTAAGTATAATTAAATACGAATGTAACTTCTCACTAACAAGGAGAACTATAAGTAGGGATATTCATTTGATAAATGATATAATCTTTTACCTTGTCTCTTTTCTGACTAAAACGTGAATCTTTACGTTGGCACAACTTGTTATTCATGTAACACTCATCATTCATAGTTAGCCTGGTTTAGCATGATATTATCTCTCATTATTCATTGTTAGCATGTTTTCTCATGATATATATGTGTTGATTTCATATAGTCGCCCTGGTTTCGAATGATATGGTCTCTTATCATTCATAGTTGGCATAGTTTAGCATTATATGGTCTTTCATTATTCATAGTTGGCTTGGTTTCTCACGATATACATGTTGCTGGTTTGCATAGTTGTCATGGTTTCGCATGATATGGTCTCTCATCATTCATAATTGTCTTTGTTTGCATGATATGGTATCTCATAATTCATAGTTGGCATGGTTTCGCATTTTCAGAAAGAATTGGAAGAAGGGCCATCATTTGAATTAGAATTGGATCTTACTCAATTTCAAATCCCTGAAGAAGTAGACTGGACAATTACCATAAAATATTAGCCATATAAAAATAAAGTAACATAATACTTGAAATAAACCAATACTACAAATTGGAACTAATTAAAAAAAAGAAAACCACGAAAATCTGACATTATGGCCAATTCCAGAAATACCAAGATTTAATGTTTTTGTTAGTAATATGATGAAGATATTAGGTGAATAAGAGAACAACTATAACGTAAAAATTATTTTAACATTTATTTTGTATGCCTTGCTTCCCATTACACAAATTATCTAACTGTTAGTTCCACTTTTGACAATACATGGGTAGTCGAAGATTATATATATTGGTAACTTAAACAAAATGATTTTAAAATACCATATTCTACTTCTAAATTTAAGAGAACAATTATTCTACCAAAAATTATATATGGAAATGCAATGATAAGAATCATATAGTTTTACAACACATGTATGAATTAATAAACAAACAATGTTTCTAAAAATTATTATTTGAATGTAGCACTTGATAAACAACAATATGGATGTAACACCTTATGTTGACGATCAACTACACGACAACACATAGATATCAAAACTAGAGCAACAATAAACATAATCTCATTGACAAGACATTCAGATCCAAGAAAAACACTACACAACGATTTATAAGTGTCTCTCATCTAATGTATTTTGCCCAATATATATATATATATGTGTGTGTGTGTGTGTGTCTCATCTAATTTATTTATCTCGCATGCTATCATTTGTATATTTGAATGAATTTTAACTTACATATTGAATACCTCCAAAACCAAATGTTTTACTAAGAAGATAAAAAATAAAGCTAATATGTCCAAGAAAGGTTCCTCAACAAAAAGAGGAACACTTAATTGTTGTGTAATGGTTTACAACTACGCTAATAATTACATTCAACTAGGCAGACTTGGAAAAGATAAACCTCATGACATTGCATCAACAAGCAAAGCATAAATGTTTTGCATATTTCTTAATGAAAAAAAACTAACAGATTTTGGAACTGTTTCAAATGTAAAAATAATAATACGAGATATATATTTGTTATTGATAAGGAAATAGAACTTCAAGGACTAAAATTTGAAGGATTAAAACCTGTTATAACATATTGTATAATCATATGAGAGAATTAAATCTTTACATTTTGATAAGAGACTAATATGTAATTAGATCCTATTTTGTAACTGTTTAAGTTAAAGCTAAGTCTTTGCGCCTCTATATAAATGATAATGATAATATAATAAAGCTCTCTGACTTTTGAGATTAACTACTCTTGTTACTTGAATTTCTCCCTCTAGAATCTACTTCTCTCTACATTTTTTTACTTCTCTCAATCTTACATAGTAAACCAGAGAAATACTTATCAAATTGGTGACTCCACTCGGACTGATCACTAATTGGTGTCTAGATTATTTGTTTGATTTTTCTCTTTTGTTCCCTTTCAAATCTTTGAAAACTACTTTTATCGACTATGAATTCAAGAACCGAGAACGATCCATTAGTTCGAGCATCTGCTGAAACATTAAAAAAAGACTTACAGGGGGCTCATGATAAGCAAAAAGAATCTGTTATGGTTCGACAAACTCAATCAGACATAGAAATGTAAATGAATCAACTTCTAGAAAAAATACATATCTGATGAGAAGTACGACCAGAGAGAACATAAAATTAAGTCACCTAGACTGAAATTAGAAGTGAGACAAGTGGATGACAAAAATGGCATTGGCGATCAATCTTATCGATTTTGTACAGCTAGCCAAGTTAGAAGTAAACAGAAAAAAGCACGTTTTGATTCTTCACCGAAGAGTCACACTTCACGAAAGGATAAAAAAAACAAAGGTATGTCACGTCCAGTTACGAAGAAATAAAAAGTTCAGGATCGGATTTCAAAAGGTATAGAAGATCTTTGAAAAAATAAAAAGATCAACCTCGAATATCTTAAAAGTAAGACAAAGCTATGAGGAAATGTATAACTCGATGCTTGAGGGAAGCTAATTGGTGCGAAGGAAAAACATCGAATTAATACAACATTGTAGATGATCGGAATTTATACGTTGTGATGGGAACTGTAGATGACAATCAATATGTTCAAGGTGTTGAGTAGATTAATTCTCCATTTAAAACTGATATAAGATCTATCTCTCTTCCAAAGCGCTTTGGTAATTCAAAGATTGAAAAATTTGATGGGATGCAAGACCATGACGACCACATAAAACAGTTCAAAAATTACATGATGATTTCAAGGACGATGACAGGCTGGTGTGTCGAGCTCTTCTCAAACGTTTAAGGGAACGACTTTAAAGTGGTACAACAAAATCCTGAGGGGTTCAATCTCAAATTTAAGAGATTTTTATACTTCTTTCTGAAGACAATTTATGGAGAGCAAAGAAATATGAGCAAATAGAGATACGATAATTCAATGCAAGCAAGTAGTGAGAGAAAATTTGAAAGATTACACTAAGCGGTTTGTCTTAACAAAGGCAGATTTAGATAATTGTGAGGAACTGGTAGCAATGGCAGCCTTTTGACAAGGATTGTTACGAGGAGATCTGGAAAATAAAATAACAAAGCGAAGAGCCTTGACTTTTGGATCATTGATGGCTCAAGTGGATAAGCAAATCAAAGTAGAAGAGTCGACAAGAGTTTGAGAAGTAGTTGGTGATGAGCCCGGACAAATTCACCACTGCTCACTGAGAAATCCATACAGGGGTAATTCGGACAATAAGTGCCCACTGAACTATCTCGACAAGACAAAAGAATTAAAACACTAAACACCTTTTGACTAAGCTAGGTGCTAATCAGCTTATTAAGTAAATGGGTCCTTAAACTTGACCCGAAATCCCATGGGTCCATAATTAAGGGTATAAATACCCAACTAATTTCATTCATGAGGGTAATGAACATTTAGTACAGCCAAATAGCTTAAATCTCTCACTACAAAACATCCAAACATTGAATACCTTTAAAACTCTCCAAAACACTTGACAAAATTACCCTCAGCTTAAAATAAACCATCTTTATCCAGTCCCCAGATACATCAGTTGGTAGACTCCACATCTGGGAACAAGTTATTGTCCTTCATGGATGCCTTCTCCGGTTATAACCAGATACAAGTGGATCCGAAAGACCAGGAACACACTACTTTTGTTACAGAGAGGGGTCTCCATTGTTACAAAGTGATGCCTTTTGGGTTGAAAAATGTTGGGGCTACCTATCAGAGGTTGGTAAACAAAGCATTTGCTGATTGGATTGGGAGAAATATGGAAGTATATATGGATGACATGATGGTGAAAATCTTGGAAGAAGAATTTCACCTAGCTGATCTTCAAGAAACTTTTGTCAGCTTGGCAAAGGTTAATTTAAAATTGAATCCAGAAAAATGTCTGTTTAGGGTGCAATCCGGAATGTTTTTGGGGTATGTGATAAGTGAGAAAGGGATACAGCCTGATCCAGACCAGCTTGATGCATTATTAAAGATGGACCCTTCTCAAAATGTTAAAGAAGTGCAAAGGTTGACATGAAGGTTGGATGCATTAAATCATTTTATTTCAAGGTCTTCTGACAGGTGTGCCCCGTTTTTTCAGACCTTAAAGGGTGCTAAAACTTTAACTGGTCTCCACAGTGCGATCAGGCGTTTAATGAAATAAAAAAAACATTTGTCTTCCCCTAAAACCCTTTTCAAACCTGTTGACAGAGAGACACTATACATATACTTAGCTGTGTCTGAATGTGCTATAAGTGCAGTGCTGGTAATAGAGGTGGAAAATTATCCTCGTCCGGTGTACTACATCAGCAAGAGTCTGATGGATGCTGAAAAACGGTACCTAAAGCTTGAAAAACTGGCACTAGCCTTGGTAATCGCTGCCAGGAAGATGAGGCCGTATTTTCAGTCTCATTCTATCATCGTCTGGACGTCTTTGCCTTTGAAGAATGTTCTTCAGAAGGCATACATATCAAGCAGGATGACCAAATGGTCAGTAGAATTGGGTGACTATAATATTGATTTTGCCCCACGAACTGCAATCAAAGCTCAATCTGTTGCCGATTTCCTAGTAGAGTTCCATTCGGATAGAAGTACTAAGCAAGCTGCAGATGAAAAAATTAAGAAAGTGTGGGTTGTCCGGACAGATGGTGGATCAAGTACCATGGGTTGTGGGGCTGGGGTATGTTTAACCTCACTGTATGGCGATAAATTATACCAGGCTATATGTTTTGCTTTTAGGGCTTCTAACAATGAGTCCGATTATGATGCTACTATAGTTGGTCTGAAGTTAGCTTTTCTGTGTGGGGCTAAAAGAGTTAGGTTGATGAGGTATTCTCAGCTTCTTATCCATCATGCTCAAGGTCAATCTGAGGTTAAAAAGGAGTAGTTGATCAAATACTAGTTTATCCTTAAAGAGGTGGCAGCTAACTTCAAAAATGTCAGCTATGAGCATATACCTAGATCGGAGAACACACTAGCAGACTCTTTGGAAACCATATCATACTCTGAGTCCTACCCATGGATTCATGTACAAGAATGCCCATCCATACAACCAAATCAGAACAAGGAAGTTGAGGAGAGTTTAAGTATACAAGTGGTTCAACCCAAAGACTGGAGATATCCCCTTCTTCAATACATCTCTAACAACATTTTGCCTCCGGAGAAGGTTGTGGCAAGGAAAATGAAGCATAAGGCTCGTGGTTTCTTAATCATAAGAGATTTCCTTTATAAGAAGTCGTTTAGTAGACCTCTCCTACATTGTTTGGGGGTTGACGAGTCCCAAATTGTGCTATCTGAACTACACGATGGAGAAGGATCAGCACACTGTGGCTATAGAGATTTAACCCGGAGGGTTTTGTTGGTCGGATAGTATTGGCCATCCATAATGGCAGATGCCAAGGGGTTGGTAAATAAATGTGACCCATGCCAAAGATATGGTAATGAAATTCATATCCCAGTTGTTCCTATGGAATCGATTTCTGAGCCAGTGCCTTTTGTTTGTTGGGGACTGGATTTAGTTGGGCCTCTACCAATGGCATCTGGAGGGTGCAAGACTATCATTGTAGCCATTGATTATTTCTCAAAATGGATAGAAGCAACCCCACTGGTGGGAACTACTTCGAAAGTCGTTATAAAATTTATCTTGTCTAACATTTGTTGCAGATTTGGGGTTCCACAAAAGATAACTACAGATAATGGGCCATAATTCGATAACAAGGATATGAAGAATTTTTGTGCCTCCTAGGGTATTCAACATTTTTTTCTTCTTCTTTCCACCCACAAGCAAATGGTCAAGTTGAAGTGGCAAACGGGACCATCATATCCGGTTTAAAGAAGAATTTAGAAGGGGTTGCAGGAAAGTGGTCAAGCTATTTGCAAGAAGTATTATGGGCATACCGGACTACTCCTGTAACTGCTACACAAGAATCTCCTTTTGTCTTGGTATATAGGATGGATGCAATTGCTCCTATAGAGGCAACTCTTCCATCATACAAAGTCCACAATTATTCTGAACAGGCTAATGAACTGGCAATTGCATACTACGGAGAAGCAGTTCGGCAAGCTAGCTCCGAACTGGGAGGGACCTTATGAGGTCTCTAGAAAACTAAAACCTGAGACATATAGGCTTTAAGACAAAGATGAAATAATTTTAAAGCACCCATGAAATATTGAATATCTCCGGTTATATCTGGAAGGAAAGTGTTGTAAATATTTACTTGTTTGAAGTCCATGTAAATATTGGGGGGCATACTCTTTCCTACCCCGGTGGCGCGGGGAGGTTTTAATGAGGTGTCTGGTTTTTTCAATAAGATATGATGCCTTCTTAAAATATTCGGAGTAATTTGATTATAATTCCTTTCAAGTCTTCGATTTTACTAAGGATTTTTTACAGATCAGATTAATTTGGTTGAATGATGACCATTAAACACATGTCATTGGAGATTTTAAATGCTCGCATCTTAAATATTTGTAAAATAAATAAGGGCTCTTCAAACATTAGCCATTAAATTTGAAAGCAAGTATGAAACAGAGCAAAAATTGAGCAAGGTAAGCCTGCCCGGCTAAAAACCGGATGATGATATTAGAATACAAAATATGCCTTGGCCATCCAAGGACTTTAAGTTTTAAGTAATGCTTGACCGGACTCAAACCGAACACAATTACAAAAATACCTTGGCCATCCAAGGACTTTAGTAGTTCACAAGATTAAGAAAAACAAGTAAGAAAAGATAGTTAAAACCTCAGGGTTTATTCCCTTCGGATGTTCCTGCATCATCTTTTTTCTGGGGGCCTTTGAGCTCAGAACTTGAACTCTCCCCGGTTCCTTCTTCTTCACCCGTAGTGTCATCAATTCCACTAGAGTAGTTCTTTTTATCACCATCCACCATCATCTGGAATGGGATATCTTTATACTCAACATATTTCCACAAGGTACCAAGCGTTCTCTTCGGAAAAGTTTGGTGGAAAAGCAAAACCATATCAGACTTAACTTCGGCATACTTTTTTTCTAGGGAATCTATCAACCCGTTGGTGTATGCATCGATGCGGGCCTGAATTCTCTGATCATGCTCTTTCATCAAGTCTTCTTTCTCCTTGGTTACCTTGGACATAGCCTCTACAAGGTAAATCTTGTCACCAGACAATGACTAGATGGCATCGTCTTTAGTCTTCACATCTTCCTTCAAGGTGGAGAGATCTTTCTCCAAACCGGAGCACTTAGTTTGGAGCTCTGTGTTAGCCTTCTCCAAAGTGACCAGTTTGGTTGACATATCTTCCTTCTCATTTTTCAACTCCTCAAGCTCGTTCGTTAGTGCCTCAATGCTCTGGTTGGCATTGAGAAGATTAGTTGACAAAGTCTCCTTGTCTGTGTTGAGGGTGTTGATGAGGGCAGACTGATTTTTTACTTGCCTTTCCAAGTTGAGTACTGGCTGAATATGGCCCGGAAGAGAATGAGTCACCACATCGTTCTCCCCGGACACAGTATAGGACTTGTCATTGTAAGTCACTATATTAGAAGAGCTTGAGGGACCGTAGGGGCCGACGAAGTCATCCTTCTCAAAATCGTTGAAATAAATACCAATGTCTTGAAAGGCACTGATGTCTACTTCATCAATCTCCCCTCCGGTGCCTTCTCCGAATTGCAAGTCTGTTGGAATTTTTTCTGCCAAAGTAGGGTCAACATGAGCTCGTGGAGGACGAAGCTTCGAAGGGCGAAAGGTTATCTTTCCCCCTAAGGTGACCTTCTTCTTCTTGGCTACCCTCTCATCACTATTGGCTCCCCGTTTTCGATCCTTCTTCGGAGGCCTTGGTGGATTTTGAGATTCACTTGCCTTCTTAACGGTTTCATCTTCAACCACTTGGAGCAAAGAGGCATCAATCCCTCATTGGTTCTCCCCTCATTGAGTATCCGGACTAGTCTCTTCTGCAGCACCCTGAACTGCCTCTATTGTAGCCTTCTTTTTCTTGCCCTTTCCTTTCATTTTGCTAGGGGTTTTGGCTCTGGAGGGAAAGTCCAGGTTGCCATCATTTTCCTCTGTTCTCTTAATTATAACAGCTGGGGGAGGTGGTGTGGTCAGTTCCTCCCAAAAGAGATCTCTCTGGCCCATGGTATTCCATAAGTGAGATCTCACCAAGTTGCCAAAAGTGAAATAGTTGTGGAAAACGTTCCCTCAACGTTCAGCAGCCCATGCATTCAGCTTGGCACATGTGGTCTGCCCCTCCTCCAGATAACCGATGAACTCCTTCGGTAATACTGATAAGGGAAAATGGGTGGATGATTGTAAAAATAAGAAAGAGAAAATGAAAAACAAAACTGAATACTTACTTGTGCTCTTCCACCTACTGGTAAGCATGCTAGGGTTAACCTTAGCCTTGATCTTTCTCCCATTCTCTCATGTCTCAGTAATGAATAAGAACTGAGTTTTCCAGTTCTTCTATGATTCTAACAAATGATCCACCACTTTGAAGTTGTCTCCCATGTTATAGTGGTAGAATGGGATAGGTGATTATTGCACAGGCTAGCCACATCGGCGAATTGTTCCATGGGGAGAGGGATGTCGGACATCCTCGATGCCATTATACAAGCAATGAGGGTATACCAAGCGTTTGGACTTAGTTTTCTTGAACAGAGCTTGATCAGATGAAAATACCTGACGATTTCTAGGTCTAAGGGGAATCTGAGCCCCCAGTTGAACAGCTCGGTGTACATGACAATCTCATTGAGCTTGCAGTCCATTAGAGTCTCCGGTGGGATTGGTATTCTCACCTTCACTGATTCTGGGGTCCCCCACTTAGTTCAGATCCGGCCCATCTCAGCGGTATGAGTATAAACATATTTGATGTTCTGCATGGCCAGCAGATACTTCACATTGACCTTCTGAAAGCAAGGTCCCACCTTGCCTTCCAAGCACCCCGGTAGCTCCGGATGAGTCAGTCCCACCTTCACTTTGCCTTTCCCTTTTCTATCAGAGGCAACATCCTCAGTTTTCCCAGAGGCTTCAGTCTCGAAGGGGGCCTTTTCGATACTATCTTCCAACACTTCTTCCATCATTGTGGAAGGTTTGTCATTTGTTGAGGATGGAAGAGTGTTAGCTTGTGGCTCAATGGTCTGTCCGGATGGTTGAGCACCAGTTTCTTCTAGAGGTCTGGTGTCTGATTGGGGCTCAGCTCCGGAGGATTTGGTGTGAGAAGCCACTTTGGAGGAGCTCTTATTGAAATCTCCGATCCTGAGGGTTTATCTTTACTTTCCGACTTAGAGACCCCTGGCTTGGAGGACTTTGATTGAGAGCCAATCGCTTGGCCTTTCACCAAGCGTATTGTTCGACGTGGGTTGGTTTTGTCTAGGGACTTTTCAATGTCAGATCCCATGGATATGAACGGAGAGGGTTTCCTAACACTTGATACCGCTTTCTCTTGGGAAGTAGAAGGTTTAGAATCTTGAACATGGTTGATAGGATTGGCGAAAGGTTTGTCTTGAATAGACGTTTAGGTTTTGGACTTTTGGTAGAAGACGATCCTTGATCAACTTCTAAAGATGGGTTAACATGCTTATCGATTGGAGAGACTAGAGGACCAGAAGCAATGCGTCTCTCTCGTTCAACTTTCTTCGCCTTCTCTAGTTCAGAAATATTCAGCCAACCGCCTTTTACAAGAGTGTTTCTCGCTGTGAACATAAAACTTTCCACGAAAGGTTTTTAAAGAAAATGTGAAAGCTCTGAAAAAGATTTGTAGAGTAATGAAGATGGTTAAACAATAAAAGAAAGTGATTTATATATATTACTAAGGGAAAAAGCTATTGCGACCTAGGAGAAGACGAAAAGATGTAAGCAATGATTGAAAACGGCGGTGACGTAGGAAGCATTAAATGTAGAGGTTACTTTTCAGGTTTAGTAAGAGCGTTGTTCTAGAGAGAAAATGACTGGTAGGTCGAATCAAGAGGTGACACGTGTCCTACGATCCTAAGAAAATCTCTTAGGATTATGAGAAGAAATGATTCCGGATAAGCCTCGAACCAAGCACATGAACAAGCCAGAAAATATTGCTACTGACTAAATACGTTTTTTAGTCCTGTCAAAGATTTTTGACAAAACCTAAAAAAGGGGCTATTAATGAGTCCAGAAAAATTGACCACTGCTCACTGAGAAATCCGGACAGGGGTAATTCGGACAATAAGTGCCCACTGAACTATCCGGACATGACAAAAGTATTAAAACACTAAAGACCTTTTGACTAGGCTAGTTGCTAATAAACTTATTAAGTAAATGGGTCCTTAAACTTGACCCGGTTTCATAACTTGACCCGAAATCTCATGGGTCCATAATTAAGGGTATAAATACCCAATCACTTTCATTAATGAGGGTAATGAATGTTTAATACAACCAGACAGTTTAAATCTCTCACTACAAAACACCCAAACATTGAATACCCTTAAAACTCTCCAAAACACTTGACAAAATTACCGTCAGTTAAAATAAACCACACCAGTTGGAACTTGTCAAAATAATTCTTGACAGTTGCCAAACAATCAGGGGAAATCTTTGTATTATGCATAACCGACACGTCCGAGTAACAACAACTTACCTCTTCGAACTGGGTGATATTCAAACCAAGCATCAGGGTACCAATTTCATAGACCGAAGCTCAACCAATGGATAAGGCCTGAGTATTACGCCGATCTAACTGAGAGTGTTTCTACCATCTATGAAAAATTTAAGGCGTATGTGAATTTCAAGAAGCCTACCCCGATAAATAGGCCAAGGGAGGAGCGAAATAACAGGTTTTGCAAGTATCACAACGATATCAGACATGATACTACAAACTGTATTACGTTAATGTACAGACTTTGATGGAGAACTGGAAGTTGTTCGCCTATGTGAAAGGACAAAGAAGTGCGTCAAATATCCCTACCGCATTGACTTCAAAGGCAACAAATCCAAATATGCAGGCTGAAAATTCGATGATTTTGGACTCAAAGGTTGATAATTTTGACGCAGCATCGGAATATTTTGATGGAGATCTAGATCAGTTGATTTTAATAGCAGTAGAGAAGCCAGTGAAGCAAGGTCATGTTTGAAGCCTTTGTGAGTATTTTGAGTCTTTAAAAAATTTAGGGGTGATACTATGACTGGTAATACTGACAGTTTTAGGAAAAGGCATGTAGTGAGTCTAGCTACTCAGATAGAGGGAAAAATGTCTACTCATGTATATGGTAAGAGAGATATTCCTTTTATTTTTATTTTTGATGAAGATGGTTTAAAAGGCACTGTAGGATCACATGAGGATGCGGTGGTTATTGGAGCGGAGGTTGCTGGCGTCGAAATCTGACGCGTGCTGATAGACATAGGAAGCTCCGCAAACGTTATTTTCAAGAAAACTTATGATAGAATTTATAATCCTCCTCGGATTTCCCAATCAAAACGTACTATCATTGGTTTTACTAGAGTAACGACGCAAGTAATTAGGGAATTCGAGGGAGTCTTGACTCTGGAAAGGGAACTTTCAGAAAGAAGGTTCAGGTGTTGTTCTTGGTGGAGGACTGTCCAACTAGCTACAATGCCATTTTTAGAAGATCTTGGTTATCTAGGATTTTTGGAGTTGTGTCAACAGTCCACCAATGCTTTAACTATGTCATCAGAGATCGAATGAGGGTCGTCTGAAATGATCAAAAGGTTGCAATGGTCATAGAGTGTTATGTCACTGTTTTTTTGATTCGAGGGTCTAGCAATGGTCATAAAATGGATGAATAACAACCAATGGGGTTTACCTCAGACCTGGAGGAAGGGGTTGACGATCCGAGAGAAACCCCAGGTTCATTGACAATAGGTGAAGATATAGAGGAATATATTTTTCTTGATTGAAGAGTACTTCTAATAGGAACCTTACTAACCCCAATTTTACATCAACAGCTATTGCAGTTTTTGTCTCACAATTTGGATATTTTTGCTTGTAAAACAAAATATATAATAGGAGTTCCAGTCGAAGTAATTTGTCATAGCCTAGCAATTAATCTGAAGGTCAAACATGTTATACAAAAAGGGGATGGATTTTCTTTTGAGAAAGTTGAAGCAATTGTTTCTGAGGTGGATCGTTTATCGAAAGTCGAACATATAAGAGAATCGTAATATCATTTATGGAAAACAAACCCAGTGGTGGTTAAGATGAATAATAGGAAATTGAGAATGTGCGTTAATTTCACAAATCTAAATCGAACTTGTCCTAAAGACTCGTTCTCGTTCCTCGAATAGACCCGTTGATTGATTCCACTTCGGGAAATAAAATATTGACCTTTATGGATGCTTTTGCAGGGTATAATCAAATTCAGATGGATCCAAATGATCAAGAGAGTACTACATTCATCACAGATCGAGGCTTGCATTGTTACAGGATTATGCCCTTTGGATAAAAGAATGTTAGAGCTACATATCAGAGATTAATGAATAAAGCATTTGCCTCTCAGATCAGAAGAAATATGGAGGTTTATATTTATGACATGGTGGTTAAAATTTCAACAAATGATGCACATTTTGAATATTTAGAGGAAACGTTTTTTTAAGGGAAATGAGACTAAAGTCGAATCTTGAGAAGTGTACCTTTGGAGTTCGATCATGGAAGTTTTTGGGTTATGTTATTAGTGAGAAGGGAATAGAAGCTGACCTAGAAAAAATAAAAGTTGTGGTATCAATGAATTCTCCTTGAACTATCAAAGAAGTGCAAATATTGATGGGAGGGTTAACTGCTCTCAACAGATTCATTTCTATATTTTCTGACAAATGTTATCATTTCTTTCAAGTATTACAAAGACCAAAAGAATTTGAATGGACCTCGGAGTGTGAAGCAGCGTTTTCAAGTATTAAAGATTTGTTGTCATGACCAGAAATATTGTCCAAAACTCGAAGTGGAGAACAACTCTTTTTGTATATTGCGGTATCGGATTTTACGGTAAGTGAGGTATTGATAAGTGAAGATTCGGGAAGTTCAAACCCAATGTATTATGTCAGAAAAATACATAGAGCTCAAAAAATTTGCCTTGGCTTTAGTAGTGGCTGCCAAAAAAATGTACCCCTATTTTCAAGCTCACACCATTGAGGTTCGAACTTCATTTCCACTGAAAAATATTTTATAGCGCCTAAATATTTCTGGAAGGATGACTAAGTGGCCAATTGAGTTGGGAGATTTCGACATCACCTTTTCACCTCGAACGGCTATCAAGGCCCAGGCTTTGGTAGATTTTCTTGTTGAATTTCATTCAAGCGGATCAGATAAATAGATTAACAAGGAAATTCTGCCAACCAGTTCAATGTGGATAGTTTGAGCTGATGGGGGCTCTAGCATTTTAGGATGCAGCAGTGGGGTTCACCTGATTGCTACATCTGGAGAAACAATACTTCAATCTATTAAATTTGTCTTTCACGCATCGAATAATGAAGCTGAATACGAAGCTGCGTTGGCTAGTTTGAGGTTTGCAAAAATTTGTGGCGCAACTTCAGTATGTTTAGAAACAGATTCTCAATCAGTAGCAAATCAAGTGGCTAGTATTTCCGAAGCTAAAAAGGACCATTTGATTATGTATCTTCGAGAGCTTCGAAATCTGACTCTTCTGTTTGATCACGTATTGTAGAGCATATAAGCCGAGGAGATAATACATTTCTTTATTCCTTTGCAATTGTTGCGTATAAAGAATAATATCCTTGGATTTTATTACAGTAGAGTTCATCGATTCTAACCCATTCAGAGCAATGTGAGCACATAAAGAATGTATTCATCACTCCAGATACAATTCAAGTAGATTGGAGAACTGACATTATGAATTTCTTGATTAGAGGAGTGTTGCTTGAAGATATGAAATTGGCTAAGAAGTTGCGAGGCAAAGCATTTTGCTATATGATGTTAGATGATATTTTGTATAAAAAACATTGAGTAGGCCATAATTGCGATGCTTCAGCAAACAGGAATCACAAGAAGTTTTATAGAATTATATAAAGGAGAGGGTTCAGCACATTGCCGGTTCAAGGCATTGAATCGTTGAGTTTTGATGGCATGGTATTATTGGCCTCCGATTATGAACGATGCAAAGAATCTAGTTCGACGTTGTTATACTTATCAATGGTTTGCAAACTCAATTCATAAACCGACAGTTCCACTTATGTCTATTACCGAAACCATCTTATTTGATAGATGGGGAATAGATTTGGTGGGACCTTTTCCAATAACTCTAGATGACGGAAAATGATTATTGTTTTAGTGGACTATTTTACGAAGTTGGCAGAAGTTGAACCATTGTTTAGGACAAAGGCTAAGGATGTAATTAAATTCATAGTAAACAATATTTGTTGCCATGTTGTAGTATCTTGAAAAATTCCTATGGACATCGATCCTCAATTTAATAACTAAGAAAGTGCTTTTTGTGTGCTTCGAAAGGGATAAAGCAATGTTCATCCATAAATTTTTTTATCCCCAAGAAAATGGTCAGGTAAAGGTGACAAACAGATCTATTTTAGAAGGTTTAAAAAATAATTTGATAGGGGTTGTAGGAAAATGGCCTAATTATTTACAGGAGGTGATATGGGCTTTATCAAACAACTCCTATGGAAGCTACTAAAGACACTTCTTTTGCTTTAGCATATGGGATAGATGTTGTTAGTCCTGCAGAATCTACATTGCCTTCTTTTAGAGTAGCTCAAAACTCTGAAGACCTGAATAATGAGGTAAAAAGAGAAAGTTTGGACTTGATTGAAGAAAAAAGAGTTAGCGCTCACTTGAATATGATTCATTATCAAACTCTTATGAGGAGTAGATATAATTCAAAAGTTAAAATGAGGGATTTTAAGGTGGATGATAAAGTTTTAAGGAATGTATTCCTCCATATTAAGGAAAATAATCGCGGTAAGATGGTCCTTATATGGTTGTAGAAAGAATAAAACCATGCTCATATCGTCTTTGAGATAATCAGAGGAGGATATTCCAGCATCCTTGGAATATACAACATCTAAAATTGTATTGGGAGTAATTGTATTTTGAAACTTTTCTTTTGAATAATTTTCACACTCTTTCCTAACCTGTTGGTCCAGTGAGGTTTTAATGAGGTGTTATGTAAATAATCAAAGATATCAATAGAAATATTTTTAACCAATGGTTGTGTACGTATGTTTGTTTAAATTATTTTGGTAACTAATCAAGGACTAATCATCTTTAAAGTTGACCAAGAGTAATTATTCTGATGCGTTGAACATAGTTTTTTTAATAAACAACCATATTCGAAGTGTTACGTTCTTTAAACGCAATATCATATTCGAAGTACTATGTTCACTAAACACATCATATTCAAATTTCTACATTCTCTAAACGCGCTATAATATTTGAGGTGCTACGTTCTCTAAATGCACTATAATATTCGAAGTATTTTCACTTCAAAGATTTTATGTTTAGTTATAATATAAGTTATTTTTTGAAGTAAACGTAACTTATAAGTAAGAAAAACACAATAAGAATATAGGGGAGACAAATAAAATTTGCATTCAATTCAATTCGATGGTAGCAAAATATGTTTTTAAATGCCAAGTAAAAGAGCATCTAACAAAAAAACACGATTTTACAATAATTGAATGGCATCCACAAAAAAGGGATATAACGAAGTTCATTTGTCTTTGAAGCTTTCTTCAGAAGTTTCAATTTGTTCAGAAGTACTTTCCTCTGATTCAGCTACTTCGAATGAAGAGCTAGGAATAGGATCAAAACCTTCGCAATCACTACTTTGTATGGGAATTTCCTTCCAAAACCTGCAGAAGTTAGCCTTAGGAAACGTAACATGAATTTCTCAAAAAAGACTAACCAATCGTTGTTCTTCGGCATTTTTGATGGCTGCTAGCATGTATTTTGTACATTTATTCTCAGCAGCGGTAACAACAAGCTTCTTTTCTTCTTGGGCTTGAGCTTTGAGAGTGATCATATGCTCTGTCAATTTCTTTTTCCCCTCCTTAATCATCTTAAGTGAAACTTGAAGACCATCGGATTTCTGCTTCTCTGTAGCTAATTCCTCAGAATGCTTATATTTGAGTTGATCTATTTCATTTTGGTGAGAATTGTTGAGATCTTCTTTTTCTTTTCAGTGCACATCTCTGAGGTGATTCTTGAGATTGATGAGCCCTTTGAGGAATTCAGATTTGGCCAGTTGAAATTTATAAAACTGCTTTTCCACAAGGCCACCAAAGATGTTTTCCATGTTGTTTTAGCAGCAACAATTTTTTTTTTGTAGTGAACCATATCATTTGCCATATGCTCTAATCGACGTCGAAAATATTCGATTTCTTTGGTTACTTTTTGTGTTGCAGCACCAAGATCGGCAAAAGCTTGAAGAGCAAGTGCAAGTTCTTCGGATGGCTCAACGGTAGAAAAAATCATAGGATTAGGAACATGTATAAGAGCACAAGAGGATGGAGGGAAAGAGACCTCTGGTGAAGTTGCTTCAGAAGGAAGTGGAACAGACCTTTTACCAAAATTGTGCAGTTGGTTCTAAAGTTCTTGAACGACAGGATCTTCATCTCAGACGAGCTCTTGAGATTCATTGAAGTTGATGAAGCTATCAAGATCAAAGTTATCATCGCCTCGATTATTTTATGTAACAGTTTCTTCTTGTTGACTACCTCATTCTTTGATACCAACTTTATTTTATTATTGTTGATCTTCCACAACTACAATTTTGTCAGCATTGATGAGTCCGAATATTGCAACCTCTCCGGACAGTGACAGTTCAGACCAAGATCACCAGACCGGACAGGGCAGTTCGAACACCAAGCCCATTGGACTGTTCGGACTATGACAAAAGTACTTAAAAACCTAAACACTTCTTGACTAAGCAGCTTGCTCTTTTACTTAGATCTCATGGGTCTTTGAACATGACCCGAGTCCATTAAATATGATCCGAAAACCCATAAAGCCCAAATATAAGGGTATAAATACCCAACCACCTGCATTTAATATGGGTAATGAAAATTAAATACAACTAGGCTGCTTAATTCTCCCTCTACTCTCTACTCAAACATTAAATACCTACACAACTCCAAAAAACTCTAAAACAAATTACAAATTTACCCTCAGACGAAAATTAACCATAAGCTTAATGGTGTCTTCCAAAGTAGCAACTTTGGTGGTCCACTCCTCCTGATTCTTTTTCAGCTCCTCGTTCTCCCCCTTTAAAATATTAGCATGTTGAGTGGCAGTGAGAAGGTCATCGGACAACCTCTCCTTATCAGACTTGAGGTCTTTGATAATGTCGGCCTGACTTCGAACTTGCTTCTCCAAAGCAAGCACCGGGTGAACACTACTTAATAAAGAATGAGCTATAATGTCCCTTTCACTTGAAACAGTAAAAGTCTTACCATTAAAAGTGACGGTGTTTGAAGTACTTGGAGGGAGGTAAGGCCCAGAAAATCGTCTCTGGGAGGTTGATAAAGTACTCACCAGGACCACCAAGACCAGTGATGTCTACCCCATCAATGCTAAGACCTCCCCCTTCGACCTCATCAGTTTGGAAGTCACCAGGTTCTCTTCTTCTTGTGTTGGGTCAGTGGGATCAACCTGGGGGAGAGGCTCCGGAGGCCGGAGAGAAAGTTCATCACCCTTAGAGGTCTTCTTCTTCTTGGCCTCCCTATCCTTGCTTTCAGCTCCCCGTTTACGGTCTCTTTTGGAAGCTCTTGGGGGTGTTGGGGAGTGAGCTTCTTGCCTAACACTTTCCTGCTCTACCACTTCCAAGAGAGCAGCATCAATCTGGCCTGGGGGTGGCCCCTCCGGATTGGTTAAAACAGCTTCCTCCATCTCAGCAGGGTCCGCTCCACCTGCCACTTTCTTGCCCTTCTTCTTTTTGCCTTTCATCTTACTCGGGGCCTTGGCCCGGCCTGACAAGTAAAGTGCCCCATCCGGTTCGTGCGTTCTCTTAAGCACTACGTCCGGAGGGGGTTGAGTGGTGAGCTCTTCCCAGGTTAAGTCCCTCCGACCAGTAGTGTTCCAAAGGTGAGACCTTGCTAAGTTGCCCCCCGTAAAAGCATCGTGAAACCGGTTTCCCCATTTCTCAGAAGCCCAAGTATTAATCTTCGTGCAAGTGACCTGTCCGGACTTTAGGTAGTCCGTAAAATCTTTGGGTAGCACTGCTAAGAAAAAAAATAAGAACAGTCAATTTAAGAAAATTTGATAAAAGAATAGATAAGAATATAAAGAAGAAGTCCTACGATCACTCCTCCATCTGCTGGTGAGGAGACTTGGGTTGACTCCGGCCTTGATTTTCTTCCCGTTTTCCCAAGCCCCACTTACGAATAGGAATTGAGTCCTCCAGTTCCTCTCCGACTCTAGCAGGTCATCCGCAGCTTTGAAGTTTTCCCCCATATTGAAGTGGTAGAAAGGGATGTGGGGGTTTCTACAGAGGCTCGCCACAGCAGCAAACTCCTCCATTGGTAGAGGGATCCCGGAGAGCGTAGAGGCCATAATGCAGGCCATAAGGGTGTACCAAACTTTGGGACTCAGCTGGCTTGGACAGAGCTTTATCAGATGAAAGTATCTGACGATCTCTGGGTCCAAGGGGAATCTGAGCCCCTAGTTAAACAACTCCGTGAAGATGACTATCTCGCTCAACTTGCAGTCCATGGGAGTTTCGGGGTCTATAGGGATTCTTATCTTCACGTTCTCCGGAATTCCCCACTTCGTACGCATCCGGCCCAGCTCAGCTGTGTAGATGAATGCGTAGTTGATCTTTTGCAGGGCAAGGAGGTACTTAACATTGACCTTGTGAAAACAAGGCCCCACCTTTCCTTTGAGACACTTCGGAAAATCTGGATGCCTCAAGCACAACTTTTCTTTGCCCTTGTCCTTTTGAGCAGTAACAACACCACTAGTCTGTCTGGAAGGTTCAGACTCGAATGGAGCCTCTTCAATAGAGTCCTCCATTATTTCCTCCATAATTAAGGAAGGGTTTTCAGTTGTAGTGGTGAGAGGGAAGTTTAAATTTGGCTCAGCTTGACTTCCGGACTGCTGCGCTTCAGTATCCTCTTGATTCATGGCCTCCGGTTGGGGCTCTAGTATGGACATTTCTCTTCGAGGACTTGAGCCAGTGCCCTCCGGACCGGACAGCCTATCCTTGGGAGCTCTAATGGGTGCTTCTGACTCAGCACTGCTGTTCTTGGCACCCGATTTCGAAGGGGTGCCCTTAGAAACCTACCCTTTGACCAGTCGACCTTTGCGTCGATCAACTAACTTATGAGGAGAGGTTTCGACATCTGACCCCATGGCTAAGAAAAGGGAGGGTTTTTTAAAGCTTGTAACTGTTAAACCTGGTTCGACGACGGGTTCTGATTCTTGAATCGAAGAAATAACCTCTTCGGTTTGATGCCCTTTGTAGAAGAAGAACCCTGGTCTAACTCTGTGGCTGAAGTTGCTGGTTTGTCGACAGGGGAAGTGGGTAAGCCTGCTGCAATGCGCCTTTCCCTTTCAACCTTTTGCGTTTTTTCTAACTCAGAGAGGTTGAGCCACCCACCTTTGATTAGAGCGTTCCTAGCCGTGAACATAAACGACCTAAGTAGAAATTTTTTTGAGAGAAAAAGCTTTGAGAATTTGCAGAGTAAAAATAAAAGTGATGGTGAAACACTAGAAAGTGTTTCAATTTATAGTAAATCTCAAAAAGGAGTCATGATACCTAGGAGAATTCGAAAAGATTAGTAATGATTAAAAGACGGCGCTGACGTCACCCTCATTAATGAAGAGGTTGCTTTTCGAAGAAGGTGGGTGCGAAATTCGAGGTGAAAAAACGGCTGAAACAACCAACCAAAAAGTGACACGTGTCCTATGAACTCGGGCAAAAAACCGTTTGGATTCACAAAGTTTTTTCGGTTCGGATAAAGCCATAGCACAAGTTGAAAGACCTGTCCGGGTAAAACTGCCCCTGATATCGGATTGTTTTTCAGGTTTTTGACAAAGGCATTTGAACAAACACCTAAAAAAGGGGCTCCTGATGAGTCCGAATATTGCAACCTCTCTAGACAGGGACAGTTCGGACCAAGATCACCAGACCGGACAGGGCAGTTCGAACACCAAGCCCATTGGACTGTTCGGACTATGACAAAAGTACTTAAAAACCTAAACACTTCTTGACTAAGCAGATTGCTCTTTTACTTAGATCTCATGGGTCTTTGAACATGACCCGGGTCCATTAAACATGACCCGAAAACCCATAAACCCATAAGGGTATAAATACCCAACCACCTGCATTTAATATGGGTAATGAAAATTAAATAAAACTAGGCTACTTAATTCTCCCTCTACTCTCAACTCAAACATTAAATACATACATACCTCCAAAAAACTCTAAAACAAATTACAAATTTACCCTCAGACGAAAATTAACCACACCAAGCATCATAAGATACATTTTCAATGGTTTATACAGCTTTCTTTTTTGCTCTCTTTTGAAGAGTCGTTTTAGTCGTGCTCTTCTTTTTTGTCGGGTCGGTTGTTTTCTTCCTTATTGGAGAAGGTTCGCCTTCTACTCCTTCTTGGATGGTGGGGAGGTTATTTTTTATTTATTTTTCTCTTCAAAGTCTTAGGCATCAGATCTTCTGAATGGCTAGCACCAGATGTGCTAGCTGTCTTTTTATTCTTTTTTCCTTTCTTCTTCTGGGAAATGTGACTATCCGATCTATTTTGAACAGACATATATCATTTGTAGTCAGGGGCCACTAACCTTTTGAAAGCATACAAAGGGTTGGGTGGCTCCATTAGATTTTCAAGGAGATGAGCTCCCACGTTGATTCTCCACAGTTGGCTATTGAGAAAGTTGATAGGCTGGAAGGATGTGTGAAACGCGTTTCCTCATTGGTTTTCAACCCATGCTTCAAGTTTGACAATATTATCTTTGCCATCTTTTCGACAAACCTTGTAACACCTTGAAATTTCTACACAAAAAATAAAATTTGATAAGAGATAAGAAGAAAATCAGTTGGAGGTACAATTCAAGGTAATAGAATAAAAATACTTACGATTACTCCTCCAGACGAGGTTCAACTTTGATGGATTGGTTTCAGAAATTTATTTACCATTCCCCCAAGCTCCTGAGACGAAGGAAAATTTTTGTTTCTAAAATTTGTCTGCCTCCAACAAGTTATCGATGATCTTCAAATCGTCATCCAGTGTTAGATAGTAAAATGGAAGTACTGATCCCTTCGACAATTTGGTCAAGGAAATGAAGCCCTGAATGCATAGAGGAATTTGGGCCAATTGAGAAGCCATGATTACGGAGAGCAAAGTGAACCACTAATTTGGTGTCACATTAGTTGGTCACAGATCCAGAATCTCGAAGCATTCAACTATCATGGGGTCCATTGGAAATTCAAGACCTTAATTGATGATCTTTGGGTAGACCGCTAGTTCATCCTTTTTGCAATCCAAAGTGGTTTCCCGTTTTTTGGGTAAATAAAGTATAATATTGTCTCACATTCCCCATTGTCTTTTCAGATCATCTGCTTAGCTCTCTTGGTAATATGTGTAAGCAAAATTTTTTAAAGCCAATATATTGTACACTTTGAGTGGCTTTAAATTTTCACCAACTGATGTCTTTGAAACAGAAAATCGTCACATGAGATTTCTTTCATCTTGTTTTACGAGCTTTTTCCTTTGAAATATTTTATATTATTTCACTCTCTGATTATTTCGAAGCTTTTTCTTCTGTTTCAGCCTCGTTACTTGAATGTTTGGCTTCAGAATCTATTTCCTCCTCGGATGCCTCATCCACCAGTCGACGCGGGTTAACTGAGGTATTTGATTGAGACGTTGTTGTTGTCTCAACAATCTCCCTCATGGGAGGAGAAGAGGTTGATTGATATAAAGCGACATCAGCATCGTCACCCATGGCTATGAAAGTTCTTCTTTTTGGAGTTTGAGGAGTTTGCGTTTTTTTTCTTGCGCGATGAACGAGAGGGCTCATGATTTAATGGAGAAGAAGTGTCTTCTGATTTCCTTAAAAAAATATTTGGTTACCTTGCAATTGATTCGAGGTGATGATTCAATCAGAGAAGGTGAGATTTTAGGTGTTTTTGGTGTTTGAGTTTTTTATGACTCGCTTTCTTCTCGAAGAGGAGAAGGTGAAAAGACATGAGTTTTGTTAGGATCGAAGTTACCGTAATGAATTGTCTTTATGGAAAATCGAGGAGCGTTAGTTATCAACCTATCTGCTCTATATTCATATGCCCTTTCACTTATATAGAAGTAATTGTATGCTCTAAATACAGGTTTTTCTAGAGAGGATGAATTTCTGAGTTTTCTGGCTCTTGGTTTTTTTAATTTTTTGATGCTTTCTCATAAACGGATTTAAGGATTGTGTGGTGGATTGGTATTTTCCGGCAAAAATAACATAAAGATGAAGATTCAGATTAAGGTAGCCATCGAGCTCTCTCTTTCTCTCTCTAAAAAATACTATGAAGCAAAATGAGACATAAAGAAATATTTATAGGGGAAGTTGGAAAAAAAGGAAGTGGAAGAGGTGAAGGAGGCAATTGGTAATAATTTCAAAAGGTTGAGTAAAAATGAATATGACACCTCTCATGCGATAGGCTTAGTGGCAGACCTAGTGCCTATGATATCATTACCTATCCAATTTGTACTTCGAACAATTATGACAGTTGGAAGGAAATGACTTCGTATGCAAATATTCGAAGCGTTAAGAGAACATGGATAATATTTTGCCAAAAATATGGAGACAACAAGTTTGAAGAAGTTCAGAATGTACATATAGTTGATTTTCTTCACCATCAACGATTTCCAAAGCTAGTTAGTTCTTATTCTTTAACTCTCATAAGAACTAAGAACTAAGGGGCTATGATAAGGAAATAGAACTTCAAGGACTAAAATGTAAAGGAATAAAACCTTTTATGAGAGATTGTATAATCATAGGAGCGAATTAAAGCTTTACGTTTTAATAAGGGACTAATATGCAATTAGACCATATTTTGTAACCGTTTCAGTTAAAGTTAAGTCTTTGTGGCTCTATGTAAAGGCCAAGGCTGATCTAATAAAGCTCTATAACTTTTGAGAGTAACTATTCTTGTTACTTGACTTTCTCTCTCAAGAATCTACTCCTCTCTACATTCTTTTACTTCTCTCAATCTTACATAGTGAAACCAAATAAATACTTATCAGTTGTAATGTTTGTAAACCACCAATATATTTTGTTAAGATATTGAATTATTTTATACATGTCTCGCGTCTATCATAATCTATTTGTGTGCAGTCCTGCATTTATCATTCATATAAATATATATGTCACTAGAGTTTATGCTTAAGTCTCGCATATATCATCATCCATCATGCATATGTCTCATATTTATTATCTATATAAATACATGTGCCACTAGAGTTTATGTTAGAAGCCGTATCTATCACCATCCATCATGCATATGTCCTGCATCCATCAAATTTCTCCATGCAGATATCACACATCTATCATAAATACAGTTATGTCTCGTCCGATATCTATCACGCAGTTGGTTTGTCTTGTCCCGCAACGTTTCTTATGTCTCGTCTTGCATCCATCATAGAATTTGTTTATTTTTTATTGATATTTAGGCAAGTTTATGTTTTTCTAATTAATATAATTTACCATCCTCCCAACTATTTTGTCATATCAAAATTTTAATTAGTTAGTAATATTTAATTGGTTATTTAATTATTTAATTTGACAAAAGTAGTTATATTTATGATTATTGTGTAATAACTACAATGTTTACAAAAAATAAAACTTTAATTATTATGCATGGTTCTAAATTTTTTGGCTATAAATTTAGTTTATACTTTAGGCTTTTATACAGAAACAACAATTTTATTTGATAATAGCTCATATAATTGAGTATTTATCAGTTAATGACTCCATTTATGATAATTTATCTCCACTTACTTTATCACAAAAAAACAAAACTGGAACTAATAACAATAGAAGAATAATTTTCATGTGATGATGATGATATTTCTTCTTTTGCTCATGAATACTATTTTCCAGAATGTTTTAAACTTTTTGGAGATGAAGAGCATCCAAATGAGGATCATGTCTTACTCATGGAAAAAATAGAGGAAACATTGTAAATTTAAATAAGATGAGGATGATAAAAATGAGTAGGAAGAAGAGTCTAAAGAAAAATATTTTGAAGATGATGATGAAAAGTCTTACCAAGAAATGAAGAAAAATGAATTAAAAGTTTACTGTTTACTTTTCTTTTTTGTATGTTTATGTTATTATTTATTTTGTTTTTAGTTTGTGTCTCCAGAGGTTTAATGTATTTATATTTTTTAATTATGAAATTTTATTATTTCAACTATATGACAAACCTCTATCAGTTTTCTTGAATGTAGCATATGCTACCAAACATTACATAGTACTGCATATATTAAACACATTAACTTGATTCACATTTATCACCACCAATGAATTTGGTTATGAACTGAATTCGCGTCTATCCGAGAATTATATTTAACTGGTTTCACATCATTATATATGGTTGCACATCTATCATCTTACATTATTTCCCATCATTTGTAAGTTTTGCATTTATAATCAATTAAACGCTTTGCATCTATCACCAACCATGTATTTGGTTATGATTTATTTCATATCTATCAACACCCATGTGTTATCTACGGGTCTCACATCTATCATGTATTATTAAGGTTTTGCATATGTCATTATCCATGTATTTTGATTATGACAAAAACGTATAAGGTTTATTATTATCCATGTATTTTGATTATGACAAAAAATCTATACACATGTTCGTCTATTATGACCACATATCAAACAATGAGTACATATTGTCTTTCAGGTACTTAATTATCCTCTAGATGGAATATGTTTCTTGTTAGGTTTTCCAGATCCCCTTTTCAAAATTAGAGGAAATATATCTGGAGAATTTTTTGAAGTACACACTTGACCAGAGATAGTAAATGCGGGAATGCCATATGAATATGTTGCCTTACAGAATAGCATGCCTCAACATATTTTATAGGATTCTCATATATAAACTATGACAACAAAATCATGAGATCATTGGAAATAATCATGTTGCCACGCACCACAAAAACGTAGTTACACTTGGTGTGGATAAAAATATCCTGAGGGTAGGCTAGTAATTTTAAGTGGAGTTTAAAGGTGGTGTAAGGGTGTTTAACGGTGGTGTATGGGTGTTTAACGGTGGAGAGATAATTAAGCAGCTTGGTAGTAGTTAATTTTCATTACCAGAAGTTAATGCTGGTGGTTGAGTATTTATAGTGTGATGTTTGGGCCCTTATGGGCTTTCGGGTCAAGTTTAATGGACCCGGGTCATGTTTAAAGACCCATGAGTTCTAAGCAGGAGGACATGTAGCTTAGTCAGGAAGTGTTTAGGTTTTTTAGTACTTTTGTCATAGTTCGAACAGCCTTAGGCTCACATTGTTTCGAAGTGATCTGTCCTGTCCAAATGACCTGTCCGGTCGAAATGATCTGTCCGGTATTCGGAGAGAATTTACACTGACCTGCCCTTCCGGGGATATGTCCTGGATTCGGACTCATCAGGAGCCCCTTTTTTAGGTGTTTGAGCAAGTGTCCTTGTCAAAGAACTAAAAAACTGTCCGATTATAGGAAGTGGTTCTTGATTCGGAGAGAGTTATGGGTATACTCGGACAAGTCAAACGTTACGAATTCCAAACGGTTTTTGCCAGAGTTAATGGGACACGTGTCACTCCCTGATTGGTCACTCCAGCCGTTTTTTCACCTTGAATTTCGCACCACCTTCTTTAACAAGTTACCTCTTTAATTGCCAATAATGACATCAGCGCCGCCTTTTAATCATTGCCCAACTTTTCGGATTCTCCTAGGAATCAACTCCTTTTTTTTCACATTTACTATAAATTCTCATTCATTTTTCACTGTCTCACTATCTCTTTCAAATTTCACTCTGCATTTTCACCCAGAGCTTTATCTCTCTAGAACGAAAATTTCCTTGGCTGTTTTATGTTTACAGCAAGAACAGCTTTGATCAAAGGCGGTTGGATCAATCTTTCGGAGTTGGAGAAAGCACAAAGGGTCGAGAAGGCGAAACGATTAGCAGCAGGGCTACCATCGTCGCCTGTTGAGAAACCAGCCTCCTCTGTTGCAGAGTCTGATAGGGGCTCATCTTCTTCCAAAGGTACCAAGCCTAGAAAGCTCTTTCAATCTACCATTTCTCCCATAGTATCTGGTTCCTCAGTTCAGGAGTCAATCCCTGCTGTTGAACCGGGAGTTACTGCTACAAGTGTTAGGAAAAAATCGTCTTTTATTGCCATGGGGTCTGACTCTGACCACTCCCCGGAGAAATTAGTCATAAAAAGGCCAAGCCGGTTAGTTAAAGGGCTAACCTCTAAAAACACTCCCTCGAAATCGGGGGCAAAAAATAGTGAATCTGGGTCTGGGGCACCCATTAGAGCTCCTCGGGAGAGGCCGTCCGGTCCGGAGGCCAGCAGCCCAGTACCTCCCAAAGAATCTTCTGCCTCAGAAGCTCAACCTGAGGTGAGAAGTCAAATGAATACGGGCAGTCAACAGTCCGGAGGGCCAGCTATGTCAAGCTTCAATCCTCCCCGGACTACTTCTACAGAAGCTCCCCCAACAATTATGGAGGAGAGAATGGAGGACTCCACTGAGGAGGTCCGATTTGAGTCCGAGTCCTCCGGACAGACTGATACTGCTCTTGTTGCTGCCAAGAAGGGCAAGGAAAACTTATATCTGAGGCATCCGGACCTGCCGGAGAGCCTTGAAGGGAGAGTGGGGCCATGCTTTCATAAGGTGGAGCTCAAGTATCTCTTGGCCTTGCTGAAGACCAAGTATGCGTTCATCCATACTTCAGATCTGGGTAGATTGCACACAAAGTGGGGGATCCCTGAGAACGTAAAGATAAGGATTCCCATCGATCCGGAGACCCCGATGGATTGTAAAAAGAATGAAATAGTCTTCTTTACGGAGCTATTCAACTGGGGACTCAGGTTCCCACTGGACCCGGAGATAGTGCGCTACTTTCACTTGGTCAAACTCTGCCCATCACAGTTAAGCCCCAATGGTTGGTTCACCTTGATGTCATGCATAATGGCATCTAGGCAATCAGGGATCCCTCTTCCTATGGAAGAGTTCGCTGCAGTGGCCAACCTGTGCAAGCATCATCAGTTCCCCTTCTACCATTTCAACATGGGGAACGATCTCAAAGTTGTTGATGATCTCCTGGAGTCGGAGAGCAAATGGAGGAGCCAATTCTTGTTTGTCAGTGGCTCGTGGGAAAACGGCAAGAAAATCAAGGCTGGAGAGAATCCAAGCCTTCTCAGGAGTAGATGGAGGAGTGACCGTAAGTTTTTTACTTCAAGTTTCTGTTCGAATCTCTCTTTTCTCTTTTCTTTTTTAAATTAAGTTTGTACCAACCAATTTCTCTTTTGTTTTAACAGAGCTGCCAAAGGAGTTCGGGGACTACCTGAAGGCCGGACAGACTACCTGTGGCAAAATCAATGCATGGGCTGCAGAGAACTGGGAGAACCGATTCCACAAGGCCTTCACCACTGGAAACCTAGCAAGGTCCCATCTGTGGAACACAACAGGTCGGAGAGACCTATCTTGGGAGGAGTTCTCCACCCAGCCTGATGAAGACATTGTGCTGAGAAGGTCCCACGAGTTGGATGGGACACTCTACCTGCCTGCCCGGGCCAAAGCCCCAAGCAAAATGAAGGGCAGAAGAAAAGGTAAGAAGATGGTAGGTGACACTGAGAAGGAGGCCCCAACAGATCCAGAGGGGCCAACACAAGTTCAAATTGATGCAGCCCTTTTACAAGTGGTGGAGCAGGAGAGCGAAAAGCAGGAAGTGAAGCTCCCAAAACCTTCAAGGGCATCCAAGAGGACTCGCAAGCAAGCAAGTGAAAGTGTTGATAGGGAAGTCAAGAAGAAAAAGACCTCCCAAGGGGATGAGCTTGCTCTCCGGGACCCGGAGCCCTCTTTCCCTACTGACCCAACATTGGCCGAAGAGATCCCAAAGGACTTTCAAGAAGAGATTCCAAAAGAATTCCATACAGATGAAGTTGAGGGGGGAGAGCTTAACTTGGATGAAATGGACATCACCGGTCTGGGTGGACTTGATGAATATTTTCTTGGCCTGCCCAAAGATGAGTTCGCAGGGCCCTACATCCCTCCGAGCAGCTCCAACACGGTCAATTTTAACGGTAAGACTTTCATGGTTTCTAGTGAGAAGGATATTATAGCCCATTCTCTACTTAGCAATGTACAGCCAGTGCTCACTTTGGAAAGGCAAGTCCGGAGTCAAGCAGACACTATCAAAGACCTCAAGTCTGATAAGGAAAAGCTGTCCAGAGACCTCCGTACTGCCACCACCAATGCTGACTTGCTTAAGGAGGCAAATGAGGAGCTGAAGAAGAAGCAAAATGAAAGCAACACAAAAGTTGCCACCCTAGAAGAAACCATAAAAGATCTTCAGGATAAGCTGTCCGGACTGGCAAAGGACCTGACCATCTCAAGGGGAGAAACTGCAGCCAAGGAGAAGCTCATCACCAACCTGACCACTGACAAAATCGCTTTAGAGAATGCAGTGACTCAGGCTGGTGAAGAGAAGGCTGCTTTGGTGAGGGACCAAGAGGCCACAATCAAGGCAAAGATCAACGCCTATGCTAGGGAGATGATACAAAGCGAGGAGCTAATGATTCAAAGGGTGAAGTCTGATATGGTTCTCCTATTTCACGAAAAATTCCCGAAGAGGAGACTGGGGGGATTATGGCGCTATGTGGATGATGATGACCTTCCCTTTTATACTATGGTTGACGAGAGATATTCCAGTGAGTCCTCATCTGATAATGAAGAGGAAACCGGAGAGAGCCCAGGTGAAGAAGAGATTGATCCCAAGGGCAAGAAGATAGTCGAAGAGAGGAGTGACATCAAGGGCAAGAGCAGATGAGGGCGAGCCATCTTCAAAGGCTCAACCTTAACTTATAATTTATTCTGTTTATCTTTTATTCGAACTAAAGTCCTTGGAAGGCCAAGGCACTCTTTTTGTGATGGTGTCCGTATTATTCTGACATATTTTTTGTACTGTGCCCAAACTTGTTCAAAAAGTCCTTGGAAGGCCAAGGCAATTTTAAGTTGTTAAATGAATGTTTTTATTTTGCTCAACCATCCTCTTCTTTCATTATTTGTTTAAATAGCTGGAGTTTAAGCAGTTTTATTGTATTATGAGAGTATTAAGACTCTCCGGCTAGAATTTAAATAGCCCTTAGATCTTTTAGTCCGGGTAGTATGATAATAGATGAAATTTTGAAAATACTTAGAGAATTTTGAAGAAGGCACCAAATTTTATTGAAAGCTCTCCGTGCCACCGAAGAAAAGCTCTCTGTGCTACCGAAGAGGGGAAGGTATGCCCCCAAATATTTACATGGATGTTTAAACAAGTAAATATTTACACAGGTGTTATTCCAAGTACATTCGAAGGTGTTCAATATTCCAAGGGTGAGTTAAAACCCTGCCATCTTTGTCTTCCAACCAATAAGTCCCAGGCTTGATTCTTTCAACCACAGTATACGGACCCTCTCGGGTTGGGGCCGGCTTTCCGAAGAGCTTTTCCTTAGTATGCAAGAAAACTTTCCTTATTACTTTATCTCCTGGTTGAAAATCTCTCCTTTTAACTTTAGAAGCAAACCTGCTTCTCATCAAGCCCTGATAGTGTGCAATTCTAAGATGAGCTTTAACCCGTCTTTCTTCGATCAAATCGAGCTGATTTCTAATTGCCATCTCATTAGCATGTCCGGAGAAGTTATGAACACGAAAGGAAGGGAGTGTCTTCTCTATGGGGGCTACTGCATCCATTCCATAGACCAAGGAAAAGGGGGATTCTTGCGTTGCAGCCCCAGGTGTTGTCCGGTAGGCCCACAAGACTTCTTGTAGATAACTAGGCCACTTCCCAGCAGCCCCTTCCAAATTTTTCTTTAAACCGGACAGTATTGTTCTATTAGCCACTTCAACTTGCCCATTGGCTTGTGGGTGGAAAGGTGAAGAAAAGCAGTGCTGAATACCCCTTGAGGCACAGAAGCTTTCCATTTCTCTATTGTCAAACTGTGGCCCATTGTCTGTTGTTATCTTCTGTGGGACACCGAATCTGCAACATATGTTGGACAGAATGAATTTTATGACAGCTTTCGAGGTTGTCCCTGCCAGGGGAGCTGCTTCTACCCACTTTGAGAAGTAGTCAATGGCCACAATTATAGTTTTACGCCCTCCGGACGCCACAGGGAGAGGTCCAACCAAGTCCAATCCCCAACGAGCAAAAGGGATGGGCTCAGAAATTGATTCCAAAGGAATGGCTGGTACATGAATTTCATTGCTCTACCTCTGGCATGGGTCACACCTTCTCACCAGCTCCTTAGCATCTTTCATGATTGATGGCCAATAGTATCCGGAGAGTAACACTCTTCTTGTCAAAGCTCTAAATCCACAATGGACTGATCCCTCACCATCATGTAACTCGGAGAGGACCACTTGTGACTCATCATCCCCTAAGAAACGTAGGAGGGGTTTACTATAGGATTTTTTGTACAACACTTCTCTCAATATAATGAAACCACGATCCTTGTGTTTCAACGTTCTGGCTTGTGACTTACTTGAAGGTATAATACCATCGGACAGATATTGTATGAGAGGAGACCTCCAGTCTTGAGGCCGATTCACTTGTATTTCAAAAACTTCCTCTTTTCCACCCTCACCAAGTTCAATAGAAGGGCTTTCAAGCACATGGATCCATGGGTAGGACTCCGTATATGCTATTGTTGCCAATGAATCTGCTAGCTCATTTTCTGCCTGGGGGGATGTGCTCATAGACAACAGCTTTAAACTTTAACGCTTCATTTTTGAGGAGGAGTAAATATTTGACCAATTGCTCTTTTCTAGCCTCTGATAGGCCCAAGGCATGGTGGACAAGCAACTGGGAGTCACTTAGTAGCTTGACCCTTTTAGCTCCACAGATATAGGCCAACTTTAACCCAGCTATGGCTGCTTCGTACTCGGACTCATTATTGGACGCCCTGAAAGCAAAACAAATAGCTTGGTACATGTTGTCCCCGTAGGGGGAAGTGAGACATATTCCTGCCCCAGATCCCATGGTACTAGATCCTCCGTCTGTTCGGACAACCCACACTTTCTTGTCTTTTGAATCAGTAGGTTGCTCTGAATCCCTATCAGAGTGGAATTCAACCAGAAAATCAGCCACAGCTTGGGCTTTTACTGTTGTCCGGGGAGCAAAGTCTATGTCGAAGTCCCCCGACTCTACTGACCACTTTGTCATTCTGCTTGAAATGTCTGCTTTTTGAAGGACATTTTTTAAAGGGAAAGATGTCCGGACGATGATAGGATGAGCCTGGAAATAGGGCCTCATTTTTCTTGCAGCTATCACCAAAGCCAACGCCAGTTTTTCGAGCTTCAAGTAACGCCTCTCAGCATCAATCAAGCTTTTTCTGATGTAGTACACTGGGTGAGGATGCCTATCGACCTCTCTTACTAACACTGTACTGATGGCACAACTTGAAACAGCCAGATACACAAAGAGAGTCTCCCCATCAACCAGTTTGAACAAAGTTTTGGGAGAGGAAAGATGTTTCTTGATTTCATTGAATGCTTCATCACACTATGGTGTCCATTCAAACCCCTTTGCACCCTTCAAGGTTTGAAAGAATAGAGCACACATGTCCGAGGATCTGGAGATGATTTGTTCAAGGCAGCCAATCTCCCCGTTAATCGTTGTACTTCTTTAATGTTTCGAAGAGGCTCCATTTGGAATAAGGCATTGAGTTGGTCCGGGTCGGGCTGTATCCCATGCTTACTTATGATATACCCTAAGAATTTCCCGGACTGCACTCCGAACACACACTTTTCAGGGTTTAATTTTAAATTCACTTTTGCTAAGTTGGCAAAAGTTTCTTGGAGGTCGGACAAGTGCAACTGCTCATCCACACTTTTTACCATCATATCGTCAATATAAACCTCCATATTTCTTCCAATTTGATTAGCAAATGGCTTGTTAACTAACCTTTGATAAGTAGCCCCAGCATTTTTCAAGCCAAAAGGCATCACCTTATAGCAATGTAGACCCCTATCAGTGACAAACGTGGTGTGCTCTTGATCTTTTGGATCTACTTGGATCTGATTGTACCCGGAGAAGGCATCCATGAAGGAGAGCAGCTTGTTCCCAGAAGTAGAATCTACTAACTGATCTATCCGGGGAACTGGATACAAATCTTTCGGGCAAGCTCTATTGAGGTCTGTGAAGTCAATACACATACGCCATTTGCCATTCTTCTTTTTCACTAAGACAGGATTGGCAGTCCACAAAGGGTATTGAGATTCTTTAAAATGCCCCATCTTTGTGAGTCTGTCAACCTCTTGCACTATGACATCAGCCTTTTCTTTTGAGAAAGCTCTCCTATTTTGTACCACTGGTGCCACATCCCTTCGGAAAGATAGGTGATGGGAAATCACCTCTGATGGAACTCGAGTAACATCAGCATTGCACCAAGCAAAAACGTGCTGATGGTCTTTCAAACATTTCAACATCTATTCTTTCAACATTGATGGCATTTTGGACCCTATCTTGACACTTTTTCCTTCTTCCAAGCAGTGCGTTTCAACCTCTTCAATCGGAATCAACACTCCAGGGGTCTCTCTGGGGTCATCAATTTCACCCTCACCCCCAGAAAGGCCCTCAAACTGCTATTGATTATTTATACGGACTGCCCCCAGCATTCGTGGAGCCAAGGCAGTGGCATAACATTCTCTTGCAATCTTCTGGCTGCTCCGGACAACCCCAACCTGTCCCTGAACAGCATACTTTAAACACTGATGGACTGTCGAAGCCACTGCATGCATCCTAGAGAGCCAAGATCTCCCTAGAATAGCATTATAGCAAGTGGGACAATCCACCACAATAAAGAGTATTCTAACCATTTTCTTGAAAGGGCCCCTGCCCAATAACACTTCTTCTTCAAACTCCCCGATCACATCGGCTGAGCTGCCCGTGAAGCCCACAATTGATCTGTCCGACTTCTGAATTACAGCTGGATTTTTCATCTTCTTGTAAGTGTTTAGAAAAAGGATATTGGCAGAGCTTCCAGTATCCACCAGAATTCGCCTTATCTCATTGCCCCCTATAGATGCTCCTATGACAACAGCATCCTCATGAGGGCCAGCAATATCTCTCAAATCATCCTCATCGAAGACTATGAATGGGAATGAGTTTGGTGATTGATAGGATGTCATGCCTCCTTCTAGCTGGGAGGCTAAATTATGAACATGCCTCTTTCTTGAAGAAGCAGTAGGAGCAGTCATTGTGTCCCCTCCGAAAATCGTCAGTGACTCGAAGAATTTAATGAGCCCGGAGACTGTCTTAGAATACTCCTCTATGGCACCCACCTTATTTCGTGTTGGATCAGGATCCAAGTATTCAGATTCCAGATCAAACCTTTCAACTATTACCATGGCCCCTCTGGGGCAGCATTACTTGGACCAACCCGGTGAGTGTTGTCAGGCCTGTTGCCTCCTCTTCTTTTAACGTATGCACCTAACTTCCCCCTTTCAATCAAGTTTTGTACCTCTTGTTTCAATGCTATGCAGTCATCAGTGGTATGGCCAATATCATTGTGGTATTGGCAAAAGGAGTTGTTACGATGCTCTCTGGGAGACTGCAAGGTTGCCGGTCTCCGGTAGTGTACCTCATCTTTTGTTTTATAAAAAATGGTGGCCACGCTTTCTTTAAGTTCTGCGAACCACTCCGGTTGGACCCATGGCCCTCTTTTGTTTCTGGATTGTTGACTTTGAGCATGAGCAGCTGGCTGAGACTGAGCTTTTGCCCTACCATGCCCCTGTCCGGTTTCTCTGGCTTTATTCCCGGACTGGTTTTGATTCGGAGTTGGTGCCACCGGGGTGGATCTTACCTGTCTGTGCACCCTGGTCTTTTTTGTTTCATCAACATTTATTTGCTTGCCAACTTGATTTAGCAACCCTCCCTAGGTCATGGCTTTCTTTCTGGTCACCGAATCAGCCAGGTTGCATGGGTTCAAACCTTGTCTTAGGGATGCTATTGCTACCTGTTCGAAGCAATCAGCCAACCCATTTTTTGTGTTCACAAAACGACTTATGTACTCTTTTAATGACTCATTTGGTTCCTGGGCGCAATGGATTATGGTGTCTCCATTGCCCTTCAGCTCCTTACTCCCCATAAACTGCCTTCGAAAGGCTACCCAAAACGTATCAAAATCTTTAATACAACCCTGAGGCAGGCTGTTGTACCATTTCAGAGCACTCCCCGTAAAGGATTGGGAGAATGCCCTACAGAGTAGTTTATCATCATCATCAAAGTTCATCATGAAGTTCTTGAATTGCTCCAGATGATTGTCCGGATCAGTACTGCCATCGTACTTCTCCATCTTAGTACTGTCAAACCTCTTGGGGAGGTTTCCGGACAGGATTTTAGAAGACAGTGGAGACTGCCTCCAATTCCTTCCACGACTGAACACGGTATCCTCATTAGGAGTTGCAAAGATACCTGGCTCATCGTGGAAAGCAAAGGGATCCATCAACATCTTGTCTGTATACCTCCGGTGGTGAGATAACCCCTTTCCAATATGCCTTTTCATTCTTCCATGGTGATCTCTTTTTCTCGAATATTTCTTAACCTGCTTTTGCTTTTTCTTGGTTCGACCCTCATCACTGCTAGAGGACAAGGATTTTTCATTTCCCCCACTGTCCGAAGAGCTGCCCGAAGATTCTGAACTTGAGTCAGAGCTCTCCATAGTCTTGGACCGGCGAGACTTTTTAGAACGAGCATGTGTCTTTTTGGTACTCACATGAGTTTTCGAAGCCTCAGGCTCTCTAGGGTTGTCGGTGTGATGAACAACCGATGCCTTGGATTTTTCTTTCACGCCCATTTTGGCCTTTTCAGCCCTCAGAGCTTCTATCTCAAGCTTTAACCTGTCACGCTCTTGGACAGTATACTCATCGTTCTCTTCCACCACTTCGAGAAAAGCTGGTGGAAGCTCTGGACTATCCGGATTCATTCGGACAGAATTTCTTGGCAGGTTTTGAATGCTTGATTCAGGCACCTCTCTCCTCCCACTGTGGTCGCCAATTTTGTGTGGATAAAAATAGGCTGAGGGTAGGCTAGTAATTTTAAGTGGTGTTTAAAGATGGTGTAAGGGTGTTTAACGGTGGTGTATGGGTGTTTAACGGTGGAGAGATAATTAAGCAGCTTGGTAGCAGTTAATTTTCATTACCAGAAGTTAATGCTGGTGGTTGAGTATTTATAGTGTGATGTTTGGGCCCTTATGGGCTTTCGGTTCAAGTTTAATGGACCCGGGTCATGTTTAAAGACCCATGAGTTCTAAGCAGGAGGACAGGTAGCTTAGTCAGGAAGTGTTTAGGTTTTTTAGTACTTTTGTCATAGTTCGAACAGCCTTAGGCTCACATTGTTTCGAAGTGATCTGTCATGTCCAAATGACCTGTCCGGTCGAAATGATTTGTCCGGTATTCGGAGAGAATTTACACTGACCTGCCCTTCCGGGGAGATGTCCTGGATTCGGACTCATCAACACTAAGATCAACAACCATACAATATCCCATAACACGTCGTGTAAAAGAGAAGTGAATACATGAATTATCTATGTACGAACTTTTTCCACATTGGCTTTTAACTTCTTATCAAATTCAGGACATAAATCACTAGTGCAACGTCCAACATCAGCATAACGTCTTAAAATTTAACACATAAGTAATACTTTAATCCTGTCAACTAACTCCAATATGTGCTGATTATTTGATCAACACAAACATATTTATCTGAAGGTAAATTATTTTTTTGAAGAAATTCGTAAATATATTGAATATACAAATTTTATGTCGCAACATAAGCATATTTTTTAAACATGTAAACCATATTTTCCTTAAATGGTGTCGATGTACCACTTAAAGAACACCTCAAATCATTTATAAGATGATAAATACAGTATGCATGATAGAAATATGGAAATAAAGCAGATATAAGACTAACAATACCTAAATGACGATCATTAATGAATGTGATTTGATGATTCAAAAACTAAGGTTTCAACATCTCACCATAACCAATTTTCAGTATTTTTAGCCTCAACAATACCAAATGCAACACGAAAAAATATTTGCAAAAAGGTTATGGAAATGTATTATAAATCATTGTTATATATTGATTATTCCTGGTTTTGTATCTATTGTATTCGTGTGGTGCATCTATAATAGGTTATATCAGGTTTCACATCCATGATATTAATTATACTATGTTTTGCATATATTTTATTAATTATATCTGGTGGCGCATCTTGTATATTGATATACTATGTTTCGCATCTATCACATTGATTATTTAGGGTTTCGCATCTATCATACTTATTATCTTTGATTACACATCTATCATGATATATGGTTTCACATCTATCATAATTGGTTATACATGGCTTCGCATTGTTAGATCTAACATAAAAAAATAAAATGTTTTGCAGTACAAAATAGTACAGGAAAAAAAACTTGCTAGTTACCATCTTTAACTATGGCAAATAGTAATACCCCTTTATATTTCCTCGTTAGAAAAAAATTCAGCAATAAATAAAACTGGACAACAAGAATCGAAACCATAGAAACAAGAAGAAAATACAATGAAACAATGCTTGAAAACATTAATTCCAAAGTATACTACAGTCCGTAGTTTCCAAAGTATATTACAGTCCAAAGTCTCAAGCATGCGAGGCGAGGATAACGAAACTCATAACAAATATTTTAAAATTTATCTTCTTTGGTTTTACATAAAATGTATAAAAAATGTTACTTGTTAACAACATTTTACAGAAAAACACTAGAAAAAAAAATAAAAACCGAGTTAAAATCTAAGTCAATAAAAATGTATCAACTATAATCGAATAGAAAACAAAAATAAAACTAAAAGACAAAAGATTATATCAATTTAAAATTAACGACGAGATTAAATAAAAAGAACATGAACTAAATCAAAATATAAGAATAGAATAACAATGCAGTTAAAAACACGAAAGTTTTTATATAATTATTAAAAAAATTAAAAATATTTATAAAAATATTTAATAAATAATAATAATTAATTAATTTTTTATATAAATAATATTTTAGTATTCGCATCTTAATCCATACCTTTTTTTAATCGGAAATAAAATTGAATTGAGGGGCAAAAATGAGAGTTTTACATCTTTTAGGCGTAGAGAAATTGAAAAAATTAATGGCTAACTCAAAAATTTAAGAGATTGAATTCGCGTCTTAATTTCCCTCTCCTCACTCAAACTTTTCCTGAAATTCAATTCTGAAATTTATGATTTTGTAAGAAACCTTCTTCTCCGTTTAATCCATCTTCTTTTCAATTTTTGTTCTTGAATCTACTAGACTCAGCTGCCTCGAAACTTAGCTTGCTTCCTCTGCTTCCTCTACTCCTTTTCCTAGGATTGTTCAGCTTATATCACAAATATCAGAGCATCCTATCATGTTGTTCGATACATGAGCTTTCCATATCTCCTTCGAACAGATCTTTCTCAACCTATCATCTTTCAACTACAAGAAACAGAAAAACAAATTACAACCCTGTTCTGATTTATCCTATTCCTAGGCTTTCAATCTTTGAAATCACTACAAGTTTCTCAGGAGGTTTGAAGTTCATGAACTCAAGTTTCATTTTACACTTCAGGGTCCATCGAGCAAGCCAGTCGGCTGCTCAATTTTGTTCCCTTAAGATAAACTGAACTGACATTTTATTTGTAATCATAGCTTGATTCTGTTAACTATAGATTCTAAATTATTTGGTAGTTTATTAGCAGAAATGAGAGTGGTGAGGATTTTACATTCAGATTCTATGTCCACTTCCCTTAAACCCTTGATTTTTCAGATTAGTAAGCCGTCGAGCATAACACAGGCTTTAGCTTTCAATGGATTCATTTTGCCGTATGTATTGATGTAGCCACAGATAATTGTTCCTTTGCTATCTCTTACTAGGATTCCACCACTTTCTTCCCCGGATTCAAGGAAACAAACGTTAGTAATTAGCTTAACTCCCTATGGTTGAGGAAGAACCCATTTCAGGTACGCAACCTTCTGTTTTGATGTGATGTGTTGGACACTCCCCAGGAGAGTTGTTGCATCTCATTAGCTTTCCAGTGTTTTCTTTTGAACATTTTAGCTTGGTCCAAATGAGTAATCATCTATATTATATAGTTGATAGTAGATCTAGAATAAGAAATGGGCATCAATGTTGTAGTAATCAAGGTTAATCTTCCTCCAAATAACAACGATTTGTCATTCCAGCTCTCTATTTTTGTTTTGATTTTTTTATAACAGATGAATGAAATTTGAGGCTTTATTGTGGGGGTTGAGTGATGCCTAAATATGTTGTTGGTAGATTACTAATGTTGAAGTTTGTTTGTGTGCTCAGAGAATTCTTCATGTCTAAGGAAATACTTGCAGCAGTTATTATAGTAGTTTTCTCCTTATTGAGGGATTGGCCTGAAATGTCTTGGTATAACTGCAAAAAGTTACCTATATGATCTAAAGAATAAGATGAACCATTAGAGAAAATCAGGAGGTCATCAACAAATGATTGTACATGTATTGTAAGTTCACTTCTATTTGAATACTTAAGAGTTTTGTTTTTTAAAAACATTTCATGAGACCTCTTAATAAGACTTCTTCAGAGAGTATAAATAGCCTTGGGGACAAGGGGTCCCCTTACCTTATACCTCTCGGCATTTTGAAGAATCCAACTGATTCACCATTTATAATTATAGAAATATAAATTGACTTGATGATGTAACAGATCAAAGATAAAACCTCGTTATTGAATCCATAACATTGAAGAACCTTTAGTATGAAGGAGTTTGATAAGTTGTCAAACGATTTTGACATGTCGAGATTTATAATAATATTTTCTGCCTTTGTTTTCCTGTTAATGTCGTGAGCTAGCTTCTTTGCAATAAGTATATTCTCATGGATAAGTCTGCCTTTCACGTATACACCCTGAAATTCAGAAACTAGCTTAGGCAACAGAAGAGATAACCTATTGTTAAGTAGTTTGCACATGATCCTATTTAGCATTGTACAAAGGCTAATTGGCCTGAAGTGATTCCAGAAACAAGGAACTTCTACTTTAGGGATAAAGAAAACTCCAGTTGCTAGAATCTCTTTAAGTATAGTATGTCCTTTGAAGAAGGATATTATTTAATTAGTTAAGTCCTTAATTATATTCAAATGCCAAACTCTGAAGGAGCTCCTTTAGCCTTTTTAATTTGTTCCTGAAGATATACAAAGGATTGTCATGTATCTGATCTTTCCAGCTAGTTTCAACTGTAACAAAAAACTCTTCATCCAATGTCCAAGAATTGATGAACTTAAAACTCTTTATAATATTGTTTCTTTCTTTAATTAAAGCTATAAATAGTGGTTTCTGGTCTGAGCACGTTCGAGAAAAGTGTGTGACTCTGGTTTCCACAAAGTAATCAGCCCAAGATTGATTAATCAAAACCCTGTGGAGCCGCTTCCATTTTGTTTTATTTGTCCAAGTAAATTTTGTTCGTGAAAATCCTGCATTTTCAATAAAACAATCTTTAATAGCATCATTAAAATCAGAAGAGCTTTGATAACAAAAATTAACGTAGCTTGCTTGTTCACTAGGTGAAACTACAGTGTTAAAATCATCCATCAATAGCCATTCTTTCACTGAATTAGTTATGTTTCTAAGTAACTCTCAAAGATGTTTCTTATTAGATGCTTGCCATTTCGCATATATAAAAGTTACAGAGAAATTATTCAAGAAGAGAATAGGTGACACTAGAATGTATGCATTGTACGCTATCAAGGATAATGTCAATCTGCAAATCAGTAAACCAGAAAAGCCATATTTTATTTGATACATTTGTAAAGAAATTAGGATAACTTAGCTTTGAAGATAGTGACTCAATTCTGTTGCTGGCTATTAATAGGTTCTTGAATGCATAATAGAGAATTTTTTTTTCTCAATGATTGATCTTAACCTTCTAATAGTACTTGTATTACCAGTACCTCTCAGATTCTAACAGAGAGATTTTATCATTTATGATTGATTCTTGCAGACCTTCTTGTCTCTTTGCAAGGAAGAGATTGGATAGTTAGATGTTTATTCTTTGCTCTTGAAAGTTTAAGCTTCATGTTGAGCACTTTTTGAAATCTAGACTCTTCATTTCTTTTACTGAATGTTGAAGAATTAGGGAGACTCCCCGTGTTGTTTTTATTTAGGGTAGTATAACCAGGTGATTCCTCAGAAGAGGAAGTATAATGCTCATTATTAAGGGACTTTATTGCCTCAGCTATGTCAGTCTCTGATATTTCTTCTTCAGTGTTCTTCAGGAATTCATATTGATCCTGATCCAATAATTGGCCTACATTTTCTTAAACCAGTTTGGCAACTTCAGTTGTTGCTTGTTGTATAATTTGATGAGTCTGTTTTATTGTAACATTTTGCAGAGATTGAGACACAACAGGGGAATATTCTCGAACTTATTCTGGTTGAGATGAACTGATCTTCTTGCTGGAGTCACCATGGCTGCTAGGAGAGGCATTATGTTGTATTTGATTTGCAGTATCGTTTTGCAGAACTTGAGTATCAACTGCAGTTTGAACTTGTTCACGATCTGTTGCTGGTTGAATTGGTCTTGACTTCTTGCAGAAAGAACTATCATGGCCAAAATGGTAGAAAGAGTTACAGTAAGTTGGAACGTTCTTGTATCTGAGATTGATCCAGGTACCAAAATTGTCACCAAATCCGATCCACATCCTTTGGTGGCTTCACTGAAATGTCTATTTCTATCTAGGAAAAGCAGGCGTTGTATAATGCCCTATTTATTGGGGGAATCCAACACTTTATTGGACTTCCCAATAAAGAAAAAATAGAATGAACTATTTCCTCACTATATGAATTCTCAGGAAGTTTTTCTATTTTTACCCAGATAGGAACAACAGGGCATTCAACCTGGGGACTGAAAGAAGGAAGCCATTTGAGGACACGCATATCATGGTGGCCTATTGTCCACTAGCTTCGACTCCAAATCTTGGATATATCGTCTTTCAACGAGAACTCAAGGAAGAGATGACGTGAATCTCAGTTGGAATAAGAAAAATCTCCTTCAAACTTCCTTTCCTCAAAGAACTTATCAAGAATCAGATTTGTTGGGAGACCTTTTGCAAACTTCCCTATGAGAGTATAGATATTGAAACTTTGTAAATTTTCCATAATCGAATCGTTGAATTGAAGATCTACATGATCTGTTTTGTATTTCGTAGATTCTGGTTTTAAGTTCTTGCCTTGAACAGACTTTGACGCAGCTTGAAGATATGTTCTGATTGCAGAAATCATATCGGAATGAGAGTGTTAAATTTTTTGAAGAATTTGAATACTCTTCTTAGGTAAAAGAGTATGTTGAAGTTGAGGAAATCTTCAAGGCTTGAGAAAAACTAGAGATCTTGCTTGATTTCAAGATGTAATGCTCTGTTTTTTGGAGAAGAAAAACCGAACTTCATCCTCGAATGGATTGTCACCCGAAAAAAAAAATTGCATAAATGAGATAAGGACCAATCCTACAAATCTCGAACTTAATTCCGTTTATAGTTTGAAATTCTAAATTTTAGTTTTTTTTTACATTATCCCTTCACCTGTCCATCTTAATCCCTACTTCATCCTGCTAATTTAGAACTGTAAAAAAGTACTAACTTAAAGTATAATATTTGTTTAAAATTCTGTATAAAACTAGAAGAATTGTTATTGCGATTTACTCTAAAATATATCTAAAAGCTCAACTTTTTCTTATAATGACAGCTGGCTCATACGGGTTGATATTTCGAAGTATGTATTTATTAAGGATATTAATTAATTAATTAATGAAGCCAGGGCTTCAATTTTGATTTGTTTATTTTCTAAACCGTAGTAACATTCCTTGCTTTTCATAATAAAAACAAATTTGACTTCAATTCTTGTTCAATTACTGAAAATGTCAGAATCCTAACAATTATTTTATTGGTTTAGTGATTAGGCGGAGGATTTTAGCCAATTGAAATAGACAAGAGCGTCTAGAGCGCACTTAAAACTGACCAATCATCTTTCTACACACAATTATTATCTTCTTATATTTCTTTTATCATCTGCCCCTCACTTTTATAATTTTATAATAAAGTAGCCTTCACTTTTGTATTAACATATATCGCTAATCCTTTGAACAGTTGATTTTTGTTATGCATCAAAACTTTTGTGTATGCGAGAGAATTATAGATTATTTGGTAGCAAATATTATTAAAAGAAAAATAGTTATGATTTGGTGTGCAAATTAGTGTGTGGATAAATGGTTCGAGTAAAAGCAATTTTGAAAAAACGAATTAATCAGAATTATTTATGTGTTTAAAGGGGACATATAGTCATTTTTGTTTGTTTTAATTTGTATTATATGATATTTTATTTGTCCAGATTTATATTTTTGGTCATGTGTAAGTGTCTACGGATACAAAACAAAACTAACAAAAATGATGGTAAATTTTTTTTTATAGGTTTTTATACACAATCAATTCGATTACTAGTTATATTTAGCCGTGTGAAAATATAATCTTTATTTTGAAAAATAAATTAATAAGATAATTGGTTTTTTAGTTGAAAAATATATTTTTTTTTAAAATAGTATGTATGAGATTATTTGTTTTTCTTAATTAACATATCTACTAAATATATAAAATGTAATTTTTATTATGAGACAATTTGTTAAGCAAACAAATAGTCCAATAATTCTAAAATAAAAATATATTTATAACAAAAACCGAATGACAAAAATGCAAATAGTTGTGATAATTTGACATGCGAATAAATAATTCGACAATTGTTTTTAAATTAGTTTGAGAAAAGTGATAAATCTTCTAACAATTTTAAAAGAAAACCACAGTAATTTTTCACCATCGGAATAAAATAATTTATAGGTGAGTAGAGTGATTTCTTATCGATGTCAAAAAACGATTAGAGTTGATGCGGCGTTTAATGTAAAGACCATTCACTTTTAAATAGCATAAGTTATGTTTAGTAAAATATCAACTTTGTCGTAAAATAATAAATAATATATAAAATCTTGAAAAAGAGATAAAGAAAACATAAATAGAAAAGGAAATTAAATTGAAATTCAAAAATAATGAAATATTGAGGGAGGCTTTGATGTTGTTACCAAAAGTGGTCGATTGGTCGTGAGACAAGAATAAGGAAAGAAATAAACATTAAATAGAATTGAGATTAGGAAAGGAAGGCCACATGCCTAATTAGTGACCGTTGTCAGGACAAACGAAGGAAAATATTTCATGCTCCAACGGTTCTATTTTCACCCCTTCTCCTTTTAAAAACTACACCTTTCTCTCTCTCCTCCCCTCAACATTTAGACCACCGTTTTTCTCGATTACTTGTCTCTTCAAGGTGGTCAAGTTTTGATTTTTATACAAATCATCGAAAAACAAGAAGATGGTTATCACTAATGAAAACAATCCTATCTCCACCACTGTCTCTAACTCTCAAGGTTAACAACCCTTTTTCTTTTTCTTTTGAATTTTTGAATTTTGGGATTGCAAAGATTGTTCATTCGGTGTTTGTTTTTGTTTGTAGTAGAAAATATGAGTGGCGTAAATATTGGGAAAGAGATTAAGCAGAACCGAAGAGTATTGGGAGTGATTAATCAGAATTTAGCTGGAGGTCAAGCTTATCCTTGTGTTGTTAACAAAAGATCCATATCTCGGTAATTTTCGGAATATCGGTTTATGTATGTTTGATTATTTTGACAAATTTAATCTAAAGGCTGTGTCTCTTCTCGATTATTCACAGGAAAGACCAGCCTAATCAAATTCACCGACCAATCACAAGGTTAGTTTGGGTGTCTTTTTTGAATTTTGAATCTTTAGATCTCACAAATTGATTGAAATAAACTTAAGTTGTATAGCCTATCTTTAGATCTTAGCTGTATATTAAAATATAAAGAAAACGGTGGTTTGAATTATTGTTTTTTAATCTATTTGGATGGGGGAGACAAAGAATGAAAATTTAGGTTGTCCTTAAGACATAAAAGAGAAAAACTAGGCTTTCATAAGTTTGAATTTTAATCTATTTGGATGGGGAGGAGATTTGAATTTGAATTTGAATTTGAGTTTGTATTGAGAAAATAAGTTTGAATACTAGATCTTACATTGTTTTTGCTCATGTTCTTAGGAAGTTTAGCTCGGAAAAATCAAGCTTGGTGGAAAACAAGAAGCTGAAACCAAGCTCAAATGAATTTGGAAATTTTATATATGTGGAGGAGGCCGAAGAGAATAAGGCCGATGACCTTCCAATGCCAATGTCTTTAGAGAAAACAGATCTAATGGTAGTGCCATTATCTAATTTTAACCTCAAAATTTGAGTTTTCTTGATGAACTGGTTCATTAAAAATATGGAATTTGATTAGGAGGAGATTGAAATGGAGGAAATTAGTGATACTGATAATGATGATGAGGAGGAGGATGAACCCATCATAGACATTGATATTTGTGATGCTAATAACCCACTGGCTGTTTTTGATTATGTTGGAGATTTATATACCAACTACATGAAAGAAGAGGTTAGTCTTTTTTTCTCCCTACAACTATTTTAGTTGATTTCATTGTCTGATGGTTGTTGCTTATTCAGTTTTGTAATAATGTTGACAGAAATTAAGCTGTGTAGATCCAAACTATATGGATGAACAAGATGATATCAGCGAGAAGATGCGGTCTATATTAATTGACTGGCTCATTGAGGTACTAAAAGATCTTATTGGACTTTCGTATAACTTAGTGGATATTCTTAGTCGCCAGATTGCTGGAATTATATATTTTGGAATTTCATTCAAAAAATTTACATTGTGTATAGTACTTGAACAGAATCTACGTTTTGCGGTGTGTTTTCGAAAAATATGTAGGATGGCTCTATAGAATATAAATTTTAGATTACTTTGATTGATATTTCAGGTGCATGACAAGTTCGATATCATGAGTGAGACACTGTTCCTGACTGTAAGCATCATAGACAGATTCTTGTCTCAGCAACAAATTGTTAGAAAGAAACTCCAACTGGTGGGTTTGGTGGCGATGCTGTTAGCTTGCAAGTATGAGGAAGTTTCTGTCCCTGTCGTGGGAGATTTGATATTGATTTCAGACAAAGCTTATACCAGAAATGAAGTTCTTGAAATGGAGAAAGCTATTGTTAAGACATTGAAGTGGAACATGTCAGTGCCAACACCGTATGTGTTTATCAATAGGTTTCTCAAGGCTGCCCAGTCAGACAAGAAGATAGAGATGATGTCTTTCTTCTTGGTTGAGCTTGGACTTGTGGACTATGAGATGCTTAAGTATCCACCATCACTTTTAGCAGCAGCTGCGGTTTACACAGCCCAGTGTACTATTTATGGCTTCAAACAGTGGAATACTACATGCCAATGGCATTCTAACTACTCTGAACAACAACTCTTGTAAGTATCTCCCACTTCAAGAATAGTGTATCTCTTGGTTTTGCATCATATAATAATATTGATGATAATAAGTTTTGTTGTTGGTGATGACAGAGAATGCTCAAGGCTGATGGTGAGTCTGCACCAGAATGCAGCAACTGGGAAACTAACAGGAGTCCATAGGAAGTACAGTTCATCAAAATTTGGCTACACTGCAAAATCTGAACCTGCTCTGTTTCTCTTGCAAACCCAGCAAGATTAAAGAAATCTTATTTATTAAATATGCTTACAACATCAAAATCAAAGATATGATCATCCAAAGATCACAAGACAATAAATTTGTTTGGGGTTGCAAATAGGGATTTTAACTTATAATTCCTTTCCCAACCCTGCTTGTAATCATTTTACTTCAATCTATCTTGGAACTTCACAATTATTTGTATTTTTTTGCATATGGTTCTCTAAATTTGGATTTGGAATTAAAAATCTGGGTACCTATATGTGAAAATCTTGTAATCATTTTACTTCTATTTATCTTCGACCTTTACAATTATTTGTATTTTTTTGCATATGGTTCTCCAAATTTGGATTTGGAATAGAAAATCTTGGTATCAATATATAAAAATATTAGATTTGGTAAAATCTATATGTGAAAATCCGACTTAGATCTTTTTGTCGGCAACCCAGGTTTAGGAATGGTAATTGGGCGGATCGGGGCGGGTATCTATATATCCACAACTCGTCCTTCAGTAAATAACTGATACCCGAACTTGTCCCGAAATCCGACATTTTTTTTCCGTATCAAATCCGAATCGGTGGGTTCGGGTTACCCTTACGATAATAAAACAAAAAATATTTCGAAATTAAAACATTATATAACAAATCATTAACAAATCGATTTATGTATTTACTAAAAAATAAATATTACATCAAAAATCTATATCAAATTTGTATATATATATATATAGAAATTAAAAATATATATAATAAAAATTGAAATATATATATTAAAAACAAATAATATACTGTACGATAAATTTCTGTATCAAATATATAGAATATATTCAAAAATAAATTTTAAAATCTATATAGAATATATTGATATATTTAAAAAAATATATAAAATTGAATATAGAATAAATAAATATATAAAAAATCTTTATATATATTTAGAATCAAATATTTTATATGATTAAAAAATTTAATTTTATTATTCAGTATCATGCATATACAATTTTAGCATTTTTATTACCTTTTTTTTAGGAAAACAGAATGATTTATATATTAATATATAAACTATATAATATATAACATATATAATCCAAACAAATAGAAAACATAAACATATATATTAATATTAATATGTATATTATTACTTTTTTAATATATATTTTTATTCAGAATGATTTTTATTAGTTTTTTCGAAAAACATAAATAGTTTATATATACTGTATATATAAATCAGACAAAGAGAAATAATTATTGTAAAACCATTTTTAGAAAACATGAACGATTTTTAAAGAAAAAAAATAAAAAAACCAATTACTCTCAAACACATAGAAAAAAAATTGAAAAAAAATCACCGAAATAGAGAAAAAAACCAGAATATTACACACAGACGGTAATAAATAACATTTATAACGGGCTACAATAAATAATAATATTATATTTAGTCTTTATAACGGGCTAAAAATAAAATCAATAAATAATAATTATATTTATATAAATGAAAGGTACTTTCACATGGCGGGTTCGGGGCAGTTACACGTGGTTTAATATTCAAAACCGAAACTGAACCCGAACCAAAACGGATAGTAAAAATAAAAACCATAACCCGTCCCGTTTTTTTTGGATAACCCACCCCGTCGGTTCGGTTCGGTTCGGTTCGGGTACCTACGGTTTCGGTTTACATTGACATCCCTACATATGTTTGTTCGATTAGGGTTTTTAGAGATTGTATACGGGGACTAACTTTATCTAACTGGATAATTCATGAACTACCAACGGACTTTTAAAAATTTAGGGACCGTGTGTCACTAACATCGATAGTTAAGGGACAAATTGCTATTGAAAACCTGATTTAACATATCGGTTCAAATTTGATCGTAGCGAATATGAAAATATATCGAAAAAGATTCGAGATAATTTTTTTTAACAATGTATTTGGCGTACCGAATATGAAAATATATCAAAAACTATTTGAGATAATTTTAAACTTTAAGACTATTTATATAATACATAAAATATATTTTAAAGAGTAAAAAAAATATTTAATTGAAACCCTATCGTCTATTGTTAGATCCTTTTGATGTATAGCTAATAAATACTTGTAATCGTAGTGTGTAATAGTTTTGTTGAGAATATATAAGTATGGTTCAATTAGTGGGATATCGTCCGTTCTAGATTAGAAGATCCGCACGGTTTTATTTTTGGTAGCCTTCTAAAGGATCTCACATTAGTTGAGATATATTCTTACTTTATATATTGTCTATTATTTTAAGTCTAAGTGATATGGAACAGATGACCAAGTTAGGGCACCGAGTTTACTCTGACAATCCTACTTAAACTTGATTCGGTATAATGGGCACGATCTCATTAAGACATAACGGAAGTATGATTATGCCTAGATACATCGAAGAGATTTTCCCGTCACGGGAAATTATACACATCGCTTAGAACTGAACTTTTTAATATAACAGAGGGCATGCTCACATCGCTTAAGAATATGTAAGTATGACTCAACTAATATGATATTGTCCGTTTTGGGTTAGAAAGTGGTGTGGTTAATTTCTGTCTGAGGGTAATTTTATAAAGTGTTTTGAAGAATTTAATGTTTAAGGTAGAGAGTAGTGAAATAATTAAGTTGTGTGCTAGCTGGTAAATTCTGATTACCCTCATTAATGAAAGTGGTTGGGGTATTTATACTTAATTAATGACCCATGGGCCTGTCGGGTTGGATTGTGGAGTCGGGTCAAATTTAAGGACCCATTAGCTCAAGATGTGAGGTGACCAACACCTAGCTTAGTCACACTTCATTACATTTGTCCTGTCCGATTTTTTATAATAGAGGTTATGTCCAAACAACCCTTCAAATAAGAATAAGATACAGTGTCTAAAATATATGACCTCATTAGTAGCCTCTTTAGGTCTTGCAAAGAAGCTTTGGAAGAGATTACCTTTGAGAATCTCAAGAGTTACTATGTTCGAAATTTGGTGGGACTGCTTTTACCGTTTAGAATTTCAAGAGTCTTTTTTCAACATGTGACACGTGTCAGGCTCTGGTTTGACCTCTCAGCCGTTTTTCTCCTAGATTCTCGTACCTACTAGGCTAGAAAGTTACCTAGGTTTTAAGTCCCATACTTTGTAGCTTTTAATCATTACTTAGATCGTTCTACATTTTCCTAGGTAAGTCCTACTTTTCACTATTATATATAAATCTCATTCACTATTTTATTGTCTTTAAAAATTACAAAAATTTCTAGTGAGAGAGAGCGCAATACATTTTCCAATTTATGTTCGAGTCATTTATGTTCACAGCTAGAAACACTCTAGTAAAAGGAGGTTGGTTAAACTTGTCTGAATTAGAGAGAGCGAGAAAAGTTGCAAGGGACGAACGAATTGCTGTTGGCCTTCCTGTTTCTCCAGGTGAAGGAATCAATCAATCACAAGCGAAACAGACCAGGGTTCATCGTCCTCAAAATCACCCAAGGTTAGAAAAATACCCTTTGTTTCAAACCTTTCTCCTCTTCCATCAAGGTCCTCTGTCCAAGAGTCTCAAAACTCTCTCCCTAAAGAGAAAGTCGTTTTTAGCGTTAGAAAACCCTCACCTTTTATTGCAATGGGTTCAGATACAGAGAAATCCCCTGAGAAACATACCCCACGCCGAATCACTCGTCAATCTAAATCTACTCATACCTCTTCGAAACACACCAGTTCGGAGACAATAAAATATTTTCCAGAAATAAAATTATCCGAACAGCAACCCCTGGCAGAGGCCAAACCATCTGTACAGCCATCTGAACAACCTTCTATTGTTATGGAAGAAAATATGAAGGATAGTTTAGATGACACCAGTCGTCCGGAAAAACGGAGGGCACAATTGTAGATAAAAAAACAAGACCAAAATGGGTCTGACTCATCCGGACACGCTTCCGGAGTGCCTAGAAGGGAAAGTAGCGACAAATTTCAAGAAGGTTAGTGTGAAACACTTGCTATCTCTTCAGAATATAGCCTACGTATACACCCATACCGTTGAATTGGGTTATATTCGTATAAAGTGAAGAATCTCAAAGTCTGTCAAGCTGAGAATCCCAATCACCCCATAAACTCCGATGGACTGCAAACCCAACGAGCTAATGGTCTATACAGAGATTTGAACTGGGGACTCCGGTTTCCTTGGACCCAGAGATAGTCAGGTACTTCCACTTGACCAAGATGTGGCAAAGTCAACTGAGCACAAATGCTTGGTATACCCTGATGGCTGGCATCATGGCATCCAGGTTATCGAAGATTCCACTACCACTGGAACAATTCGCTGATGTAGCAAATTTGTGCAAGAATCATAATATCCCCTTCTATCACTAAAATATGGGGAATGACTACAGAGTGATGAATAATCTTTTGGAGTCAGAGAAACCATGGAGGACGCAATTCCCGTTCATCAATGGGCCTGGGAGAATGGAAGGAAGATCAAGGTTGATTCTAACCCAAACCAGCTGACCAGTCGCTTGAAGATTATCATTGAGTTTTATTTATGTTCTATTTAATCTTTTAAATACTAAGTAATTACTCTGAAATCATTTACATCTCTTTTTAGTTTTTCCGAAGGAGTTTTCGGACTACGTAAAGGCAGGTCAAGACACATGTGCCAAACTAAATGCTTGGGCCTTGGAGAAATGGGACAATGCTTTCCAAAACTGTTTCACATGGGGGAACTTTGTGAGGTCTCATCTGTGGAACACCACAGAGAGAAGAGACCTCTCCTGTGAAGAACTGACCACCCATTATCGTGGAGATGTCATCTTGAGGAGAACTGTGGCTAAAGATACTAAGTTTTACTTGCCTTCCAGGGCCAAAGCCCTCAGTCACCTAAATAAGATGAAGAACAAAAGGACAAAAAAGCCACGACAGACCCACTTCAGACAACTACCGAAGGAACTGGTTCGGGGAACCAATGAGGAATTAATACTATTTTGCTGGAGGCGGTAATAGTTTCAGTTAAGGAGGCTGGTGGATCGGACAACCCACCAAATTTTTTGAAGAAGGATAAGAAACGCAAAGCAAGAAGTGATAAAAAAAACTACAAAGAAGATAAAAGTCACTCTGAGATCAGAGGTAATTATGCGCCCTTCTGAAGTCCCTCCTCCAGCTCCTGCCCATCCTACCTTACAAAAGGAAATTCCATGCAATCTTTATTCCAAACAGGCCACTTTTGATAGAGAGGTACATCTTAACGCTTTTCAGAACATCAACATATATCTTAATGATTTGGAAAAGGATGATTCCGCGGGGCCTTACCGTCCTCCAAACTCATCCAACGTTGTGTCCCACAGTGGTGAGACTTATGCGATATCAAGCGAGCAAGATACCTTGAGTCATGCCCTCTTGGGTTATATTCGTCTAGTGGTTGATCTTGATAGACAAAATAGGAATCAAACTTCCATCATAAACTCCCTGACTTCATAGAAACAGAGCTTGACAAATGGTTTATATGCCGCTCAGCAAAGCATAGAATCATTGAAGAAGGAGAATGAGGATTTAACTGCCAAACTACTCAAGTCAGAAGATGCCAGCAAAAACCTCCAAACCAAGCTCTCTGGACTGGAGACTTCTTTCTCTAATGAGATCACAACTTTGAAGGAGCAACTAATAGCTAAGGATAAAACTATCCAGACTTTATCTAGATGAAAAAATCAAGTTGGAGAAAATTGTCCAAGAGAAGACCAAAGAGAATGGTTCCTTAGTAAGCAAACAAGCTCAAAAAATAGCTGCAGGGATAGAGAAGTATGCTAGTGGAATAGTGGATTCCCTGGAGAAGAGAGATTATGGGATTAAATATGATATGATCTTACTGTTCCATTAAACCTTTCATAAGAGGACTCTTGGTCCTTTGTGGAAATTTGTGGACTACGATAACCTTCATTTCCTTACTATGGCTGATGGTGATAAACACAACCATTCCAATAAGGAGGATTTCAAAGACGATGAAGAAGTCGGTGAGAGTTCAAGTGCTGAACTCAAAAGTCAGAAAATGATAGTCGTGAAGGAAAAACCGAAGGGGACAAGCCCTAAGGTTGTATATTTTGTTGTGTGTTTTTTTGGAAACCAAAGTCCTTGGATGTCCAAAACATTTTGTTGCATTGTTTGTTTAATTTTCGTTCTGCAAAACTTTAAGTCCTTGAAGGGTCAAGACATTTGTGAATTATAGATCGGTTTAAGTCCGATCAGATTCTAATATTATATTTTCTTTTGTTTAAATTTTGTTTAACTCTTTATAGCTAACTTTTAGATAGCCTTCAATATTTCAGAGGTGTTAAACAAGGGTATTAAATATCTTTAACCACATGTTTTTAATAAATGTGATCAAGTGTTGAATGTATCTGATCAACTCAAAGACATTTGAGAGCCGGGATGTTTAATAAATATTTAATATCCAACCAACTCATTCTGTGGCTTAACCAAAAAACAAAATTGTACCTGCAACCGACTTTTGAAGAAGGCATAATATATTATTTAAAAATTCGGAGACATCATTAAAACCTCCCCGCGCCACCAGGGTAGGAAAAAGTATGCCCCATAATATTTACATTGATGCTTAAAAGGTAAATATTTACAAGAGAGTTCTACTCTAAGTATAACCTCAGACGTTCAACATTCCATGGGTGTTTTAGTGCTCTTCCTTCCTTGTCTTGGAGCTTGTATGTTCCTGGTTTAACTTTCTTACAAAGTACATAAGGGTCTTCCCACTTTGGAGCCAGCTTACCGAACTGATTTTCCTTATTGTATAAAAAGACGTTTCTTAAGACTTTGTCTCCCAACTGAAAATCTGTTCTTTCAAATTTGGAAGCAAATCTGGTCCTCATGAAACCCTGGTAGTGTGTTATTCTCATATGTGCTTTAACTCTTCTTTCTTCAACCAAATCCAACTGTTTCCTGACTGCTACATCATTAGCGTGTTCGAAATATTTTTGGACTCTGTGAGATGGTAAAGTAACTTCTATGGGAGTAATTGCATCCATCCCATACACTAGAGAAAAAGAAGATTCTTGTGTAGCAGCCCGGGGTGTCGTTCGGTATGCCCACAATACTTCTTGTAAATAACTTGGCCACTTTCCTGCAGCTCATTCCAAATTTTTCTTCAATCAGGACAAGATTGTCCAATTTTCTACTTCAACCTGGCCATTTGCTTGAGGGTGGAAAGAAGAAGAAAAACAATGTTGAATTACTCTGGAGGTGCATAACATTTTCATGTCTTTATTATCAAATTATGGCCCACTATCTGTAGTAATTTTTCAGGAAACCCCAAATCTGCAACATATATTATATAAAATAACTTTAATGACTGCCTTCAAAGTGGTTCCAGCCAAATGAGCTACCTCTATCTATTTAGAGAAATATTTAATAGAAACTATAAAGGTTTTACATCCACCGGATGCCATGGGAAGAGGCCCAACTAGATCCATCCCCCATCTATCAAAGGGTATCTGTTCAGATATGGATTCCATAAGAACTGCTGGAACATGAATTTTATTCCCATATCTTTGACAAGGATCACACATTTTCACCATCTCTTTAGCATATGCCATTATGGTTGGCCAGTAGTATCCTGCTAATAAAACTCTTCTGGTTAGGGCCCTATAGACACAATGTGCAGAACCTTCTCCATCATGTAGTTCAGATAACACAACTTGGAATTCTTCAAATCATAAGCAACGTAAGAGAGGTCTGCTGAACTTTTTTGTGTAAAAAACTTCTCTTAACATCAAGAAACCACGAGCCTTATACTTAACTTTCTTAGCCATGGCTTTATCCGGAGGCAATATCCCATTGGAGATAAACTGGAGAAGATCATACCTCCAATCTTTAGGTCGAATAACAAGTATACTCATACTTTCTTTGCTTTCTTTTTCTTGGTCTGTTTGTACGAATGGACATTCTTGCACAAGAATCCATGGGTAGGATTCAAAATAAGCTATAGTTGCCAAAGCGTCTGCCATAGTATTCTTCGATCTAGGGATGTGTTCATAGCAGATATTTTTGAAGTTTGAGGAAACTTTTTTCAACATGAGAAAGTATTTAATCAACTGTTCTTTCTTTGTTTCAGATTGTCCTTGAGCATAGTGAATCAACAATTAGGAATCACTCATTAACTAGACTCTCTTTGCCCCACATTGGAGAGCCAGCTTAAGACCAACTATCGTCGCTTCATATTCAAATTCATTTTTAGAAGATCTGAGGCTAAAAGACATGGCATGGTACATATTGTCGCCATATGGAGAAGTTAAACAAATACCATCCACATAGCCCATAGTACTTGATCCACCATCAGTTCGACCTACCCATCCTTTGTTAGAATGGTTATCTGACATCTGTCTGAAGGATCTATCAGCATGCAATTCTACCAAGAATTCAGCCACTGATTGGGCTTTAATCGTTGTTCAAGGTACAAAATCAATATTATAATCACCCAGCTCCACTGAGCACTTGGTCATTTTACTTGACATATCAGCTTTTCTAAGAACACTTTTTAAGCAAAAAAATGTTGAAACAACAATGGAATGAGTTTGGAAGTATGGTCTCATATTTCTAACTAAAATTACCAAGGCCAATACCAGTTTTTCCAACTTCAAATATCTTCTTTCAGCATCCAAAATACTTTTGCTAATATAATACATCGGACGAGGTTAATTGTCCACTTCTCTTACCAGCACAACACTTATAGCATACTCTGATACAGCTAGATATACGTAGAGCTTTTCTCCCCAAACAGGTTTGAAGAGAGTCTTAGGTGAAGACAAATGCTTCTTGATATCAATAAAAGCCTGATCACACTGTGGAGACCAATTAAAGTCTCTGCATTCCTCAATACTTGGAAAAATAGAGCGCACTTATCTGATGATCTTGAAATAAACATGTTCAACGCAACCAATTGTCATGTCAATCTTTGAACTTATTTAATATTCCGAGGAGGGTCCATAGCTAGCAAGGCATTAAGTTGATCCAGATTAGGCTGAATTCCTTTTTCACTTATTATGTAGCCAAAGAAATTTCCAGATCGGACCTCGAATACACACTTTTCAGGGTTCAATTTTAAATTTACAGCCTCTAAGTTAGAGAATATTTTTTGAAGATCACATATACGTGCATCTTCCTCCAAACTTTTAACCATCATATCATTTATGTAAACCTCCATGTTTCTTCCAATCGGATTAGCAAAAGCTTTATTCACTAACCTCTGGTAAGTGGCTCCAGCATTTTTCAATCCGAACGAAATCACTTTATAACAATGAAAACCTCTGTCAGTGATGAAAGTAGTATGGTCTTGATCCTTCAGATCTACTTGTAACTGGTTATACCCTGAAAATGAATCCATGAATGACAACAATTTATTTCTAGAAGTTGAATCCACCAACTGATTTATCCGAGGAGCAAGGTAAAGATCTTTTGGGCATACCCTATTAAGATCAGTAAAATCAATGCACATGCGCCATTTGTTATTCTTTTCTTGACCAGAACAGGGTTGGCAGTCCACGAAGGGTATTAGGATTCTTTAATGTGACCCATCTTGGTCAAACGTTCAACTTCCTGAACAATCACATCTGTTTTTTCTTTAAATAAAGATCTTATTCTTTGTACAACTGGTGCAACATCAGTTCAGATTGACAACTTATGGGAAATAATATCAGTTGGCACTCTAGTGACATCGCTATTACACTATGCAAAAACATGTTGATTTTTCATCAAAAAGGACAATAACCGGTGTTTCAAATCCGGTTTCATCTTGGAATCAATTTTAACATTCTTTCCCTCTGCGAAGGAGAGGGTTTCAACCTTTTCAATAGGTATTATGACACTGGAAGCCTCCCTGGGTAATCAATTTTATTTTCATCAAGAGAAGGCTCCAATAGCTGCTAATCTCGGTTAGCCCTGATTGTCTTTCAAGTTTTAGGGGCAAGGGTTGTTGCATAACATTTCCTGGCTATTTTCTGGCTACTCCGGATAACACCTACTTATCCCTAGACAACATACTTCAAACATTGGTGGACCGTAGAGGCTACAACATGCATTCTGGAGAGCCAAGACCTCCCAAATATTGCATTGTAAGATGTTGGGCAATCCACCACAACAAAAAGTACTCTTTCCATTTTCTTAAAGGATCATTTGCCCAACAACACTTCATCTTCGAACTCCCCAATCATATCTGCAAAAATTCTTGTGAAGCCTATGATGGTTCTGTTCGAATGTTGTATAACTGAAGGGTTTCTCATCTGCTTGTAGGAGCTTAAAAATAGGATGTTTGGTGAGGTGCCCGTGTCAATCAGAATTCGGTGTATATTGTTTCATCCTATTGATGCCCCAATTACCACCACATCTTTATGAGACCCTGTAATGTCTCTCATGTCATCCTCATCAAAAACTATAAAGGAAGATGGGGATTGATACTGGTGGGTGGACATCCCTCCATCCAACTAGATGGATAAACTGTTGATATGCCTCTTCCTTGATAAAGTGGAAGGCATAGTCACAATATCCCCTCCAAAAATAGTTAAAGACTCAAAAACGTTAATCAGACCGGAAACTATTTTGGTCTTGTTAGTTATTACCCCTACCCGATTCTGGCTTGGATGGATCAAGATACTCAGAGTCTATATCAAACTTCTCAATGATTACCATTGCACCATCTTGTGTGGATGTTCCAGGATTGTTCGAAGGACCAGTCCGGGGAGTATTGGTTTACGCATTATCCGGTCTGCTTCCCTCTCATTTTTTGACATAGGCCCCCAACTTACCTCTCTCAATGAGGTTCTAGACCCCATGCTTCAAGGCTATATAATCATGAGTATCATGACCTATGTTATTGTGGTATTCGCATAAACGGGTGTTCCGGTTTTCTCTGGGGGACTGCAATGCTGCTGGCTTTCTAAAATGCATATCATTTTTAGTTTTGTCATATATTTGTAGCCACGCTCTCCCCCAATTCAGCAAACCACTCAGCCTGAACCCAGGCCCCCCTCTTATTTTTGACATGTTGGCTATAAGTTTGGTTAGACTGATTCTGCCTTGAACAGTTAGATTCATGTTCAGTCTCTTTGCCATTTAACCGGACTGATTAGTAGCTGGAGGAGTTGTTGTTGTAGTAGTGGACCTCACTTGGCGGTGTACTCTGGTTTTCTTAGTCTCCTCAATATTGATTTGTTTACCCACCTGATTCAACAAACCCCCCCAGGTCATAGCCTTCTTCCGAGTCACTGAATCGGCTAAGTTATCTGGGTTTAAACCTTGTCTCAAGGAAGCAATTGTGACTTGTTCAAAGCAATGTGATAACCCATTGTATTTACGAATCGGTTGATGTACTCTTTTAAAGACTCATTTGGCTCCTTAGCACAGTGGGTAATGGTGTCCCTATTACAGTTAAGCTCTTTACTTTCAAAAAATTGCCTCCAGAAGGTAACCCAAAACTTATCAAAATTTCTTATGCACCCCTGAGGAAGACTGTTGTACCATTTACGGGAACTTCCCGTGAAATAGTATTTTTGTGGACAAAGGTAATTGCCTCCAATTCTTGCTACGGCTAAAAACAGTCTCTTCATTAGGGGTAGCAAAATATCTGGTTCAAACTGAAAACCAAAGGGATCAATCAGCAACTAATTAATATGTTGGTTGGTTGATCCCTTACCCTTGTCATGGTGCTTCTTAAGCCTGCCATGCCTATCCACTTTTCTTAAATATTTTTTAGTCATCCTTATTTTATTTTTTTATCGTCCTTCATCACTGCTTAAAGACAATGATTCTTCAAGCTCTACCTCATTAGATGAGCTGCTAGAGGACTCAGATGCAGAACTCTCAACAGGTTTAGATCGGTGTGTCTTCTTGGAACTGATATGGGTCTTCAAAGACTGCTCATTTTCTCCAGGATTGTCAGTGTGGTGAAGTACAGACGCACCGGATTTTTCTTTAACCCCTTTCTCTACTTGTTTTATTACAGTCAATGCCTCTATTTCAGCTCTCAACTGGTTTCACTCCTCGATAGTATACTCATTGTTCTCCTTTGGAACTTCCACCTCACGAGGTAAAATATTCTGCTCATTTGGATCCATCCGAACTACTTTGTTTGATGGTTTTTAATTGTGAAATTCAGGCACCGTCGTGCTCCCACTGTGGTCGCTAATTTTGTGTGGGTAATTTCTGTCTGAGGGTAGTGTGTTGGGGAATTTAATGTTTAAGGTAGAGAGTAGTAAGATAATTAAGTTGTGTGCTAGCAGTAAATTCTGATTACCCTTATTAATGAAAGTGGTCGGGTCGGATTGTGGAGTTGCATCAAATTAAGAACCCATTAACCCAATATGTGAGGTGACCAACACCTAGCTTAGTCACACTCCATTACGTTTGTCCTGTCCGGTTTAGAGGTTATGTCTGAACATCCCTTCAGATAAGAATAAGATACAATGTCTAAAATATCCGACCTCATTAGAAGGCACACACGACTTTTTTTTGTAGACTCTCAAAAGGTGTCACGTTAGTTGAGATATATTCATATTTTGTATATTATATATTATTTTCCGTCTAAGTGATGTGGAATAGATGACCCAATTAGGGCACTGAGTTTACTCTAACAAGTTTCGAAGAAAATATCATATATATTTTGGTAACTATATTATGACGTCTTGGGATCATTACAATATTTTGGTTTGGATAGAAGTTACGTATCTTTCAAAATATAAATCCGGCTCGAGGTCATTATCATTATCCTTCTAACAGCGAGGGTTAATATACTAATATTGAGAAAGCTTCTTATTACCTTAAAGAAGGGATCATTGTGAGAGCAAGACTTATAATAGGCATCAATATCTCTCAAAAACTAGGCACACATGCCAAACCTCTGATCATATGAGGGAGGCGCAAACCCATTTGAACCTCTACTGCCAAAGGGAAGACCGAGCCTATTTGAACTGTGATTCTAGAGTAATAGGCCAAACATCAACTTCAAGCTTCGATTACCTCACGATATGCTCCTCAATCTTGGGTTCAACCATTAAGTACTATTCCAAATATATTTCTTTCTTTGACCTCAGGCCAACATCAAGACTTCAGACCACATATGCCAAACTACTTCGACAATAATCGTTTTGCTCCATGTGGTGTATATTCTCATTTTAACCATTTTTATCAGAAGCTATAAATATTCTAAGGCTTGAATCAGTTCTCGGGTTAGAATGAGGTGTATAGGGACTTTCTTATAGTCAGAGGTATAACTTAGGTATGTCACCTTTGGCTCTTGAGATTTTAGCAAGGAAATTGCCTTCAAACTTTAATCAAGACAATATGGACTAATATGATGGCTTGGGTGATCTGAAGTACCAATTTGAATATGTATATAGTATAATGTTAAGCTGTAAGGGTGATGATAGGCTTATGTGTGGAGCTCTCTCAGTGAATTTTATGGGAGAACGGTCTTGACCTGGTTAAGCCAGTTACCTGCGAGTTTAATCAAAATCTTTAATAATATATGGACCATATTCACGGACTATTAATTGGACGAAATAGATCAAGGACAATGACGACTATATAACTATGATAAGAAAGATTCCAATGAGACTTTATGATTTTATACCAATTTTTTTGTAAAGATAAAAAAATAACACAAAAGACGACCATGAGGTTGATTATTGTGCTTTGTTTAGGGAAAGCATACTCCTAAGGTTATTGAAGGAAGATGTTATAAAAAATAAAGTTGTGTCATTTACGGAGCTTTTGGCTCAAGTTGAGTCCCAAATCAAAATTGATAAAAAAATAAGGTTAATATTCGTTTTGGATCGACAACCTCGACAGAAATAGTAACGACATAACCTAACTCATGATTTTATAGTAACAATCTATCAAGAACCATTTATGTCGCAATAAGATCTGCTCAAGATTTAGTCATGTCCTACTCAAGCAGGTCCAAACATGTGGTTCACTCTAATGGCCTGCATAACGGCGGTCAGGATATCCGGGATTAGATTCTCGATGGAGCAATTCGTCGGATTAGCTGGCGTTGCCAAGAATCTCCACTTTCTTTTTTATTTGCTTGACACTAGGAATAAAATCAAGATAATGGATGATCTCCTCGAATCCAAAAAAAGTGGAAGCATAAAGTTTTATTTACCTTCGGGCTGTAGGAGACGGGATTCGAGGCGTCCACTAAGAGACCATGTCGACTTTCCTTAAAATGGACTAGTGAAGGTATATCCTTACTCAACTTATTTTCATTTTATTTATTTAATTTATTCTAACAGGTTTTTTGGGGGAAATAGATGAAAGGGGTGTCCAACGTGTTCGAGGAGCATCTAGGGGAGGCAGATCTGATATTTAATCTTCGAACTAGTTTGACCAGTACTTCATGGTTCAATGAATTCCATTATTGTTTCATCCTAATTAACCTTGACGTTGGAGGAGCTCATGGTGCCTCTCATTAAATTCAATATACTTGAATGGTTAGAGGCCACAGACGTTCTTGTTTACTTGCCTGCAATAGCTAGGGCTCCGAGCGACTGGATCCCTAAAAATATATGGTTGAGGGAAAAAATGTCGAGGTTGAGTCCAAGGAGGAAGAAAATATCAAAGCTGAGACCGAGGAGGTTGAACTCACAAAGGAAGGTGGCTCCAAGAGGCCATAGAAAGAGCATCATCCTAAAAAATAACGTAAGCACTTAGTTGTTGAAGAAAGCGACAAAGAGGTAGAGAAAATTTTTGCCCCCTCGAATAATGAAATGGGTGAGCCTAATCTTCATTTTCCTTAGAAGGTTGTTGCTATTGACTCAGATTCTCCTCGGGTATCAAACGAGGAAACTTCCACCTAAAAATATTAGGCAACTGACACGCGGGAAGGCTACGGAGATGATAACCAAGTTCCTGAGAAGTTCAAGGTTGGCTCTCCATCACAATGATGACTATCTAGCCCTTGAACTTCATGGTGTATTTCAATCCACCGTATTTCTTGAGAGGAAGGCCAAAACATTGGTCATTCAAAAAAATCATTATATAAATGAGGATTTCATGAGGAGATCCCGAGATGAAAAAGTTGGACGATGAACTCACCTATCTCAGAGAGCTTGTTGTCGAGCATTTTAAACAACTTGAGATGGTAGAGGATCGGTTAAAGTTGGAGTAGGATAAATTTGATCGCGAGCGAGAGAATTTTATTAGGGTGGATATTCGTAAGAATATGCTCATCAATACGCTCTCCAAATGATATCACAAAACTAAATATTACTTTGAACAGGCTATCAAGGATTTGGAAAAATATGATGTTGAGAAGAAATCTCTAAGAGACCAAGCTGAAGCGTATAAGGATGATACCCTCAAAACATACGATGTTGACTATGTTTCTAAATTGGAGGATGAGGATGCTAAAGTTAAGTCCTCTATGGTTCTGGACTTTCATGAACGCTTCTCAGACTTAAAGTTAAGAAGCTTTTGGAGCTTGTGCTTGATAAGTATCGCCAAAAGGTATTTTTTGGAAGATGAGGAATCACCTAAAACTTTCAATGAGTCATAAAGTTCTTCGTCTGCCTTGCCGGAAGATGGATTTGAGTACTTAATTATTATTATTATTATTTTGTTGTTGTACGTTTTCTGGAACCTTGTTGTACCTTGTGCATTTTTGTGAAGTCCTCGCATCATCGGGCAATTTTGTACTCTTGATGTTTTATCAATATAACTTTTCTATTTGGATAATTTAGCCTTAAAGTATTTTTGAATATCAAATAGGAAATAAATGATTGTTATCGACCAACTTTTATTGGAAGACCATTCTGGTACAAAAATAAAATATTGTTGACCAATCTGTTGGAAGACCCTTCCAGTCTAAAAATAAATTATTTTAAAAATTATTTTAAAAATTGAAAGTAAATATTATATATAAATCGGTCATAAGGGTACCTCTTTAAAACCTTTATGCGCCACCAAGGAAGAAAAACGTGTGATACCGATCTTTACACAAGTTTAAACATATATACATACTTTAACATTCATATCAAATACAACTTAAGGTGTTCGATAGTCCACGGGTGACAAAGATCCCTTATGTCTTTATCTTTAAGCCAATATGTCCCCAATTTCAACTTCTCAATTACCCTCTAAGGGCCCTTCCAGTTAGATCCTAATTTAGCAAACCTTCTTTCTTTCGTATGAAAAAACACTTTCATTAGTACCTTGTCTCATATCTTGAATTCTCGTCGTCTAAATTTAGACGCGTATCTGCTTCTTATCAAAGTTTGGTAATGCAAAGAATACAACTATGCTCGCCTTCTTTTTCTTTGATTAAATCTAACTCAGCATGATTTCCTTTATCCTTACCCTCCTCAGAATATTCACTAACTCGATAGGACCGAAAAATTACTTCAGATGGAACTACAACAAGCATCCCATAGACTAGCGCAAATAGGAATTCTTGAGTTGTTGTTCGAAGGGTGGTTAGATATGCCCATAAGAATTCTTATAAGTAATATTTCAATTTTCCAGCCTTTCTTTCCAAATTATTTTTGAGCCCATCAAGAATTTTCCGATTAGTCGCTTCAACTTGGTCGTTTTCTTGCGAATGAAAATATGCCAAAAAGCTTTGTCGTATTCCTCGAGAAGAGCAAAAAGCCTTCATGTTTGTATTATTAAATATGACATATTATCCACCAGGATTCTCCTCAGAACACCGAAGCGAAAACAAATATTAGAGATAATAAACTTAATCACATATTTAGCTTTTATTCCTGCCAATGGTTCAGTCTCCACCCACATAGAAAAATAGTGCATTGTAATTACTATTGTTTGTCGTCCCCCGGATGCCATCAGTAACGGAATACCCCATCGATTGAAAGGTAATGCCTCGGATATCGATTCAAGAGTTACTCCTGGTACATGAATTATTTTAGCAAATCTTTTACAAATGTCACACCTATTAACCAAATTTTTGGCATCAGAAACAATTGTGCGCCAGTAATATCTTACGAAAAGACCTCTTCGTATCAAAGTCTTGTACTCGCAATGTGAAGACTCTTCTCCATCGTGTAGATTAGATAATATCATATGTGATTCATTTCCCCCAAGGAATCAAAGCAAAGTCCTGCTAAAAGATTTTTTTATATAAGATGTCTCTAAGTACCACATGAATGTGCCTTGAACCGTATTTGTTTTTCCATTTCCTTATCGATCGGAAAAATATCATTGATTAAAAATCCCTTAATATCGTATCTCCAGTCTTTTTCAGTACCTGTAGAAATTTGGAAGGCTTCATCTGACCCGTCTAGCTGTTCAAACCCCTTTGTAATCGAAATATTTTATTGTGTAAAAATCCAAGGGTGCTCTCTAGAATATACGATAGTTCCAGAGAAGCAGCCACATAATTTGCAGTCCTTCGAACATGTTTATATTTTACACTTTTGAAAAAAAAAACTACAAATGCTTTTAATTCTCTCAAATACTTCACTAAGTGATCTGTACTAGCCTCGGATTGGCCAAATATGTTATTTACAAGAAGTTTTGACTCGCTCACTAGCCTAAACGTTTTGGCTCGACAAATACGGGCAAGTCTTAGCCCGTTAAAGCAGATTTGTATTCTGCCTCATTATTTAATGCTTGAAATCTGAAGCGTATAACTTAATACATTGTTATCACATCTATAGAAACCAACAGGACCTCATCGCTACATCTCAAAACACTAGATCCTCTATCTGTTCGGATTGTCCACTCATCTTCTTATTTTTCTTAGCTATTTCCATTTTTGGCCGATCAGAATGAAATTCGACTAAAAATTATGCTAGATCTTGAGCTTTGATTGAAGTTCGAGGCTCAAAATCAATGTTAAAATCACCTAACTCCACTGACCATTTGGTCATTCTACCTGATACATCGGGTCTTTGTAATATACTCTTTAATGAAAAAGAGGTTGGAACAATAATAAAGTAAGCCTAAAAGTAAGTTCTCATTTTCCAAGTTGCGATAACCAAAACAAGGTTTTTCCAACTTGAATTTTTTTTCTGCATCCAAAATGGTTTTACTAACATAGTACAGTGGTCGTGGGAAATTATCGACCTCTCGAATCAATATGAAACTCACAACATAATTTGATACTGCTATGTAGACAAAAAATTTGTCCCCCAGAGTCCAGATTTTGGGAAGGAAAAATACTCTTTAATTCGTACAAAAGCCTCGGAACATTCTTGGGTCCAATTAAAACAACTCGTTTGTCTCAACACTTAGGAAAATGAGGCACATTTATCTAAAGACGTGGATATGAATTTGTTCAAGGCTGATAGCCTCTTGTCAAAATTTGTACCTCTTTGATTGTCTGAGGATGAGCCATAGCACTTAAAGCGTTTAGTTGCACCGAGTCAGCCTCTATCCCTCCCTCAATGACTATGTACCCAAGAAATTTTCTAGTATGTACCCCAAATGTACGTTTCTCTTGATTTAGCTTCAAATTATCTTTTTTGAAAGAAACTGAATTAATTTATCCCTTATTTCTGGAGGCAACTTTGTCCCTCCCAATATTTAAACTTTTTCCATCAGTAAAAACGCGTTCCTCGAAATTCTCATCAAGGACCATAAATCTGGGGGTCTCCCTCAGATCATCAACATGATCATACCCCGAAGAAGACCCCACTAACTTTTATACTTTCTTTGACTCGCGCCCTTTGATCTGTTTGGGGGCCATGGCTGTTCTGTGACATTACATTTCCATTTTCTGGCTGCTCTTTATCATTCCTACATTGTTCCCACGATATATTTCAAGCATTAATGAATAGACAAACCCAATGTATGCATTCTAGACAACAAAAATCATTCAAATATTAAATTTTATGATTGTGGCGCATTTACCACAATGAACAAACTTTCACCTATTTCATAAACGATTTGTGACCCTGCTCCACTATGCCTTCAAATTCTCCAACTACTTCACCAGTCACCCCCGTAAAACTCAAAATTGTTCGATCCGAATGAAGAATAGTTTGAGGGTTTTCTAATTTATCGTAGGTCGTCATGAATAATATGTTGGCAAAGCTACTAGTATCCATCAATATTCTTCGTATCTCATCTTTGGCAATCCCTGCTACGATTACCACAACGTCTTCATATGAGCTAACTACTTCTCTCATATCATCATCATGAAAACATAACAGCGGAGATGAACTCGTTTATAATTGTGGTGAGGCGACTGCTTCTAATTGAGTTGTTAGGCTCATGATATGCCTTTTTTGGGAGTAATTTGATGTCCCTCAAACAATATCACCCCAAAAAATTTAAATAACTCAAAGAAAGCACACAATTTACTAACCTTTCTTTTTGTAGTTGGCTCCTCTACCAACATAAACTTATTCATGCCCGAATTTAGATCAAAGTACTTAAAAAAACATTAAATGAGTCGATAGGTTCCAAAACATCATCAAAGTATTCTCTTGGTTTGGAGCTGCAACAAATTCTTTGGCCATCAGATCTCGTTAAGAATATTTTTTTAATGAATGTTGCTAATTTTCCATTTTATATTAATACTTGTATCTTTTTTTTAACATCACACAAGCCTTAGTGTCATGTCGGAATCATCATGGTACTTGCACTATTTTTTGCTTCTACTTTCTCTAAAAGGGTGTATAGGAGTGGGTTTGTAAAATTGTATGTGATTCTAGAAGTTTGTTAATTTAGAAAAATATGTTGGTCTGACCCACTTGTTTGAAATTAGTCTAACGCTCTATTATACATTTGTAACTTGTGAACTCACCCTCGTTTTTGGAGGTAAATGGGTTGGTACCCTTGGTCGGACAACTTTTGTTGGATGATAAGATGAAGGAATTTGTTGGGGAGTGAAGTATATATCATCATCGATGATTGTTAAAACTGGTTATGTTCAATTTGTGTCATAAAATCTATTTCTGAAGCTTGTGTCTCTTCCATCAAAATTGTCTTCTTCATAAAAGTTGTTAAAGCCACTTGGCCTTCACAACCTTCATATCAGTCTTAGTCTTCATGAAATGATTGGTATAATCCTTTAGGCTTTCCCCGACTTTCTGCCCACGGTAAATTATCATATCTATATTTGCACATAACTTTTTGCTTCCCATAAAATTTTGGCGGAAAATATTCCAAAACGTGTCAAAATTCTTGATTCAACCCTGCGGCAGGCGGTTATACCATTTCGAGGTAACACCCATAAACGTTTGGGAGAAAAAAACCTACACAAAAATTTATAATCATCATTGTAATTAATCATAAAATTCTTGAACTGCTCAATTTGGTTATATAGATCTTGAGTATCATCAAACTTTTCTAGTTTCGAGATGTTGAAACGCTTTAGCATGTGTCCTTATAGGATTTTCGCAGACAGAGGAGATGATCTCCAATTATGCCATATTTTATACATATTGCCTCGGGGCCTTCATTCGCAACGGTATATAAACCTTCTTCGGTTGGGTTTGTGAACTGGTTACTCACACAATATTCAAAAATTTGACTTCTTGACAGGACTTGTACTGGTTCGTTACTTGCTCCCTTTTACTAACATCTATCACGTTATCCCGCTCCTCGGACCCAAGTACCCATTTCTCTTGATTATCTCTTTCTCTTCTCAAATCTTTTCAAATATTTTCCCTTATCATTCTTCCCACGTCGGTTTTCCTTTTCCGATGAGGAAGACTCGTTCAATTCATAAATGTAATAGTCATTAGATTCAGTAGAATCGTACCCACGCCTTGGTTTAATTTTTCTCCTTAAAGAATAATTACTTTATCTCAAATGCAATTCATGTCTATCACTAGACCAACGAGTGTATTCTAACTCATCTTCTTCAGTACCTTATTCCCTTAGAACCTCCGACCTAAAGTCGTTTAGCATTCAAAGCCACTTTTTTTATTTGAATTCAAATTCGCTATATCTTCTAACAGTTTTTTCCTCCGAGCTACTAAGCCAGACTCTTCAAGTAGCTCGTCGCCCTACTAATCATCATAGTGTTATTTAGTATCATCTGATCTTCGAGGGGATGATCTTCAGATAAGGTTCCAATCACACGACTATCATTGCCAACATTAGGCTCTTTAATATTTTCATATTTATTTCTCTCAAAGTGTTTGACAATGCAATATTGATTTTGGAAAAATGATTTCGGGTATCAATCGTCTTCCCATAGATGGTACCAATGATAGTTCCAAACATTTCTTAAGAGAGAAGTTGACAAAAGTAGTAATGAAATAATAAATATTCACCATTTCTCAAATATGGGTGTTGCGTTATATATTACAATATGTGGGCTAACAAATTACACGATTAGCCATCTCTGGTCACTTTACCCCACCATTTTACTAATCCTAGCCATAATTATTATTTATTACACAATGGACCCTCAATGTTACACATTTGTTGGATAATTTTATAAGACTTTAATAAATCCAAATTATCCCCCCCTATTCAACTAATTTTACTATTATTCGAAATAATTGTTTCCCTTATCATTATCAACTTAATTTTCTGTAAGCTTTATTTTTTTTTTACTTTTGATAATTCTATTTTCATTTTTAAGCTCTTGTGATTAATGGTAAAGAATATGCATAAGAGGTATTCTACCATGATGGAAGAAACGGAAAATATTTTTCATGTGCCTCTATTTTGGTGCCGAATAAAGAATGTGCATAAGAGTTATTCTACTGAGGGAATTTCTCTTCATTTTGTTTGCTACAAAGAGTTATGATTAATAAATTTGAGTGGTACAAGTAAAACAGTTTCAATGGAACAAAGATTATTGAATTTTTTTTCTTAGAAGAATCTTCGTAGTAACATAAAGTGATATTTTTTATCAAAGCATCATCCAGTTTTCAGTATTATATGTGGAGCACTGGGATATTTTATGTAATTTTGTATAATTTTATTCATGAAATTGTGTACGTTTGTATTATTTGGTGGATATGCACAACGCATCTATAGCGTCTGTACCTCATGTAATTCTTCCAATAACTCATAATTAATCTCCTCTAAAAAGTGTTACTGATGATCTTGGTCATTCATTCTCTTTTAAGTCTGGTTCTATAAAATTTGTAGCCTTGTCTGATGCATCTGCTTCCTCTGACGTCTTAAGTATGAGGATTATTGCTCTAGCCATAACCGATGCAGGTGTTATTTTTTATTAAATGAATATTGAAATACTCGTTGAGTTGAAAGGTTCAAGAGCAATGAATGATGACCGTCCAAAGCTTGACATAGAGTCTCTACGAAAAAAATATTATTGTCGAGATTAGTTTGTTTATTAGTCGGCATCATGACTTGAATTTGCGTTCTAAAGACAATGGAGTTATTCCAGATATCGGAGTGCCTTTCGCAATTAGCTTTCCATGTTTATCATACGATTGTTAATATAGCTTTGATGGAAGCTAGTGATGGAGCCACTATCGGGTTTCTGAAAACGTTAAGAGTGATAGAGGCAAAAATACTGAGGAGGTTAGTTTGGAGGAAGATGTTCACGTATTCCTCCAATGTGTAGTTGATTCTTCAACAACGGAACTTGTTTTGTTCTTCCTCTTGATATTTTTTTCATATTTATTTAGGAGTGTTCTTGTATTATAATCTAATGGTAATATTACTTGTGGTGGTAACTTGTTTCCGAGTATTCGATGTCATTCAGGTTCTTTTTCGTATGAATCATCTACTTATTATTTCTTTTTATTTTTCCACTTAATCGTATTCCTAAAATGAATAATCAGTTTAGGGATTTGGGGAGCCAGACGTCTCTGTCGATTCATATTTCTCCATTCGAGCAGGATAATCACAATTTGAATATTGGTTTTGAGGTAATGATTTTCCTCGTGTATTTTTCTTATTTCTTGCTTTGAGCTTATTGTCTATTTTTTGTTTACAGTAATTATTAATAACTTTACTATCTGTCACCAAGCCCAAGTGAATCAGTCAGTGCATTTATCAGATCTTTAGGTCCTTCTCAATGGTTCTTTCGATTCCATAAATGAACGATCTGGTTTGAAGGCAACTCTTGAACCTTCCACCGAGAAAGAAAAACATACGCGAGTAATGTTTAATGATAGTCGAGAGAAGGAAGAAAATATCCCATTAATTGCAATCTTTGTCTGGTATTTTGTAATAAATATTAATGTTATCGCAATATAAGGAATATTTGACAGCTTATCAAGCCAAAGTTTTTGATTCGTAAGATACGTGGACATAATTTTAGAAAACCTTTTTTGGATGCAAGATCTGAAGCAAAATTTGCTAACTCAAAGTTGCAAGAGGTGTAAGGGAAATTGGATTCTACGAAAACCATGTATACAATTGTGCTGAAACAACTGGATGATGAATGTAAAGCTCGTCTGATTGATTTTGATTAATATAAAACTGTTATAATTTCCTTTCTCCAATAGGTTGTTATGAAAGCTCGTCCCAGGTTAGTTTTGGATATCCATGAGGATCATCCCAAGATAAATCAGAATCATTTTTTGTATAATGTTCATGAGGCGTAGTGACCATTAGACATGTTTAGACTGATAAATCTCATGATTTTATTTCTTATTTTTTCATGATAGACTGACAAAGACAAACAAGTGTGTGATCTTCTTAACGAAGCTGAGAAGAAGATGAGTGGGGATCTTTAATTTTTCTTATGGAAAATATAGCGAAGGAAGAAGTATTAATGAGAATACTTTAGAAATATATTATGTCCAAGTAATCAACGTTACGATTGAATGTGGCACTATATCCACGACTATTACTTCTCATTCTATTTTTCCTTCTTAAATCTTTAGGTTGGACTTTTGCCATCTTTGTTGTTTGTAACTTTTGTTTAACAGTGTATTTTTGTAAGATTTTCTTATAATTATTCTTTTTATCCTTGTATGAATAATTTTTTGTGTTTGAGACACATCTTATATATTCTACTTTTTTATTGACGGATCAATTTAACAGGCCAATTCAAAGTTTTTGCTTCAGAAGATATGTAGATATATTTTTATAAAATGATTTTGGATGTAACATTCGAGGAAAAACATGCTAATTCAAAGCTGAAATAGTTTCAAGATCAATTGGACTCTACGATAACCAAGTATGCTATTGTGCCGAAGCAACTGGTTGCTAAACATAAAACTCATTTTATTTATTTTTATAAGTATAAAACTGTTATGATTTTAGCTAGCTGTTACGAAATCTCGTTCCATGTTAGTTTTTTATATCCATAATGATCATCCCGAGATAAATCTCAATCATTTTAGCTATAATGTTCTTGTGGTGAAATGGCCGTTGAACATTATTTGAACTGATAAATATCATGAGTCTATTTATCTCTTGTTATGATGGAATTACAAAGATAAGAAATTTTGTGATATTCATTAAGAAGTTTAGAAGAAGAGGAGTAAGGATCATATTTTTTTAATTACTGCGAACATGGCATATGAAGCACTATTAATAACAACACGTTTGAATAGATTGTGTCTAAGTAACCGATGCTAGTATTAAATGTGGCAATGTGTCCACGACTGTTAAATCTTAGTCTATTTCTCCTTCTTAACAGTTTTGAATAAATTGGACTTTTTCCATCTTCTTTTTGTAATTTTTATTTAGCATTTTATTTTTGTAAGATATTTTTATGCGTACTCTTTTTATCTCTGTATGAACAAGTCTTTGTGTCTAAGACACATCTTGTATTCTCTCTTTTTTACGGATCAATTTCAATACGCCAAGCCAAAAAATTTGTTTCGACCGATATGTGGAAATATTTTAAGAAAATTATGATGGAAAATTTCTAATTGTAAGCTGCATTTATGACAACTAGATTTACTATTATGCCAAAACAACTGGTTGTTGAACGTATAGATCATTTTATTGATTTTGATACGTTGAAAAGTGTTATGATTACCTATGTCCAGTGGGTTGTTATGGAAGCTCGTTCCAAGTTAGTTTTGGATATCCATGAGGATCATCCCAAGATATATTTTAATCATTTTTGGTATAATGTTCGTGAGACGCATTAGTCGTTGGAAATTGTTTAGACTAATAAATCGTATCATTTATTTCTCTTTTGTCATGATAGACTAATAAAAAGAAACAATTTTGCGACCTTCTTAAATAAGTTGAGCATAAGAGGATTGAGGATCGTATTATATTTTAGTATGGCGAAGGAAGCAACATTAATAATAAAGTGTCTAAAATAGATTGTGCCTAAGTAATCAACGCTAGGATTAGACGTGGCATTGTGTCCACGAATGTTACTTCTCAGTTTATTTTTCCTTCTTAAAGTTTGTGTATATATTGGACTATTGTCATCTTCTTTTTTTGTAATTTGTTTAGCATTGTATTTTTGTAAAAACTTTTTTTGAGTAATATTTTAATCTTTATATGAACAAGTCTTTGAGTCTAAGACACATCTTGTATTCTCTATTTTTTCTATTCACAGGTCAATTTTACCAGGCCAAGCCAAAGTTTCTGATCCTGAAAATATATAGATAGATTTTCAGAAAATGCTTTTGGATACAAGTTTCCAAATAAAAACTTGCTAACTCGAAGCTGCAAGAGGTGCAAGAGCAATTTCATTCTCAAACAACCATGTATATTATTTTGTCAAAGTAATCGGTTGTTTAACGTAAACTTGGTTCCATTAATTTTGATAAGTATAAAATTGTTATGATTTCCTCTGTCCAATAGGCTATTATGGAAGCTCGTTCCAGGTTGGTTTTGGATATCCATGAGGATTATATCGAGATAAATCTCAATCTTTTTAGTTATAATATTCTTGAGACACAGTGGTCATTGAACATTATTTGGACTGATAAATCTCATTAGTCTATTTATCTTTTGTTATGATAGACATACAAAGATAAGTAATTTTATGATTTTCTTGAAGAAGTTGAGAAGAAGAGGAGTAAGGATCTTTTTTTTATATTACGGTGGTGATGGCGCATGAAGTAATATTAATAACAACACGTCTGAAATAGATTGTGTCCATGTAATTGATGCTAGTATTGAATGTGGCATTGTGTCCACGACTGTTACTTCTTAGTCTATTTATCCTTCATAAATGTTTTGTATAGATTGGACTTTTACCATCATTTTTTGTAATTTTTGTTTATCATTATATTTTTATAAGATTTTTTATGAGTATTATTTTTATCTTTGTATGAACAAGTCTTTGTGTCTAAGACACATCTTGTATTCTTTGTTTTTTCTAAAGATCAATTTCAATATGCCAAGCAAAAATATTTACTCCGACCGATATGTGGACATATTTTCATAAACTTATTTCGGATGTTAGATATGATGCAAAAATTGCTAATTCAAAGTTGCGTCTACGACAACGAGATATACTATTGTGTCGAAACAACTGGTTGTTGTACGTAAAGATTGTTTTATTTATTTTGATAAGAATAAAACTGTTATGATTTCCTCTGTCCAGTAGGTTGTTATGGAAGCTCGTTCCAGGCTAGCTTTGGATATCCATGAGGATCATCTCGAGATAAATTTCAATCATTTTTGGTATAATATTCGTGAGGTGCATTAGCCGTTGGAAATTATTTGGACTAATAAATCGTATGACTCTATATTTTTTTTGTCATGATGGACTGACAACAAAAGAAATTTTGCGACCTTCTTGAATAAGTTGAGAATAAGATGATTAAGGATCATATTGTTTTTTATTATGGCGAGGGAAGCTGTATTAATAAGAACGTGTCTGAAATATATTGTGTATAAGGAATTAACACTAGGATTAGACGTGGTATTGTGTCCACGACTGTTACGTCTCAGTTTATTTCTCCTTCTTAAGGGTTTTGTATATATTGGACTATTGTCATTTTTTTTGTAATTTTTTTAACATTGTATTTTTATAAAAATATATGTATGAGTAATATTTTAATCTTTGTATGAACAAGTCTTTGAGACTGAGATACATCCTGTATTATCTATTATTTTTATTGAGGTGTCAGTTTTACTAGGCCAAGCCAAAGTTTCTGCTTTTAAATATATATATATAGATTTTCTAGAAAATATTTTTTGATGCAAGATCCAAATAAAAACTTGCTAACTCGAAGCTGCTAGAGGTGCAAGAGAAATTTCATTCTAAGACAACCATGTATACTATTGTATCAAAGCAATTGGTTGTTGAACGGAAATCCTGTTCTATTAATTTTTATAAGTATAAAATTGTTATGATTTTCTCTTTCCAATAGGCTATTATTGAAGCTCGTTCCAAGTTGGATTTGGATATCCATGAAGATCATATCGAGATAAATCTTGATCATTTTAGTTATAATGTTCTTGAGGTGCAATGGTCGTTGGATATTATTTGGACTTACGATTCTCATGAGTCTATTTATCTTTTGTTGTGATGGACTTACAAAGATAAGCAATTTTGTGATATTCTTGAAAACGTTGAGAATAAGAAGTGTAAGGATCATTTTTATTATTACGGCGAACATGGTGTATGAAGAAGTGTTAATAACAAAACATCTGAAATAGATTGTGCCCAAGTAATCGATTCTAGTATTGAATGTGGCACTATGTCCACGATTGCTACTTCTTAGTGTATATATATCATTCTTAAATGTTTCGTATAGATTGAAATTTTTCCATCTTTTTTTGTAATTGTTGTTTAGCATTGTATTATTCTAAGATTTGTTTATGAGTACTCTTTTTATCTTTGTATGAACGAGTCTTTGTGCCTAAGACACATCTTGTATTCTCTTTTTTTACGGATCAATTAACAATAGGCCAAGCCAAAAACATTTCTTCGACCGATATGTGACATATTTTAAGAAACCTATTTTGGATGTAAGATATGATGTAAAAACTGCTAATTATAAGCTGCATTTACGACAACTAAATATATTATTGTGCTAAAATAACTAGTTGTTGTACGTAGAGATTGTTTTATTGATTTTGATAAGTATAAACCTGTTATGATTTCCTCTGTTTAGTAGGTTGTTATGGAAGCTCGTTCCAGGTTGGCTTTGTATATCCATGAGGATCATCCTGAGATAAATTTCAATCATATTTGGTATAATATTCGTGAGGTGCATTAGCCATTGGAAATTATTTGGACTAATAAATCGTATGACTCTATTTCTCTTTTGTCATGATGGACTGACAACAAAAGAAATTTTGCGACCTTGAATAAGTTGAGAATAATAGGATTAAGGATCATATTATTTTTTTTATTATGGCGAGGGAAGCTGTATTAATAAGAATGTATCTGAAATACATTGTGTATAAGTAATTAACGATAGGATTAGACGTGGCATTATGTCCACGACTGTTGCGCCTTAGTTTATATCTCCTTCTTAAAGTTTTTGTATTTATTGGACTATTGTCATATTTTATTTGTAATTTTTGTTTAGAATTATAATTTTGTAAAAATAAATGTATGAGTAATATTTTAATCTTTGTATGAACAAGTTTTTGAGTCTCAGACACATCTTCTATTCTCTAATTTTTTTTTATTGACGGGTCAATTTTACTAGGCTAAGCCAAAGGTTCTCCTTCAGAAAATATATAGATAGATTTTCAGAAAATGCTTTTCGATGTAAAATCTAAATAAAAACTCGCTAACTCAAAGCTGCAAGAGGTGCAAGAGAAATTTCATTCTAAGACAACCATGTATACTATTGTATCAAAGCAATTGGTTGTTGAACGAAAATCTTGTTCTATTAATTTTTATAAGTATAAAATTGTTATGATTTTCTCTTTCCAATAGGCTATTATTGAAGCTCGTTCCAAGTTGGATTTGGATATCCATGAAGATCATATCGAGATAAATCTTGATCATTTTAGTTATAATGTTCTTGAGGTGCAATGGTCGTTGGATATTATTTGGACTTACGATTCTCATGAGTCTATTTATCTTTTGTTGTGATGGACTTACAAAGATAAGCAATTTTGTGATATTCTTGAAAAAGTTGAGAATAAGAAGTGTAAGGATCATTTTTATTATTACGGCGAACATGGTATATGAAGCAGTATTAATAACAAAACATCTGAAATAGATTGTGCCCAAGTAAACGATTCTAGTATTGAATGTGGCACTATGTCCACGATTGGTACTTCTAAGTGTATATATATATATCATTCTTAAATATTTCGTATAGATTGCAATTTTTCCATCTTTTTTTTGTAATTGTTGTTTAGCATTGTATTATTGTTAGATTTGTTTATGAGTACTCTTTTTATCTTTGTATGAACAAGTCTTTGTGCCTAAGACACATCTTGTATTCTCTTTTTTTACGGATCAATTAACAATAGGCCAAGCCAAAAACATTTCTTCGACCGATATGTGACATATTTTAAGAAACCTATTTTGGATGTAAGACATGATGCAAAAACTGCTAATTATAAGCTGCATTTACGACAACCAAATATATTATTGTGCCAAAATAACTAGTTGTTGTACGTAGAGATTGTTTTATTGATTTTGATAAATATAAACCTGTTATGATTTCCTCTGTTTAGTAGGTTGTTATGGAAGCTCGTTCCATGTTGGCTTTGTATATCCATGAGGATCATCCCGAGATAAATTTCAATCATATTTGGTATAATATTCCTGAGGTGCATTAGCCATTGGAAATTATTTGTACTAATAAATTGTATAACTCTATTTCTCTTTTGTCATGATGGACTGACAACAAAAGAAATTTTGCGAACTTGAATAAGTTGAGAATAATAGGATTAAGGATCATATTATTATTTTTATTATGGCGAGGGAAGCTGTATTAATAAGAATGTGTCTGAAATACATTGTGTATAAGTAATTAACGATAGGATTAGACGTGGCATTGTGTCCACGACTGTTGCGCCTTAGTTTATATCTCCTTCTTAAAGTTTTTGTATTTATTGGATTATTGTCATATTTTATTTGTAATTTTTGTATAGAATTATAATTTTGTAAAAATAAATGTATGAGTAATATTTTAATCTTTGTATGAACAAGTTTTTGAGTCTTAGACACATCTTCTATTCTCTAATTTTTTTTATTGACGGGTCAATTTTACTAGGCTAGGCCAAAGGTTCTCCTTCAGAAAATATATAGATAGATTTTCAGAAAATGCTTTTCGATGTACAATCTAAATAAAAACTCGCTAACTCAAAGCTGCAAGAGGTGCAAGAGAAATTTCATTCTAAGACAACCATGTATACTATTGTATCAAAGCAATTGGTTGTTGAACGAAAATCTTGTTCTATTAATTTTTATAAGTATAAAATTGTTATGATTTTCTCTTTCCAATAGGCTATTATTGAAGCTCGTTCCAAGTTGGATTTGGATATCCATGAAGATCATATCGAGATACATCTTGATCATTTTAGTTATAATGTTCTTGAGGTGCAATGGTCGTTGGATATTATTTGGACTTACGATTATCATGAGTCTATTTATCTTTTGTTGTGATGGACTTACAAAGATAAGCAATTTTGTGATATTCTTGAAAACGTTGAGAATAAGAAGTGTAAGGATCATTTTTATTATTACGGCGAACATGGTGTATGAAGCAGTATTAATAACAAAACATCTAAAATAGATTGTGCCCAAGTAATCGATTCTAGTATTGAATGTGGCACTATGTCCACGATTGCTACTTCTTAGTGTATATATATCATTCTTAAATGTTTCGTATAGATTGCAATTTTTCCATATTTTTTTGTAATTGTTGTTTAGCATTGTATTATTGTAAGATTTGTTTATGAGTACTCTTTTTATCTTTGTATGAACGCGTCTTTGTGCCTAAGACACATCTTGTATTCTCTTTTTTTACCGATCAATTAACAATAGGCCAAGCCAAAAACATTTATTCGACCGATATGTGACATATTTTAAGAAACCTATTTTGGATGTAAGATATGATGCAAAAACTGCTAATTATAAGCTGCATTTACGACAACCAAATATATTATTGTGCCAAAATAACTAGTTGTTGTACGTAGAAATTGTTTTATTGATTTTGATAAGTATAAACCTGTTATGATTTCCTCTGTTTAGTAGGTTGTTATGGAAGCTCGTTCCAGGTTGGCTTTGTATATCCATGAGGATCATCACGAGATAAATTTCAATCATATTTGGTATACTATTCGTGAGGTGCATTAGCCATTGGAAACTATTTGGACTAATAAATCGTATGACTTTATTTCTCTTTTGTCATGATGGACTGACAACAAAAGAAATTTTGTGACCTTGAATAAGTTGAGAATAATAGGATTAAGGATCATATTGTTTTTTTTATTATGGCGAGGGAAGCTGTATTAATAAGAATGTGTCTGAAATACATTGTGTATAAGTAATTAACGATAGGATTAGACGTGGCATTGTGTCCACGACTGTTGCGCCTTAGTTTATATCTCCTTCTTAAAGTTTTTGTATTTATTGGACTATTGTCATATTTTATTTGTAATTGTTGTTTAGAATTATAATTTTGTAAAAATAAATGTATGAGTAATATTTTAATCTTTGTATGAACAAGTTTTTGAGTGTCAGACACATCTTCTATTCTCTATTTTTTTTATTGACGGGTCAATTTTACTAGGCTAAGCCAAAGGTTCTCCTTCAGAAAATATATAGATAGATTTTCAGAAATTGCTTTTCGATGTAAAATCTAAATAAAAACTCGCTAACTCAAAGCTGCAAGAGGTGCAAGAGCAATTGTATTCTAAGACAACCATGTATACTATTGTGTCAAAAAAAATTGGTTGTTGAACGTAAATCCCGTTCTATTAATTTTGATAAGTATACAACTATTATGATTTCCTCTATCCAATATGCTATTATGGACTAAGTTGGTGTTGGATATCCATCCAGATAAATCTTGATCATTTTAGTTATAATGTTCTTGAGGCACAGTGGCCGTGGAACATTATGTGGACTGATAAATCTCATGAGTGTATTTATCTTTTGTTATGATGGACTTACAAAGATAAGAAATTTTATGATATTCGTGAAGAAGTTGAGAAGAAAATGAGTAAGATAAGCAATTTTGTGATCTTTTTGAAGAAGTTTAAAACAAAATGAGTATGAATCAGATATTTTTTTATTATGGTGAAGATGGTGAAATAAGCGGTATAAATAAGAATGCATCCAAAACAGATTTTGTCCTAGTAATCGACACTAATATTGAATATGGAATTTTTCCACGAGTGTTACTCTTCAGCTTATTTCTCCTTTTTAATTTTTTTTGTATACCTTGGACTTTTGTAATCCTTTTTTTTGTAATGTTTAGCATTTTATTTTTGTAAGAATTTTTTATCAATACTATTTTTATGCTTGTATAAACAAGTCTTTGTGTCTAAGACATCCTGTGTTATTTATTTCTTTTATTGATGAATCAATTTTTAATAGATCGAGAATTCTTTTTAAGAACACTTTGGTTATGTACTTGGAGATTTCTAGAATTTTCCAAGTATGGTCAGAGTGCATAACTCGCTGGCAAGATTTTGTTTTTTAAGCAACTTTAGTTTATATTCTTTAAGATTAACTTTTAATCGTCCATAATTTTATTTTATAAATATTTTTATTTTCCATTGTTTGGATTGATGTTGATTTTTAACATAGGAAGCATATTAGTTTTTTGTAATTAAGAATATAATTATTTCAACTAAAGCACGTTGTTGCTTTAGTATTTTTTGTTTTGTATTGACCTACTTTTTATGTGTCTTATTATTTTCAAAAGATATATTTCTCTCAACATGATGTGTTTTAGAACTTATAACTTGACGAAGACTTTTTTGCTTTACTAATTTTTATATTTCAATACATATTATTTTTATTTTTATTTATTGATAGACTTGTCATATGTCTTAGTCTTTCCAAATGATATATTTGATTCAGTTTATTATTTTTAGCATTATTTGTTATATTTTGTTAGGTAAATAACAGATTAGTCATATTTTTTGCACTTATAACGGTGTAATTATTGTTGAATGCCCTCTTAAATCCTTCTCGCACCACCGAGAAAGAAAATAGTACATCTCTATAGTTTAATAAATACAATTTACATTAGTAGTAAGTTACGTTTTTTTAGTCAACATGACTAAGGTGGAGTTTTAGATGCTCAATATTCCAAGGGTGTCAATCTTGGTTTCTTTTTTCATCCAACAACATATAAGTTCCACACTTATTTTTGCCCCCGACCATAAACAATACTTCCCATGTTGGGCCTAGTTTTCCAAGTCTTTTTTATTTTTGTGTGTTTGAATATTCTTCTTAGCACTTTGTCTCCTGATTCAAAACTCATAAACCGAAGTTTGGAAATTGTATATATTCTCTATTAGCTCCTCGAAATATTCTGAACAAATGTAATATTTGACCTTTATTTCTTCGACGAAATCAATTGCCCCTCTTCGGTTTTGATTATTATTTACTTTGTCGTATAATGTGATCATATGAGATGACATGCATATTTCTGCTGGCACTACTACCTTCATTCCATATACCATAGAAAATGACATTTCTTTTATGGAATTACTAAGTGTTGTTCGTTATGACCATAACATTTATTGTAGGTAATCGGACAACGTTCCTGCTACTCCTAACATCTCTTTGATGCTCTCGATTATTGTTCAGTTAGTCACTTTGTCTTACCATTAGCTTGAGGATGGAAAGAAGAAGATAATATTTGTCTAATTTATTTTTCCCTGCAGTAATTTTTGACGTTATCATTTTACTCCATTATCAGTATTGATAATTCTCGGACTCTCGTGCCTACATCATATGTTCACTTTTTTTAAAACTATTACCTCTGTTGTTGTGATATTCTGTATTGTTTGTGCTTCAATCCAATTAGAGAAATAGTCAACGACAACTACGAGGCATCTTCTTCCTTTTTATTCCATTTAGACTTATCCCACAATTTCCATACCCAATCTATAGAATTGGAGCACCTCTGTTATTGTTTCCAATAATGTCGCTGGAAATTGGATTGAATCTACAAATATTTGGCAAGTATCGCATGTCTTTAGTTTTCATTTTGCATCATTCATGGTTGTTGGCCAATAATAGCTTTTGAGTACTATTATTTTGTATAAGGATTTGTATTTGCAGCTAGTGTTACCTTCTACGTCATGTACTTCCATTATAAAGTTTACTTCGTTAGTGTTTAAGAATCTTAATAAGGGCTTAGATAATCCTATTTTGTACAATGTTTTTATTGTCCACATGTACCTTGTGGACTTTCGTTTTATTTTTCTTGTCTCCTTTCTGCCTTCGGGTATCATTAATTCTATTAAGTAATTTTGTATTGGTGTTCGTCAATCTTCCTTTTTTTCTCATTCGATGTTATTATTCATTCAGATGTGAAGGTGGAGAAGAATTTATTTGGTAGTATGATGGAAGTTTTTTCTTGTAATATTATTCCTAAAGCTGAGCACATACATGTTGAAGAGCGCGTCAACTATTGTATTTTATGCTCTCGGCACTTGTTGAAATTTACTCGTTCAAATAGTAAAGTGAAATATTGTAGCTCCTTGAAATATTACACTATGTTATCCTCTTTTGCTTCGGCATGTCATATTTTTGGCTAGCCGTTAATTGGGATTCAGTTCAGAGTTTTACCTTTTTTGTACCGTATATGTTTTCTAAATAAAGTCCTGTAATAGCAGCTTCGTATGTTTCTTCACTATTTGATGCTAGAAATCTGAACCGTGTGGATTGTTTTAGGATATATCCAGTTAGGGAAACAAATTGGATCCCTGCTCATGAGCCTTGATTATTACGGTCCCCATCAATATTGACTCTCTAGGTATATTCTAACTCCTCATTTATTATTATTGGTCGCTCAGATTGTAACATTGTTAGGAAGATTGCTAATGCATGTGCCTTTATTTCGTTCGAGGTTTTAATTTTATATTATAATTTCTTAGCTTTACCGCCCACTTTGTCAACATTCCCGGGATATCAAAGATTTTGTAATATATAAAGGGAAGGAAGTTCTCATAATTATAATATGTGCTTAAAAATATGATCTCATTTTCCTAATCGCTACTACCAATGTTAGAGTTATTTTTTTAATTGTAAGTATCTAGTTTATGATGCTAGTAAAGATTTACTTACATAGTATACAAATTTAGACTTATTTCCTTCCTCCCTAATTAGTATTGTGTTAATTGACTACTAAGTATAAATACAACATTTCTCATTACTTCGGCTTTGTTAACATTTTCAGAGAGCCTAAGATTTTTTTTGATATTATCGAATGTTTTATCACATGTACATTGGAATTTTCTTGCTTCTTCAAGCACTTCGAATAGGTTGCCACTTGTCTGAAGAACGCTACAAAAACATATTAAGTTTTGTTAAATTTCACGTTAGAATTTGTACTTCATTTATGTTTCTTGGGGCCTTATTGCTGCTAGATTGACAATCAGGATTGAATCTACTTAAATTCCCATTTTTCTCACCATATTACATAGGAATTTTCCAGCTCGAAGGTCGAACGTGCATTTTTCAGGGTTTAATTTTAGATTCACATGTTTGAGATTGTTAAACATTTCATTTAGATATGCATATGGTTTTATTCATTTATGTGTGCTACCAATATATAGGACTGCTATCGGGTCTGTTCAGTCTCGGTTTGAATATTTTTGGACCCGGAACGCTAGATTACCTAACGGACTAAACCAGATATGCATATGGTTTTATTCATTTATGTGTGCTACCAATATATAGGACTGCTATTGGGTCTGTTCAGTCTTGGTTTGAATATTTTTGGACCCGAAATGCTAGATTACCTTACGGGCTAAACCAGCTCGCTAAACAAGTCATGTTCAAAACTCAAACCGAAAACGGGTCGCTAATATTTTAGCCCAGTCCGATCTAATTTTCCCCAACCAATCTATCCAAAATATAATTATAAAAAATAAATTAAAAAATGATAGTTATCTGGACCGAAGGCAAAAAACTAAACAAACCACTATATTATGTCTATCTATAGACATCTTTGCTAGCTATTTATTTTCCTTTTTATGATGTAGGATTGGATAGTAATCGATAACAAATCATCGTACCTATTTATAGCCACTTTGTTAACAATTGTTTTCTTCTTTACAATGTAGGATAAAGTAACAATTCACTCTCTCTTTTTTCGTCGTTGTAGATCGCATGATAAAAGACTACTTGTTTGTGCTCAAATACTAACTCTTATTCTTCATGGTAAGAGTGAGAAATTTATTAGTATTCATCCTACTCTTCAAACAAATATACAGCTGAGCTGGTCTTTGAGTGTATATTTAGAAAGGAATTCAATGAAAAATATTTTATTTATTCCACTTTTCTTCTGATCCCACATTTGACATCTCCAAAAAATCCAACAAAATTATTTTACACTACCGAGCCATTTAGAAATGAAACGATGGTAACAAACCAACGACCATAAAATATCGTACCCACTATTTTAATAAAGATTGACTTAAAACACAATTTAGTATTATACAAATTTGATGCTGCCAAATATGAGATTAATAGATACGCAAAACGTCAACAGTAAACAAATTAAAATACAACGTATTTCATCTCAACAAATAACAATGTTTTTACTCCAAAAATAAGTTATTGTCCATTTAACTTTGCATTTCATTTACCAAAACTCAACATTATATGAAGTTTTATTTATTTTACTATTTTGATCTTAAATTATATAATTTTGAATAAGTACGAAACTGTGAAGTGTCTTCTAAATTTATTTTATCGTACATTTGCTTTAGTCAATAAGTTCATTTTTTATTTCAATATAAAACTATCAATAAATTTAACCACACACAATAAACTAACCAAATTTCTATTTATACTGTGAACTTGTATGATAAAAATTATATGATAACTAACTTTTTATCTTTAATTTTATATATTATTCATGAAATTCTACATTACTATAGAATTTGTTGTTTTGACTATAGAATTTGTATTATTTGTGTATTACGTTTCATTTATGTACAATGCCTTATTTATATCGGACTATTATCGATTTTATTGGTCCGGATCGCTTATTAGTCTGAGTTTAAACATCGGCTCGTTAACAACTCGATAACATTATCAGATTAGTTTTGGATAGATTTTATCAGATTGGTCCCGAAAGAGGTATCGAGTTAGTAAGCCCAATAACAGACCTACCAAAATGCCATCATTTATGTCTATCCGAGTTGCGAAATCTTGTTTACCAACTTTTGATAGGTTGCTTCAGTATTTTTTAATTCGAAAGGCATTTTTTTTATAGTAATGTAGCCCTATGTTGGTAATGAATGTCGTCTGTTCCTTACCTCTTATTTTATTTGAATTTGATTTTATCATGCGAAGTTATCCATAAAGGATAGTATTTTGTATCGTGATATTGCGTATACAAGTTAATTGATTCTTTAACATGGAAAGGGGTCATGTAGACATGTCTTTTGAAGTCCGTAAAGTCATCGCACATTCTCGGCTTCATATTTTTCTTTCAACCAAGATAATATTTGTTGTCCACATTAGGTAATAGAACTTTCGTATGTTTGCTACGGTCGTCAGTATGTCTATCTCGACAATGATCTCCTCTATTTTTTGTTGAAAATAAGATTTTTTATTGTATTATAGGGAAAATTATTGTTAATATTCAACTTATGGCAGATGACTTCGGCTGGGAATCTTGTTACATCTTCTACACTCCACACAAACATATAAAAATTATTTTTCAAAAACTTCAGAAGTTTATACGTTATATCAATTGTGATCTTTCTTTATATCTTCATAATTTTTCTTTGTTATATGATAACTTCTTCCCCCTACTGCACTAGTATAGGGAAATTCTATGCGGTCATCTACCTCCTCTGAGATGAATCCTTCATTCTTTTGTTGCTATGATTTGAGAGTCATGGATGTTGGATAATATTATCTGCTTGTTTTTATATTTCCTCTTAATGTGGCCACTTTATTGTTTACAGAATAATGCATTGGTGGATTGTAGATACTATAGCATGCAATTGGTTTAGCCAATACCAAATTAGTATTATATGGAGATGGTGAATGTGCCAATATGAAAAGATGTAATACAGTTTTAGAAATTCTTGCTTTTCGAAGGCCTTGTCCATAGTTAATTCTCCTAGAATGGCTACATTTGCACTTGTGAATCCTGTTATGACTCTAATTTTGGATCAACGTCGGTATCTTTCACATTATTTCATATGTTCTTCTATATACGATAGCCAAATCTATTGTTATTATCTGGGAGATGATACTCCTCTCAAATTATCATATATGAAGAATAGGTCTATGTGCATATTTTTGTACATGTGTGATGATATTTTCCTTGACACATTTTTTCGATTTCGTCAGTGTGCATTTTATTTGATCTTTTTGTTATTTGAAAGTATGGGTATCCTCTGGAAATCACTCTGATTGTTTGTTTATTTGGATCCTGGTCCAGGTAGTCCTCTTCGTCCTGGCCCAACCATGGTGATGGAATTTATGTTGAGTTCTCGTTGAGCTTATGTTGAGGTTTATTTTATGCTGAATCATGTCATAATTTCACCCTAATGTTTTTTCTTATGAATTCATTTAATTTTTCTTCATTTATTAATACTTGGAATTCATCTTATAAAGCCGAACAATCTTTAGTATAATGGCTTATGTCACTATGAAACTTATGGTACTTATTTTTGTCTTTGTTCTCCTTTAGTTCGAATAGGTTTCCATGTATTATACTTGATAGTATCATTTGTTTATTAATAAATAGCCACGTGACGTTGTCAGGTCTGTGAATGGTCCCCTCGGTGGTCGATATGTTCTTCTAATGCTTCTAACGTTGTAGTTAAAGTTTGATTTTCCTCTTTGTGTTTGATTTGATCTTTGCATGGTTGAAGCCGAATCTCCATTGTTCCTTGGCTTTACATTTTTTATACTTGTATGTGCTACGGTATTTGTTTTAATTATTGAAGCACCCCTGATTGGATTGTATGTATCTCCTATTTTATTTACTCAAGTTACCTCATCCACCTTGATGAATCGTTGGACATGAACCACTAGATCTCCCAAGTTTAGTGCTTTCTTTTCCATTATTGCATTGGACAGGGTTCCTCTCGAACTTCTTGTCTAAATGATACCACGACCACCAGTTCATTGCAGGTCTTGTAACTGTATTTTTGTTTCAACAAATCTTTTGGTATATTTCCTCATAATTTTAGTAGATCTTTGTTTACAATGGACTATTACATGTCTTTTTTGATTTTTTTAAACCTAAAAAGTGATTTCTAAATATTGTTCATAGCATCTTCTAACTTTTTATTCAACCTCTCGGAAGAATGTTGAACCATTACAATGTGCTTCCCCTTAGGGTCATGGCGAAGGCTCGAGACTTTATCCCATCGTCAGATACATACTGTAGTGTTTCGATGTTCAATTACAAGATGTGGTGCACTGTATCTTCTTTTCCATCGTATTTGTTTATTTTTGAATTATAATAGAATGGTGGCATAACCTAAAATAGTATTTTCGGGGATAGTGGTGAATCTTCATTTGGTTGAGTTTTTTCATCCTCATAATAAACATCTAGACCATCCATGAATGGGTAAGCTTGTTCGAACCCTAACCATTTCCACTTTTCATCCTTTGACTTTGTATTATGTTTTGTCATTTTTTCCTAGGTTGTATGAATCTGGTTTTGTGTACCCTGGTTGATATTATGGGACGTCATGCATCCATCTAGACATCTCATGTTACTTTTTCCCTTGGGAAGGGTTTTGTGGTTATATCGATGAGATTCTTTGTTATGTTTTGAGGCATACCTGGTGGAGCACCTTGGCTCAGCCAGGTTGTGGAGGATAGCCTAATATAGGCAAATATCCTGGTGGGGTGGGACTTATCCCTATATTTTACCCATAATTGGTATTACTCCAATACTTTTAACTTGTTGAATTAACGGGTCTTTTCTTTTCCCCCTGGGCTCTGATATGCTCATCCCTTTGGTCTTAATTATACATTAGATTTTTTTTATTCCTCTTTTCTCAACATTATCTTCATCGTCTTTGATTTATGTCATTAGATCCTCGGTCTAGGTTTTCTTTTTCTCTCTTTCTTGCTCTCTTGTAAAAAAAATTATTTTCCTAAGCTAATATTTCAAGTAGATCTTGTAACATCATCGTGGTAGCATCATCTCTTTCTACTTTATCCATTATGTCAACTGCCTAGATGACAGATTTGAGTATAGGAGTCTGCAATAATAATAGTTCATGCAACTATGAAAAAATTATATCTTTTTCACTCCTTAACTGTTGAGCCAAACGCCTTATCTCGGTTTGAGATATTTCAAATTACTCTTTTTTCATCGAGGCCTCATTCACTGGCGTCATTGGCGGTTCATTTAGTCATTATGTTTCAATATCATCGTCTTTGGACATATAAATTCTTTTGATGGAGTTCCACATCTATTTCGTTTGAATTTCTGATTTTTTATTTTATTTTAATGGTAACAAAATTTCTCGTTTCTTAGAGACATCGTCAATTGATATCGATAATTTTGGCTCGCTATGCTTATCTCAACCATTAATCAAACTTAAGAGTTAATTGAGTTAAAATTAAAATGAGAGTGGATATGATTAACATAATTAAAGAACATAAACAGTAGAGAAATATAAATTAGTTTCATGAATTATTGAGAGTGCTTTATTTATATTTATTGTGCTGCAATAAATGTCTCTCGAATATTTGAGGATAATGGTTTATATTTCTTTAGTTATTAAGATTTTTAATTAGATTTATGCTGGTTCTTGGCACCACCTATCAAATGTTGTATGAAGTTGATAACTTTAACATGACTACCAAACACATCTATAAGGAACATCATTAATTAGCCGATGGACTTGTAAAAGGACTCTTCACTGGAAAATAAAGTCTCGGTATCAACCATATCCAAACTCTAGTTCAACTAAGAATTGTTATATTACTCGAAAGTCTTGATGCTGGATATATTAGGATAGATGACTAATTGATTCATCTAGTTATAAAGCCTAATTCAATATATAAAAATATCAAAGAATTATTAGTTTGCATGTGATACTCTGGCTTTTTCAATCAATTTCAACTAGGATATAAATACTCAAGTTCATCCATTTAAGGTTCTCTAAATTCATTAGGCTTCTCAAATCCTCATTTTACACTCTTATAAAAAACTCTCGGATTAACATTTTCTATTTTTATTCTCCTGGTTATCCTATAAATTTAGGTTATTACTAACAATTTTTTAAGGAAGTAATCCTATATGAATTTTCTTATCCGAAGAACCTAAATTTTTGCAGGAATATTTTCATAGATAGAAGAGGAAGACAAAGATATAGAAATTACAAAGAAATCTGGAGGAATATAAAACTTAAATTGGTCATCCCATATAGAAGAAGAATTCGGAGAATCCTAAATTGTGCTTAAATCTGAATTTCGATAAAATAATTTATAATTCTGAACATATACAAAAGGAAGAAACACCGACGTATCTTGCCTAAATGGTATCAAGCAAAAGGAAACATGTTAAGACTTCATCTATAAGAAATTTGTCCCCTTCGCTACTGTTGAGCTAGCTGTATTTCTTCAACTTTAAACACAAAGAACTATGAGTTGATTCTAAGCAAAAAACTAAAATAAAAGGTTAAGAATGAAAACTCGAAGAAGAAAGGAAATTGAAATGTCAATTTTGGTTTATCCAGCACCAAATTTTAATTCTAGAATTTTGCTTGTTCTACTGAATTGGATCCTAACCTTATTTTCATTGAAGATGTATATTTCAAAGCTTTAATAAAAAAACTAATTTTTGGTTTTAAAAAAATCGAGTTCAAACTAATTAACCATTTCTAATGAGAAACATACATTTTCTAATTATATAAATATCTTGTGTGATGTTGCTCATTTTTTATAAAAAAATTATTTTAATCATCAGAAATGATACTTATTTAAATAAAAATAAAAATATAATTTTTAACAGTATATTTTAACACCAAACAAATATAATATATTAGATAATTCGGGTATTAATTAACCAATATAATTTAGAATTGATAAAGAATGTTAATCAATACACTAACTAAAATAATATTTCAACCTGGCCAAGTAGACGTGCCATTAATTTAAACTTTAGATAATTAGGTTTGAAGGAGGGCTTCTCTTTCGAGGAAGCGTTTAAACCCTAAACAAAGAACTCACACGATCAACCGTCTATAAAAATCGATACATGGCTTTCACCCACCGATTATCTCATTCTCGAGGTCAATGATCATCACTAACAAGACGAATCCAAAGCCAAACCTTCTAATCTCTCCTCAAAACCTAAAAGCAACAACGCCCCAATATCAACAGGCCAGACGCATAAATTGATACCATAAAAATTTCCTTCATTGATAAAACTGAAGAAAAACAACAATAATGAAGGAGATATACTGATACTTGTCAACAATCCAACATTCAAGATGGTCCCAGCTACATAATAAGAAAATTATGTAGGAAAAAACATCTCAGCATCAATATCATACGCTGAGATCCTAGGTAGCTCAAGAAAAGACTTCAAACATACAAATATGATTCACGAAGACAAATGAGACTACATAGCCATTCAATTTCAAGAAACGGATAAGGATCTCTTACTTTCCCTTTCTAAAATAATATTGATTGTAAAATTCTCCTTTGAGAGACCACATTAGATGATTTCATCAGTTGGATTCTCATAAGCATTTAGCGTACCAATTTGGGACTATCGTCATTTATTTATAAAATTTGACCTAATAGATGACATAAAATTTTTATTGAAAAGATCTGTAAGAACTCTGGGACAACTTTCCTTTAGAATTCTCAAATGATCCCCTGATTTCAATCCCATACTAGAGTCTCCTCTGACTCCAGTTTAGATTTCGCTGCCCAAAATACCTGAAATATTATACAATCCATACCATGTAACTCATATTGCTGAATAAATTGGATTGCCTTTCGCAGTATGGGCTCCTCACAAAATAGAGAGAGCTTTAATCTTTGTAAAGCTTGGCTCATTGCAGATGTTTCCAAACCTATTCCCAAAACAATGTAGATCAGTTTTGGGGAACGAGACGGAGATTGGCAGGATATCACCTATGGTGATAAGCCTATCTATTATTAAACTTGTAAACACCTGGGTCACAATGATAGTCATTGTAAAAAACATTAAATAAAAAACCATTAATAGTTTAGGGAATATCAATTTATATCAACCAATCAAAATTCTAAAGAAATCTACAGTTCAATCAAAAGAAGTATGGGTCCCAAAATTAAAATCTATAATCGTTAATCCAAATAAAAAAACTCAAATGAAATCAACAAGCTCCCAAACACAAATGTTCAACAAGCTTACACCACTGTGAATCAAGCTTCAACAAGCAATGATGAAAATGAAAATTTTCATCCATTTAAAACTTTCTCATTACAATCTGAATCAAGCTTAATCCCAAATCTGAACAATCTAAAATCAGACCAATCATTAGCCTACCTCCATCACCTAAAATAAAAAAAAACTTTGACCAGAAAAGAAAAAACCAAACAAGCAAACAAAAAAACCAACAAATCGAAGATTAAAAGCTTAATGGATAATTTAATCAACAAGACAATGAATTTCAAAGGATCATTCAGATCCTCAAACTCAACCTCAAAATGACCATATCCATTTTAAACTGGAATACAATATGAGTAGGTAACCAAGGAACTATAAGAATAATTAAAGCTATTATCAAATCTGGAAGAATAAATTCCATTGCTCTTCAAGAGCCAATGATCTTTAATGGAAAAGTTGACATAATATCTAAAAAACTTGGTTTAAAAAAAAATTGCAAACAACAACAATAAAATATGGCTTTTCTGGAGAAACCATTTCAAAATTCAAATTATTTGTAACAATGATAAATTATTTCATACAATGGTAACTCATCCTTCTTCAAACAAAGAATTATTGGTCATCATTGTTTATACAAAATGCACCAGATCCCATAGACTGTCTCTGTGGGATCATTTAAGAAAAATTTCAGACATTAATCTTCATTGGCTAATAGTTGAAGATTTCAACACAATCTCCAAAGCCTCAGAACAACTGACCTGCTTCACCCTCTGTCTAAGAGGTATGGATGAATTCAACAACATGATAATGGATTGAAACTTAGAAGATCATGGATTATCATGATCTAACTTTACATGGTCAAACAATAACAAGTGAAAACTTCTTGACATGGTATTACATAATGCTTCGTAGAGGGATTTCTTTGACATCACAAGGGTGAAACATCTGGACATAACTGGATGAGATCATTCACCTTTAATGATCTATGTGACATCAAACACAAACAAACCCAAACCTTTTTTTAAATTCTAACTCATGTGGCTTCTCCACAAATATTTCTTTAAAACTGTTAAAATAATTGGTAAAAAAATATATTTGACAGCATTGCCAAAGCAAAAGAAGATGTTAAAATAACTGAAAGGAATTTAGAAAAAAACAATACTGCAAAACAAAATTCATCTTTAAAAAACCAGGGCAATACATTTAAACTTGCTTGCCATAGAAGAAACCAACTGGTAGCAAAAACTTGCCACCCTTTGACTTAAAGATGGTGACAAAAACACGCAATGTTTTCATAAATTTATTATAAAAAAAGGAAAATAAATAGAATAACTGGAGTAACAATAAATAACATATGGAATGAAGATCAAACCCAAATTGGAGAGTCTGCTGTAAATTACTTCAAATCTCTATTAAACAACCAATCAAATTCAAATATCATTGATGATCTTATTCCAAAGTTAATAATAGACCAAGACAATCCAATTTTAATGGAAAAACATTTCTATTGATGAGATCCATAATACAATTAAGCCACTCAATTTTAATAGTGTTTTTGGAGTTGATGGATTCAACTCCAGATTTTATCAAACATGTTGGACAATTATCAAACATGATTTATTTAAAGCAATAACAACATGTTTTAATATTACCTCAACTCCAAATAGCATATTTCCACTATAATTTTCCTAATTTCCAAATCAAACTCTCCAAAGACCTGGCAAGATTTTAGGCCTATCAGCCTATGCACAATATTCAATAAAATACTGTTCAAGGGTATAAACAATAGAATTTCCAAAATCATCTCAAATAAACAAGGTGATTATGTTGAAAGCAAAAACATTCAAGAAAATATTATAATAACCCAGGAACTAACACATGATTTAAATAAATAAAAAACCATGGAAGGCAACATCATTATAAACCAAGATATGGCAAAAGCATTTGATAGAATAGATTTCAATTTCATATATAATATTATGAAAGCTTTTGGCCTTAGCTTTAAATTCGTTAATTTAATCAAGAAAGGAATATAAAATATTGCATACTCAATAATTATAAATGGAAACTCTTTTTGTTACTTTAATTCCATCAATAGATTCATGCAGGGTGATCCATCATCACCGAACTTGTTCATCATTGCTGAAGAATTCTTATTAAGAAGAATTAAAAAAAAACTAACACAAAACTATACCTCTTTGAAATACAATTCAAGAGGGTCGGGGAACTTTCATTGTCTTTCTTTCGCAGACAATGCAATCATATTCGCAAATGGATCTCTCAATAATGTCAAGAAAATATGTGATTTTCTTGACTTATATCAAAATGTGTATGGTACATAAGTTAACAAAAACAAAACTAGTTTCATTTCTCATACTCAAATGAGTAGAACCATAATCACTTCTCTTGAAAATACTTTGGGATTCAAACACATATATCTCTATTTCAAATATCTTGGCATAACTGTTCAATCCAGTAACAATATATGTTATTTTGATGATCTTATTGATAAAATTCTAAGCAAAATAACATATTGGAACACTAAAACATTATCTTTTGGTGGAAGACTAATTCTTATCAAATAAGTTATCTCTTATCCCAACTTACTACATGCAACGTATTCAATTACCAAATAATGTAATATCAAGAATCAACAAATTACTAAATAAATTCTTTTATGGATACAAAAAAAATATTAGAATTATAATATGGTCAGAATGGTCAAAGCTCTCTCTAAACCATTTGATGAGAATGGTTTAAATATCAGAAAGATTAAAGACACTCAAACAACTTTAACCTGCAAACTATGGTTAACATTCAGAGAAAACCAAATCCTATGGGCAAGCTTATGCACTTAATATACTACCCAAATGTTCATCATTTACAAACCAACATAAAATAAAAAGAATTAAAAGTTTGTAAAATGATAAAGAAAACAAAAGACTTAGCTGAAAAGTACATACTTTGGTATCCTGGAAAATCCAACATTGATTTTTGGCTTGACAAATGGAGTCATACTCATCCACTTATCATTTTTTCCCCAAATGAAAACAATCTAATATCAGTGGATTCAATCCTTCAACATAAAAGTTTTAACATGGCCTTAAAATGTCAAAACTCAGAAAACTTAAATCATCTTTTTTATCTTGTCATATTTCCTGGAGTGTTTGGAAACACTTTGCTACTGAAATAGATTCCTTAATCTTATTTGAAATACTTGGTTATGGAAAAAACTCTTTAGTATTTAGCATTGATAATAACCCGTTGTTGGAATCTGATCTCATCCTATACGTCTATTAGACATATTTTAGGAAGCAAAACTTTGCCTCTCATTTAATAGCCAGCACACAATAAACCAGAAATCAAAATGCCAATTCTATAAAGAAAAGAGGAGCTGCTATCATATCCCAAACTTGGGCAATACAGGTGAGATCGGCAGACAAATTAATTTGATTCCTTTTTGTTTTTCATAGATTCAAGTATTGCCATATATTATTGATTTTCAACACATGCCATGACTTTTGGCTTTTTTAGCCATGTCTTTTTATGGAAAAATGGGGTTTTTCCTTGAGACCTATTTTAAGCATAGGAATCTGGTTTGGTGTTATCTAACGTCTTAGTAGAAAACTCCAAATTTTAATTTGGTATAAGAATTTTTTTGGAGTTATTTTCCGTTGGTTTAAGATGTAGTTTGTTAGAGCATCTCCAACAGATACTCTATTTTTTAGGTAAATATAGATAGTATTTAGGTAATGTAAATTTAAATATATATTTTTTCTTCCAATAGATAAGACATATTTAAGTTAGTTGCCAATAATAGGAGAAAAACAAGGGAAGTAACAAATAAACTTTACCTATTGTGTAACTGCTACTACAAATATAGCTACCATAATTTAAGCTAATAAATATAGATAGTCTTTTAGCTTGGAATGAAAAAAATCATATATAATAGTTAAATTTACTTTAAACTGTCAATTAGCGTAACTGTTGGGATGCTCTTATTGAACGATTGTTAACAGGAAGCGCAAGGTTAGAGAGATTGAGAAAGAAAAGCAAACAGGCGGGAACGTTAAATGGAAGATTAGAGGCCAACAATTGTTCAAGCGTAAGATACTCACGACGTATAGGAGAAACACTTGCAGTTGTTTTGTAAGATACATATTTTGGAGAAAAGTATATTCCAGGTGTTTCATTATGAATTCTTAAAGTGTGAGCAAAAGTGTTCCTTATTGTGTTATTTTCTATTTATTTATAAAAGAGGATGGGTACACATTCGATTTTATTGATACCAAAACAAACTAACAAATATGAAAGATGGAGACATATTAGGAAGGTGTAGTAGATATTGGTCTTATATGTTCAATGTGGTTGATCAGAAACTGGGTGCCTTGCTTTGGGCTATACGATTTTGCAGGAAAGGCTGTTGATATTCATTTACTTGGTCTTATGGTTATGGTCATGGAGATGGTAATGGGCGGGTTGCTCCTGATCTGCAGTTTCCCAATAGTGCTTCTGGTAGATTTATTAATATGATTTTGATCCAGCTTATTCATGATGAGTGCTATATATGTAGATGAAAGCACTGCTATGTGGGATGTACACTTTGTTCAGCCCTTCTAGGCACCTTCTGCTTGCTTATAGTCATCGTGAAAGTGATACAAGTAGGATTTATTTTGAGGTAACGCTAAGATAAACTTAGCCAGTATAAAAGTAAGTTAGATATTAAAATTTTGTAACTTACTTTTTTTATAATATATATTGAAAGCAAAAATATTTAAACGAAAACTTTTAAGTGACTTTAGAACTTAAACCGTTCACGTTTTGGGTCATATGAATTATGTTATTAACATTTTAAAATTGAATTGACTTTGGAAGTTTCATTTAACTATTTTTTATTTTAATAATTATGATAATTATTTTACATTTTAATAATTACGGTAATTGATTAATTTTTAAAAAACCAATTAATTAGAAAAATGGCTGAAAAATATTATTAAGTTATATAAGTCTTAATTTATTTCAACAAATCAATAATTAAAACAATATTTGATGATGGTGTATTTATAATTGTGAGGATATAACTTTATTTTTTTTGTTAACCAAAGTAATATATATATATATATATATAAAAAGTCTTCCGCTACTAATTAGCCTATAATTTAGGCATATACTAATTAGGCAATAAGATATACTAAATATATAAAAATATTCCATATTTTATCACTTCTTCGCAGTCGAAACTCGAGGTTCATGAATATTGACATTGGTCCACAAATCATCGAATAAGACTAGAGGCATCTCCTTTTGTAAAAATATCGGCAATTTGGTACCTAGAAGACACGTGACGAACACGAATTGCACTTTACGCCACTTTTTCTTGAACAAAGTGGATATCTATTTCAGCATGCTTCGTGCGCTGGTGTTGGACGAGATTCCCCGAAAGACAAATCACACTCACATTATCACAATACACCAATATAGCCTTACGGCTGGGACAATAGAGTTCCATAAGAAGATTACACAACCAATAAGAACCAACAAAAACATTCGCTATCCTTATGTATTCAGCTTCTGCACTAGATCGAGAAGAGTAGGTTGACGTTTTGACGACCACGAGATCAAGTTGTCACCTAAGAATACATCTCTCTCCGGATATGGAACATCGAGTATCAGGACACCCTCCTCAATCCTCATCAGTATACGAGACAAGAGATGTAATAGAATAATGAGAGAGATGTAGTCCAAGATAAATAGTTCCTTGGATACACTGTAAGATTCGCTGTAAAGCATTCATATGTTTGTCTCGAGGATCATGCATATGTAAATAAATATGTTGGATAGCGTAAGAGATATTCGGTCGGGTAAATATAAGATATTTGGAGTGCAACAGCGAGGCTGCAATACAGTGTGGGATCAACAAACAACTCACTTTTAGTCGCACAAACTTTTGGCTTTGTATCAACATAAGTGAGAGTCAGCTTGCAAGAACTCATTCCAGCCTGTTGGATAATGTCTTCGGCATATTTTTGCTGATAAAAAAGCAATTTTCCCTTGTGCCGAGTCACACTTATGCCAAGGAAATAATGCAAGAACCCCAAATCCTTCATAGCAAATTCGGAGCTAAGATGCGCCATGATGGTTTTGCAGAAAGTATCAGATGAAGTAGTCAAATAATACCATCAATGTATAATAACAAGTAAGCCATATCTGACCCCCGTTTGTAAATAAACAATGAATTATCACATTTACTATTAGAGAAACCAATACTGGCAACAAAATCAGCAAATCTTTTATACCACGCCCAAGGGGCTTATTTAAGCCCATACAAGGATTTCCACAATCAACAGACATAATATGGGTGCTGATGGTCTCAAAATCCCATGGGTAATGCATATAAATAGTCTCTTTCATGTGTCCATTGAAGAAAGCATTGTTGACATCTAATTGATGAATCGACCATTCCGTCGATAAGACGATACTACGCACCATACAAATGGTAGTCGGTTTCACCACCGAATTGAAAGTCTCTCCATGGGGGTAGGGTACCAAATCTCACATCCTATTTTTAATAAGAGCATCAGATTCATTGACCATAGTCAATTTCCAATTCGGGTCACGAAGGACAGTCATAGGATTATGGGGTAAAAGTGACGGCGTAACCATGGTGGTATGAGCCTAAGATGGGTCGAATATAGTTTTAGACTTGAAAATACCATGTTGGTAGCGGGTGATAGGAAGTTGTACTTGATTTATAGCAGACTGAGAGGGATGTGTGGGCAGAATTGGTGTCGAATGACGCCCAAAAAAAGGAGATGATAAATATTGTGAGGAAACCGAGAAGTATTATGTTATGGGAGAATCAGCCACATGAGATATTACAACTGACTGGACCATAGGAGAATGAATAATAGGCTGTGATTTTCGGTATTGATAGATGAAATAAGGAGACACACCATTACCCAAAAAATTATAATCTGTGGTATGAGACGAATGAACTTTGGCAAAAGAAAAAATGGTTTCATCAAATTGAACATAACGACAAAGAATTAATTTATTAATGGATAAATCTAAACACTTATAGCCTCTATGATTTTTGGGATAACCCAGGAAAACGCAATGAGTAGAACGAGCTTGCAATTTTCGAATGGTAGTGGACGGAAATAGGGGAAAACACAAGCACCCAAAAACCTGAATGTGAGAGTAAAATGGACCAAGGTGGTAGAGAATTTGGAGAGGGGACTCATTGGTAAGAAATTTACTGATAATAATATAAAGTAGGTGTGTTGTCATGTGAAGAGCATGATTCCAAAAAGGAAGTGGCAAAAATACATGAATTAGAAGTGTGTGCATGATATTATTAATATATCGTATTTTTATTTCGGCCTTCACGTTTTGTGAGGAGGTATGGAGACATAAAAATCAAAAATAAATTCCATGAGACTCACAAAATTTCCAAAAAAAAGATTATCAAACTCTCCTCATTGTCGCATTGTATGGTTTTAATATCTCGTTCAAAATGAGTACAAATATGAGCTTAGAATTTTAAAAAAAATTGAGAAAACTTTTGATTTATTAGCAATAGGAAAATTCCACAAGAATTTCAAATAATCATCCAAGAAAGCACATAATATCGATGTCCCGAAGAACTCAAATTTGGAGAATTCCAAAGATCACTATGAATAATATCAAAAGGCATACAAGTAGTATAAGTTAAGGGAATAAAAGACAACTTTATATGTTTCCCAATAACACACGATTGACAACTAATGAACTTAGATGGACTATTACAATCAATCTATTTATTTTGCCAAAAAATAGCTAAAACTAAGTCTTCCAGGTGACCCAGACGGTCATGCCAAAGAGTGGATGCAATGCATGCAGTGGAGGACGCGGTTAGAGTCAGACTAGAAGGAATGGTAGAGTATAGGGGACTTGTACTATCCCATCTCATTAGACGTGTCCCTGTCCGTAAATCATGCACAAAAAACCAAAAGGATCGAACACTACCGATACATGATTATTAGTTATAAACTATCTAACTAACACCAATTTTTTAATAAGTTAAGGTGTATGCAAGACATGATTGAGTGACAAAGGTGTGTTTGGGGAAGGTAATGAAGTATGACCGTAACCACGAATCAGAATAGCCCAACCCCTACCAACAGTAAAACCATTATTATTACTCGTATTAGCATAAGACGTGAGATTACCTTATGAGGACGTCATATGAGAAGTTGCCCCGGTGTCCATATACCATTTACGATCCTGTTGTTACAAAGACATAGTGTGCATAACCAATTTTATATCTGTCGGATTCAACTGAGAGGCTGCATATCCCTGCTGTTGCTAGGGTCTGGAGTCCAAGATTTCGGGTTGTCGCGGTCTAGTAGGTCTGCCCCAATATGTTTTTGGGTATAGACATAGGGTACGGTCCAGGGTGGCTGCATCTAAGCCCAACAAAGAGGCATCACTCAAGACGGATCATATGTTGAATTTCGACCACCTCCTCGGTAGCCTCCACGTCTAGTACTTTCATGACCCTAGTTAGAGTCTATCCTGAACCACCACTGGGTTTCCTGTGATTTCGATGTTTGTTGTTTTTGTGGTTCTTTGATTGTTTGCCGCGTCTTTGACCCTGACTTAAAGGACGATGATTAGGCATTTTATCTAATACACGAGTAGCCACCACCATCGTATCCTCACCACCAGCCGCTACCTCATCATGTTAGTTTCTTCCAAAGCCAACATGGATCGAACTTCATAAAACAGTGGTAGAATCTTCTTGTTTCGATTTACAGAAGCTACACTTTTGTAAGCGGGGGTAAGATCACCCACCATACGAAGAACAAGACGATTGTTCGATACTAGATCCCCCTTATTCTTGAGTTGGTTGGAGAGAGCCTTGAGATGTTGGCAATAAGCATATACCTATGAGAAATCCCGCAAATAAGTGTTATTGAACTTGTGTTCTAAAGCAACGGTATGTGAGTTCGCATTGTCTTGAAACAAATCGCAAAGATGATTCCACGAAGTCACGCCCGAAAACTCTGCTTCAATAATAGTGGTCAAGAGATCGGTGGAGATGATAGAATAAATTCACTGAACCACAGCAGCATCCAAGGTATCCCACAAACCTTGTTATCATTGGTAAGAAGACACATCTCTTTATCTTTACCATCCTCCAGTTTTGGCAGAATAATGTGATGAATAACTTTGTACGAGCAACAATGAACCTTGAATAATTTTTACCAATTGGTATATTGAACGATCTTCATCTCAAGAATGATGGGAACACACATTTTGATGTTAGAGACAACAAGCGCAGGATGAAAAAAGGAAGAAGAAGTTTTGGTACTAGATTCGCTCATGTTGACGGAAAGAAGTATAGAAGAAGGGAGAATCAAGCAGAGTAAGAAAGGAGAAGACGTTAACGTAGTAAGGCGATGGAATCGAGAATAGATAAACCCTAACCCTTATCTGATACCATTAGTCTGGTCTATTTTTTTTCCTGAGGGTAATTTAGTAAAGTGTTTAAAGGATGTTTTGGTGAAACTGATTTCTCATCTCAGAATTCTAAGATTTTTTCTTTAATTGTGGGACACGTGTCAGACTTTAGTTTGACCTCCCAGTCGTTTTCTCATAGATTCTCGCACCCACTACGCTAGAAAGTTACCTAGGCTTTAACTTTCACACCTTGCAGTTTCTTATCATTGCTAAAAATCGATCCACCTTCTCCTAGGTAACTGCTCTTTTTCACTGTTATATATAAACTTTTCTAATCTTGTATTGTCTTCAAAAATCATAAACATTCTTAGAGAGAGAAAGCTCAGTTCACCTTCAACTTTGTTCTTGAATCATATATGTTCACAGCCAGAAATGCCTTAGTAAAAAGAGGTTGGTTGAACTTATTTGAGTTAGAGAAAGCACATAAAGTAGCAAGGGAAAACTGCATCGTTGCTGGTCTTCCTGCTTCACCAAGTGAAAAAAAGTAATCAGCCACAACTGAATACTGATCACGGGTCATCTTCTTCAAAAAACCCCAAGGTTAGGAAACTTCCATTTGTAGCAAATCTTTCACCTCTCCCATCTGGGTCCTCAGTCCATGAGTCCCAAAATCCTTTACCCAAGGAAAAAATCGTTTCTATTCTAAGAAAGCCCTCACCTTTCATTATGATGGGATCAGACACAGAAACGTCTCCAGACAAATTAACTCCTTGTATGGCCACGCGTCAGTCTAAACCAAAATCCACTCCCACATCTTCAAAGCCCTCCAGTTCGGAGGCAATAAAGTTTGTACCACAAGCTAAACCATTCGGGAAACAGCCCATAACAGAAACCAGATTATCTGAATCATCATCTGTACAACCTTCTGAACAACCATCTGTAAAGACATCCGAATAGCCATCTTCAAATCCATTAGAACAGCCTTCTTCAAAGCCATCCGAATAGCCTTCCACAATGATGGAAGAAAATATGGAAGACAACATAGAAGAAACCCTTTTTAAGGCTGAGGCGTACGGTCAAATAGAAGATACATCTTCAGACCAGAAATGCAAGATCAAGGTGGGTATGTCTCATTCGGATGCTCTTCTAGAGATCTTCGAGGGCAAAGTGGGTCCATGCTTCAAGAAGGTCAACGTAAAATACTTACTGGCTCTTCAAAATATTGTTTATGTGTATACTCACACAGATGAGCTAGGTAGGATCCGTACTAAGTGGGGGATCCCAGAGTCTGTAAAAGTGAGGATTCCGATCACCCAGGAAACCTCAATGGATTGTTTTAAGCTGAATGAAGTGGTGGTTTACACTGAGGTATTGAAATGGGGACCCTGATTCTATTTGGACCCAGAGATAGTCAGATAATTTCATCTAACTAAGTTGTACCCCAGCCAACTGAGCCCCAATTCTTGGTATACCCTTCTGGCCTGCATCATGGCATCTAGGTTGTCCAAGATTCCACTACCGATGGAACAGTTTGCTGATATGGCAATCTTGTGCAAAAACCATCAGATCCTTTTCTATCATTACAACATGGGGACCGATTATAAGGTGGTGGATGATCTCTTGGATTCCTAGAAACCCTGGAGGACGCAATTCCTATTTATCAGTGGGGCTTGGGAGAATGGCAAGAAAATCAAGGTTGACACAAACCCAAGCCTTTTGACCAATCGCTGGAAGAGCACTGGTGAGTTTCTTTTAGTTCTTCTTTGATCTTTGAAGTGTTAAATTTTTAATTCGAACTAACTCATATTTCTTTTCAGGTCTCTTCCGAAGGAGTTTTTTTTATTACTTGAATCAACTAAAGATACTTGTGCCAAGCTGAACGCTTGGGCTTCGGAGAATTGGGGCAATGATTTTCACAATTGCTTCAAATCGGGTAACTTTGTGAGGTCTCACCTATGGAACACCACGGGTTGAAGAGATCTCACCTGAGAAGATTTGACTACCCCTCCCCCTGCAGATGTGATCCTAAGTAGGACAGAGACCAAAATGCCAAGTTGTACCTGCCTTCTAGGGCCAAAGCCCACAGTAAAATAAAGAACAAGAAGAGGAAGAAGGCCACAACAGACCCAGCCCAAATGACTACTAAAGGGACCGGTTCGAGGAACCAGAGAGGTACTAATTTTGATTTACTAAAAGTAGTGAAAGTGACTATAAATGAAGCTTGTGGGTCAAACAACCGACCGAAGCCTCCGAAAAAAACAAAAAATGTAGGGCCAACAGTGATGAGAAAGCTGTCAAGAAAAAGAAGGTCACTCTTGGAGTGGAGATAATCATTCGCCCTCCTGAAGTCCTCCTCCCAGTACCTACCAATCCTACTTTACAGGAGGAAATTCCAACTGACTTTCATCCTGGAGAGGTTGCAGGTGATGGTAATGATGAGGTATATCTTGAGACCCTTCAAAACATCAACATATATTTCAATGACTTAAGAAAGATGACTTTGCGGGGCCTTACCATCTTCCCAGCTTCTCCAATGTGGTAAATCATATTGGGGAGACCTCTGCAATATCCGGGGAGCAAGACGCTTTGAGCCATGCCCTCGTAAGCTATATCCGACTAGTGCTTGATCTGGAAAGACAAGTAAGGACTCAAACAGGTACAACAATTCTCTAACCACAAACAAGCAAAACTTGTCGAATGATCTTCTCAGTTCTCCGCAAAGCATAGAGTTGTCAAAGAAGGAGAAAGAAGATTTAGTTGTTGAACTGCTCAAGTCAGAAGCGGCCAACACGGATCTTCAAATCAAATACTCCAACTTGGAGACTTCTTCTTTAAAAGACCTCACAACTTTGAAGGAGCAGTTGAAAATTAAGGATGGTACTATCCAGACTTTTTCCGATGAGAAGGCTAAGTTGGAGAATATTTTCGAAGAGATGACCAAAGAGAAAGAGGCCCTGGAAGGCGAATAAAATCAAGCCATAGCTGCAAGCATAGAAAAGTATGCTAATGGGGTAGTGGATTCTTTAGAGAAAAAGGATGATGAGATTAAGTTCGACATGGTCCTGTTGTTCCACGAGACCTTTCCTAAGAGGACCCTTGGTCCCCTATGGAAATATGTAGAGTATGACAAAATCTCATTCCACACTTTAGCAGATGGTGACAAGCGCAACTACTCTAGTGGAATAGACTCTACTACTGATGATGATGAAGGAACGGGTGAGAGTTCAAGCGATGAACTCAAAATTCCCAAAAAAGATGGTGGTGAAGAAAAATCTCAAGGGAACAAGCCCTAAGGTTTCATTATGTACTTTTTTTTTTGGAAATACTAAAGTCATTGAGTCCGATCAGGTTTCAATTATCACATTTCCCTTTTGTTTCATATTTTGTTTAAACCTTCTATGACTAATTTTTAAATAGCATTTAATATTTCAGAAGTGTTGAACAAAAGTATCCAACATCTCTGATCACATGCGTTTAATAATTGTGATCAAGTTTTAAACATATCCGATCAACTCAAGAAATCTTGAAAGCCGGGATGTTGAACAAGCATTTAACATCCAAATTGAAACAAAATCACACCAAACTTTTAAAGAATGCATCATATATTATTGAAAAACCCAGACACCTCATCAAAACCTTTCCGCGCCACCAGGGTAGGAAAGAGTATGCCCCATAATATTTACATTATTTACAAAATATTTCTTTTTAATATAATCTAAGATGCTCAATATTCTATGGGTGCTTTAGAGCTCTCCCTTCTTTGTCTTGGAGCCTGTATATTCCTGGTTTAACATTTTCACAGACCACATAAGGGCCTTCCCAGTTTGGAGCCAGCTTACCGTACTGCTTCTCCTTGGTGTGTAAAAAGACTTTTCTTAAAACTTTGTCCCCTAATTGAAAATCCCTTCTTTTAACTTTAGAAGCAAACCTGCTCCTCATCAGGCCTTGGTAATGCGATGTTCTCAGATGTCCTTTAACTTTTTTTTCTTCTATCAAGTCCAATTGATTCCTAAATGCTACATCATTATCCTGTTCGGAATAGTTTTATACTCTGTGTGATGGTAAAGTATCCTCTATGGGAGTAACCGCATCCATTCCATACACCAAAGCAAAAGAAGACTCTTGTGTGGCAGCCCGAGGAGTAGTTCGATAGGTCCACAACACTTCTTGTAGAAAACTTGGCCATTTTCCTGCATCTCCCTTCTAATTCTTCTTTAATCCGGACAAGATGGTCCTATTTGCAACTTCAACTTGGTCATTTGCTTGAGGGTGGAAAGGAGAAGAAAAACAATGTTGAATTCCTCTAGAGGTATAGAAGGCTTTCATGTCTTCATTATCAAACTATGGGCCATTGTCTGTAGTAATCTTCTAAAGAACCCCAACACTACATCATATATTGGATAAGATAAATTTAATAACAGCCTTCAAAGTGGTTCCATCCAAATGATTTGCCTCTATCTAATTAGAGAAATAAACAATGGCGACTATGATAGTTCTACATCCACCAGATGCCATAGGTAGAGGCCGAACTAGATTCATATCCCATCTGGCAAAAGGTATTGGCTCAGATATAGACTCCATAGGTACTGTTGGCACATGAATTTCATTCCCATATTTTTGACAAGGATCACACTTTTTCACCATTTTTTTAGCATCCGCCATTATGGTTGGCCAGTAGTATCCTGCTAACAAAACTCTTCGGGTCAAAGCCCTATAGCCATAGTGTGATGAACCTTCCCCATCATGTAGTTTGGATAATACAACTTGTGATTCTTCAAACCCTAAATAGCGTAGTAGAGGCCTGATTAAAGCCTTTTTGTAGAGAACTTCTCTTAGTATCAAGAAACCGCGAGCCTTGTACTTAATATTTTTGCCATAACTTTATCCGAAGGTAATATTCCATCGGAGATGTATTGGAGAAGATCATATATCCAATCTTTAGGTTGAGTAACAAGTATGTTCATATTTTCTTCATTCTCTTTCTTATGATCTGTATGTACAGATGTACATTTTTGTACAAGAATCCATGGGTGGGATTCATAATAGGCTATAGTTGCCAAGGAGTCTGCCAAAGCGTTTTCCGATCTAGGAATGTGCTCATAGAAAATATTTTTAAATTTTGATGCCACTTCCTTCAACATAAGTAAATATTAAACCAGCTCTTCTTTTTTTGCTTCAGACTGCCCTTGAGCATGGTGGATGAGTAATTGAGAATCACTCATTGATCGGACTCTCTTAGCCCCACATAGGAGAGCTAGCTTAAGACCAGTTATTGTTGCTTCATATTCAGACTCATTGTTAGAAGCTCTGAACCCAAAGGATATAGATTGATACATTCTGTCACCATATGGGGAGGTTAGGAAAATTCCAGCTCCACACCCCATAGTACTTGATCCACCATCCGTTCGAACTACCCATTCCTTTTTAGAACAGTTTCCTGATTCTTGTCCAGAGGATCTATCAGCATGAAACTCTACCAAGAATTCAGCCACTGATTGTGCTTTAATTGTTGTTTGAGGAGCAAAGTCAATACTGTAATCACCCAATTCCACTAACCACTTGGTCATTCTTCTTGATACATTAGCTTTTTGAAAAATATTTTTCAAAGGGAAAGATGTTCGGACAACAATAGAATGAGCTTGGAAGTAGGGTCTCATTTTTTTTGCTACAATTACTAAGGCCAATGCCAATTTTTGAAACCTCATGTATCTTCTTTTAGCATCTAATAGACGCTTACTGATGTAATACACCGGACGAGGGTAATTGTCCACCTCCCTTACTAGCACAGCACTTATGGCATATTCTGATACAGCTAGATATACATAAAGCGTTTCTCCCCAAACAGGTTTAAAAAGAGTTTTGGATGAGGATAAATGTTTCTTTATTTCAATAAAATCCTGGTCATACTATGAGGACCAATTGAATTCTTTAGCATTTCTCAAAACTTGGAAGAATTGAGCGCATTTGTCTAATGACCTTGAGATAAATCTATTTAATGCAACCAACCTTCCCGTGAGCCTTTGAACTTCTTTAGCCTTTGAAGTAGGGTCCGGATTAGGCTGGATTCCTTTTTCACTTATTATGTAGCCTAAGAATTTTCCAGATCGGACCCCGAATACACACTTCTCAGGTTCAACTTTAAATTCACAGCTTCTAAATTGGAAAATGTCTCTTAAAGATCAGATATATGTGAATCTTCCTCCAATCGTTTAACCATAATATCATCTATGTAAAACTTCCATGTTTTTGTCTATCTGACTAGCAAAAGCTTTATTTACCAGCCTTTGATAAGTGGCCCCAACATTTTTCAACCCAAAGGGCATCACTTTGTAACAATGAAGACCTATGTTTGTGATGAAAGTAGTGTGATCTTGATCCTTCGGATCTACTTGTATCTGGTTGTACCCTGAGAAAGCATCCATAAAGGACAACAACTTGTTTCCAGATGTAGATACCACTAACTGATCTATCCGAGGAACGTGATAAAGATCCTTAGGGCATGCCCTTACGTGAAATCAATACACATACGCCATTTACCATTCTTTTTCTTGACTAACACAAGGTTGGCAGTCCACAAAGGGTACTTAGATTCCTTAGTGTGACCAATCTTGGTTAACCGGTCAACTTCTTGAACAATCACGTCTGTTTTTTCCTTGGAAAAAGCTTTTATTTTTTGTACAACTGGTGCAATATCATAATCAATCAATATAATTCCAACAACAAAAAGAACACTTCACATAAATAGATACTTGGTATAAACCATGACAATGAAAATGAAAATAATAAAAATATATTTTGAAAAATAATGCATAACTTTGAAATTTGAAACTCAAAAGAATATAATAACATATTTTATTTCATAAAAAATGGTTTGTTATGCAAAATCGAAATCAATTAATTTTTATACCAAACTAATAACATATTTTATATCATAAAAATGGTGAATAATACAAAATCAAATACCATTAGTTTTTTTACCAAACTATCTTATGAGAGCAAAACATCAAAATTTAAATTGAGTAGATAGTTTTATTTATACATGTGGAATATTTGTATTTTTAGTGTGAATAAAATGTGTTCGTGTTTTGAAAAAAATAGGAACTATAATATATTTTGTGGGTATTTTTTATTTGAAACATCTATTAGCGTAATCCTGTAGTATCATAATTGATGAGTTCAGAATCTTCAGACACAACCCACTGTACACTCCCGATAGGGGTAATTCGGACAGTGACATGCCACTAAATAATCCGGACATGAAAAAAGTAAAAACACCTTTTTGACTAAGCTATTTGCTAATCTACTTAAAAGACTAATGAGTCCTTAAACTTGACCAGGTTTCATAACTTGACCCGTAAGCCCATGGGTTACTAATTAAGAGTATAAATACCCCAACCACTTTCATTAATGAGGGTAATGAACATTTAATACAACCCGGCTTCTCAATTATCTCACTACTTTACACCAAACACTTAATAATTTAAACCTTCACAAAACACTTTACCTAACTACCCTCAGCCTAAAATAAACCAAACCAAATTGGCAACCACAGTGGGAGCACGAAGGTGCCTGAATCTTGCATTCAAAACCAGTAGAAAAGACCAGTTCGGATGGATCCGAACGAGCAGGGAACTCTACCACCTGTGGTGGAAACAATTGGGGAAAACAAGGAATATACCTTCGAAGAGCGAGATAAGTTAAGAGCAGAAATAGAGGCGTTGAGGGCCATAAAACAAGCAGAAATAGGTATAAGGGAGAAATCAGGGGCGTCAGCTATTCATCATATTCACAACCCTAGAGAAAATGATCCATCAGCAAAGACTCATCTGAGTTACCATGTTAGCTCCAAGAAGACTCATCGGTCCAAGCTGGTTGAAAGTTCAGATTATGAGTCCTCCAGCAGCTCTTCGAACGAGGCTGAGCTTGAGGAGTCTTTGTCATCAAGCAGTGATGAAGGGAGGTCCAGAAAAAAAAATGAAACTAATTAAAAAATATTCAAGAAAGAGGGATAGGCATGGGAGGCTTAAAAGACATATGGGCAAAGGGTCATCTCACAGCCACAGGCATGCTGATCAGTTGCTGATAGATCCTTTTGCTTTTCAGACCGAACCAGGTTTTTTTTTTGCAACGCCTAATGAAGACACGGTCTTTAGTCGTAATAAGAATTGGAGACAGTCACCTTTATCTTCCAAAATACTATCCGGAAACCTACCTAAAAGGTTTGACAGTTCCAAAATAGAGAAGTATGATGGAAGTAAGGATCCGGACAACCATTTGGACCAATTCAAAAACTTCATAATAAACTTTGATGATGATGACAAACTTTTGTGCAGAGCCTTCTCCCAAACTTTTATGGGAAGTGCTCTTAAGTGGTACAACAGCTTACCCCAGGGGTGTATCGGATATTTTGATACATTCTGGGTTGTCTTCCAGAGGCAATTTGTTGGAAGTAAGGAGGTGAAGGACAATGGAGATATTATTATCCATTGTACCCAAGAACAAAACTAGTCCTTGAAAGACTACATAATTCGGTTCGTGAATACAAAGAACGGGTTAGCAGATTGCTTTGAACATGTGGTAATTGCTTCTTTAAGCCAAGGGTTTAACCCTGGGAACCTAGCCGATTTAGTGACCATGAAGAAAGCCATGACCCAGGATGGCCTTTTGAATCAAGTGGGAAAACAAATTAATGTGGAAGAAACCAAGAAAACCAGGGTGCACCGTTAAGTGAGGTCCACCACGACAGCTAATCACTCTGGATTTAAATCGAAGAAGTCCGGACAAGGGTCCAACCGGTCTAAACAAACTCAGTCCAACCAGAATCAATCTCAAAGCGAGCAATCAAAAGGTAAAAGAGGTCCTTAGGTTCAGCCAAAGTGGTTTGCAGAGTTGAAAGAAAATGTGGCCACAATTTATGACAAGACCAAGGATGAAGTCCATTTCTGGAAACCATCAGCACTGCAGTCTCCCATAGAGAGTCAAAATACCTGTTTTTACCAGTATCATAATGATATAGGCCATAACACTCAAGACTACATAGCTTTGAAACAAGAGGTACAGAATCTTATTGAAAGAGGAAAACTGGGAGCTTATGTGAAAAGAAGAAGTGGAAACAGGTCTGACAATGCTCTGAGGACCGGCCCTACAAACAATATGGGAACATCTGCTCCGGAAGGGGCAATGGTGATCCTTAAAAGATTTAATGTCGATTCAGAGTACCTGGATCCTGATCCAACCCGGAATAAAGTAGGGTTCATAACAGAACAAACTAAGACGGTGTCCAGACTCATTAGTTTTTTTGAATCACTCACCATTTTCGGAGGGGATGCTGTGACAGCACCCACTCCTTCATCAAGAAAGAGGCATGTGTATAGTCAGGCCACTCAGTTGGAGGGGGAATATCCTCTCATCAGTACCAAACCCCTTTTTTATTCATAGTTTTTTATGAGGATGATTTGAGAAATATTGATGGGCCTCATGAAGATGTTGTGATGATAGGAGCATCCATTGGGGGCAATGATATTCGCTGGATTTTTATAGACACATGTAGTTCGGAAAATACCATTTTCCTAAGCTCCTACAAGAAAATGAAGAATCCGTCCGTTATTCAACGCTCAAACAGAACCATTGTGGGCTTCACAGGGAGCTCTGCGGATGTAATTGGGGAGTTTGAGGAAGAGGTGGTATTGGGCAAAGGGCATTTTAAAAAGTTGGTGGGGGTGTTGTTTGTTGTAGTGGATTTTCCCACATGCTATAATGCGATCTTTAAGAGGTCCTGACTCTCTAGAATGCATGCAGTGGCCTCAACAGTCCATCAGTGTTTGAAGTATGCAGTTCAAGGGCAAGTAGGTGTTGTCTGAAGTAGTCAGAAGATAGCAAGGGAGTGTTATGCAACTGCACTTACTCCTAAGACTTTGGGAGCAGTTCGGATCAATGAAGATTAGCAGTTACTGGAGACTTCTGAGGGAGAGGGTGAGATTGTTGACCCCAGAGAGGCTCCCAGTGTTTTAATACCAGTTGAAGAGATTGAAACCCACTCCCTTGCAAAGGTTAGAAGTATCAAGATTAGTTCCAAGATAGCGCCAGAATTGAAAAATAAATTGTTGTCATTTTTATTAAACAATCAGCATGTTTTTGCTTGGTGCAATAGTGATGTAACTGGAGTACCTGCAAGTATTATCTTACACAAGTTGTCAATCCTGAGTGATGTTGAACCTGTTGTACAGAAAATAAGAGCTTTCTCAAAAGAGAAGGCTGATGTAATAGTTCAAAAATTGGATCGACTTACCAAGATGGGACACATAATGGAAACCCAATACCCTTTTATGGACTTCCAATCCGATGTTGGTCAAGAAAAAGAACGAGAAATGACGTATGTGTATTGATTTTACTGACCTCAACAGATCTTGCCCAAAACATCTTTATCCAGTCCCCCGGATATATCAGTTGGTGGACTCAACATCTGGAAACAAGTTATTGTCATTCATGGATGCTTACTCCGGATATAACCAGATACAGGTGGATCTGAAGGACCAGGATCATACTACCTTTGTAACAGACAAGGGTCTCCATTGCTACAAGGTGATGCCTTTTGGGTTGAAGATGTTGGGGATACTTATCAAAGGTTGGTGAACAAAACATTCACTAGTCAGATTTGTAGGAATATGGAGGTGTACAAAGATGACATGATGGTTAAAAGCTTGGAGGAGGATTTGCACATAATTGAACTTTAAGAAACTTTTGCCAATTTGACAAGGGTGAATTTGAAACTGAATCCTTAAAAACGTTTCTCTGGGGTTCGATCCGGAAACCTTTTGGGTTATGTGATAACTGAGAAAGGGATACAGCCCGATCCGGATCTGTTAAAGATTTTAATTGATCTCCACAATGCAGCCAAGCTTTTGATGAAATAAAGAAACACTTATCTTCACCGAAGACTCTTTTTAAACCCATTCAAGGAGAAAGCTTTATGTATGCTTTGTTGTGTCAGAATATGCTATAAGTGCAGTACTGGTGAGTCTCATGGAATTCACGAACGGCTATCATAGCTCAATCATTTGCTGATTTCCTGGTAGAGTTCCATTCAGATACGAGCTTCAAACAAATTTCAGAAGGAAAAACCAAGAAATAGTGGGTAGTCTGAACTGATGGTGGTTCAAGCACAATGGGTTATGGAGCTGGAATTTGTCTAACCTCTCTATATGGTGATAAAATGTACTAGGCTATATGCTTTGGATTCAGAGCCTCTAACAATGAGTCTGAGTATGAAGCGATGTGGGGCTAAGAGATTTCGATTGATGAGTGACTCTCAGTTTCTTATCCATCACGCTCAAGGTCATTCTGAGGCTAAGAAGGAGCAACTGATCAAGTACTTACTCATCTTGAAGGAGGTGGCAGCCAACTTCAAAATGGTTTGTTATGAACATATTCCTAGTTCAGAAAATACATTGGCAGATTCTTTGGCAACCATAGCATATTCTGAGTCTTACCCTTGGATTCACATACAAGAATTCCCATCCATACAACCAAGTCAAAACAAGGAAGAGGAGGAAAGTTTGAGCATACAGATAATTCAACCTAAAGATTGGAGATTTTCCCTTCTTCAATATATTTCTGATGGGGTTTTGCCTTCGGATAAAGCTATGGCAAGAAAAATTAAACACAAGGCTCGTGGTTTTTTTATCATAAGGGAGGTTCTCTATAAAAAAAATATTTCAGTAGACCTCTCCTGCGTTTCTTGGGGGTTGAAGAATCTCAAGTCGTGTTATCTGAACTACACGATAGAGAAGGATCAACACATTATGGGTACATGGCTCTAACCCGGAGAGTGTTGTTGGATGGGTACTATTGGCCATCCATAATGGCACATGCTAAAGAAATGGTAAATAAGTGTGATCCATGTCAAAGGTAAAATAATGAAATTCATGTACCAGTAGTACCCATACAGTCTATTTCTGAGCCCGTTCCTTTTTCTCGTTGGGTATTGGATTTAGTTGGGCCTCTGCCTATGACATCCGGGGGGTACAGAACTATTATAGTTGTTATTGATTACTTCTCAAAATAGATAGAGGCAGCTCCTCAATCATTAAATTTATCATATCCAATATATGTTGTAGATTTGGGATTCCTCAAAAGATTACCACAGACAATGGGCCACCGTTTGATAACAAGGATATGGAGAGTTTTTGTGCCTCTAGGAGCATTCAGCATTGTTCTTCTTCTCCTTTCCATCCACAATAAAATGGCCAGGTTGAAGTTTCCAACAGGACTATTTTGTCTAGATTGAAAAAGAATCTAGAAGGGACTGCAGGGAAGTGGCCAAGCCATCTGCAAGAAGTGTTGTGGGCATACCCAACTACTCCTCGATGTATGGGATGGATTCAATTACCCTCATAGAAGCTACCCTCCCATCATATAGAGTCCACTACTATTCCGAACAAGCTAATGAGGTAGTAATTAGGAATCAGTTGGACTTAATAGAAGAAAGAAAGGTTAAAGCTCACTTAAGAACAGCTCACTACCAAGGCTTGATGAGGAGCAGATTTGCTTCCAAGGTTAAGAGAAGAGATTTTCAACCAGGAGATAAAGTGTTAAGAAAAGTTTTCTTACACACCAAGGAGAAGCAGTTCGGTAAGCTGGCTCCGAACTAGGAAGGCCCCTATGAGGTCTCTGGAAAACTTAAGCTTGGGACATATAGGCTTCAGGATGAAGAATGAAGAATTTTAAAGCACCCATGGAATATTGAACATCTCAGGTTATATTTAGAATAGTTTGTAAATATTTACTTGTTAGATATCAATGTAAATATTATGGGACATACTCTTTCCTACCCTGGTGGCGCAGGAAGGTTTTAATGAGGTGTCCGGTTTTTTATTCAATAATATGAGATGCCTTCTTGAAACATTCGGAATGATTTTATTACAATTCGATTCAAGTACAAATCATTTGCTCAACACCTTGGATCTCTAGTAGATCGGATAAACCTGGTTAAGTGATAACTATTAAATACATGTCATCGGAGATATTAAACACTCTCACTATAATACTTCTGAAATACTATGGGTTATTTAATCATTAGCCATGAAAATTTCAAAGGAAAGAAAGTATTAAATAAAAGAAGGTTTGATAAATTAAACCTATTCGGATTGAAACCGAACAACAAAACAAAATATGCTTTGGCCATCCAAGGACTTTAAGTATTTTAAAGACTTATTTGGACTCTAACCGAATAACATTACAAAATGTGCCTTGGCCATCCAAGGACTTTAACTGTTCACAAAAATAAAAGAAGAAAACAAAAATATGATTAAACCTTAGGGCTTGTTCCCTTCGGATTTTCCTTCACCGCCACCTTTCTTGGGACTTTTGAGTTTGGTACTCGAACTCTCACCAGTCCTCTTCATCATCAGTAGTGGAATCGATTCCACTGGAGTAATTGCGCGTATTACCATCTGCTAACGTATGAAATGGGATTTCTTCATAGTCCACAAACTTCCATATGGGACCTAGGGTCCTCTTCGGAAAAGTCTCATGTAAGAGAAGCACCATGTTAGACTTGACTTGATCGTCTCTTTTCTCTAAAGAGTCTATCACTTCATTGGTATACTTGTCAATGCCCGCCTGAATAGCTTGCTCTTGCTGCTCCTTCAAATCCTCTTTCTCTTTGGTCATCTCCAACACAGTACCCTTTAACTTAGTTTTCTCATCGGATAGAGTTTGAATGACACCATCTTTGGTCTTCAGTTCCTCCTTCTCATTCTCCAATGCCTTTATCTCCTTCTTCAGTTTCTCTATACTCTGATTAGCATTGAGGAGGCTGGTTGATAGAGAATCCTTGTCAGAGGTGAGGGAATTGATCAGGGTGGTCTGACTTTTCACCTGTCTTTCCATATCAAGTATTAGTTGAATATGACCAATGAGAGAATGGCTCAGAATATCTTGCTCTCCAGAGACGGAAAAAGACTTATCATTGAAGGTCACCATATTAGCAGAGCTGGAGGGGCGGTAGGGACCTGCAAAATCATCCTTCTCAGAATCATTGAAGTATAAATCAATGTCTTGAAGGGCGCTAATGTCCACTTCTTTAGTCCCTCCTCCAGTAACCTCTCCGGACTGCAGAACTGTTGGGATCTTCTCTTGTAAAGTGGGATCAACAGGGGCTGGTGGAGGTAGATTCTCCGAAGGGCAAAGAAATATTTCTTCTCCCAAGGTGACTTTCTTCTTTTTAGCAACCTTCTCGTCACTACTGGCCATTCTTTTTCGGTCCTTCTTGGGAGGCTTTGATGGGTTCTGCGACTCTCCAACCTCCCTTAATGTTTCAGCCTTTACCATTTTGAGCAGAGTAGCATCAATTCCCCTTTGGTTCCCCAAACCAGTCCCCTTTGTGGCTGCTTGAGCCAACTCTGTTGCAGCTTTCTTCTTCTTGTTCTTCATCTTGTTAGGAACCTTTGCTCTGGAAGGTAAGAATAATTTTCCATCCTCGGCCTCTGTCCGTTTGAGAATTACACCAGGAAAAGGCAGTGTAGTTAGCTCTTTCCATAAAAGGTCTCTCTGGCTTGTGGTGTTCCACAGATAGGACCTCACAAGATTGCCTGAGGTAAAGCAGTTGTGGAAGGCATTCGCTCAATGCTCCGCAGTCCATGTGTTAAGCTTTGCACAAGTTTTTTTTCCCTCCTCTAGGTTTCCGGTGAACTCCTTCGGCAGCACTGAAACAGGAGTGATAAATTAATCAGAAGGGGAACACTTATGATTTAAAAAGAAAAACATAAAAGACATAAAAAAAAACTCACCAGTACTTTCCACCGGCTAGTCAGCGCGCTAGGATTGGTGTTGGCCTTAATCTTCCTACCATTCTCCCATGTCCCACTGACAAACAAAAATTATGTCCTCCAGTTCTTTTCGAACTCCAACAAATGATCTACCACCTTGAAGTTGTTACCCATATTGTGATGGTAGAATGGAATCTGGTGATTCCTGCACAAGCTTGCCACAGCAGCAAACTGCTCCATCGGAAGAGGTATTTTCGATAACCTTGATGCCATGATGCAAGCAAGGAGAGAGTACCAGGCATTAGGGCTTAGCTGGCTAGGGAAGAGTTTAACTAAGTGGAAGTACCTGACGATTTCTGGGTCCAATGGGAACCGGAGTCCCCAGTTTAGTACTTCGGTGAATATTACCACCTCGTTGAGCTTGCAGTCCATGGGAGTTTCCGAAGTAATGGGTATCATTACCTTTACTGACTCCGGAAATCCCCATTTAGTCCGGATTCGGCCCAACTCAGCAGTGTGGGTGTAGTTGTAGTTTATATTTTGTAGAGCCAGAAGATACTTGATACTAACGTGTTTGAAGCATGGGCCTACCTTGCCCTCTAAGCACTCCGGAAGTGAATCCGGATAATTCATGCAGACTTTCACCTTACTTTTGCCATTCTTGTCAGAAGCAGCATCTCTTGTTTGACCTGAGGCCTCGGTCTCAAAGGGGGCCTCCTCAATACTGTCCTCAATTACCTCTCTCATCACTGTGAAAAGTTTATCAGCTGCCTTGGAAGTAGGGGGTCATCTTCTTGCAATAGAAGGTTGTTCAGATGGTTGAGCGTTGGTTGTCTCCAAAGGCCTGGTATCTGGTTGATGTTGGGATCCGGAGGGCTTGGCCTTTGGGGTTGCTTTAGATACCTCAGATCCTGAGGGTTTTGTCAGAGAAGGTATAGCTTGAGTTTTAGTTTGACGGGTTGTCCGGCGAGGGGTTGTCTTCTCCGGAGACTTCTCAATGTCAGAACCCATAGCAATGAAGGGAGAGGGTTTTCTGACACTTGAAACAGCTTTTTCTTTAGGCACAGAAGGTTGGGACTCTTGAACAGAAGAACCTGAGGGAAGGGGTGAAAGGCGTGGTTTGAATAACTATCTGGACCTAGGGTTTTTGGATGAAGATGACCCTTGATCAACTTCTTGAGCTGGTTCATTAGATTTCTCACTTGGAGAGACTGAGAGGCCGACATCGATTCTCTCTTTCGACCTTTTTCGCTCTTTCTAACTATGATAATTTTAACCAGCCGCCTTTAACTAGTGCGTTTCTGGCTGTGAGTATAAAACCTCTCAAGAACAACTTGAAGGTAAGAATGGGAATCTCTCTAAAAAGCTTCGAGTGTGGAAGACAATGAAATAGTGATAGAGAATTTATATAACAGTAAAAAAGTAACAGTTACCTAGGAGAAGTTGAAGAGGGTTTTACAATGATTAAAGGCTGCGCAAACGTGTGAATGACCAAATGCATAGGTAAATTTCTTGACTTAGTGGGTGCGCCGGTCTAGGAAAAATAACGGCTGGTAGGTCGAACCAGATAATGGCACGTATCCCACGATCCAAGAAGAAAACTCTTAGAATTCTGGAAAGAGAAACCAGTTCTGACAAACTTCGAACTGAGTTAATGTTGAAAATAAACTACCTAGTACGAACCGCACGGGTAGATCGGATAAATTCATTACTGGCTTAGTGAATTTTTTAGCCCTACCAAAGATATTTGGCAATGCTTAAAAAATGGGCTACTGATGAGTTTGGAATCTTCAGACATAACCCATCGTACAATCCGGACAGGGGTAATTCGGACAGTGACATGCCACTAAATAATCCGGACACGACAAAAGTAAAAACACATTTTTGACCATGCTATTTGTTAATCTACTTAAAAGACTAATGGTAATTTAAAATTGACCTCGTTTCATAACTTGACTCGTAAGCTCATTAGTCACTAATTAAGAGTATAAATACTCCAACCACTTTCATTAATGAGAGTAATGAACATTTAATACAACTAGGATGCTCAATTATCTCAGTACTTTACATCAAACACTTACTACTTTAAAACTTCACAAAACACTTTACTTAACTACCCACAGCCTAAAATAAACCAAACCAATAATATTTTCATATGTGCTTGATATAGCTATTGAAAACAAAAAATTTAATCTCACTATAACAATTTATTGAAAAAAAAATAGATTACAAAAAAGTGAGACCCATAGGAATCCATATCATCGACAAATTAGAAAAAATGTCGAGGATTATTTTAGACTTTTGCAATCGATGAACCAATTGTACATATTTTCACTTCATTAAGTAGTGTGGTACCTACTAATCCACGTGTGAGAAAACAATAATCAAAATGGGTAGTCGAGGTACGAGTCATATTTTTAAAATCATTTATGTACTCTATAAAACATCATAAAAAATTTCCTCATACGAGGACTTTGGCTCATGGATTACAAAGCAACAATGATTAGTTTTAAATGCAACTTACAGATAAATACTTGTCACCTGACGGAACGATTTTCTTGAAAGTTTTGCATTTGGCTTTAGCTTCTCTCACAAACTTGTGTGTATAATATTTTTTGAACTTTTATTGGATGGTAAGACAACTTTTATTAGTCTTCGTTTTTTTTATAAAAAAAAACTAGTAAAAGATCATGTTTTTGTGAGAAATATGATTCGTGAAATTGTTGGATATGTACTTTACACATAATATTTAGTATCACCAAAAAAATCAATTATACTCTTGTTAGTGTGTTTAAATTAGTTAATTTTTTTGTTTAAACTTATAATTACGGATGGTTGTATTTAATTAATAAATTCAAGTTATGCATGATTCAAACTTATTAAAAGAAGTTAGTGAAATCGAGAGTTAAAAATTAAAAAACAAATATTACATAACTATGCAAGTAAATATAATGTTAAAAAAAATTGAATAAGATTACTTTAATTAAAAATTAGACGAAATAGTTCACTCGTTTAAGTCCATTTATTTAAATATAAATATATAAGGTTTTATGGTTGGCCAAAGCTATTTCCTCCATGATAATTTTTATTTCCTCAATAATTTGAAAATAACTCCATCTTGTTATTTCCTCCATAAAGGAAATTACACATTTGTCTTTCTATCCATTTATTCTATCTCTTTCATTTTCAATAACGCCATTATTCTGCCCATTTATTCTATTATCCTACCCATTAACAAATTCAAAGAAAAAAAAAACCATACTTATCTCTCTCTAAAACTTTCTTTTGTTTCCGAGTTTCTTTTCAAACCCTTAATCTCTTCAGTTTTCTACTGTCTTTTGTTTTCCAGTTTCTTTTGGCTATGGCTCTTCTTGTTAGGTTATGATTCTTATTTGGTAGATTTAGGGTTCGATTAGGGTTCTTATTTGGTAGATTTATGGTTCGATTAGGGTTTATGCTTTTGGTTGGATCTGTTTTCGAGTTTTGTTCGATTTTGTGACCATATGGCTGTTCTTTTATATTCTGTTTTTTTTTAGCGAAACATGTGATTCCGAGAGGCCATCTCCGAATCACATGCTTTTTTTTTAACTGCAAAACATCTGATTCCGAGTGGCCATCTCGGAATCACATGTTTTACAGTTAAAAAAAAGCATGTGATTCCGAGATGGCCTCTCGGAATCACATGCTTTCGCTAATGTTTAAATTTTTTGGCTAGCAATAGTTGCTTCTGAACAAAACAACTGATTCCGAGATACCGTCTCGGAATCAATTGTTTTTCGTTCAGAACTGCAGAAATCGGGTTTGGCTGAAAAAAAGAAGTTTCGAATCGGTAAAACATAAAAACAAAGATTACAAAACAAAGATTAAATTACCTTGTTTGTTCCGGTTTAGTTTGGGTTTCTTCATTTTCCATGATTAATCTTCAATAAAATTGAAGTTCTTTGTTTTAGGGTTAATTTTAGAAGTAGAATCATATGTGTTGGATTAAAGTTAGGTTATTGGTGTGTTTTTTCATATAAGACTTTCTATTAGATCAATGGCATCTAGTGTTAAATTTGAAATAAAAATAAGGGTAATTTGATAAAAGCAAGTCACTAAATAACATGGAGGAAATAGCTTTGGCCTTTATGATTTCTCTTTAGACAATCAATGATGATACTAAATATTATACGTAAGATGTTTGTTTGGATTTTCTCCAAGTGTAAAATAGTACGTCGTTTGTTTTTCAATATCAATGAATACAACGTTTTACTTTGTGGAACAATATTTGGATGGATAGTTTTGGTCATGTAGTGAGAACGGATATTATCATGAGAGAGAAATATAATTAAGAATAATCACATTGTGAACAATATGTTATTTTTTACAATTAAAATTAACTTTGCAGATATATTTTCTCTCAATGGAATATGAAATCTATCTCTCAACGGAATATGAAATCGACACGGTAATCAAAACCTAAACATCAACACAAAATTAGGTCGAGAGATAAATAGGAGTATTATTTTTTTTATAAACGAAAGACATTGATTGGGTAATATTTTATATCGTAAGTCTTGGCTGTAAGTTTTCTTAGAATCAAATTGTTTTTTGTATGATAGTGCAAATATAAGTTATTTATGTTATTCTTCTTAAATATGATTATTTCAGTTTAAAGTTTATTTAAATCCGATTAATTAGGCTCAGTTTGACGATTTAGAATATGATTTTTGGAATTAAATATTGATGTATTAATATGTGAATCATAAAAAAAAGTGCCTCTTTTAACCACCAACTGTCTGATCGTCATGCGTCTATGTCTAAAGAAACTGGCGTGCGTAGGTTGCTATGTTTTTATTGGGGCTCAAAGCAAATGCCATTTTTCGAACTAGTAATTGGAGGGTCAGTCATTTCTTATAGTCTTCCATGAATGTTTCAAAATTATAGAGGATCAAATTTGAGGTGGATGATTTTATATCGCTGTGCACTATATACCTCAACTCAACTTACCTTGCATACTTCATGTTTGTGTCGAACAAGTATAAGGTGGTTACTGACCTGTTGGAATCCGATAAGTACCACTTTTTCTTCGTTTAAAGTGCATGGGAAAATGGTGAACTAATATTTAACAAAACCCAAGCCGCTTAAGAAGTTTGTGGATAAGGCATAGTAAGGATTTGAGCTCACATACTTTACCTTAGATTTTATCTAGGATTCGCCCATAGGGTTTTCTCGTTGCTTTAAGTTAATGTTGATCTGAAGATTTTTATTTTTATTTTGCAGGATATAGAAAGCTATTCGCATTCTTTGTCAATAATGTCGAAGTCATCTTCCTCTAGTGCGTGCATAGGCTAATGCAAATGGGGATAGAAGATTCCATCATTAATTTGCTACTGACAACTTTTCCTGGACCAATCAGCTTGCGGCGGACCAAGAGGTGGTGCTCGTGATGTCACGTACATCAGCTAATCTCTTCCTGTCGTCCCGAAGAGCTGGCAATTAACTGATTTACTTACTAGGAAAATGCAACACGCATAAAATGAGAAGCTTGAGAAAAAATTTATAGAGTTGTTTGGTGAGGCTGGTAAGCAGAGAGCTCGAGCAAAAAAATGCCAACACTTGAAGCTGAAGTGGCTTGTATGAAGAACGAACCAACCACAGCCTCCAAATCATAAAAATATTCTCTAAACAAGCGATCATTGACAAGGAAAATGATATTGACGTGTTGGAGAAATAGTTTTTTTAGGCTTCGGCTAAACAATTAAATAAGATCAAGTCTGCAATGATCATTGTTTTCCACCAAATATTTCATGATCTACACATTCGATTTTCATCATAGCTCATACCAGCCGAGCAGAGATCCATCGGAGTGTCACTTGAGGAGAGCGATGATGAGATGGATAACGCGAATGAGTAAACATTACCAACATAGTTGTTGATGAAAAGGCTCTCAACATTCCTCCGGAAAAATGACTTTTGTTGGTCAAATTCTTTGTTTTCTATTTGCTTTGTTTTTTCGTTTGGCTACTTTAATATCGCCTGGAATATTAAGGTCGGATGTTGTGTACTTTATGATCAAAGTCCCCGAGAGCTCGAGGCGTTTTATGTTTGTACTTTATTTCCATTAATCCAAGTGGCTCTGTACTTAGCCATGCTTCATTTTTATTTACGAATTTATGTTGGATCCTATTCATGGATTATTTATATTAATTCATTTATGGATCTTTTTAGATTAGGTTAGGTTTGTTCTCTTAAATCTAAGACCACTTTGGACTTCTATTTTATGTTTACTCCAGATTTTTATTGTAGATCTATTTCGAACTCTTTTATTTTAAATATATTTCATATTCTTTTCGATTTTCAAAGCCTCAATGAAGGTGATTAATCTAGGTTGGCGCATTTTAATCCATGTCTTATTTTGACCTACAATAGTTGGAACCTTTACGGACTTATTAATTATTGAATCCTTATTTCGACTAATCCTAGTTGGAATGTTTTACGAAGGCTTTAGGATCTTAGAAGAGTTCTAAACAAATATGCAAAAAAAATGGTAACAAATTTATTAGATGAACGCCGCTTTTGTAGGAATCTCATTAAAACCTTCATGTGCAATCAGGCTTTGAAAGATTATGTTATCGGTCTCATCAAAAATTACAAAATACTTAGTTTAATAAGTCATGGTAAATCAAATACACATTAACACATGATAACGTCGGAGGAGTTCGATATTCAAAGGGTGCTGAAAGCTCTTACCCTCTTCATCTACTAGTTTGTAGGTTCCAGCTTTAATTCGTTCAACCATAAAGTAATGGCCTTCCAGAATCCGGCCAAGTTTCCCATGGCTCTTATATTTGGTATGTATGTATGTATGTATGAAGACTTCTCTCAAATTCATGTATCCAACCTTGAACACGCTCTTTCAAAATCTTGATGCATATTGGCTTCTCATGAGGAAGTGATAGTGATGGATCCTTATATGCGTCTTTGTCCTATTTTCTTCAATTAAGTCAAGCTCGGTTCGTCTTTCTCCTTCATTTCTCTCCCGGATATAATTAGTGAATCTGCAATGTGAGATATAGGTTTATGTCTGGTATGAACAGAAAGTAACTAGAGAAAATAGAGAATATCTTCTTAGAATCAACAGAGAGATTTTTTAGAAGTGAATATTGTCTTTCTCCTCTAAATATTTCATAGGCGTAAATAACCTCCCCAGCCTCTTTAAATAGGCCTAGTAAGTTAGTTATAAGAGCGGTTACATAAAGGGATATTTACAGTTCAGTCCCTATATTTCTTATAAGGCTTAATTAAACTCTATATTAATAGAACTTATCAATTAAGTCCTTATTAATTACATTTAGATCCCTAAAGAATATATTTCCTTATCAGTAGCCCCCCTAGTTCTTATACAGACAATTTATAAGAACTATTCACTCTTCGAAAATTACTCCAAGTGAATAAAACTTCCTTCATCCAGCCCCTTCATTATGATTAAGCCTAATGACTTGCAACCTCACTTCGAATCTAAGAATAAGTGCAAATAAACTCCCCACTTACTTCGAATCTGCTAACTTGAAATACAACCTTGCCTCCACTTCGAATCTTCTGACTAGAGATGTAACTTTACTTATGCTTCGAATTTTCTGACCCCTACTTGAAAGACTGACTAGACCCTTCTTGAAAGGTCTGTGACACAACACGTTTTCTTCCACGTTTCACATTCCACCGAATGAGAACAATTCACTGGTTTTGCCTCTTCAAATCCTCAACGTCATTTTTTTTAACTATAAATACTTAGCTCCACCTTCACTGAGAACTTTTAGATAAATCACTTCTTTCTTAAGCCATCTTCATCTTGTTCTTCATCAACCTTCATCTTCATCTTCTGCTGCCTTCCCCAGAAACATCATTCCTTCATTCACAAAGAACAACTTCCCAGATTTACATCTTTTATATGAGAAAGTACCCCAAATACAAAAGATCTAAACCTAAAAACCAAAAGAAACCAAAGAAATCTCTCTTCCCTGGTTCTAGCAATCAAGTATTTGGTGCTTACGATTATCTCTGTATTTCAAAAAGAGCTAAAGAATACAAAGCTGCTGGGTTAATCTACAACGGTCCTCGTTTCTCCTCTACCACCTTCAAATATGGTAACTTCAATCCCAATCTAGTCAATTCATCTTCAAACCTAGCATCAAACCCAGAATCTAGCCAACACTCTTCTCCTCCTTGAAATCAATCCACTTCTCCATCACTAAAACCACATCGAAATCTGACAAACCTCCAACTCTCAAAAAACCACAACTCAAATCACCTATCCTACAATCCGAAGCCGTTAAAGTTAAACTTCACAAAAAATCAACCTTTCTAGCAATGGGTGATGATGCAGAAACCTCCTCTTCTATTCCCCCACAAGAAATGGTTAACGCTACACCAAAGAATAGTCAATCAGTTCTTGTAACTCAATCAGAGACTCAAATTCGAAGTCTTCGCAATGAAACTACCGATGAAGAAAATGACAAAGAAAATGATTCTGAAGCCACAGAATCCGATGCCGAAGGTGAATCCGAAGCAGAAGAGGTAATCCCTCCAAAGAAAATTCGAGGAAAGAAAGCTCCTATTTCCCTCCCCGAAGACGTTGTTGCCTTGGTTCAAGAAAACCTACAACCACTTTGTCCTCGGTACATTCTTGCCCTAAAGAATGTATCCTATACTTACTACCTCGAATCAGAAAAAGAAGAACTCAAGAGACTATGGGGATTAACAGACAACATTGCTCTTCGACTTCCAATAGAAGGAGAAACACCTCTGAGCTGTCAGAAGAACGAACTTGTAGTTTACCCTGAGCTTTTCAACTGGGGACTTCGATTTCCCCTCGATCCAATGATTGTAAGGTACTTAGAAATTCTTAAGTTGTGCCCAACACAGGTTACTCCAAACCAACTATTCACTTTATTCTCCGCCATTATGGTGTCGAGGCTAGGTAGCATCCCCTTCGAAATAGAAGATTTCATCTTATTGACCAAAATCTCAAATGGGCCAGTTTTACCATTCTACTACCTCACTCTGGAGGATGATCTGAAGATTATCGATGACCTCCTCGAGGCTGACAAGTTTTGGAAGCAAAAGTTTGTCTTTTTATCAGGAGCTTGGGAAAATGGTAGAGAGATTTCCGATGACAACCCCTCAAAACTTACTCTCACCTGGAGAGATAGCAGTAAGTGAATCATTGTTGTATTGTTAATATTTCCTTAGCTTCTCACGCTTAGTTAAATTAACCAAGTCTATTTATCTAACTGTTTACTCTTTTCACAGAAATTCTGAGGAGATTCAAAAGTTGTCGAAAAACTGCAAAGGGCATCTTTAAGGAAATGGCTGAATGGGCAGAGAAAGCTTGGGGAAATGGCTTTCACTCAGCCTTTCAACCAATCAACTTCGTAAACAGCCATCTCTGGCGCATAACCTTGGGAGCTGACTTCCCTGAAGATCCGATGATCCAACCCGATCCCGTCAAAGAGGTTCAAAGAATACTCGCACCAGATGGGAAAACCTACCTTCCCACCAGGAATCGATCTGACAGTCACCTGCCATTAAAAAAGAAGGGAAAGCTAACCCTCAAAAAACCCAACACAAGCAAGGCTAACCCTTCCAAAACTTCGAAGCCTGCAGGGAAACGAAAAGCGCCTGCATCTCAACTTCCTCCAATATCCGAAGAGGATGAACCTGTACTGAAAAAGAAAAAGAAAGAAGACAATGCTCCAAAGAAGAAAAAGAGAAAGTCCACTACTCCAAAGAAAAAGAACGAAGCTGACATACTCGAAGAGGTATTGGCTTCCGAGGTGCATGGGAAAACTTTTATTGAAGAAAATCCTCAAGGGGGACTGGCACTAGGAGATAGCCAAGAAGACGATTACCTTAACCTCGAAGATTTCAACTCAAGCGGGGATTTTGTATTCACTGGTGAAGGTTCTCAGCCTACCAACACCATTCCATCAACTTCTACCGGGGCTGCCATCGCTTCAACATCTAATGCAATTGTTCCTGTCCAACATTGCCCATCAAACTTGCCCAATCCAGGCAGATCTGATGAGGTAACTTCAATTCTTCGACCTTTTGCTAACTTAGGTGCTACAGCCAAAAAATTATGTGAAGAAGTAAACAATTCACATACACAATTGGAGCTCCTTGCACAAGAATTAATCAAGAGCAAAAAAGAAACAGAGTCTGAAAAGGCTTCGAAAAATGAAGCACTTCAAAATTTCGAAGCTGAAAAAGGAAAGCTTCTTAAGGAGCATAAAGAAAAAATCGAAGCTCTGGAGGCTTCTCATCGACTGGCTCTTGAGAATCTAAAATCTCAACATTCTACTGTCATTTCTGAGGAAAAGAAAAAATCTACCGACGCTGAGAAACTTGTTAAGGAAACTCAGGAAAAACTGGAAAATTGCCAAACTCAATTGACTACGCTTCAAACAGGATTCGAGGAAGAAAAGAAAGCTGTCGTCAAGAAAGTCGAAGCTGCTGTTGGTTCTGTGATGCTTGGTGGTATCAAGAAGGCTGAAATCGATACAGCAAACAATCTTCTTCGAGAAATCCATGCTGCCTATCCAAGGCTAAATTTAACAGAATTTTGGAAGCAAGTCCCAGAGAAAGATCGTCCAAAGGAGGCATTCGAAGTGCCATCAAGCTCTTTAGAAGAAGGTGACGCTTCTGACGGGTCATCGGAAGAAGAGGATGACTAAACAATAGTTTACATATGTCGTGTTTGTTTTTTGTGTGTTTTAATTAAGTAGTTTGTCCTTTTTTGTAAGCTTCAAATTTTATCCAATGAAACAAGCAACTTTCTTAATTTTTACAATTTCTGGTGCACTTATTAAATATGGCACCTCGAAAATTAGATGCACTTATAAGACGTGGCACCTCGAAAACTAGATGCACTTATAAGACGTGGCACCTCGAAAATTAGATGCACTCATAAGACGTGGCACCTCGAAAATTAGATGCACTCATAAGACGTGGCACCTCGAAATAGGTTGTTTCTTCAAAGCTATTGCTTTGGAAAATTACTCTTGGTTAACTTTCAAAGATGATCAGTCTTTGCCAAGTTACCAAAATAACAAATCATTCATCATACTAAACAACCAATGGCCAAAAGAAATTTTTATTATCAAATTCAATTTTAACCAGACACCTCATTAAAACCTTTCTGGGCTAACAGATAAGGAAAGAGTATGTCTGTCTCGTAAAAATTCGAAGTTCAATTTTACTCACAGTACAATTTCAAATGTTCTATATTCCAAGGATGTTTGAGCATCCTCCCCTCACGATCAGACAACCTATATGACCCTGGCTTGACCTTCATTTTGACTTCATAAGGACCTTCCCAATTCGGAGCCAACTTTCCGAGGTGCTTGTCCTTAGTATGAAGAAATACTTTTCGCAATACTTTATCGCCAGCCTTGAACTCCCTCTTCTTTACTCTAGCATCGTACCTGCTTCTCATTAAGGTTTGATAATGAACCACATTCAAATGTGCTTTGACCCTCTTTTCCTCTAACAAATCAAGCTCAACCCTTCTATCTTCATCATTATCTGCTTCGGAATATTGCAATAACCTGTAGGAAGGCAATGTAGATTCAGCAGGACACATAGCATCCATTCCATAAACTAAAGAAAAATGAGTCTCTTTTGTGGCCTCTCTAGGGGTTGTTCGATATGCCCACAACACTTCTTGAAGATAGTTCGGCCATTTCCCTGCTGCTCCCGCCAAATTTTTCTTTAAACCCTCCAAAATAGATCTATTCGTAACTTCCACTTGCCCATTTTCTTGTGGGTGGAAAGGAGTAGAAAAGCATTGTTGTATTCCTTTCGAGGAGCAAAAAGAGTACATTTCCTTGTTATTAAATTGGGGACCGTTGTCCGTTGTTATTTTTCGAGGAACGCCAAAACGGTAGCATATGTTACTTAGAATAAACTTGATCACATCCTTTGCCTTTGTTCCAGCTAAAGGCTCTGCTTCTGCCCACTTCGAAAAATAATCAACCGCGACAATAATCATCTGTCTTCCACCTGAAGCCATAGGCAATGGTCCTACTAAATCAATCCCCCATCTATCAAAAGGAACCGCCTCAGAGATTGTCATTAGGGGTACCGCTGGTTTATGTATCAAATGTGCATACCTCTGACAAGTATCACAGCTTCGAACTAATAACTTGGCATCCTGCAATATGGTAGGCCAATAATACCCTGCCAACAATACCCTACGCGTTAAAGCTTTGAATCCACAATGAGCTGATCCGTCTCCATCATGTAATTCAGATAGAATGTTTTGAGACTCTTGCTTACCCAAACATCGTAACAAAGGTTTCGACGCAGATCTCTTATACAATACCCCATCTAATACCACATAACCAGGAGCTTTATACTTTATTTTCTTGAGTAAATGTTTATCAAGAGGTAGTATACCCTTCGAAAGAAAGTTTAACAAGTCAATCCTCCAATCACCTCGAAAGTGCATCGAATCATTTACTACCTCCTCAACAAATTCACATTGCTCAGAGCTTGATATAATCGAAGGCAGTGGTTGTGTCACGATCCATGGATATTCTTCAGAGTAAGCCATTGTTGCTAAAGAATCAGCCATTGTGTTGTTACCTCTTCGAATATGCTCCACCTCGACATTTTCAAATTGTGCCATCATACCTCGTAGTTCTTGCAAGTACAAAACCAAACGATCCTTTTTAGCTTCTGACACCCCTTTAACATGGTTAACTACCAACTGCGAATCTGTTTCTAAGCGCACGAATATTGCTCCACAAATCTTTGCTAACCGCAATCCTGCTAACACAGCTTCATATTCAGCTTCATTATTCGAAGCATGAAATCCAAATTTCATAGCTTGAAACATAAACTTCCCTGTTGGTGCCACCAATTCAACTCCTGCATTCGACCCTTTATTACTAGATCCTCCATCAGTTCGTACCGTCCACGTCGGATTCGTGTTCACTTTTTCACCTTCTTTCTCTTCGGGTCTACTCGAATGAAACTCAACCAAGAAGTCTGCTAAGGCTTGAGCTTTGATAGCTGTTCGAGGAGAGAATAACACATCGAAATCTCCTAATTCTACAGACCACTTAGTCATCCTTCCTGAGATATCTGGCTTTTGTAATACATTTTTCAATGGATAGGAAGTTCGAACCACAATTGTATGTGCCTGGAAATAAGGACGTATTTTTCTTGCTGCCACTACTGTACACAGTGCCAATTTTTCGAGCTTCAAATAACGTTTTTTGGCATCAACCAAACTTTTACTGACATAGTAGACGGGCCTCGAAATTCTTGAATCTTCACTAATCAGAACTGCACTCACTGCATAATCCGATATTGCTATATACAAAAACAGTTGCTCACCTTCTCGAGGCTTTGATAATATTTTAGGAGTGGACAAAAGATTTTTGATCTTAACAAAAGCTTCTTCACAATCCGAAGTCCACTCAAAATTATTAGGTCGACGCAGCACCTGGAAAAAAGGCAAGCACTTATCTGAAAATCGAGAAATGAACCTGTTCAGAGCTGCTAACCTGCCTGTTAACATTTGCACTTCTTTGATATTCCGAGGCGAAGACATTGATATCAGAGCCTTCAATTGTTCTGGATCCACTTCAATTCCCCTTTCACTAATCACATACCCCAGAAACTTACCAGATCGGACTCCAATCGTACATTTTTCTGGGTTCAACTTCAATTGTATGGCTCTGAGATTCAAAAACGTCTCTTCTAAATCATCAATGTGTTCATCATCACTTTTGCTCTTAACAAGCATATCATCGATGTACACTTCGATATTCCTCCCTATTTGTGAAGCAAACGCCTTATTCATCAACCTCTGATATGTAGACCCAGTATTCTTCAATCCAAACGGCATCACTCTATAACAGTGTAAACCTCGATCAGTAATAAAAGTTGTGCTCTCTTCATCCTCTGGATTCATTCGAATCTGATTATATCCTGAAAATGCATCCATAAATGTTAGAATTTTGTTTCTAGAAGTAGAATCCACTAGTAGGTCAATCTGAGGTACTGGAAAAGGATCTTTTGGACAGGCTCTGTTTAAATCTATGAAGTCTACACACATTCTCCATTTTCCGCTCTTCTTTTTCACCACCACAGGATTAGCCGTCCACCTCGGGTAATTGGACTCCCTAATATGCCCCATCTTATACAATCTGTCTACCTCAGCAACTATGGCCTCGGACTTTTCCAACGAAAAAGCTCTCCTTTTTATTATTATCGGCTTGATCTTCGAATCCACAGCCAGACTATGACATATAATGTCAATTGGGACCCCAACTACATCCTCAGATGTCCAAGCAAACACATCCAAGTTTTTAGACAAAAAATGCAACAATCTTTCTCGCACTGATAAAGACAGCAGAGTCCCAATTCGAAGTACTCTATTATTATTGAAAATGTATTCTTCTATTTCTTCACTCACCACCACAGAGCTCGGGGTTGACCTCGGATCATCAATTCCCTCATCTGTACCACTAGAAGACAACCCCCCAAACTGCTAATTCTCCATTGGATCATCAGTACTTTTGCCACGTAGTCTAAATGCAGCAGCGTAACACTCTCTAGCCACCTTTTGATCACTTCGAACCACACCAACTCGATCCCCGACTACATACTTCAAACATTGATGAACCGTAGAAACTATAGCATACATCTTTGCCAGCCATGACCTTCCAAAAATAGCATTGTAGCTCGATGGACAATCTACCACCATAAAAAGTACTTGTACTTTCTTTTTGAAAGGCCCTTCTCCCAAAGAAATTTCACCTTCAAACTCCCCCACTACATTTGCTATCGCGCCAGTAAACCCAATGATAGTTCTCTCTGACCTTTCTATCCGAGGCGGAGTGGTTAATCTATCATATGTTGATTTGAACAACACATTAGCAGAGCTCCCGGTAGCAATCAATACTCGTCGAATTTCCACCCCACATACTTCTGCTCCTATGACCACTGCATCTTCATGTGGCCCAGTAATTCCTCTCAAATCATCCCCATCAAAAATTATAAATGGGACATCCTTCTTGTTGCTTAGGTGTGCTGATGCTCCTCCCTCAATTTGATGCGTTAAATTCACTATATGCCTCTTCCTCAAATTATTAGTGTTATTAGTCATTGAATCTCCCCCAAATATTGTCAGTGACTCAAAGAACGCACACAAATCTCGAACACGTCCCTCACGCATCGGCTCATCTACTGACATCAACAATAATCGACTAGGGTCTGGGTCGACATATTCCGAAGCCACATCAAACTCATCACCTGCAGCATCTAAAATCATCAGTGCAGTTTCCTGCTTAGAATTAGGATTACCAACCTTTTGAGTTACAGCTTTAGCATTCTTTTTGACATACTCCAGCAATTTTCCATTCTCTATCAAAATCTGCATCTCCTTCTTCAAAGCAATACAATCATTTGTATCATGTCCAATATCATCATGATACCTGCAGAACCTGTTATTACGCTCCTCCTTTGGCCTATTAATCGCTGCCGGCTTTCTGAAATTTACTGTTCCCTTGCTTTTCTCATATATCGATACCACACTTTCAGTCAAATCCGCATAATATTCTGGTTTCACCCATACATTCGATCTTGGTTTGAACTGGTATTGATTACTAAAGTTGTGATGATTAGAACCCCCTTGATACGAACTCGAACCTCCTCGGTAAGTAACATTTTGATTGCCCCTCGCCCTTGACGAGCTGTTATTCGAAGCGTTCGCTTGATTATTTCCCCCCCTGACTATTCCCTTTCTGAACACCAATATTTCCTCCTCGAACTCGAGTGGACTCTTCGACCTTGATCTGGTCTTCAACCTGGGCCATGAGAGCTCCAAACGTTAATGCTCTACGCCTTGTTGTTTCATCAGCTAAATCTCCAGGCAACAATCCTTGTCGAAACGCCGCCATAGCCACCAATTCCTCACAATCATCCAATCCTGCTTTTGTTGACACAAATCTCTTGGTATAATCCTTCAACTTTTCTCCCACAGCTTGCTTACGTTGTATTATTGTATCTCCATTAGCTCTCATTTCTTTGCTTCCCACAAACTGTCTTTGAAAAGCTGTGTAAAAGTCTCTAAAATTTGCAATAGACTCCTTAGGAATCTTGTTATACCATTTTAATGCAGTTCCTTTGAATGTCTGAGAGAAGGCCTTGCAAACCTGTCTATCATCGTCCTCGAAGTTGGTCATATAGTTCTTGAATTGCTCTATATGATCATCTGGATCTTGAGTTCCATCGAACTTGTCAATTTTAGAAATGTCAAACCGCCTCGGAAGCGGTACAGATCTGATCTCACTAATCAACGGTGAATCTCTCCAATCCACACCTTGAACATACTGGTCTTCATTCCTCATTCCCACAGTAGCATACAAACTTGGCTCCCCGACATATTTCCGAGGAGAACACACTTTCCGAGGAGAATACACTCGCCTCTCCTTCTTTTGCCTTCCTTCTTTATACATTTTAGCTGGCCTCAATTCATATTCTCCCTCTCTTGAATGACCTCGAAAATGCTTATATCTCGGTGTTTCATCCGATTCCGAATCTTCATCATCTTCTTCACTAGAATCCACGTATCGTCGCTTCTGCAACTTTTCCTTCTTTTTCATTCCACTGTGCTCCTTCCTACGTTCAAAACGTATTTTACGTCGAGTATCTTGAACATCATCGTCGTCATTCGATTGATCCGACTGATCATCCCGAGCACCTCTGGATATTTCAGATCCGAGTTTAGTGTTATCATTACCTTGCTTTATTTGAGCAAATTCATCAAGCTCTGCCACTTTTCTTATTAACTCCTTCATTTTTCCTTCAAAATCGAATTGATTTGATTGAATCGGAACTGATTCACCTGCTTCTTTTCCTTGCAGATCAGATTTCAATGTTTCCATAGCCTTTCGAACAGACGGATTATCACCTTCTTCTGAATTCATCTCCGATCAGCGAAAATCTAAACAAAATGCTCCAGAAAACGAAAAAAAACTCGAACGAAATGCTTCAGAAAACGAAAAAACTCGAGACTCGATTTTTGATCTGTCGATCAAGGTATCTTCGCCCCCTCTTTCTAGCGCCAATTTGGTATGAACAGAAAGTAACTAGAGAAAATAGAGAATATCTTCTTAGAATCAACAGAGAGATTTTTTAGAAGTGAATATTGTCTTTCTCCTCTAAATATTTCATAGGCGTAAATAACCTCCCCATCCTCTTTAAATAGGCCTAGTAAGTTAGCTATAAGAGCGGTTACATAAAGGGATATTTACAGTTCAGTCCCTATATTTCTTATAAGGCTTAATTAAACTCTATATTAATAGAACTTATCAATTAAGTCCTTATTAATTACATTTAGGTCCCTAAAGAATATATTTCCTTATCAATGTCGAGACCACTGCATCCATACCATATAGTCTCGTTTGTAACTGTCCGTGGAGTTGTTGTATAAGCCCACAAGACCTCTTGAAGATAGTTCGGTCAATTTTCAACTGTTTAATCAAATTATTCATCAATCCTTCTAGTATGCTTCGGTTAGTCATGCCACATGTCCATTTTCTTGTGAGTGAAAATAAATGAGAAATATTATTATATCCCCATCATCGACAAAAACTCTCTAACTCAGCAAAGCCTCTGAAATTTACTTATGGGGCACAAGCGGGCAATAGGTCGTATTGGTAAAGTGCTAACACGGGACATACCTTTTTACCAACTTCTTATCATTTGTGAGTATTGTAGGCTAATAAAATCTTGCTAACAAAACCCTTCATGTAAGTGTTTTGGACCTGTAATGCGTCGAACCCTGTCCATTATGAAGCTCTTTCAAAATCAACCTTGATTCTTATAGTCCGAGAAAACATAACATAATCCAACTTAACCCTCGTTTGAACAAATTTTCTCCCAGAATGATGAACCTCTTGAATTTGAATTTAAACCTTCAGGTTGCAGCCTTATCGTTTAAAAAGATACCATTTCAAGGTATAGTCATTGTTATTTGTCTACTGATGACTATTTTCGGCCCTCAGGACCTACTGGTACCGAATATTGTCGAAAGACTGTGCCAAACTCTTTTTTTGAACTTTTAAATATCTTACCAATTTATCTTTCCAAGTCTCTTCTTATCACATAGCATGGTTTATCACAAGGTATGAGTCATTGATTCACCAAACTCTTTTATACTTGCAAACGTATGCTAACCCAAGTCCCGCGATAACGGTCTCATATTAAGCCTTGTTATTCGAAGCCTCGAAATCAAAACAAAAATAAGCTATTAAAAACACTCTTGTCCAACATCTTAAAATGTTCAAACCTTTATTGGTTTGTATCATCTAATATGGCTCCAAAATGTCGATCGATGGCTCAGGTCTTTCGACATGGTACTCTATGAGGAAATCAGTTATGAAGCTCTTTCAAAATCAACCTTGATTCTTATAGTCCGAGAAAACATAACATAATCCAACTTAACCCTCGTTTGAACAAATTTTCTCCGAGAATGATGAACCTCTTGAATTTGAATTTAAACCTTCAGGTTGCAGCCTTATCGTTTAAAAAGATACCATTTCAAGGTATAATCATTGTTATTTGTCTACTAATGACTATTTTCGGCCCTCAGGACCTACTGGTACCGAATATTGTCGAAAGACTGTGCCAAACTCTTTTTTTGAACTTTTAAATATCTTACCAATTTATCTTTCCAAGTCTCTTCTTATCACATAGCATGGTTTATCACAAGGTATGAGTCATTAATTCACCAAACTCTTTTATACTTGCAAACGTATGCTAACCCAAGTCCCGCGATAGCGGTCTCATATTAAGCCTTGTTATTCGAAGCCTCGAAATAAAAAAAAAATAAGCTATTAAAAACACTATTGTCCAACATCTTAAAATGTTCAAACCTTTATTGGTTTGTATCATCTAATATGGCTCCAAAATGTCGATCGATGGCTCAGGTCTTTCGACATGGTACTCTATGAGGAAATCAGTTAAGGCATGTGTTTTAATAATTATTTTTGGTTTGTATAAAGTATCAAATTTCCTCGACTCTACTGACCAGTTTGTATAACGCCCAAGGTTGTTAGGCTTTTATAATATATTTTGAAGAGGGGAAGAGGTTCAAACCACTCTAAAGTGTCCCTGAAAGTAAGTTCTCGTCTTCTTCTTCGCCACTCAAATATAAATCCAATTTTTATAGCTACAGTAACTACGTCTCCATCGACAATAAAATTTTGCTCATGTAATAAAGCTAAATTTAACAATTACCCTTGTCTCTTATCAAAACAGTACTCACTGCATAATCACACAATGTCATGTACATATATATATTTTTCCCTAAAGTTGGCTTGGATAATGTTTCTTTATCCTCTTGAAAGCACTGTTACACTCTTTGGTCCACTAAAAATTAGTTGATTTTCTCATAACCTAGAAGAACTAAGTGCTTTTATCTGAAGAGTGCGAGATAAAATGATTTAAGGCTACAAGACTGAATGTCAACATTTGTACTTCCTTAAGTGACCGAGGTGGATTTATAGATGCCAAAGCCTACAACTGCGATCGGCCAGGTTCAATTCCTTGTTTTCTAACCAGATATCCAAGGAATTCCTAGACCAAACCCTAAAAGTACATTTCTCCAAATGAAGCTTTAAGTTCACAACTCTCAGGTTCTGAAAGGTCTCAACCAGGCTGATGATATGCATGGAATCCTTGTTACATTTAACTAGCATGTCATCTGTGTATATCTCGATATTTCTCCCAATCTTAAAAAAAATGCTTTATTAACCAACCTCTGGTAAATAGCAGCGCCATTCTATAAGCCGAAGAGCATAACCTTGTAAAAGTGCAACCTTTGATTTGTGATGAATCTGGTGCTTTCTTAGTCTAAATGATGCATCTGGATTTGATTATAATCGAATGAGACGTCAATTAAATATAGTAGTTTGTTCCCCAAGATCGAATCCACCAAATGATCTACCTTTGCAACCGGAAAGAGATACCTCAGAAATGCCATGCTCAAATATGTAAAATCAACATACATCCTCCAGCTACTATTCTTGTTCTTCACCAAGATCGAATTAGCGTCCACATTGCATATTTTGATTCTCTCATATGCCTCAAGCCAACCAACTTATCTACCTTGGCAACTATAGTTACATATTTCTCTATGGATAGAGATATTCTCTTTTGTGATATAGGTTTGACATTCACATTCACCTAAAATATAGGAAAAATAATCTCCAATTGAGCCTCTCTCACATATTTGCTTGACCGTGCAAAAACATTCAAAGTATTTGCCAAAAAACCGACCAGTTCTTCTTTTAGGTGATTTAGCATACCAGTGTCAACCTTTAAACTTCTTCCTCTTTTAAAATGATGCGCTTTGGCATTTTCTCATGGTATAACAAAATTTAGGGACCTTGTTAGGATTGTCCACTACTCCGACCGCTTCTAATTTCCCTTATTATTATTTTTCTTTACATATGTTTCATTATCCAAAGATGTTACATAACATTCCCTTGCAAACTTTTGATAAATTTCAACCACATTGACCTGGTACCCCACCACATAATTTAGGAATTTGTGAATGGTTAAAATGATGACATAAACCTGATTCAGCCAAGACCGACCAAAAATCATGTTATATGAAATCGGTTGATCCGCCACCATGAAAAGAACTTGAAAAATCTTTCTAAACTCAATCTTGTCGAGGATTACATCCATTTCAAACTCATGCGAGTACATCCGCACTAATCCCGGTAAATCAATAAATCATTCTATTAGAACATCTCAAAGTTAGATGAATCATCATTCGGTTATACGTAATTCTGAACTAAATATTGGTCGAAGTATTGGTGTCTATCAACCCCCCCCCCCCCTTAATTGTATCCACTTAAACCAACATGTTTATCAAGATAGCATCATCATGCGGGTTTGCAACGCTCTAAAGGTCATCATCTTCGAACACCGTTAGAGGATATGGAGCTCAGTCGAGGTGCGGTGATGTTCTTTTTTGAAATCGTGCCTTCATGCTTCTTACATGTCTCTTCTAGATGCGTCAAAAATTCTAGAAACAATATCGCCTCTGGTGATAGTTAGAAGCTCTAGAGCCAAATTGATATCATCTATGTACACAATGTTTCAACAATATGTTTTTCATGGTCGAAATCGAGATATTCTTCACACGAGATGACGCCAACCATATGACGATCATGGTCATGATCTAAATACTTGTTTGTTAAATCGTATATGTGAATCTTCCTCCAATCTTTTAACCATAACATAATCTATGTAAAACTTCCATGTTTTTGCCTATCTGATTAGCAAAAGCTTTATTCACCAGCCTTTGATAAGTGGCCCCAGCATTTTTCAACCCGAAGGGCATCACTTTGTAACAATGAAGACCTATCTTTGTGATGAAAGTAGTGTGATCTTGATCCTTCGGATCTACTTGTATCTGGTTGTACCCTGAGAAAGCATCCATAAAGGACAACAGCTTGTTTCCAGATATAGATACCACTAACTGATCTATCTGAGGAACATGATAAAGATCCTTAGGGCATGCCCTTCCGTGAAATCAATACACATACGCCATTTACCATTCTTTTTCTTGACTAACACAAGGTTAGCAGTCCACAAAGGGTACTGAGATTCCTTAGTGTGACCAATCTTGGTTAACCGGTCAACTTCTTGAACAATCACGTCTGTTTTTTCCTTGGAAAAAGCTCTCCTTTTTGTACAACTGGTGCAATATCATAATCAATCAATATAATTCCAACAACAAAAAGAACACTTCACATTAATAGATATTTGGTATAAACCATGACAATGAAAATTAAAATAATAAAAATATATTTTGTAAAATAATGCATAAGTTTGAAATTTGAAACTCAAAAGAATATAATAACATATTTTATTTCATAAAAAATGGTTTGTTATGCAAAATCGAAATCAATTAATTTTTATACCAAACTAATAACATATTTTATATCATAAAAATGGTGAATCATACAAAATCAAATACCATTAGTTTTTTTACCAAACTATCTTATGAGAGTGAAACATCAAAATTTAAATTTAGTAGATAGTTTTATTTATATATGTGGAATATTTATATTTTTAGTGTGAATAAAATGTGTTCGTGTTTTGAAAAAAAAAATAGGAACTATATTATATTTTGTGGATATTTTTTATTTGAAACATCTATTAGCTAATTGATGAGTTCAGAATCTTCATATTCAAACCACTGTACACTCCAGACATGGGTAATTCGGATAGTGACATGCCACTAAATAATCCGGACATGAAAAAAGTAAAAACACCTTTTTGACTAAGCTATTTGTTAATCTACTTAAAAGACTAATGGGTCCTTAAACTTGACCAGGTTTTAGAACTTGACCCGTAAGCCCATGGGTCACTAATTAAAAGTATAAATACCTCAACCACTTTCATTAATTAGGGTAATGAACATTTAATACAACCCGGCTTCTCAATTATCTCGCTACTTTACACCAAACACTTAATACTTTAAACCTTCACAAAACACTTTACTTAACTACCGTCAGCCTAAAATAAACCAAACCAAATTGGCGACCACAGTGGGAGGACGAAGGTGCCTGAATCTTGCATTCAGATTCAGTAGAAAAGACCAGTTCGAATGGATTCGAACGAGCAGGGAACTCTACCACCTATGGTGGAAACAATTGGGGAAAACAAGGAATATACCTTCGAAGAGCGAGATAAGTTAAGAGAAGAAATAGAGGCGTTGAGGGCCATAAAACAAGTAGAAATAGGTATAAGGGAGAAATCAGGGGCGTCAGCTATTCATCATATTCACAACTCTAGAGAAAATGATCCATCAGCAAAGACTCATCTGAGTTCAAAAGAACCCATGTTAGATCCAAGAAGACTGATCGGTCCAAGCTGGTTGAAAGTTCAGATTCTGAGTCCTCCAGCAGCTCCTCGAATGAGGCTGAGCTTGAGGAGTCTTTGTCATCAGCAGTGATGAAGGGAGGTCCAGAAAAAAAAATGAAACTAATTAAAAAATATTCAAGAAAGAGGGATAGGCATGGGAGGCTTAAAAGACATCTGGGCAAAGGGTCATCTCACAGCCACAGGCATGCTGATCAGTTACTGATAGATCCTTTTGCTTTTCAGACCGAACCATGGTTTTTTTTTTGCAACACCTAATGAAGACACAGTCTTCAGTCGTAATAAGAATTGGAGACATTCACCTTTATCTTCCAAAATACTGTCCGGAAACCTACCCAAAAGGTTTGACAGTTCCAAAATGGAGAAGTATGATGGAAGTAAGGATCCGGGCAACCATCTGGACCAATTCAAGAACTTCATAATGAACTTTGATGATGATGACAAACTTTTGTGCAGAGCCTTCTCCCAAACTTTTATGGGAAGTGCTCTTAAGTGGTACAACAGCTTACCTCAGGGGTGTATCGGATATTTTGATACATTCTGGGTTGTCTTCCAAACTTTTATGGGAAGTGCTCTTAAGTGGTACAACAGCTTACCCCAGGGGTGTATCAGATATTTTGATACATTCTGGGTTGTCTTCCAGAGGAAATTTGTTGGAAGTAAGGAGGTGAAGGACAATGGAGATATTATTATCCATTGTACCCAAGAACCAAACGAGTCCTTGAAAGACTACATAAGCTGGTTCATGAATACAAAGGACGGGTTAGCAGATTGCTTCGAACATGTGGCAATTGCTTCTTTAAGGCAAAGGTTGAACCCTGGGAACCTAGCCGATTCAGTGACCAGGAAGAAATCCATGACCCCGGATGGCCTTTTGAATCAAGTGGGAAAACAAATTAATGTGGAAGAAACCAAGAAAACCAGGGTGCACCGTTAAGTGAGGTCCACCACGACAGCTAATCACTCCGGATTTAAATCGAATAAGTCCGGACAAGGGTCCAACCGGTCTAAACAAACTCAGTCCAGCCAGAATCAATCTCAAAGCTAGCAGTCAAAAGGTAAAAGAGGTCCTTAGGTTCAGCCAAAGTGGTTTGCAGAGTTGAAAGAAAATGTGACCACAATTTATGACAAGACCAAGGATGAAGTCCATTTCTGGAAACTATCAGCACTGCAGTCTCCCAGAGAGAGTCGAAATACATGTTTTTACCAGTATCATAATGATATAGGCCATAACACTCAAGACTACATAGCTTTGAAACATGAGGTACGGAATCTTATTGAAAGAGGCAAGTTAGGAGCTTATGTCAAAAGAAGAAGTGGAAACAAGCCTGACAATGCTCTGAGGACCGGCCCTACAAACAATATGGGAACATCTGCTCCGGAAGGGGAAATGGTGATCCTTGAAAGATTTAATGTCAATTCAGAGTACCTGGATCCTGATCCAACCCGGAATAAAGTAGGGTTCATAACAGAACAAACTAAGACGGTGTCCAGACTCATTAGTTTCTTTGAATCACTCACTATTTTCGGAGGGGATACTGTGACAGCACCCACTCCTTCATCAAGAAAGAGGCATGTGCATAGTCTGGCCACTCAGTTGGAGGGGGAATGTCCTCTCATCAGTACCAAACCCCTTTTTCATTCATAGTTTTTGATGAGGAGGATTTGAGAAATATTGATGGGCCTCATGAAGATGTTGTGATGATAGGAGCATCCATTGGGGGCAATGATATTCGCTGGATTTTTATAGACACATGCAGTTCGGAAAACATCATTTTCCTAAGCTCCTACAAGAAAATGAAGAATCCGTCCGTTATTCAACGCTCAAACAAAACCATTGTGGGCTTCACAGGGAGCTCTGCGGATGTAATTAGGCAGTTTGAGGAAGAGGTGGTGTTGGGCAAGGGGCATTTTAAAAAGTTGGTGGGGGTGTTGTTTGTTGTAGTGTATTTTCCCACATGCTACAATACGATCTTTGAGAGGTCCTGGCTCTCTCGAATGCATGCAGTAGCCTCAACAGTCCATCAGTGTTTGAAGTATGCAGTTTAAGGGCAAGTAGGTGTTGTTCGAAGTAGTCAGAAGATAGCAAGGGGGTGTTATGCAACTGCACTTGCTCCTAAGACTTTGGGAGCAGTTCGGATCAATGAAGATTAACAGTTACTGGAGCCTTCTGAGGGAGAGGGTGAGATTGATGACCCCAGAGAGGCTCCCAGTGTTTTAATACCAGTTGAAGAGATTGAAACCCACTCCCTTGTAGAGGGTAGAAGTATCAAGATTGGTTCCAAGATAGCGCCAGAATTGAAAAATAAATTGTTACCCTTTTCATTAAACAATCAGCATGTTTTTGCTTGGTGAAATAGTGATGTAACTGGAGTACCTGCAAGCATTATCTTACACAAGTTTTCAATCCAGAGTGATGTTGAACCTGTTGTACAGAAAAGAAGAGCTTTCTCAAAAGAGAAGGCTGATGTAATAGTTCAAAAATTGGATCAACTTACCAAGATGGGACACATAAAGGAATCCCAATACCCTTTTATGGACTTCCAATCCGATGTTGGTCAAGAAAAAGAACGAGAAATGGCGTATGTGTATTGATTTTACTGACCTCAACAGAGCTTACCCAAAACATCTTTATCCAGTCCCCCGGATAGATCAGTTGGTGGACTCAACATCTGGAAACAAGTTATTGTCCTTCATGGATGCTTACTCTGGATACAACCAGATACAGGTGGATCTGAAGGACCAGGATCATACTACCTTTGTAACAGACAAGGGTCTCCATTGCTACAAGGTGATGCCTTTTGGGTTGAAGAATGTTGGGGATACTTATCAAAGGTTGGTGAACAAAACATTCACTAGTCAGATTGGTAGGAATATGGAGGTGTACAAAGATGACATGATGGTTAAAAGCTTGGAGGAGGATTTGCACATAATTGAACTTTAAGAAACTTTTGCCAATTTGACAAGGGTGAATTTGAAACTGAATCCTTAAAAATGTTTCTTTGGGGTTCGATCCGGAAACGTTTTGGGTTATGTGATACTGAGAAAGGGATACAGCCCGATCCGGATCTGCTTAATGCCCTATTAGAAATGGATCCTCCTTGGAATATTAAAGAAGTCCAGAGACTCACTGGAAGGTTGGCTGCCTTGAATCGTTTTATTTCAAGGTCTTCGGACAAGTGTGCTCTGTTTTTCCAAACCTTGAAGAATGCTAAAGATTTTAATTGATCTCCACAATGCAGCCAAGCTTTTGGTGAAATAAAGAAACACTTATCTTCACTGAAGACTCTTTTTAAACCCATTCAAGAAGAAATGCTTCATGTATACTTTGTTGTGTCAGAATATGCTATAAGTGTAGTACTGGTAAGAGAGGTGGACAATTACCCTCGTTCGGTGTACTATATCAGCAATATTTTAATAGATGCTGAGAAAAGGTACCTAAAGCTTGAAAAGTTGGCACTAGCCTTGGTGATTGCAGCAAAGAAGATAAGGCCGTATTTTCAGTCTCATTCCATTATTGTCCGGACATCTTTTCCATTAAAGAATATTCTTCAGAAGGCAGACATATCAAGCAGGATGACCAAGTGGTCAGTGGAGTTGGGCGATTATAACATTGATTTTTCCCCACGAACGGCTATCATAGCTCAATCAGTTACTGATTTCCTGGTAGAGTTCCATTCAGATAGGAGCTCTAAACAAATTTCAGAAGGAAAAACAAAGAAATAGTGGGTAGTCTGAACTGATGGTGGTTCAAGCACAATTGGTTGTGGAGCTGGAATTTGTCTAACCTCTCTATATGGTGATAAAATGTACCAGGCTATATGCTTTGGATTCAGGGCCTCTAACAATGAGTCTGAGTATGAAGCGATGTGGGGCTAAGAGAGTTTGATTGATGAGTGACTCTCAGTTTCTTATCCATCACGCTCAAGGTCATTCTGAGGCGAAGAAGGAGCAACTAATCAAGTACTTACTCATCCTGAAGGAGGTGGCAGCCAACTTCAAAAGGGTTTGTTATGAACATATTCCTAGTTCAGAAAACACACTGGTAGATTCTTTGGCAACCATAGCATATTCTGAGTCTTACCCTTGGATTCACATACAAGAATTCTCATCCATACAACCAATTCAAAACAAGGAAGAGGAGGAAAGTTTGAGCATACAGGTAATTCAACCTGAAGATTGGAGATTTTCCCTTCTTCAATATATTTCTGATGGGGTTTTGCCTCCGGATAAAGCTATGGCAAGAAAACTTAGACACAGGGCTCGTGGTTTTTTTTTATCATAAAGGAGGTTCTCTATAAAAAAAATTCTTTCAGTAGACCTCTCCTGCGTTGCTTGGGGTTGAAGAATCTCAAGTCATTTTATCTGAACTACACGATGGAGAAGGATCAACACATTATGGGTACATGGCTCTAACCCAGAGAGTGTTGTTGGCTGGGTACTATTGGTCATCCATAATGGCACATGCTAAAGAAATAGTAAAGAAGTGTGATCCATGTCAAAGGTATGGTAATGAAATTCATGTGCCAGTAGTACCCATACAGTATATTTCTGAGCCAGTACCTTTTGCTCGTTGGGGATTGGATTTAGTTGGGCCTCTGCCTATGGCATCCGGGGGGTGCAGAACTATTATAGTTGTTATTAATTACTTCTCAAAATAGATAAAGGCAGCTCCTTTAGCAGGAACCACTTCGAAGGCAATCATTAAATTTATCATATCCAATATATGTTGTAGATTTGGGATTCCTCAAAAGATTTCCACAGACAATGGGCCACAGTTTGATAACAAGGATATGGAGAGTTTTTATGCCTCTAGGGGCATTCAGCATTGTTTTTCTTCTCCTTTCCATCCACAAGCAAATGGACAAGTTGAAATTACCAACAGGACTATTTTGTCTGAATTTAAAAAGAATCTAGAAGGGGCTGCAGGGAAGTGGCCAAGCTATTTGCAAGAAGTGTTGTGGGCATACCGAACTACTCCTCGATGTATGGGATGGATGCAATTACCCTCATAGAGGCTACCCTCCCATCATATAGAGTCTACTACTATTCCGAACAAGCTAATGAGGTAGTAATTAGGAATCAGTTGGACTTAATGGAAGAAAGAAGGGTTAAAGCTCACTTAAGAACAGCTCACTACCAAGGCTTGATGAGGAGCAGATTTGTTTCCAAGGTTAAGAGAAGAGATTTTCAACCAGGAGATAAAGTGTTAAGAAAAGTTTTCTTACACACCAAGGAGAAACAGTTCGGTAAGCTGGATCCGAACTGGGAAGGCCCCTATGAGGTCTCTGGAAAACTTAAGCCTGGGACATATAGGCTTCAGGACAAAGAATGAAGAATTTTGAAGCACCCATGTAATATTGAACATCTCAGGTTATATTTAGAATAAAGTTTGTAAATATTTACTTGTTAGATATCAATGTAAATATTATGGGGCATACTTTTTTCTACCCTAGTGGCGCAGAAAGGTTTTAATGAGGTGTCCGGTTTTTTATTCAATAATATGAGATGCCTTCTTGAAACATTCGGAATGATTTTATTAAAATTCGATTCAAGTACAAATCATTTGCTCAACACCTTGGATCTCTAGTAGATCGGATAAACCTGGTTAAGTGATGACTATTAAATACATGTCATCGGAGATATTAAACACTCTCACTATAATACTTCTGAAATACTAAGGGTTATTTAAACATTAGCCATGAAAATTTTAAAGGAAAGAAAGTATTAAATAAAAGAAGGTTTGATAAATTAAACCTATTCGGGTTGAAACCGAACAACAAAACAAAATATGATTTGGTCATCCAAGGACTTTAAGTATTTTAAAGACTTATTCGGACTCTAACCGAATAACATTACCAAATGTGCCTTGGCCATCCAAGGACTTTAACTATTCACAAAAATAAAAGAAGAGAATAAATATATGATTAAACCTTAGGGCTTGTTCCCTTCAGATTTTCCTTCATCGCCACCTTTCTTGGGACTTTTGAGTTCGGCACTCGAACTCTCACCAGTCCTCTTCATCATCAGTAGTGGAATCGATTCCACTGGAGTAATTGCGCGTATTACCATCTGCTAACGTATGAAATGGGATTTCTTCGTAGTCCACAAACTTCCATAGGGGACCTAGGGTCCTCTTCGGAAAAGTCTCATGTAAGAGAAGCACCATGTCAGACTTGACTTGATCGTCTCTTTTCTCTAAAGAGTCTATCACTTCAGTGGTATACTTTTCAATGCCCGCCTGAATAGCTTGCTTTTGCTGCTCCTTCAAATCATCTTTCTCTTTGGTCATCTCCGACACAGTACCCTCTAACTTAGTTTTCTCATCGGATAGAGTTTGAATGACACCATATTTGGTCTTCAATTCCTCATTTAACGTTGTGAGGTCTTTTTCCAAGCCAGAATACTTACCCTGGAGCTCGGTTCTGGAAGTTTCTGAGGTGGCCAATTTGGTTGATAAATCCTCCTTGTCATTCTTCAATGCCTTTATCTCCTTCTTCAGTTTCTCTATACTATGATTGGCATTGAGGAGGCTGGTTGATAAAGAATCCTTGTCACAAGTGAGGGAATTGATGAGGGTGGTCTGACTTTTCACCTGTCTTTCCATATCAAGTATTAGTTGAATATGACCAATGAGAGAATGGCTCAGAATATCTTGCTCTCCAGAGACGGAAAAAGACTTATCATTGAAGGTCACCATATTAGCAGAGTTGGAGGGGCGGTAGGGACCTGCAAAATCATCCTTCTCAGAATCATTGAAGTATAAATCAATGTCTTGAAGGGCACTAATGTCCACTTCTTTAGTCCCTCCTCCAGCAACCTCTCCGGACTGCAGAACTGTTGGGATCTTCTCTTGTAAAGTGGGATCAACAGGGGCTGGTGGAGGTAGATTCTCCGAAGGGCAAAGAAATATTTCTTCTCCCAAAGTGACTTTCTTCTTTTTAGCAACCTTCTCGTCACTACTGGCCCTTCTTTTTCGGTCCTTCTTGGGAGGCTTTGATGGGTTCTGCGACTCTCCAGCCTCCCTTAATGTTTCAGCCTCTACCACTTTGAGCAGAGTAGCATCAATTCCCCTTTGGTTCCCCAAACCAGTCCCCTTTGTTGCTGCTTGAGCCAACTCTGTTGCAGCTTTCTTCTTCTTGTTCTTCATCTTGTTAGGATCCTTTGCTCTGGAAGGTAAGAACAATTTTCCATCCTCGGCCTCTGTCCGTTTGAGAATTACACCAGGAAAAGGTAGTGTAGTTAGCTCTTTCCATAAGAGGTCTCTCTGGCTTGTGGTGTTCCACAGATAGGACCTCACAAGATTTCCCGAGGTAAAGCAATTGTGGAAGGCATTCCTCCAATGCTCCGTAGTCCATGTGTTAAGATTTGCACAGGTTTTTTGCCCCTCCTCTAGGTGTCCGGTGAACTCCTTCGGCCGCACTGAAACAGGAGTGATAAATTAATCAGAAGGGGAACACCTATGATTTAAAAAGAAAAACATAAAAGACATAAAAAAAAACTCACCAGTACTTTCCACCGGCTAGTCAGCACGCTAGGATTGGTGTTGGCCTTAATCTTCCTACCATTCTCCCATGTCCCACTGACAAACAAGAATTGTGTCCTTCAGTTCTTTTTGAACTCCAACAAGTCATCTACCACCTTGAAGTTGTTACCCATATTGTGATGGTAGAATGGAATCTGGTGATTCTTGCACAAGCTTGCCACAGCAGCAAACTGATCCATCAGAAGAGGTATTTTTTACAACCTTGATGCCATGATGCAAGCAAGGAGAGAGTACCAGGCATTAGGGCTTAGCTAGCTAGGGCAGAGTTTAACTAAGTGGAAGTACCTGACGATTTCTGGGTCCAATGGGAACCGGAGTCCCCAGTTCAGTACTTCGGTGAATATTACCACCTCGTTGAGCTTGCAGTCCATGGGAGTTTCCGGAGTAATGGGTATCCTTACCTTTACTGACTCCGGAATTCCCCATTTAGTCCGGATTCGGCCCAACTCAGCAGTGTGGGTGTAGATGTAGTTTATATTTTGTAGAGCCAGAAGATACTTGACATTAATGTGTTTGAAGCATGGGCCTACCTTGCCCTCTAAGCACTCCGGAAGTGAATCCGGATAATTCATGCAGACTTTCACCTTACTTTTTCCCTTCTTGGTAGAAGTAGCATCTCCTGTTTGACCTGAGGCCTCGGTCTAAAAGGGGGCCTCCTCAAAGGCTTAAGCTAATACATATTAAAAATGTTGTCTCACTAATACATATTTTTTATGTTGTCTTCACAAGATGGGGCGGATCAAGCAGAAAGTTAAAAATCCGTTCAAGAAAAAGAGGGAACGTTTGGCACGTGAGGCGGAACAGGCGGCGTCAGAGGGTAGAGTTTTGCCTGAGCCCGAGGATGTAGAGGCAGGTACCAGTGAGGGACATGCTCCTAGTACGCGTACTAGACGATGTCTCTGTCGTCATGGCGATTACATTCCTACTACTACTCGTAGCACAGGGGTAGATTCTTCTTCGCAGCCACCTGACTTTTGTTACGATGACGATGCAGATGCACCGGATGATATGGAGGGGGTGCAGCGGGAGGAGGCACATGATGCCTCACATTCACAGTATGGGGACGATGCACCTCACGTAGCAGAGGCAGCATCCCACGATCCCGAGGGTGAGGATCACTATTTTTTGTCGGTGCTGTCGCATTTCCCGGCTCTCTTTCCGAATTACACCCTGCATGAGGCTTTCAGCGTCTATCACGGAGATGTAAGTATTATACTTTTATATTGTTTTATCACTTTCTTACGTGTTCGATAGATATGTTTATAATAATTGTTTTTTCACGAATTTACGTGTTTAATACAAATCGCAAGATAGGGTCACCCTCCGATGCTTCGTTATGTACGACAGTCTCCGGAGATGGGACCTGACACAGCAGAGTAGGGTACGGGCACGGGTGATGGAGACTATTTTTGGCCCGCTCGTCGATGCACTCTACCGCTGGCATACGAAACTCCATTTGGTGGAGGCATTCTTAGAGCGATGGCATGAGGAGACTTGTTCATTCCATTTCTCGTTCGGGGAGATGACAGTCACCTTGGACGATGTCCACGTCATCACTCGATTATTTGTAGGTAGGTCCTTTGATGCTCTACCTTTTGACTCGGAGGTTGAGAAGCTTAGTACTTATGATGGCATGCTAGGTGTACGACAATCTAAGTTGAGTAAAAACCTTAGGAATGCTAGTAGTGTGAACCTTGGGTGGTTGCGCAATGCTTTTAGTAGTGCTAAGTATAGTGATAGGAGGATCACGGATGAGAGTTTAGAACATGCCACCCGTGCCTACATCATGTATTTGTTAGGTACCACCATATGTGCCAATAAAACCGGGAACAGCATTCCTTTATATTACCTCCAGTTCGTAAACCAATACCAGAGTATGCATATGTACAACTGGGGTCAGTTGGTTTTAGCACAGTTGTACCACTCCCTTAGTCAGGGATCTCTCTATGGTACGGGAGGCATTTGCGGGTTTACAGGGATGCTCGAGTCGTGGATATTTGCACACTTTGTTCAGCTCTGAGCTCCACTATTTTGCGATTACGACATATCCATGCCCCATATGTGCCGACATGCACCGCATAAGATTGGTGTCTCTCATGATGTGCGCAGGCAGATGAGACATGCACTTTCGACGTGCACGGAGGCAGGTGTAAGTCATATTCGTTCATTTTAATTATAAGTACTTTTATTAATATAAATGGCTAAGTTGTTCATTTTTGTATTTACAGGTCATGTTCCTTCCCTTCATACACTTACGGGACCATTATCCGTTCCAGGGGGTGACTTGGGTTGAGTTGACGCTTAAGGCGTTCGACGTGGTTGTGCCGTACTACCCAGACCGTGTCACTCGACAGATGGGGTTCGTACAGCTGATTCCTAAGGATATACGCCCTCCTAAATCGAAAAAAACAAGGAATAAGATAATTAGTAGATTCCCATGGGACGGGCACTTGTGGAGGGATTTGGAGAACCACGTGTACACTCCTGATGGCACGTTGTACCGTGGTAGTGGAGAGAGTGCTGACCCGATGTACTACATTTGGGTGAAGAGGAGGTTGTGGTACATCGTCAACAGTTCTGCGCCAGAGAGAGGTCCTCGGTTGGAGCCACAGGGTGGTGCTGACTCTTCAGGATACGAGCAGATTGCTAGGTTTGCTCCATCGATACCGACTATGGAGCACGAGGATCTTGTACAGACCGCCCTTCATATGTGCAGGATCGTTGAGAGGTATAGACGGCACTGATTATTACTCTCAGCATACCTTTGTTAGACTTTTGGACATCAACACTATATTTTGTAACCGGTTTATTTTATGACTGCTTTTATTTATTGTATTTTAATTTATTGTATGCTTGCTTTGAATTTATCAATTTTATGGGTTCGATTCCATTTCAATTAGAGTTAGAGCTTCTACCATTTGAAACACACACTCATACAAACTCACACTAAAACACAAATACAAACTCACACTCAAACACAAAACTAAAACACACACTCATACGTAAATTGAAACACACACTAAAACACAAATACAAACTCACACTCAAACACAAAACTGAAACACACACTCATACGTAAATTGAAACACACACTCATACTTAAATTGAAATACACACTCATACTTAAACTGAAATACACACTCATACTTAAAATGAAACACACACTCATACTAAAACTGAAGCACACACTCATACTTATCTATCAGGCCAGTTACATTTCATCAACTTCCTTTCTTCTTTCGCATCTTTGTAGTCACTTATTTCCTGTAGCCGGATGTCAATAATGTCAAAGCGGACCGTATCCAGCTGGTCCTCTGTTATATAATCCGTCACTTGACAGTTGAACCGGTTACCCGCAACACGACGTTCCAATTCGGTTAGGCCATAAACTAGATGTCGACGGGATGTGACCAAGACTGACCACCTAGCTCTCACTTCATCAACACGCCTTAAACTTTTAGGCGGCTGAACACCATCTCGTCCGTACAGGAAGTACATCTGGCATACTAATGCCTCGCAGTACCTTTTACCACCCTCTCGGATGTACCTGCCATCTCTAGCTATAAACACAATTTCACATGTGCAAGGTAAACCATGCGTTTTCCTAAGGAAACAACCTCCACATGCTACCCGGTCTACTCCTATATTTCGAGCACGTACAATAGCAACCATCAGTATCTTTAGCCCCGCATGTGACACATGACCTTTAAGATTTTTGGTCAAAACACCATCAAATTCGGGAATTGTTCTAAACTTACTTCGCTCGAATGATTCGACGATACCCGCATGCTGCTTCGTTAGTAAGTTATGAACTTTTTCCCAAAAAGTCTCAAAGTTGCATTGATTCGTCCCAAGATATTTTTTTAGGGACGAGTGAGCACCCTCCGCCCTACATAGTACAAGTAGTAAATTATCAACTTATTTGAAACTAGATAAAATAACTCAACGAAAAATAGGATAAACGGACTAACCTATTTGTAGTTGTTTGGCCATAATGCTTAATCGTGTTCGTTCGGTACGCAAGGAACTTGTCACCATATTTTGTTATCCACGAGTCCATAACGTACGCAAAACACTCCGGTTTAGATGCAAACATCTCCTTCAGTATATCCAGATTCTTTTGGTAACTCTCAAACGCGTTCGCCTCCGCAACGTAGCCGTAAAATTCAACAAATTGTTTCGCTACCGCATCATCGTGCAATATCCTCTGAACCTCCCCAAGAATGTTCTTACTAATGTGCCACGTGCATAACAAGTTGTGCGTTCCCGGAAAAATTTTATCGATCGCTCGCATGAGAGCTAACTCCCGATCGGTAACAATAATGGATGGAAATGCGCACACGGTATCCATCATCAAACCATGAAGAGTTTCCAAAGCCCATACGTAGTTTCCAATCTTCTCTCCGCTCATAAATACGTACGCAACGGTAAATGTAATGGAAGTGGATGTTAAACCGACAACCTCTAATAACGGCATCTTATACCTAGTCGTCTTGTACGTACAATCCATGAATAACACGTTCGGGAATGTACGTAATAAGTCTACGCTAGTAGGATGTGCGAAGAAAAAGTCAGTGATCACCTTTGAATCATCTTTCAAACGCTCCCACATCGAGTATCCATTCTCCTTCAACTTCGTCAAAAGATATTGCATTTGCGTTTGTCCCCCGTGCTCAGCATCCTGATGTTTTTGGCGGAAATTGTAGATTGCACGCATGTTCAAAATGTTCTCTGGATATTGGTACTTCAAACCACTATATATCTCCCTAGGGTGCTAGCCGAGGTGAGACAAACTACGAACTAGTTCCTCTTCATCCAGTTTTAGCCTACAAGCGCGGGAATGACCGTTTAGACGAATGTAGGGTTCATGATTGTGAGTACCGTTTATCACCTCCAAACGCCATTTCATGGCTAGTACGTCGATCAGATGACCTTTTAGCGCAAACGGACAATTACATTTCTTCGTGGATGTCTTCCTCTTTTTCAAAGTTTCCGGTTTTGCGATTGATACGTATACACCGTATCGCTCGCAAACGTACTCTAACCTAGGAGGGTTTCCCGCTATCGTAGAGTTTTCTTATTGTGACAAACTTGATCTTCTTTGATTCAATGTCCACGAAAGCATCCAATTCGTATTTAGTAAATAATCTATCCGTGTTGAATATTTTACTATAATCGGCATCCATAAATGGATGCTGGGCAGGTTCCTCCTGCAAAATATACAATTGAAAAGTATGAGTTTATATAACACTGCTGTCGCACGAGACATGTCTTCAGTGCTGTCGCACGAGACATGTCTTCAGTGCTGTCGCACGAGACATGTCTCTAGTGCGGTCGCATGAGACACTCTTTTCCAATTTTTGTCTCATGCGACGGATAGGGTTACCGTGTCGTACGATCGTGCGATGACGAAGCTATTCGTCGCACGAACTGCGTGCGACACGATTGAAAACCGAAATACAGGGTTTCGGTTCTTACCTCCATCCGGTAAGCTTCCTCCTCGTCTAGTAAGTCTTCCAGAGACACGCCCATTTCTTCATTGTCCATAGATACTCTGATTCAAGATTTTTCGAAGTGGATTTGATGGGTTCGGGTAAAAAAACCTAACTTTTTTGGTTTAATGGGTTTAGAGTAGTAGATTTTAGTACAAAACTTGTAGATTTAGGGTAATAACGGATAGATTTCAGAGTTTCGGCCGATTTGGAGTGCAAATGGCAACAATGTAGAAATCTAGAGGGAGAAAGGACGATTTTGGAATTTCAACTTTGAGTTTGAAAAAAGAAAAGAGTAGAGTGAGAGATCTATCAAAATGTGTAATATTTCTAGCATGACCCTTTATTTAAATATAAATATATAAGGTTTTATGGTTTCTCTTTAGACACTCAATGATGATACTAAATATTATACGTAAGATGTTTGTTTGGATTTTCTCCAAGTGTAAAATAGTACGTTGTTTGTTTTTCAAAATTAATGAATACAACGTTTCTTTGTGGAACAATATTTGGATGGATAGTTTTGGTCATGTATTGAGAACGGATATTATCATGAGAGAGAAATATAATTAAGAATAATCACAGTTAGAATAGTAGAAGAAGAAGAAGTTTCAGAGAAGGAGAAGGTGGTTGTGTGATCTAGGGTTTGACAGATTTGGGAAAGTTGGAGGCTGGTGTTTTCGATCTAGGGTTTGGAGAAACAAGAAGTGTGTGAAGCTGTGTCTTAAGCCTTTTATATGGTTGGGTTGTGTTCTGGACCGGGTCATGGGTTGTCGACCTAATCTCTTGTATTGGACCTAAAGCTTGGCCTTGTTGGTTGTTTTTTATGAGTCTGAATTCAGCATGCTCCCCGGACAGGATTAATCGGTCTAGTCTCTCCGAATACCGGACAGGTTACATGGACATGGATCGAACAGGTCACTTGGACCGGACAGATTACTTTGAACACAATGAACTTAAGGCTGTTTGAACTATGACAAAAGTACTAAAAAACCTAAACACTTCCTCACTAAGCTACTTGATCCCCTGCTTAGAGCTCATGGGTCTTTAAACATGACCCGGGTCCTTTAAACATGACCCGAAAGCCCATAAGGGCCCATACATCACACTATAAATACCCAACCACCCGCATTAACTAAGGATAATAAAGAATTAACTGCTACCAAGCTGCTTAATTATCTCTCCACCTTATACTCTCTACTCTAACTGTTAAACACCCAAACACCACCGTTAAACACCCATACACCACCTTAAAACACCACTTGAAATTACCAGCCTACCCTCAGGCAGTTATTATCCACACCAAATTGGCGACCACAGTGGGAGGCGACGGTGCCTGAATCAAGCATTCAAAACCAGTAAAGAAAGTCTGTCCGAATGAATCCGGACAATCCAGAAATACCACCAGCTTTGCTCGAAGTGGTGGGAGAGAATGATGAGTACACTATCGAAGAGCGCGACAGGTTGAGGGGTGAAATAGAAGCTCTAAGGGCTGAAAAAGCCAAGATGGGCGTGAAAGAGAAATCCAAAGCATCAGTTGCTCATCACACCGACAACCCCAGAGAGCCTGAGGCTTCAAAAACTCATGTGAGCACCAAAAAGACACATGCTAGTTCTAAAAAGTCTCACCGGTCCAAGCCTGTGGAGAGTTCTGACTCGAGCTCAGAATCTTCATATAGCTCTTCGGAAAGTGAGGGAAATGAAAAATCCTTGTCCTCTAGCAGCGATGAGGGTCGAACTAGAAAAAAGCAAAAGCAGGTTAAGAAATATTCAAGAAAAAGAGACAGACATGGAAGAATGAAAAGGCATATTGGCAAGGGATCATCTCACCACCGGAGGTATACGGACAAGATGCTGATGGATCCCTTTGCTTTCCACGATGAACCAGGTATCTTTACAACTCCCAATGAGGATACTGTGTTCAGTCGTGGAAGGAATTGGAGGCAGTCTCCACTGTCTTCTAAAATTCTGTCCGGAAACCTCCCCAAGAGGTTTGATAGCACTAAGATGGAGAAGTACGATGGCAGTACTGATCCGGACAATCACCTGGAGCAATTCAAGAACTTCATGATGAACTTTGATAACGATTATAAACTACTCTGTAGGGCATTCTCCCAATCATTCACGGGGAGTGCTCTGAAGTGGTACAACAGCCTGCCTCAGGGTTGTATTAAAGATTTTGATACGTTTTGGGTGGCCTTTCGAAGGCAGTTCGTAGGGAGTAAGGAGCTGAAGGGAAATGGAGACACAATAATCCATTGTGCCCAGGAGACAAATGAGTCCTTGAAAGAGTACATAAGTTGTTTTGTGAACACAAAGAATGGGTTGGCTGATTGCTTCGAACAAGTGGCAATAGCATCCCTAAGGCAAGGTTTGAACCCGAGCAATCTGGCTGATTCGGTGACAAGAAAGAAGGCCATGACCTGGGGAGGATTGCTAAATCAAGTTGGCAAACAAATAAACGTTGAGGAAACAAAGAAAACCAGGGTGCACAGATAGGTGAGGACCACCCCAGTGGCACCAACTCCAAATCAGAACCAGTCCGGGAACAAAGCAAGAGAAACCGGACAGGGGCATGGTAGGGCAAAAGCTCAGTCTCAGCCAGCTGCTCCTGCTCAAAGTCAACAATCCAGAAACAAAAGAGGGCCATGGGTCCAACCGGAGTGGTTCGCAGAGCTCAAAGAAAGTGTGGCCACCATTTTCGATAAAACAAAATATGAGGTGCATTACCGGAGACCAGCAACCTTGCAGTCTCCCAGAGAGCATCGTAACAACTCCTTTTGCCAATATCACAATGATATTGGCCATACCACTGATGATTGCATAGCATTGAAGCAAGAAGTTCAAAACCTGATTGAAAGGGGAAAGTTGGGAGCATACGTTAAGAGAAGAGGAGGCAACAGGCCTGACAACACTCATCGGGTTGGTCCAAGTAATGTTGCCCCGGAGAGGGCCATGGTTATAGTTGAAAGGTTTGATGTGGAATCTGAATACTTGGATCCTGATCCAACTCGAAACAGGGTGGGTGCTATAGAGGAATGTTCTAGGTCGGTCTCCGGGCTCATTAAATTCTTTGAGTCACTTACAATTTTCGGAGGGGACACTATGACAGCTCCTACTGCTTCTTCGAGAAAGAGGCATGTTCATAATTTAGCCTCCCAGCTAGAAGGAGGCATGACATCTTATCAGTCACCAAACTCATTACCCTTCATTGTCTTTGATGAGGATGATTTGAGAGACATTGCTGGCCCTCATGAGGATGCTGTTGTCATAGGAGCATCTCTCGTTGTTCTATTCCGGTCTTCTGTTGTTGTTGTTGTTTTACTTTTACCTGAGAAACTTTTATTTTCTTGCTTAGGTTTCCTGCAAGATACAACTGAAGTCATAGAAGTCTAGATCAAAGCCACTATGAGAGGCTCGTTGAATTTCTAATGGGTGGTAGGAAAATAAACTGTTCGAGGCTTCTGGGATCCTTACACACAATGTGTCATCGAATTTGATATACTCCTCTATATGGACAACATATCAACGAATTTATATGTCTTATTCTTGGTACTGCCACTATTAACATTCATTTGAAGATTCGGTACATTGGACCATAATATAGAGAGAGACCATTGGGATGCATAAATAGAGATAAACAACAAAAGTAGTTTTTGAGGATTCCAAACCATATATTCCTTATTTATATGCCACGTAGATTCCCTATCTATCTTTTAATATATATATTGTCAATTTTATTTGGTGGGCATCTAAAAAATCTACAAAATATTATGTATATAGCAAATAATGGCATGGGTAATAAGACATGTGATTGGTTTATAATTATTATTATTATTATTATTATTATTATTACTAGTATGAGCATATGTGGAGTGGGGGTGGGGGGGAGGAACCCACGTGATTCCATAAATAATATGTCCCACTACTTAAGTGATAATGGTGGACAAACAACCTGTCGAGGAACTCATAGATCATGGGTCAACTCAGCAATAGATTTGAGTAGACTTTTTTAACATACATAATAACATATTGATATTATAAAATATCAATCTATATTACTTTAATATAAATAAATATATTCATTTAAAAAATAATATAACTTTGAAATGCATAAATCATAATTTTATTTTGCTAAGTTTAGAGATACAAGATGAAGCCGTTATTCCAGAAGCATATGTTCTGGTAGTCAATAATCCACAACTTGAAGTCGAAGATCAATCTTCAAATTTAGAATATTTGGAGGCTGATCCAGGGAAAAGAGACCCAATCTATAGCTTTCATCCAGATCTTCAAGACTTGATAAGAAAGGCTTACATTTTAAGGGGTCCAACTCAACACCGTAAGAAGAAATATCCTCATATAGATTTTAACGTAAAATCACGTGTATTTGTGTAATATTAGTTAGATTTATATCCAAGTTGGTTAGAATATAATGAACATAATAACTCGTCCATTGTTTGCCTTATTATTTGTTCAAGAATGAGTGTGGCATCCGTAACAATGACGAGTGTTGATAAAGTTTTCTCAGGTTTGAATCATCTGAAGAATGAGTTGAGAAATAAAATGAGCAATCTATGGCTTAATAATTGTTTGGTGACATTTGTGGAAAAATAGTTATTTACCACGATTAGTAACACAACTATCATTCAACATTTTCAAGCTATGAGTAACAGGAAAGTATAAGTAAAATTAACTTAGATTTATGTTTTTATTTTAGTTTTTTTAATCACGTTTTATTATTTGTGTAACGTATATTTAGTCACGACAATAAAAATTCAATATTTGAGATTTTAATATAAATCATATTCGCTATAACTATTTTGTATCTTATTTTAATTTATATAAGGTCCAGGACACCATTATATTTCGATCCTGGCTACGCTAGAAAAAATTGAAATTAATGCGTGAAACTCGTATCGTGTTCTTCCTTCGGATCATCTTCTTCTTTTTCCCTCTTCTTTAGTTTCTTAATTTAAATATCGTCTCGTTCATAACCAACAACTAATTATTATTTTTTAAATCAAAGTAAAACAAATTATAGCAAACAAATTATAGCAAAAAAATTAAAAATATTTACAAAATCAATCGAGTTCTAATCTTCTAGAGATTGATATACTCGAGACTACATCCAACCATTTATAAATATCAACTTAAATTTTTCTTTTAAAATATTCAAGATTTTTAACTTAATTGTTTCCTTAAAAATAGTCATAATCCACCGAGACTTTTAATTTAAAAAGTTTCTTATAAATAGTGAACATCCTAATTTTTAAATTAAAATTTTCTACCATTATTTCATACTTTAAATTTAAAACATTCCTAAAAAACAATCATTATCTTAAATTTTTACTTTAATATTATTTAAATAATTATTACCTTAAAAACTTATAAAATATATATTTTAGGTAATGCACCGTTTTCCTTAGAGCAACTTCAAATTATCCATAACCCACTTATAATTGTTTAACGTTTTTGCATCTATAAAATGAATGGGATGTAAAAAAATAATATTTGTCGAGGTAGCGTGAATAATTTAAACATTGACATCTTATACATCATCGTTTTGTATGTATTATCTAATATAATGATATTTGATCATGTTTTTGGTGTAAACAAATAAATCTACAATAACTTAATATCCCTTATTTATGGTCTCATGTCATTCAATATAGTTTTATTTCTTCGTCTTATCCAAAAAAAAATTGAAAAAACAACTAATTCCAAAGACAATTGCTTTATTTTTTAGTCGGTAAAAATCAATTTAAAAGAACTAATTTTTTTATAAATTTCTATGAGTTGTTAAAATTAAAAATATTCAACAATAAATTCTGAATCAATGTTTGAAAAACTATTACAATTAGATAAAATCAAGCAAGACCGACTTTGGTGTTTTCATTTTATTAGATTTAGTATGGTTTCTTTCTTAATTAAGAGTTGTGCATTCTCAAAAAGGTTGAGCCAAGGGTGTGGCACTTCCCGGATGGTCAGGATGAGGCTTTCTCTCCAAGAAATCTCTTCTTGAAATACAATAAATCTACAAAACAACATAACGCATCCTTCGATTCAGCATGGCTTCTATAGCCTCTCCTTGTTTGCATTGCTTCAACCTTTGATTTAGTGTTTTTTCAATTGCTGAAGAATGGATGAATACCATGTTCTCAATTCTTCAAATCTGCAAAACATAGTATCAAAAGGTGAAACTTTCAATCACCAAAGGTCTTACTCTCAAGTTGTTCATCAGTTTAACCTTACCAAAACCTCCAGAATAAAACCTTCCAATATAGTGCATCAAAATGACCATATATCTATTCAATTCGAAAACCAGATTAATGATGATTTACTACAGTCTACATCATATACATTGATCGACAAATTTACTAAAGGTCTACCTAAGAAAGTTGTTCTTAATAAATTCTTTGAAGGTAGAAAGTTCAATGGTAATTTCACTTACACCAATTGGGATTCAAGACATTTGTTTCTTGAATTTTCACTCAAAGAAGATATAGGTAAAATCTGGTCGTGTGGAGTTTAGACAGTTGGTGAATACTCTATGAGAAATCTGAAATGGTTACCTTCATTCAATGTCAAGAATGAATACCCTATTGTTCCTATATGGATGAGAATTAAAAAATTACATGAACACGTGTATAATGAAGATATCATTAACTTCATTGCTTCTTCAATTGACACCCCTCTCAAGTTCTGGATAGCACCAAAAAACGCTATGTACAATGCGTGTTACGCATGGGTGGAAATGTACATCTCAAGAAAGCTTCAGAATCACGTTTGGATTGATTTTGGTAATAAAAATTGTGCTTAGATCTCATTAAGCTATAAAGATGTACCAAGATACTGCGATTCTTATTTTCATGTTGGACATGATTCTTCAACCTGTAAAAGAAACAGTGATAACAATGCTGATGAGAGTACCAAAACATAATTACCTTTTTTTCAAAAGAACACATATGAGCAAATGAACATCAAGGATGTTGCAATTGCTAACCTTTCCATGGATAAGAATGAGAATCCTGAGCCAGTAGTTTGTGACACAATTATTGAAAACCAAGTCATAATACCTGCAGAGAACAAAGAAGAAACAATCAGAGAGCCTGACCTACTACACAGTGGAATACTGAATGAAAATCTAGGCAACATATCTGAAGGAAAGGCTAATGAAACTGAAGAATTTAATCAGCGTGAAGATGACATAATAGATGCTATCAAATCCCTTGATATTATTCAAGAAACTATGATTCTTACAGGAACCTATGATTAGTCGTGACCAAAGTACTACTATCTCTACTAAGCTTAATCTTCCTCACACCTTTGTCAATATCTCAAACAAAATATGGGTGGTTTGGCATGATGATTTGGAGATTAAAATACTGGTGGACAATATTCAGTGCATTGGCATGATGATCTGGATTATGGACAAAGCATTCTTAAGCTTTATTGAAGCTAACTGAACTATTCCAATTATGGGATATTCTTTACATGTTTACTGGAACAAGTTGAAAAGGTTGAAGGATGCTCTAAAAGAATGGAACAAAAATTATTTTGGCAATTTGTTTGATAAGATTAAACAAGCTGAAGTAATCTACTGGTTCGTGAAGATAACTATAGAAGATCAGATAGTATTCAAGATAGAAACAATCTTTCAAAAGCTACTGCTGAACACTTGCTAGCACTGTCCACGAAAGAGGAATACTGGAGACAAAAAACATATGCCAACTGGTTAAAAGACGGAGATAGGAACACAAAGATCTACCACAACTATGTGATGAAGAAAAGAAAGAAAAGCAGGATTAATGGAATTAAAATCAAGAATGTATGGAATGCAGATGAAGATGTTATTAACTCCTCAACTAAAGCATACTTTTTCAGATATTCTTTCTTTCCTGCTCTAATAGAAATGTGAGATTAAAAGCATGAATAAAAATTTATTTAATGTCATACCTAAACTAGTAGATGATTCTGACAATAAATTAATGCTAGCTGAATCTAGTGAAACTGAAATTTGTTGAATCCAACTGAAGCTACTGGAATAGATGGATTCAACAAATGCTTTTTTACTAATTGCTGGCATATCATAAAAACTGATCTTTGTTATGCTCTTGATTCCTTCATACTTGGCCAAGATATTCCTTAAGGAATACTAGCTGCTGGCATTTTCCTAATCCCCAAGACAATTAATCCTTCTATTTGGAGTTAATGTAGACCCATTAGTCTTTGTACTCTAACAAATAGAATTATGTCTAAACTGATTAACAATAGACTCTCTACAATTTTTCCTAAGCTAATATCTGAAGTGCAGGGAGCTTACGTTCAAGGAAGATCAATACATGACAATGTACTCATTGCTAAGGAGTTAAATCATGATATATGCAGGAAAATAAAGCCAAGAAATATGGTTATCAAGATCGATATGTCCAAAGCTTTCGACAATTTATCTCACAACTTTATAATAAAGGTGATGCAGAGGTTTGGTTTTAATTATCAAATTATTAAGCTAATTAACAACATAATTAGATCAGTCAATATCTCCATACTTATAAATGGGAAAGCAGTTGGTTACTTAAGAGGTGTGAGACACGGTGATCCCTTGTCTCCTAGCCTTTTTATATTAGTTGAAGAAGTGCTGATTAGAGGGATGAACAACCTTTTTTATCTCTAATAAAAAGCTAAAATATTCAAGTAGAGGCAATATGTTTATACCAGTGCTAGCCTTTGCTGATGATGTATTAATATTTACTAATGGCTCAAATGTTTCCCTAGAGAAAGTAGCTCATTTTTGCAGGTTTATCAAGATATTTTTGGGCAATCAATTAACAAAAGGAAAACAGAGATCATAACAGCATCTAGTATGCCTCTTGATAGAAGGAATTGTCTTAGTAAAAACATGTTTCAACACAACACTCCTCCTCACAACATATTTAGGTGTAACACTTAGTCCTCACAACAAATCAACTAACTTCACACCTTTACTTGAGAAAATCAAAGACAAGATCTCTAATTGGGAAGGAAAAATGCTTTCATTTGGAGGGCGTCTGACTCTGGTGAACTCTGTTCTTATGGCTATACCTCTTTAATGGGTTCAGAGCTGTTGGCTTCCTACTTCAATCATAACAAAAATTGAGAAATTAATGAATAGATTTATGTGGGAATCCAACAGAGAAGCTAACAAAACTCACTGGACTACATGGTCAACCATTTGCAAGCCTTTTGAGGAAGGTGGACTTAATATTAGTAGCTTAATGGACATTCAGAAAGCATTTTCATGCAAATTGTGGATAAAATTTAGAGAAAAGAACTCTCTCTGGGCTAGACTACTTCACAGCATCTACTGCAAGGATAAGCATCCTCTACAAGTTGATACCAATCAAGGCTCTCAAACATGGAAAACGTTGACCAAAATAAAAGAATTTGTTGAAACCCATATCATATGGAAGCTTGGCAGTGGTAATATGGATATATAGTTGGACAACTGGTTTGGTAGGCTTCCTCTTATTAATATCAGTCCTAATCAAAACAATAGTTGGTTTAAAAGTATGAAGGTATGTTCTCTGTGGGAAAATAATGGGTGAAACATGAATAAGCTTATGCCTATTTTAAGTGACTATAATATAAGCTTAGTTATTAAACTAAGAATTAATACTCTAGGTAATGATACCATCACATGGACCTTAGCTAAAGATGGACGTTTAACATTAAAGACACTGTCAATGACATGAGAACCTCTTATAGTAATTCCTCCTTATTTGGTAATCTGTGGAACGAAATCTCTCCAAGAAAGTGTTCCTTCCTGGCTTGGAAACTTATCTTAAATAAGCTTCGAACTGATTTTGTACTACAATCTAAGCATTTAACCCTAGTATCAAAATGTCAGTTTTATCTTTACTCATAGCACAAATCATCTCTTTGTATCCTCCACTTTTGCTTGGGACATTGGGTCCTATTTTGCAGGTGTTCTAAAGGTGGAAATACAAAGGTTCATGACTGTTAAACACATGTTTTTGGCCTGGTTCGGTCTGCCTCAAGCAAAATCCACATCAAAAGAATTCTGCCAACTATAATTAGTTGGGTCATATGGCAGCAGAGAAACAAAATGAAGATGAACTCTCGATAAATCTTCCACAAACACAACAATAACATACATCACAAACATGCTGATAAGTCTTGACTATTCAAAGCTACTGAAAATGAAACACTGGAAGCACTGTAAGAGAGCTGTTGTTACTCTTGGATGCACTAATCACTTATGTATTAAAAGGAAGATCACTTACCTTAATTAGACTCCTCCACATCCTGGAAGATACAAAATAAACTCGGATGCTAGATGTTCTCTCTCATGTGAAGCCAGTTGTGTAGTAATCATCAGAGACCATCAATGAAAACTCATTATTGGCTATGGAAACAACTATGGAAAGTTAACTCCTCGCCAAGCTGAAGCACGCGTTATTCATGATGGACTACAATTGTGTAGAATAAAAGGATTAAAATAAGTTGATGTAGAGACCGATTCTAAAATAATCGTATCTCTGCTCTCTACTGAAAATTTTCCTTTAAACTTCAGTTCATTACTTAACAGTATAAAATCTCTCTTTACTGGTAAAATGAAAATTCATCACATCTTTAGAGAGCAAAATCGAGCAGCTCATTGGTTGGCTCGATGGACTCAAATATGTATGATGAAGTTCGATTACAAGAATTTTAAAGCTCTAAGTATGTTGGATGTTATTCTATTGCTAGAAAGTCTAAACGTATGCTATATTAGAATAGTAGACTAAGTTACCTTCGTGATTTCAGGAAAGTTGATTATGGCCCTGTTATAATGCTGATTTGATGATTTCTGGAACATATCAAGGCTTCAAAGACTGTTCTTTGCAAAAAAAAAAGTTAGTTTGTTTGATGACTTCTTCAGTAGAGGTTCAAAGATAAGAAGAATCAAGAAATCAGCAAAAGGATAGAAGATAGACTGAATTGATTTGCAAAAATGAAATGAAATCAACTCTTGAAGCTCAAATTGAAAAAGAAGGGAGTTTCAAATTTTAATCCAAAAAATTGGCGCTAAATTAGTTTGTTTGGATAATTTCTATTTATATAAGAACTTCTAAGGACTTTTAATTAAATCCTCAATTTTTGTAACCGTATCAATTATGTCATAATAAAAAAAATTAGACTTTAAAAAGAAAAAAGCAAAACCAATTTTTTATTTTTTATTTTGGCGAATGATTAATTTTTAACGACTAAAATATAACTTGTCGCAATTGGTCTGTTGCATACTGGATATTGGATCAATCCATTCAGTAGTATTTGAATCCGGACTCTAGATCTAGTATGTTCATATCCGAGTCCGGTTCCGCGAGTTAATCCGGTCCGACGAAGATACCAACTTTTATATATTATATTATATATTATATAGACAGGATAGAGACGCACAAATTAAAATCCCAATCCATCTTACGGATCATTATTACCAAAAAATTTATCCAAGAGGTTTTATATTACACGTTCATACCAGACAAGCCAAACCTATTTGACCATCATTACACGTTGGACTTTTTCGAAGAAATTCTACTCTTTCAATTAACTAGTTTGAAAGATGATTAGTTTTTATAAAACAATTAATTTTTAGATTGAAATTTAAACATAGTTTATGATTTGAATAGCTTAGACTTAATTTTGGATCAAGTGTAAAGGAACTATTTAAAATCAATAATGAAATGATTTTGAAACTCCATTTCAAAAGTAAATGCGAAGTTAAATAGATATGAATTTTGGATAAAGGATATCTAAAACATTAAAGTCTTTTTAGTAATAAAACAAAAATAATAATTTTAAAATAATAATAATATATATAATAAAATATAAAATATTTGTATATCTTTAATATATCTAATTGCTAATTAAATACTTACATGATTAGCAGAGCTAAATTATAATCTAGTTAGTAGCTAATAACTTCGTATATATTTATTTTTATATTATACACTGATAGAACTGCCACCATCGTCACGTGGTCGGGTTTGATCCGAAACTGGATCATCTCTTTGAATAGATTAAGTGCAATGACTCCATTCCCTTGGACCCCGTATCCTGCTATTAACGAAGTATAAGTCACTTCATCTCTCGTGCTCAATGAATCAAATACTTTCGTAGCTGCAATGACTTCTCCGGATCTCGCATACATATCGACGAGGGAATTCCAAAGCAATAAATGATTTGTGAATATACTGCGCCTCATAATATAGCAATGGAACTCTTTACCATGCTGCAAATTCGCCACACGAGCACAAAGAGGTAGAACACTTGCAAGTGTCACATGATTCGGTTCTATCCTGGATAGTAACATCTCTCGAAATAATGAAGAAGCTTCCTCTGATCTGTCCAAGTGAGCATAACCTGAAAGCATAGAGTTCCAAGTTATAACAGTTTTGGCTTCTATCGGTTGAAACACCATATAGGCATGCCCTAGGTATCTGCACCTAGAGTACATAGTGATTAATGAGTTTCTTACATTTTCCAGTCCATCGTAATAATGACGAATGGCATGACCATGTAATTCCTTCCCTAATTTAAGAGATTTGATATGTGAACTAGCACTGAGACCAATAACAATTCCCACCGAGTCTAAACGCATACCACACTTTGTCATGTGGGAAAGCAAGTTCAGAGCCTTTGTAAAATCACATGTACGCAAACAGCCTCCAGCAATAGTGTTCCAAGTTATATGATTCACTTCAACACCAGAAATCCTCATTTTCTCAAAAATCTCGAAAGCTTCTCCCCATCTGCCTTTAGAGGCATAACAGCTAATCATTGTATTCCAAGAAATACTATCTTTTTCCAACATGTTATCAAACAACTGACGAGCAATTTCCACCTCACCAAACTTTCCATACATCGAAACCAATGCATTATCCACATAAATGTTTGACTCGCGAACATCAATCGAGTCATGAACAAATCTACCAAAAGAGATATCCAATCTCTCACCACAAGCCTTCAAAACAGAAGGGTAAGTGAAATTATCTGGTCTAATTCCACTACTCAGCATATGTTTGTATGCTATGAGAGCCTCGTCAAAAAGTTGGACTTTAACATAAAAAGAGATAAGCCGATTCCAGTGCAGAGGATACGAAAGATTTGAACTCTTCGCAATAGTTTGGACCTCGTAAACAAGATTAAAGGTCAAATAAAGAGAGAGAAGCTTAGGAACCAAGACTGAATGTTGCTCCAATCCAGAAGAAATAATTTGAGCATGGACTTGTCTCCCTTGGTGGAGTGCTTTATGATCGATGCATGAGTATAGAAGGTAATTAAAGTAATATAGATTAATGACAGTGGGAGAGGAATGAAACCGAATGAGAGAAAACGTTTTGAATGTTTTTGATAAATGGCCTTGGCTCACAAAATCTGAGAGAGATTTAAAGAGGTTCCTGATCATGTATTCCTGTAGTGTTGATACATCACAAAAATAAAATTATTGTCAAACATTATATATAGAATGTTGTAAGATAGATACTTAAGAGTATACACTGGAACTGGTAACATGATCAGTGAAATATGAGAAAAAGCAGACAATTTTAAGAAATTGGCTAAGTACCTGATTTACTTCGGAGCCTCTGGATCAGTGATGGTTTGATTAAAACAATGTACCTGACCCGTGAAAATCTTCAAAGTAGAACTTACCCTGCAAACAACAATGAAAACATCATGTAAAAAAACCGCGTTTAAGAGTACTGAAAAGGGTCATAAACATAGACTATACAAAATAGATACCAAGATCTTAAGACATCCCTATATAACACGATGTACTCCAATATATACGAGACAGTAATTCTAGTTTACTAAACGAAACTAAAGGGCTCCATTCTGTTGAAACAGTAAATACATTATCACAGCCACGTAAATTCCTTGTAACTTTTTTCTCACTAAAATCTACAACAATTTAGAATCGCAGAATAAGGTTTGAGTTTTTTCCTACTGGTCCATTTTTCTACTTTCCACGCCTCTTTTCTGCTACTTCGTATATACATAGTCAATTTCATCATAAAATGAAAGTTCAGTGAGAAGTGACTGAGAAGAAGCAAACCTGTGAGAAGAATAGAACGAAAATTCCAAAATAATTGACCAATTAATTAGGATTAAAGAAATATTATCCCAGGACTCACTTCAGTGAGATAAGCTATCAAACAAAATGCGTCGATTGTATTTGATGGAATAAATTTTTTGAATGTTAAGCGTTTTAGTTGTAAATACAGAATCTGAATTGCCTAAAATAATCAGCTCTGAATCTATTGGTTCAGCACCGGTCCAAATTAATTGGTATCAAACACTATATAAAAAGAAATTGAAATGACCTACTAGTTGCATCAACGCTGGTCCGAATTATTGGTATTATATACTAACAGCTTTATCTTTAAAGTAGTTGCATCAGCAGATGAGATTCAGAAATCCGGTGTTTTCATTACATTTCTTCAAGGCCTTCTTCATGCCAACCAAATTCCTCTGTGGCAGCATCTTCCGTTATCTAGTTCAATCTTTCCATCAAAGGATCAAACTGATTAGCCAACAGAAAAGGGGAGAACCCATATCCTATATCAGCCCACAAGACACCGGAGCCTTCTTTACCTCCAAGTCACCCAATATAGTCCTCACTTTTTCCAGTTTGTACCAACAACCAGCGGCTTTGTACAAACGAGCCATCCAAACATAGGAACCATAATTTACAGGCTTCATGTCCATAAGCTTCTCTGCTGCCCTCTCCCCAACATCCATGTTTCCATGAACACAAGCAGCTACTAAGATAGTGGCCCACATTGCCTCGTTTGGCTGACAAGAGGCTGACAAGGCATAATCTCAATAGCTTCTTTGAACAAACCTGCTCTCCCATAGAGATCAACCATGCAAGAAATATGTTCAATCTGAGGAATTATACCGTAATTTCTTTCCATTTCTCTAAACAAATTTTGACCTTCCTTTACAAACCCAGAATGGCTACATGCCGATAACACTACAACCATTGTTATGTTTCGTTCCAATACCGATTCTCATTACTTTATTCTAAGTATATCAATGCACGAGGATAAAAGAGAATTGATGGAACTTAGAATAAAGTAATGAGAATCGGTGGAAGAGGCATGAAACCGAATAATAGAAAATGTTTTAAACGCTTTGGATAAATGACCCTGGCTTACAAACTCTTTGAGACATTTGAGAAGGTTATGGATCATGGACTCATAGTTCTCATATTTGCCTACACTACAGTTCCTCTCCACAATTGAAATATGAAATTCAGGAGTTGGAAAGAGAGATACCTTAGAGTGCAATATTAATCTAGTGACGGGATAGGACAGATATGCGCAAAGCATTGATTTTGAAGAGACTGAGTAACAAGAACTGAAAGACATTGGATATTCGTGATGAGACTGGTTACTGGTCTGATTCAGATATTACGTCAACTCGAGAACAACTTCAAAAACCTTACTTTCCCTGCAAACAAAAGCGTCCGTAAAAATATGCCTCTAAAGCTACAAAGAAAGAAGCTGTAATTTACCGAACCCGGTCCAGTACGACAAATTATCAAACAGGTAGTGTGCATTCGTAGGTGGATAAGATAATATAATAGCAATAGTAAAGGTGGGGGCAGGCCCATGATTTTACAAGTAGAACATTATGTCTTACGTCAATTTTCGTGATGCATAACATGTGAAATTCCCGAAAAAACAGCAACAGCAAGCCCTTTGAGTTTTTTGCAATGTTTTGTGGCTCCGCCGTCTTGGACAGGAAGTGAGAGGTCGCAGTGTTAGTACTGAATTGTATAAAAGAAAGAAATAGATGATTACTTGAGTAAACTTCAACTGGGATTATATTAAACGGAATGAAAATACAATGCATAAATAGCAACCGATAACAACTGCTATCCCTACAAACTAGCAGTACGATCTGGGAGTTTCCTACTAACTTGCAACTACTTACGTTGGGGCCGGGGTGTAGGCCCCCATAAATTTTTTAAGGTAGATTTTTTTTTTAAAATAATATTAAAATAAAAATTCTTCGCCCCCTTACCTAAAATATATATTTTGTAATTTTTAAGGTAATAATTATTTAAATAATATTAAATTAACAATTCTAGCCCCTTCACCTAAAATATAAATTTTATAATTTTTTTAAGGTAATAATTATTTAAATAATATTAAATTAAAAATTTAAGATAATATTTGTTTTTTAGGAATGTTTTAAATTTAATGTCTGAAATAATGGTAGAAAAAATTAATTTAAAAATTAGTATGTTGACTATTTTTAAGAAACTTTTTAGATTAGAAGTCTTAGATAACAGTGGAAATTTTAATTTACAAAATCTTGGATTATTGCTATTTTTAAGGAATAATTTAAGTTAGAAATCTTGAATATTTTAAAAGAAAATTTTAAGTTGATGTTTATAAATGGTTGGATGCAGTCTCGAGCATCTTAATCTCTAGAATATTAGAACTCGATTGATTTTGTAATTATTCTGAATTTGTTTTTGCCATAATTTGTTTTGATTTTATATTCTTTTTTTTTAATGAAAGGACTTTTATTAAAACTCAAGAAAATTCAGGCCCATTTATGCAATGTTACAACAAATTGAAAAAATAATAAAAAAATCCTCATCGTCTTCAACCTTCCCTCCAATCCAAAAGCCCCAATTTGTCAAACCCTAAATTCAGATTCGTAAATAACCAATCTCCAAACTTTCTAACAGAAGAATCGCTTGCAAACTAGGAGGAGCATCATCTTCATTGAATTCAATGTTTGCTTGAACCTTTAAAACCTCCTTAGCCAACCAATCAGCACCATAATTCTCCTCCCTATAAACATGCCTCACTACCATTTCAGAACCAATTAATCTCCTACAGCACCTTAACCATGGCTCCAGATACCAAATCGAACATCCATGAAGAAGCAGATTAACGACCACAGTTGAATCAACCTCCACATCGACTCTTTTCAGATCCAGCATCCTACAGAGCTTCAAACCGTCAAACAACGCACGACATTCAGCAATCAGGGCCGTAGACTTACCATAAAGCCTTCCAATGGCCAAGATCAGACCACCACTACTACTTCTGATCAATGCACCACCACCAGCCTCATGATTAAAGGTACAAGCCCCGTCGATATTAACTTTGTATCTGCCACGCTTTGTGCATTTCCATTTTAAGAACATAGGTTTATTCATTGCACTAATCTGATGCACACACCCCAGATTAGTACCTTCCTTAGTAAAACCAGCCCAGTGCTTCTTAGTCAATATCTTTGCCTGATCCAGACTAGTGATAATGTAGATAATGTGTTGTATAATAGTAGCAGTAGTTGTAGAGATATTGTTAGCCCTCTTCTTATTTCGAGCTGACAACATAGACCAGACCAAGATAGCAGGTAGAATATTGTAGATATCACAGTTACCTTTTGCAGACCAATACCATTTCATGACAATGTGAGAAAGAGTCATATAAGGTTGAATTCCAACCTTAAACATAAGACTGAAATGCAACCAAACTGACCAGACTTGAGAACATTGAACTAAGGCATGCTGAGTAGTTTCTATGTTACCACAATGCACACATTTAGATGCCATTTGAAAACCTTTAGCTTGCATCACAGAACAGTAGGTAACCAGTTATGTATAGCCCTCCAAAGAAAGAACGAACACTTTTTAGGAGTAACAACATTCCATGTCTTTGCATAGATTCTAGTTTTGTTGCCTTTGCTTCTTATGTGATTCCAGGTATCTTTAAAGTTAAACAAACCATCTTTAGAAAGAGACCAGCACAGAACATCCCTTTTATTAGTTAAGCCAATCTCTCTAATCTGAACAATCTCAGTAATAGTGACAGTAGAGCTTAATCTTTGCCAATCCCAGGAACCATTTAACCAGAAATCCCTGACATAAACATTACCACTATCCCAGAGAAACCTTCTTTCATGGTCATTGTTCATTCTGATAAAAGGCTTGGCAGAACACCATCTATCATACCAAAAATTGATATTACCACAACCAGGAAGCCAAAAAAGAATTTCCTCATCCCTTTCTCTAGCCATAATCATTCTAGCCCAAGGTTTAGACTTTCTATTAGGAGAAATAGCAAGAGATGGATGAATACCATCCCTGCAATAAATAGTCATCATAAATCTAGCCCAAAAAGACTCATGACTTCTGAAGTTGAACCACAACTTCAAAGCATAAACTTTCTGCATATCACTAAGGCTTTTGAAATTCAGACCACCTTCATTTAAAGGCTTACAAAGCTTCTCCCATTTAGCCCAACTAATGGCTTTCTTGTCTTCTTTTGTGCCCCACAGGAACTTATTAAACAAAATCTCCAACCTACTGATAATTCCAACAGGAAGACTAGTATGCTGCAATGTGTAGTTGGGAAAAGCAATCAAAATGGACTGAATTAGCAGCATACGACCAGCAAAGGAGAGATGAAGTTTATCCCAATCCATGATCCTGGATCTGACCTTTTGTATCAAATCTTCATAATGAGCAATTCTAGTGCTTATTGTAATAGTAGCACCCAGATATCTGAAAGGCAAGTTAGTATGTTTTATATTCCAGATATTTTCAATAACAGAAATCTGATGTAAAGACATTTTATTTGAAACAATTATTTTAGACTTAGCATGATTGATCTCTTGTCCAGACACTGCCTGATAGTGATCCATTGTAGTCTTAATAACATTCATTGAATCAATGTCTCCACTCAAAAAGACCATGAAATCATCTGCAAAAGCAAGGCAGGCCACATTCTGACTGCTTCTAGTCTTGAAACGAAAGCTAATATTATCATCAGAAACCTTCTTTATCATCCTTATCAAATATTCCTCTGCCATAATAAAAAGACTTGGGGAGAGTGGATCCCCTTGTCTTAGGCCATGAGTATTTGCAAAGAATCCAGTCAGTTCACCATTAACCAAAACAGAAGACCAAACTTGACTAATACAACTTCTAATAAGGCCAGAAACCTTCATATTGAACCCAAACAGCTTAAGAATCTTGAAAAGAAAATCATGACTCAACTTGTCAAAAGCCTTTGTCATATCAGTCTTTATAATCACATTCCCTTTCTTTCTATTAGTATTGATATCAAAGCAAAGTTCTTAAGCCATAAGAATTGATTCATGAATACACCTTCCCTTCACAAAACCACCCTGCTCTTCAGAAATCAGATTAGGCAACACTTTAGCAATCCTATTATTAAGCAGTTTACTCACAATTCTAGAGAAAACTGTGGTTAAACTAATAGGACGGAAGTCCATCCATCTACAAGGATTATCAATTTTAGGAATCAAACAAATTGTTGTAGACTTAACCCCTTTAGGAAGAACAAAACCACTGAAAAAAGCTCTTACAGCCTTGCACAAATCATCACCCACAATATCCCAACGCAACTTATAAAACTCAGCATTGTATCCATCAGGACCAGCAGCTGAATCAGACCTTAATGACTTTACAACCCCATGAATCTCCTCAACTTCAGGAATACAAGCAATGCCACTATTATCCTCTTCAGTAACCAGAGCAGGAATAACATCCAACAGATCAGAATCATACCCAACACTGACATCAGGAGCAAGCAAAGATTTGAAATAATCCACAACAGAATTACCTATATCCTCTTTTGTAGTCAACCAACAACCATCCACTTTAATTCTATCCACTCTATTCTTCCTATTTCTTTTCTTAACAAAACTATGAAAGGCAGCAGTACTCCTATCAGATTCTTTAAGCCAAGAAACATGAGCTTTTTGTCTCCAAAACATTTCCTCCCTATCCAAAAGCATAGAATGATTCTGCTTAGCATCAATCAAAGCAGCCTTGTTATCCTCATTAAACTGATTTTGAAGCTTTACTTCCATACTATTAATGACCTCCTTAGACTTTTTGATTGCATCAAAAATGTTACCAAAGATACTTTTATTCCAACTCCTCAAAGCCACTTTCAGCCTTTGCTGCTTTAACCAGAAGTACATGATAGGATTTCTTATACCATCTATCTCAACAGACCAACTCTCATCAACCACTCTCAGAAAATCAGAATGAGTACCCCACATGTTTAGAAACTTAAAAGAAGACTTTGCTCTAACAAGACTAGAAGATACCTTACCCACCATAGGACAATGATCAGAACAATTACGGGCTAAATGAGATACATCAGTAATATCAAAATACTCCAACCATGAAGAGCTATACATAACACGATCCAAACGTTTCCATTTTCGCCCATTAGACCATGTATATTGAGACCCACTATAACCAGCATCAATGAGAGCACAATCCATAATAAGATTGTTAAAATCATCCATAGCTCTTTGATTAATTATGGAACAACCAAGCTGCTCCTGGACACTAGAGACAGTGTTAAAATCACCAAACACAATCCACTTCTCAGATAACACATCCAGTCCTCTAATAGAATCCCAAAGCATAAGTCTCTGCTCCCTATTACACTTTGCATAAACAATCGAAACATGAAACTCCTTATTCAGCACAACATGAGCAACCTTAAGATGAAGCAATTGATCAGTATCAAGAACCACCTCGACATTATAATCCTGGTGCCAAAGCACCCAAATCTTGTTATTAACATTACTACCAAAACCACTCAACTTTAACTTTTTAGCAATCACACTCAAATTATCCACCTTAATCAAAGGCTCTTGGATTGCAACAAAACTGACTTTAAAAGAGATCATCATAGACTTTAACCTCTTAATGGTTTCTTTATTAGCCAATCCCCTTGCATTCCAATTCAACAAATTAATGGTCATTGATCAGATGGTGGCTTATGGGCTCTTTTGAGCTTCATAACTTTTGAAGAAATCGGCCCTTTTGTTCCCCACAACTTTGGTACCTTTTTAACCTTCTGAGTATCATTCTTCCTCAGTTTTCCTTTGTCCAGTCTATCTTTCACCGGAGAATTAGGCAGACTGCCAATATATTTAGGAGAACTTTGAGTATCTTCACTCAAAACATCGAACATATTTCTCCTTTCCAAAGTCTTCAGTGCATCAATCATTTCTCCTTCCTTGACATCACTATCAATATTCTCACCATCTATAGCAGCCAAAGACAAAACTTCATCAGATTCAGTTCCCAAAACCTCCTTAACCACCACAGACTTTAACTGACCAACAACAGCCTTTTCATTAGTAGCAGAACCAGTCTCTTGATCACTAGACTTATTAAAATCTTGAGAAGTATTATTCACATTAATCTCATTAGAAGGTCGTGAACTAGCATCAGACACACCCTCAAGATCCTTCCTCATACCATTTCTTTCCTCAAGAACCTTCCTCACACCTTCCCCATCTAACAAGACCTTCTTACAATTTTCTCTCGAATGACCTATATGAGCATACTGCTTACAATAAACCGGAACATGATCATAAACCAGATCAACCCAATAACTGTCAACCTCACCAAATTTCAATTGCACCTTATTAACTAAAGGTTTCGAAACATCAATCTCCACCCAGAAACGACAACAGTTTTGTCTCGCTCTATTAACAGACAGCACCCAAACTTTTAAAGGAGTTCCCAGAACTTTAGCCACTTCATTAATCGTCGCCCTGTTAAACAAGAACTCCGGTAACCTTGGCAAAGATACCCAAACCGGAGTAAATGGACATTCCAAATTCGGATCAAAATCCAGCGTCCATTTTAACAACCTGAGTCTTTTACCACCCAAGACCCAAACATTCTTCGACCATAGTCTTTTAAAATCATCAATTTCATTAAATTCGACGAAAATGTGTCTGTAGTCCCAAACAGATACATTATAATTACCAGTAAACTTGAACTTAGACAAAAAACTCCTAAAGATCTCCATTGAAGGTTTCCCTGAAGCAAACTTTGCAATCAGAGTATGCTTAGACAATTTAACAAGTCTTTCTTTATCCTCAATCTCAAAAGTAATAATTGGAAATTCCTTTGTCATAGTAACAAAGACGTTCGAATGTTCGAACTCTGTTTCTTTAGTTTTTAAAAGATCAGCAAAAGATGATTTCTTCAATTCCTCAGCAACTTTTTCTTTCGCAGATTCCTCAAACATAGGATTCAATATCACATTACAATTCTTTTCCGAAACCATACCTTCTCCAACTTTCTTCTGCAATTCCCCTGTTTCCTTATGAGCAACATTCTTTAGCGAAGGAAAATCTTTATTCAAATTTGTAGCTTCAGACGTCATTAATCACAACAAAAATCACAATAAACTTAGAAGAATTGAACGATTCAAAGAATGAATCAGAAGTCAAGAACTCTGACTCTGTTCTTGGAGAACAGAGTTTTTCATATTCCACCTCCAAAATCCAGATATAATGAAATAAAGACATAATTTTGTTTTGATTTTATATTCGTTTAATCTTTCTAATTAATTATGTTTTATCTCTTACTTTTATTTATAAAAAGATAATGATTTGCTGCTTATGAACGAGACTATATTCTGATCCAAGAAATTAAAGAAAAGGGGGAAAAAGGAAGAACACGATCAGATCAGAAGGAGTTTCACCAATTTATTTTTTCAAGGTATGTATATTTTTTGTTTTCTTTTGAAAAGTTATTATTATTTTTATCTTAAAACACTTATTAATCAATATTTTTTTCTAATCTGATTTGTGGTCACTTAGGAAAGTGAAATTACATTTACCTAGTTTAAACACAATATGTATGGAAATATTTTTTAGTTTTTTTAAAATAAAATTATATATTTATATTATAAATTATGTTTAATACAAATTTGATTTTGATTTTATATAACTTTTTACATAAAATTTTAATTTTATATAACAAATTGTATTTATTTTCATCCATTTTTCAAAAATATATTTTTTATAACAGATTTTATTTACTTTTATGTAAATTTTAAAATATCTTTTTAAGATATTAAATTTGGTTTTGTTATATTTTATTTTATTTTATATATCTTTTAAAAATAATATATTAAGATACATTAAAATTTATTGTTATATATATATATATATATATATATATATATATATATATATATATTTATATGTAATAAAACCAAGGAATAGGGTTAGTTCTCAAGTAGCTCGAGTAATAATAATATGATTCATCCTAATCCGAATTTCATTTGAATGAATATATAGTGAGTGATCCGCGACTACGCCAACTTATTGAAAATTCTAATAGTAGTGTTAGAGATAAAATTCTCGTCGAATTTTAGCCCCCTCTTACTTCAATTCCTAGATCCGCCACTGACCACAACGTACATTTTGAATTATTCAAAATGCAATACTTAAAATAAATATAACAAAACATGTTTAGATAAATCCCAACATGCTCCCCCTTAATCTAAACATGTTCCAGATTCTTGACTCCAAGCAGGCTTCTCATCTTTTCAAACTTGACTGTTGACAAAGTTTTAGTTAGAATGTCTGCACGTTGTTCACTAGTATTGACATGCTTAATCACGATTAACCCCTGTTCAACGCAATCTCGAATGAAGTGGTATCTCAAGTCAATATGTTTACTTCTTCCATGAAAGACGGGATTCTTTGCTAAATCGATTGCTGACCTGTTATCAATATACAGGACAACTGGACCTGGTTTGATTTCCATGATCTGACTAAGAACTCTTTGAAGCCATATGCCCTGACAAGCTGCCGTCGTGGCCGCCATAAATGCGGCCTCACATGATGAAAGTGCAACGCATCGCTGCTTCTGTGAAACCCAAGAAATCAAACTCTTATCAAGATAGAATGCCATTCCAGTAGTACTCTTCCTGTCCTCAACACTACCAGCTAGATCACTGTCCGAGAAACCTGATAGTATATAATTTCCTTGTCCCTTAGTGTAGATCAGACCATAATGCAACGTACCTTTCACATATCTACAAATTCTCTTTACAGCATTAAAGTGCAACACTGTAGGTTTCTCCATAAAACGACTCACAATCCCTACTGCATATGATATGTCTGGCCGAGTATACACTAAGTAGCGTAAACCTCCAACTAAACTTTTGTAGTAGGTCGAGTTAACTGGTTCCCCATTTGTGTCTGCGTCAATCTGCAATTTAAACTCCATGGGATATTTCACAGCATTACATTCACTCATACCTGCGTTTTGAAGCACTTTTCTAGCATACGTTGTTTGTTTGATCTCGATAAAACCATTTCCGTGATCCACCTCCAAACCCAAGTAATATGACAGTCTGCCAAGATCGGTCATGTCAAATTCTCTATTCATCTCCCCCTTGAATTTGACAATGTATGAAAGACTGGTGCCTGTGATAATTAGGTCGTCAACATAGACGCCAACAATGAGTGATTCCTTGCCTGATCGTCGTGTGTATACGGCATGTTCATAAGGACATTTCTCAAAACCCAAGTGAAGCAGATACTTGTTTAAACGAGCATACCAGGCCCTGGGTGCTTGGCATAGTCCGTATAAGGCCTTTAATAATTTGTAGACTTTGTGTTCTTTGCCTTTCTGAACATATCCTTTTGGCTGGCGCACGTAGACTTCTTCGAGGAGAAAACCATTTAGAAAAGCAGATTTAACATCGAGGTGGTGAACCTCCCACTCGTTCTTGGCTGCGAGAGCAAGGAGTAAGCGAACTGTTTCCAATCGTGTCACAGGGGAGAAAACCTCGTCGTAATCAATACCTTGTTTCTGCACATATCCATTGGCAACCAGGCGGGCTTTATGTTTGATCACAGCACCATTTGTGTCCCGTTTAAGCTTAAACACCCATTTGAGGTCAATGGCCTTGTGACCCTGTGGTAAATCAGTTAGCGTCCACGTACCATTTCTCTCAATAGTGTCAATTTCTGTGTTCATTGCAACTCGCCATGCTTCGTCTGTGACAGCTTGCTCATACGTAACTGGTTCATCAATGCCAGACAGGAGTAACTCATCCTCTAGTTCCACAATTTCAGTGTTTGCATAAATGTCTGAGAGGCGTCGGAAGCGTTGAGGCTCACTCTCCGTGCTAGTCATACTGGTACTGGATCCTTCGATTGTTGCAGATGAAGTGGATGAACATACAGGAGATATAGTTGATGGTGACACATGAGATGTATGTGATGATGACACAGGAGTGTGAGGTGAAACAGGAGTGAAAGGACTGTTGAGCTCAGAGCTGTCTTGTGTATCTTCCTCAGAAATTTCGAGTGTGAACTAACCCACTTCAGGAGCATCTCGTTCGCTGACTGCATTCCAAGTCCAACCCTTTGATTCATTGAAAGTAACGTCTCTGCTGACATGTATGCGCCCTGTGTCTGGGTCGTACAATCGCCAGGCTTTGGTTCCTGGTTCCCTTCCAAAATGGACAAGCAGCTTACTACGGCTATCTGGTTTGTGTGTGTGAGCTGATGGTATCTTCATATAAGAGATGCACCCAATTTTTTTTAAAGAATCAACAGATGGCTTACGTTCAAACCAGGCTTGGTACGGTGTGATGGATGAGAGTGCTCGAGTGGGTAGCTTGTTGAGAATATAGACCGCGTGCCTGACAGCTTCTCCCCAGAACTTTGCAGGTACCTCCATTTCTTTCATCTGGCTTCGAGCCATGGCAACCACAGTCCTATTACGGCGTTCTACAACACCGTTTTGTTGAGGTGTGTAGGGCGCCGTATAGTGTCTTATTATGCCTGTCTCCTCACAGAATGCCTCGAAAGCTTTTGAACAAAATTCTCCACCACGGTCAGTGCGAAAAACTTGAATGTTCTGTTTTTTCCTTGTATTCTCGAGAGATTGTTTGGACATAAGAAAACCACCACAAATTTCTTTTGGCTGAGTGATCAAGGGCAGTCCGTACACCATATGTTCCTTAGACATTAGCTGCATTGCTTTGTAGTTAACATGTCCAAGGCGTGAATGCCACAGTCGTGTCCTTTCTTCCTCCTTTGTGAGTAAACAAACGGCTTGAGTTCCTTCGATGTGGATTTTGTAGAGGCGGTTTGCAGAGCGTCTCACATGCATAAGAAGTCTCCCACAACTGTCATAGATCCACAAACTCTCCCCATTAAGCATGACTCGGTCCTTCCTCTGAAAGTTGGCCCAAACTTATGATATTGCTTTTCAATGTGGGGATGTAGTACACTCCATCCAGCATTCTAGTTTCACCATTTCGACAAGAGATTCTTATTGATCCTTTACCCTCGATTTTTACCAAGGACCCATCACCAAACTTTACTCGTCCCTTAACTGATTTATCCAGTTTTTCAAACTTTTCGTAACACCCCGTCATGTGATTACTAGCCCCATTATCCAAATACCAAATATTTTCCTCCATTCATGTTGCTTTCGAATCTGCACCTTCAGTCAACAGTATCACACCATCTGCACTTTCTGCATACATCGCCATCAAGAGTTCAGGTTCATCATCATTCATTGTTTGCGTCAGGTTGGCCTCTCCTTGTTGCAGTCTATCCTTCCTTGATTTTCGACATTCGGCTGCAAAATGTCCATAGGCACCACAATTGAAGCACCTTATTTTGCCTCTGTCAATTCTGCCACGACCAGTTTGATTATCTCTTTCTCGATAATCATGTCCAACCTGTTGTCCTCCTCGATTTGATCGTTTCAGCCATTCTTCGCATGTAAGCAAGAGTTTTCCACTGTTGTTTTCTCGTTTTAACCATTCCTCCTCAGTCAACAAGAGTTGTTGTTGTCCTCCTTTGCTCTCCTTTGCAAGAATTTAGGTGGAACCGCCCTGAGCAATTTTTTCACAACATACTCTTCTCCAATTGTTTCTCCAAGTGCCCTGATGTTTGCCACCAAGCCATTTAACTTCAAGCAGAAATCATCCAATTGTTCCGAATCCTTCATGTTTAAAGACTCAAACTCAGCCTTGAGAGTCTGTGCCTTTGCTTTCTTGACTTTTTCAGCACCTAACGAGACAGTTTTAATAGCCTCCCACGCATCTCTAGAGGTTTTCCGTTCTGCAAGTGTCAACAGGAGCTCCTCTAGGATGCTTTGATAAATCATGGCCATAGCATGTTTGTCTATCTTCTCCTCCACATTGGTCTTTGGATCCTTGGATTCAACCGCTTCCCATACGCCGTGAGCCTGCATAAATATTTTCATTTTCATAGCCCAAGCAGTGTAGTTCGTCCTTGATAACATTGGAAACACCAGACCTATTTTCCCTTCTTTGTTGTTGCTTGACTCTGCCATGTTGCTTGTCTTCGAGATACTAGCGTTGAACAAGAAAAATGAAAGCTCTGATACCAGATGTTAGTACTGAATTGTATAAAAGAAAGAAATAGATGATTACTTGAGTAAACTTCAACTGGGATTATATTAAACGGAATGAAAATACAATGCATAAATGGAAACTGATAACAACTGCTATCCCTACAAACTAGCGGCACGACCTGGGAGTTTCCTACTAACTTGCAACTACTCCTAAACACCACAACGTACATTTTGAATTATTCAAAATGCAATACTTAAAATAAATATAACAAAACATCTAAATCCCAACACGCAGGAGACGGAGGTAAGAAGCAGGAGACCGATAGAAAAATCGAGAAGGAAAACACTTGGGCTTGGGGCAGCACATGTAAGTGCGGATACCCAAGGCCGAGGATCGCGCGATTGTTTTTCAACAAAATTAGGACTCACCGGTAAAATATATGGGACATAAATAAATAAATAAAACAAACTAGGTAGCCAAACCTAGACAAATTATTCTTTATCATCTTTTTTTTAACCCATACGACACTTTTAGTGTTTGGGTGCAAATAGGAGATGGGCAAAGCTAAATTGAGACCCCATTTAGCTATAATGAGACCCCTCTATAATGAGATCCTATTTGGCTATAATGAGATCCGAAAAAGACACATTTACCTCTAATATAAAACCCTTATTTTCAGCCTCTTTTCTCTCTTTTTTCTCTTCTCTCTCTCAAAATCACTAAAAATCTCGAAATCAAAACAGCAAGATTTCTCAAATCCAACATCACAAACAGCTTAAGGTACGAATCCTTTACATATCCATGTAATTTTTATGCATTTTAGTTTAGTATTTTTAGTGATTTTTAGAGTTTAGGGTTCTTGATAAAAAGTCCGATTTTCATGTATATGTAGTTGTTTTTTTGGAAAAATAGGTTCAGATTCGTGTTAGTCGATTCATTAGGATCGTTTTGGTACCATGGATGATGAATTTGGGTTGAGTTTTGGGGATTTGGGTTCGATTTGGGGTTTTAGGGTTCGAGTTTCTAGAAACGCAGGATTGCGAACGGGACCCTCGCAACCCGTGCAAAATTGCGAACGACCCGTTCGCAATTTTGCAATTTCAGCAAACTGCGGAATTGCGAAATTGCGAACATTGGGTTCGCAATTTCACCAAATTGTGAACGCCCTGTTCGCAATTTTGGTGAAATTGCAAACCCAATGTTCGCAATTACTAGAAATGTTGATTTTTTATTTTGTTTTATGAAATAGTTTGTATCCCCAAATTTATTAATAATTTATATGTTGTATTTCAGCATGCCTCGCAGACAGCAGCATACACCTGTTCGACATTCAGGAGGCTCGAGCGATGATGGAGAGCACGAGGACCGTGTGTCACGGTCACGGTCCGTTAGGCGTAGGCCTAGCGCTTCTACTTCGGCCCCTGTTCTATCCCATGGGTTTGGGACGCTCGACCAGTTATTTAGGAGGGTGAATCCTCATGTGCCTGGTCTATATCCAGAGTATACACAGCACGAGGCCTACCACGTCTTTGCAGGAGAGGTAAGTAATGGCGTGTTTTAAAGTACGTTTATATGTTCTTTTGTATTATTTCTAAGTTGGTTATGTTTTATGTAGGTTCGTCGGCACTCGCGGACCTACTTTATGTACCGTACCCACCGTGCATGGGGTCTTGTTGGGCAGAACAGGGTAAGAGATCAGGTTATGATGACTTGTTTCGGTCCCCTGGTAGATGTGTTGGAGCGTTGGAGTACCAACGTTCATCTTGTATATGCTTTTCTGGAGAGGTGGCATTCGGAGACGAACAACTTTCACTTCAGCTTCGGTGAGATGACGGTTACGTTAGACGACGTCCACGTCATCACTGGTCTCCCGGTCACAGGTGATGATTTCGTTGTTCAGACATTTCCCAGTGATGGACAACGTGTAGCTTGGTATTCTAGTGCATTAGGGATAGATCTGGATGAACTTAAGTATGAGTTAGGGCGTAACATGGGGGGTAATGGTAGATCTGTTTTTTTACAGTTTTTACGCGAGCAGTACATGGTACCCTGTTATAAGGATGATACCATGTCTGATAGTGATGTAAAGTGTGCCACTAGGGGTTATCTGCTACACATGCTGGGTTGTTGTGTTCTGGTGAACAAGACGGGGAACAGTATATCTTTAGATTACCTCCAGTTTATAGAGCATTATACCTCATCCGTTAGATATAACTGGGGACATCATATACTAGCTCAGCTGTACCACCACCTAGGAAAGTCGTCGCTACACACGACTTCAGGGATTGCGGGTTGTATTGCCTTGTTGGAGACATGGATATACGATCACTTCTACACTTGTTTGCCTACGATGAACACTCTCTACGACTGTTGTATGCCGACTATGTGCCGATATGTACCGACACCGTTTCGTGCGGATGATGAGACTCGGATTAACATCCGACAGGGACTGATTTCGTTGACGGAGAACCATGTGAGTTACAATGATTTGTTATATTTGTTTCCATAGCGTTAATTTATTATTACTTACATTTTTTTGAAGATTATTAACTAACATACGACACAGATTTGGTTCATGCCTTACGAGACGCATCGTGCTCATTTCCCTTTTTCAGCTTGTGGCTTGGATTGACCACACGCTGAAGGCGTTCGACGTAGTTGAGGCGTACTATCCGCTTCGGGTGGCTCGACAGCTAGGGCACGTTCAGGACATACCACTGGCGTTGCGGACTGTTTTACCAGCAGATAGGCGGAGGCGTATGAACACGCGCTTCTTGTGGGATGAGGCCACGTGGATATGCTGGGGGTCACACGTTGTTGACCCGAGGATTCACGGTGACAGATACGTTATAGGCGGTCATGGCACGACCACTTTGTACGATGTATGGATCAGTGACCACCTATGGTACGTTCGGCTTGATCCTAGTATTCTCGGTCCATCTGCTTCACATGTTCCAGAGCCCCCTAGTGCGATGACATATCAGGCACGACTGTATCAGCTTTCCGATCGTGTGACTGATGTTGATTCTAGAGCGGACTCGATGAGTGTGGAGGACTTGCGTCGGGAGATACACGAGTGTTCGCTTTTTGGGATCCAGTACCGCCAGGTCGATTGAGTGCATTTGTATTATATGACTAGCAGGACGGTTTTTTATACTACCTTATTTTTTTGCTTTAGTTGTTGCTTTAGTTGATATGGTTGTATGGAATTGCTTTTGGTTCTTTATTTGTCGCTTTTGTTCGGATAAAATCTTCAGTTTTGCTTAAGTTGTTGCTTTCGCTTATATGATGTGCATCTTAAAAACAACAACACTTAAAAAATAACACCTAGATTTCTCGCATAATTAGAAATACATAAGGAAATTAGACACATGAATCAAAAGCATTGCGTAATTAGAAATACATAAGCAAATAAATTAAAGCAAATGGTAGATAAAGTAACCCTCAGTTAGCATTGCACACTTAGTTCTATGGAGTCGGATAGTTCATTCCATACCCATCTGAGTCACTACTTCCTTCGGGATTTGAATACGTTTCAACGGCGCTCGCTATTGCGTCGGCTATTTGTTGCTCTTCCGACTGTGTCGCATATGACACCATCTCTGGCGTAATTGTACTTTGCGATCCCATGTCGAATACCTTTCGGAGGTTAGTTCGGACTTCCCAATGAAGTGACTCGATTTGTAAAGTCACTGTTTTAAAGTAAGCTAACCTTTCGAACACTTCTTCGCGTCTGCGTGGTCGGGGCATCATACATCCTGGGCAGGAAGCCTCCCTACCGTGGTTGAAGAACATTCTGCACAAGACCGCATCAATGAAGCCAGGAACCTCCTCTTGCATCGTACCTCTCACGATGTCAAATGCGTTTAGGAGGCTTGCATCTTCGTGTACGTTCCAGCCCGAATCACACATTGTTATACCTTAAATGTTTAGTTTCTTAGTCTGATTATAGTATTTATAGACTCGAACTGGGTGGTTCAGCTCGAAAATTGTTAGCGGGAAAGGTTGTTTTTGTTCCCGCTTAAATCTCTTTTAAGCGGGAAACCTTCACTTCATTCCCTCCATATGTTTCCATACACTATTATAATATTCATATGAACTACTATATGTTTAGATTTTTTTTATGTAGTCTTGTTATTATGTTTTTATAAAGTCAAGCATATGCTCAAACATGAACTACTCTTTAAATGTAATCACATTATAGTCCATCATCATAATAAATTAACTAATATATGCATCATAATAAATTAACTAATATATGGATAACAAATCCATCATCATAAATTAAATTTTTATTTAATTTGTTTTTATATACTATTTTAAAACAAAAATAAATTAGGTTAAAACCCATTAACAATTAAATTAATATTATATCATGCAACCAATAAAGTCACTCAAAGCATTTAAATTTAAATTTAATTTTAATTTTTATCCATTTGATCCTGTCACCAATAAACTTAAGTGCCAGATGCTGTCCCTCCAAAATCGAGAAGGCAACCACTACTACTTCTACTACACCGATATAATTAGTGGTTGAAAAGACTTGAATCTATTTCCTTTTACTTAGGAGTACCATTTAACTCTGACCACCACAAACACCCACAAAATCAAATCAGAAAAATATTATTATTATTTTTATACGTCTTAGAGTCGATATCAGACAACTAACTTATTTTTGAACATGTTTCATTGTTCCTATATTCAGAGCATTCCTGATTTGTTCTTTAAGAACTACTTAATCGGACACAAACATATGCTCAAACATGAACGGAATCAGAAATTGAAACATAAATTCAAACATTAACGGAATCAGAAACTCTAACACAAACTGAAACATAAAATAAAACACAGGCTAAAATATAGTCTGCAACTTCCTTTATTCTTTCGCATCTCGCTAGTCACGCATTTCCTCTAGCCGGATGTCGATAATGTCATCGCGGACGGATTCCAGCTGGTCATGTGTTAAGTAATCCGTGACTTTACTGTTGAACCGCTTACATGCAGCACGACGTTCCAACTCGGTGAGGCCAGAAACTGGATGTTGGCGGAATGTGACTAGGACTGACCACCTACATTTCACCTCTTCAACACGCCTTGAAATTCTAGGCGGCTGTACACCATCCCTTCCATAGAGGAAGTACATCTTGCATTGCAACGCCTCCCAGTACTTTCTACCCCCCTCTATCATGGTCTCATTACCAACTTCAGCTGATGCCATCATCAAATATTGATCTTCCAACTCAGTTCATGGACACATTTTTTGCAATTGGTATATTGGCTATTATTTGTTGTGCCTAAAATTACGTCTTTCTGTACCACTTTTATGGTTAAGATAACGTTATCCAAGTTCACCTATCGATAAACAACACCTGTAAGAATAGGATATCGCAATCCAAACTGACGAATGAGTATGCGACACCTAATATTTAAAAAAGTACAATAACTTTGCAGTGCAATAATAGTAGGTGTCTCATTATAACAAAACTTCCATCACCAGGTTTTCCGCTATAACGAGACACCTAAAAAATTTGCCGCAAAAAACATCTGCTTTTAATGCAGTTCCCGCCCAAACAACCACGAGCATATAAATAGACGCGAAGCACTATTCGAACAGTAACAATTTAACCAATGGAGTTTACCCCTAATGAAGATTACCATTTGCTCGAGGCAGTGAAACTTGCCCACCGAGAGTTGGGAGAAGATAGTAGCGATGCGTTTTTCGAGCTGGTCTTGTGTAATATGTACTACAACTACGGTCGTAGTTCATATACATCATACATAGGACACACTCGAAAAACTGATCACTTGTATCTTCCCCTAGTATCTCGCGTGCAATCTTCACAGCTCGAAGCATGTTGTAATCTTCGTCCGCCGTAAACTCCATATGTAAACGTTAACGAGTTTTATATTTTCGTCGGTGCTGCAGGTTGCAAAAGTGTTGTATTATTTTAGCTTTTATGTCCTATTTTATAGGAGGCGACTCAATTTTGGTGGGCGTTTAATATTTGGATAAAGTCTCATTATAGCGCAATTCATACTATTTTGAATGCAATGTTGTCTTTGGCTATAATGCGACCCTGATTTAAACAACGTGGGTTGTAATAATTATCTTCCATATGTGTGTATTTTTGTATATATTATGTGTCACCACATTAGTCGTCCATCCAGATTACGTTATCCTTACATGTTTGACAACGATATCCTACTTTTAAGTAGTTTTTAGTCGGTTCATATATCTTATACTTCAAATCACAACTAATAATAATGGTTCAAAAAAAAATCAGATTAGAAAGAAAAAGAGTTTTGGAGTCGGGAAGGTCACAAAATGTGACCATTTTAGGCTACTTTGATGTAGTTTTTTTTTAACTTTTTTGAGTTTTTTTTTTCACAAAATTCGAACCATTAGGGCCACTTGACTAATGTTTGATGGTGGTAAAAAGAAAAATCAGTTTTGGAGTCGGGAAGGTCACAAAATGTGACCATTTTAGGCTACTTTGAAGTAGTTTTTTTTAACTTTTTTGAGTTTTTTTTTCCACAAAATTCGAATCATTAGGGCCACTTGACTAATGTTTGATGTTGGTAAAAAGAAAAATCAGTTTTGGAGTCGGGAAGGTCACAAAATGTGACCATTTTAGGCTACTTTGAAGTAGTTTTTTTTAACTTTTTTGAGTTTTTTTTTTCTCCATAAAATTCGAATCATTAGGGCCACTTGACTAATGTTTGATGTTGGTAAAAAGAAAAATCAGTTTTGGAGTCGGGAAGGTCACCAAATGTTGAAAAAACTAAATTTACAGAGGGTTTCGCGAACAAAGCCACTTGTAAAACGCCGGATTCGCGAATGCAGGCGCATGTAATTTGACAAAATCGCGAACAACACCCTCGCGATTTTGCCAAATCATAGAGGTGGGAGTTCGCAATTTGTGCAAAATCAAGCGTTCACAATTCGAAAATCCGCCACTGTGCCGAATTTTTAAATTTTTGCACACTTTTTTTGATAAAATTGTAATTTTTTTGGGAACTTGCAATTTAATTGTTTTGTGCAACTTGTTTTTACAATAATTATATGAAATGGAATTTTAAAAATAAATAAAACGTGGGAGTATCGATTACAAACCGAGGTGAAAGTAAAAAAAAGTATTCGTAAACACAACGGGATAAAAACAAGTAATTCATAATCAAATTATTAGTCTTCATTCAAATCGAAGACAGGTGGTGGCTCTTCGTGTGCGGTCGATGGTTGCGCGGGCTTGATTTGGTTATGTTTGTTCAATCTCTTGTCGAGCGGTATTGCCCAACCGGTGACGTCATGATCCGTACGAAACGGAAACCAAGTGGGATATATTTCCGGAAGTGGTCCATTCAACACAACCTACACAAATAAAAGGTAGATAAATATTTGGTCACAAAAATAATATATAAAATTGAAACACACATTTGTATACTTACTTTGACGAAATGGTTACCGTGAACGAAACCTATACCAACTTCGAGGTTAGGACATGATCGAGGAGGCACACCACGTAGAGGTAGATACGTGTACGATTGGTGGAGTGAATTGTGGTATACGATACATTGGTATCTAGTGGCTATCACTAACCCTAAATCGGGTAACGTCATCCAATGCCTAGTACCGGCACCATACAATTCGAAAACGTTCAACCTTCTCACAAGGTTATCTACACCTTGTGAACCATCAAACACTCTCTCTCATAGCTCACGTTCATTTTGCAATTCGCCGATCAAATCCCGTCTAACTTGGTCCCATGAATCGGATTTACCGTATACCGTCAAAGCAACGGCCCGGAATCCGTAATTACTGTCGGGAGAGACGTCTTCGACGCTAGAAATGTAGTCATGCAAATACCTAGGAAACCAACTCTCGTACCCGCTAAAATCTTGGCCTTTTGATGATTTTTTCGGTCGAGGCACTTTATCTTTCTTCGGTTGAGCCTTGGTTTCCCCTTTTTCTTTGGTCTTGTTTTTTGGCGGTAAAAATGTTCTATTACCTATCGAGGCGACCGTGCTACCAATCGTGCTGGGAGTGCTAGCGCCTAGACTACTATCGTATTCCCACTCGCTAGGGTCCCGTTGAGTTGATTTGTCTCGGCCGACTTTTTTCCTACCCTTAGTAACAACCGGCTCCTTAGGTTCCAAAACATGACTTCTAGCGGGATCTAGGATTTGCATCATCATATTTATAATGTGGTCTTGGATGTGTTGCCCGTAACCGCGGATGGTGCTACCTATTAAGGAGATTTTTCTAGTGAGCTCGTCTTCGGTATCAAACTCCTCATTAAGTTTGATCCTTAACGTACTCCGATAGACATCACACTCATCTTTTCTAACCGACCTTCCTTCTTTATAAATCAAAGCTAATTCACATGCACATGGTAAATTATGAGTTGTCCTAATAACACACCCACACATTCCGGGTGTGAACCATATTTTCAAGGCCGTTGCGAGATTTGTCTCTATTAATTCTATAGCTTGAGATGAAAGCTCACCTTTGACATCCTTGTAGATGGTTTTGTTAGGCCCCCTAGTTGAGTTTCTTGGACGATACCTACTACACTCGAATGACTCAAAAATGTTAGAGTGTTGAGCGGATAGGTGCGCATGAACATGTTTCCAAAATTGTTCGAACGTGCATAGACTACTACCAATTGCCCGCTTGAGGCTAGAGTGAGCACTCTCCGCCCTATAACATGAGATAAAATACATTAGATTTCTAACACTTTATATTAAAAAATATTGTGTGGAGATGGAAATATAACTCACCGGTTGCTAGTTTGGTTGCCAAAATGTTTAAATTTGTTCATGTGAATATTGAGGAATTTGTGTCCATATTCGTCAATCCATTGCTTCATAACGTAGTCGATAGCCAATGGACAAAATGCGAACGTGTGGTGCATATCGGCAAGGTTTTTGTTATAGTCTTCGAGCGTGGCCGAATAGGCTACCCTTTGGTAATATTCCCCGAACTCTTCGGCCATTTCCACATTCGATAAAACTTTTCTAGCGTAAGAGGTGACATTCTTACCAATATGCCAAGTGCATAGCATATGAGTTGCGTCCAGAAATATATCGTTGATAGCATTAATTAAAGCCAACTCGCTATCGGTGACGATAATGTTAGGTAATGGGCACTTGTTGTTCGTCAACACCATCTTTAGAACACTCAACCCCCAAGTGTAGTTCTCTTGTTTCTCGGAGCTCAAAAAAACAAAAGCAACACAAAATGTCTTCTTCGTCGAAGTTTGGCCCACTATTTCAAGTAAAGGCATCTTATACCTTGTAGTCTTGTACGTGCTATCCATTATAAGAACTCGAGGAAAAGTGCGCATGAAATCGATACTTTTAGGGTGTGCAAAAAACAACTCGAGGATCTCGTCCGTTGCTTCACAACTTCGCTCCCAAACATAGTACTCGTGTTCTTTTAACTTAGCAAACAAGTATTGCATTTGGGTCTTGCCTGCTTTATCAACCAAATCATGTTTTTGCCGCATGTTGTATATCGTGCGCATGCTTGATACATTTTGCGGCTCTTTAATCTTCAAACCGCGATATATCTCTCTCGGTCGAGAACCGACTTCCGTTTGACTACGAACGAACAATTGTTCTTCGACTTTTAGTCTAGCGGCTCGTGAGTGACCATCCAAGTGCAAAAATGGATCGTGGTTGTGTTTCCCGTTTAGCACAACCACTTTCCAATAACCCGGTAGCTCTGAGACCAGACTCCCTCTTAAATAGAACGGACACCCGCATTTTTTCGATGAACATTCTCGGCGCTTCTTAACATACCCTGGTTTGGGGTTAGGTTTGTATACTCCGTACCTCTCGCACCTAAAATATATCCTAGGATTTTTCATGCTTTTGGTACCGTCGTCGTTTTTACTCCGGACCAAAATGAATCCTAGTTTTATGCTTTCGGACTCGACCCAATCAACCAAATCGGCTTTGGTGTAATAAGTGTCCGTACTAAACACTTTCGTGTAATCGACCATCGAACATGGCGGTAGACCGGGTTCCTACATATTTCATTCATGCAATTATAGGAGAACATATTTATATCTAGATGATCATTTAAATTCCAAAACAGGTCATTTTCGCGAACAACAAATTCGAAAATTCAGCCAAATTGCGAGCAGTGCACTCGTTTATTTGGCAAGATCGCGAACTAGGAACTCGTAATTCATGCAAAATTGTGAACAGTCCGTTCGTGCATCAAGAATTTTCGGGAACGGACCGTTCGTCCATCCGGTTTTTCTGCGAACGGTCCGTTCATCCATTTGGAAATTCTGCGAACGGACCGTTCGCAATTTTGCACGATTTGCGAGTTCCCACCTTGCAGTTCGTCCATTATATAGCGGTGGTACCGCTATATTCGCACTGATTTGAAAAAAATCAGAAAATACCTCGTTTTGGGTTTCCAAGTGGTCCGTCAACGGCTCTTCTTCCTCCGATGCGAAATTATCAAGGTTTCAGCTGAAACCTTCACTCCAATCACTCAAATCCATTATTTTTTAGAGATTTTAGTTAGTTTAGAGAGAGAAATCTCTAGAGAGTAGTTGGAGAAAAAATGGTTTTTGGTTGAAAACTTTGACTTATAAATCAAGGGCAAAATGGACATTTCACATTCAAGAAAAAAAATTCTGAATTTGGGGTCTCATTATAGCCAAATAGGGTCTCATTATAGCCATGCCCATAGGATATTACATAAGGATTGTCCAAAAAAAATTGTCTAACACGATTTGGACTAGAACAGTAATTAAACAAGTAAAGATATAAAAGGGGACAAAATTGTAAATCCCCTTTCAACGGAAAGAATAGTCTTCGCAAAAGTTGAAAAGGTGAAGCTATTTTCTCCATCAAATTTTTTATTTTTCCATAAATAAAAAGAAACTTCACTTTGTTATTTCCTCCATAAAGGAAATAACATATTTACCCTATTCTATATTTTTATTCCAAACTTATTGATTCTCCAGCAACTCCATCGATTTCTATCATGATCCCAACTATCTCTATCATATTAACTTATACACACACAACCACTATTTTTAGCTTCTCACATCAATCCTTCATAAACTCTAACCCTAGCTTAGCCACTATAAAGACGGTCTCCTCTTCAAGATTTCTCTTCTAATCTTGAAAAACAACAAACCATGGCCAACTACTCGATTTCTCTTTTAATATTGACAAAAAAACGACAGTCTCTCTCGAATTCGTCAAAGGTAGAAATCATTCGTTATTTTAAAAAACAACAACACTTAAAAATGCACCATTGTTTATTAAAACAGATGAAATACAGCTAATTCCGAGACGGCATCTCGGAATTAGATGTGTTTTTTTATATAAAAAACACTTGATTCTGAGGTGCTATCTCGGAATCGGGTGTTTTTTTATAAAAAAAACGCACCTAATTCTGAGATGCCGTCTTGGAATCAGGTGTTTTCTTTTCTTGAAAAAAGCACATGATTCCTAATTGTTGTCTCAGAAATAGTTGTTTTCCGTTAAAACCTGCACAATCGGGATTTTTGAAAATATGTTTTTTTTTAGAATATGTTTTTTTAACATCTTTAGTTTGGGTGTTTTCATCTTCCATGAGTTATCTTTAAGAAATTTGAAGTTTTTTTTTGTTTTTAGGGTTTAATTTTAGAAGTTAAATCATATATGTTGGATTTAATTTGGCTAAATCGTGTGTTTGTTGATATAAGGATTTGATAATGGTTAATGGCATCAAGTTATAAATTAGAAGGTAAAATAAGGACAAGATAGTAAAAGCAACTCATAAGTCTTTTTTCATTTTGAAATATGGAAAAAATAAAAATTGTGATGGAGGAAATAGCTTCACCCAATTTGAAATCATCAAGACGGGATAAGGCCCATCTTCAAAATCTACAATACGGATCCCAGCTTCAAGTCAAACGAGACTACGAATTTAAAGCAGCAATTTTTCTTCAACAAAAATCCAAAATCTAGCTTCCAAATACCTTCATTTAACCAAAACCAGACTCTTCGGGTCCCTTCTTTCACACGCAGGTAAAGCTATCAGAGGCGAGCGAGGTCGAGCTTACAAAACCTAAATATTAAAACAGATTTCAAAGATGAAAGATAAATAATAGGAGAATTAATCAACATTTATATAGCCCAATCCTAAGAAATCGAGAAGAACAATTTACATGAGACCATTTGGGTGAGAGATGATTGAATTTCTGATTTATCTTCCAAGACAAAGTCCATTTTGCAAGCCAGTCTGAGGCTTAGTTTTGGACTCTGAAAACATGTCTTAAAGATATTTTAGGATGGATTAGAATCCTATAAATAATGATAAAAGGGATCGATATACCGTACTGCATTTCCCTTAGTAAAGAGATTGATACGAAGGAGACTGTCTAACTCAATATCCACCTCGCACCAGCTGTTTTGTTTGCATATTATCAGGTCTTCTAAAAGACCTTTGATCTCAGCGAGTAAAGGATTTGATTTGCCGAAAACAACACTAGAGCCTATAATGATATCTTCATCCCTGTTTCTGAACAAAATCTTTCCGCTGGATTCCCCAGTATGATTACACGCTCCAGTAACATTCATCTTTATCCTGCCATTTTTTGGATGAATCCAATAAAGGTAAGTTGGTTTCAGTCTTCTGTTTTCTATCGATTTACATCCCAATGCAACTCCTGCACTAACAACATTTGTCCAGTTTTTACTAAACAATTTATTAGACATATCAATTCCAATTATAATTCCAATCACCCTGTCAATAGAGCGTTTAACAGTATCAAACTTGCCGTTAAATTTCGAATTGTTTCTGTTTTTCCAAATGACCCAGCAAATTATTTGAGGAATTATACGGGTCAAATGAACATCGTTTTTAGAAAATCGTAACCACATTCTAATTACATGAGTTAGGATCATGTTACGGCAGAAGAGTTTTAAGAATGCTAAGGGGTGATTTTGTGATACGCAGATCTTTTAGTATCAAAATAGGTTGTAATCCTTTGTTTATGAGTCTTTTTAGAGAGAGAAAGTGAGAATTAGACTAAGTAGAGAGAGAAAGTAATATTCTATTTTTCTCGGGATCTGTGAAGCGTGTGTGGTCCTTTTATAGTACAATTACGGGTCCCACACGCTTTAATTCCCGTTTATTACATTTTTGGTCCCTATATCTTTTCATCTTCTCATAATGGCTACTTCTTTAGTAGTCTATACAATTTTCCCCTAATACAATTTCTTCTTTACAATTCTCTCCTATCATATTTCTTCTTTACAATTTTCTCCTTAACAAACCTCTTCTTTACAATTTTCTCCTTAACAAACCTTTTCTTTACAATTTTCTCCTTAACAAACCTCTTCTTTACAATTTTATCATGTTTTTTATTCTCCCTCATCAGTAGCCCCCCGGTCATATTAAAAATAGTTTTACTGGGACTGTAAAGAAGTCTCCACTGCTCCCTCGAACATCTTTTCCTTGGAGAACTCTTCTTCAACTGCAAAATTTCCTCCTCAAAAATGCTTTTGACCAATACTTCAAATGCTACATATCTCTTCGAAAAAACTTCTCCTCGAAAAAACGTCTTCTTAACAAGTACATCCCTTAGACTATAGACTTCTTTTATCTCATATTAACCAACAGCCCCCCAATCCTTGCAATGTCTTAGCAAGGACTGGCTCAAGCCTTGGTAATGTTGCCCGTCGGAATTCGTTGTGCCAGCATATCACAAACACCATAATATTATGATAAGACATTTCAAAGATTGACTGAAAAAGGTATGATGTCAGCAGTCGTACTTGATTGTCAGCGTATCTTTGGAGAGATCATTTCACATTCCTGAGACGGGATCATGCCTCTGCAGTTTCTCCCGCGCTTTTCTGTCAACAATTCTTCACCTAGGGTACCCATAATGCCCCTAGGAAAACAATAGAAAATATACCCAGGCCTGACTTTCCCTAAAAGCCCATTGTCTTCTATAAATACTTACCTCCTTCATTAATAGCTCAAACTTTTCCACCCAGAATTTCTAGAGAAAGAAAGATGGCTTACAAACCTCGTCAGATTCCAGAGTGGCTCCTTATTAGCAAAAAGTTCGAAGAGAGAGTCGCTGCTGGTGAATACACTGAGCCTCAGCCTCCACCTGCTGTAACTACCTTCTACGGTTCGTGGCCCCCTCCTGCAAATTCAACGGCCATCATTCCCCTCGAAATATCACAACAGAACCAAATCACCAACCAGACCACCCTTGGAGTAATGGGGAAAGAAAAGCACCACAAGCACTCTTTGGGAACGAGAAAGAGACACCATAAAGATAAGCATTCACAGGAGCGCAAACGTTCTAAAGAAGTGCCACCAACTACCCCTGAACCTCCTCGAACTGTGGTAGTGGATACTTCTCTTCCAAAGACCGGGGATCCTGTGTCAAGCCTTCCAGCCACTCCATCCATAACAGGGACTGGAACTCCCCGATTTTCTCCAGGACAAATTGTAATTACCGAGGCAGAGGTTCGAGAGCTGCACAACAGAGCCCTAGCTGCTAAAGGGAAAACTATCGCCTCGGACAATCCTGAGTCATCTACTCAAGCTATTCAGGTTGCTGATCGGAACAAAGTCATCGAGATTCCTGCGGAATCATCTGGTGAACAACCCATCGCCCTGAACAATCCTGAGCCACATACTCAAGCAATTCAGGCCACGAGTCAAAACAAAATCAGCGAGATCCCAACAGAATCATCGAGCAAAATGCCTATTACTCCTCCAACGATATCCGAAGAGCAGGCGAACCGTATTGCCCCCAAGTCAAAGGGAGACGTAACGCTTCCCTTAGAACTTGACGCCATCATGGGAAACAATATCCGAGGGATTGAGAACAAACATGTGGTTGCTCTTCACAATATATCATACAAGTACTTTTCTCCGTCGGAGGAAATGTTACTCCGTACCCGTTGGTGCATCCCTTCATACATCAATATTAGGTTCCCATCCGAGGGAGAGACCCCATTATCAGTGAGAGATCATAAGCTTATAGTCTATACCGAAATCATGAATTGGGGACTAAGATTTCCTTTAGACCCATTTTTCATTGAATATTTTGCTAAAATCGACCTTTGCCCTTCTCAAACCGGACCCAACATGTGGTTCATTTTGATGGCATGCATCATGGCATCGAGAATTTCAGGCCAAGAATTTTCCTTGGAGCAGTTCATCGGATTATCTGGGTTAGCTAGGAACCCGTTCTTCCCATTCTACTCATTAACCTTTAACCAAAGGCAGAAAGTATTGAAAGATTTGCTAGAGGCTGACAAGAAATGGAGACAGCAATTCATCTTCTTCTACGGTTATTGGGAAACAGGCTCAGAATCAACCTCTTCGAACCCTCACAAACTATCTCTCATGTGGACCAACAAATGTAAGTCCTCGAACGAATTTACTTATGGTAACCCTTCGAATAATAGGATTCTAACTTGATATATTTGTAGTTATGACTAGCGTCTCCAAACCATTTGTTGATCATGTAGAGAGTTCCACTACCATTTTTACCAAGCTCAGCGAGTGGGCCAAAGAGAAATGGGAAAATAGATTTCGTTTGTGTTTCAGGGACAACAATATGGCTTTGAGCAGACTTTGGAGGTTGGATCCCCTTGATCGGTTATTCTTAAAAGAGTTGATGAACCCCCTTCTCAAGATGATGTGCTAGAGCGAGTGACGAAGAATGATATAGTGATTTATCTTCCAAAGCGTTCTCGTGCACAGAGTCATCGGGATGGATCCGATGAGGAACTCTCTACTAAGGAACAGCAGCCACAAATGGAAGTAGCCATCGTCCCAGAGCCGGCATCCTCGTCCAATAGAGTGACTCTCAATCCTGACTCTCCCCCCAAAAGGTCTGTCCATCCTCGGAAGAAAAAAGACTTGAAAGTCAAAGGAAAAGAGAACAAAGCTGCCCTAGAGCATATCCAAGAGCTATCCGAGGACGGAAAAATGCAAAACGACGCCCCCGAACATGCCCAAGAAATTGAGGACCAAAGGGCATTGGGTGAGCCTGAGAATGAGGTTGGAGAAAACTCTCCCAAACAGAACTCAAACTTGACGCCTATCACTCCTCTCACCCAGGCTTCACATCCAGCTCTCATCGAAGAGCCCCCCATACTAGCTCCACTGCCCATTCCCCGATGTAAACCTCCCCAACATGTTGACCTTAGAATTCTCGAAGGGGAGTCATAAGATTTTGACATTGTGGGCTTAGGCTCTCCCAGCAGTTCCTTCGAAATCCCTCATGATGACAAATTTTTACTAAGTCTGCGGAGCCTGCTGCACACCTCTGTCATTAGGGGAAAGAAAATGCAGCATTTAGAGAATCAAAAAAATCACTACAAGTTCAAAGCCTCCCTGTTGGCTTCGCAACTTGAAGAAGCCAAAAAGAAATATGCTATTGTGGAGAGCCAAGCAGATGCATTGTATGAGAGACTATCTGCGTCTGCAAATTACGTCATCATGCTTGAAAGGTGCTGCCAGGAGGAAATGGACCTCTACCAAAAAAAGACGGAGGGCCAAGAGAAACTCATTATCGAATATCAAAAAGCTCATGAAGTGGCACGCAAAGGTTTTAACGACTGTTGTAATGATTATGAAAAGATTTACAAAGATAGAGAAAAATTGGTAAAGCGCATCAAAGATTTTCCTCGGCAGGTGGAGGAGGAGAAGAAAAAGGCTGTGAATGCCTATGTGACCAAGTGCACAAACAATCTTGTCGATCGAGATGCAACAGTTCGAGCAGGCCTAATAACTCAACTTCATGCAGAGCACCCTGAATACGACCTAGGCAGCTTTTGGAAACTCGTGTCCCCGGATCTTCGTCCTCCTCATATTGTTGTCAGTGAGAGTGAGTAATCAGATTCCGACGAAAGTGATTCCCCAGATAAATCGCAGTAGTAGGTAAAAAATGGTGGCATAGTTTGTAATTTTTGTGTATAAGACCTTATAAGACCTTATAAGGCAGTTTTTGTTTCCCTTCTTTCTTTATGCGAGGAGATGTATTTCTCGGATTTTTGCGTATGCCCCAACTGGGAATGTTTAACCATGCAACTTATTATTTATCGTTTTATCCTAAGTGTTTTCCAACTCATATCGTTATATCGATTCAATAGTTAATCTATATCTATTCGCGCTGTGGTATGCATCAAGAACTATGTTAAGACTATCTAAAAAGAAATAGGCTAAGGCATGGCATTGAGAGAGTTTAGGTATCATATATGATGCCCCAAATAATAGCGTAAGGGTTTTAAACAATTCGAGGCACAAAATATTGTGGCCCAAATAATAGTTCGAAGGGTTAAACAATTCGAGGCACAACTTATTGTGACCCAAATAATAGTTTAAGGCAAAGAAAAATTCGAGGCACAAATTATTGTGACCCCAACAATAGTTCGAAGGGTTAACTAATTCGAGGCACAACTTATTGTGACCCAAATAATAGTTTAAAGCGAAGAAAAATTCGAGGCACAAATTATTGTGACCCAAAAAATAGTTCGAAGGGTTAACCAATTCGAGGCACAACTTATTGTGACCCAAATAATAAATTAAAGCAAAGAAAAATTCGAGGCATAAATTATTGTGACCCAAACAATAGTTCGAAGGGTTAACCAATTCGAGACACAACTTATTGTGACCCAAATAATAATTTAAAGCAAAGAAAAATCCGAAGCACAAATTATTGTGACCCAAACAATAGTCTGAAGGGTTAACCAATTCGAGGCACAACTTATTGTGACCCAAATAATAGTTTAAGGCAAAGAAAAATTCGAGGCACAAATTATTGTGACCCAAATAATAGTTTAAGGCAAAAAGTACGTTCTATTAAGCAGCTCATTGGGACACCTCCTTAAAACCTTCCTGTGCCTATCAGGGTAGGAAATAGTATGCCCTCACTATGTTTTGGAACTTTGAGATACAAAAAAGGACAACTGTTACGCTCTAACTAGGTCCTCATTCAAGATACAATTTTAAGTGTTCAATGTTCCATGGTAGCCGGAGATATCGCCCTTCCTTGTCTTTTAATCGATACGTACCCTGTTTTACTTTCTCGGTTACTTCATAAGGCCCTCCCAATTTGGTCCAATTTACCCAGACTCTTTTCTTTAGTGTGTAGGAAGACTTTACGTATTACTTTGTCCCGCACCTTATAATCTCTATGCTTTACTTTAGACACATATCGACTCCTCATAAGAGTTTGATAATGTAAAGACTTCAACTGTGCACGTTGTCTTTTTTCTTCAACCAAATCTAACGCCAGGGCTCTGCTTTGATCATTCACGTCTGCTGTATACGTTGCCACACGATATGAAGGGAAAATAATCTCTGAAGGGACAATGTCTCCCATGCCATATACTAAAGCAAATGGAGATACAGCAGTGGCCGTTCGAGGCGTTGTCATATAAGCCCACAATACTTCTTGTAAATAATCAGGCCATTTTCCTGCCTTTCCTTCCAAATTCTTTTTCAAACCATCGAGAATTGTTCGATTGGTCACTTCCACTTGTCCATTAGCTTGGGGATGAAATGGAGAAGAAAAACATTATCGTATGCCCCTGGAAAGGCAAAAACTTTTAAACTCCTTGTTATCGAACTGAGGCCCGTTATCCGTTGTGATTTGCAATGGTACACCAAAGCGACAACAAATATTTGACACAACGAATTTAATTGCATCTTTGGCTTTCGTTCCTGCTAGGGGTTCCGCTTCCACCCACTTAGAGAAATAATCCACTGCTACTATTATAGTCTGTCTGCCGCCAGACGCCATTGGTAGGGGCCCAACTAAATCAATGCCCCACCTGTCGAATGAGACCGCCTCTAAAATACTCTCCAATAATACCCCAGGCTTGTGGATTACGTTGGCATGGCGCTGACACATGTCGCATCGTTTTACCAAATCTTTTGCATCTGAAGCGATAGTTGGCCAATAATAACCAGCCAGAAACACCCGTCGAATTAACGCCTTATACCCACAGTGGGCTGAACCTTCCCCATTGTGTAATTCGGACAGGACAAATTGCGACTCATCCTTGTTCAGAAACCTTAGTAATGGTCAGCTCAAAGATTTCTTATACAGAACGCCTCCCAACATGATATACCCGTGAGACTTGAACCTGATTTTCCTAGCCTCGTACTTTCCAACAGGTAAAGTATCATTTTCCAAGAAGTCAATAATGGATGACCTCCAATCATCTTTGATCACATTGCTCACCTCGTTAACATTCATTGTATGCTCCGCGTCGATCATGACCGAAGGATGTTCCTGAATCAAGACCCATGGGTATCCCTCCGTTCGTGAGGCTCCGGCCAAAGAATCTGGGACAACATTTGCCTCTCTTCGAACATGTTCATATTTGACCTCCTCGAACTCAGAAACCAAATCTTTTAATGTCTTAAGATATTGTATCAGCTTATCTTTTCTGGCTTCAGACTCCCCCAAAGCTTGGTTTATCACCAACTGTGAGTCGCTGATCAATTTAATCTTTTTGGCCCCACATATCTGAGCTAAACGTAAACCCGCCAATGCTGCCTCATACTCCACTTCATTGTTAGTTGCCTTAAAACCAAATCGAATAGCTTGGAACATAACTATCCATTCTGGAGAAATTAACTGGACACCCGCACTACTTCCAAAGTTGTTCGACCCTCTATTCGTTCGTACCAACCATTCCATTTCATCAAAATGGTCAACGACCTCCTTTTCCTCTCTGTTTTAGTGGAATTCGACCAAAACATCAGCCAAAAATTGGGCTTTTATCGTCGTTCGAGGCTCAAATGCTATGTCAAAGTCTCCCAATTCTACTGACCATTTAGTCATCCTCCCAGAGATATCGGGCCTTTGTAACAAACCTTTTAGGGGAAAAGTCGTCCGAACAACTATAGGATGTGCCTGGAAGTAAGGTCTCATCTTTCGGGAAGCTGTTACCAAAGTCAACGCTACCTTCTCCAACTTGAGATATCGTTTCTCTGCATCCAACAAACTCTTACTGACATAATAGATAGGTTTCAAAAGAGAGTCCTCTTCGCAGAGTAAAACAGCACTGACTGCACAATCTGACACTCCTACATAGATAATTAATCTTTCCCCCAACAATGGTTTAGACAGTATATCAGGGGATGTCAAATATTCCTGAATTTGGCGAAAATCTACTGAACACTCATCAGTCCAATTAAATTGTTTAGCGTTTCGTAATAGCTTAAAGAAAGGTGCACATTTGTCCGATGATCGAGAAATGAATCTATTCAACGCTGCCAATCTCCCTGTCAAGATCTGGACTTCCTTGATATTTCGAGGTGGAGTCATAGTGATTAAAGCTTTTATTTGGTCCGGGTCAGCCTCGATGCCTTTCTCACTGATCATATATCCAAGGAACTTGACCGATCGTACCCCAAAAACACACTTTTCCGGGTTCAGTTTCAAATTAACCTTACTCAAATTATTAAAAGTCTCCTCTAAGTCAGCAAAATGATCTTCATCCTGCAAACTCTTGACTAACATATCATCGATATATGCTTCGACATTCCGACCAATCTGTCCCTCAAAGGTTTTGTTGACCAGATGCTGATAAGTTGCCCCCGCATTTTTAAGCCAAATGACATAACCTTGTAGCAATATAACCCTCTCCCGGTAATAAATGAAGTGCTTTCTTCATCGTGAGGATCCAACCGGATTTGATTATACCCAAAATACGCATCCATGAAAGACAACAATCGATTGCCCGAGGTCGAATCCACTAACTGATCAATGCGGGGCACCGAAAATGGATCCTTGGGACAAGCTTTGTTTAAGTCTGTGAAGTCAACGCACATTCTCCACTTTCCATTATTTTTCCTGACCAAGACTGGATTCGAGGCCCATACGGGATAATGCGACTCGCGAATGTGGCCTATGCTTAACAGCCTCTCCACTTCCAAAAGAATAGCTGTAGCCTTCTCCAGAGAAACTGGTCTCCTTTTTTGGACAATGGGTCTAACATCAAGTCGTACTGCAAGTTTATGACATATTATCTCTGATGGTACTCCTGTGACATCCTGTGCACACCAAGCAAACATATCGAGTTTGTTAGACAAAAACGCAATTAATCTTTCTCTGAACTCAAAAGAAAGTTTTACTCCAATCTTTAGATATTTTCCGTTTTCAAATTCATGTGCCTCGGAATCCTCTTCTAGGACCAGAAATCCGGGGGTCTCCCTCGGATCATCACATGGGATGATTTCCGAGGAAGGCCCCTTTAATTGATATGCCTTATCCGATATTTCTCCCCAAACTCCCTTCGAGGATAAAGCTATCTGGTAACATTCGCGGGCCATTTTTTGGCTGCTTCTGATTATCCCGATGTTGTTTCCTACCACATATTTTAGACACTGATGCACCGTCGAGATTATACTATGCATTCGGGACAACCAAGAGCGACCTAAAATAGCGTTATACGAGGTTGGTGCGTCGACAACAATAAACAATACTTCCACCTTCTTCTTGAACGGCCCACGACCTAACTCGACCACACACTGAAATTCTCCAACCACTACTGCTGTGGCGCCGGTAAAGCCCACTATGGTTCTGTCGGAACGTCGTATAACTGGTGGGTCAGAAATTCTCCTGTAAGTGCTCATAAATAAGATATTCGCTGAACAACCTGTATCAACAAGTATCTTCTGAACTTGATCTCCAGCAATACCCGGGCAATCACCACCGCATCTTCGTGTGGGCCCGCGACATTTCACATATCATCATCATCAAAACATATGACGGGGGAGGGAAATCAGTGCATTTGTGCTGACACCCCTACTTCAATCTGGATAGTCAGGTTAACCATGTGCCTCTTCCGCGAGCTATTGGAATTCCCTGCGATGGATCCCCTCCAAAGATTGCCAGCGACTCAAAGAAAGCACAAAGGTTATTCACTCTCCCCCTCGGAATAACCTCTTCCACCATATTTACATTGTTTCTGCCCTCCTTGGGATCCAGATACTCTTGTTCAATATCAAAAACATCAACCTCCTCGGAAATCACCATGGTTGTATCAGTGTTTTTTGGAACAGTCTTTACCACAACATTTTTCTGAGAGTGCTTTTTGACAAACTCTAACAACATTCCATTTTTTATCAAAGCTTGCACTTCTTTTTTCAAGGCTATGCAGTCCTTGGTGTCGTGCCCGATATCTTCGTGATACTTACAATACTTGTTAACACTTCTGCTTTCCCTCGGAGTCTGAATAGGAAAAGGTTTCCTGAATGGTACTGTGGATCTCGCCTTATCAAATATAGCAGCAACATTTTCCGTTAACTCCGCGAAGTAGTCCGGTCGAACCCACTTATTCGACATTGGTCTGGCCCGTTGATTGTAATTTTGCTGGTTGCCATAATAATGTGGGTTTGTTTTCTGCCTCGGCGGATATTGACCCGTACTTTTGGCTTGAACATTGGCGCGAGGTCTTTGGTTACTAGGCTCAGATCTCTGAAACTGGTTCTGATCCAATTGATCACCGGATCCTTTCTCAGATGCCTGAGTCTCCTCCACCAGAATTCTCTTCTCAACCTGATCCAACAATACTCCAAAGGTCATGGCCTGACTCTCCGCCACCGTATCCTTTAATAGTCCGGGGATTAAGCCCATCCTGAAAGCTGCAAGTGTCACTGAGTCCTTACAATACTCCATGTTTGTTTTCGTTTTGACAAATCGATTGGTGTAATTCTTCAAGCTCTCCCAACTTTTTTTCTACAATAGATTATCGTGTCTCTGTTAGCTCTGAACTTTTTGCTCCCCACAAAGTGCTGTCTGAAGATATTCCAGAACATGTCGAAATTCTTTATTGAGCCCTGCGGAAGCCTATTATACCATTTGGAAGCTACCCCCTTGAAGGTATGAGAAAACGCTCTACACAACAATTTATCATCGTCGTCGAAATTAATCATAAAGTTTTTGAATTGTTCGATGTGATTATCAGGGTCTTGTGTCCCATCGAACTTTTCTAACTTCGAGATATCGAAATGCTTTGGGAGGTTGCCCACCAAAATGTCCGGGGACAAAGGAGAAGCTCTCAAATTATGACCCATCCGATAAACATTGGATCTCAAGTTTTCATTGCTCGGAAAATACAATCCCTCCTCGGATGGTAGAGTATATTGATGCTGCCACTCTGAATTTCGCGGGCCTACGTCTTGTTTTCCAGCAGGAAACTTCGTTTGGCCATAACCCCGCTCACTAACTTGAGTACGGTAACTCTTCTCCCTCGGAGATTTCCTCTCCGATCTTCTTCCCCTTCGGTAATCAGCGTGTCCTCGACCATGTCTTTTCTTTCTGTGATTTTTCCTAGGAGATGACTCCAACGAGCTGTATCGAGAATAATCGCTCGAGTCAGATGGATCTAAATGTCGTTTTTCTTTCATCCTCAACGATCACCGTTCGTATCCCCTGTATCTGTCGTCCCTGGCTTTAGGACGAAAATCGGTTTCGCGCTCCTCTTTTCTACTAAATGGCTCCCTTCTTATCTCGGAGCAAAGATTTGCCTGAACGGTTTCCTTTTCTGCCTTCAATCTTTCGATCTCCAGCAACAACTCATTCCTTCGAGCCAACAGGTCTGAGTCATCAAAAGTGTCTCCGACTCGCTGGCCCCCACGCGCCTCGTATTCCATGTCGTTCCGATAATCATCGCCCACCAGTTTATCCTCGCAATTGTTAACAAAATCGTCCCCTCACTCTTCCATAATTTCCCTCGGAATAGGAACTATTTCCAGGAAGCGATTGTCGTCTTAACAATCTTCGTTTCCCATAGACGGCGCCACTGAAGAGTTTTAAGAATGTTAAGGGGTGATTTTGTGATACGAAGATCTTTTAGTGTCAAAATGGGCTGTAATCCTTTGTTTATGAGTCTTTTTAGAGAGAGAAAGTGAGAATTAGACTAAGTAGAGAGAGAAAGTAATATCCTATAGTACAATTGCGGGTTCCACACGCTTTAATTCCTGTTTATTACATGTTTGGTCCCTATATCTTTTCATCTTCTCATAATGGCTACTTCTTTAGTAGTCTATACAATTTTCCCCTAATACAATTTCTTCTTTACAATTTTCTCCTTAACAAACCTCTTCTTTACCATTTTCTCCTTAAAAAACCTCTTCTTTACAATTTCATCATGTCTTTTATTCTCCCTCATCAACGGCTAATTTTAATCTTAAATAAAGAACCAAATTAGTTCCAAATCTGCCATGCATAACTGCAACTTACAAAAAGATGGTTTTTCTCTTCGCAATTGTTGCATAACTGGCATTGGAAGCCATTGAAGTATTTCTTTTCATTAAAATAGCATCTATAGGAATAAAGTTTTTCCAGCAAAGAAATGAAAACTTCCTGGGGATACAGTGGCTCCAAATCTTCTTGAATAACTTGGACTTATTGTGTTTTGTTCTGATACCATCCCACGTGAGATTAGTATTGAAGTTTTTTTTGTTAGAGTGCCTTCATACCATTTTATCATCTACATCAGGGTTGATCTTGAAGTTTTGAATATGACTGATTCTATCGCTAGAAAGGAAGCCTTACAAAGTGTTTATATCCCAGTCATTGTTCTTCCAGAAAGAATTAACTTTAGCTTTAAGAAACCAGCTGTGAGACTTAATGTTGGTGAGATTAGATAAGGGAGGATAGTTATACCGATCTTCTAGCCAAAAATCCATATTGCCTTTCCTAAGAATCCATTTGATGCTGCAATCAGCCTGATCTTTTATACCTATTAACCTCTTCCATACCAGAGAACCAAGCTTTTTATGATTAGCTTTCAAAGGATGAGAGTTAGGAAAATAGATGTTTTGCATCTAGTAGTATGTTATAGGGAGAAATACGTAAGTAATAAGGGTAATTTTGCCTCCGTAAGACAAGTGATTAGACTTCTAATCATTCATTTTATCATTAACTTTATCAATAAGATGTTTAAAATTATTTCCTTTGTTATTTCCACAGAGAATGATGCCCAAGTAGTTGAGAGGAAGTGAATCAACAGAGAAGTCAGTCAGGATCTTCAGGCTGCTAATTCTGGATTGATGAGTTCTTGTTGAGGTAATTAACTTTGTCTTCTCCTTATTGATTGACTGGCCTGAAATAGATTGATATTTGTCCAAAAACCTGCTTAAATTGTCTATAGAGGAGGTTAACTATTAGTAAAAACTAGAATATCGTCAGCAAACGCTAGACATCAAACAAGGAGATCAGTTCTAGAAGTATAATGCATGTTTTTGTTAGATCTAAGTAGGTTAAACAACCCTCTAATGAGGACTTCCTCAACAATGATGAAAAGACTAGGAGATAAATTATCTTTTTGCCTTAAACCTTTCTTCTGATGGAAATAACCTACAACAACCCCATTGATTAGGATAGATGTGTGAACATCAGAGATCATCCTCTTGATTAAGGTTATACAAGCCTCAGAGAAGCCAAAGGAGGATAGAGTTTTGAGAATGAAAGCATGAGCCATTCTATCGAAGGCTTTAGACATATCAAACTGAATCATAATGTTACCAGTTTTTGGTTTTCTGTTAATATCATGAATCAGTTCCTTAGCAGTCGAGATGTTTTTTGTGGATGAGTCTACCTTTGACAAAGGCTCCTTGAGAGTTTGAGATAATATTTGGCAGAATTTTGGCCAATTTAGAGTTAATATATTTAGACAAAACTCTATTAAACATGGAGCACAAACTAATTGGTCTATAGATGAGCCAACTAGTAGGGTTTGCAGTCTTTGGGATAAGACAAATCCCAGTAGCAAAAACCTTAGTAGGATTCTATTACCTTGAAGATAAGAGTTTAGGGCATTACAGAGATCTTTGTTGATGATTTTCCAACAGATTTTGAAAAAAAAAATGTTAAAACCATCAATGCATGCTGCGCCGTCATTACTCATTTTGCTGATGATGTTCCAAACCTCCTCCTTATTAGGAGGCTTTATCAGAGCATCATTATCACTATTAGAAACAAGTCTAAAAATATTTTCAAAAATATTATCCTGCATCATGTTGTTTTCCTCGACTTTGTTTTTATAAGAATTTGAAGACAAAGAGTTTTCAAAGAAGTTTTCTGCTGATTTACCAATGTCTTCAGGGTTTTGAAGCCAATTACTGCCTTATTTAATACCTTTTATCACATTCCTTCTTCTTTTCTTGGAGACATAAGCATGATAAATTTTGGTGTTTCCATCTCCCTCTTTGAGCCAACTATTATAGCACTTTTGCTTTCAGTAATCCTCCTTGTTTCTAAGAGATTTAATGTAGAGGCTATTAGCTTTAGAGAGAGCAGTTTTAGAGGTTTGGTTATTGGTCATATTGTGAAGGATTTCCATCTTCTTGACATCCTCAACAATAGCTTTAATATTGTTAAAAATGTTGCCATAATGATTTTTGTTCCACTCTTTAAGGCACCCTTTAACCTTCTAAGCTTCAACCAAAAAATCTGATTGTTGCTGTCATTTATATTAAGATTCAAATTCTTCTCGACAATTTTTAAAAAGCACTCATCATTAGTCCAAGCATTCAGGAATTAGAGTGGTTAAGAGAGTTATATGAAGAAGTGATTAGCAGAGGGGCTTTGTCAGAGGAACCTGGATCCCTTTGAATGTGGTAAACCATCTGTCATTAACCATAGCTCTGTCCAGCCTTTTCCAACGAGAGTTTCTATTCCATGTGTATCTGGAACCCATATAACCAACGTCTTCAAGGTAACAGTTTCTGATAGCCTATTTGAAGTTGTTAGTACTGTTTTGATCATTAGAAGTACACTATATTTGGTCCTCTGAACTGGTGATATCATTATAGTCTCCATCAATGATCCAAGCTTTGTCCTTAGTAGCTAGAATCTTCATCTTTCACCAAAGCTCAAGTCTGAGATACCTTTGACTTTTGGCATAAACAGAAGTGAACAAAAAGCTTTCCTCCAGCCCAGGGTAGTGAACCTCCATATGAATGCATTGATCATAGTCACTCATAATATCAATTTTTACATCATCAAACTAGAAAACCCAGATCTTATTAGAATTATTGTGTATATAGTTCTTAAATCCCAAAATATTAGCTATACTGGCAATCTTATCTGAATTTTCCATGGGTTCTTGTATAGCTAGGATTTTTATCTTTTCAACCTTAATCATAGATATCAGCCTTATCAGAGTAGGATTGTTGTTAATACCTCTAGCATTCCAGTTAATTATCATTATCATTATCAGATAAGGATTTTTTTGTTGTTGTTTTCCCCCTATTTTCTTCAGGGAATTGATAACTAGTTTGTTGCTTTTTTCCCTTTCTTTGCAGATTTCAGTTTTCTACTGATGATGGTGTGAAATTCTTGGTCAGACGGGATGATTCCTTTCTTTAGAGAGACATTACAGCTTCCTATATTATCATAATCAGGATTTAAATAAATTGGTACCATCCTTAGGACTGCTTTGGACATAAACATGATCCAGCTTTTGAATAATTTTAATGATTTCCCGGTTCCCTTTTTATGAGTAATCTTTACTAGTATCATTTAATTGGTTGTCAGTGAAATATCTGTTTATGGGGACTCTGACTTTGGCAATGAGAGTTTTGATCTTGATAGGATTGAGCTTGACTATCCTCCTGCTTGCTGTCCCGATCAATTTGGGTCACTATAGATTTTATCTTTCTTCTGTAAACTTTGCTAAAAGATTGAATCAATTGGCTTGATTGTTTCATCCCTTCTTGCTGATTTAGCTGTTGATTATTGAGGTTATATATTTTATCATTGCTCTGTTTTCAGTTCTGGGAATATAACTTTCCTTAACTTCGTCTCTTGTCTCTTCTTTATAACCATTTTTTGTAGATTCCTTGCATTCAGTCTCTTTGTGTCCTATGTGGAAGCATAACTCACAATATGCATGCATGATTTTGTAGCTTAATGTAATCCAGCATCCATCATTCGAGCCAAATCCAATCCACAATATGTTATTAAGCTTTCTTGAAACATCTATTTCAATTTGGGCATAGCAAGCATTACTATAAGCCCAACAATAACTTTGTATGGAGTTCCTATAGTTGATGCAAGATCATTTATAACAGTGTAATTGTATAGGAACTCAGGTATTCTTTCGAAACGAACCAAAATCAGAGACATAGGGTTTTCATATTTTCTGTTAAAATCAGGGCTCTATCTTAGCAATTTCATAGTCAAGCCTTCAATGTTCCAAACTTTTCTAGACCATATAGTGTTGACGTCTTCTTTCAGACAGAATTCCATGTGGACATGATGAGAATCCACGACTTCAAAACTGAATGATCCTTTAAACTTTAAGGAATCCCATAAACCTTTCATGATCGATCTTTTTGGAATTCTCGTGTTGAATTTCCCCACAAGAGTAATTTTTTATTGTTGAAGCAATAAGTCTTTCACTTCTTTATTACATTGAACATAATAATGATCTACAGCTTCTTTGGTAAACTCAGGCTTGAGATCGACATTCATTACTCTGTTTTCTGGATTTATTATTTCAGCAAAGGTTTTCTTGATTTGATGATGTTTTGGTGATTTTCCGGCTAAGTTTCTTGAGGGAAGAGCTGTGTATTCTTCCTCTTCACAAAAGCTATTGATCACAGTTTCCATGATAAGCAATCATGAGGGAGGGAAAAGCTCAGAGATTGAGCTAGATTTCTAAAATCAGAGGGCTTATACAGAGGGAGTTCCCGGAGCACTTCATCTTCTTCAAATTTCCACTAACTTGAAATTAATAGAATAATTATTCTTTATCATCTTAGAACTATCAATTGATTAGTTTTAGAGCATTCCCAACATATACGCTGTTTGGTAATTGAAGTAATAAATTTAACGATTATGTATGATTGTTTTCTTTCCAACATACACGGTAAAATACTATTTATATTTATTAGCATAAATTATGCTAGATATATTTGTAGTAGGAGTTACACAATAGGTAAAGCTTATTTGTTATTTCTCTTATTTTTCTCTCATTATTTTAAGAATTAGTAACTACCTTAAATATACATTACATGTTGGAACAAAAATGTAACATATAAATTTACATTACTCAAATATAATCTATATTTACCTAAATAGTAGAGTATATGTTGGGGAAGCTTATATGTTATATTTTTTGGTTTTGTTTCGTGATAACTCAGAGATGTAGGTGAACTATTAATTTTAAATAATTGTTTTTATTATTTTAATTTATATTAAAAATATTATATTATCTTATTATATTTGTGGGATAAACACGCATACGAATCTTTATGTGTTTTATGTGCTTAAACATGTAATATATGATATGAAATGTGACAAATTGATTTTTTTATATATAATCGGTGAACAAAACTAATTATGTCACCAATTTTTTGGCGAATTATCTTTTATCATTCTAACCATCAATGTGTTGATTTTGTTGAGATCAATTGGTGTGTGGTAGTAGAAAATTTTCGGTGAAATATTAACTTTGGAAGCTTGTTTTTATCATATGACAACCTTCATCAAGAACACTAAATTTTATAACTGTGCTTACAAAATATTTTGTAATACACATACGACACTTTGTATAATTTATATGTGAAACTTGTAGTATACATGTTGCGTAACGTACAAAAAAATTATATATGTGAAACTTTCCCTACTTATTTCGTCACATACTGGGTGAATATAACTAACTATGTCGCTAAAGCATTAGCAAATTATTTTATATCATTCCAAACGTTTATTTATTGGTTTTACTGTGACCCATTTGTTGTTTTTGCGTCATGGTAGAAATATTTAGGTGGAATATTAATGCTTGTTGATATTAACTTTGGATGATTGTTCATTGTGTGTGTCGAAATTTAAGTCGAGACATTTTTATCTTTCCTAAGAATACAAGTCCTAAGAATACAAGTCCATAGACATTCGTGGTTTTTTTAAGATAATTTTTTATTTTTATTTCTAGTATTATTTAAGGCTATTTAAAATTTACCTAAGTGTAAGTGTGACTACACTTAACTTACCTAATTGAAGATACAAACCACTATTTTGTCATGCATAATACAATAACATTTCATATTTGGTAATTAGTTATTTCATTGCTCTAATGCCACTACATGAAATTAAACAGGCTTCAATTTTTCAGGAAGGATTTCTTTGTTTTCCACGTTTTCAACACTATGAAGGAGGAATGCTTTTGATTTTGAGACAAACATATCAGAATCTCCAACTGGCTGTCTGGAACACTCGCTAAACTTTAAATGTGTAACATTTTCAAAACAAGTACATGAGTTGGCTTTCTCCTTAGCTTCACACTTTCGATTTTATTTAGCAAAAGCAAGTCTTTGGTTTTAAGTTCCGAGCATATATTCCAAATAATTGAACAACTTGAACTGGCTGTTTTGCCTTAGGTCACAACGGCATATATAGGGGACTGGGGAAAGGGGCTTCAAATATATTAACTGTTTGGATGATATGACAAGTATAAATTTTAAAAAAAAAACTCTTAGAAATCATAAACAACTAGATATTAAACCAATCCATCAATCCTATTTCACAAGGTTATTTGAAGTAAAGTTTGTAAGATTGGGACATTATATAGACGGCTGAAAGTACAAGCTGAATCACCTAATAACATTGTAAAGAAGTCAATGCACATAAAACATGAAGATATTGGTGTATTATATGGTTAACAACTATCGTTCCATTTATGGCTGCAAATGTAAAGAAAGTCATCTTCTAACTCAACAAACTTACAGCAACACCCATCGATGGAAAGCCTGAAAAATCAAAACAAAACCCTAAATCCAAAATTAAGAAATATATAACGTAATCAGCGAACATCTTACAACTTGATGGATTAGACAGAACAAGCACTACTAACAAAACTTTTACGTGGTTTCGGTGGAGAACAATCGTGAAAAAGAATTAGCTTAATAGAGAAAAACATTGATGAATCCGACTTTGACAAGATCAACAATCAATAAATCAGTCGAAAACTTTAAAATCATTTCGGTTTTGTTAGTATTAGATTATGTTCTTATCAATAGTCTTAACCAACGAATATTTGAAGTCTGGGTCGGTTGTAAACGAGGATTAAATTCAAAATTCTTAAGATATATAAAGAGAGATAGGTGATACATGAGATTGAATCAAAAGACCTTAGTCTGCTTTTGAATCCAAGAAGACATAAATGATACCTGATATGAATCAAAATACCTTGGTATGCCTTTGAATCCAAGAAGATTAAAGGCCAGAGCTTAGAGCTTTTAGAAATTAGGGATTTAATTTTTAAGAAGATCTCATTAATGAATGATATTTTATTCTCTTTGATTGTGCATTTAGTTTGGGTGGATCTTAATTGGGTAAAAATTTGGGTAAAAAAACGGTAAGTATTGGTGTGGTTTATTTATGCTTGAGGGTAATTTTGTAAAGTAGTTTGGGAATTTAAGGTTTAGGGTAGAGAGTGTGAGATAATTAAGTTGTGTGCCAACAATAAATTCTGATTAGCCTCATTAATGAAAGTGGTTGTGGGTATTTATACTTAATTAATGACCTATGGGCCTTTCAGGTCGGATTGTGGAGTCGGGTCAAGTTTAAGGACCGATTAGCCCAAGCTGTGAGGTGACCAACACCTAGCTTAATCACACTCCATTAAGTTTGTCATGTTTGGTTTTTTATAGTAGTGATTATGTCCGAACAGCCCTCCGGATAAGAACAAGATACAATGTCTAAAATATCTAACCTCATCAAGTATCACAATTTTAATTTTGCTAAATAAATTGGGAGAAAAAATTGGCGGTTAACTTAAATTGAACCAAATCATTCAATTTAAAAATTAAAAAAAAACGTTAGACCAAGTGCGTTGCAAACCCGTTTCAACAAAACAGGTGTGCAACCAAATAATATGATCATTGCAACACCTGTTAAAAAAACTGACTCGCTTTTCACTAAATGGGTCAAAAGAAATTATACTCTAAAAATGCTTATATTTACAACAGATGGACAACCAGAAAGGCGGGGTCTTTGTAACAAGCATTTTATCTAGTAGTTCAAGGATATGCTTCGGAGTAAGCTATAGTGGCTAATGAATCAGCCATAAACTTTCCGACCTTGGGACATGTTCATATTCAATGCGTTTAACCTAACTGAGATCTCTTTTAACAATTCTAGATATTTTATCAAGTGATATTTTCTAGTTTCAGATTGCCCCAACCCACGATGAACGAGTAGCTAGGAATCACTTATCAATCAGACTCTTTTGGCCCCGTATATCTGAGTTAACCTTAATACGGTTATTGTTGTTTCATGTTCTGACTCATTGTATGATACTCTGAAACCAAAACGTATAGCTTGATACATAGAATCACTATACAGAGAGGTTAGGAAAATTCTAGCTCCATATCCCATTGTACAAGACCCATCATCAGTTCGGATCATCCATTCCTTCTTAAACTTACTGATTTGAGCTTCTTCGCCTCTTGGAGTGAAATTCTACTAAAAAATCAACCACAACTAGAGCTTTGATTGCAGTCTGTGGTGCAAATTCAATATCATAATCTTCAAGCTCAACAGACCATTTAGTCATTCTTCTTGATATATCAGCCTTTGTAGCACATTTTTCAATGGAAAAGAAGTTCAAACTGTAATAGAATGTACTTGAAAGTAAGGTCTAATTTTATTGGCCGCTATCACCAACGCTAAGGCTAATTTTACCAATTTAGTATTTTTTTTTTCAGCTTCCAACAAACTCTTGCTTATATAATAAACAGGGCAGAGATAATTATCAACTTCTTACGCCAATACAACATTTACATCATACTTCGATACTGTTAGATACATATAAAGTATTTCCTTATCAACAGGTTTTGAATAAAGTTTTGGGTGAGGATAAGTATTTCTTGATTTCAAGGAAATCCTGATCACAATCCGGAGACCAATTAAAGTCTTTATCATTTCTTATAACTTGGAAAAACTGAGCACATTTGTTTGACGATCTTAAAATAAATCGGATTAATGCAGCCAATCTTTCAGTTAACATATGAACTTCTTTAGTATTTCGAGGTGGATCCATGCCCAACAAAGTATTTGGCTCATATGGGCCAGCTTGAATACCTTTCTCACATATAATGTAACCCAAAACTTTACCAGATCGAACCCCAAAGGTACATTTCTCAGGATTTAATTTCAAATTGATGGCTTCCAAGTTAGAAAAAGTTTCTTGGAGGTTGGATATGTGATATTCCTTCTTTAATCTTTTAACCATCGTATCATCGATATACACTTCTATATTTCTCTTGATCTAATTAGCACATGCTTTATTCAAAAGTCGTTGATAAGTGGCTCCAACATTATTCAACATAAAATGCATTAACTTATAACAATGAAGCCCCCTATCAGTGATAAAAGTAGTTTGATCTTGATCATTTGGATCCATATGTATTTGATTAGACCCAGAAAAAGCATCCATACACGACAATAACTTGTTCCCTGATGTAGAATCTACTAGTTGATCTATCCGGGGTACTGGAAACAGATTCTTGGGGAAAGCTCTATTGAGATCTGTAAACTCAAGACGCATACGCAATTTTCCATTTTTATTCTTGACTAAGACTGGGTTAGCTGTCCAAAGAGGGTATTGAGATTCTTTAATATGTCCCAGATTGGTTAGTCAATCTACTTCTTGGACTATCGCTTCAGATTTATTTATGGAAAAAGCTCTTCTTTTTTAAACCATTGGCCCAACATCGGATCAAACAAACAGTTTATGACTAATCATGTTGGTTGACACTTCAGTTACATCCTCATTGCACCAAGCAAATACATGCAGATTATTAGACAGAAAGGACAATAATTTTTCTTTTAAATTTAATGGTAATTTAGATATGATCCTTGTATTTTTACCTTCTGTCAAACGATGAATTTCAACTTCTTCAACTAGGATTACTAAATTAGGAGCCTCATTGGATCATCTACTCATTTGATTTGGTGGAAGAATACACTGATTGTTATTCCTTCTCAACCTTCATTGCTTCTAACGACTTTGGCGCAAGAACAGTGACATAACATTTTCGGGCTATCTTTTGACTAGTTCGGTCGATGCCTACTTGGCCTCCCGCATCATGTTTTAAACATTGGTGGACTTCAGATGCTATAGCTACGACCTACCAAATATAGCATTATGAGACATCAGATATTCAACTACTACAAACAAAACTCTTACTAGTTTATTCAATGCCTTTTTCCCCAATAAGACCTCTTCTCCAAACTCCCTAATCATATAAGACGAGTTACCAGTAAATCCTACAATGGTTCTATTTGAAGGGTCAAGACATTTGTGAATTATAGATCGGTTTTAGTCCGATTAGATTCTAATATTATATTTTCTTTTGTTTAAATTTGTTTTAACTCTTTGTAGCTAACTTTTAGATAGCCTTCAATATTTCAGAGGTGTTAAACAAGGGTATTAAATATCCTTAACCACATGTGTTTAATAAATGTGACCAAGTGTTGAATGTATCTGATCAACTCAATGACATTTGAGAGTCGGGATGTTTAATAAATATTTAATATCCAACCAACGCATTATGTGGCTTAACCAAAAAACAAAATTGTACCTACAACAGACTTTTGAATAAGGCATAATATATTATTGAAAAATTCAGACACCTTATTAAAACCTCCCCACGCCACTAGGGTAGGAAAAAGTATGCCCTATAATATTTACATTGATTCTTAAAAGGTAAATATTTACAAGAGAGTTCTACTCTAAGTATAACCTGAGATGTTCAACATTCCATGGGTGTTTTAGTGCTCTTCCTTCCTTGTCTTGGAGCTTGTATGTTCCTGGTTTAACTTTCTTACAAAGTACATAAGGGTCTTCCCAGTTCGGAGCCAGCTTACCGAACTGATTTTCTTTGTTGTGTAAAAAGATTTTTCTTACGACTTTGTCCCCCAACTGAAAATATGTTCTTTTAACTTTGGAGGCAAATCTGGTCCTCATCAAACCCTGGTAGTGTGTTGTTCTCATATGTGCTTTAACTCTTCTTTCTTCAACCAAATCCAACTGTTTCCTGACTGCTATATCATTAGCATGTTCGAAATATTTTTGAACTCTGTGAGATGATAAAGTAACTTCTATGGGAGTAACAACAATGAAGTTAAATTTTATGCTTCCACTTTTTGTCGGATTCGAGGAGATCATCCACTATCTTGATTTTATTCCTAGTGTCAAGAAAATAAAAAAGAAAGTGGAGATTCTTGGCAACGCCAGTTAATCCGACGAATTGCTCCATCAAGAATCTAATCCCGGATATCCTGACCACCGTTATGCAAGACATTAGAGTGAACCACATGTTTGGACCTGCTTGAGTAGGGCATATGTTTATCAATTCGAAATATCTTACCAAAAAGGGGTTTAGAGGGAACCGAAGACCCCAATTCAGAATCTCTAGGTACATGATCAACTCATTATCCCGAACAGATAGAGGAGTCTCTCTAGTTTTGGGAAATTGGATTGTTATGGAGCTAGGGATCCCCCATCCGTCCCACATGTTTTCTTCATTAGAGGATTGATATTATTTGTACTTCACTTTGTATAAATCCACCAGGTGTTTGCTTTCAATTTTTAGTAAGTTGTTTCCAAGGATAGTCTCGATGTTCGAGGGAAATTCGACGTTATCTTTCTTATTATTCTTCGATTTTGGTTTTTTATTATGTGCAGGAGAACCAACATTAACTTTGTCTTGGAGGGCATGAGCTTCGGGTTGTGCAGAAGTTCTGATATGAGAAGACGAAACGAAAGTTGATCTTTTATGCTGATTACCTTCAACAACAGTCGCATCCCGATTTTCTTTAGGCTCATCGACCAAGTGTTTTTTCTTTATCTCTTTAATTGTTTAGAGGGACTGCACTCCTACGAGAAATACTGTAGGCGTAATTTTTTCCGCAACTACCGGACGTGGGGCTGCTTCCAGAGCTTTTTGAGGAGTGTGTTAAGGGTGGTTTGAGGAGTGGTAGTAGTTGATGTACTTTTCACTTTTACATACCTCTTCGGTGTAGGTTTGGGAAACCACTTCCTCTTCGAACCATCACCCTTTTCCTTTTCGAAGTCTTCTTGTTTTTAATACCCATCGGAATGAATGGTTATGCATGAACTAATTTCTTTGGAGGGCCAAGGTCACCATTGTCATGTATCAGACAAGTTTGACAGTAGGGTTGAATAGTAGTGGATGAGATACTATTGTTTGCAGTTTGTGCCACCTCACATTGCTTCTTGACTGGAGGCCATGAACTGTAATATGTAGTTTTAACAATCTGCAATGGTTTGGGCTCCTCGTCTAAACCAGCTATTTTTCTCTCTTTGGCTTTTTTACCTATGGAGAACCAATCTAGGATTGTAAATTTGTCAGGCATGCACTATGGAAGAAAACGCTTACAAGGTTATCAACTCTTTTGTCTCTATACAAGGAGTCGTTCTCTCTTTAGAATGAAAATAAATAACTTTAAATTGTCAAGTGCTAGAGTATTTATATGCAAGAGTTTGGGCTTCCAACGGTCACGAGGGCCCACGTAGATGAAAGATCTTTCTCAAGTGACTAGTGCATATGGAAGATGAAGAGTTTTGTAGCCCTTTCACCTATGACTTGAAGAGAACACATGTTGGGAAGTATAAGAGTTTTTGGCACACCGAATCATTCACAAAGTACTCTGGAAGGCATGTGCGTCTACGTCAAAGATTGTTCTACACGTGGAATTATAAAAGAGCACGCATAGTATTGTCAGAATTTGTTTGACACGTGGATTTGAACCAAAAATACGCAATACATAAGTATGTAGTCAACAACTTGATTGGTGATGTCAATTCTCTGATGAAAAACACAAGGAAGAAGAGGTTAGATATCTTCGAGTAACCTTCCTAATATAGTTATCGCTCGAATAGCTTCGCAAAGACTAGAGGCTACTGATAAGGGAAAAAATATTTGGAATAATAGTCAAATTGGTTAAATAGTGGGATCATTTGGATTTATAAAAGTCTTGTAAAAGAAATCCAACAAATGTGTAACATTAAGGGTACCTTGTGTAATAAATAGGAATTATGGTTGAGATTAGTAAATGGTAGGGTGAAGTGACTATAAATAAGCTAATCATGCGATTTTTGGACCCATCTCTTGTACTATATAAGGAAACACCCATTTTGGAAAGTGTTGAACATTTATTATTTTATTACCATTTGTTTCAACTTCTCTCTCTAACTTTCATGTGTTTCCCTCTCTAAACAATCTCTTATAAACAAAGCTTAGACACATAAATCTTTGGAACTATTAGAAAAAATAAAAACCTATGTTCAATATTCCAAAAAATATTGATAGAATCTCGGATATTTTCAATCGTAGTGGTCCAGTTAACACTAGTAAAAACAAAAATATTATTCCAGTCTTCAAAGGTACTTCTAAGATCATTAAAAATCTGAGATAATACTTTCATGTAAAGAGTGAATAAAATATTTTTCTATCATCCCAAAAACTTAACGACAAATAAATAACAATTCACAGAAACCTGTGTTAATATTATTCATTTAAATACATTTTAGTCTAAAATTGTTAATCCGCTTCCTCTAATTTCATCTCTCGTATACTATCGCTTCTATATAAATACTTCTATTTTATACATGAACTAACTTAAAACACTAGTAATTCTTTCTTGGAATCTAGTACGCTAGTGTAAACAAAATCCAACCAAATTTTGAAGTAGTATATTTTCCAATCTTATGCAATACATGAAAAAATTATAAACTATTTATTGTTCATGGCATGACGGTACCTAGAGAATTTTAAGTTGCAAATTACCTTGTGCATAAAGTTATAGATTTTGGAAGACCATTTCCTTTCTTCTACAATGCATGTAAAATTTTCATAATCCATTTTCCTGACTTGTGAAATGTAAGAGAAATCCTAGTAAACCATACTCCTACCTCGTGTAAAGAATGACAGATGTTGATAACCCATATCATTTATTTATGCGAGGCATGATAGATTCTTATGGACCATACTACGTCTTTTTTAAGCCACGACATATTTTAGTAGATCATTTAATTTTCTTGTGCAAGACATAACAAATTTAGTAGACTAATTTATAGCATTTCATAAGGGATGATATATTTTAGTAGATCATTTTTAGTCTTGTGCAAAACAAGAATATTACTAAAAGACCATTTTCTATTTTATGCAAGATAATACGGATTTTGATAGTCTATTATAATGTATTATGCAAGGTATCTCATATTCTAGTAGACTAAGCTCTTATATTATACAAGGCATACATATTTTGTTAGACCATACTCATTTTTTGTTTAAGGCATGCCAAATTCTTATATACCATACTAATATCATAATTAAGGCATAAACTATTTTGGTAGACCGTTTTATGTCTTGTGAGGTAGAGTTTATGTTAGTAGATCAATTTCCAGTCTTATGTAAAACAAAACAATTTTATAAATACCAATTTCTTTTTTATGCAAGTCATCACAGGTTTTGGATATATTTTTCTTATACGAGGAGAAATATTCCTATTTTTTGATGTTTTGAAAGAATGTATGATGGTTTTTTAGAAATTTTAAACAAATCTGGGTATAATTTTATATTTGCATTTATATCCTCAAATAGGCCAAGACATCATAAATTACTAAAAAAAAATCTATGTTTTGTAGACAATGTGTGATATATTATTATGAGTTTGTAATTTAATGATATTTTAAATTATGTATTATCTTCAATATATGTATTTCTTTTATATCAACACAAAATTATGAAATATTTTATGATATTTTTTTATATACTGTAGGTAAGTCGTCGATTCGAGAGTGTTAGGAATTTTCAGAGTGCAGAGTATATGATTTGTCAATTATCTATCTTTAAAATCTTTGTTGATATTTTGAAGTATATATTTTGAGTATATGGCTTAGTCTGAACGTTATATAAGTGAAATTATCTTATTCTGATACAGATATTAAGAGTTCTTTTCTAGACAAAAAGTTAGATTTTAATAGTGTGCTCATGTTGTTGAATCGATTTGCAAATGGCACTTTAGAATTTGTTGTTTTGGATAAGATTAACTTACTTGATTGTGAATTATATGCCTTAGTCTTTCCAAATGATATATTTGATTCGGTTTATTATTTTTTAGCGTTATTTGTTATATTTTGTTATGTAAATAACAGATTAGTCATATTTTTTGCACTTATAACGGTGTAATTATTATTGAATGACCTCTTAAATCCTTCTCGCGCCACCGAGAAAGAAAATAGTACATCTCTATAGTTTAATAAATACAATTTACATTAGTAGTAAGTTACGTTTTTTCAGTCAACGTGACTATGGTGGAGTTTTAGATGCTCAATATTCCAAGGTTGTCAATCTTGGTTTCTTTTTTCATCCAACAACATATAAGTTCCACACTTCATTTTTTTTCCCGACCATAAACAATCCTTCCCATGTTGGACCTAGTTTTCCAAGTCTTTTTTTCTTTTGTGTGTTTGAATATTCTTCTTAGCACTTTGTCTCATGATTCAAAACTCATAAACTGAACTTTAGAAATTGTATATATTCTCTATTAGTTCCTCAAAATGTTCTGAACAAATGTAATATTTGACCTTTATTTCTTCGACGAAATCAATTGCCCCTCTTTGGTTTTGATTATTATTTGCTTTGTTGTATGATGTGATCATATGAGATGACATGCATCTTCCTGCTGGCACTAGTACCTTCATTCCATATACCATAGAAAATGGCATTTGTAAGTGTTGTTCTCTATGACCATAACATTTATTTAGGTAATCGGGAAACGATCCTGCTACTCCTAACATCTCTTTGATTCTCTCGATTATTGTTCAATTAGTCACTTTGTCTTACCATTAGCTTGAGGATGGAATGGATAAGATTATATTTGTCTAATTTATTTTTCCCTGCAGTAATTTTTGACGTTATCATTTTACTCCATTATCAGTATTGATAATTCTCGGACTCCCGTGCCTACAACATATGTTCACTGTTTAAAAATATTACCTCTGCTGTTGTGATATTTTGCATTGTTTGTGCTTCAATCCAATTAGAGAAATAGTCAACGACAACAACGAGGTATCTTCTTCCTTTTTATTCCATTTAGACTTATCCCACAATTTCCATACCCAATCTACGGAATTGGAGCACCTCTGTTATTGTTTCCAATAATGTCGCTGGAACTTGGATTGAATCTACAAATATTTGGCAAGTATCGCATGTCTTTAGTTTTCATTTTGCATCATTCATGGTTGTTGGCCAATAATAGCTTTTGAGTACGATTATTTTGTATAAGGCTTTGTATTTGGAGCTAGTTTTACCTTCTACGTCATGTACTTCCATTATAAAGTTTACTTCGTTAGTGTTTAAGAATCTTAGTAAGGGCTTGGATAATCTTATTTTGTACAATGTTTTTATTGTCTACATGTACCTTGTGGACTTTCGTTTTATTTTTCTTGTCTTCTTTCTGCCTTCGGGTATCATTAATTCTATTAAGTAATTTTGTATTGTTGTACGTCAATCTTCCTTTTTTCTCATTCGATGTTATTATTCCTTCAGATGTATAGGTGGAGAAGAATTTATTTGGTAGTATGATGGAAGGTTTTTCTTGTAATATTATTCTTAAAGCTGAGCACGTACATGTTGAAGAGCGCGTCAACTATTTTATTTTATGCTCTCGACACTTGTTGAAATTTACCCGTTCAAATAGTAAAGTGAAATATTGTAGCTCCTTTAAATATTACACTATGTTATCCTCTTTTGTTTCGGCCTGCCATGTTTTTGGCTAGCCGTTAATTGGGATTCAGTTCAGAGTTTTAGCTTTTTTGTATCGTATATGTTTTCTAAATAAAGTCCTGTAATAACAGCTTCGTATGTTTCTTCACTATTTGATGCTAGAAATCTGAACCGTGTGGATTGTTTTAGGATATATCCAGTTAGGAAAATAAATTGGATCCCTGCTCCTGAGCCTTGATTATTATTGTCCCCATCAATATTAACTTTCTAGGTATATTCTAACTCCTCATTTCTTATTATTGGTCGCTCAGATTGTAACATTGTTAGGAAGATTACTAATGCATGTACCTTTATTGTCGTCCTAGGTTTTAATTTTATATTATAATTTCTTAGCTTTACCGCCCACTTTGTCAACATTCTCGGGATATCGAAGATTTTGTAATATATAAAGGGAAGGAAGTTCTCACAATTATAATATGTGCTTGAAAATATGATCTCATTTTCCTAGTCGCTACTACCAATGTTAGAGTTATTTTTTTAATTGTAAGTATCTAGTTTATGATGCTAGTAAAGATTTACTTACATAGTTTACAAATTTAGACTTATTTCCTTCCTCCCTAATTAGTATTGTGTTAATTGACTACTAAGTATAAATACAACATTTCTCATTACTTCGGCTTTGCTAACATTTTCAGAGAGACTGAGATTTTTTTTTGATATTATCGAATGTTTTATCACATGTACATTGAAATTTTCTTGCTTCTTCAAGCACTTCGAATAACGGTTGCCACTTGTCTGAAGAACGCTACAAAAACATATTAAGTTTTGTTGACTTTCACGTTAGAATTTGTACTTCATTTATGTTTCTTGAGGCCTTATTGCGGCTAGATTGACAATCAGGGTTGAATCTACTTTAATTCCCATTTTTCTCACCGTATTACGTAGGAATTTTCCATACCGAAAGTCGAACGTGCATTTTTTAGGGTTTAATTTTAGATTCACATGTCTGAAAGTGTTAAACATTTCACTTAGATATGCATATGATTTTATTCATTTATGTGTGCTACCAATATATAGGGCTGCTGTCGGATTTGTTCAGTCTCGGTTTGAATATTTTTGGACCCGGAACGCTAGATTACCTAACGGACCAAACCAGCTCGCTAAACAAGTCAGGTTCAAGACTCAAACCGAGAACATGCCGCTAATATTTTAACTCCGATCTAATTTTCCCCAACCAACCTATCCAAAATATAATTATAAAATATAAAATCAAAAAAAATATATGATAGTTATCTGGACCTGAAGGCAAAAAACTAAGCAAACCACTATACTATGTCTATCTATTGACATCTTTGCTAGCAATTTTTTTTTTATAATGTAGGATTGAATAGTAATCGATAACAAAATGATCGTACCTATTTATAGCCACTTTGTTAACAATTGTTTTCTTCTTTACGATGTGGGATAAAGTAAACAATTCACTCTTTTTTTTTTCCTCGTTGTAGATCGCATGATAAAAGACTAATTGTTTGTGCTCAAATACTATCTCTTATTCTTCATGGTAAGAGTGAGAAATTTATTAGTATTCATTAGGGTTGTTTTCGGTCCGGTTCGGTTCGGGTTTTGAAGGATCCGGATAGGACCGCTAAGCTTATCGGTTCGGACCGGACCGGACCGCTAAGCTTTCGGTTCTAATTTTTGGAATCGGACCGAACCGCTAAGCTTTCGGTTCGGTTCGGTCCGGTCTGGTTTGGTCCGGTCTGGTTCGGTCCGGTTCGGTTCGGTCCGGTCTGGTTCGGTCCGGTTCGGTTCGGTCCGAGTTCGGTTCAGTCCCGTTTCGGTCCGGTTTCGGTCCGGTTCGGTCCACTTAAAAAAATAAAATCAATTAAAAATTAATTTTAATTTCTTTTTTATTAAAATAAATGATATAAAAACGAGTTGATCTTTCATTTTCTTAAAAAAAATTGATAATTAATTTTTTAATTTTGATACTATAATTTATAAAAGAATGTATAATAATAATATATAATCGGTTTTAACGGTTTTACTGGTCCGATTTCTTATCGGTTCTACCGGTTTCTCGGTTTCATCGGTTCGATTCCGTATCGGTTCTTTCGGTCCTATCGGTTTTATCGGTTCGATTCCTTATTGGTTCTATCGGTTTATCGGTTCGGTTCCTAACCGGTTTTTTGTTTCGGTTTCTTATCGGTTTTCGGTTTTTAGAATGGAACCGCGAACCAGACCGTTAAAATTCGGTCCGGTTCTCGGTCCGGTCCTTATCGGTCCGGTTCTCGGTTCCGAATAACCGTTGACAGCCCTAGTATTCATCCTACTCTTGAAACAAATATACAGCTGAGCTGGTCTTTGAGTGTATATTTAGAAAGGAATTCAATGAAAAATATTTCATTTATTCCACTTTTCTTCTGATCCCACATTTGACATCTCCAAAAAAATCCAACAAAATTATTTTACACTACCGAGCCATTTAGAAATAAAACGATGGTAACAAACCAACGACCATAAAATATCGTACCCACTATTTTAATAAAGATTGACTTAAAACACAATTTAGTATTATACAAATTTGATGCTGCTAAATATGAGATGAATAGATACACAAAATGTCAACAGTAAACAAATTAAAATACAACGTATTCCATCTCAACAAATAACAATGTTTTTACTCAAAAAATAAGTTATTGTTCATTTAACTTTGTATTTCATTTACCAAAACTCAACATTATATGAATTTTTATTTATTTTACTATTTTGATCTTAAATTATATAATTTTGAATAAGTATGAAACTGTGAAGTGTCTTCTAAATTTATTTTATCGTACATTTGCTTTAGTCAATAAGTTTATTTCAATATAATATTAATTTAATTGTTGCATTTAAAACTATCAATAAATTTAAGAGAAAAGTACCGGTAAATACCTTCTCAACTATGTTATTACCCAGGTATCCGTTTTTTGGATAGTGTAACTTGGTACCTAGAACTGAAATTTGGACAAAAATACCCCCGACCAAATATAGGCGCGCTGAAGAAAAAAAAAACTGGTATGAAAAAAAAAAAAAAAAACTGGTACAATTCTCAAGATGCGAATTGCTTGCAAATTTCAGGATGCGAATTGCTTGCAATTTCAGGATGCGAATTGCTTGCAATTTCTGAACGATTCTCATGATAAGATGCGAATTGCTTGCAAAATTCTGAACGATTCTCATGATAAGATGCGAATTGCTTGCAACTCTCAGGAATTCTTAAAAAAAAACAAAAAAACAAAAAAAAACTGGTACTATTCTCAAGATGCGAATTGCTTGCAATTTCTGAACGATTCTCATGATAAGATGCGAATTGCTTGCAATTTCTGAACGATTCTCATGATAAGATGCGAATTGCTTGCAAATTTCTGAACGATTCTCATGATAAGATGCGAATTGCTTGCAACTCTCAGGATTTCTGAAGGTATGAAAAAAAAAACTGGTATGAAAAAAAAAACTGGTATGAAAAAAAAAACTGGTATGAAAAAAAAAAACTGGTACAATTCTCAAGATGCGAATTGCTTGAATATTCTGAACGATTCTTGCAACCGGTGAAATTTTATTTTTTAAAAAAATCAAAAAATATCATCAATGGATCTAGTTTTGTTCATTTTTAAAAAATAAAAGTGATGGTACTTTCATTTATTTTTTTCGAGCTTCGGTTCGAAAGATACAGATCTTTTAAAAATAAAATTAAAAGAAAAGTAGGAAAGAGAAAGAAAGAGAAGGAAAGAGAAATTTTGGTTACGTGTTCATGAATGGTGAGGGTAGTTAGGGTATTAAAATAAAGTTAGGTACTATGTAACAATTAGGTAGTTGAGTTGGGTATTAAGTGACAATTGATCAAACCTTGGGTACTAGATGATAATAGAATAGTTGAGTAGGTACCTTTGGTACAATTTCCCTAAATTTAACCACATACAATAAACTAACCAAATATATATTTATACTGTGAACTTGTATGATAAAAATTATATGATAACTAACTTTTTATCGTTAATTTTATATATAATTCATGAAATTGTACATTAGTATAGAATTTGTTCTTTTGACCATAGAATATGTATTATTTGTGTATTACATTTCATTTATGTATTATGTCTTATTTATATCGGGTTATTATCGATTTTATTGGTCCGGATCGCTTATTAGTCTGGGTTTAAACATCGGCTCGTTAACAACTCGATAACATTATCAGGTTAGTTTTGGATGGATTTTATCAGATTGGTCCCGAAAGAGGTATCGGGTTAGTAAGCCCAATAACAGACCTACCAACATGTCATCAATATAAGTTTATGCCTATGCCTATCCGAGTTGTGAAATCTTGTTTACCAACCTTTGATAGGTTGCTTCAATATTTTTTAATTCGAAAGGCATTTCTTTATAGCAATGTAGCCCTATGTTGGTAATGAATGTCGTGTGTTCCTTACCTCTTATTTCATTTGGATTCGTTTTATCATGCGAAGTTATCCATAAAGGATAGTATTTTGTATCGTGATATTGCGTATACAAGTTAATCGATTCTTTAAAGTGGAAATGGGTCATATAGACATGTTTTTTGAAGTCTGTAAAGTCATCACACATTCTCGGCTTCCTATTTTTCTTTCAACCAAGATAATATTTGTTATCCACATTAGGTAATAGGACTTTCGTATGTGTGCTACGGTTGTCAGTATGTCTATCTCGACAATGATCGCCTCTGTTTTTTGTTGAGAATAAGATTTTTTTATTGTATTATAGGGAAAATTATTGTTAATATTCAACTTATGGCAGATGACTTCGGCTGGGAATCTTGTTACATCTTCTACACTCCACACAAACATATAAAAATTATTTTTCAAAAACTTTAGAAGTTTATACGTTATATCAATTGTGATCTTTCATTTTATCTTCATAATTTTTCTTTGTTATATGATAACTTATTCTGCTTCTTCCCCCTACTGCACTAGTATAGGGAATTCTATGCGGTCATCTACCTCCTCTAAGATAACTACTTCATTCTTTTGTTGCTATGATTTGATAGTCATGGATGTTGGATAATATTATCTGCTTGTTTTTATATTTCCTCTTAACGTGGCCACTTTATTGTTTACAGAATAATACATTGGTGGATTGTAGATACTATAGCATGCAATTGGTCTAGCCAATACCAAATTAGTATTATATTATATGGAGATGGTGAATGTACCAACATGAAAAGATGTAATACAGTTTTAGAAATTCTTGTTTTTCGAAGGCCATGTCCATAGTTAATTCTCCTAGAATGGCTACATTTGCACTTGTGAATCCTGTCATGACTCTAATTTTGGATCAACATCGGTATATCTCACATTATTTCATATGTTCTTCTATATACGATAGCCAAATCTATTGTTATTATCTGCATCACCATGGGGATATGCTACTCCTCTCAAATTATCATATATGAAGAACAGGTCTATGTGCATATTTTTGTACATGTGTGAGGATATTTTCCTTGACACATTATTTCGATTTCGTCAGTGTGCATTTTATTAGATCTTTTTGTTATTTGAAAGTATGGGTATCCTCTGGCAATCACTCTGATTGTTTATTTGTTTGGATCCGGGTCTAGGTATTCCTCTTCGTCCTGGCTCAACCATGGTGATGGAATTTATGTCGAGTGCTCGTTGAGCTTATGTTGAGGTTTATTTTATGTTGAATCATGTCATAATTTCACCCTGATGTTTTTTCTTATGAATTCATTTAATTTTCTTCATTTATTAATACTTGGAATTCATCTTATAAAACCAAACAATCTTTAGTATAATGGCTTATGTCACTATGAAACTTATGGTACTTATTTTTGTCTTTGTTCTCCTTTAGTTGGAATAAGTTTCCATGTATTATACTTGATAGTATTGTTTGTTTCTTAATAAATAGCCACGTGACTTTGTCAGGTCTGTGAATGGTCCCCTCGGCGGTCGATCTGTTCTTCTAATACTTCTAACGTTATAGTTAAAGTTTAATTTTCCTCTTTGTGTTTGATTTGATCTTTACATGGCTGAAGTCGAATCTCCATTGTTCCTTGGCTTTTCATTTTTTTATACTTGTATGCGCTACGGTATTTGTTTTAATTGTTGAAGCACCCCTGATTGGATTATATGTATCTCCTATTTTATTTACTCAAGTTACCTCATCCACCTTGATGAATCGTTGGACATGAACCACTAGATCTCCAAAGTTTAGTGCTTTCTTTTCCATTATTACATTGGACAGGGTTCCTCTCAAACTTCTTATCTAAATTATGCCACGACCACCAGTTCATGGCAGGTCTTGTAACTGCATTTTTGTTTCAACAAATCTTTTGGTATATTTCCTCAGAATTTTAATAGATCTTTGTTTACTATGGACTATTACATGTCTTCTTTGATTTCTTTTAAACCTAAAAAGTGATTTCTAAATATTGTTCAGAGCATCTTATAATTTTTTATTCAACCTCTCGGAAGAATGTTGAACCATTACAATGTGCTTCCCCTTAAGTTCATGGCGAAGGCTCGAGACTTTATCTCATCGTTAGATACATACTGTAGCGTTTTGATGTTCAATTGCAAGATGGGGTGCACTGTATCTTCTTTTCCATCGTATTTGTTAAATTTGTAATTATAATAGAATGGTGGCATAACCTAAAATAGTATTTTCGGGGATAGTGGTGAATCTTCATTTGGTTGAGTTTTTTCATCCTCATAATAAACATCTAGACCATCCATGAATGGGTAAGCTTGTTGGAACCCTAACCATTTCCACTTTTCACCCTTTGATTTTGTATTATGTTTTTCCATTTTTCCTAGGTTGTATGAATCTTGGTCTATGTACTCTGGTTGATATTATGGGACGTCATGCATCTATCTAGACATCCCATGTTACTTTTGCCTTTGGGTAGGGTTTTGCGGTTATATCGATGAGATTCTTTTTTATGTTTTGAGGCATACCTGGTGGAGCACCTTGGCTCAGCCAGGTTGTGGAGGATAGCCTGATATGGGCAAATATCCTGGTGGGGTGAGACTTATCCCTACATTTTCCCCATAATTGGTATTACTCCAATACTTCTAACTTGTTGAATTAACGAGTCTTTTCTTTTCCCCATGGGCTCTGATCTGCTCATCCCTTTGGTCATAATTATGCATTAGATTTTTGTTATTCCTCATTTCTCAACAACATCTTCATCGTCTTTGATTTATGTCATTAGATCCTCGGTCTAGGTTTTCTTTTTCTCTCTTTCGTGCTCTTTTGTAATTTTATTTTATTTTCCTAAGCTAATATTTCAAGTAGATCTTGTAACATCATCGGGGTAACATCATCTCTTTCTACTTTATCCATTATGTCAACTTCCTAGATGACAGATTTGAGTATGGGAGTCTACAATAATAGTTCATGCACCTATGAAAAAATTATAGCTTTTTCACTCCTTAACTGCTGAGCCAAACGCCTTATCTCGGTTTGAGATATTTCAAATTACTCTTTTTTTATCGAGGCCTCATTCACTGGCGTCATTGGCGGTTCATTTAGTCGTTATGTTTCAATATCATCGTCTTTGGACATATAAATGCTTTTGATGGAGTTCCACATCTGTTTCGTTTGAATTTCTGATTTTTTTATTTATTTTAATGGTAACAAAATTTCTCGTTTCTTATAGACATCGTCAATTAATATCGATAATTTTGGCTCGCTATGCTTATATCAACCATTAATCAAACTTGAGAGTAAATTGAGTTAAAATTAAATGAGAGTGGATATGATTAACATAATTAAAGAACATAAACAGTAGATAAATATAAATTAGTTTTATGAATTATTGAGAGTGCTTTATTTATATTTATTGTGCTGCAATAAATATCTCTTGAATATTTGAGGATAATAGTTTATATTTCTTTAGCTATTAAGATTTTTAATTAGATTTATGTTGGTTCTTGGCACCACTTATCAAATGTTGTATGGAGTTGATAACTTCTAACATGACTACCAAACACATCTATATAGAACAGAATTAAGTAGCTGATGGATTGTAAAAGGACTTTTCAATGCAAAATAAAAGATGACTAATTGATTCATCTAGTTATAAAGCCTAATTCAATATAGAAAAATATCAAAGAGTCATTAGTTTACCTGTGATACTCTGGCTTTCTCAATCAATTTCAACTAGGATAGAAATACTCAAGTGCATCCCTTTAAGGTTCTCTAAATTTATTAGGCTTCTCAAATCCTCATTTTACACTCTTTATAAAAAAAACTCTCGGATTAACATTTTCTATTTTTATTCTCCTGGTTATCCTATAAATTTAGGTTATTACTAACAATTTTTTAAGGAAGTAATCCTATATGACTTTTCTTATCCGAAGAACCTAGATTTTTGCATAATATTTTCATAGATAGAAGAGGAAGACAAAGATATAGAAATCACAAAGAAATCTGGAGGAATATAAAACTTAAATTGGTCATCCTATATAGAAGGAGAATCCTAAATTGTGCTTAAATCTGAATTTCGATAAAATAATTTATAATTCTAAACATATACAAAAGGCAGAAACACCGACGTTAAGAATGAAAACTGGAAGAAGAAAGGAGATTGAAATGTCAATTTTGGTTTATCCAGATTCTAAAAGCCAAAAGGCACCAAATTTTAATTCTAGATTTTAGCTTGTTCTACTGAACTAATCCTAACCTTATTTTCATTGAAGATGTGTATTTCAAAGCTTTAATAAAAAGCTAATTTTTTGTTTTAAAAAAATCGAGTTAAACTAATTAACCATTTGTAATGAGAAACATACATTTTCTAATTATATAAATATCTTGTGCGATGTTGCTCAATTTTTATAAAAAAATATTTTAATCATCAGAAATTATACTTATTTAAATAAAAATAAAAATATAATTTTAAACACTATATTTTAACACCAAACAAATATAATATATTAGATAATTCGGGTATTAATTAACCAATATAATTTAGAATTGATATAGAATATTAATCAATACAGTAACTAAAATAATATTTCAACATGGCCAAGTAGACGTGCCATTAATTTAAACTTTAGATAATTAGGTTTGAAGGAGGGCTTCTCTCTCTAGGAAGCGTTTAAACCCTAAACAAAGAACTCACACCATCAACCGTCTATAAAACTTGATACATGGCTTTCACCCACCGATTACCTCATTCTCGAGGTCCATGATCATCACTAACAAGATGAATCCAAAGCCAAACCTGCTAATCTCTCCTCAAAACCTAAAAGCAACAACACCCAATCTCAACAGGCCAGACGCATAAATTGATACCATAAAAATTTCCTCCATTGATAAAACTGAAGAAAAACAACAATAATGAAGGAGATATACTGATACTTGGCAACAATCCAACATACAAATATGATTCACGAAGACAAAAGAGACTACATAGCCATTCAATTTCAAGAAACGGATAAGGATCTCTTACTTTCCCTTTCTAAAATAATATTGATTGTAAAATTCTCCTTTGGGAGACCAAATTAGATGATTTCATCAGTTAGATTCTCATGAGCATTTAGCGTACCAATTTGGGACTATCGTCATTTATTTATAAAATTTGACCTAATAGATGACATAAAATTTTTATTGAAAAGAACTGTAAGAACTCTAGGACAATTTTCCTTTAGAATTTTCAAATGATCCGCTGATTTTAATCCCAGACTAGAGTCTCCTCTGACTGCAGTTTAGATTTCGTTGCCCAAAATACCTGAAATGTTATACAATCCATACCATGTAAATCATATTGCTGAATAAATTGGATTTCCTTTCGCAGTATGGGCTCCTCACAAAATAGAGCGAGCTTTAATCTTTGTAAAGTTTGGCTCATTGCAGATGTTTCCAAACCTATTCCCAAAAAAATGTAGATCAGTTTTGGGGAACGAGACGAAGATTGGCAGGATATCACCTATGGTGATAAGCCTATCTATTATTAAACTTGTAAACACCTGGTCACAATGATAGTCATTGTAAAAAAAATTAAATAAAAAACCATTAATATTTTAGGGAATATCAATTCCTATCAACCAATCAAAATTCTAAAGAAACCTACAGTTCAATCAAAAGAAGTATAGGTCCTAAAGTTAAAATCTGTAATCGTTAATCCAAATAAAAAAAACTCAAATGAAATCAACAAGTTCCCAAACACAAATGTTCAACAAGCTTACACCACTATGAATCAAGCTTCAACAAGCAATGATGAAATGAAAATTTTCATCCATTAAAAACTTTCTCATTACAATCTGAATCAAGCTTAATCCCAAATCTGAACAATCTAGGAAGTGTTAATATCACCTTAACCAATAATCCTCGGATTATATCTAAATATGACAAAATATTCGTCCTAAATCAAGCTAATGGTCCCCCCTGAAGTCTCTGATAAAGAAGTGACTGAAGCAATTCAATCCATCAACCTAGGAAACTCATTTAGTATCTTCAATGATGAAAATAACTCTGAAAATGACATTAAAACATCTAAAATCAGACCAACCATTAGCCTACCTCCATCACCTAAAATAAAAAAAAAACTTTGGCCAGAAAAGAAAAAACCAAACAAGCAAACAAAAAAAACCAACAAATCGAAGATTAAAAGCTTAATGGATAATTTAATCAACAAGACAATGAATTTCAAAGGATCAGTCAGATCCTCAAACTCAACCTCAAAATGACCATATCCATTTTAAACTGGAATACAATATGAGTAGGTAACCAAGGAACTATAAGAAGAATTAAAACTATTATCAAATCTGGAAGAATAGATTTCATTGCTCTTCAAGAGACAATGATCTTTAATGGAAAAGTTGACATAATATCTAAAAAACTTGGTTTTAAAACAAATTTTACGAACAACAACAATAAAATATGGCTTTTCTGGAGAAACCATTTCAAAATTCAAATTATTTGTAACAATGATAAATTATTTCATACAATGGTAACTCATCCTTCTTCAAACAAAGAATTATTGGTCATCATTGTTTATGCAAAATGCACCAGATCCCATAGACTGTCTCTGTGGGATCATTTAAGATAAATTTCAGACATTAATCTTCATTGGCTAATAGTTGAAGATTTCAGCACAATCTCCAAAGCCTCAGAACAAATGGCCTGCTTCACCCTCTGTCTAAGAGGTATGGATGAATTCAACAACATGATAATGGATTGAAACTTAAAAGATCATGGATTCTCATGATCTAACTTTACATGGTCAAATAATAACAAGTGAAAACTTCTTGACATGGTATTACATAATGCATCGTAGAGGGATTTCTTTGACATCACAAGGGTGAAACATCTCGAAAGAACTGGATCAGATAATCCACCTTTAATTATATATGTAACATCAAACACAAACAAACCCAAACCCCTTTTCAAATTCCAACACATGTGGCTTATCCACAAATATTTCTTTAAAACTGTTAAAAATAATTGGCAAGAACCCATGTATGGCAATCTCATACATGTCTTTTTGTCAAAAATAAGAAGACTCAAAAGTACACTCAGAACTGCAAACAAATAGTTCTTTGGAAATATATTTGACAGTATTTCCAAAGCAAAAGAAGATGTTAAAAAAGCTGAAAGGAATTTAGAAAAAACAATACTGCAAAACAAAATTCATCTTTCAAAAACCAGGGCAATACATTTAAACTTGCTTGTCATAGAAGAAACCAACTGGTAGCAAAAACTTGCCACCCTTTGACTTAAATATGGTGACAAAAACACGCAATGTTTTCATAAATTTATTATAAAAAAGGAAAATAAATAGAATAAACGAAGTAACAATAAATAACATATGGAATGAAGATCAAACCCAAATTAGAGAGTCTGCTGTAAATTACTTCAAATCTCTATTAAACAACCAATCAAATTCAAATATCATTGATGATCTTATTCCAAAGTTAATAACAGACCAAGACAATCCAATTTTAATGGAAAAAACCTTTCTATTGATGAGATCCATAATACAATTAAGCCCCTTAATCTTAATAGTGTTTTGGAGTTGATGGATTAAACTCCAGATTTTATCAAACATGTTGGATAATTATCAAATATGATTTATTTGAAGCAATAACAACATGTTTTAAGATTACCTCAACTCCAAATGGCATATTTTCTACTGTAATTTTCCTAATTTACAAATCAAACTCTCCAAAGACCTGGCAAGATTCGAGGCCTATTAGCCTATGCACAATATTCAATAAAATACTGTCCAGGATCATAAACAATAAAATTTCCAAACTTCTCTCCAAAATCATCTCAAATAAACAAGGTGATTATGTTGAAAGCAAAAATATTCAAGAAAATATTATAATAACCCATGAACTGACACATGATTTAAATAAAAAAAACCATGAAAGGCAACATCATTATAAACCAAGATATGGAAAAAAGCATTTGATAGAATAGATTTCAATTTCATATATAATATTATGGAAGCTTTTGGCCTTAGCTTCCAATTCGTTAATTTAATCAAGAAAGGAATATAAAATATTGCATACTCAATAATTATAAATGGAAACTCTTTGGGTTACTTTAATTCCATCAATAGATTCATGCAAGGTGATCCATCATCACCCAACTTGTTCATCATTGCTGAAGAATTCTTATTAAGAAGAATTAAAAAAAAACTAACACAAAACTATACCTCTATGAAATACAATTCAAGAGGGTCGGGAAACTTTCATTGTCTTGCTTTCACAGACGATGCAATCATATTCGCAAATGGATCTCTCAATAATGTCAAGAAAATATGTGATTTTCTTGACTTATATCAAAATGTGTATGGTAAATAAGTTAACAAAAACAAAACAAGTTTCATTTCTCATACTCAAATGAGTAGAACCATAATCAATTCTCTTGAAAACACTTTGGGATTCAAACATATATATCTCCATTTCAAATATCTTGGCATAACAGTTCAATCCAGTAATAATATATGTTATTTTGATGATCTTATTGATAAAATCATAATCAAAATAACAGATTGGAACACTAAAACATTTTCTTTTGGTGGAAGACTAATTCTTATCAAATAAGTTATCTCTTATCCCAACTTACTACATGCAACGTATTCAATTACCAAATAATGTAATATCAAGAATCAACAAATTACTAAATAAATTCTTTTACAAAAAATAATATTAGAATTATAATATGGTCAGAATGGTCAAAGCTCTCTCTAAACCATTTGATGAGAATGGTTTAAATATCAAAAAGATTAAAGACACTCGGACATCTTTAACCTGCAAACTATGGTTAACATTCAAAGAAAACCAAACCCTATGGGCAAGCTTATGCACTTAATATACTACCCAAATGTTCATCATTTACAAACCAACATAAAATAAAAAGAATCAAAAGTTTGTAAAATGATAAAGAAAACAAAAGACTTAGCTGAAAAGTACATATTTTGGTATCTTGGAAAAGAAAACATTGATTTTTGGCTTGACAAATGGAGTCATACTCATCCACTTATCATTTTTTCCCCAAATGAAAACAATCTAATATCAATGGATTCAATCCTTCAACATAAAAGTTTTAACATAGCCTTAAAATGTCAAAACTCAGAAAACTTAAATCATCTTTTTGTATCTTGTCATATTTCCTGGAGTGTTTGATGAACCGATAAGGGGGCGATGAAAAGCTCCAAGAACAGAGCATAGGTTTCTTGATATTTTTCGATCACCAGAGTCGAGCTCGACTCCATTTTCTGCTCTAATCATTCAATCTTTTCCTCTCTTCTCTCGTCTCTTCTTGGTGTCTCTCTGTTCTTCAGAGATTTTGGCTTCTGATTCTTCGTGCTGGCTCTGTTTTTCCTGGAAACAGAGCTTGCCCTGGCCGCCTCTAATCTGCTGCCGGGATTGGTGTTCTGTATCTTGTCTAATGTCTTTTAATATCCTCAGCACTGAAGAATTCCCATCTCTTCACCCAGATCTTAACAAAGAAAATAATACAGTCAAGAATCATTTTCGGAAATTCTGTCGACTATGAATGTGCGAAAGTTACCAAAACCCGAGTTCATCAAGTCTGCTAATGACCATAATGTTATTCAATTCTCTAAGGAAACTAAAGAAACCCTTTTGATTCAATCTAAAACAACTCTGATTGGCAAGTTTAGCCGAGGCATCCCGAAACGCGTTGTTTTTCAATCTTTCATGGAATCTTTCAAGTTCGCGGGGCAGTTTTCATATGTTACGTTAGATTAAATGCAAATACTGATCGAGTTTAGCTTGGAGGAAGATATCAGAAAGTTGTGGTCTAAACCAACCTGGATTGTGGAAGGGAAATTGATGAGGGTTATAAAATGGTCTCCGGATTTTAGCAAGAACAAAGAATGTCCTATCGCCTTGATATGGGTTAGGTTCAAAAACATGCCTGAGTACCTCTATAATGAGTGTATAGTCAGTGATATTGCTGCTTCTTTAGGAAAAATTTATCAAACATTTGTTCCTAAGAATAATAGGGTTAAAGCTAACGCCTCCTATGCTCAGGTTGAAATTGATGTATCTAAAAGGCTTAAAAGGAAGATCTGGGTTGGGTTCGGTAAAAACGAAGGGTGTTGGATTGGAGTTAGTTATAGAAATGTTCCTGATTATTGCTTTAATTGCTTTCATTTGGGACACAAGGATAATATTGCAAGAAGATTGATTCAAAAATAGATTCGAAAGAAATTCGTCAAAGTTCTGATAACATTTCAAAAGATGTTACTCAATCTGTGTCTTTACAAGATAATGCAACATTGGCTCAAGTTCCTAAATCTAAAAAGATTCAATCATTCACTGAATTTTACAAAAGAAAGCTTAAATCTATTGTAACTGCTAAGGATAGGCCTTTTGTTTCTTGCCCTTCAACGAGTCTTGCCAGTCCCATTAAAGATAACACTGCCTTTAAAAAAGATCTTGATCTCATTAGTGCTCTCCAGAATCTTGAAGATGATTCTAACTCTCTAAGTCAGAATGCTCAGCAGGCTTCTCCTCGTGGTGACAATATTGGTAGCTATAATCCTTCACCAAGGGCCAGCTCTAATGATCAGGATTTTGACACGGTCATCACCAGTAAGATCAAGTCTGCAAATAAAAACAGTAGTTCAAAAAGGTTATCTATTAACTCTTTGAGAAAAAAAGAAAAACTCCATAATAGATCTCTATCCGATAATGTTTAAGTCTGTTAGTTGGAATGCTCGTGGTATGCATAATAATCCTACTCTTGCTAGGCTCAAATTTATTATAAAAATTGAAAATGTCAAGGTTATTGCAATACAAGAGCCTATGGCTAGATATGATAAAATTGAGTTGATAGCTAGAAGGATTGGTTTTGCTAACTTCACTGCTAATATCTCTAATAAAGTTTGTATTTTCTGGCCTAATGATATTAATATTTTTGTTATATTTAACCATGATCAATTTCTGCATTTAGAAGTCAATTATGCTACTTTTACTTGCTTTTTCACTTCTGTCTATACTAAGAATCAGAGAGTGCAGCATAAGTTGATTTGGAGTCAGCTATGTCAACTCACCTGTGATGAGAAGCCTTGGATTATAGCTGGTGACTTCAACACCATAACTTTTCCTGAAGATCAACTAGGTTGTGCTTCCTTTGATAATGGCAGTGCTGAGGATTTCAACAACTTCATCAGACAGGGTAATCTTGAAGAGCCTGGATACAGTGGTTCTAGATACACCTGGAGCAACAATAAAATTTGGAAAAGGTTAGACAGGGTGTTAGTTAATCAAAAATCAATCTCTACTTGGCACATTCAGGTTTTTCACATGGTCAGAACATGTTCTGACCATGATCCTCTTCTAATTTCTATTTCAAATAATCAGAACAGAATTTCTCTATACAATAAAGGCAGCTTTAAGTTTATTAATGCTTGGACTAATCATCCTGAATTTCTTAGTTGTGTCAAGCAAAATTGGGAAAAGCATTGCAATGGTGATGCTAATGTAATCTTCTGGTACAAGCTTAAGAGATTGAGGAAATGTCTTAAATATTGGAATTCTACTACTTTTGGTAATATTTTTAACAAAGTTAAAGATGCTACTATGGAGGTCAATAACTGTGAAATTATTCATCAGCAGGATAATAGCACTGTTTCTAAGGCTAATATTTCAAAAGCTAATAGTAATCTTATTCTTGCTCTCAAAAATGAAGAATGCTATTGGAGACAAAGGTGTTACAATTCTTGGTTAAATGACAGTGATGGTAACTCTAAGTTGTATCACAACTATGTTACTAAAAAGAGAAAAAAGAACTATATCTATGGTATCAAAGATAATGGCACTTGGCTCACTGATCAAAATGATATTGCTAGCTCTGCTGAGTCTTTTTTCAAGAATATTCTTTCTAACAACTCTAATGATAGCTACTCTAGTATCCCTAATGACTCTATTCTTAACAATATCCAAGCTTATTTTGGACAAGGACAATGAAGCTATTCTTATGCAAACTAACAAAGATGAAGTCTGGAATATTATTAAAGAAATGAAGAATGATAGTGCACCTGGAATAGACGGGTTCAATTGTTATTTCCTTAAAGCCTGTTGGGAGATAATAAATACTAATTTGTGCAATGCTTTAAACTCCTATCTTAAGGGTAACTGTATTCCCAGTGGGGTATTTGCCACTGGGATTTGTCTAATCCTTAAAGGTTCTAATCCAATTTCTTGGAATAATTTCAGGCCAATTAGCCTGTGTACTATTTTTAATAGGTTAATTTCTGGTCTTGTTAACAAAAGAATCTCTTGTATTCTTCCTAACATTATTTCTAGAGGTCAAAGTGCTTTTGTTAAAAACAGGATCATTCATGACAATATTCTGATCATCAAGGAAATGTTACATAATATCAAGAGAATGCCTTCTAAAGGGAATATCATTTTACAGATTGACATGACAAAGGCATTCGACAGAATATCTCACACCTTTGTCATGAACACTCTAAGATGTTTTGGCTTCTTTGAGGATATTGTGACTCTTATTCACAGCTTGGTTTCTAAAGTAATGGTCTCTATATTGATTAATGGGGCTAGTGTTGGCTATTTTCCCCAAAAGAGTGGGCTAAGACAAGGAGATCCTTTGTCTCCTTGTCTGTTCATTCTAGCTGAGGAAGCCCTTCTTAGAGGACTCTCTCACATATATAATATAAACAACAGTATGAAATATCATTTGAAGTCTGGTTTTGTCTTACCTTGTTTAGCTTTTGCAGATGATATTGTCATCTTTTCAAATAGCTCTCCATCCTCAATCAGCTGCCTGGGTCATCTGCTGGATAAGTATCAAAATGAGTCTGGTCAGTTGATAAATAAAGAAAAGACAAAGCTTATTACCTCCTCGAGTTGCTCTCATGCCACAACTACTAGGATCAAGTCTGCTACTAGATTCAACATTGAGCATGCTCCTTTCACTTATTTGGGTGTAACTATATCTGCAAACAATAAAGGAAAGCATTATCTACCTCTTCTTACTAAGATTCATAATAAAATTCATGATTTGGACTTGAAAAAACTTTCGTTTGGGGGCAGGCTGTCTCTTATTAAGAGTGTTCTTTATCCTATCATCTACTTCTGGATGCAGAACAACCTGATCCCTAAAAACATTATTAATAATCTTGAACTTTGTTTTGATAAGTTCCTTTGGAGATCTAAATTCTATGAGCCTGTTATTCACTGGTCTGCTTGGAGCAGCCTTTGTAAGCCTTATGATGAGGGTGGTTTGAACATCAAACAATTGTTTGACATTCAACTCACCTTCTCTTTCAAGCTTTGGTTCCTCTTTAGAAAAGGAGAGTCTTTTTGGTCTGACCTTATGCATAAAACCTATTGGGTCAATACTCATCCTGCTAATACTAAGTGCAAGGTGATTGATTCTATTATTTGGAAAAGGTTGTATTCTGTTAAGGATCAAGCTGATCAAAATGTCAGTTGGAGGCTTGGCAAAGGTGAAGTTGATTTTTGGAGAGATTCTTGGTATGGGATGGGCCATATTACTAATGATTTTAACTCAAACAACTGGTTTTTGCCTGCAAAGGTGAATTCATTTTGGAAAGTTAACAACTGGGATACTGATACTCTTATTTCTTTTCTTTCTCAAGATAGAATCAAACACATTTCTTGTGTTCGAATCAATCATGATCAGGATGATAAAATAGAATGGAGGTTTTCCAAAAATAATGATTTTCACACGAAATCAACTTGGGATAACATCAGACTTAAAAACACAAAGCTTTCAATTTTTAAAAAGATTTGGCATAACTTCATTCCATCAAAACTCTCTTTTCTTACCTGGAAATTATTTAAAAAAATTGCTCCTATTGACCAAATTCTCTCCAAAATACACTTTGTTTCAGTCTCTAAGTGTCAGTTTTGCTTCAACTGTGAAGACAAAAACCACTTATTTGTTAATTTTAGGTTTGTTTGGTCCTTGTGGAATTATTTCGGTATCCTATTTAGAATTCCTGTGAGACGTTATATGTCTCTAAGTCATATGCTTTACTGTTGGTTTTGGTCTTCTCGCAGCAATTTCCACATAACTCACATTGTCCCTCAAATCATTTGTTGGACAGTGTGGTTAAATAGAAATTACTGCAAGTTCAAGAACTCTGTTGATTCATTTTCCAGTGCTATTTATCGTATTAACAAAGTTATTCTTGGTATTGACTCTAAGAATTCTCTTAAACCTAAGCACTGGTCTGGTGTGGTCGATGCAGGTGCTTCTACAGGGTACCTATCTATTAACAGAGTCAAAACGAAATACCTGATTTGGCATGCTCCTACTGCTGGAAGGCTTAAGATCAATGTCGATGGTGCTAGCAGCTTTGCTGGTGAAGCTACTGGAGGTCTGATTGTCAGAAACGAGTTAGGCAGCATTGTGGTTGGAGCTGGCTTCCTGTTTGGAAAGTTGAATCATCTTCATGCTGAGACGAAAGCACTCCTGGAAGCTCTGATTTTATGTAATAGGAATGGTTGGCATGTTGTTGATATCGAGTCGGACTGTTTGACGCTTATCAACAACATGGCCACCGGCATCTCTACTGGAAATCCGATCGAAGCCATCTATCGATCCTTTATCCACCCATCTATGTGTTTCCGTCACATCTCTCGAACACAGAATGCCGCTGCTGACTGGATCACTAAGTGGATCCTTTTTTAGCGCTCGAACGGTTTTTTACCAACATCGATACTCCAATTCCGCTTCTGGCGATCGTCACTTTGGAAAGTCTTGGGGTTGGCTATATGGATCCGGATTAGACTTTGATTACTGTGTTTGCGATCGTTTTCAAGCTTAGTCTATGGTGGCTATTGTTGTGTCGAGTTTGAGTCTGATTGAAATTAGGGATCCCAATTTGAGAATTTAGGGTTTGATTACTTTTGTCTTTAGCTTTAAGTCCCTCAAATTTTAGGTCTCTTGTTTAAGGCCTCTTTTTTTTAAAACAATTCAATTTTGATATATATAGTTTCTATTTTGCCAAAAAAAAAAATTTGGAGTTTTTTAAAACACTTTGCTACTGAAATAGATTCTTTAATCTTATTTGAAATACTTGGTTATGGAAAAAACTCTTTAATATTTAGCATTGATAATAACCCGTTGTTGGAATCGGATCTCATCCTATATGGCTATTGGACATATTTTAGGAAGCAAAACTTTGCCTCTCATTAAATAGCCAGCACACAATAAACAGAAATCAAAATGTCAATTCTATAAAGAAAAGAGGAGCTGCTATCATATCCCAAACTTAGGCAATACAGGTGAGATCGGCGGACAAATTAATTTGATTCCTTTTTGTTCTTCATAGATTCAAGTATTGCCATATATTATTGATTTTCAACACATGCCATGACTTTTGGCTTTTTTAGCCATGTCTTTTTATGGAAAAATGGGGTTTTTCCTTGAGACTATTTTAAGCATAGGAATCTGGCTTGGTGTTTTCTAAAGTCTTAGTAGATGGAGTTATTTTCCGTTGGCTTAAGATGTAGTTTGTTATTGAACGCTTGTTAACAGGAAGCGCAAGGTTAGAGAGATTGAGAAAGAAAAGCGAACAGGCGGGAACTGTAAATGGAAGATTAGAGGCCAACAATTGTTCAAGCGTGCTAAGGAGATAAGGCATTGACTTTGTTCCTGAACACTTATCATTGACATTGTTTCGTAAGATACTCACGACGTATACGTATAGGAGAAACACTTGCAGTTGTTTTGTAAGATACATATTTTGGAGAAAAGTATATTCCAGGTGTTTCATTATGAATTCTTAAAGTGTGAGCAAAAGTGTTCCTTATTGTGTTATTTTCTATTTATTTATAAAAGAGGATGGGTACACATTCGATTTTATTGATACCAAAACAAACTAACAAATACGAAAGATGGAGACATATTAGGAAGGTGTAGTAGATATTGGTCTTATATGTTCAATGTGGTTGATCAGAAACTGGGTGCCTTGCTTTGGGCTATACGATTTTGCAGGAATGGCTGTTGATATTCATTTACTTGGTCTTATGGTTATGGTCATGGAGATGGTAATGGGGTTGCTCCTGATCTGCAGTTTCCCAATAGTGCTTCTGGTAGATTTATTAATATGATTTTGATCCAGCTTATTCATGATGAGTGCTATATATGTAGATGAAAGCACTGCTATGTGGGATGTACACTTTGTTCAGCCCTTCTAGGCACCTTCTGCTTGCTTATAGTCATCGTGAAAGTGATACAAGTAGGATTTGTTTTGAGGTAACGCTAAGATAAACTTAGCCAGTATAAAAGTAAGTTAGATATTAAAATTTTGTAACTTACTTTTTTTATAATATATATTGAAAGCAAAAATATTTAAACGAAAACTTTTAAGTGACTTTAGAACTTAAACCGTTCGCGTTTTGGGTCATATGAATTATGTTATTAACATTTCAAAATTGAATTGACTTTGGAAGTTTCATTTAACTATTTTTTATATTAATAATTATGATAATTATTTTACATTTTAATAATTACGGTAATTGATTAATTTTTAAAAAACCAATTAATTAGAAAAATGGCTGAAAAATATTATTAAGTTATATAAGTCTTAATTTATTTCAACAAATCAATAATTAAAACAATATTTGATGATGGTGTATTTATAATTGTGAGGATATAACTCTATCTTTTTTGTTAACCAAAGTAATATATATATATATATATATATATATACAAAGTCATCCGCTACTAATTAGCCTATAATTTAGGCATATACTAATTAGGCAATAAGATATACTACATATAAAAATATTCTATATTTTATCACTTCTTCGCAGTCGAAACTCGAGGTTCATGAACATTGACATTGGTCTAGAAATCATCGAATAAGACTAGAGGCATCTCCTTTTGTAAAAATATCGGCAATCTGGTACCTAGAAGGCACGTGACGAACACGAATTGCACTTTACGCCATTTTTTCTTGAACAAAGTGGATATCCATTTCAGCATGCTTCGTGCGCTGGTGTTGGACGAGATTTCCCGAAAGACAAATCACACTCACATTATCACAATACACCAATATAGCCTTACGGATGGGACAATAGAGTTCCATAAGAAGATTACACAACCAACAAGAACCAACAAAAACATTCGCTACCCTTCTGTATTCAGCTTCTGCACTAGATCGAGAAGAGTAGGTTGACGTTTTGATGACCACGAGATCAAGTTGTCACCTAAGAATACATCTCTCTCCGGATATGGAACATCGAGTATCAGGACACCCTCCCCAATCCTCATCAGTATACGAGACAAGAGATGTAATAGAAGAATGAGAGAGATGTAGTCCAAGATAAATAGTTCCTTAGATACATTGTAAGATTCGCTGTAAAGCATTCATATGTGTTGTCTCGAGGATCATGCATATGTAAAGAAATATGTTGGATAGCGTAAGAGATATCCGGTCGGGTAAATATAAGATATTTGGAGTGCAACAGGGAGGCTGCAATACAGTGTGGGATCAACAAACAACTCACTTTTAGTCGCACAAACTTTTGGCTTTGTATCAACATGAGTGAGAGTCGGCTTGCAAGAACTCATTCCAGCCTGTTGGATAATGTCTTCGGCATATTTTTGCTGATAAAAAAACAATTTGCCCTTGTGCCGAGTCACACTTATGCCAAGGAAATAATGCAAGAATCCCAAATCCTTCATAGCAAATTCGGAGCTAAGATGCACCATGATGGTTTTTCAGAAAGTATCAGATGAAGTAGTCAAATAATATCATCAACGTATAATAACAAGTAAGCCATATCTCACCCCTGTTTGTAAATAAACAATGAATTATCACATTTACTATTAAAGAAACCAATACTAGCAACAAAATCAGCAAATCTTTTATACCACGCCCAAGGGGCTTATTTAAGCCCATACAAGGATTTCCACAATCAACAGACATAATATGGGTGCTGATGGTCTTAAAATCCCATGGGTAATGCATATAAACAGTCTCTTTCATGTGTCCATACAAGAAAGCATTGTTGACATCTAATTGATGAATCGATCATTCCGTCGATAAGACGATACTACGCACCATACAAATGGTAGTCGGTTTCACCACCAAATTGAAAGTCTCTCCATGGGGGTAGGGTACCAAATCTCACATCCTATTTTTAATAAGAGCATCAGATTCATCGACCATAGTCAATTTCCAATTCGGGTCACGAAGGACAGTCATAGGATTATGGGGTAAAAGTGACGGCGTAACCATGGTGGTATGAGCCTAAGATGGGTCGAATATAGTTTTAGACTTGAAAATACCATGTTGGTAGCGGGTGATAGGAAGTTGTACTTGATTTATAGCAGACTGAGAGGGATGTGTGGGAAGAATTGGTGTCGAATGACGCCCAAAAAGAGGGATGATAAAAATTGTGAGGAAACCGAGAAGTATTATGTTATGGGAGAATCAGCCACATGAGATATTACAGCTGACTATAGGAGAATGAATAATAGGCTGTGATTTTTGGTATTGATGGATGAAATAAGGAGACACACCATTACCCAAAAAATTATAATATGTGGTATGAGACGAATGAACTTTGGCAAAATAAAAAATGGTTTCATCAAATTGAACATAACGACAAAGAATTAATTTATTAGTGGATAAATCTAAACACTTATAGTCTCTATGATTTTTGGGATAACCCAGGAAAACGAAATGAGTAGAACGAGCTTTCAATTTTCGAATGGTAGTGGACGGAAATAGGGGAAAACACAAGCACCTAAAAACCTGAATGTGAGAGTAAGATGGATCAGGGTGGTAGAGAATTTGGAGAGGGGACTCATTGGTAAGAAATTTACTGATAATAATATTAAGTAGGTGTGTTGTCATGTGAAGAGCATGATGCCAAAAAGAAAGTGGCAAAAATACATGAATTAGAAGTGTGTGCATGATATTATTAATATATCGTATTTTTATTTCGGCCTTCACGTTTTGTAAGGAGGTATGGAGACATAAAAATCAAAAATAAATTCCATGAGACTCACAAAATTTCAAAAAAAAAAAATGATTGTCAAACTCTCCTCATTGTCGCATTGTATGGTTTTAATATCTCGTTCAAAATGAGTACAAATATAAGCTTGGAATTTTAAAAAAATTGAGAAAACTTTTGATTTGTTAGCAATAGGAAAAGTCCACAAGAATTTCAAATAATCATCCAAGAAAGTACATAATATCGATGTCCCGAATAACTCAAATTTGGAGAATTCCAAAGATCACTATGAATAATATCAAAAGGTATACAAGTAGTATAAGTTAAGGGAATAAAAGACAACTTTATATGTTTCCCAATAACACACGATTGACAACTAATGAACTTAGATGGACTATTACAATCAATCTATTTATTTTGCCAAAAAATAGCTAAAACTAAGTCTTCCAGGTGACCCAGACGGTCATGCCTAAGAGTGGATGCAATGAATGCAGTGGAGGACGCGGTCACAGTCAGACTAGAAGGAATGGTAGAGTATAGGGGACTTGTACTATCCCATCTCATTAGACGTGTCCCTGTCTGTAAATCATGCACAAAAAACCGAAAGGATCGAACACTACCGATACATGATTATTAGTTATAAACTATCTAACTAACACCAATTTTTTAATAAGTTAAGGTGTATGCAAGACATGATTGAGTGACAAAGGTGTGTTTGGAGAAGGTAATGAAGTATGACTGTAACCACGAATCGGAATAGCCCAACCGCTACCAACAGTAAAACCATTATTATTACTCATATTAGCATAAGACGTGAGATTACCTTGTGAGGACGTCATATGAGAAGTTGCCCCGGTGTCCATATACCATTTACGGTCCTGTTGTTACAAAGACATAGTGTGCATAACCAATTTTATATCTGTCGGATTCAACTGAGAGGCTGCATATCCCTGCTGTTGTTAGGGTCTGGGGTCCAAGATTTCGGGTTGTCGCGGTCTAGTAGGTCTGCCCCAACATGTTTTGGGTATAGACATAGGGTACGGTCCAGGGTGGCTGCATCTAAGCCCAACAAAGAGGCATCACTCAAGACGGATCATATGTTGAATTTCGACCACCTCCTCGGTAGCCTCCACGTCTAGTACTTCCATGACCCTAGTTTGAGTCTATCCCGAACCACCACTGGGTTTTCTGTGATTTCGATGTTTGTTGTTTTTGTGGTTCTTAGATTGTTTGCCGCGTCCTTGACCCTGACTTGAAGGACGATGATTAGGCATTTTATCTAATACACGAGTAGCCACCACCATCGTATCCTCACCACCAGCCACGACCTCATCATGTTAGTTTCTTCCAAAGCCAACATGGATCGAACTTCATAAAACAGTGGTAGAATCTTCTTGTTTCGATTTGCAGAAGATACACTTTTGTAAGCGGGGGTAAGATCACCCACCATACGAAGAACAAGAAGATTGTTCGATACTAGATCCCCCTTATTCTTGAATTGGTTGGAAAGAGCCTTGAGATGTTGGCAATAAGCATATACCTATGAGAAATCCCGCAAATAAGTGTTATTGAACTTGTGTTCTAAAGCAACGGTATGTGAGTTCGCATTGTCTTGAAACAAATCGCAAAGATGATTCCACGGAGTCACGCCCGAAATATTTGCTTCAATAACAGTGGTCAAGAGATCGGTGGAGATGATAGAATAAATTCACTGAACCACAGCAGCATCCAAGGTATCCCACATATCTTGTTATCATTGGTAAGAAGACACATCTCTTTATCTTTACCATCCTCCAGTTTTGGCAGAATAATGTGATGAACAACTTTGTACAAGCAACAATGAACCTTGAATAATTTTTCCCAATTGGTATATTGAACTATCTTCATCTCAAGAATGATGGGAACATACATTTTGATGTTAGAGACAACAAGCAGAGGATGAAAAAAGGAATAAGAAGTTTTGGTACTAGATTCGCTCATGTTGACGGAAAGAAGTAGAGGAGAAGGGAGAATCAAGTAGAGTAAGAAAAGAGAAGACGTTAACGTAGTAAGGCGATGGAATCGAGAATAGATAAATCCTAACCCTTATCTGATACCATTGGTGTGGTCTATTTTTTTTTCCTGAGGGTAATTTAGTAAAGTGTTTAAAGGATGTTTTGGTGGAACTGATTTCTCATCTCAGAATTCTAAGATTTTTTCTTTAATTGTGGGACACGTGTCAGGCTTTAGTTCGACCTCCCAGTCGTTTTCTCATAGATTCTCGTACCCACTACGCTAGAAAGTTACCTAGGCTTTAACTTTCACACCTTGTAGTTTCTTATCATTGCTAAAAATCGATCCATCTTCTCCTAGGTAACTGCTCTTTTTCACTGTTATATATAAACTTTTCTAATCTTGTATTGTCTTCAAAAATCATAAACATTCTTAGAGAGAGAAAGCTCAGTTCACCTTCAACTTTGTTCTTGAATCATATATGTTCACAGCCAGAAACGCCTTAGTAAAAGGAGGTTGGTTGAACTTATCTGAGTTAGAGAAAGCACAGAAAGTAGCAAGGGAAAACTGCATCGTTGCTGGTCTTCCTGCTTCACCAAGTGAAAAAAGTAATCAGCCACAACTGAATACTGATCACGGGTCATCTTCTTCAAAAAACCCAAGGTTAGGAAACTTCCATTTGTAGCAAATCTTTACCTCTCCCATCTGGGTCCTCAGTCCATGAGTCCCAAAATCCTTTACGCAAGGAAAAAGTCGTTTCTATTCTAAGAAAGCCCTCACCTTTCATTATGATGGGATCAGACACAGAAACGTCTCCAGACAAATTAACTCCTTGTAGGGTCACGCGTCAGTCTAAACCAAAATCCACTCCCACATCTTCAAAGCCCTCCAGTTCGGAGGCAATAAAGTCTGTACCACAAGCTAAACCATTCGGGCAACAGCCCATAACAGAAACCAGATTATCTGAATCGTCATCTGTACAACCTTCTGAACAACCATCTGTAAAGTCATCCGAATAGCCATCTTCAAAGCCATTAGAACAGCCTTCTTCAAAGCCATCCAAATAGCCTTCCACAATGATGGAAGAAAATATGGAAGACAACATAGAAGAAACCCCTTTTAAGGCTGAGGCGTACGTTCAAATAGAAGATACAGCTTCAGACCGGAAATGCAAGATCAAGGTGGGTATGTCTCATCCGGATGCTCTTCCAGAGATCTTCGAGGGCAAAGTGGGTCCATGCTTCAAGAAGGTCAACGTAAAATACTTACTGGCTCTTCGAAATATTGTTTATGTGTATACTCACACAGATGAGCTAGGTCGGATCCGTACTAAGTGGGGGATCCCAGAGTCTGTAAAAGTGAGGATTCTGATCACCCAGGAAACCCCAATGGATTGTTGTAAGCTGAATGAAGTGGTGGTTTACACTGAGGTATTGAAATGGGGACTCTGATTCTATTTAGACCCAGAGATAGTCAGATACTTTCATCTAATTAAGTTTTACCCCAACCAACTGAGCCCCAATTCTTGGTATACCCTTCTGGCCTGCATCATGGCGTCCAGGTTGTCCAAGATTCCACTACCGATGGAACAGTTTGCTGATATGGCAAGCTTGTGCAAAAACCATCAGATCCCCTTCTATCATTATAACATGGGGACCGATTATAAGGTGGTGAATGATCTCTTGGAGTCCGAGAAACCCTGGAGGACGCAATTCCTATTTATCAGTGGGGCTTGGGAGAATGGCAAGAAAATCAAGGCTGACACAAACCCAAGCCTTTTGATCAATCGCTGGAAGAGCACTAGTGAGTTTCTTTTAGTTCTTCTTTTATCTTTCAAGTGTTAAATTTTTAATTCGAACTAACTCATATTTATTTTCAGGTCTCTTCCGAAGGAGTTTTTTGATTACTTGAAGCAAGTCAAGATACTTGTGCCAAGCTGAACGCTTGGGCTTCGGAGAATTGGGGCAATGCTTTTCACAATTTCTTCAAATCGGGTAACTTTGTGAGGTCTCACCTGTGGAACACCACGGGTTGAAGAGATCTCACCTGAGAAGATTTGACTACCCCTCCCCCTGCAGATGTGATCCTAAGTAGGACAGAGGCCAAAATGCCAAGTTGTACCTGCCTTCTAAGGCCAAAACCCTCAGTAAAATAAAGAACAAGAAGAGGAAGAAGGCCACAACAGCCCAGCCCAAATGACTACTAAAGGGACCGTTTCGAGGAACCAGGGAGGTACTAATTTTGATTTACTGAAAGCAGTGAAATTGACTGTAAAGGAAGCTTGTGGGTCAAACAACCCACCGAAGCCTCCGAAAAAAAACAAAAAATGTAGGGCCAACAGTGATGAGAAAGCTGTCAAGAAAAAGAAGGTCACTCTTGGAGCGGAGATAATCATTCGCCCTCCTGAAGTCCTCCTCCCAGTACCTACCAATCCTACTTTACAGGAGGAAATTACAACTGACTTTCATCCTGGAGAGGTTGCAGGTGATGGTAATGATGAGGTATATCTTGAGACCCTTCAAAACATCAACATATATTTCAATGACTTAAGAAAGATGACTTTGCGGGGCCTTACCATCTTCCCAGCTTCTCTAATGTGGTAACTCATATTGGGGAGACCTCTGCAATATCCGGGGAGCAAGACACTTTGAGCCATGCCCTCGTAAGCTATATCCGACTAGTGTTTGATCTGGAAAGACAAGTAAGGACTCAAACAGGTACCATCAATTCTCTAACCACAAACAAGCAAAACTTTTCGAATGATCTTCTCAGTTCTTCGCAAAGCATAGAGTTGTCAAAGAAGGAGAAAGAAGATTTAGTTGTTGAACTGCTCAAGTCGGAAGCGGTCAACAAGGATCTTCAAATCAAATACTCCAACTTGGAGACTTCTTCTTTAAAAGACCTCACAACTTTGAAGGAGCAGTTGAAAACTAAGGATGGTACTATCCAGACTTTTTCCGATGAGAAGGCTAAGTTGGAGAATATTTTCGAAGAGATGACCAAAGAGAAAGAGGCCCTGGAACGCGAACAAAATCAAGCCATAACTGCAGGCATAGAAAAGTATGCTAATGGGCAGTGGATTCTTTAGAGAAAAATGATGATGGGATTAAGTTCGATATGGTCCTGTTGTTCCACGAGACCTTTCCTATGAGGACCCTTGGTCCCCTATAGAAATATGTAGAGTATGACAAAATCTCATTCCACACTTTAGCAGATGGTGACAAGCGCAACTACTCTAGTGGAATAGACTCTACTACTGATGATGATGAAGGAACGGGTGAGAGTTCAAGCGATGAACTCAAACATATCTGATCAACTCAAGAAATCTTGAAAGCCGGGGTGTTGAATAAGCATTTAACATCCAAATTGAAACAAAATCACACCAAACTTTTAAAGAATGCATCATATATTATTGAAAAACCCAGACACCTCATCAAAACCTTTTCGCGCCACCAGGGTAGGAAAGAGTATGCCCCCTAATATTTACATTATTTACAAAATATTTCTTTCTAAATATAATCTAAGATGCTCAACATTCTATGGGTGCTTTAGAGCTCTCCCTTCTTTGTCTTGGAGCCTGTATATTCCTGGTTTAACATTTTCACAGACCACATAAGGGCCTTCCCAGTTCGGAGCCAGCTTACCGTACTGCTTCTCCTTGGTGTGTAAAAAGACTTTTCTTAAAACTTTGTCCCCTAATTGAAAATCCCTTCTTTTAACTTTAGAAGCAAACCTGCTCCTCATCAGGCCTTGGTAATGCGATGTTCTCAGATGTGCTTTAACCTTTTTTCTTCTATCAAGTCCAATTGATTCCTAAATGCTACATCATTAGCATGTTCGAAATAGTTTTGGACTCTGTGTGATGGTAAAGTATCCTCTATGGGAGTAATCGCATCCATTCCATACACCAAAGCAAAAGAAGACTCTTGTGTGCCAGATCGGTCCTGCTCCCCGTACAAGGACAGATCGGTCATGTCTCTCCGGATACCGGACAGATCACATGGACCGGACAGATCACATGGACCGGACAGGTCACTTTGGGCACTATGACCATAGGACTGTTCGAACTATGACAAAAGTACTAAAAAACCTAAACACTTCTTGACTAAGCTACTTGTTCTCCTACTTAGAGCTCATGGGTCTTTGAACATGACCCGGGTCCATTAAACATGACCCGAAAGCCCATAAGGGCCCAAACATCAGGGTATAAATACCCAACCACCTGCATTAACTATGAATAATGAGAATTAACTGCTACCAAGCTGCTTAATTATCTCTCTACTCTCTACTCTAAACACTTAAACACCCACATACCACCATAAAACACCAACTGAAATTACTAGCCTACCCTCAGGCGATTATTATCCACACCAAATTGGCGACCACAGTGGGAGGCGTGAGGTGCCTGAATCAAGCATTCAAAACCAGCTAAGAAAATCTGTCTGAATGAATCCGGATAATCCAGAACTACCACCAGCTTTGCTCGAAGTGGTGGGAGAGAACGATGAATACACCATCGAAGAGCGTGACCGGCTAAAGGGTGAAATAGAAGCTCTGAGGGTGGAAAAGGCCAAGATGGGCATGAAAGAAAAGTCTAAAGCATCGGTTGCTCATCACACCGATAACCCCAGGGAGCATGAGTCTTCAAAAACTCATGTGAGCACCAAAAAGACTCATGCCAGTTCTAAAAAGTCTCACCGGTCTAAGCCTGTGGAGAGTTCTGACTCAAGCTCAGAATCTTCTGATAGCTCTTCGGACGATGAAGGAGTTGGAAAATATTTATCCTCAAGCAGCGATGAGGGTCGAACTAGAAAGAAACAAAGGCAGATCAAAAAGTATTCAAGAAAAAGGGATAGACATGGAAGAATGAAGAAGAATTAGGAAAAGGGTCATCACACAGCCGGAGGCATGTTGACAAGATGCTGATGGATCCCTTTGCCTTCCATGATGAACCAGGTATCTTTGCAACTCCCAATGAGGATACGGTGTTCAGTCGTGGAAGGAATTGGAGGCAATCTCCATTGTCTTCTAAAATTCTGTCTGGAAACCTCCCCAAGAGGTTTGACAGCACCAAAATAGAGAAGTACGATGGCAGTACTGATCCGGACAACCATCTGGAGCAATTTAAAAACTTCATGATGAACTTTGACGATGATGATAAACTACTTTGTAGGGCATTCTCCCAATCATTCACGGGGAGTGCTCTGAAATGGTACAACAGCCTGCCTCAGGGTTGTATTAAAGATTTCGAAGGCAGTTCGTAGGGAGTAAAGAGCTGAAGGGCAATGGAGACACAATAATCCATTGTGCCCAGGAACCAAATGAGTCCTTGAAAGAATATATAAGTCGTTTTGTGAACACCAAAAATGGGTTGGCTGATTGCTTCGAACAAGTGGCAATAGCTTCCCTAAGGCAAGGTTTGAATCCAGGCAATCTAGCTGATTCAGTGACCAGAAAGAAGGCCATGACATGGGGAGGGTTGCTGAATCAGGTTGGCAAACAGATAAATGTTGATGAAACAAAGAAAACCAGGGTGCACAGACAGGTGAGGTCCACCCCAGTGGCACCAAATCCCAATCAAAATCAGTCCGGGAACAAAGCAAGAGAGACCGGACAGGGGCATGGTAGGGAAAAAGCTTAGTCTCAGCCAGCAGCTCCTGCTCAGAGTCAACAATCTAGAAACAAAAGAGGGCCATGGGTCCAACTGGAGTGGTTCGCAGAGCTAAAATAAAGTGTGGCCACCATTTTTGATAAAACAAAGGATGAGGTGCATTACCGGAGACCGGCAACACTGCAGTCTCCCAGAGAGCATCGCAATAACTCTTTTTGCCAATATCACAATGATATTGGCCATACCACTGATGATTGCATAGCATTGAAACAAGAGGTTCAGAACTTGATTGAGAGGGGAAAGCTGGGAGCTTATGTTAAAAGAAGATGAGGCAACAGGCCAGACAACACTCACCGGGTTGGTCCAAGTAATGCTGCTCCGGAAGGGGCTATGGTTATAGTTGAAAGGTTTGACGTGGAATCTGAATACTTGGATCCTGATCCAACTTGAAACAGAGTGGGTGCTATAGAGGAATGTTCTAGATCGGTCTCCGGGCTCATTAAATTTTTTGAGTCACTTACAATTTTCGGAGGGGACACTATGACAGCTCCAACTGCTTCTTCAAAGAAGAGGCTTGTTCATACTTTAGCCTCCCAGCTAGAAGGAGGCATGACATCTTATCAGTCACCGAACCCATTCCCCTTCATTTTTTTTGATGAAGATGATTTGAGAGATATTGATGGCCCTCATGAGGATGCTGTTGTCATAGGAGCATCTATAGGGGGCAATGACATAAGACGAATCCTGGTGGATACTGGAAGCTCAGCCAATATCCTTTTCCTAACCACTTACAAAAAAATGAAAAATCCAGCTGTAATTCAGAATTCGTACAGGTCAATCGTGAGCTTCACAGGCAGCTCAGCAGATGTGATCGGAGAGTTCGAAGAAGAGGTGTTATTGGGCAAGGGCCCTTTCAAGAAAATGGTCTGAATACTCTTTATTGTGGTGGATTGTCCCACTTGCTATAATTCTATTCTAGGGAGGTCTTGGCTCTCTAGGATGCATGCATTGGTTTCAACAGTCCATCAGTGCTTGAAGTATGTTGTTCAGAGACAGGTTGGAGTCGTCTGGAGCAGCCAAAAGATTGCAAGAGAATGCTATGCTACTGCCCTGGCTCCTCGAACGCTGGGGGCAGTCCGTATTAATGAACAATAGCAGTTTGAGGGCCTTTCTGGGGGTGAGGGTGAAATTGATGACCCCAGAGAGACCCTTGGAGTATTGATACCGATCGAAGATGTTGAAACACACTTTTTGGAAGATGGTAAAAGTGTCAAGATAGGGTCTAACATGCCACCAATGTTGAAAAAGGAAATGTTGAAGTTTTTGAAAGACCATCAGCACGTTTTTGCTTGGTGCAATGCTGATGTTACTGGGGTTCCATCAGAAGTGATATCACACCACCTATCCGTCCGGAGAGATGTAGCTCCAGTAGTTCAAAAAAGAAGAGCTTTTTCCAAAGAAAAGGCTGATGTCATTGTGCAAGAGGTTGACAAACTCACAAAGATGGGGCACATTAAGGAATCTCAATACCCTTTGTGGACTGCCAATCTTGTCTTGGTGAAAAAGAAGAATGGCAAGTGGCGCATGTGCATTGATTTCACAGATCTCAATAGAGCTTGCCCAAAAGACTTGTATCTGGTTCCCCGGATAGATCAGTTAGTAGACTCTACCTCTGGGAACAAGCTGCTTTCCTTTATGGATGCCTTCTCCGGGTACAATCAGATTCAAGTAGATCCGAAGGATCAAGAGCATACCACGTTTGTCACTGACAGGGGTCTACATTGCTATAAGGTGATGCTATTTGGTTTGAAAAATGCTGGGGCTACTTATCAGAGGTTAGTAAACAAGGTATTTGCTGATCATATTGGAAGAAATATGGAAGTATACATTGATGACATGATGATGAAGAGTGTGGATGAGCAGTTGCACTTGTCCGATCTCCAAGAAACTTTTGCCAACTTGGTAAAAGTAAATTTGAAATTAAACCCAGAAAAATGTGTGTTCGGAGTACAGTCCGGGAAGTTTCTGGGCTATGTAATAAGTGAGCATGGAATCCAACCCGATCCGGACCAGCTTAATGCTCTATTTCAAATGGAGCCTCCTCGAAACATTAAAGAAGTACAGTGGTTAACGGGGAGATTAGCTGCCTTAAACAGATTTATCTCAAGGTCTTCGGACAGGTGTGCTCCTTTCTTTCAAAATTTGAAGGGTGCAAAGGGATTCGATTGGACCCCGCAGTGTGATGAAGCTTTCAATGAGATCAAGAAACACTTGTCCTCCCCCAAAACTTTGTTTAAGCCAGTCGATGGGGAGACTCTCTTCGTATATTTGGCAGTTTCAAGTTGTGCCATCAGTGCTGTGCTGGTAAGAGAGGTCGATGGGCATCCCCATCCAGTATACTACATCAGCAAAAGCTTGATAGATGCTGAGAGGCGTTACTTGAAACTTGAAAAATTGGCATTAGCCCTGGTGATAGTTGCAAGGAAGATGAGGCCTTATTTCCAGGCTCATCCTATCATCGTTCGGACCTCTTTTCCCTTAAAGAATGTCCTTCAAAAAGCAGAAATTTCGAGCAGAATGACTAAGTGGTCAGTAGAGTTGGGGGACTTCGACATAGACTTTGCTCCCCGAACAGCAGTCAAAGCCCAAGTTGTGGCTGATTTTCTGGTTGAATTCCACTCCGACAGGGATTCGGAGCAAACTACTTACATAAAAGATAAAAAGGTATGGATCGTCCGAACAGATGGTGGATCTAACACTATGGGATGTGGTGCGGGAATATGTTTAACTTCCCCATATGGAGACAAGATGTACCATGCTATTTGTTTTGCTTTCAGGGCGTCTAATAACGAGTCCGAATAAAAAGCAGCTATAGCTGGGTTAAAGTTAGCCTACATTTGTGGGGCTAAGAGGGTCAAACAGTTAAGTGACTCTCAACTGCTTATCCACCATGCCCAAGGCCAATCTGAGGCTAAGAAGGAGCAACTTGTGAAGTATTTACTCCTCCTCAAAAATGAAGCACTTAAGTTTAAAGATGTTATCTATGAGCACATTCCCCGGACAGAAAATAAGCTAGCAGACTCATTGGCAACCATAGCATATACGGAGTCATATCCATGGATCCATGTGCTCGAAAGCCCCTCTATTCAACTTAGTAAGGGTAAAGAAGAGGAAATTTTTGAAATACAAGTGAAACAGCCTCAAGTCTGGAGGTTTTCTCTCCTATAATATCTCTCTGATGGTGCCGTGCCTCCAGATAAGTCACAAGCCAGAACGTTGAAACACAAGGCTCGTGGTTTCATCATATTGAGAGAAGTGTTGTACAAAAAGTCCTACAGTAAACCTCTCCTGCGTTGTTTGGGGGATGAAGAGTCACAAAAAGTCCTCTCTGAATTACACGATGGTGAGGGGTCAGCCCATTGTGGGTTTAGAGCTTTGACAAGAAGAGTTTTACTCTCCGGTTACTATTGGCCATCAATCATGAAATATGTTAAGGAATTGGTAAGAAGGTGTGACCCATGCCAGAGGTACAGCAATGAAATTCATGTACCAGCCATTCCTTTAGAGTCAATTTCTGAGCCCATTCCTTTTGCTCGATGGGGATTGGATTTAGTAGGGCCTCTCCATGTGGCATCCGGAGGGCGCAAAACTATAATTGTGGCCATTGACTACTTCTCGAAGTGGATAGAAGCAGCCCCTCTGGCAGGGACAACATCAAAAGCTGTCATAAAATTCATTCTATCCAACATATGTTGCAGATTTGGTGTCCCACATAAGATAACAACAGACAATGGGCCACAGTTCGACAATAGAGAAATGGAGAGCTTCTGTGCCTCAAGGGGTATACAGCATTGTTTTTCTTCACCTTTCCACCCAAAAGCAAATGGGCAAGTTGAAGTGGCTAATAGAACTATACTGTCTGGTTTAAAGAAGAATTTGGAAGGGGCTGCTGGGAAGTGGCCTAGTTATCTACAAGAAGTCTTGTGGGCCTACCGGACAATGCCTGGGGCTGCAACACAAGAGTCACCCTTTGCCTTGGTCTATGGGATGGATGCAGTATCCCCCATAGAGAAGACCCTCCCGTCCTTTCGTGTTCACAACTTCTCTAAATACGCTAACGAGGTGGCAATCAGAGGTCAACTTGATTTGATAGAAGAAAGACTGGTTAAAGCTCACCTTAGAGTTGCACACTATCAGGGCTTGATGAGAAGCAGGTTTGCTTCCAAAGTTAAAAAAAGAGATTTCCAACCAGGGGACAAATTATTAAGGAATGTCTTCTTACACACTAAAGAAAAGCTCTTCGGAAAGCTGGCCCCAACTTGGGAGGGTCCGTATATAGTTGTTGAAAGAATCAAGCCTGGAACTTATTGGTTGGAAGACAAAGATGGCAGAGTTCTAACTCATCCTTGGAATATTGAGCATCTCCGGATGTACTTGGAATAGCACTTGTGTAAATATTTACTTGTTTAAACATCCATGTAAATATTTGGGGGCATACTCTTTCCTCCCTAGTGGCATGGGGAGGTTTTAATGAGGTGTCCGGGTGGTTGAATAAAATTCGATGCATTCTTAAAAAAAATTCAAAGTGTTTTTAAAGTTTTATCCCTTGTCATACTATCCGGACTGAAATATCTAAGGGCTATTTAAACTCTAGCCGGAGAATTTAAACACTCTCACAATGCAACAACTAAAGGCTACTTAAACTCTGGCTATCAAAATTAAAACGAACAATGAAAGAAGATGATGGTTGTACAGAACAAAGATATTCATTGAAATAAACAACTTAAAATTGCCTTGGCCTTCCAAGGACTTTTAAATAGTCAAGATACAACACAAAAAACCTGTCCGGTCTGATGAGTCCAAATTCGAAGTGCTCCCCGGAAGGGCAGCCCAATGTAAACCTCTCCGTAAACCGGACAGGATATTAAAACCGGACAGGTGACTTCAAACACTGTGAGCCTAAGGCAGTTCGAACTATGACTAAAGTACTAAAAAACTTAAACACTTCTTGACTAAGCTGCCTGTCCTCCTGCTTAGAACTCATGGGTCTTTAAACATGACCCGGGTCCATTAAACTTGACCCGAAAGCCCATAAGGGCCCAAATAACATGCTATAAATACTCAACCACCAGCATTAACTTTGAAAAAAAGAAAATTAACTGCTGCCAAGCTGCTTAATTCTCTCTCCACATTAAAAGCACTTTGAAACACCCTCACATCACCGTGAAACACCCTCACACCACCTTAAAACTCCGTGTGAAATTACCAGCCTACCCTCAGGCTACTTTTATCCTCACCAAATTGGCGACCACAGCGGGAGGCGACGGTGCCTGAATCAAGTATTCGAAACTAAGTAAAGAAATTCTGTCCGAATGAATTCGGATAATCCAGAGCTTCCACCAGCTTTGCTCGAAGTGGTGGAAGAGAACGATGAGTATATTGTCCAAGAGCGCGACAGGTTAAAACTTGAAATAGAAGCTCTGAGGGCTGAAAAGGCCAAGATGGGCGTGAAAGAGAAATCCAAAGCATCAGCTGCTCACCACACCGATAACCCAAGAGAGCATGAGGTTTCCAAAACTCATGTGAGCACTAAGAAGACGCATGCCAGCTCTAAAAAGTCTCACCAGTCCAAGACTGTGGAGAGTTCTGACTCAACTTCAGAGTCTTCGGACAGCTCTTCGGACAGTGAGGGAAATGAGAAATCCTTGTCCTCTAGCAGTGATGAGGGACGAACCAAGAAAAAACAAAAGCAAGTTAAAAAGTATTCCAGAAAAAGAGATCACCATGGAAGAATGAAGAGGCATATTGGAAAAGGGTCATCTCACAACCGGAGGCATGTAGACCGGATGCTGATGGATCCTTTTGCCTTCCATGATGAGCCAGGTATCTTTGCAACTCCTAATGAGGATACCGTGTTCAGTCGTGGAAGGAATTGGAGGCAGTCTCCACTGTCTTCTAAAATCCTGTCCGGGAACCTCCCCAAGAGGTTTGACAGCACAAAGATGGAGAAGTATGATGGTAGTACTGATCCGGACAATCATCTGGAGCAATTCAAGAACTTCATGATGAACTTTGATGATGATGATAAACTACTCTGTAGGGTATTCTCCCAGTCTTTTACGGGGAGTGCTCTGAAATGGTACAACAGCCTGCCTCAGGGTTGTATTAAAGACTTTGATACTTTTTGGGTGGCCTTTCGAAGGCAGTTTGTGGGGAGTAAGGAGCTGAAGGGTAATGGAGATACCATAATCCATTGTGCCCAGGAACCAAACGAATCATTAAAAGAGTACATAAGTCGTTTTGTAAACACAAAAAATGGGTTGGCTGATTGCTTTGAACAGGTAGCAATAGCATCCCTGAGACAAGGTTTGAACCCAGGCAACCTGGCCGATTCGGTGACCAGGAAGAAAGCCATGACCTGGGGAGGATTGCTAAACCAAGTTGGCAAGAAAATAAATGTTGATGAAACGAAAAAGACCAGGGTGCACAGACAGGTGAGGTCCACACCGGTGGCGCCAACTCCAAATCAAAACCAGTCCGGGAATAAAGCAAGAGAAACCGGACGGGGGCATGGAAGGGGAAAAGCTCAGTCTCAACCAGCTGCTCCTGCACAGAGTCAACAGTCTAGAAACAAAAGAGGGCCATGGGTCCAACCGGAGTGGTTTGCAGAGCTCAAAGAAAGTGTGGCAACCATTTTCGATAAAACAAAAGATGAAGTACACTACCGGAGACCGGCAACCTTGCAATCTCCCAGAGAACATCGAAATAATTCCTTTTGCCAATACCATAATGATATTGGCCATACCACCGATGATTACATAGCGTTGAAACAAGAGGTACAAAACTTGATTGAAAGAGGGAAGTTGGGTGCATACGTTAAAAGGAGAGGAGGTAACAGGCCTGACAACACTCATAGGGTTGGTCCAAGCAACGCTGCCGCGGAGGGGGCTATGGTAATAGTTGAAAGGTTTGATGTGGAGTCTGAGTACTTGGATCCTGATCCAACAAGAAACAGATTATGTGCTATAGAGAAGCGTTCTAGATCGGTCTCCGGGCTCATTAAATTCTTTGAGTCGCTGACAATTTTCGGAGGGGACACTATGACGGCTCCTACTACTTCTTCAAGAAAAAGACATGTTCATAACTTGGCCTCCCAACTAGAAGGAGGCATGACATCCTATCAATCTCCAAACTCGTTCCCATTCATAGTCTTCGATGAGGATGATTTGAGAGATATTGCTGGCCCTCATGAGGATGTTGTTGTCATAGGAGCATCTATACGGGGCAATGAGATAAGGCGAATTTTGGTGGATACTGGAAGTTCTGCCAATATCCTTTTTCTAAACACTTACAAGAAAATGAGAAATTCAGCTGTGATTCAAAAGTCGGACAGATCAATCGTGGGCTTTACGGGCAGCTCAGCCGATGTGATCGGGGAGTTTGAAGAAGAAGTGTTGTTGGGCAGGGGCCCTTTCAAGAAAATGGTTAGAATACTCTTCATTGTGGTGGATTGTCCCACCTGTTATAATGCTATTCTAGGGAGGTCTTGGCTCTCTAGGATGCATGCAGTGGCTTCGACAGTCCATCAGTGTCTAAAGTATGCTGTTCGGAGACAGGTTGGGGTTGTCCGGAGCAGCCAAAAGGTTGCAAGAGAATGCTATGCCACTGCCTTGGCTCCACGAACGCTGGGGGCAGTCCGTATAAACGATCAATAGCAGTTTGAGGGCCTTTCTGGGGGTGAGGGTGAAATTGATGACCCCAGAGAGACCCCAGGAGTGTTGATTCCGATTGAAGAGGTTGAGACACACTGCTTGGAAAAAGGAAAAAGCGTCAAGATAGGGTCCAAAATGCCACCAATACTGAAAGAAGGAATGTTGAAATTCTTGAAAGACCATCAGCATGTTTTTGCTTGGGCAACGCTGATGTTACTGGAGTTCCATCAGAGGTGATTTCCCATCACCTATCTGTCCGGAGAGATGTGGCACCAGTGGTACAAAAAAGAAGAGCTTTCTCAAAAGAAAAGGCTGATGTCATTGTACAAGAGGTTGACAGACTCACAAAGATGGGGTACATTAAAGAATCTCAGTACCCTTTGTGGACTGCCAATCCTGTCTTGGTAAAAAAGAAGAATGGTAAATGGCGTATGTGCATTGACTTCACAGACCTCAATCGAGCTTGCCCAAAAGACTTGTATCCGGTTCCCCGGATAGATCAGTTAGTAGACTCTACTTCTGGGAACAAGCTACTCTCCTTTATGGATGCCTTCTCCAGGTACAATCAGATCCAGGTGGATCCAAAAGATCAAGAGCATACCACTTTTGTCACTGATAGAGGTTTACACTGCTACAAGGTGATGCCCTTTGGCTTGAAAAATGCTGGGGCTACTTATCAAAGGTTAGTCAATAAGGCATTTGCTGATCAAATTGGAAGAAATATGGAGGTTTACATTGACGATATGATGGTGAAAAGCGTGGATGAGCAGTTGCACTTGTCCGACCTCCAAGAGACTTTTGCCAACTTGGCCAAAGTGAATTTAAAATTAAACCCTGAAAAGTGTGTGTTCGGAGTGCAGTCCGGGAAGTTCTTAGGGTATATCATAAGTGAGCATGGAATACAGCCCGACCCGGACCAACTCAATGATTTGTTCCAAATGGAGCCTCCTCGAAACATTAAAGAAGTACAGCGATTAACAGGGAGGTTGGCAGCCTTGAACAGATTTATCTCCAGGTCTTCGGACAGATGTGCTCCTTTCTTTCAAACCCTGAAGGGTGCAAAGGGGTTTGAATGGACACCACAGTGTGATGAGGCATTCAATGAGATCAAGAAGCATCTGTCCTCTCCCAAGACTTTGTTTAAACCAGTCGATGGGGAGACTCTTTTTGTATATCTGGCTGTTTCAAGTTGTGCCATCAGTGCTGTGTTAGTAAGGGAGGTTGATGGGTATCCTCACCCAGTATACTACATCAGCAAAAGCCTGATTGATGCTGAGAGGCGTTACTTGAAACTTGAAAAACTAGCATTGGCCTTGGTAATAGGTGCAAGAAAAATGAGGCCCTACTTCCAGGCTCATCCTATCGTTGTACGGACCTCTTTCCCTTTAAAGAATGTCCTTCAAAAAGCAGACATTTCGAGCAGAATGACAAAGTGGTCAGTAGAGTTGGGGGACTTCGACATAGACTTCGCTCCCCGGACAGCAGTAAAAGCTCAAGCTGTGGCTGACTTTCTAGTTAAGTTCCATTCTGATAGGAATTCAGAACAACCTGCTGATTCAAAAGACAAAAAAGTGTGGATTGTCCGAACAGACGGAGGATCCAGTACCATGGGATCTGGGGCAGGAATATGTCTCACTTCCCCCTACGGGGACAACATGTTCCAAGCTATTTGTTTTGCTTTCAGGGCATCCAATAATGAGTCTGAATACGAGGCAGCTATAGCTGGGTTGAAATTGGCCTACATTTGTGGAGCTAAAAGGGTCAAGCTATTAAGTGATTCCCAGTTGCTAGTCCACCATGCCTTGGGCCTATCAGAAGCTAGAAAAGAACAATTGGTCAAGTATTTACTCCTCCTGAAACATGAGGCGTTGAAATTTAAAGCTGTTGTCTATGAGCACATCCCCCGGGCAGAGAATGAGCTAGCAGACTCATTGGCAACGATAGCATATACGGAGTCCTACCCATGGATCCATGTGCTCGAAAGCCCTTCTATTCAACTCAATGAAGGTGAAAAAGAGGAAGTCTTTGAAATACAAGTAAATCAGCCTCAAGATTGGAGGTCTCCTCTTGTGCAATATCTGTCCGATGGTATCGTGCCCTTGAATAAATCACAAGCCAGAACATTGAAGCACAGGGCTCGTGGTTTTATTATGATTAGAGAAGTCTTGTACAAAAAATCCTACAGCAAACCTCTCCTGCGTTGTTTAGGGGATTATGAGTCACAAATGGTTCTCTCCGAATTGCATGATGGTGAGGGATCAGCCCATTGTGGATTTAGAGCTTTGACAAGAAGAGTACTACTCTCCGGATACTATTGGCCATCGATTATGAAAGATGCTAAGGAGCTGGTGAGAAGGGGTGACCCATGCCAGAGGTACAGCAATGAAATTCATGTACCAGCCATTCCTTTGGAATCAATTTCTGAGCCCATCCCTTTTGCTCGATGGGGATTGGACTTAGTTGGGCCTCTCCCTATGGCGTCCGGAGGGCGTAAAACCATAATTGTAGCCATTGACTACTTCTCGAAGTGGATAGAAGCGGCCCCTTTGGCAGGGACAACCTCAAAAGCTGTTATAAAATTCATTCTATCCAATATATGTTGCAGATTTGGTGTCCCCCAGAAAATAACAACAGACAATGGGCCACAGTTTGATAATAGAGAGATGGAGACCTTATGTGCCTCAAGAGGTATTCAGCACTGTTTTTCTTCACCTTTTCACCCACAAGCCAATGGACAAGTTGAAGTGGCTAATAGAACAATTCTCTCCGGCTTAAAGAAAAACTTAGAAGGGGCTGCTGGGAAGTGGCCTAGTTATCTACAAGAAGTCTTGTGGGCCTACCGGACAACACCTGGGGCTGCAACACAAGAATCCCATTTTGCCTTGGTCTATGGGATGGATGCAGTATCCCCCATAGAGAAGATACTCCCTTCCTTTCGTGTTCATAATTTCTCCGGGCAGGCTAATGAGATGGCAGTTAGAAATCAGCTTGATTTGATTGAAGAAAGACGGGTTAAAGCTCATCTTAGAATGGCACACTATCAGGGCTTGATGAGAAGCAGGTTTGCTTTTAAAGTTAAAAGAAGAGATTTTCAACCAAGAGATAAAGTATTAAGGAAAGTTTTCTTGCACACAAAGGAAAAGCTCTTCGGAAAGCTGGCCCCAACTTGGGAGGGTCCGTATACTGTGGTTGAAAGAATCAAGCCTGGGACATACTGGTTGGAAGACAAAGATGGCAGGGTTTTAACTCACCCTTGGAATATTGAACACCTTCGAATGTACTTGGAATGAAACTTATGTAAATATTTACTTGTTTGAACATCCATGTAAATATTTGGGGGCATACCTTCCCCTCTTCGGTGGCACGGAGAGTTTTCAATTAAACTTGGTGCCTTCTTCAAAATTATCTGAGTATTTTTAAACACTTTGTCTCTTATCATACTACTTGGGTTAAAAGACGTAAGGGCTACTTAAATTCTAGCCGGAAAGTCTTAACACTCTCACAATACAATAAAATTATTTAAACTCCAGCTATTTAAACAAACAACAATGAAAGAAGAGGATAGTTGAGCAAAATAAGATAGTCATTCAACAATTTAAACCTGCCTTGGCCTTCCAAGGACTTTTTGAGTAAGTTTGGGCACAGTACAAAAACCTGTCCGAATAATACGGACACCATCACAAAAAATGCCTTAGCCTTCCAAGGACTTTAGTTCAAGCAAAAGGTAAACAAAACAAATTATAAATTAAGGTTGAGCCTTTGAAGATGGCTCACCCTCATCTGATTTCTTGCCCTTGATGTCGCTCTTCTCCTCGACTATCTTCTTGCCCTTAGGATCGATCTCTCCCTCACCTGGGCTCTCTCCGGTTTCCTCTTCACCACCAGACGAGGACTCACCGGAGTACCCCTCATCAACCATGGTCCAGTATGGGAGATTATCGTCATCCACATAGCGCCATAAGTCCCCTAGTCTCCTCTTCGGGAATTTCTCGTGAAACAGGAGGACCATATCAGACTTCACTTTTTCAATCATTAATTCTTCACTCCGTATCATCTCCTTGGCATAAGCATTAATCTTGGCCTTGATCATGGCCTCTTGATCCTTCACCAGAGCAGCTTTCTCTTCAACAGCCTGAGTCACTGCATTCTCCAAAGCAAGTTTGTCAGTGGTCAAGTTGGTGACAAGCTTCTCCTTTGCTGCAGCTTCTCCTCTTGAGGCTGTCAGGTCCGTCTCCAGTCCGGACACCTTAGCCCGGAGGTCTTTTACGATCTTTTCCAAAGAAGCAACTTTTGTCTTGCCTTCATCTTGATTCTTCTTTAGCTACTCATTTGCCTCTTTAAGCAAATCAATCTTAGTGGCAGCAGTCTGGAGGTCATCGGACAGCTTCTTCTTCTCAGACGTGAGCTCTTTGATGGTGTCTGCCAGACTTCGGACTTGCCTTTCCAGAGTAAGCACTGGCTGAACATTGCTAAGTAAAGAGTGGGCTATGATGTCCTTCTCGCTAGAAACCATGAAAGTCTTACCGTTGAAGTTGACCGTGTTGGAGCTGCTCGGAGGGACGTAGGGCCCTGCGAACTCATCTCTGGGCAGGCCAAGAAAATATTCACCAAGTCCACCTAGACCGGTGATGTCCATTTCATCCAAGTTGAGCTCTCCCCCCTCGACTTCATCTGTATGAAATTCCTTTGGAATTTCTTCGTGCAAGTCCCTTGGGATCTCTTCAGCCAAGGTTGGGTCAGTAGGAAAAGAGGGCTCCGGGTCCCGGAGAGCAACTTCATCTCCTTGGGAAGACTTCTTCTTCTTGGCCTCCCTGTCAGCACTCTCACTTGTGTGCTTGCGAGTCCTCTTAGAGGCCCTTGTAGGCTTAGGGAGGTTCACTTCCTGCTTCTCGCTCTCCTGTTCCACCACCTGCAGAAGGGCTGCATCAATCTGAGCCTGTGCCAGTCCTTCTGTGTCTGTTGGGGCCTCCTTCTCATCGTCACCAGCTACCCTCTTGCCTTTCTTCTTCTTGCCCTTCATTTTACTTGGGGCTTTGGCCCGGGCAGGAAGGAAGAGAGTCCCATCCAGTTCGTGAGATCTTCTCAGCACGATGTCTTCATCAGGTTGTGTGGAGAGCTCCTCCCAAGTTAGGTCTCTTCGACCTGTGGTGTTCCATAGGTGAGACCTTGCTAAGTTCCCAGCCTTGAAGGCGTTATGGAACCGATTCTCCCAGTTCTCTGCGGCCCAAGCGTTGATTTTGCCACAGGTGACCTGTCCGGCCTTCAGATAGTCTCCGAACTCCTTTGGCAGCTCTGATAAAACAAAAGAGAAACTAATTAGCATGAACTTGAAAGAAAAGGGAAATTCGAACAGAGAATTAAGATGAGAAGCTTACGGTCACTCCTCCACCTACTCTTGAGGAGGCTTGGATTCTCTCCGGTCTTGATTTTCTTGCCGTTCTCCCATGAGCCACTGACGAATAAGAATTGGCTCCTCCACTTGCTCTCCGACTCCAGGAGATCGTCAACAGCTTTAAAATCGTTCCCCATGTTGAAATGGTAGAAGGGGAACTGATGATGTTTGCACAAGTTGGCCACAGCTGCAAACTCTTCCATAGGAAGAGGGATTCCAGATAACCTAGACGCCATAATACATGACATCAAGGTAAACCAACCGTTAGGGCTTAGCTGTGACGGGCAGAGCTTGACCAAGTGGAAATAGCGCACTATCTCCGGGTCCAGTGGGAACCTGAGTCCCCAGTTGAATAGCTCCGTGAAGAAGACTATTTCATTCCTTTTGTAGTCCATCGGGGTCTCCGGATCGATGGGAATTCGTATCTTTACGTTCTCAGGGATTCCCCACTTTGTGCGCAATCTGCCCAGATCTGAAGTGTGAATGAACGCATACTTGGGTTTCAACAAAGCCAAAAGATACTTGAACTCCACCTTATGGAAGCATGGTCCCACTCTCCCTTCAAGGCTCTCCGGCAGGTCCGGACGCCTTAGATACAAGTCTTATTTGCCCTTCTTGGCAACAACGATAGCAGTTTCAGCCTGTCCGAAGGACTCGGACTCAAATCTAACCTCCTCAGTGGAGTCCTCCATCCTCTCCTCCATGATCGTTGGGGGAGCTTCAGTAGAAATGGTCCGGGGAGGATTGAGGCTTGGCAGAGCTGATCCTCCGGACTGTTGGCTGTCCGTGTATACTCGACTTCTTACCTCAATTTGAGTTTCTGAGGTAGAAGTTTCCTTGGGGGGTAGTGGGCTGCTGGCCTCCAATCTTGACGGCCTCTCCCGGGGAGCCCTTATAGTTGCCCCGGACCCTGATTCACTATTTTTTGCCCCCGATTTCGAGGGTGTGTTTTTAGAGGAAGGTCCTTTAACCAACCTACTTGGCTTTTTCATGATCAATTTGTCTGGGGAGTGGTCAGAATCAGACCCCATAGCAATGAAAGAGGATTTCTTCCTAACACTTGTGGCAGTGACCCCCGGTTCAACAATAGGGATCGACTCTTGAACTGAAGAGCCAGATACTATGGGGGAGAGTGTTGATTGAAAGAGTTTTTTAGGTTTTGTACCTTTAGAAGAAGATGAACCTTTGTCAGATTCTTCAATTGAAGGGGCTGGTTTCTCAACAGGCGACGCTGGAAGCCCTGCTGCAAGCCTTTTTTCCTTCTCAACTCTTTGAGCTTTCTCCAATTCAGAGAGGTTAAGCCAGCCACCCTTGATTAGTGTTGTCCTTGCTGTAAACATAAACAGCCAAGAAAGTTTTGAAGATTCTAGAGAGATAAAGCTCTGAGTAAAAATGGCAGAGTGAAATTTGAAAGAGATAATGAGACAGTGAAAAGTAAATAGAATTTATAGTAAATGTGAAAAAAAGGAGTTGATTCCTAGGAGAATCTGAAAAGTTGGGCAATGATTAAAAGACGGCGCTGATGTCATTAATGACATTTAAAAGAGGTAACTTGTTCGAGAAAGTGGTGCGAATTTCAAGGTGAAAAAACGACTAAAGTGACCAACCAGAGAGTGACACGTGTCCCATTAACTCTAACAAGAACCGTTTGGAATTCGTAACGTTTGGTCTGTCCGGGTCTGTCCTCAACTCTCTTCGAATTGAAAAACCACTTCCTAAATCGGACTGTTTTTCAATTCTTTGACAAGGACACTTGTTCAAATACCTAAAAAGGGGCTCCTGATGAGTCCGAATTCGAAGTGCTCCCCGGAAGGGCAGCCCAATGTAAACCTCTCCGTAAACCGGACAGGATATTAAAACCGGACAGGTGACTTCGAACACTGTGAGCCTAAGGCAGTTCGAACTATGACTAAAGTACTAAAAAACTTAAACACTTCTTGACTAAGCTGCCTGTCCTCCTGCTTAGAACTCATGGGTCTTTAAACTTGACCCGGGTCCATTAAACTTGACCCGAAAGCCCATAAGGGCCCAAATAACATGCTATAAATACTCAACCACCAGCATTAACTTCGAAAAAAAGAAAATTAACTGCTGCCAAGCTGCTTAATTCTCTCTCCACATTAAAAGCACTTTGAAACACCCTCACATCACCGTGAAACACCCTCACACCGCCTTAAAACTCCGTGTGAAATTACCAGCCTACCCTCAGGCTACTTTTATCCTCACCACGGTCGAGCACCGGACACCATTACAAAAAGAGTGCCTTGGCCTTCCAAGGACTTTAGTTTGAATGAAAAATAAACAAAGTAAATTGTAGGTTAAGGTTGAGCCTTTGAAGATGGCTCACCTTCATCTACCTTTTTTCCCTTAAAGTTGCTTTTCCCTTCGTCTACCTTCTTGCCTTTGGGATCATCTTCCTCCTTATCTGGGCTCTCTCCGGTCCTCTATTCATCATCGGATGAGGACGCACTGGAGACTCCATACTGATCCTCTTCGCCCATTGTATGATGTGGAAGGTCATCATCGTCTACATAAAGCCACAAGTCCCCTAGGTTCCTCTTCGGAATTTTTTCATGAAAGAGTAGAACCATGTCAGACCTCACCTTCTCAAGAAATAGCTCTTCGCTTTTAATCATCTGGTTGGCATAGGCATTGATCTTGGCATTGATCGTAGCCTCTTGATCCTTTAACAAAGCGGTTTTCTCCTCGGCAGCCTTGGATGCTGCATTCTTCAAGAGCAATCTTGTCAGTAGTTAGGTTGGTGATAATCTTGTCCTTTGCCTTGGTCTCTTCTTTTGAGGCAGTAAGGTCTTTCTCCACACCGGACAGCTTCTCCCGGAGGTCTCTAATGGTTTCCTCTAGAGTGGCAACTTTTGTGGTGCTTTCCTCCTGATTCCTCTTCAACTCCTCATTTGCTTCCTTTAGCATGTCAGCATTGGCAGTAGCAGTGCGAAGGTCTTCGGACAGCTTTTCCTTCTCAGACTTAAGGTCTTTGATAATGTCTGCTTGACCCCGAACTTGTCTCTCCAGTGTAAGTACCGGCTGCACGTTGCTTAGCAAGGAGTGGGCTATGGTGTCTTTTTCACTAGAGACAATGAAAGTCTTACCATTGAAGTTGACCGTATTGGAGCTGCTCGGAGGAATGTAAGGCCCTGCAAATTCATCTCTGGGGAGGCTGAGGAAGTATTCACCAAGCTCACCTAGACCGGTGATGTCTACTTCATCAATGTTGAGATCTTCCTCCTCCACCTCATCGGTATGAAAGTCCCTTGGGATCTCTTCGGCCTGCGTTGGGTCAGAAGGGTCAGCTTGGAAAGAAGGCTCCGGATCCCGGAGAGCAAGCTCATCTCCCTTTGAAGTCTTTTTCTTCTTGGCCTCCCGGTCTGCGCCTTCACCTCCTTGTTTGCGAATCCTCTTGGGAGCCCTTGGAGGTTTTGGGAGGTCTGCTTCCTGCCTTTCGGTCTCTTGCTCTACCACTTGCAAGAGAGCAGCATCGATTTGGCTCTGGGCCGGCCCCTCCGGGTCTGTTGGACCATCCTTCTCAGCATCACTCGCCACCTTTTTGCCTCTCTTCTTGCCCTTCATTTTGCTTGGGGCTTTGGCCCGGCTTGGCAGGAAGAGCGTCCCATCTGGTTCATGGGACCTCTTAAGCACAGTGTCCGGAGAAGGCTGGGTGGTGAGCTCTTCCCAAGTCAGGTCTCTCCGACCTGTGGTGTTCCACAGGTGAGACCTTGCCAAGTTTCCACTGGTGAAGGCAGCGTGGAATCGGTTCCCCCATTCCTCAGCAGCCCAGGCATTGATCCTGCCACAGGTAACCTGCTCGGCCTTCAATAATCTCCGAACTCCTTAGGCAGTTCTGTTAAGACAAAAGAAAGATCAGTTAATTTAAACCAATTTTAAGAAGGAAGAAATAGACAAAGATTTAAAGTGAGAGACTTAAGGTCACTGCTCCACCTGCTTCTGAGGAGGCTTGGGTTCTCTCCGGACTTGATCTTTTTTCCGTTTTCCCAAGCGCCACTGACGAACAAAAACTGGCTTCTCCATTTACTCTCAGACTCCAATAGATCATTAACAGCTTTGAAACTGTCCCCCATATTGAAGTGGTAGAAGTAGAATTGGTGATGTTTGCAAAGATTGGCCACTGCAGCAAACTCTTCCATAGGAAGAGGGATCCCGGACAGCCTTGATGCCATGATGCATGACATCAGAGTATACCAAGCGTTGGGGCTCAGCTGGCTCGGACAGAGTTTGATCAGATGAAAATATCTGACAATCTCTGGGTCCAATGGGAATCTGAGTCCCCAATTAAATAGCTCTGTGAAGATGACTATTTCATTCAGCTTGCAATCCATAGGAGTTTCAGGATCTATGGGAATCCTTATCTTCACGTTTTCTGGGATCCCCCATTTCGTGCGCATTCGACCCAGCTCAGCCGTATGGATGAATGCATACTTGGTCTTCTGTAAGGCCAAGAGGTATTTAAGTTCGACCCTGTGAAAACAAGGCCCCACCTTCCCTTCAAGACACTCCGGCAGCTCCGGATGCCTCAAGTACAGTTTTTCTTTGCCTTTATCCTTTTTGGCAGCAACAGTATTACTAGTCTGGCCGGAGGACTCAGACTCGAAAGGGACTTCTTCAGCAGAGTCCTCCATTCTTTCCTCCATGATCGTTGGAGGAATATCAGTGGCAGTGGTCCGGGGAGGGTTCAAACTTGGCTCAGCCTGGCTCCCGGACTGCTGGTTTTCAGTGTTTCCTTGACTTCTAGTCTCAGGCTGGGGCTCTGAGGCAGAGGTCTCTCTTCGAAGTGCTGGGCTGCTAGCCTCCGGACCAGGTAGTCTTTCCCGGGGAGCTCTGATAGGCACTCCAGACCCAGAACTGCTATTTTTTTCCCCCGACTTTGAGGGAGTGTTCTTAGAGGCTTGCCCCTTAACCAGCCGGCTTGTCCTCTTAACAACCAGCTTCTCAGGAGAGTGCTCTGTGTCTGATCCAATTGCAAGAAAGGGAGAAGGTTTTCTAAAGCTAGTGGCTGTAGCTCCTGGCTCGACAGTAGGCACTGACTCCTGAACTGAGGAACCAGAGATTATAGGGGAGAGGGTGGATTGAAATAGTTGCTTGGGCTTAGTACCTTTAGAAGAGGACGAGCCTCAATCTGACACTGCAGCGGAGGAGATTGGTCTGTCAACGGGCGAAGTAGGTAACCCTGCTGCGATTCGTCTTTCCTTCTCAAATTTTTGTACCTTCTCCAACTCAGAAAGGTTGAGCCACCCGCCTTTGATCAAAGAAGTCCTTGCTGTAAACATAAACTATCAAGAAAATCTTTGCTTTAGAGAGAGAAAGCTCTAAGAAAATATGCAGAGTAAATATGAAAGAGATAGTAAAACAGTAGAAAGTGAGTTTCAATTTATAGTAAATCTGAAAAAGGAAGTTGATTCCTAGGAGAATTCGAAAAGTTTGGCAATTATTAAAAGACGGCGCTGATGTCACCATCTGTAATTAAAGAGGTTGCTTTTCGAAGAAGGTGGGTTCGAAATTCAAGGTGAAAAAACGGCTGAAGCAACCAATCAGAGTGTGACACGTGTCCCACGATCTCTGGCAAAAAACCGTTTGGATTCATCAAGCTTTATTTGTCCAGGTAAAACCATAAAGCGAATAAACCTCTCCGGATGAGAACTACCCCTGATATCGGACTGTTTATCAGGTTTTTGATAAAGAGAATTTGAACAAACACCTAAAAAAGGGGCTCCTGATGAGTCCGAATTCTGCCTACTCCCCGTACAAGGATAGATCGGTCATGTCTCTCCGGATACCGGACAGATCACATGGACCGGACAGATCACATGGACCGGACAGGTCACTTTGGACACTATGACCATAGGACTGTTCGAACTATGACAAAAGTACTAAAAAACCTAAACACTTCTTGACTAAGCTACTTGCTCTCCTACTTAGAGCTCATGGGTCTTTGAACATGACCCGGGTCCATTAAACATGACCCGAAAGTCCATAAGGGCCCAAACATCAGGGTATAAATACCCAACCACCTGCATTAACTATGAATAATAAGAATTAACTGCTACTAAGCTGCTTAATTATCTCTCTACTCTCTACTCTAAACACTTAAACACCCACATACCACCATAAAACACCAACTGAAATTACTAGTCAACCCTCAGGCGATTATTATCCACACCAGGTACTGTTGGCACATGAATTTCATTCCCATATTTTTGACAAGGATCACACTTTTTCACCATTTTTTTAGCATCTGCCATTATGGTTAGCCAGTAGTATCCTGCTAACAAAACTCTTCGGGTCAAAGCCCTATAGACATAGTGTGATGAACCTTCCCCATCATTTAGTTTGGATAATACAACTTGTGATTCTTCAAACCCTAAACAGTGTAGTAGAGGCCTGATTAAAGCCTTTTGTAGAGAACTTCTCTTAGTATCAAGAAACCGCGAGCCTTGTACTTAATATTTTTTGCCATAACTTTATCCGAAGGTAATGTTCCATCGGATATGTATTGGAGAAGATCATATATCCAATATTTAGGTTGAGTAACAAGTATGTTCGTATTTTCTTCATTCTCTTTCTTATGATCTGTATGTACATATGTACATTTTTGTACAAGAATCCATGGGTGGGATTCATAATAGGCTATAGTTGCCAAGGATTCTGCCAAAGCGTTTTCCGATCTAGGAATGTGCTCATAGCAAATATTTTTAAAGTTTCATGCCACTTCCTTCAACATAAGTAAATATTAAACCAACTCTTCCTTTTTGGCTTCAGACTGCACTTGAGCATGGTGGATGAGTAATTGAGAATCACTCATTGATCGGACTCTCTTAGCCCCACATAGGGGAGCTAGCTTAAGACCAGCTATTGTTGCTTCATATTCAGACTCATTGTTAGAAGCTCTGAACCCAAAGGATATAGCTTGATACATTCTATCACCATATGGGGAGGTTAGGAAAATTCCAGCTCCACAGCCCATAGTACTTGATCCACCATCCGTTCGAACTACCCATTCCTTTTTAGAACAGTTTCCTGATTCTTGTCCAGAGGATCTATCAGCATGAAACTCTACCAAGAATTCAGCCACTGATTGGGCTTTAATTGTTGTTTGAGGAGCAAAGTCAATACTGTAATCACCCAATTCCACTAACCACTTGGTCATTCTTCTTGATACATTAGCTTTTTGAAAAATATTTTTCAAAGGGAAAGATGTTCGGACAACAATAGAATGAGCTTGGAAGTAGGGTCTCATTTTTCTTGCTACAATTACTAAGGCCAATGCCAATTTTTCCAACCTCATGTATCTTCTTTCAGCATCTAATAGACGCTTACTGATGTAATACACCGGACGAGGGTAATTGTCCACCTCCCTTACTAGCACAGCACTTATGGCATATTCTGATACAGCTAGATATATATAAAGCTTTTCTCCCCAAACAGGTTTAAAAAGAGTTTTGGATGAGGATAAATGTTTCTTTATTTCAATAAAATCCCGGTCATACTATATGGACCAATTGAATTCTTTAGCATTTCTCAAAACTTGGAAGAATTGAGCGCATTTGTCTGATGACCTTGAGATAAATCTATTCAATGCAACCAACCTTCCCGTGAGCCTTTAAACTTCTTTAACATTCTGAGGAGGGTCCATTGCTAGTAAAGCATTAAGATGATCCGGATCAGGCTGGATTCCTTTTTCACTTATTATGTAGCCTAAGAATTTTCCAGATCGGACCCCGAATACACACTTCTCAGGTTCAACTTTAAATTCACAGCTTCTAAATTGGAAAATGTCTCTTAAAGATCAGATATATGTGAATCTTCCTCCAATCTTTTAACTATTATATCATCTATGTAAAACTTCCATGTTTTTGCCTATCTGACTAGCAAAAGCTTTATTCACCACCCTTTGATAAGTGGCCCCAACATTTTTCAACCCAAAGGGCATCACTTTGTAACAATGAAGACCTATGTTTGTGATGAAAGTAGTGTGATCTTGATCCTTCGGATCTACTTGTATCTGTTTGTACCCTGAGAAAGCATCCATAAAGGACAACAACTTGTTTCCAGATGTAGATACCACTAACTGATTTATCCGAGGAACGTGATAAAGATCCTTAGGGCATGCCCTTCCGTGAAATCAATACACATACGCCATTTACCATTCTTTTTCTTGACTAACACAAGGTTGGCAGTCCACAAAGGGTACTTAGATTCCTTAGTGAGACCAATCTTGGTTAACCGGTCAACTTCTTGAACAATCACGTCTATTTTTTCCTTGGAAAAAGCTCTCCTTTTTTGTAAAACTGGTGCAATATCATAATCAATCAATATAATTCCAACAACAAAAAGAACACTTCACATAAATAGATATTTGGTATAAACCATGACAATGAAAATGAAAATAATAAAAATATATTTTGAAAAATAATGCATAACTTTGAAATTTGAAACTCAAAAGAATATAATAACATATTTTATTTCATAAAAAATGGTTTGTTATGCAAAATCGAAATCAATTAATTTTTATACCAAACTAATAACATATTTTATATCATAAAAATGGTGAATCATACAAAATCAAATACCATTAGTTTTTTTACCAAACTATCTTATGAGAGCAAAACATCAAAATTTAAATTGAGTAGATAGTTTTATTTATACATGTGGAATATTTGTATTTTTAGTGTGAATAAAATGTGTTCGTGTTTTGAAAAAAATAGGAACTATATTATATTTTGTGGGTATTTTTTATTTGAAACATCTATTAGCGTAATCCTGTAGTATCATAATTGATGAGTTCAGAATCTTCAGACACAACCCACTGTACACTCCCGACAGGGGTAATTCGGACAGTGTCATGCCACTAAATAATCCGGACAGGAAAAAAGTAAAAACACATTTTTGATTAAGCTATTTGCTAATCTACTTAAAAGACTAATGGGTCATTAAACTTGACCAGGTTTCATAACTTGACCCGTAAACCCATGGGTCACTAATTAAGAGTATAAATACCCCAACCACTTTCATTAATGAGGGTAATGAACATTTAATACAACCCGGCTTCTCAATTATCTCACTACTTTACACCAAACACTTAATACTTTAAACCTTCACAAAACACTTTACCTAACTACCCTCAGCCTAAAATAAACCAAACCAAATTGGCGACCACAGTGGGAGCACGAAGGTGCCTGAATCTTGCATTCAAAACCAGTAGAAATGACCAGTTCGGATGGATCCGAACGAGCAGGGAACTCTACCACCTGTGGTGGAAACAATTGGGGAAAACAAGGAATATACCTTCGAAGAGCGAGATAAGTTAATAGCAGAAATAGAGGCGTTGAGGGCCATAAAACAAGCAGAAATATGTATAAGGGAGAAATCAGGGGCGTCAGCTATTCATCATATTCATAACCCTAGAGAAAATGATCCATCCGCAAAGACTCATCTGAGTTAAAAAAACCCATGTTAGCTCCAAGAAGACTCATCGGTCCAAACTGGTTGAAAGTTCAGATTATGAGTCCTCCAGCAGCTCTTCGAACGAGGCTGAGCTTGAGGAGTCTTTGTCATCAAGTAGTGATGAAGGGAGGTCCAGAAAAAAAAATGAAACTAATTAAAAAATATTCAAGAAAGAGGGATAGGCATGGGAGGCTTAAAAAACATCTGGGCAAAGGGTCATCTCACAGCCACATGCATGCTGATCAGTTGCTGATAGATCCTTTTGCTTTTCAGACCGAACCAGGTTTTTTTTACAACGCCTAATGAAGACACAGTCTTTAGTCGTAATAAGAATTGGAGACAGTCACCTTTATCTTCCAAAATACTGTCCGGAAACCTACCTAAAAGGTTTGACAGTTCCAAAATAGAGAAGTATGATGGAAGTAAGGATCCGGACAACCATCTGGACCAATTCAAAAACTTCATAATGAACTTTGATGATGATGATAAACTTTTGTGCAGAGCCTTCTCCCAAAATTTTATGGGAAGTGTTTTTAAGTGGTACAACAGCTTACCCCAGGGGTGTATCGGATATTTTGATACATTCTGGGTTATCTTCCAAAGGAAATTTGTTGGAAGTAAGGAGGTGAAGGACAATGGAGATATTATTATCCATTGTGCCCAAGAACCAAACTAGTCCTTGAAAGACTACATAAGTCGGTTCGTGAATACAAAGAACGGGTTAGCAGATTGCTTCGAACATGTGGCAATTGCTTCTTTAAGGCAAGGGTTGAACCTTGGGAACCTAGCCGATTCAGTGACCATGAAGAAAGCCATGACCCAGGATGGCCTTTTGAATCAAGTGGGAAAACAAATTAATGTGGAAGAAACCAAGAAAACCAGGGTGCACCGTTAAGTGAGGTCCACCACGACAGCTAATCACTCCGGATTTAAATCGAAGAAATCCGGACAAGGGTCCAACCGGTCTAAACAAACTCAGTCCAACCAGAATCAATCTCAAAGCGAGTAGTCAAAAGGTAAAAGAGGTCCTTAGGTTCAGCCAAAGTGGTTTGCAGAGTTGAAAGAAAATGTGGCCATAATTTATGACAAGACCAAGGATGAAGTCCATTTCTGGAAACCATCAGCACTGTAGTCTCCCAGAGAGAGTCGAAATACCTGTTTTTACCAGTATCATAATGATATAGGCCATAACACTCAAGACTACATAGCTTTGAAACAGGAGGTACAGAATCTTATTGAAAGAGGCAAATTGGGAGCTTATGTCAAAAGAAGAAGTGGAAACAGGCCTGACAATGCTCTGAGGACCGGCCCTACAAATAATATGGGAACATCTGCTCCGGAAGGGGCAATGGTGATCCTTGAAAGATTTAATGTCGATTCAGAGTACCTGGATCCTGATCCAACCCGGAATAAAGTAGGGTTCATAACAGAACAAACTAAGACGGTGTCCAGACTCATTAGTTTTTTTGAATCACTCACCATTTTCGGAGGGGATACTGTGACAGCACCCACTCCTTCATCAAGAAAGAGGCATGTGCATAGTCTGGCCACTCAGTTGGAGGGGGAATGTCCTCTCATCAGTACCAAACCCCTTTTTCATTCATAGTTTTTTATGAGGATGATTTGAGAAATATTGATGGGCCTCATGAAGATGTTGTGATGATAGGAGCATCCATTGGGGGCAATGATATTCGCTGGATTTTTATAGACACATGCAGTTCGTAAAACACCATTTTCTTAAGCTCCTACAAGAAAATGAAGAATCCGTCCGTTATTCAACGCTCAAACAGAACCATTGTGGGCTTCACAGGGAGCTCTGCGGATGTAATTGGGGAGTTTGAGGAAGAGGTGGTGTTGGGCAAGGGGCATTTTAAAAAGTTGGTGGGGGTGTTGTTTGTTGTAGTGGATTTTCCCACATGCTATAATGCGATCTTTGAGAGGTCATGGCTCTCTAGAATGCATGCAGTGGCCTCAACAGTCCATCAGTGTTTGAAGTATGCAGTTCAAGGGTAAGTAGGTGTTGTCTGAAGTAGTCAGAAGATAGCAAGGGAGTGTTATGCAACTGCACTTGCTCCTAAGACTTTGGGAGCAGTTCGGATCAATGAAGATTAGCAGTTACAGGAGCCTTCTGAGGGTGAGGGTGAGATTAATGACCCTAGAGAGACTCCCAGTGTTTTAATACCAGTTGAAGAGATTGAAACCCACTCCCTTGCAGAGGGTGGAAGTATCAAGATTGGTTCCAAGATAGCGCCAGAATTGAAAAATAAATTGTTGTCATTTTTATTAAACAATCAGCATGTTTTTTCTTGGTGCAATTGATGTAACTGGAGTACCTGCAAGCATTATCTCACACAATTTGTCAATCCTGAGTGATGTTGAACCTGTTGTACAGAAAAGAAGAGCTTTCTCAAAAGAGAAGGCTGATGTAATAGTTCAAAAATTGGATCGACTTACCAAGATGGGACACATAAAGGAATCCCAATACCCTTTTATGGACTTCCAATCCGATGTTGGTCAAGAAAAAGAACGAGAAATGACGTATGTGTATTGATTTTACTGACCTCAACAGAGCTTTCCCAAAACATCTTTATCCAGTCCCTCGGATATATGAGTTGGTGGACTCAACATCTTGAAACAAGTTACTGTCCTTCATGGATGCTTACTCCGGATACAACCAAATACAGGTGGATCTGAAGGACCAGGATCAGACTACCTTTGTAACAGACAAGGGTCTCCATTGCTACAAGGTGATGCCTTTTGGGTTGAAGAATGTTGGGATACTTATCAAAGGTTGGTGAACAAAACATTCACTAGTCAGATTGGTAGGAATATGGAGGTGTACAAAGATGACATGATGGTTAAAAGCTTGGAGGAGGATTTGCACATAATTGAACTTTATGAAACTTTTGCCAATTTTACAAGGGTGAATTTGAAACTGAATCCTTAAAAATGTTTCTTTGGGGTTCGATCCGAAATTTTTTTGGGTTATGTGATAATTGAGAAAGGGATACAGCCCGATCCGAATCTGCTTAATGCCCTATTAGAAATGGATCCTCCTCGAAATATTAAAGAAGTCCAGAGGCTCACTGGAAGGTTGGCTGCCTTGAATCATTTTATTTCAAGGTCTTCGGACAAGTTTGCTCTATTTTTCCAAACCTTGAAGAATGCTAAAGATTTTAATTGATCTCCACAATGTAGCCAAGCTTTTGATGAAATAAAGAAACACTTATCTTCACCGAAGACTCTTTTTAAACCCATTCAAGGAGAAATGCTTTATGTATACTTTGTTATGTCAGAATGTGTTATAAGTGCAGTACTGGTAAGAGAGGTGGACAATTACCCTCGTTCGGTGTACTATATCAGCAAGATTTTAATAGATGCTGAGAAAATGTACCTAAAGCTTGAAAAGTTGGCACTAGCCTTTGTGATTGCAGCAATGAAGATGAGGCTGTATTTTCAGTCTCATTCCATCATTGTCCGGGCATCTTTTCCATTAAAGAATGTTCTTCAGAAGGCAGACATATCAAGCAGGATGACCAAGTGGTCAGTGGAGTTGGGCGATTATGACATTGATTTTTTCCCACGAACGGCTATCATAGCTCAATCAGTTGCTGATTTCCTGGTAGAGTTCCATTCAGATAGGAGCTCCAAACAAATTTCAGAAGGAAAAACCAAGAAATAGTGGGTAGTCCGAACTGATGGTGGTTCAAGCACAATGTGTTATGGAGCTGGAATTTGTCTAACCTCTATATATGGTGATAAAATGTACCAGACTATATGCTTTGGATTCAGAGCCTCTAACAATGAGTCCGAGTATGAAGCGATGTGGGGCTAAGAGATTTCGATTGATGAGTGACTCGCAGTTTCTTATCCATCACGCTCAAGGTCATTATGAGGCTAAGAAGGAGCAGCTGATCAAGTACTTACTCATCTTAAAGGAGGTGGCAGCCAACTTCAAAAGGGTTTGTTATGAACATATTCCTAGTTCAGAAAATACACTGGCAGATTATTTGGCAACCATAGCATATTCTGAGTCTTACCCTTGGATTCACATACAAGAATTCCCATCCATACAACCAAATCAAAACAAGGAAGAGGAGGAAAGTTTGAGCATACAGATAATTCAACCTAAAGATTGGAGATTTTCCTTTCTTCAATATATTTCTGATGGGGTTTTGCCTCCGGATAAAGTTATGACAAGAAAAATTAAACACAGGGCTTGTAGTTTTTTTATCATAAGGGATGTTCTCTATAAAAAAAATCTTTCAGTAGACCTCTCCTGCGTTTCTTGGGGGTTGAAGAATCTCAAGTCGTTTTATCTGAACTACACGATGGAGAAGGATCAACACATTATGGGTACATGGCTCTAACCCGGAGAGTGTTGTTGGCTGGGTACTATTGGCCATCCATAATGGCACATGCTAAAGAAATGGTAAAGAAGTGTGATCCATTTCAAAGGTAAAATAATGAAATTCATGTACCAGTAGTACCCATACAGTCTATTTCTGAGCCAGTACCTTTTGCTCGTTGGAGATTGGATTTAGTTGGGCCTCTGCCTATGGCATCCGGGGGGTGCAGAACTATTATAGTTGTTATTGATTACTTCTCAAAATAGATAGAGTCAGCTCCTCAATCATTAAATTTATCATATCCAATATATGTTGTAGATTTGGGATTCCTCAAAAGATTACCACAGACAATGGGCCACAGTTTGATAACAAGGATATGGAGAGTTTTTGTGCCTCTAGGGGCATTCAGCATTGTTTTTCTTCTCCTTTCCATCCACAAGAAAATGGCCAGGTTGAAGTTTCCAACAGGACTATTTTGTCTAGATTAAAAAAGAATCTAGAAGGGGCTGCAGGGAAGTGGCCAAGCTATCTGCAAGAAGTGTTGTGGGCATACCGAACTACTCCTCGATGTATGGGATGGATGCAATTACCCTCATAGAAGCTACCCTCCCATCATATAGAGTCCACTACTATTCCGAACAAGCTAATGAGGTAGTAATTAGGAATCAGTTGGACTTAATAGAAGAAAGAAGGGTTAAAGCTCACTTAAGAACAACTCACTACCAAGGCTTGATGAGGAGCAGATTTGCTTCCAAGGTTAAGAGAAGAGATTTTCAACCATGAGATAAAGTGTTAAGAAAAGTTTTCTTACATACCAAGGAGAAGCAGTTCGGTAAGCTGGCTCCAAACTGGGAAGGCCCCTATGAGGTCTCTGGAAAACTTAAGCCTGGGACATATAGGCTTCAGGACGAAGAATGAAGAATTTTGAAGCACCCATGGAATATTGAACATCTCAGGTTATATTTAGAATAAAGTTTGTAAATATTTACTTGTTAGATATCAATGTAAATATTATGGGGCATACTTTTTCCTACCCTGGTGGTGCAGGAAGGTTTTAATGAGGTGTCCGGTTTTTTATTCAATAATATGAGATGCCTTCTTGAAACATTTGGAATGATTTTATTACAATTCGATTCAAGTACAAATCATTTGCTCAACACCTTGGATCTCTAGTAGATCGGATAAACCTGGTTAAGTGATGACTATTAAATACATGTCATCGGAGATATTAAACACTCTCACTATAATACTTCTCAAATACTAAGGGTTATTTAAACATTAGCCATGAAAATTTTAAAGGAAAGAAAGTATTAAATAAAAGAAGGTTTGATGAACTAAACCTATTCGGATTGAAACCGAACAACAAAACAAAATATGCTTTGGTCATCCAAGGACTTTAAGTATTTTAAAGACTTATTTGGACTCTAACCGAACAACATTATAAAATGTGCCTTGGCCATCCAAGGACTTTAACTGTTCACAAAAATAAAAGAAGAAAACAAAAATATGATTAAACCTTAGGGCTTATTCCCTTCGGATTTTCCTTCACCGCCACCTTTCTTGGGACTTTTGAGTTCGGGACTCGAACTCTCACCAGTCCTCTTCATCATCAGTAGTGGAATCGATTCCACTGGAGTAATTGCGCGTATTACCATCTGCTAACGTATGAAATGGGATTTCTTCATAGTCCACAAACTTCCATATGGGACCTAGGGTCTTCTTCGGAAAAGTCTCATGTAAGAGAAGCACCATGTCAGACTTGACTTGATTGTCTCTTTTCTCTAAAGAGTCTATCACTTCATTGGTATACTTGTCAATGCCCACCTGAATAGCTTGCTCTTGTTGCTCCTTCAAATCCTCTTTCTCTTTGGTCATCTCCAACACAGTACCCTCTAACTTAGTTTTCTCATCGGATAGAGTTTGAATGACACCATCTTTGGTCTTCAGTTCCTCCTTTAACATTGTGAGGTCCTTTTCCAAGCCAGAATACTTACCCTGGAGCTCGGTTCTGGCAGTTTCCGAGGTGGCCAATTTGGTTGATAAATCCTCCTTGTCATTCTCCAATGCCTTTATCTCCTTCTTCAGTTTCTCTATACTCTGATTGGCATTGAGGAGGCTGGTTGATAGAGAATCCTTGTCAGAGGTGAGGTAATTGATGAGGGTGGTCTGACTTTTCACATGTCTTTCCATATCAAGTATTAGTTGAATATGACCAATGAGAGAATGACTCAGAATATCTTGCTCTCCAGAGACGGAAAAAGACTTATCATTGAAGGTCACCATATTAGCAGAGCTGGAGGGGCAGTAGGGACCTGCAAAATCATCCTTCTCAGAATCATTGAAGTATAAATCAATGTCTTGAAGGGCACTAATGTCCACTTCTTTAGTCCCTCCTCCAGTAACCTCTCCGGACTGCAGAACTGTTGGGATCTTCTCTTGTAAAGTGGGATCAACAGGGGCTGGTGGAGGTAGATTCTCCGAAGGGCAAAGAAATATTTCTTCTCCCAAGGTGACTTTCTTCTTTTTAGCAACCTTCTCGTCACTACTGGCCCTTCTTTTCCGGTCCTTCTTGGGAGGCTTTGATGGGTTCTGCGACTCTCCAACCTCCCTTAATGTTTCACCCTCTACCATTTTGAGCAGAGTAGCATCAATTCCCCTTTGCTTCCCCAAACCAGTCCCCTTTGTGGCTGCTTGAGCCAACTCTGTTGCAGCTTTCTTCTTCTTGTTCTTCATCTTGTTAGGAACCTTTGCTCTTGAAGGTAAGAACAATTTTCCTTCCTCGGCCTCTGTCCGTTTGAGAATTATACCAGGAAAAGGCAGTGTAGTTAGCTCTTTCCATAAGAGGTCTCTCTGGCTTGTGGTGTTCCACAGATAGGACCTCACAAGATTGCCTGAGGTAAATCAGTTGTGGAAGGCATTCCCCCAATGCTCCGCAGTCCATATGTTAAGCTTTGCACAGGTTTTTTTTCCCTCCTCTAGGTGTCCGGTGAACTCCTTTGGCAGCACTGAAACAGGAGTGATAAATTAATCAGAAGGGGAACACTTATGATTTAAAAAGAAAAACATAAAAGACATAAAAAAAAACTCACCAGTACTTTCCACCGGCTAGTCAGCACGCTAGGATTGGTGTTGGCATTAATCTTCCTACCATTCTCCCATGTCCCACTGACAAACAAAAATTGTGTCCTCCGGTTCTTTTCGAACTCCAACAAGTCATCTACCACCTTGAAGTTGTTACCCATATTGTGATGGTAGAATGGAATCTGGTGATTCCTGCACAAGCTTGCCACAGCAGCAAACTGCTCCATCGGAAGAGGTATTTTCGATAACCTTGATGCCATGATGCAAGCAAGGAGATAGTACCAGGCATTGGGGCTTAGCTGGCTAGGGCAGAGTTTAACTAAGTGGAAGTACCTGACGATTTCTGGGTCCAATGGGAACTGGAGTCCCCAGTTCAGTACTTCGGTGAATATTACCACCTCGTTGAGCTTGCAGTCCATGGGAGTTTCCGAAGTAATGGGTATCCTTACCTTTACTGACTCTGGAAATCCCTATTTAGTCCGGATTCGGCCCAACTCAGCAGTGTGGGTGTAGATGTAATTTATATTTTGTAGAGCCAGAAGATACTTGACACTAACGTGTTTGAAGCATGGGCCTACCTTGCCCTCTAAGCACTCCAAAAGTGAATCCGGATAATTCATGCAGACTTTCACCTTACTTTTGCCCTTCTTGTCAGAAGTAGCATCTCCTGTTTGACCTGAAGCCTCGGTCTCAAAGGGGGCCTCCTCAATACTGTCCTCAATTACCTCTCCCATCACTGTGGAAGGTTTATCAGCTGCCTTGGAAGTAGGGGGTCATCTTCTTGCAATAGAAGGTTGTTCGGATGGTTGAGCGTTGGTTGTCTCCAAAGGCCTGGTATCTGGTTGATGTTGGGATCGGAGGGCTTGGCCTTTGGGGTTGCTTTAGATACCTCAGATCCTGAGGGTTTTGTCAGAGAAGGTGTAGCTTGAGTTTTAGTTTGACGGGTTGTCCGGCGAGGGGTTGTCTTCTCCGGAGACTTCTCAATGTCAGAACCCATAGCAATGAAGGGAGAGGGTTTTCTGACACTTGAAACAGCTTTTTCTTTAGGCACAGAAGGTTAGGACTCTTGAACAGAAGAACCTGAGGGAAGGGGTGAAAGGCTTGGTTTGAATAACTGTCTGGACCTAGGGTTTTTGGATGAAGATGACCCTTGATCAACTTCTTGAGCTAGTTCACTAGATTTCTCACTTGGAGAGACTGAGAGGCCGACAGCGATTCTCTCTTTCGACCTTTTTTGCTCTTTCTAACTATGATAATTTTAACCAGCCGCCTTTAACTAGTGCGTTTCTGGCTGTGAACATAAAACCTCTCAAGAACAACTTGAAGGTAAGAATTGGAATCTCTCTAAAAAGCTTTGAGTGTGGAAGACAATGAAATAGTGATAGAGAATTTATATAACAGTAAAAAAGTAACAGTTACCTAGGAGAAGTTGAAGAGGGTTTTACAATGATTAAAGGCTGCGCAAACGTGTGAAGGACCAAATGCATAGGTAACTTTCTTGACTTAGTGGGTGCGTCGGTCTAGGAAAAATAACGGCTGGTAGGTCGAACCAGATAATGACACGTGTCCCACGATCCAAGAAGAAAACTCTTAGAATTCTGGAAAGAGAAACCAGTTCTGACAAACTTCAAACTGAGTTAATATTGAAAATAAACTACCTAGTACGAACCGCACGGGTAGATCGAATAAATTCATTACTGGCTTAGTGAGTTTTTTAGCCCTACCAAAGATATTTGGCAATGCCTAAAAAAGGGGTTACTTATGAGTTTGGAATCTTCAGACATAACCCATTGTACAATTCGGACAGTGACATGCCACTAAATAATCCGGACACGACAAAAGTAAAACACATTTTTGACCATGCTGTTTGCTAATCTACTTAAAAGACTAATGGTAATTTAAACTTAACCTAGTTTCATAACTTGACCCGTAAGCCCATTGGTCACTAATTAAGAGTATAAATACTCCAACCACTTTCATTAATGAGAGTAATGAACATTTAATGGGAGGAAAAAAATAGCAAGCACTACTTAGTGACTAGGAGCGGAGAGCCCTACATCAAACACTTAATACTTTAAAACTTCACAAAACACTTTACTTAACTACCCACAGCCTAAAATAAACCAAACCAATAATATTTTCATATGTGCTTGATATAGCTATTGAAAACAAAAAATTTAATCTCACTATAACAATTTATTGAAGAAAAAAAAGAATAGATTACAAAAAAGTGAGACCCATAGGAATCCATATTATCAACAAGTTAGAAAAAATGTCGAGGATTATTTTAGACTTTTGCAATCGATGAACCAATTGTACATATTTTCACTTCATTAAGTAGTGTGGTACCTACTAATCCACGTGTGAGAAAACAATAATCAAAATGGGTAGTCGAGGTACGAGTCATATTTTTAAAATCATTTATGTACTTTATGAAACATCATAAAAAATTTCCTCATACGAGGACTTTGGCATGGATTACAAAGCAAAAATGATAAGTTTTAAATGCAACTTACAAATAAATACTTGTCACCTAACGGAACGATTTTCTTGAAAGTTTTGCATTTGGCTTTAGCTTCTTTCACAAACTTGGGTGTATAATATTTTTTGAACTTTTATTGGATGGTAAGACGACTTTTATTAGTCTTCGTTTTTTTTTTATATAAAAAAACTAGTAAAAAATCATATTTTTGTGAGAAATATGATTCGTGAAATTGTTGGATATGTACTTTACACATAATATTTAGTATCACCTAAAAAAAATCAATTATACTCTTGTTAGTGTGTTTAAATTAGTTAATTTTTTTGTTTAAACTTATAATTACGGATGGTTGTATTTAATTAATAAATTCAATTTAATTAATAAATTCAAGTTATGCATGATTCAAACTTATTAACAGAAGTTAGTGAAATCGAGAGTTAAAAATTAAAAAACAAATATTACATAACTATGCAAGTAAATATAATGTTAAAAAAAAAATTGAATAAGATTACTTTAATTAAAAATTAGACGAAATAGTCCACTCGTTTAAGTCCATTTATTTAAATATAAATATATAAGGTTTTATGGTTTCTCTTTAGACAATCGATGATGATACTAAATATTATACGTAAGATGTTTGTTTGGATTTTTTCCAAGTGTAAAATAGTACGTCGTTTGTTTTTCAATATCAATGAATACAACGTTTTACTTTGTGGAACAATATTTGGATGGATAGTTTTGGTCATGTATTGAGAACGGATATTATCATGAGAGAGAAATATAATTAAGAATAATCACCATGTGAACAATATGTTATTTTTCACAATTAAAATTAACTTTGCAGATATATTTTCTCTCAACGGGATATGAAATCGACACGGTAATCAAAACCTAAACATCAACACAAAATTAGGTTAGGTCGAGAGATGAATAGGAGTATTATTTTTCTTATAAACGAAAGACATTGATTGGGTAATATTTTATATCGTAATTCTTGGCTGTAAGTTTTCTTAGAATCAAATTGTTTTTTGTATGATAGTGCAAATATTAGTTATTTATGTTATTCTTCTTAAATATGATTATTTCAGTGTAAAGTTTATTTAAATCCGATTAATTATGCTCAGTTTGACGATTTAGAATATGATTTTTGGATTTAAATATTGATGTATTAATATGTGAATCATAAAAAAAATGCCTCTTTTAACCACCAACTGTCTGATCGTCATGCGTCTAGGTCTAAAGAATCTGGCGTGCGTAAGTTGCTATGTTTTTATTGGGGCTCAAAGCAAATGCCATTTTATAGATATAAAATTCCTAGTGAAAGAAGGTCTCACTCACTACCTATCACATTCACTGGCAACACTTTATCGGTAAGACGAACCACCACAAATCCTGTTTTGGTGAGCTAAGATTATATGTAGAACGATATTCAGAACATTCAATTTAATCCCTGATCCCCGTTTTGATAACAACCCTCGGACTCGCACCTACTCGGCTTTTGGTTCTCTTTCAAGTATACTATTTTCCTATATTTTTCCATTCATAGTTTGATGGATTTTAAAAAAAGTCAAAGTTCTTAAATTTATCCATGTTGTCGAGATACCTTCGCAAGTCGTGAGGGTTAAATGCCGTATGATACGTACTTTTATTACTCGGAGGGGTACTCCCACCATGATATCTTTGATAAGTCTCTAAACCATCCCACCTGCTCTGGATGATACCCTCATATCTTTTCATGGGGATACCGATGCTCTGGAGGGTCAGTCATTTCCTATAGTCTTCCATGAATCTTTCAAAATTATAGAGGATCAAATTTGAGGTGGATGATTTTATATCACTGTGCACTATATACCTCAACTCAACTTACCTTGCATACTTCATGTTTGTGTCGAACAAGTATAAGGTGGTTACTGACCTGTTGGAATCCGATACAGAGTGAAAGTACCACTTTTTCTTCGTCTAAAGTGCATGGGAAAATGGTGAACTAATATTTAACAAAACCCAAGCCGCTTAAGAAGTTTGTGGATAAGGCATAGTAAGGATTTGAGCTCACATACTTTACCTTAGATTTTATCTAGGATTCGCCCATAGGGTTTTCTCGTTGCTTTAAGTTAATGTTGATCTGATATTTTTATTTTTTATTTTGCAGGATATAGAAAACTATTCACATTCTCTGTCAATAATGTCGAAGTCATCTTCCCTCTAGTGCGTGCATAGGCTAATGCAAATGGGGATAGAAGATTCCATCATTAATTTGCTACTGACAACTTTTCCTGGACCAATGAGCTTGCGGCGGACCAAGAGGTGGTGCTCGTGATGTCACGTCCATCAGCTAATCTCTTCCTGTCGTCCCGAAAACGTGTTATACGCAAACACATGAAGACCTATACGGACAAACCCTCAAAGAAGAGATGAAAGAAAATTTCTTTTTCTTCCAGTTTCAACTGACCATCTTTTGCAGACGTTAAATACTACATCTGGGGTAATTTAGAACTTGTTTAAGAAGAATCATCTAACACTCTCTGACTTATCTGTTGTCATGAAATATCCTGTCAAACACTTCTGATATGGCGACGCGGCTATTTCCACAATGAAGAGCTGGCAATTCACTGTTTTGTTTACTAGGAAAATGCAACACGAATAAAATGAGAAGCTTGAGAAAAAATTTATAGAGTTGTTTGGTGAGGCTGGTAAGCAGAGAGCTCGAGCAAAAAAATGCCAACACTTGAAGCTGAAGTGGCTTGTATGAAGAACGAACCAACCACAGCCTCCAAATCATTAAAATATTCTCTAAACAAGCGATCATTGACAAGGAAAATGATATTGATGTGTTGGAGAAACAATTAAATAAGATCAAGTCTGCAATGATCATTGTTTTCCACCAAATATTTCATGATCTACACATTCGATCTTTATCATAGCTCATACCAGCCGAGCAGAGATCCATCGGAGTGTCACTTGAGGAGAGCGATGATGAGATGGATAACGCGAATGAGTAAACATTACCAACATAGTTGTTGATGAAAAGGCTCTCAACATTCCTCCGGAAAATGACTTTTGTTGGTCAAATTCTTTGTTTTCTATTTGCTTTGTTTTTTCGTTTGGCTACTTTAATATCGCCTGGAATATTAAGGTCGGATGTTGTGTAATATTTTCTTTTCAGACTAAATTTCTTGGTTTTCCAAGGCATCTTATCTTTATGATCAAAGTCCCCGAAAGCTCGAGGCGTTTTATGTTTGTACTTTATTTCCATTAATCCAAGTGGCTCTGTACTTAGCCATGCTTCATTTTTATTTACGAATTTATGTTGGATCCTATTCATGGATTATTTATATTAATTCATTTATGGATCTTTTTAGATTAGGTTTGTTCTCTTAAATCTAAGACCACTTTGGACTTCTATTTTATGTTTACTCCAGATTTTTTATTTTAGATCTATTTCGGACTTTTTTATTTTAAATATATTTTATATTTTTTTCGATTTTCAAAGCCTCGACGAAGGTGATTAGTCTAGGTTGGCGCATTTTAATCAATGTCTTATTCTGACCTACAATAGTTGGAACCTTTACGGACTTATTAATTATTGAATCCTTACTTCGACTAATCCTAGTTGGAATGTTTTACGAAGGCTTTGGGATCTTAGAAGAGTTCTAAACATATATTAAAAAAAATGGTAACAAATTTATTAGATGAACGCCGCCTTTGTAGAAATATCATTAAAACCTCCATGTGCAATCAGGCTTTGAAAGATTATGTTATCAGTCTCATCAAAAATTACAAAATACTTAGTTTGATAAGTCATGGTAAATCAAATACACATTAACACATGATAAAGTCGGAGGAGTTCGATATTCTAAGGGTGCTGAAAGCTCTTCCCCTCTTCATGTACCAGTTTGTAGGTTCCAGCTTTAATTCGTTCAACCATAGAGTAATGGCCTTCCCGAATCCGGCCAAGTTTCCCATGGCTCTTATATTTGGTATGTATGAAGACTTCTCTCAAATTCATGTATCCAACTTTGAACACGCTCTTTCAAAATCTAGCTGCATATTGGCTTCTCATGAGGGACTGATAGTGATGGATCCTTATATGCGCATTTGTCCTATTTTCTTCAATTAAGTCAAGCTCGGTTCGCCTTTCTCCTTCATTTCTCTGTCGGATATAATTAGTGACTCTAAAATGTGAGATATAGGTTTATGTCGGGACCACTGCATCCATACCATACATTCTCGTTTGTAACTGTACGTGGAGTTGTTGGATAAGCCCACAAGACCTCTTGAAGATAGTTTGGTCAATTTTCAACTGTTTTAATCAAATTATTCATCAATCCTTCTAGTATGCTTCGGTTAGTCATGCCACCTGTCCATTTTCTTGTGAGTGAAAATAAATGAGAAATATTATTATATCCCCCATCATCGACAAAAACTCTCTAACTCAGCAAAGCCTCTGAAATTTACATGAGGGGCACAATCGGGCAATAGGTCGTATTGGTAAAGCGCTAACACAGGACATACCTTTTTACCAACTTCTTATCATTTGTGAGTATTGTAGGCTAATAGAATCTTGCTAACAAAACCCTTCATGTAAGTGTTTATGACCTGTAATGCGTCGAACCCTATCCATTATGAAGCTCTTTCAAAATCAACCTTGATTCTTATGGTCCGAGAAAACATAACATGATCCAACTTAACCCTCGTTTGAACAAATTTTCTCCCAGAAAGATGAACCTCTTGAATTTGAATTTAAACCTTCAGGTTGCAGCCTTATCGTTTAAAAAGATACCATTTCAAGGGCATTCAGAATATTTTACCGTCAATCTTCCACCTCACTCACGCATATATTACATACCTCCTCTTGGTATAGTCATTGTTATTTGTCTACTGATGACTATTCTCGGCCCTCAGGACCTACTGGTACCGAATATTGTCGAAAGACTGTGCCAAACTCTTAAGTTGAACTTTTAAATATCTTACCAATTATTCTTTCCAAGGCTCTTCTTATCACATAGCATGGTTTATCACAAGGTATGAGTCATTGATTCACCAAACTCTTTTATACTTGCAAACGTATGCTAACCCAAGTCCCGCGATAGCGGTCTCATATTAAGCCTTGCTATTCGAAGCCTGGAAATCAAAAAAAATAGGCTATTAAAAACACTCTTGTCCAACATCTTAAAATGTTCAAACCCTTATCGGTTTGTATCATCCAATATGGCTCCAAAGTGTCGATCGATGGCTCGGGTCTTTCGACATGGTACTCTATGAGGAAATTAGTTAAGGCATGTGTTTTAATAATTATTCTTGGTTTGTATAAACTATCAAATTTCCTCGACTCTACTGACCAGTTTGTATAACGCCCAAGGTTGTTAGGCTTTTATAATATAGTTTGAAGAGGAAAATAGGTTCAAACCACTATAAAGTGTCCCTGAAAGTAAGTTCTCGTCTTCTTCTTCGCCACTCAAATATAAATCCAATTTTTCTAGCTACAGTAACTACGTCTCTATCGACAATAAACTTTTGCTCATGTAATAAAGTTAACTTTAACAATTACCCTCTTATCTTATCAAAACAGTACTCACCGCATAATCACACAATGTCATGTACATATATATAATTTTCCCTAAAGTTGGCTTGGATAATGTTTCTAGGAATCAAAATGTTTCTTTATCCTCTTGAAAGCACTGTTACACTCTTTGGTCCACTAAAAATTAGTTGATTTTCTCATAACCTAGAAGAACTAGGTGATTTTATCTGAAGAGTGCGAGATAAAATGATTTAAGGCTACAAGACTGAATGTCAACATTTGTACTTCCTTAAGTGACCGAGGTGGATTTATAGATGCCAAAGCCTACAACTGCGATCGGTCAGGTTCAATTCCTTGTTCTTTAACCAGATATCCAAGGAATTCCTAGACCAAACCCTAAAAGTACATTTCTCCAAATGAAGCTTTAAGTTCACAACTCTCAGGTTCTGAAAGGTCTCAACCAGGCCGATGATATGCATGGAATCTTTGTTACATTGAACTAGCATGTCATCTGTGTATATCTTGATATTGCTCCCAATCTTAAAAGAAAATGCTTTATTAACCAACTTCTGGTAAATAGCACCGCCATTCTTTAAGCCGAAAAGCATAACCTTGTAAAAGTGCAACCTTTGATTTATGATGAATCTGGTGCTTTCTTAGTCTAAATGATGCATCTGGATTTGATTATAATCGAATGAGACATCCATTAAATATAGTAGTTTGTTCCCCAAGGTCGAATCCACCAAATGATCTACCTTTGCAACCGGAAAGGGATACCTCAGAAATGCCATGTTCAAATATGTAAAATCAACATACATCTTCCAGCTACTATTTTTGTTCTTCAACAAGATCGAATTAGCGTCCACATTGCATATTTTGATTCTCTCATATGCCTTAAGCCAACCAACTTATCTACCTTGGCAACTATAGTTACAGATTTCTCTATGGATAGAGATATTCTCTTTTGTGATATAGGTTTGACATTCACATTCACCTACAATATATGAAAAATAATCTCTAGTTGAGCCTCTCTCACATCTTTGCTTGACCGTGCAAAAACATTCAAAGTATTTGCCAAAAAACCGACCAGTTCTTCTTTTAGGTGATTTAGCAGACCGGTGTCAACCTTTAAACTTCTTCCTCTTTCAAAATGATGCGCTTCGGCATTTTCTCATGGTTTAACAAAATTGGGGACCTTGTTAGGATTATCCACTACTCCGACCGCTTCTAATTTCCCTTATTATTATTTTTCTTAACATATGTTTCATTCTCCAAGGATGTTACATAACATTCCCTTCCAAACTTTTGATAAATTTCAACCACATTGACTTGGTACCCCGCCACATAATTTAGGAATTTGTGAATGGTTAAGGTGATGATATAAACCTGATTCAGCCAAGACCGACCAAAAATCATGTTATATGAAATCGGTTGATCCGCCACCATGAAAAGAACTTGGAAAATCTTTCTAAACTCAATCTTGTCGAGGACTACATCTGTTTCAAACTCATGCGAGTACATCCGCACTAATCCCGGTAAACCGATAAATCATTCTATTAGAACGTCTCAAAGTTAGATGAATCATCATTCGGTTATACGTAATTTTGAACTAAATATTGGTCGAAGTATTGGTGTCTATCAAAACCCCTCTAATTGTATCCCCTTAAACCAACATGTTTATCAAGATAGCATTACCATGCGGGTCTGCAGCGCTCTAAAGGTCATCATCTTGGAACACCGTTAGAGGATATGGAGCTCAATTCAGGTGCGGTGATGTTCTTTTTTGAAATTGTGCCTTCATGCTTCTTACATGTCTCTTCTAGATGCGTCAAAAATTCTAGAAACAATATCGCCTATGATGATAGTTAGAAGCTCTAGAGCCAAATTGATATCATCTATGTACACAATGTTTCAACAATATGTTTGTCATGGTCGAAATCGAGATATTCTTCACACGAGATGACGCCAACCATATGACGATCAGGGTCATGATCTAAATACTTGTTTGTTAAATCGTATAGGTTCACCTATCGACCGATGATAATAATTTTGTTACTTTCTTATTTTGGGATAGTCACCTGAGTTTATGAACCAGTTTCTCTGGTTGTCCCACCACTAGTGCTCATTTGAGGTCTCGAACCGTTGTTTCTCACGAATTATAACGTTTTTCCATTATCGATTAAACTTTAAATCTCACCCCTCAAAGAAATATATTCCCTTGTTAAGTGTCTAACGTTATTATGAAATTGAAAAAACTTGTTGCTCCACTCTTCTTTTGGCATTATATGGTGCACGCAAACTTTCATCATTTTTCTCCCCACAATCTGATGTCTGAAAAAAAATCCAAAGATGATCAAATCTTGTAATAGACCTCAGAGCCAACTGATTGAACCAAGTCAATGTGTTTCCTTTAAAATTTATTAAGAAATCCAACAACACAAACGGTCATCCTCCGGAAGACTCAAAATCACGTTGATGTGGATCGCCCGTGCCATCATTCTTTTCCATCTTGTGGACATCGAACCTCTATGGTAACTCGATCGTTATGATTCCAGAGATCAAATGAGAAATATTCTTATTGTATCCATGAGCATACATTATCTCGTTTAAAGTATCGTTCGCAGCTGAATACGGATCCATTTGGTATATTAATTATATGTGAGCATTGGTGTTTGGTTTGTATAAAACGGAGCCTACATCAGAACAAATTGGTAATATATCATTGGGTACTGCCCTACAACATCGACTTATGATCCTACAGAATGAATTCCAACTCGTCATCCAATAGTTTTAAAAGTTACATGAGGTCCCGTGACCGGTGGACAGACTTGTTCCTATTAGGCGCGTGCACCATCGTGAGAGTTAGGTGAACTTAGGATACATTTAGTATTTTTTTTTATCATTAATGGTAGTTCTATAATTAAATAAGATTTGAGGTTAATTTGGTAAAAAAAACTAAACATGAATCAAAAATATTTTTTGGTAAACTTAAATTGATTTTGTATATGTATAGCCTAACCTTTAAAATAATTAAAAACTAAGCTTTAACATCTAATTTTAGTTTCTAGAATATTTAAACTTATTCAAAATTATAAATCTCGATTTAAATTTATCATCTTTTCTTTTCTTTACCAAAATATTTAATTGTTTTAATTTTCTTTTTTATGAATTGTCCCGATAAAAAATGGTTACGTGATTTAATTTTATGTTATTTTTGTGCTTGTAAGATGAATGATTTTATTTATGGACAAGGCTAAACTCATATTCGTTTTTATTATAATAAGACCCACTGTAATGGGACTTCCTTTACCTATAATGAGACCCCCAATATTTACAGAAATTACATTGATATAAAACCTATATTGACCCAAATCTCTCTCTTTTTCTCTCTTCTCAACCCTAAAACCTCTCAAATTCATCAATAAAAATGCAAGATTTATCAAATTCAAAATTGTAAACACGTAAAGGTATGTATTCTCTACTTATTGGTATAATTATTTTAAAATTTAGTTTGATATTTTTAGTGATATTTAGATATTTAGTTTTGGCCTAAAACTCGAATTTTCATATGATTGTTGTTTTTGTTTGGAAAGATTGTTATAGGTATTTATATATGTTTTGATATGCAATTTGCTAGGTTTTGCAGAGATTTGAAAGGTTTTGGATTCATGGGTTTAGTTGATGTGTCAAGCAAGTTCGCGAATTCTGGGTGCCCAAAATTTCCGAGATCGCCAACCCAGTATTCGCGAACTCGGTAATTCCAACCACCTAGAATTCAAGAACTTGCGATTTATTTTGTGCCCAAATCGCGAACATTGATTTAGGCACACAGTGTTCGTGATTTTTCCTATATCATTAAATTAATCAATTTTACCCTTAAATTTTACCCATCGTGCCTGGGATTTTACTGGTCAGAGTAGGGTGAAAGACTAGACTATGGCGTCTTATTTTTCTCTCTTCATCGACTGATTTACGTGTTCGGCTACCAACGTGCACCTTGTTTAGGCATTTATAGAGAGGTGGCATATGGAGACCAGCAGCTTCCACTTCTCTTTCGATGAGATGACGGTCACCTTAGACGATGTTCACGCCATCACTGGTCTTTTGTTTACAGGTGATGATATTGACCTACAGACTTCTCCTAGTGATGGTCAACATCTAGCTTGGTATTCTAGTTTATTAGGTATACCCACTGATATTCTACATGAGGAGCTTAAGGATAACAAGGCTGGTAGTGGTAAATCGATACAACTATAATTTTTGCGTGATATGTACATCTAGGATTTCTTGATGGATGATTCTATTTCGGACGATATGGTTCCAAAAGTAACACGATGTTATTTGCTCAACATGCTTCGTTGTTGTGTTCTGATGAACAAGATGGAGAACACTATATCTCTCGATTACTTACAGTTTGTAGAGCACTATTGGTCATCGGTTAGATATAACTAGGGCCAATATGTATTAGCTCATTTGTATCACCAACTAGGTCGATCGTCCTTACATGCGACCTTGGGGTTTCTGGTTTTGTTGTTTTGTTTGAGAAGTGGATTTATGATCACTTCCCCTCATTTATGACTACGGTCAACAGTCTCTACCAGATTTCTATACCGACTATGTGTAGACACGCACCTCCTTCCTTTCACACAAATGATGAGACTCATATAAATACCCGTCATACACTATCTTCGTTGATGGAGCATAATGTAAGTTTCAATGTTTATATTTTTATTTGTTGATTAATATTTGTTTTATTACTACCTAGTGTATTGTTTATATTATAGGTGGGGTTAATGCCGTATGAGTATATATGCGATCATTTCTTTTTTTGCGATGCGGCTTGGACAGACCATTCGCGGAAGGCATAGAGCATAGTTGAGGCATATTATCCACTACGTGTCGCTCAATATCTTGGGAATATTCAGGACTGGCCACCTATAAAGCGACCTATTTTACCGCCAAATAGGAGGAGGTGTGTTAACACGCGCTATTTGTTGGATGAGACTATATGGGCAGCGTGGCAGTTGAACGTCATTGATCCTAGGATTTGTGGTGATTTATATATTATAGGTTGGCCAAGTACGACCTCTTTATACGCTTTATGGCTCCAGGATAACCCATGGTTTTAACATAATTTCCTAACAAATTACCTAAATTATTCTGATAGGAAAAGAAATAAAAAGAGAGAAAAGAGAAAAATATGTAATGGTATTATCGATAGAATCTGATCTCTTTACATATGATACTCAACTCCTATTTATAAGAGTTATGCGAGACTTTTGGTTCACTACTTACAAGCGGTTACAAATTAATCTACTTCCACTAACTACACTCCTCACTTACTTTACATCATGGTTCCTAGATTTCCGACTAATATTGTTAGTGGTTTGACCAATTCTTCCGTATAAATAATAAATATGCAATAAGAAGTGCCTAATTAAATTATAAATACATTGTATTCTTATTCCGATATTATATACAGAATATTGCCTTATCACATGGTATACTATGATCGATCCCGAGTGCGAGTCATCTGATCCATATGTTGGGGAGACCCTGAGAGCGGTGAGTAACTAGGCTAGGTTATATGACTTGTCTGATCGTCTTACCAATGCACATTCGAGGTTGGACGTGATAAGTATGGACGAGCTTCGTCAGACGCTGGATGAGTGTGAGACGGTGGCGCACCAGTACCGAGAGCTTGATGAGTGACCATTTTGTATTATATGACTAGTTGATTCCATTTTCGGCATGTTTCACGACTATGTTATTTGATCATTTTATGGTGTTGCATTTTGGATTAACTTTTTTTTGTACACTATGTTTATTATATGTTACATATCCTATCTGTATTGATTTTTTCCATCAAATTTTAAGGTCTTATTATAAAAAATGGGTCTTATTATAAAGAAAATGGGTCTCATTATAGTGGGCGTTATAAAAGTTGATTCCTGCCAACCAAAGACTCCTGCCATACTTTTGTTACCGCTAAAAAATAATTCCCTGCCAAACTGAAATGTCCTTTAAAAAGGATCTGAAACCTAGTCTAATAATTTATCCACCAAACATTCCGAGACAAAACAAAAAAAATCAAAGCATATTAGTGATTAAGTTTAGTGTAGCTGAAGACTACCAGTTGCTTCAGGCGGTGAAGGTTATCCGTCAAGAGATGTCCGCAGACACGAGTGATGTTTTTTTTTATCATGTGTTATGTATGATATATTTCAATTACGACCGATTAAGAGTAACAAATCATATAACACGCAGCGGTGACAAAGTGTAAAGAAGGTGCAATAGTGTGAAATCGCTCCAACGGTAGTTGTTCATGCCTTTTAAAATTAAGCAAGAAGCGATTTCAATGTGGAATATGACAGTTGTAGATTACATTACTAGGGACATGGTAGTGTATCTGGAGGATCAGATTGTATGTAAGGAGGATGATATTACGAACGCCATTGATGTTGAAGACAACGTAGGATATAACTTCGACTACTAAGTTTTATGTTGACTTTGGTTGGTGTTTTAGTTTTTATGATTTCCTCAGTTGTTGTTCTTGTTTTTATGTTTTAGTCGGTTTTTGTTTGACATGTTATTTGATTTCATAAGTTGTTGTTTGAGTTATTATAATTTACTCATATCTTGTTTGAATTTTATGTATTCTTAAGTTGTTGTTTGAGTTTTTATGTTTTCAGCAGTACCGTGTATTGCATTCTATATATTGTTACGCTATAATGATACCTTTATATGTTATAACTGGACAACCTGATCTAACGCACATGGTTTATCATAACTCTCATAGAGATGTGTGTTATTTGTATGTATTATGTGTCACAAAATGATTGGGTTATGGGAGTATTTTATTCATATCTTACACATGGAAAGTAGTGATTGGTCTACTTGGATTACGTTATCTAAATACGAAATGGTCAATAAATAGACGCTCTCTAATTGTAAGAAGATAAAATCAAAATAGAAACTCTAAAAATGTGTCTTTTGACTGAGTTGGGCGATGAATATTTGATGAAAGCATCCATCAAAGTTGGTAAAACCTATAAGAATAAATGGGGTAAACGCTACTGGGAGGAAATCTAATTCCAGATATATTTCCCATACGGCAAAGAAGGCGTCCAGCCACCTAAGATTTTAAGATGTCTAGATGAGGTAAAACCTAGGTGGGCCTATCTAGTAAAATTTCATGTACACCAAGTTTCTAACCTCAATGACGAAGAATGTCATGTTGTGTTTACTTTGTTCAATTACGAACTTACTAATAATTTAACGGAGGACCAGATGGATCATGTCCATGCCCGCATATCTACCATCAGGGAAGAGGAAATGTGTGTTGTTGCGGTGGAGTACCACATAGTAAAAGATGAAATGAAGTTGATGAAGTGGAACTTGTCTGATAAATAAACTTCTTTCTTGTTTAAGTTTAGGTTTTCCTTAGTTATTGTTTAAGTTTACGCTTTCCTTAAATGTTGTTTGAGTTTTTATTATTTCATCATTGGTTGTTTGAGTTTTATGTTACTTTTAAGTTGTTGTCAAACATGTTTTTAGCCTCTCTCTTTTTGCGTTCATTTTTCAGTAATGGTGTTTGAAGAGTTTAAAGAAGGTCCATGGGTGATTATGCGATACGTGGATCTCTTAGTGTCAATTTTAGTAAATCTGTTCCGTTTATGTATTAGTTTTTAGAGAGAGAAAGTGAGAGCTATTAGGTTAAGTAGAGAGAGAAAGTACTATATTATTCATCTCGGGATTTGTGAAGCGTGTGTGGTCCTTTTATAGTACAATCGCGGACCCCACACGCTTTAACTCCTGTTAATTACATCTTTTAGTCCCTACATTTTATTTTCTTCCTATTCTGGCTATTTCTTTATATAGCTTATACAATTTAGTCCTTACACAGTTTTCTCTATGCGTTTTCCTCCTATCATACTTTTTCTTTGCTATTTTCTCCTGTCATGTTTCTTCTTCACACTTTTCTCCTTGTCTTTTATTCTTCCTTATCAGTAGCCCCCCAGTCCTAGTAAAAGTTCTTTTAGTAGGACTGAATAATTCTCCGATTGCTCACTCCACACACCCTTGAATAGTTACCTTTGAAAGGCAAAAACCATTTTCCTCGAATCTCAAAAATCAAAACATCTTCCTCGAACATTTTTTTTCTTCAAATTTCCACAATTTGCCTCGAACTATCGAAGCCATAAATCGCTCCTCGAGCCTCATCGTTTCTTGCTTCGAACTATCGAAGCCATAAATCGCTCCTCGAAAATCGCTCTTCGAGCATCATATTTTCTTCGTCGCTCCTCGAAAATCGCTCTTCGAGCATCATCTTTTCTTCGAATTTCTCCAGATAACCGAGTAGCCCCCCAATCCTTGCACTATTTTAGGCATATAAGCCCCTCGACTTTGACTGTATCAGTGCCCCGAATGATTTCAAATCAAGGCTAAAAAGGGGTGCTAGGATTAATCTTTATCATGACGTCATTAAGCAACCATATCTGTCAGGGGAATAGGGAACGTTTTGAAAAAAAAATATGCTGACAGATATGGTTGCTTAATGACGTCATGATAAAGATTAATCCTAGCACCCTTTTTTAGCCTTGATTTGAAATCATTCGGGGCACTGATACAGTCAAAGTCGAGGGGCTTATATGCCTAAAATGGTGCAAGGATTGGGGGGCTACTCGGTTATCTGGAGAAATTCGAAGAAAAGATGATGCTCGAAGAGCGATTTTTGAGGAGCGACGAAGAAAAGATGATGCTCAAAGAGCGATTTTCGAGGAGCGATTTATGGCTTCGATAGTTCAAAGCAAGAAAAGATGAGGCTCGAGGAGCAATTTATGGCTTCGATAGTTCGAGGAAAATTGTGGAAATTCGAAGAAAGAAAATGTTTGAAGAAGATGTTTTGATTTTTGAGATTCGAGGAAAATGGTTTTTGCCTTTCAAAGGTAACTATTCGAGGGTGTGTGGAGTGAGCAATCGGAGAATTATTCAGTCCCAGTAAAAGAACTTTTACTATGATTGGGGGGCTACTGATAAGGAAGAATAAAAGACAATGAGAAAAGTGTGAAGAAGAAACATGACAGGAGAAAATAGCAAAGAAAAAGTATGATAGGAGGAAAACGCATAGAGAAAACTGTGTAAGGACTAAATTGTATAAGCTATATAAGGAAATAGCCAGAATAGGAAGAAAATAAAATGTATGGACTAAAAGATGTAATTAACAGAAGTTAAAGCGTGTGGGGTCCGTGATTGTACTATAAAAGGACCACACACGCTTCACAAATCCCGAGATGAATAATATAGTACTTTCTCTCTCTACTTAACCTAATAGCTCTCACTTTCTCTCTCTAAAAACTAATACCTAAACGGAACAGATTTACTAAAATTGACACTAAGAGATCCTCGTATCGCATAATCAATCCTGGACCTTCTTTAAACTCTTCAGTGTTAAATGACTATAGTAGATTATTCATCCAAAAACAATTAAGTTTGGAAACCTGGAACATACCAAAAAAAGAAAATGATAATATTTTCAATAGGTTTCGCGAACACAGAGTTTGTGTTTTTGCCAAATTCGCGAACACAGAGGTTGCGATTATGTCCAAGTCATTTACTCAACATTCGTGATTTTGACATAATTGCGCAGATGGGGTTCGCAGTTTATTCAAAATTACGAATTCTATGTTCGCATTCTTGACTGAGCAGTTACATTTTTGCCATTTTTTTATACAATTTGAAATAATTTTGCCAAATAAACTATATAAAATAAATACAAAGAGTAATAAGTAGCCTCCAATGGGGTAGCCGAGTTGGTTAAGTATGGTGTGCTTGTGACCAAAGGTCATGAGTTCGAGTCCCTCTACATACACTTTCTCGGTTGAGCCTGTCACCTTGTGTGGTTTACCTTCTGGCGTTGGTTTGCAGGCTATCGCGTCAGACTGAGGGTTCACCCTGTGCGCACTCATTGCACTCTGAGTAGCGGCTGCGGGTTCCCTCCGGAAAAAAAAAGAGTAATAAGTATAATAATGTCAAACATGAAAGTGTCAAACGAAATAAACTGTGTTACAATAAACTTTAAAGTCCAAACGATGAAGAAATACAAATAAAGTATTCATTCACGCGATACAAAAAATAAGCAACGCGACTACTTAATCATTGGTCTCCGCTCAAATCAAAGAATTATGGTGGATCTTCGGGTACGATCGATGGTTTGGTGGGCTTGATTTGATGATATTTGTTGAATCGTTTGTCGAGCGGTTGTGCATGTAATTGAACAAAATCACGCATACATGGCAACCAATATGTCCAAAATAACAAATTTATACTATTAATTAATTGTCAAAATCGTGAATAGAGTGCTTGTGATTTTTAATTAATTGTCAAAATCGTGAACAGGAGTGCTTGTGATTTTGGCAAAATCACGAAGGGATGGTTCATGATTTTGTCAAAATCATGAGGACTCTGTTCCCGATTTTAACATGAACACCAAGCTCATATTCATGCATGTTCGTGCATACTGGGTACGCAGTTCTTCTGTTTCAACGCGCGATAAGTGCGATATTTGCACTGAAAGCATAATTTTTTTAAATTTACCTCAACTTGTATTTCCATATAGACCGTTGAAGGCTCATCCTCCTCTGATGCAAAAGCATCGACATTGTAACTAAAATCGTCATTTAAATCCCTCAAATCCATAATGTATGATGGATTTGGTGTTTTCAGTTTTAAGTTAGTTTTGAAGAGAAGTTTGGTTGAAAAAGAAAAGAAAGTAAAGTATGTTTTTTTCTAAAAATTTGGTTTTTATATAAAAAAGATAAAATAATCATTTAAAAAAATTGATTTAAAGGTTTCATTATAATCCGATGGATCTTAATATAACCTTGTCCTTGTATAGCTCAATCAATCGGTATGTTTTTTTTTAACAAATAGAATATATATATATTTTTTCTAAAAAAACAAAAACAAAAAAAATATATATATCTATAAATATTAAAATTGTTTGAAAGTTTTTACTAAAAAGTGTATAGAAAAATTACAACGGTAATAACCAAATATTCAAGGAAGCCTAAAATGAAAGATTTGATTTAAGTCTTAGAGAGTTCGTCTGTTTCATTCGACTATGATTTTAGAGATAAATCTTTTTACATCTTTCCAGATCTTTGTTCTTCTATGGCTGATTTCTACATTTACTATAAATCTACTTTTTATGGACCTTTTTTTGTCCATCCTGCAATTGTTAAAACCCCTTTGTAGATGTGGTTCTTTCTGGAGGTGACCTACCTTATGTTTATGGTTGGTTTTGTGTCATTTTGGTCGACGAATGCAATCGGGGTCCCTAACGATTTCATGCCTCTGGTTCGGCAAACGTATTCTATGTCTCTCGAGCAGCTTGCCAAGATTGACTTTCGCGGTGGTTGATTGTTCGAATTATAGGCTAGTCGTCGACCTGTCATTTCATCTGGTGGGTCTAAAGAGAATTGGGTGGATGGTGTCTTTCTGTGAAGGTTCTCCCTTGGGTTTCTTCTGTTCGCTTTTACCTTTTGTTGCAAAAGCTTTGTTCTCTTTCTCGGTTGAATACGTGGTTTTCATCCTTTTTTATTTCATGGCGACTGGATATTTGGGATCTATAAGCTAAGTAGCTTTTCGCGTGCTTTGAGTGCTTTTTTTATCATAAACAGCATCCTTGGTTATCCAACTTTTCATCATAAAAATAGTTGTACGTATACCATTATCCAGTATTATCCTGACACAGAGTCTTATTGTATTTTTTGGATTGTCTTTAGATTCATGGGATTTTATTGTATTTTTTGGGACGTGTTTAGATTTATTGGATCGCACTGTATTTTTTGGTTAGTCTTTAGATCTACAGAGTCTTATTGTATTCTGATAGTGTTTTTTTTTCCAAAAAATGTCGGTGACACCTCTGTAAATTTTATTTATTACCAATTTAATATTTTTAAAAACCAAAAAAATGAATAATCGATAAGAAATATTGAGATAATTGTTCAAAATGAAAGGACTAGCAAAAACAAAAGAATACAACTTTTTCTCCCTTAGGTGAATTATCAAAGGAAACCACTCAATAAGCTTTGAACAGTACATCGTCCCTCGACTATCGCGTTTGGTGGCAGATAGTCTCTTGACTTTCAAATGTCCGTTGACAGTCCCTGAACTATCGCGTTTGGATAAAGTTAGTCCACCAGATCCTCTGATCCATGAGAGGCAGCCACTTGTCACCATAGTCCTCAAATTTTTGTATCACCACTAATCCTTTGAGTTTAGTTATCCGTAATATTCTACATTTTGGGTTTGACCTAAACTCAAGGGACTAGTGGTGATACAAAAATCTGGAGACCATGGTGACAGGTGATTGCTTATCATGAATCAAATGATCTGGTGGACTAACTTTATCCAAACGTGATAGTCAAAAAACTATGAACAAACATTTGAAAATCAAAAAACTAGCTGACACCAAACACGATAGTCGATGTACGATGTACACTTCAATACTCCGTCCTAGTTTTCATTTGAGTAAATATTGAAAGAAAAAACAAACAATCTGGTTGGACTCGGATTTCAATGGTAATAAAGGTCTTTGGCTTTTTCTCTACCAACCCGAAATCCAATGCACATAACATATGTGATATGTGTATCCAAGTAAGTAACCAATCAGATATTTTTAGTAATAACTCTAGTCCCTAGCTATTAGCTTTTTTATCTAATAATACCTCAATATTCTTTTACAATAAATCAACCATTGAGGCGATTTGACGATTTCAGTAGTTTAAGGGAGAGATTTAGCAGAAAAACAAAAGATAGAGGCTGAATTAAGAACATGCCACAGTCGTGGTAGGTAGGTAGGACCAAAAACAACATTTAAAATATTTCAGATTTCGTTTCCAAGTTGGGTTCATCAAACCATTTTTATATCAAACAACTTTACAATCTCTCTAACACACTCATCCCTCTCCCTCTCCCTCTCCCTCTCCCCCCCTCTCTCTCTCTCTCTCTCTCTCTCTCAAAATCATGTCGGCGACGGCACAATCTCTCCTCCTTCAAAACCCAACGAACCACCACGTCCTTAACGGAAAACCCGGTTCAGCTATCCAGCTCGCAAGACCCGTCACCTTAAATTTCACCACCAACAAGAAACCTATCTCTGTCAGATGCGCCGCAACAACCAAAATCCAAGATCCGGTCGCTTCCCAAAACCAATCCCAAGATCGGATCTTTAACTTCGCCGCCGGCCCCGCCATTCTCCCGGAAAATGTCCTCCTCAAAGCCCAATCGGAGCTCTACAACTGGCACGGATCCGGCATGAGCATCATGGAAATGAGCCACCGTGGCAAGGAGTTTCTCTCCGTTATCCAAAAGGCGGAAGCAGATCTTCGTTCGCTATTGAACATCCCGGACGAATACTCCGTCTTGTTCCTTCAAGGCGGCGCCACCACACAGTTCGCTGCGATTCCGCTTAACATATGCAAACCGGAGGACCAGGTGGATTACCTCGTTACAGGGTCGTGGGGCGACAAGGCGTTTAAGGAGGCCCAGAAGTATTGCAAACCCAAGGTCATCTGGTCGGGTAAATCCGAAAAGTACACCAAAGTTCCATCCTTTGATGGATTGGAACAAAGCCCAGATGCTAAATACTTACATATCTGCGCTAACGAGACGATTCAAGGAGTCGAATTCAAAAACTACCCGACTGTGAAGAACTCTGATGGAGTTTTGGTAGCGGACATGTCTTCAAACTTCTGTTCCAAACCAGTAGACGTTTCGAAATTCGGTATCATCTACGCTGGAGCCCAGAAAAATGTGGGACCTTCTGGTGTCACCATTGTTATTATCAGGAAGGATCTGATCGGCAATGCACAGAACATCACTCCTGTGATGCTTGATTACAAGATCCACGACGAGAACGCTTCTCTTTACAACACGCCACCCTGTTTCGGAATCTATATGTGCGGCCTTGTTTTCGACGATCTGTTGCAGCAAGGTGGCCTGGAGGCAGTTGAGAAGAAAAACAAGAAGAAAGCTGACCTTCTGTACAACGCCATTGATGAAAGCTCCGGTTTTTACAGGTGCCCGGTTGAGAAATCGGTGAGGTCTTTGATGAACGTGCCGTTTACGCTTGCGAAATCTGAGCTGGAAGGCGAGTTTATAAAAGAAGCTGCAAAAGAGAAGATGGTGCAGCTTAAGGGACATAGGTCAGTTGGTGGAATGAGAGCTTCTATTTACAATGCAATGCCTTTGAGCGGTGTTGAAAAATTGGTTGCTTTCATGAAGGATTTCCAGGCAAAGCATGCTTGATTCCGTTACATGTCCAAGTTTTGAGTTCTGTTGTCTGATGATTATAGTACTATGTTGTGTTTTTGTTTTATTCAACTGCGGGGTAAGGGGTGTTCTTATTCCTTATTTGTAATGCAAGTGTCTCTGGTTTCTGGCTGTAGTAGTAAGGTGTGTAAGGGTTGCATCCTTATTTTTGGGTTTAGCTAAGAACACGTGGTTGATTGTTTTATAACAATTTGGATGATTCGAGAATTATTTATCTAATGATCAGTACCAATTTTGTGTTTCTGGTTCTTAGTTTGAGGGTGTTTGTCAATTTTTTATTTTCTCTCTATAAGAAAGAAGATAAATTTTTATAGAACTTGCCTTATTATTTGTTAGAATAAAAAAATATAAAAAATCCATGATTTTGGCTCATTTGTGTGCTCTGATGAGATGTATATTGGTGGAGCTCATGGATTGGATCTTGAATCTTGTTAATATAAATCTTTTGGAAGTGACTACAATGTTTGTTGCTTTTTCTTATGCAGATTAAAGGTGATAAGAATGGTAAAATTGTTCTGTAAAACAAAAAGATGGTCTCTGATTTACCAAACATGTTCAGTAATCACTACTGAAAAGGCCAAAATGTTTACAAGTAGTAATTTTTCTGTATAATTTATGAAACAGTTCCATCTTTGTTTGCTTGTGTTCAAATTATGTTTCTAAAATTGTAACTTAAGTCCTTTCATGACTTGCAAAGAAAAAATCTTAGATAAGACTTGGGAAACCAAAACATGCGTTACCTAGATATTTTTCTAGTGCTATTTTCCGACCAGTTTTTTCTTCTAGTGTTGTTTGTCGAATTAGCGCAAGGCCCAAAAGTCCCCAAATGGATGGCACGAATACAGCAAACATTATTTGCTTAATGTAACACAATGAATATAACACCCAGTTAAAGTACTTTGAAAGCAAAAGGTTTCCCTTCAAGGGTTTAACATGTCAATTGAAAGCAACTGGTACCACTTTAATTCGGAGTGAGGTGTGTATACAAAGTATATAAAGAATGAAGGAAAAAATATTTATCAAGTTTCATGGCAGGTTCTATCTTAATTTTTTCCTGCTTCCGTTGATTTTGCTCTTTACAATTTAACTCGACAATACCTTGTCTTCCTAATGTTACAAAACGGATACATGACTGCACTCTACTTCAAATTGGCAACTGTATTCAGTATCTGGAGTTTCTATGTGCTAAGAAAACGCAAATCTTGAAAAAAGAGACCCCACTGACGCCTCACTTTCTGGGGTTGCTGGAACCTCACTAGAGCTGTGGTAGGCTTGTTGACATTTTTGTATCTGCAAGTACATTTAGGTCATGGTATAACTATCATCACACAGCTAAGCTGCTATTAATGAACTTAGACTAAAAACCAGACTGAGATAATACACCATAGTCTTATGTTTTAACATCCGTTTGAATTTCAGAGAGTTCGAAACAACAAAAGGAATGATAAATGAAAACACAGTACTTTCTCAAAATCTTCTTAGATGATAACGCATAGTTTTGTCATGAACTCCTTCTAGCCAAACCTGCCTAGGATTAATCAAGACACTACATTTCCTCTAAATTTCTTCTTCAATGCTATTTTTTTACACTACTGCTGATCATATTTTAATTTTACCTCTTCAGGACTGAATTGTAGCAACATCCCAACAACGGGTAGTAGAGCCTCGACCTCACCTATCAAAAGAACAAATATTACAGATCTTTAGATGCCAAATTTAGCATCTCATGTTCAGAAGTGAAAATTGCTTGAGTTGTCTCTACCTGTTTCAAGAAGCTTCAAAATGACATTTTTGAGATATGTCATATCTACACCTTCCCTCTTCTGATTTCTCTCCATGTCACGGAGCTCGGATTTCAGCATTGCCTCCTAGATTAGTTACATGTCCAAAATTGTATCAGTGCAAATCAATAAGATAAGTTGAAATGTATCATCAGAATCAGTTTATATTTTTTATTTATAAAAAAATATTTGGCTGCTATTTGAACCAGACCACTGCAACGAAGATCCTTAGTGACCTACAGGACAAATTTTGTGGTAAGGATGTACCTGGAGACACTACAACACGGTTCAATTGGTCTTAATATAGCATTCAATTTTCAGATTACCTGTCAGTGATCGATATTACAACTACAATAGCTTCTTGCCAACCAAAACCCCAAATCCTAATTGAAAGCAGTATCGACAACGTTGTCAAGTGACTTGAACCTTCTTACCCGTAAAGCCTCCACAAAAATAGGAAAATCGAAAGAGGCAGACAAGTAGTTTTCATGGATTAGATTTCTTACGTCTACCTTTCCGTACACACGACTAATTTAGTACTTTTGGAAGATCTAATTTTGAGGGTGCCTTCACTTTAGTCTTTACCTGTTGACTATGTAGACGATTTTCACGTTCAAGCTCCTCAATTTCCTCCTGAATTAACATGACTATTAGAAGCGAAATTTAAAGAAGAAACTATGAAACAAACATCTTGACTAACTAAGACATACTTGAAGAACTAAAATATGGCGCTGTGACTGTGCTAACTCTTCCTCCCTCTGAGCTTGCTGCCTAGCCAAAACCTGATATACAAAAAATAATTTACCGGAAACATCTTGATTGCGATGTATAATACATCAAACTGAAGGCAACCGTTTGAAAAAGAATGTTATACCATGGCTTAAAAAGGGTACATATAGAAATTAATAAGTTTTAGCAGAATTGCCTACCAGAATCTGCTGTTCAGCAGTGCCAAAAATAGAGGCATCCTGCTTTTGGGAGCCTGGAATAAAATACGAGAATATAAATATTAAAGTTTAAAAGGCATCTCTGCATAATTCATCTTTAAGTAAAGCAAAACTTTATGTCTAGCAGTGGCAGTAGAAAAGTTATTATACCTGTGTTGTGGTTATCATTCTTGTCAGCCTAAGAGAATAAGCACATCGTCAGCTCATGTTCTAGAAGTGACATAGTGCAAGTTTAAATTAGAAGAAAAAATTAACATACTGCAAGTCTTAGATCTAAAGATCGTTGAAGATTCTTGTTATCATCTAAGAGTTTGGAAATTTCTTGATCCTTCTCCTCAATCATTTTATCAGCAAGACTCCGTAATGAATCATGCTCTTCCTGGAAGTGATGAATTAAAATAAAAACTCAAACATTACGTACTCTTTTATATCCAAACAATTATAAAAAGAAAAGTGAAATACCTTCAACTGTTTGTACCGAAGGTTGAGCTCCTCCAACTCCCTTTTCTTATCTTGTTCAGCGGATGCATCATACTGAACACTCAAAGCTTCACATCGGTCTGTAAAATTTATCACTTCAGGTATTAGTCATTATTGACTCACAAGCAAACTGAGAAAGGAAAAAAATAATAATTGAAGCCTAGTTTTCACTAAGCGTTAATATCTCACTGCGCCATATTTCTTCTAAGTTCTGAAGGTCTTTTTCCCAGGCTTGCTTTTCCGATTGGTGGCGAGCAATAGCAGAACTGAGCTTTAGTTCGATGCTTTTTATCTGGTGCTTAGCCTCTGAGAATGCTGTATCTCTGAAAAAGGAAAAACGAAAATGTCAAAGGGGTATAATATACTTCAAGCATGTAAGAGGTGTAATTAAACCTAACTCACTACCAATAACGTCTATATCCAGGCTATGTGCGATATATTTACAAAGTTAGTTCAAGTACAATAAGTCTATAAGTACAACATCTTGCTCGTCTAGTGAGAATAGTTCTTAGTACAAAACCTCTGCAGATGAAAGTGATACCATTTCTTTTCTATTTTTCACAGCACAAGATAATAACCATCACCTAACCGACAGCTAGAAATCTATGTTACCTTTCTTCGATATCTTTGTCGTGATTAGCAAGAGCCTTCCGAAGATCTTGGTACGCCTTATCTCTTTCAGAAGACACCGATGATACTTCATTTTCAGCCTCCTGGAAAAATAAATCAAATGTCTTATTATAAATGCTGTCAGTGTTTATCTTCAAAATTTCAAAGCTTCGTTTTCTTATAAATCATAAATACTACTAAGTATGTACTTTCAGCGCTTCCTCAAGAGCTTTGATCTGTTCAGAGTCTCTAGCAGCAGCTAGGTCCGCATCCTTCTTTTGAAGAAGTGCATGAGCACGAATCTTGTAAGAAGAAAATTCACTTTCAAGGCGTTTGATCTGCAGGATAGAGTTGAGGAAGTAGGCAAACAAGATTAGGAAATACACTGAATACAGTTCACCTAAATGAAGATTTTCTACAATTTCGCACTAAAGAATTAGTCATGCTCAACAGCTATCTTAAGATGCCAGTAACCAAGCTCAGGTGACTTGTTAGAATGGCCCCGGTGAATATCAAACATCACTGGAGTATAATGCGAAGAAACAGTAATACAGAATGTATACTCAAATTTAGAGACATAAGTTTTACATAGATAAGGATAGTTTACATTGATCAAGATAAAAGTCAATTGATCATAATACCAATTACTATAAAAGAAATATGGTCATATTTATAGAGAAGTTGAGAGGGTGCCTCAACAGGAAGCTGGTCCCAATCTGCATATCAGAGGTACAATTCCCAAAGAAACTTTGTTGCGATGGGCAAGATAATAGCCCCTCTTGAGTCCACTATGAGAAAAGTGGGGTAAATTTCGGTCACAAACATATTTTATACAATAAGCAAGAAGGAAAGAGTAACATGTTATGCCTTCAGTCACAAAAGATAAACTAGATGCTCTAATTCACTCTCACATCATGGGTGCAAGCATGATATATACCTCCTCTTGGGTTACTCTTAGCTCTGCTTCTTTTGTACTTAGGATATAGTTTTGTGTTGACGTATCAGATTCCAACTGACCTGGCCAACAAGGAAGTATGAACATCAAATTAAATTCCTGAACATAAGCAAAATAATGTATAGTGGGTCTATAAGTAAAAGATGCATATACTTCTCAATTTAGCTGCCTCTATCTCGGCACGTATACAGTTACTCTCAGCATTTTCCAGTTTAGCTTTCAGTGCCTGGATGGCAGCTGTCCAACTCTCTTTTTCCTTCTCCTGAAAGTAACAAGGATAGTTTTGGCTATAACTCACAGAAATGCAAAACCCAGTAATTATATGATCAGACCATACGAAAAACATAAAATGTTTCTTACATGTTCCTCTTTTAGGTGAACAAGCTCCCCTCTAACTGTTTCTGCTGCGGCTCGTTGCCGGGCAGCTTCGCCGCTTGAAGCTACCTCCAACTCTGCAATCTTAGACTCTTTCTCTGCAAGTAGCAGCTGGAAAAGTAAATGTGGTTAGCCCAACAAACCAAGCAGGTATACGGATAAAAGATATATATATATATGCACATCTAATATTTGAAACATCTCAATGGGACAAACAACCATAAAATGAAAACCAGAACTTCAAATATTCTATATTATAATAGGTCCATGTGCATTCTCTTTACAAATTACAGAACCAAGTTCTTGCTAAAATTCTTACTGATTCAATTGTGTAATTGATGTGTAATTGTCAATCTAACCTGAAGTGCAGAAACGGTTTCCGTAGCTCTACGCCCATCCATTAAAGCATCTGCAAGTTGTGCTTCCAAGCTATCTACATTCTGTAAATGGAAGGAAATAGGACAGAGAACCCACAATGTCATCAATGTAGAAAGAATAAAATTAAAACAAAGCCTTTTTTCACACTGATTGAGAGATACTACAATCTATTCAGAAGCCACTTACCTTCTGATGTTTAGCAGTTAGATCTGTGATTGCAGCTTGCCTTTTTTCATCTGCAGCTTGGAACAATCCTCTCATGTCTTCCAACATCTAAAATGAGAACAAATCAACATACATTAAATATATATTATAGGCTCTTTGACATTCTCCAAAGATATCAACTAAAGAAAGAAACCCTCACAATAAATGAGAAACGGCAGTTTCCATAAGGCAGGAAGGAAAGGAGAAACAATTCAGTGGAACAAGCAAATCTATTGTATGTACATAATTTGAGGCATGTACATCAGGAGAAAAAGACTAGTTCGGTGGCAGTCACGCATTTTGGTTGTGAAGACAGATGAAAGCAAATATATAATGATGTAACAATAACAAAATTAAGCTCATTGGTAACAATAAAGACATGCTCAAATTATTATGGCTCAGACACATGCAAATTATTTTGGAGCCAACAGCATTACAATTTTAAAGCACAATACTCAATAACAACTATTATTGAAGCATACAAATTGGTCCAGTACCTGCTCCTTATCCATAAGCGACTGTTGCAAAGTCTCAATTTTATTTTCTTTAGGTTGCAATGAGCGATTTAATTCCTCTATTGTGTCTCGAAGTCTGCCCTCCAATGTTATTATTGAAATAGGAAAATAAAGGCAAATGAGAGTCTTAAAAATGAACATATGTTAAATTAGAAATGTAATCATATTTTTCACTCCATATAAATTGAGATGTACTTATTGTTTGCACTTCTAAGTTGTTGTCTCTCGGCATCCATCGCTTTCAATGCTTCATTTGCTTGTTGGCGTGTGCGATCTAGCTCTTGCTGCAAAGTTGATTGTTGAGATGATGCTCGTTCAGCTGTTTCATTTACTTCACGAAACCGTATATCAAGATCGTCTTTTTCCTGAAAATAACAATCTCCATATGCTAATTTAAACTCAGTTTGCATATAAATAATTGCAAGTAGAAATAAAAACCTGAGACTTACAACACCAATTCTATAATATAAGATCCAACTAAATGGTATGCTTATAGAAGCATAGAACGCACTGTAAGATAACAATGCATATATACTTGAGAAATGAAAACTGTAGGCCTGGAAAATAATAGGGCCAAGAGCTTTCAAGATAAATCCAAGTATATCATCAATCATGAAGTGAAAACAACTATAATTAAAGTAAAAATAAGATGATAAATATAAAGCTAAACATTTAACTTCTAAAATAGCAGTATGAAGTGTCCAAATATGAGGAAAGTTTTCCAGAAAGAAAAACTAGCCTTTTGAATTTCTTGAATTCTCTGTTTAGCTCGTTTATGAAGCCTACTAAATTTGGAGTCAAGGTCAGCATACTTCTCTTCGCGCTCTTTTATCTCTTGATCAAATTTCTGTTGAGCTACACAAAGAAGCAACAAAGCATAATTTAGGCCAAAGCTTAAGCAGGAGAGGACAGGCAGTAGTATAATAGTTCTCCGAGAGGATCTGACCTTGGCTCAGCTTGGTAGTAAGGTGTTGGGCATTAGCATCAGCCTCTGAGAAAGCTTCCCGAAGATGTGTTAGAGCCTCCTCTGCCGCACCTCTTGTTAGTTTTTCTTCGTGGAGTTCTTTACTCAAAGAATCTATCCGTTCATGGAGTTTTTTGGCTTCCCCTATTTCCTGCTCGTTTGCTTCTGCTTTGCTTTTGTCATAGTCCAGTTGAAGGGTTTTAAATCCCTCAAACTGGGACTTGAAAAACTCATTCTGAAATTGAAGTTCAACAACCATTTGCAGTAGCTGATCATGACTCTCATCAGAATATCGGATTTTGTCATCTTCATCGGCCATATTTTGATTCATGGCAGCCAGCCAAACTGCTTTCCAACCTTCAAGAACTCTCCTATCTGCTGCTTTAAATCATTGTGCGGACAAAATGAACTGCAAATTGATAAATGACTGACAATATTTAGCTAGAAAGTTGTGTTTGTGTAGTAATTGGACAAGCCCACACAAAATACCATCTTAATATTGCCAAAAGCTACATTTGGCTGATTCTTCACTTTACATCTGCAGTAGCTAATTCTTTATCGAATTGCCGAGGTGGATGAATAGCAAAAGGCGGTAATCTAGGAGCATAACTAAGAAAAGTATAATAAAATTGAATCCGTAAAGAGGGTAATGAGTATACCTCTATAGTATGGAGATCTAACCTAACCAACTGAAATTGAAATTGTTGGGGATGAAGAAGATGAGATCGCCAGTGGATTTGAATCTCCTTCGATACGAGAACGAGAGTGACAGACAGCAACGAATACAAACTTGACTTTTCTGCAATTCTAAGCTTGCTTTGGGATTTTCCGAGGGCTCTTTTAGCAGTTCTAAGTATTATTGTCTACGGTTGGCAATCTAAATTATTTAGTGTTTCTCTTTTCCTGCTTAAATAAATACATATATTATTATCGTTACTTTTAAGTTCATATTTTATATAATAAACAGAAAGAAAAGGGCTATATATAATAAACAAGTATCTTTTACTATTCGTATCCGTGGTGGTATTAAAAAAAGCAAAAAATTAATTAACAATATATTATTTAAAAATAAACTCAATTACGATTCAATATTAAAATAAATATATATATATAATTAAATTATTAATATACGAATCACAAATTACAATAAAAGATTGGAAAATATGTGTTAGAGTGATTAGGTCCAAAACTCAACTAATTCTTTTTATTAGTAGTCTTTTTTATTTTTAGAGAACTTTTCGAAATAAGAATATGTTTAACCAAAATGTCACTAATTTAAAAATCGTCCAACGTGAATGATTCGATAGCACTTGTTCTACCATTATTTAGAGATAAAAAAAAGTCATGTTTCAATTTTAAGTGCGTTGATCCATGGTTAACCATAGGACTTATTTAAAGTGCTAATGACAGACTCATCGAAAGACTATAAGAAATCGAAAGGGTTTATTACGAAAAATTTACAATTTATATTATGTAAAAAGTATCTATTTTGTCTTGCCGGCTGTTTGACTGCCATGTGTTACTTCTTGAGCCGGTCTAGAGACTTTGGTGTGTGTAGGCTTCTCTATTTTTAGCTAGAATCGAGGCACACGTCATACTTCTCAGAACAATGGAGATAGATAGTCAAACACAATTTGTTTGACCCTCTATAAATAGGAGCTTAATACATCATCTCTCATACTGATTTATAGAGAAAGAAAACATATATGAAAGAAGTTCCCATGTAAAAACTGGTCATCGCCACCGTAAGCACCTTTACGACGAGCTCAACCACCATCGAACAATGTTTAAAGCATGAATAAAATGTTTTGCGGCTTTTTGGATCTCTGCTCCAGTTGCATCCTACCAATGTACAACCAAACACTTGTCATTCATCCTTTATCAGGTTTACTCTATTACAAAAAAAATTCCTTAATAACTCGATGAGTGACGAGATCTTTGAAGCCATTAAAAAGGAGTAGAGATAAGAAATTCCTCATTTGAGATTGATGATCGGGGTGAGTGAGGTTCATCTCATTCATATTTCTTCGAATTACAAGAGGAAGAATAATACGACCCTAAAATTATTCAAGTAGTAGATAGATCATCACAAACCTTAAACTTAAGGGTTATATGATCCGTATTTTTATAACATCAACGGGTACTCCCTTGGGGACACATTTGATTAGTCATCGAACCAAGATTTCATCCGATCAAGACCTTGCTGATATTTCTTCTCATGGAAACACTGATGCTCCGGAGGCTCAGACCCCTCCCGCAACTAGTGACTCCCAAACGAGGGTTGCCTCCCATTAGGAGTCTATAGTTTCTGAGAAAAAAGGAAAATGTACCCTTGAACTATACGATCTCGAAGCTCATGTCAAACATATAAAGAAAAAGGCATAAAGTAGAGCCTCACGTAGTGGTCCAGTTAAGGTTTCACACATCTTAGCCAAATCGAGAAACCCAAACTCAAGCTCTATATAAGATTCCATGTGTATGATGATCTGGAGGAGGTATCCAATATACACAACAAGAAAGTCATCCCCTCGAACGCCAACAGCAGGCTTCATAAGCTCGGAGAGACTTCAATTTCCATATAGTCTTCCACGAGTGGTTCAACTGATGGTTTTGGTTTTATTTTCACCTATGTATTATAAGTTATTCCAGTTGCTCGATCTGTGCTTTGGTTATGCTAGCCCCATACGTGGCGCTTGGGTTATTGCTTCAAAGCTATCAAAAAATATGAATGAGAGCATGTGTTGTGCACCATAACCCCTAATTGATTATACCACACTTAGTTTATGACTCTGTCGAATAAATATGATATTTGCACCGATCTATTGGTATACAAAAAGAAGTGGAAGCGCCACTTCTTCTTTATCAGTGGTGCTTGGAAGAATTATGGGTCACTCTCTAAACAAAACCTGAGCCATCTAATGAGTACATGGAAAATAGATAGTAAAGATCTGACGATCACAAACTTAGCCTTAGCTTTTAACTGGTATTTTGACTTAGCTTTTTTCTCGTTGTTTTTATTTGATCTAAATTTATTTATACTACGCCAAATATATCAAAATCGTTACATCATCTGCCTTTAGTGCTGAATTCATTTTCTTGGAGCTCCGTGATGGGGCTCGATTAAGCTAGGATAATAAAGTCCAACATTACTTCACATTTCACAACTTTGCCCGGACCAAGTTATGGATCATGGCTGACAAAAAGCATGATATAGGTACTGAAGTGCTCACGATCGACCAAGATATAGTGGTAGTGATGGAACTTCTATTGAATAGTCTCTTCATATCGTTCCAGAGAAGAGCTCCTACCAAAATGGTGAAGACAAGATGACTGAGCCCTTAAAAGAGAAGGGAAACACCGTTGTGACCTCGGTCATACGCGTTTTGGAGGACCAAACTCCCACCGCGAAGAGTCAAAATTTCGAATCCAAAGAGAACGAACCCGATTTGGCTAGTATCATGATCTAAAAAACTAAGTATATGCACCATATTTCTCCGCCATGTAAACCTAAGGGCAAGAACAAGGTCAAGCCTGTAGAGGTTCATAATCTGAGAAATTTTGTTGCTCGATATGCCGCAATAACTGGTATTTTGTTGGCTTTCACCAACCGACCTCTCTCGAATACAATAGCTTGGATCACGACCCTTCACATGGAGGTATTTCTTTTCTTAATATTTATTTCTTTGAGTCATTTTTTATTACGGTTTTTACAAATAACCTTTTACGGATATTGAATTCCATTTTTTGAGTAATTAGAAACATGATTGAACATAACCATTTGGCACTCCATGAGTTTTCTGATCTCATGAATAACCTTATCAAACACGTCCGAGATAACGATGCGACTATATTTGGCAGTCCACCTACATGATGAATAAAAAAAAATACGATAAAGATAAAGAGAGGCTCGAGAAAATGGTAAAGGAATTTTCAGATGAAATCAAAATGCTGAAATCTGAGGCGGATAGAGTTCCATATCTAAACGCCAAAGTGACTCATTTGAAAAACGAATATATGACATCCACTGTTTCATGGAATATTTTAGTACCTCTTAAAGAAGAGATAAGAAAAAAAACATTTTCCACTGTGAAATAATAGGTGCTTAAGATTTTTCCCAAGCAAGACAACCTGATCAAATTTGTGATGGTCCTTGGTTTTCATTATAAGTATCATGATCTGCATCTCAGATCCTTACGGAAGTTATTGCTATTTATGCACAGACTTTTCAAAGTGTCATTCGAGGACAACCATGACAAAATGGATAATACAGAGGAGAATCATGGAGAAGTGGGTAAAAAATAAGAGCAAAACCTCAACAACCTTGCTAATATTGTTGTCCATGGGAAGGATCTAAACACCCTTTGGATAAATAACTTTAGTTGCTTCACTTGTTGGTTTACCCTTCTCTTCAGTTTTTTTGTTTTTTCGCTCTAGTACTCCTCCGGATGCCAAGTTGAATGTCGTGTAGTATTTCTCTTCAAATTAAATTTCTTGTATAACCAAGGCGCCATATATTTGTGACCTAAGTCCCTAAAAGGTCGATGTGTTTTTATGTTTGTACTCTAATTCTATTTAGTCGTTTGGCTTTGCACTAAATCACGTTGTATTTACTTTAAAAAAATGCATGTAGATGCAATTCAGAGAATTTTATTTTAATTTCATTTCAGACTATTTCTCTTTAAGTCAACTCCAGACTATTTCATATTAAATCCACTTCATACCCTCTTTTTTACATATTAATTCCATCTTGGGCTATTTTATATTAGGTCCGCGTCGAACTATTTAGTATTAGATCTACTTTAAACTCTTCTATATTATGTCAATTTCAGACTATTCTATATGAAGTCCACTTGGAATTACTTCAAAACACGAAGGTAATTAACTAAAGTTGGTGCAGTTACTTCGAACAACTATAATTGGAACCTTTATGAACTTATTACTTGCCAAATTATTTTACCCAAGATGCTGAGACCATAATTTGACCAATCCAAACTTGGAACACTTTACGAAGGCTTCAGGATCTCACACTAGTTAATATCAAACACACGTGATATAAAATGGCAATAATTTTATTAGACGAGCATCAACTAAGTAAACACCTCATTAAAACGTTTGAGTGCCACTAGGGTAGGAAATAATATATGACGGGTCCCTTGAAAAATTACAAAATACTTAGTTCAAAAGTTAAAGTACATAAAATATATATCTATTCATAGTAAACCTAAAAGTGTTCAATATTACATGGATGTTAAAGGTTCATCATTTATTCATCCACCAGTTTGTAGGTTTTTACTTTGATTCATTCAGCCACATAGTAGGGACTTCCCAGTTCGGGCCACGTTTACCCAAGATGTTTTCTTTTGTATGCTTGAATACTTTTTCAAATACTTATCTCCAACATTGAATTTTTGCCTTCAGATTTCTGTAGTATATTATCTTCTCACGAGGGACTGATAATATTGGATCTTTATTTACATCTTTATCCTATTTTCTTCAATTAGGTCTAGCTCGGCTCGTCTTCTCTATTCGTTCCTTCTCGGGTTTAATTGGTAACCTTAAAATATGGGACACTTATTTACGTCTGGAGCACTACACCCATGTCATTCATTAGTACAAAAAGTGTCTTATGTGTCGCAGTCTGCGGTATCGTCTAGTAAGCCCATAAAACCTTTTGAATATAGTTTGGTTATTTTCCAAAAAAATTCTTCAACCCTTCTAGCATGTTTCAATTATTTATCTTTAATTGTCGTTAACTTGTGATTAAAAAGTAATTGAGAAGTTTTATGATATAGTCATTACTTGGCAACAATCCTCTAACTCAACTTAATGGAACTATAGGTCATCACAGTTATCGAATTTGGTACACCAACCTGTAACAAATTTTGCTCAATATGAATTCAATCATATTCTTAGTCGTTATACTATAGATTGGTTCGGCTTAATGATCCACAACCATAACAATGTGTTTTTGGTCTCTAGTAGCTCTAGGCAGAAGTCCGACCAACTATATCCATTTTGAAACCATAGTGTGTTGAACCTTGTCCTCTATGGATATTTTTCAATACCAATACTGAATCTTCTAATCTGAGGCAGTGCAAGAGGGTTAGACTGAATCCCTACTTGAAAAAAAACATTATACCATAAGGATAAATATTTTCCATTTAAATTTTAGCCTCTATGCCGTGACATTGTAGTCTGGGTAGATACCATTTTCAAGAATGTTAAAAATCTCTAAACGCCAATAACCCACCTCATTAACACATACCTCATAGGTCTTTTACGGGTTTAACATTTTTTCTTTGTTGATTGATAGGTATTTTTGCAAAGTTACACAAGGCTCAATTTATGTGCATGTTATCGAAGCTAGGGCGTTCGTAAAATAATTACAGACCCTTGGAATTTATTTATACTGAATAATAATGGTTCCATAAAAATTTGAGCTCGATAAAACTCTCAAATATCTTTGGTATTAGTTTTAGAGAGATAAATATATGAATTAGAGAGAGAAAATGCCAAAATTAGTAATAATATGATGATTACTCATCTTTCCCGAAAAATGGAATGTTATTTTATATTGTAAAGATAATGGACCTAAAAACTACATATTTGACCCATTTAAGGCTATTTTATCCCACTATTCTACTAATCTCACACATGTACATTTATTATTGCATCACACACCCTCAACGTTACACATTTGTTGGGTTTTATATTACAAGATTTATGTTAAACTAAACTAACTCAATATTCTACCAACCCAGACCCGATTTGGATAAATCACACCCTTATTAGTAGTCATTCTAGTCCTTGTAAAAATATTGAGGGAGAACTATGTGCTATTGCTTCAGATTGGAGGTTGGCGACTCCTCGAATTATCACGAAAGAATGTACCGAAATGTCTAGCTTGTACTTAGTTTCGATAATGGTTAAGGTTGAATATATTAGTTACTCATTTTAAGCCAACTAGAATTATGATGGTCCTCGCTTTTCTTACACGTGTCACCACAACATAGGGGCTAGTTTATTCAAAAATTTAGAACTATGACTATTGACCTTCTAACCATACTGTTGTTTTTGCTTCCGATGACCGTTGAGGGTGAGAGCTTTCACTATAAATATCCTTCATTGCCTCATAACGCATCCTCAACACACTTCTAGAGAGAGAGAGAGAGCTCTAGTGCCCTAATTTATAGAGACATAAACTTTATTGCCGACCCAAACACCTTGAAGTGAACACTATTTATGAGAAGCAGGTTAACTACCCTTAATTAGTTTTCAATAACTGCTAGGGCCGAAGAAAGGCAAGTTATGGGCATAATCGACAATTGAACAAAACCAATCACCTAAGTTTTTAATTATGAGAACTTCGACCCAAAAGGTTTCGCAGTAGTTACCCCATTAGCTTCTTAACTGACACAATCTTTGCTAAAAACACTAGTAGCCTGCCCAAAGAGACCCAACATATCGAATAACAACAAGACTCTGATAGATTACCAACCTTTAAATCCAACATCTAAAATCTTACCTGAAGCTCGTGATAAAGAGGCTCGTTAGAAATCGTGTTACTTGGAGATGGGAGACTCTGGTTCCGAATCTTTGAGCAAAAACGATTCACGATATGTGAAGATAAACTCCACTATTATTGTTGTTAGGACGAGAACCAATATTGTTGTGACCCCCAAGGGATTGGTGAAATTTGAGGGTTCCAAAAGGAAGAATTCGAGCAATCCTTGAAGCTCAACAAGCCAATCATGATGCAAAGATAAGCGTCAATACTACTGCCACCCCAAATGATTGGTAGAATCCAAGGGCTCAAAATAAGGAAATCGAGAAATCCCTAAAGCTCAACAACCCACTTCCAATGTCACTACTAACGTCAGGGGTTGAATAATCTGCAAAAAATATTGTGAACCTGTTGTTGAACCAGAGGGGCCGAAAACCGAAGCCGACAGATTGTTGGCCTTAGAGATATCAAAAAATTTGGGGAGTAATATTTGTGCAATGGAAAATAAGCATCGCATTAGGATGTCAACGGGCAAGTGACTCTATTATAAAGAGGATGCAGGCTCATAGCTAAAGGGACGTCGGGGGGTTCCAAACTTTATCATTATATATCTCTCTACCAAAGGGGAGACATCATTTTTCACAAGAAAAATGAAAATGATAATCTTTCTCGATGTCCTGAACTGAGGGCTCTACTTGCCCTTGGACCCCTCGATCGTAAGGTATTTTAAACTGGTAGATTTTTTCCTGAGCCAGGCTAGACCTAATACATGGTTCACCATGATGTCTTGTATCATACTTTAACCCATTTCCAAGATTCTTATGTCGATGTAAGAGTTCGTAGCTATTATAATGCTATCAAAGAGTCTGCGACTTCCTTTCTTCTACATCACTCTTGGAAACAAATACAAAATTGTTAATGATTTGCTAGAAGTTAATACAACTTGAAAACAATTTTTTATGTTCGTTAGTGGTGCTTGGGTAAATGGTCGGCCTCACTCAAAGAAGAACAACCTGAGGCGACTCCCAAGAAGTTGACATACAAAGTTAATATTGTTGTTATGTTATTTTTCTCATGACTTCGGGTTTTAGAAGTAATACTTTATATTGGAAGCTCCAAAGGTGTAGCTACAAGCTTTGAGGAAAAATCATATAGAAGCTGCAGAAAATACTTTCATGGCTCTGAACGTTTGGGATTAGAAACACTGGGATAATGAATTCTACATATGTTTTACGATGTTGAATTTTGTTTGTAGCCTTTTTTTGCGTTCCTCCGAAGGTGATCTTAATGGAGATCAATTATTTATTTCCCATAACCTTGTTGCTACAGCCATCGAGTTAAGAAAATGTGTAAGAAGGGTCTTACTCAAAAGAAAATGAAGACTGATGCTACTGATATAGAAAATGTAGCTTCAGAGGTCAATGTTCGACCCGAGGTTGATTCTACTATAGCGGGGAGAACTAATGAAGTCGAGGCTAACAAGAAAACTAAAGCCCAAGGGGGAAAATGAAGAAAACGGTGCCTAAAGAGAGAATGATGCTCGAATAAAAATGATGCCCAAGAAGAAGAAAATGGTGCCCGTAGAGGATCCTACAACCAACGCTCGTATGAAATATCAACCTACCATTCCAACTATGTTTGAGCAGCACACCACTTCAGACCCTGATGAATGAACGTCGGTGTCTTTAGAGGTAGGCTCAATACAGGTTAACATTGAGCCAGAAGAGGAAAATGATCCAGGTCACAGCGTCCTCAATGAGAAACAATCAGATTTTGATGTCGATGGGCATTGGGAAAAGATGAAGTTTGATGTAGAGGTTCAGAGTCATCTTGGAAATATTCTTATCAATCTATTGGGGGTTCTCAAATGAACTTTGACCCTCGGTACCTATCCCAATCTCAGATAGCCAACTAGCAAACTGCTCAGGACCATATGCAGAAGGTTCAGCTAATCGAGCTTTATCGGTTGACTCTGTGGTCAGCGAATCCTTTCAAATCTCCCAACTAGACTAACACACTTGCTCTCTGTATTATCTGGTAGCTCTAATTTCTATGCTCGAGAGGAAAGCAAATAGAATAAAAAAGAGGTCTCTCAAACGAAGCTTCAGATTTTCCAACTTAAAAAAATATCAAAGACTTATACTGAAGATTCGAAGAGAAACACCAACTCGTCAATCGTGCTGAAGAATGGGTGTGTTCTGCTTCCAGATAGCTCGAGAAGGGAGAAAAAACTCACCAAAAAGAACTTAACCACTGCCAAAGTGTTATACGGGAGCAGGACAAATATTATAAACAATGTTTCGAACTTTTATTTAACGCAAAAGAAACAATATAAATTTTTGTGAAAGTATTCAAAGAGAAAAAGGACAAGGTCGTTCAAGAATTAACTGATTTTAATATTAAATCCAACAAAGACGAAGCAAAGGCTATTGCTGGTAGAAGTTGGAGAATGATAACGTAATTGTGTTAGAATCTTATGTTGCGGGTTTTCTGAAGACCTTATATGCTCGAGAAGTTGGGGCCAAAGCTATGCTGATTCTTGACATCCATAAGAAGTTCCCAGACTTAAAGCTTTGATCATACTAGCAGTTGGACTGAGAAGGATTATCCTTCGAGTGTTTATTGTAAAGATAGTGTACGTAATAATTGGTCACCAGGTGCGGAACAAAGCGAATTAAATGAAGAAAGCGACACCAAAGTGTGTTCGAAAGATACCCACACTACTGATGATTCTGGCATTTCGGAATAACGACCTCAAAACATCTTCTTTTTTTGTAAAAAGTTCATATTTAGTACTCATAATATTTTTCATATATATTTTTATTTTATCTTGAATTTTAAACTTCAGTTTTATCCTTAATTGAAAGTGATCGGTTTCCAATGCAAAGATAAATCATGTTTACTAACCAATGTTGAAAGCTATATCCGGTCAAAAAACAAATAAATGTGTTAACCAACCGAATTTAAAAGATTTATAAGGTCCAAACTAGAATAGTTTAATTTTGACCAACCAAAGTTAGAAAACTCCTCGGGTCCAAAATAAAAAAATAGTTTCGTGGAAGACCCATCAGGTCTAATATCGAAGTAGATAAATGTTGACCGACCGAAGTTGGAAGAGCCCTTAGATCAAAAATAAAAAAACAAATAGGTACATGTTGATCAACCAAAGTTGGAATCCCCTCAGGTCCAAAATCGAAATAGGTAAATTTTAATCATTAGATAGAAGAGACCCCTCAGGTCGAAATAAATGTAAGCTTTAAATCCTACAAAAAGGTAATAAAGAAAAAAGAACTTATATTGATAAATCGGCTATGTAATCACCTTGTTCGAACCTTCCTGCGCCAATACGGTATGAAAGAGTATGTTATCGACCAATATATATATATAATTGTACAACATGCTTATATTTACTTTATATACAACTTTAGATGTTCGATATTACATAAGTGTCGATAAGGTCTCTCATTTTTATCTTTTAATCGGTACATTCCAAACTTCACCCTTTCCGTTAAAGTGTATGAGACTTCCCAATTTGGTGTTAACTTTCTGAGTATTTTTTCTTTAGTATGTAGAAATACTTTCCTCAAAACCTTATTTACCACCCTAAACTCTGGTCATCTGACCATGGATGCATATCTACTTATCACCAACGTTTGTAATGCACAGAGTTTAGTTGTGCTCTTCTCTTTTCTTAAATCAAGTCGAGCTCGACTTGCCTTCCTTTATCATTACCCTGTTTGGAATAATTGTCAATATGATACGAAGGTAGCATAACCTCAGATGGTGTCACAACATCCATATCGTAAACCAGTGCATACGGTGACTCTTGAGTTTAGATACGTAGGGTAGTCCAATTAGCCCATAATACCTCATGTAAATAGTTTGGCCAATTCCCAACTTTACCTTCTAGATTTTTCTTGAGCCCGTTAAGTATCATTATGTTCGTCACTTAAACCTGACCATTAGTTTGTGAATGAGCGATGCCGAGAAGTATTGTTACATTTCTCGGGAAGAACATAAGGCTTTCATATATTTGTTATCAAATTGTGGACCATTATCTATTGTCAATCTCCTCGAGATACCAAAACGACAGCATATATTCCTTCAAAGGTTATCAACAAAGGCCCAACTAGATCTATACCTCATCGATTGAAATATAAGGCCTCAGAAACAGACTGGAGCGGTATAACTGTTATATGAATTGAATTAGAAAACCATTAACAAATGTCACACATTCTCACAAACTCTATGTCATATGTCATAATCGTAGGCCAATAATACCCTGTTAGCAGAACTCTATTTGTTAGTGTTTTGTACTTGCAATGAGCCGATCCTTCCCCATCGTGCAACTCAGACAATATCATACGTGATTCATTCTCTGTGAGGCAACGCAATAACGGTCTGCTTAAAGATTTATTGTAAATTATACCTATAAGGATCGTAAACTTGTGCACTTTGAATCATACATTTTTCTATTATTTCATTAATTGGTAAAACATCATTAACCAATAATTCATAGCATGTCTCCAATCTTTGTCGTTGATCGTTAAAATCTAAAAAGATTCGTCTGATTTTATGATCTTTTCAGAAGTTTTTGTTATTGATGGGTTTCATGTGTGAGTATCCATGGGTAACCACCAGAATAAGTTATAGTTGTGAATGAGTCGGTCATCAAATTTTAGTCATATGGACGTGCTTGTACTCTATGCTTTCAAATCCTGCTGTCAGTACTTGCAATGCTTTTAAGTATTTTACCAGATGATATTTTTAGCATTGGATTGTCCCAAGGCGTTATTTATATGAAGAGGTGCGAGTCACTCACCAACTGGACTCTTTTTGTGCCACAAATTTGTGTGAGTTTTAATCATGCCAAGGCGGCCTCATAATCTTCTCTGTTGTTCAACGCGTTAAAACTTAAGTTAATGGCTTAATATATTGCATATTCAGTCGGTCTGATTAACTGAAACCCGGTTTCACATCCCAAGGCGCTCGACCTTTCATTGGATCGAATTGTCCATTAAACCTTTTCCTTATAATCCATCTTTGTATTTGGTCGTTCATAATGAAATCCAACCAAAATTTTTGTCATAGCCTAAGCCTTGACCGTTGTCTGAGGCTCAAAATCAATATCAAAGTCTCCCAACTCCACAAACCATTTAGTCATTCGAATGGACACATCAGGCCTCTACAATATATTCTTCAAAGGGAAAGATGTACGAACTACGATTAAGTGCGCTTAGAAGTAAGGCCTTATTTTCCAAGTTGTGCCTACCAGAGGAAGAACAAGTTTTACGAGCTTTAAATACATTTTCTCAATATTTATGAGGCTTTTGCTCACACAATACATGGGTCGGGGGCATTTATCGACCTCCCGTATCAATACCGTACTTAGAGCATAATCCTAAATTGTTATGTTAACTCAATTATAAATTATATTAAACAAATTATTAATAATGTGAGTAATATTTAGAGGTGGTTGCTTTGAGAGGGTCGACTTTTTTTAGGGTCAATTTAGACGTAAATCAAATACTACCCTTTTATATTTTGACTTATTTATCTATAATCAAATGTATTTAATACTTTTTTACTTATTATTTTGTGCAAAATATACAAATAAATAATGGTTAATGGGATATTTTGGTTTTTAGACTTGGTTTATGTCCGTGACCAGACCCGTTTGGCCCATCAACCCAAACTCGGCCTATAAAGGCTTTGAGGAACAACATTTAAGAGGGTTGGACTTTATCTCTATATACGTTAAATATAGCGGCTCAATTATATATGTACTTCATATCTTATACTTATTACACCACCACCAAATTACCCAAATACCTTCATAAAAAATTTAAATAATATTATATTAGCGACCACAGTAGGAGCGAGGTACCCGAATAACGAAAGTAAAAACCTGACGTATAAAGTTAACCTTCGAAGTTCTTTGGAACATGGATTACGAAATGCATACATACCCCATTTTGAGAATGAAGAGGTTATAACCGTATAGAAACATGTACACACATCTCATATGAATAATGATACCGAAGAAATACTTCTCATGCAAGAAGTGAAATCAACTACGTAGAAAATTTGAGGCTTTGAGAGCCCAAAGATAGGATGAGAATAATCTAAAAGGGAAGATTCTGTCGGGGTATCTAAAATTTGATAAGCCATAAGACAATCCCTAACATAATCCGAAAGCGATGCTATGATGACCAGTTCCAGAAAGCCCATCCATTGTCTATAAAGAGCATCGAGCTAAACATTATTCTAGTGCTTTGGAGTGTATTGAGGGCTTTACAACGAAATCAGAAATTTATTCATCATCTTCGAGCAGCGATCATTGTCGTAAGAAAAAGAAAAGAAAACTTTAGTCTAAAAAACATACGAATAAACACCATAAGACTAGTAAGAATATTTTTTCGGGAAAGAAAAAAAGTCGTAAGGGTAAAGGGAAAAGAAATAATATTAAGGAAATGTGAAGGGCCCAGCTGACCATAACATAAATTGCTTGTAGAGTGATCAATTCGTTATTCAATTCAAGCCTGGTATTTTTACCACTTCTACTGAGGATCACATGGTCAAACAATGACATAATTGGAGGCAGTCGCATTTGTCTTTGAAAATACTCTACGAACATCTACCGAGGCGTTTTGACATCTCAAAAATGGAAAAATATGATGGGAGGCAAGACCCCGATAACCATCTTGAGCAGTTCAAGAATTTCATGATGAGTTTTGATGATGACGACAAACTATTGTGTATATTTTTAACCTTCATGGATAAAACCTTGAAGTGGTATAATAGATTACCGCATGGGTCAATCAATAACTTTGACATATTTTAGATGGCCTTCCAAAAACAATTTGTAGGAAGCAAATAACTTAGAGGGAACGTAGATACTATAATACATTGTTGGTAGTACCCAAATAAATATTTAAATGACTATACCCAACATTTTGTGAATATCAAAGATAGATTGGCAGACTACTTCGAACAGGTAGCTATAGCTGCACTTAGAGAAGGGATATTAGTTGGTGAGTTGGCTGATGCAGCAACCCGTAAGAAATCAATGACTTGGGTGGTTCATTGAACCAAATTGGAAACGAGGTCACACTGGATTAAACTAAAAGATTAAAATAGCATCGTCAATATAAAACTTCCCCTTCAACCTTTCTTCCACAAGTAAGTAGCCAGTCATAAGCTACAGTTAGCAATCCTCCGGAGGAATCTAGAAAGTGTTCTCATCGACCTAGATCGAGCCAGTCCATTGAAGGACAATAATCTAGACCAAGAGGAAATTAGCGGGTTCAGTTTAACTTTTTTTCAGAACTGATTGAAAATGTTGCGACGATTTATGATAGACCGAATAATTTTATGCAATTCCAGAGGTCCTCACCTATCCAGACTCGGAGGGAAAATCGAAACACATGGTTCTTTAAGTATCACAATGATGTAAGACACGATACTAAAGATTGTATTTCTTTGAAGCAGTAAATACAATTGTTAATTAAAAATGGGAAGCTAACCACCTTTATTAAATCACAAGTGGGTAACAAACAAGTGGGCAACGAATGATAGCAAATCACGAGTGGGTTGCAGATAACTTTACATGTTTTCTAAAGGCAAGTCATGGAAGCTCATTAACAGAAAAATATTATATTAATTATTGAGCAATTTGATATGAATTCAAAGTACTTGGATTCTGATCCATATCGAGGTCGAGTGAATGAGGTATTTGAAATAAGTGAAAGGGTCTCCAAGTTGTGTTAATTCTTCAAATCGTTAACTATTTTTGGGGGATATACAATGTCAGCCCCTTCAAGTTGTTCCATGAAAAAGCACACAGTTAGCTTGGCCACACAATTAGAAGGGAAAATGTCTTCTCATTTGTATCAAAATCATGTCCTCTTCGTAGTTTTCAATAAACATGATTTAAGGAATGTTACTGCGACACATGAGACTGTTGTGGTAATAAGGGCATCTATCGAGGGGACAAATTTCGATGAAACCTGATTGACACTGGTAGCTCAGCTAATATCTTTTTTTTCTTCACCTATAAATTAATGAAGAATCCATCCATTATTCTTCGATCAAACAGAACCATAACATGGTTTACATGAAACTTTGTTGATGTTATTAGGGAGTTCGAAAGAGAAGCAATTCTTGACAAATTATCATTTCAGAAAATAGTAAGAGTTTTGTTTGTAGTGGTGGATTTTCTGAACCTTTATAATACAATTTTTTGGCAGATCTTAGCTATCAAGGATGCATGATATCGCATCAACGCTTCACCAGTGTTTGAAATATGTTGTTGGAGGCCAAGTAAGGGTGGTTCAAAGCAGTTAAAATGTGGCAAAAGAATGTTATGTCATAGCTCTTGCTCCAAAGTCTCTGGAAAATGTGACAACTAAAAAGAGAGAATCTTAATGTTGTTATTCCTATTGAAGAGGTTGAAATACACAGTTTGGTAGATGGAAAAATGTCATAATTGGAACCCAATTGCCACTATAACTAAAGTAAATTTGATGTCCTTCTTATCCACGAATTCTAATGTATTTTCTTAGTGTAATGAATATGTAATAAGCGTATCAGCTAGCATTATTTTCCATAAGCTATCTGTGAGGTCCGGTAATACAGAGAAAAAGACAGGCTAACAAAGATGGACCATATTTGAGAATCTCAGACAGGCTAACAAAAATGGACCATATTCGGGAATCTGAGTACCGATTATGGACATTAAATCTGATGCTCGTAAAAAATAAAAATGGAAAATGACAAATGTGTATTGATTTCACATATCTCAATAGGATATGTCCCAAATATCATTTCTTTATCCTTCATGATGATCGGTTGATAGATTTCACTTATGGCAATACAATGTTATCTTTTATGGATGCATTTGTTGAGTAAAATCAGATATGGATGGATCTGAAGGATCATGATCATACTACATTTATCACCAACATGGGTGCGTTATTATAGATAGTGCATTTTGCGTTAAAGAACGTAATGGCTACTTACCAGTGCTTGGTAAATAAAGCATCTGACAGTAAAATTGGAATAAATATGAAAGTTTATATTGATGACATGATGGTTAAGAGTCTAAGGGAATATGATCATTTGATTGATCTAAAAAAAAAATTCTCCAACTTATAAGTCATCAACTTAAATCTAAGTCCAGAGAAGTGCACCTTTGGCGTGCGATCTGGATTTTTTTACGGTATGTCATTAATGAGAAACGAATTCAAGCTGACCCAACATAATAAGATGCATTGTTGGTTATGGACTCTCCCAGATCCACAAAAGAGGTTCAAGTTTTAACTGGAATGCAGACAGCTTTAAATATGTTCATATCAATGCCATTAGATAAGTGTGCATAATTCTTCCAAGTGTTTAGAAATGCCAATGAATTAAATTGGTCACCAAATTGTGATAAAGAGTTCCTAGAAATCAAGAAATATTTGTCTTCGCCCAAAACTCTGTTTAAACCAGTAATAGAAGATTGACTCTATGCATACATGATAGTATCCGATCATGCAGTAAGTGCAGTGTTAGTACGAGAATTTGACAATTAACCTCGCACAGTTTATTATGTTCGTAAGACTTTGTTGGATGCTGATAAAAGATATCTGAAGTTGGAAAATTAGTCTTATCTTTCGTAATAGCAGCCAGAAGAATAAGACATTATTTTTAAGTGAATTCTATCACGATTAAACTTATTTTCCACTGAAGAGTATCTTATAAACACCGAAAGTATCAGGTCGGATGACCAAGTGGTCTGTAGAATGGATTATAATATCGATTTTTCTCCTCAAACAAAAATCAAGCCACAAGCTATGGCAGATTTCTTGGTTGAATTCCATTTGGGGCGACCCTATGTAGAATATCATATCAATAAACCTAGGAATAATATGTAATCTGAACCGATGGAGGATCTAATATGATGGGTTGTAGGAAATGAATTTATGAACACTCTTCCTTTGGATAATCAATGTACCAAGCCATACGTTTTGCTTTAAAGACGTCAAACAATGAAGTTGAGTACTGATGAGAGAATAAATGACTAGGATGAATATTGGGTCTTGGACCTGATGTGACTAGAGAGAGAGTGTAGAGAGAGAAAGTGGAAAGAGAATATTATATTGTGGAATGTCCCACCTACCAAGAATAATGGGTCTCCTTTTATAGTAAAGAAGGGTGGACCCATTAATTCCTTGGTGGGCTTGCTTTATTTCTATTTTGGTCCTTCATTAAATACATTGTTTACAAATTAACCTCTAATAAGCTGTAAATGCTATTACAATCACGTCAATTTCCTTCTACTCATAATTAACTCTTTATTATTAATTCTGGAAAATTATCCCCTTATCAGTAGCCCCCCAGTCTTTGAGAGCAATGGGAACGAAGACTTATAAAGGAGTCAAGCCAGGATGCCGCTGTCTCTTACCCTCTGAGTTGAGGGTTGGTCTGCCTAGGCCAGACCCCTTCTTTCCAGCGTGTCCGAACCTTGAGGTGCCTATCAACAGGTCGGGTGTGGAGACTCTCCCACATTGGCTTGTTAGGGAACCAGGTTCGGATGTTTTCTTCCACTTAAACTTTGCCCTGACTTGACTTATGAGTTATCTCGGGTCGGCTTCTGAACCTTTTCGGTGGTTTTTTCTATGGGCTCAAGCCGGTAAACCGGCTTTGTGTGGTGAATTGGGTTATGGTGGCCCATCTAGTGTCTTCGTCTGAGTAGGTTAGCATAGGGTTAGCTCGTGTCAGAAAAGAAGTGACACGTGTCGACTACTAACTCAACGCGTGCTTGCCAGCGCAGTTTCTTAAGAAGTCCTTTCGACTTCCCGCTGCTTTTCGTCGCTTGGCCTTTTCCGGTCACGCAACGGCTAGGTGAGGTTGCCTATAAGTACCTCACAAATACAGATCTCTCTCATAGGCATTTTAGAGAGAGAAAGTGTTGTCCATATTTTTCTAGAGAGGGAATGCTTGTTTTATGAGACCTAGATACCCAAAGCAGAAGTCAAAAAAGAAAAAGAAAGGACGAGTGTTCGGTTTTGTAGACTAGGCTAGTATTGGCGACCATGCTGAAGAATACCGACGCATTAGATTGATTTGGAGTTCTGATACCAAGCCATTCACGCCTGTACCGCAGCCCCACGACCCTGTTCTTGCTGACCCGATCCCTGCCGAGTCCTTTACCTTGCCCGAACCACCCGACGCTCTGACCCTAGAGCCTGTCGTCATCACTTATAGCAGTAACTCTCCTCGTTCCCCAATTGCTCAATTAGACTGCCCGACGCCTTCGTCAGTCAACTCTTACGCTGCTCCGCTCCCTTTTCCGCCCCGACGCCTCGGCAAAGCCAAATTTCTGTCTATGGGGGAAACCAGCTCTCCAACTTCTCCCACAGGAGGTAATTCTCCTACGATGGTTCAGCTTACTCCCTCCATACGAGGGTGGCGAACTGGTACTAACACAAGTGTGACTTTTTTAGGTCTTAATCGACGACCACTGACGCCAGCGGAGTTGGATCCCGAACGGGCTCGTCAGCAATAAGACGAGGCTCATCTGGCACAAACTGATAGCAGTTCTGGCCCTACAGACCCTTGCGTTCGACCATCCGACCCGGGCGCCGCCACCACCCTAAGCTCTAACAAAGTTCTGGTAGTAAATACCAAAGAATCAGAGGCAGACGTTCTGCCCGCAGAAGTCGGTATTACTGCTGCTGGCAATGCCGCTGCCCCTCCCGAGGAGCCGCTTCCCGAGGAGATAGAGGCGATCATAACCACCACCTATCACCGATGGCTTCCCGCAAACAATGTTATCTTTTTTTTTAGGGCAAGTATCTTTACTTCACTGCTGCTGAGCAAGAAGAGCTGCTGATCTGTTGGGGCATTCCGGAGTGTGTCACTGTTCGGTTTCCCGTTCCTGGAGAGATCCCTGTACACGTTCGGTCACGAGAGATTGTAGTTTTCACCGAATTGTTCAACTGGGGCCTCAGGTTCCCCCTGGACCCTGAGATTGCTCTGTACTTCCGAACCCTCCAAATCTGTCCCTCACAGCTGAAGTCTAATGCATGGTACACACTGATGTCTTGCATAATGGTCTCGCGCCTGTCGGGTCGGGTCATGCCCATGGAGGAGTACATTGCCATGTCCGGGCTATCGAAATCCCCCAAGTCCCCGTTCTTCTATTCTTCTCTGGCAAACACATGGAAGATAGTCAATGACTTCCTTAAGAGCGACAAGGGTTGGAAGCATCACTTCGTCTTTCTTAGCGGCTGCTGGGAAAATGGCCGCCCTTACAACAAAGAGAACCCGAGGCAATTTCTCCAAACCTGGGTTCCCGACGGTAAGCCCCCATTTTATTTTAATTATTGTACCGATCTTTTGTGTAATGTCGAATGAGTTCTTACAGGGGCTGAAGAAGGACTACTTCAAATCGGGCAAAGTCACCTTCCAAGTGTTGAAGGACTATGCCAAGAAGCACTGGGGTCGGGCAATGCATCGGGCCTTTAAGAACACCAACCTCATTATGAGTAACCTCTGACATTGCTCGTCAGAGGTGCTCACTATTGAGCAGCTGCGTCAGCCCCCAAGCATGGAGGACATGATTGCAAAAACGGATGCGCCTGATGCCCATCTTTTCCTCCCAAAGCGCAACAAGTCACCTAGCAAGCGCCCAAAATCTGACGATGATGTCGAGGAAAACAATGCCAGTGCAGAGAAAGCGGGGGTGGATTTGCATCAGGATGAAGATGCTGCTGAGGGCGAGGAGGTCGATCGGACCCAGGGGCTGGCGCAAAAAAGGAAGGGTCGGGTCGACGCAGAGGGGGTTCCGGCTAAGAAGTCTAAGCGTTCCAAGAAGGAGGGCGGGTCGGCTGTTGGTGCGGACAATGCTACCGTTCCTGAGCTGTTCGACCAGTATGGGGGGAGCTAAGGGTGGCTCGATGATTGATCCCGTAGTGGTGATCCCTGATGATGCTAGCCCCCCAAAGGCTCCTGCACATGCCGCGACGTCGTCGAGTGGCACGAAGCTTCCGGTGCTGTCGGTGCTTGGGAGTCCGCACACGTTTCCGTTGCAGATAACCGACGGATTGGCCCTTTCCCTGTACAACATGCTTGTGCCCTTGGCCTTGAAAGAATGTCGGGAAGGGGAGCTGAGCCGGTAGCTGTCGAGCGCGGAAGCGAAAGTTACCGATCTGCAAGAGGAAGTGCGAAAGGCCAAAGCAGCTCAGGACTCGGCCGAGGAAAAGCTTAAAGAGACCCAGGGTGCTTTGGAGCAGGCCAAAAAGGTTGGGGAGGATCGTGCCGCGGTCCTGGTACGGGAGATCACCGGTCTGAAGGCAGCCAATACGCTTTTTGCTGAAAAATGCAAGAAGTGAATGAAGAAAGAGACGGTCGAGGCCAAGGCCGCATACGTGTTGTCTTTTCACCAACGTTTCCCTGACCTTTCCCTTGGATCAATGTGGTTGGACGTTCCAGAAGATGAACGCCCTGCTGGTGTTATTCTCGAGGACGATGAATCAGACGACCCCGAGTCAGAGGAAGAAGATGCTTGACTCCCGACGTTCTTAGTTTTTGTGTTTTTGTATTGTATTGTTTTAAGACATGTGGATTTTGGGGACTGCGGAATCCTTTACAAACTTCTTTTGTAAACAAAATTTCCAGACAATCAATTATTGCATTCGTACTTTATATTTTGTGAATGTTACATTCTGTAATGGTTTTGTGAGGGTCGGAACATATTGGTCGGGAATTTTAAGATGTAGATCAGTTTGTACACTGAAAAACCTATTAAGGTTTTGTATATCAATGTAAAATTGAAAATCTTCCCGTAGAGTCAGGAATTTTAAGATGTAGATCAGTTTGAACACTGAAAAACCTATTAAGGTTCTGTAGATCAAAGTAAAATTGAAAATCTTCTTGTATGGTCGAGAATTTTAAGATGTAGATCAGTTTGTACACTGAAAAACCTATTAAGGTTCTGTAGATCAATGTAAAATTGAAAATCTTCCCGTAAGGTCGGGAATTTTAAGATGTAGATCAGTTTGAACACTGAAAAACCTATTAAGGTTCTGTAGATCAATGTAAAATTGAAAATCTTCCCGTGGGGTCAGGAATTTTAAGATGTAGATCAGTTTGAACACTGAAAAACCTATTAAGGTTATGTTGATCAATCAAGATTAGTAAGAACAATCATTGATCAGCTCGTCAACTGACAAAGTTTGTAATACTTCAAAGATTGGAAGGCAAAAAAATTTGATTAAAAAAGGGGGGTCGGGTGTTGTCGATGCCTCATTAAAACCTCCTCGCGCCACCGAGGTAGGAAAGAGTGCATCCCCGACCAAGAGATTCTTACATAATGCTCAGAGTTACAAGGATGTAAAAATACTCTAAATACAATTTCAAATGTTCAATGTTTCATGGCAGCCTTAATGAATGCTCGAGCTTGTCTCGCAAACGATCGGCTCTTAATTTTCTCTATCACTTCGTATGGTCCTTCCCAGTTCTGGGTGAGCTTACCGAGGCCTTTGTCTTTGGTGTATAGAAAAACGCGTCTCAAAACTTTATCACCGACTTTGAATTCCTGACGTCGTACTTTAGACGCATACCGGCTCCTCATTAGGGTCTGATATTGTAAAGAATTTAGTTGAGCACGATTCCGTTTTTCTTCTATGAGGTCGAGAGCCAACTGTCTGTCGCCTTGATTTGTGTTTTCATCGTAAGTACCGATCCTAAAAGACGGAAAAATGGATTCTGCCGGAGTGACCGCGTCCATACCATATACCAGAGCATAAGGTGACTCTTGGGTCGTTGTTCGAGGAGTGGTTCGGTAAGCCCATAACACTTCTTGTAGATAGTCCGGCCATTTGCCAGCCTTTCCTTCGAGGTTCTTTTTGAGCCCATCCAAAATGGTTTGGTTGGTGACTTTGACTTGCCCGTTTGCTTGTGGGTGGAATGGAGCAGAGAAGCATTGCCTAATCCTGTGAGTTGTGCAAAAAGATTTCATCTCTCTGCTTTCGAATTGGGGTCTATTATCCATGGTGAGCCTCTGGGGTACCCCGAACCGAAAACAGATATTGGACCAAATAAACTTGATGATGTCTTTAGTCTTAGTGGCGGATAATGGCTCGGCTTCAACCCATTTGGAAAATTAATCCACCGCCACCACAATTGTCTGTCTCCTACCAGATGCCATTGGTAACGGCCCTACCAGGTCGATGCCTCATCGGTCGAAGGGTAATCCTTCTGATATGGACTCTAAAGGAGCCGCGGGTACGTTAATCGCGTTCGCAAATCTTTGACAAGCATCGCAGGTTTTTACTATCTGATGTGCGTCCGTCGTTATCGTCGACCAATAAAATCCAGCGAGAAAAATTCTTCTAATTAGGGCCTTGTAGCCACAATGAGCCGCGCCCTCTCCGTCATGTAATTCGTATACAATTATCTGTGACTCATGGACCCCCAGACACCTCAGCAATGGTCGGCTGAATGACTTTTTGTATAATATGTCGCTCAATAAAATGTAGTCTCGGGCCTTGTTGCATATCTTTCGAGCCGCTGCGCCGTCGTTTGGTAGTTAGCCTTCGGCTATGAAGGATATGATATCACGTCGCCAATCGAAAATGGTTACCGAAGATATCTGGCAAGCAATTTCAGTTCGGTTATCCAGCTCCTGCCTCTTTATGATGGATGGATGTTCTTGTTCGGTTACCCATGGGTAATTGCTTGAGAAAGAGGTCGATGCTAGAGAGTATGTCACCACGTTTTCACTTCTCGGGACATGTTCATACGTGATCTTGACAAATGAGGCGGCTAACACTCTTAACGCGGCTAAGTACTGGACCAGATGCTCTTTCCTGGCTTCCGAGGCTCCAGAGGCTTGATTTATCAAAAGTTGGGAATCACTAACGAGGCGTACCTGCCTTGCTCCACATACCTGCGCTATTCGCAGACCGGCCAGGGCGGCTTCATATTCGGCTTCGTTATTGGAGATAGGGAAACTGAATCGGATGGCCTGGTGCATACTTATGCATGTTGGGGTAACTATCTGCACGCCCGCTCCGCAGCCACTAACGTTTGCCCCCCCCCCCCCCCCCCCCCCCGTCGATGCGGACGATCCACTTATTTGGTTCGGCTTCTCTAGATGGTGCATCTTGGTCTGGACGCTCGTAATGGAATTCTACTAAAAATCAGCCAGAGCTTGGCCTTTGACGATCGTCCGAGGTTCAAAGTTGATGTCGAAATCGCTCAACTCAACCGACCATTTAGACATTCTCCCTGGCATGTCCGGTCGCTGGAGGACATACTTAAGCGGAAATGAAGTGCGGACGACAATGGGGTGGGCTTGAAAATATGGCCGCATTTTTCGTGCTGCGGTCACTAAGGCTAAGGCCATTTTCTCTAGCCTCAAATACCGTGTTTCTGCATCCAGTAAGCTTTTACTTACGAAGTAGACCGCTGTAGGGGTTGTTCCCGACTCGCTTATCAAGGCCGCACTTACTGCAAAATCCGTAACCGCAATGTAAAGAAAAAGAGTCTCGCCCGTCAGAGGCTTCGTTAGGAGGTTCGGGGACGATAGATAGCGCTTAATCCCTAAAAAAGCTTCGTCACATTTGGGCGTCCACACAAAATTCTTGGCATTTCTCAAGACCTGAAAAAATGGAGCGCACTTGTCAGACGAACGAGAGATAAACCGATTTAAAGCAGCTAGACGCCCAGTTAGTATCTGGACTTCTTTGATGCTCTTAGGTGGGGTCATGTCAGTAAGAGCTCGGAGTTGGATGGGGTCGGCTTCAATCCCTTTTTCGCTAACAAAGAACCCTAGGAACTTGCCCGACCTTACCCCGAAGAAGCATTTTTTAGGGTTGAGCTTGAGGTTTATACCCCTGAGGTTATCAAACGTTTCCTGTAAATCGGCGAGATGGTCCTCGTCTGTGCCGCTCTTCACTAACATGTCATCGATGTAGACCTCCATATTCCTCCCTATCTGATCATTGAACGTTTTATTAACTAGCCTCTGATACGTTTCTCAGGCATTTTTTTATCCGAACGACATAACCTTGTAGCAATACAAGCCTCGGCCCATAATAAATGTTGTGCTTTCCTGATCTGTTGGGTGCAGTTTGATCTGATTATAGCCGGCGTACGCATCCATGAACAATAGCAGTCTGTTTCCCGAGGTCGAGTCTACCAATTGGTCAATCCTCGGCATCTGGAAGGGGTCATTCGGGCATGCCCGATTGAGGTCGGTGAAGTCCACGCACATCCTCCACTTTCCGTTTTTCTTCTTTACCAGAATGGGATTAGAGGTCCAGAGTGAGTAACTTGACTCCTTGATGTGCCCGACGCTTATCATTCTTTCGGCCTCACGCAGAATGATTTCTGCCTTTTCCAGGGAAAAAGCCCGACGCTTTTGAGAGACGGGTCTGACGTTTTTGTTGACAGTTAGCTTGTGAATCACACAAGACTCTGGGACTCTGGTTACGTCCCTCGAGCACCACACAAATAAATATAAATTATCCCGTAATAAAGATAACAACTGTTTCCTGAAAGCCGGTGACAAACGGATCCCGATCTGCAGAACTCTACCTTCGACAAATGGGTGTTGTCGCATTCTTCGTCGGTAGTCAAATAGCTAGGAGCTTCCCTAGGATCATCAACGGGCAACGACCCCATGGGGAGCCCCTTTAATTGCTAATCCCGCGCCTGAACCATCTCTCGATCCTTTTTGGGTGCCAACGCCGCTCGGTAACACTCCCGTGCCGCTTTCTGGCTGCTTCGGACAATACCCACATTGTTTCCGACTACATATTTCAAACACTGATGAACCGTGGATGATACCGCATGCATTCGTGATATCCATGATCTGCCAAAAATCGCATTATGAGAAGCCGACGCGTCTACCGCCACGAATAAAACGATGACCTTCTTCTTAAATGGGTCGCGGCCTAGCTGAACTACGCCCTCAAATTCTCCGACCACATCAGCTGCTGATCCCGTAAATCCTGCAATAGTGCGATCCGGCCGTGTAATGACCGTTGCGAAAGTGGATGCGAAGATTATGTTGGCTGAGTTACCGGTATCCACCAAGATACGCCTGACCTCTTCCCCTACAATGGCCGCCCCGATAACGATGGCGTCCTCATGAGGGCCGACTATATCTCTCATGTCGTCGTCAAAATACAGGATCGGTGATGGGACACTTTTGGAGTGGGGGTAGGTCCGAGCTTCCAACAGGGTGGTCAGATTCACGATATGCCTTTTTCTGGAAGAGTGTGTGGTACCTGCCATAGAGTCTCCGCCGAAGATAGTCAGAGATTCAAAGAATTTACAAAGGTTTTTACGTTACCAATACTTTCCTCAGCTTCTTCTTCGATGATCCCGATGATGTTTCGATTCATCTCGGGGTCGAGGTACTCAATGGAAACATCAAAAGGTTCAATGACCTCAGAAATGGTCATGGTGGTTTCGGACTTCGGCACCGTTACGACTTCTCTCGAAGCTGTGTTTTGCTGGGTTTTCTTCTTTACGTATTCCAGGAGGTTTCCGTGCTCTATGAGCATCTGTATCTCTTTTTTAAGGGCAATGCAGTCCTTAGTCTCGTGCCCCACGTCTTCGTGATAGCGACAATAACGGTTATTCCTCTGTTCCCGAGGCGTTGGTATGAGGAAAGGCCTCCGATACATCCCGCTTTTGTTAGTTTTTTCGTAGATCGATGATACACATACTGTCAGGTCGACGAAGTAAGCAGGTCAGATCCACTTGTTAGATATGGGTCGCGAAACCGCTTGACTCGTCTGCTTCGTTTTGTGGCTCGGGGGAGCCGACGGCTTGATAGGTAAGGATTGGGTCAGAGGTATCGTGCTGACCGGCTGGGCTGGCTGAGCGTAGCTAGATTGAGCCCCTTGTCTTATCACGACCGCTGCTTGCGCGCTCTGCTGAATTTGCGCTGCCAGCTCGGATGCCTCGGTTTCTTTGATCAGTATTTGTTTCTCTATTTGAGCCAGAAGGGCGGAAAAAGTAAATGCTTGCTTCTTAGTTACCGCTTGCTTCATCGGTCCCGGGAGCAAGCCCAAGCGATACGCGGTTAGCGCCACGTTTTCCTCGCAATGGTCCAGATTGGTTTTAGCGTCAATAAAATGCCTGGTATATTCCCTGAGGCTCTCTCCTAGCCTCTGCTTACAATTCATGATGGTGTCTCCGTTGGCTCGGAAACTCTTACTTCTGACGAAATGCTGTCTAAATATTGTCCAGAACATCCCGAAGTTTTTGATGCAACCTTGTGGTAACCGGTTCTACCACTTGGATGCCCGGTCCCGGAAGGTCATCGAAAATGCCTGACACAGAAGTTTATCGTCGTTGTCGAAACTCAACATGAAGTTTTTGAAGGCTTCCAAGTGGTTATCCGGGTCCTTCTTTTCGTCATATTTTCCAATTTGGAAATATCGAACCTCTTCGGAAGGTTCCCCGCTAATATCTCATCGGACAACGGCGAAGCTCTCCAATTCATCCCGAACTCGAAAGCTGAACCCGAAAGCTCCGCCTCCGAGTCCTTCTGTCTGAATCCCGTAGAGGCCCTCATCCCCGGGATTGATAAATTGGCTTCTAGTTCGGTACCCCTGGTTCTGGCTGTTCGAAGGTTGCCATTGTACCTGAGGCAGCGCTACCCGCTCTTTCATGCTGCCTGCTGGCATTTCTTCTTTCTCAAACGACACGGGCGTTCGTTTCTCGGTGTTACCTTTCTTGTACTTAGGAGACTCTGATCGGGGTCCCCTGTGACGTCGGGAACGATTTTTCTGTGCGCGCTTGCTCAACCTTTCCCGACGTCGGTACTCCCTTCCTAACGAATCATCCGAGGTGTAATCGACTGAGACGCCACGGTCATCCTCTGGGTACCGCTGTTCTCTGGCGTTTTGCCCATCCTCTGGACGAGGCTCTCGATAATATCTAAATGATCGGGCCTCGATGCGGTGTCCCGCAGTCGGGTTGCCTCCGCCGCGGTTGTCGATGAATGGTTCTTTATCTTTTCCTTCTCGAGTCCTTTTCTTGTCTAACGCCCACTCTCTTTCAGCGTTTAATCTGGTAATGTCTTCCAGGATCTGTCTTCTGGTCATGATAAGATTCGAACGTTTGTCCCGACCCTGGGCGTAACGTTCCCGACCCGGAGCTTCTTCGCCCTCAGACAACGAAACGGCTCAGGCTACTTCTCTCCCGACCCTCTCTTCGACAGCCTCGTCATTTATCTTTTAAGATCAGATCGCGATTTTCAAAGAAAAAGATTCCTTCTTGGTATCACGGATTCCCACAGACGACGCCAATGATGAGAGAATAAATGACTATGAAGAATATTGGGTCTTGACCCTGATGTGACTAGAGAGAGTGTAGAGAGAGAAAGTAGAAAGAGAATATTATATTGTGGAATGTCCCACCTACCAAGAATAATGGGTCTCCTTTTAGAGTAAAGAAGGGTGGACCCATTAATGTCCTTGGTGGGCTTGCTTTATTTCTATTTTGGTCATTCATTAAATACATTGTTTACAAATTAACCTCTAATAAGCTGTAAATGCTATTACAATCACGTCAATTTCCTTCTACTCATAATTAACTCTTTATTATTAATTCTGGCGAATTATTCCCTTATCAAGTACAAAAGAGAAATAACTGGTTTGAGGCTTGCTCAAATATGCGGTGCCAAAAGAATCTGATTGGTAAGTAATTCACAACTGCTCATACATCAAGCTCGAGGACCATCTAAACAAGAAAAGACCAGTTGGAAAAATATTTGCAAATATTGAGAGAAATTTCTTCTTACTTTAAATATGTGAAGTATGAGCATGTGCCAATAGCTGAAAATTTAATTACCGATACACCGAGGCGTATCCTTGGATTTTGGTATAAGAATGCCCTTCCATAACAACAACCCTCGAGATGGGAATTGGAACTGAGGAAATTTTTCAAGTGTCAATAATAACAAGCCAAGACTAGAGGTATGAGATCTAAGAATTCATTACTAAAGGAATTTTTCCTTAAGACAAAAGCCTAACTAAGAAATTGAAGTTTAAAGAACATGGGTTTAGGCTTTGAGATGGGTCATCTACAAGAAATCTTTTAACAAACCTCTATTGCTTTGCCTCAGATCTGATGAGTCTCATGTAATTCTATCTAAATTACATGATGGAGAAGGATTTACCCATATTGGTTACAAAACTTTTACTAGTTTGGTATTATTATCATGATATTATTGGTCGTCCATCATGACGAATGCTAAAGAGTTACTTAAAATATGCGATCCATGCCAAAGATTTAGAAATACAATACATTTACCAGCAGTTCCTATGGAATCAATATCTAGAGTGATACTCTTTGATAAATGGGGGCTTGATTTGGTTGAACCCTAACAATGGCTTCTGGAGGGTGTCAGACCATTATATTAGCAGTTATATTTCTCTAAGTGGGTAGAAGTTAGACTCTCTATTGAAATACTTCCAAAAAAGTAATAAATTTTATCATTTTTAACACATGTTGTAAATTTGGAATTCCTATAAGTATTACAACATATCATTGTCCTTAATTTGACAACATAGACATGAAACTTTTTTGTACATCAAGATAAATTCACCATTGTTTCCCCTCACCTTTTCATCCTCAAACTAATGGACATATAAAGGTTGTAAACATAACTATTTTGATGGGTCTAATAAAGAAATTAGAAGGGGCGGCAGGTAAATGGCCAGATCACGTAAAAGAATTATTGTGGGCCTATTGAACTACTCCACATACTACTACACAAGAATCTTATTTTTCTATGGTCTATGGATGGATGAAATAAGACTAATAGAGTATATAGTTCTTTATTTTAAAGTTCAAAATTATTATAAAGATGATAATAAGACTGTAGTAAGAGCTCGACTTGATTGAAGAAAGTATAATCAAAGCTCATTTAACAACGAAGTATTATCAAGGTTTACTGAGAAAAAATTATGCATTTAAAATACGAATAAGAGAATTCAAAGTAGGGGATAAGGTCTTGAGAAAATTATTTTTATATACCAAATATAGAAAATTTGGAAAGCTTGCACCAAATTGGGAAGTCCCATATATTTTTAATGAAAAAATCAAGCGGGGAACATATCGGTTGGTTGATCAAAAGTGTATTCTTTTGAGGAACACGTGGAACATCAAACATTTAAGATTGTACCTCCAATAAATATCTATTGTAAATATTTACTTTGTTTTTTGTCAATATAAATATCCAGGGGCATACTTTTTCCTACTTTGGTGGCTCATAGAGGTTTTAATGGGGTGTCCGAATCATTATCAATCTACCACATTTGTCTTTAAAATTTGTTAATAAGTATACTTGTGTATTAAATTTGTGTGCCTTCGAATGAATTACCTTCAAATGGCTTGTGTATTGAATTTGCGTGCCTTCGAACGGATTACCTTTTAATGACTTTTGTATTAAATTTTTTTTCCTTTGATTGGATTACCTTCGAATGGCTTGTGTATAAACTTTGTATGCCTTCGAATGGATTACTTTTGAATATCTTGTATATTGAACTTGTGTGCCTTTGAATTGATTTCCTTCAAATGGCTTGGGTATTAACTTTGTGCACCTTCGCATGGATTACCTTTGAATGTCTTATTTTTAAAGATTGACTACCTTCGAATAAAGTAGATCAAGGAATGTAAATAAAATGATATATAAAGAAATAATATAAAGTTGAAACAACCACAAAACGCCTCGGGAAACCCAGGACTTAATGAAATCCAAATTACAACAGAAATGCTTTGGCACTACCAAAGACTTACAAAAAAGCTTCTGACCCACTATCACAAAATACCTTGTATACTACAAGGACTTGCACAGCACAACAAAATTTGAATTTATTGACCTTTGGGCTCGTTCCCATTGGTTTATTCTTCCTCATTTTCTTATAAACTCCTACTTTCGGAGTCCCTTCATCATTATCGTCGGAAACATCATTGGGCGAGTCCTCAGAAATACCTAGCTGATCAACCATAAACATATCAGGGGGAACAAGTTCTTTGGGACCAATTCTCACAACGACCCGAGACCAACGTAGGGAATCTCTTATGGGATTCCAAAACCATATCTAATTTAATTAAGGCGTCTCATTTGTTTAGGGAATCTATAACCAAATTAGCATATGCATCTGTAACATCGTTTGCCTTTTGTTTAAGTGTTGCCTTGATAGAAGCCTCATCTTTGTACTTTTTGGCAAGAGCCTTTTGACTACTTTTCTCACTCAACTAGCGCTCGATGGTTCTCTTGTCAGCAATTTTTTGATTCTTCGATGAAGTAATTTCCTCATAGCTAGATGATTGCAGCTTTTCATAAACAACATTATCCTTAGATAATTATTCCTTGAGTGATTTGCCTCTTTGGATGCACGATTAGCCTTAGCCTTTTCATTTTCAATGGATGTCTTTTGATTTTTGTTCTCTTCTTAAAGAGAAGCAATGGTTTATCTATGTGACCTCACTTATCTTTCCAACTCAATGATGGCATTCACATAACTTAAATTTGAATATCCCAACATATCGTTTTCATTTGACAATTCAAAGGGTACATCATCGAACACCACATTTGTGGCGTTGCTTGTAGATTATGGGAAGTTGAAACCCTTCAATATCTCCCACGGGGTTGTCATCTCTAATGAATTGTCCTTTAAATATAGGGAGGAATGAAGAGGCAGGCTCACATGTATAATATGGAGGAGGATCGACAATGAGAATTATATGAGGAATGATATCATAACGCAGTACAATCTCTAAACGGGTCAAGGTCTTCTTTCTCTTCTTACTTATTTTGTAACTATCTTGTTTGCTTCTTTTGTGTGTTTTATTATTATTGGATACATTAATCTTCATAGGCGCATCGTCTCATTTGACAATGACATCATCAACAACAACTTACAAGGCCTCATTGATTTCATCCCGTTACTCTTTGGTTCCAGCTTCAACAACATTTTTTGAGGTGTCTTCCTTTTTTTTGTCATTTTTATTCTGATGATTGGGGGATATGTTTCTATTTGGAAGATATAGCTTGTAATTAGTAGCTTCAATTATTTTTAGAATGACAGAGGGTCGGGGAGGATTGGAAAACTGATCTCATGTCAACTCACGCTCAGGATTAGACCTCGAAATGTGAATTCGAATGAATTTGGCAAGAGTAAAGAATTAATGGAAGCCATTAGAAAAATTTTCTTCCATCCGCTGATTTATCCTCTTAAAAGCGACCTTCACATCGTTCAGGTGGTGCATATAAGACTTCAAAATGGCTGTAAAAAGAAAGAAGTTGGAGACAAGTGATAAAATATGTAAAAGAAATAATGAGAGGTCAAATAATTTCGAAGAGATCTACCTATATTCTTCTAGAATTTAGTAAGCCTACTCAGATTACCTTGTGAGGTAATTTTCCTACTATTCTCCCACCAGCCACTGATGAAGAGAAATCGGGTCTTCCATATTTTATCTGTCTTCAACAGACCATCCACCACTTTGTAGTCATTCCCTATATTGAAGTAGTAAAAAGGAATTTTGGAGTTGCAGGACAACCCCGCAATAGCAGCTAGTTGTTCTATTAGCATTAGAATTTTTGATAGTCTAGATGCTATGACGCATGCCATTAACATAAACCAAATATTTAGACTAGCCTGACTAGGATACGACTCTACTAAACTAAAATAGCTTACGATTTCAGGGTCTAAGGGGAACCGAATGCCCCAAATGAACACATCTGTATAAAGCACTAGCTCCCTATAATCGCAGCTTATCGGAGTCTCTCAGGTTTAAGCAGCTTAACCTTAACTACTTTGGGGAACCCCCACTTAACACGAATATCTTCTAGATCACTTTCATAGACATAAATGTAAAAGATATTATCTAGATCTAAAAGGTATTTAACATTTATCTTAGCAAATATGGGCCCAATACGGCCCACCAAAGAGAGTAGAAGTATTTTAGATTCTTTTTTGAGGGCTTTACCATCTCCTTTACCACCCTTACTATATTTGTTCTTCGAATCTTCCTCTTTACCTGGCCTTGAAGTATTCATGGTTTGACTAGATGTCTCAAGGGGAGAATCTTCATTAATGTCCTTTATGTTTTATTTCATTACTCTCAGACCAGATCCTGAAGGTTCAGTTGGTTGAGTGTTAATGTTATCCTCTTTGTTTGAAGGTTGAGGAAGAGCTTGGTCAGTTTGAGAGGATTCAGCTGTTAGAGATGCGGGGTTTTCTTCCCTGCTCGGATTGTTAGGTTGAGAGGACTCAACTGGTTGAGATGCAGGATTTTCTTTCTAAATCGAATTTTGTAATGAGGGATTGCTGAAATTTATATATTGCAATGTTAGCCCCATCTTCCCAGATGGTTTAGCTTTTTTTTTATTGTCTTGTTAGTCTGTGTGAAATATTCTCTTTGGAATCCAAACCCATAGCTTTAAAGTTTGAAGGAATCCAATGGCTAGTAGCCCTCTTCAGATTGAGATAGCTTTGGTGAACAACTGTATGAGGTGAAAGGCTGGGCAGTCGAAGAAGGCTCATAAGGAATTTTATGTCTGTTATAAGGATAAATACCTTCGTAGTTAGTTGTCTGAGTCACTAGAAATGTGTATGTGAATACAAGTAACCCAATAACAACATTTGCATTTTTCTTTTATTCATCTAGTTTAGACAAGTTCAACCAACCGTATTCAGTTAATGCGTTTTTGATGGTGAACATACAAACGTCGGAATGATACCAGAGAGAAGATTCGCGATGGTAGAAATGGTGGAGGAAACGAAAATATTTGATGGCATGAAACTGGATATCAATAGAAAAGAACAGTTTCTCTCTCTAAGATATAATATTTTTCTCTCTAAAAATCTCTAGAATAGGAAAATAAATGAAAGACTTATAAATAACCTGTAGAAAAAATCTTGAGTACCCTACTAGACAGTGGAAATGCCACCAACAGTTATAACCTTTATGTCAGTTAGCCCTCCCAAAATACCTTTGAGATGGATAAGGGAGCTATATGATGGGATCAGAAATATTCGAGGGTGGTTGCTTTAAGAGGGTCAGATTTCTTCGAGGGTCAATTTAGACCTAAGGGAAATACAACCTTTTTACCTTTGAATTAGCTATCCATGATTAAATTTATTTAGTACTTTATTACTTATTATTTTGTGCGAAATATATGAATGAATAATTAATGGGATTTTTCTGTCTTTAGTCTTGGTCCATGTCCATGACCCGACCTGTTTGGCCCATTAACCCAAAGTCAGCCTATAAAGGCTTTGAGGAACAACATTTAAGATGGTTGGAATTTATCTCTCTAAACATTAAATATAGAAGCTCAATTATCTCTCTACTTCATATCTTACACTTATTATACCACCATCAAATTACCTAAATACCCTCCGCACCAATTTAAACCATATCAATTATAACCAGTCTTGACCAAACTAACATGTTTAAGAGATCACATTGGTCAAATTACCTCAATACAACCTTATAAATAGGTTGCTTAAATAATTTAAATAAGAAAAGAATTGCAATAATTCTCAGTTGGTCTCCTCCTAAGAATAATAGGCTTAAATTAAATACAAACGGATCTTGTTTGGTCAATGGGAAGGCTAGTATAGGTTGATTAATAAGGGATACCAACAGTGGTATAGTTCATGGTTTCTATAGATTATATATCGAACTTTATCCTATATTAGTTGAAGTCAATGCTATATTGGATGGCCTAATAACATGTAAAAATTTAAGCATATGAAACTAGATATATAATCTGATTTCTTAATATTGATAGAATTCCTCACGAAAGGCAAAGCCCATTTTCTAAATTGTTGCATGAAACTCATTTATCCTAATATGGTTTTATATTAGATTCCAAATAAGGCAACTGGCTGGCTTGCCAAATAGGTTATGAAGTGTAAAATAAGGCTAAATATTAACTAGAACCAAGCCCCAAATCAACTTAGAGCAATTACGCTCTTAGAAAGTATTAGCTCAAGTTATATTAGACTTGTAGACTAAATAGTTTTAACTTCTCTATCCTGTTTATATTACTAAATCTACTCTCCATGATTTAAATCATAATTCAGTCTCAAATCTTTATTACTAACATTAATATCAGGACACTCCTGACTAGTCAGGATTAAAAATACGTTTGATTATAGCTACACACAATTCAACTTAAAATATAGATGGAATCATGAGAGAACCTAACGAATATGGAACCTTGAAACAAATCTAGATATGGATGCATAAAGATTAAAGAATAAAATCGAGTTAAAAGTAAAGCATACTGGAATATGAACATTGTCTCAAATTCTATAATGCACATTATCAAGGTAAAAAAATAAGGAATAACATGAAGAAATACAAATGGATATAAAAGATATTAACCTAAGGTGATATTCACAAATGAATTTGAACTGCCAATAAGAATTATGAGAGACTTCAACTGATTTTCATGAGCTTTATGCTGAAAAATGCCCTCAATAAACCTTTATCTTTGTTTAAGTAAAATCATGGACAAAATAAATTGACTACTTTAAGTTATACACAAATAAGCTCTTAACAGAAAATTGAAAGAATGATTTTAGTCTAGAGAAGATCAAACCAGAAAAAAAAGAATTAAACTTGTCAATCAAATTAGCTAAGAAAATCATATCACATGAATTACAAGTAAGTTCCACTCACGAGCCACCACCAGTATTCTGTCTAAAACACTTTATCCCCTCGATTTCAACTGCAGAAATGAGAGAAAGAGAAAGTTTGACCAAGACTGGTTGTTGTGAGGGAGCCATTTATCGGTATCTATGGTGATTTACCTGAGTTTCATGTAAAAGTTGTCATCCCTCAATCTTTTCTCTGTCTCGATAAAACCTGGACCAAACACATCAAATAGATACACTATTTCAAATATGAGATATAGATAGAAAACTTTAAATCTTGAAGAAACTTTGAGTGATATCAAATATTATACTTATTATGATTATATCATTCAAATCCATGACTATATAACATTATTTATTACTAACAACTGCTTGCAGGTTACTCATGACTATTTGCATTTATACAGATTATTGTTTGCAAAAATAAGATTAAGGTCACAAAAACTAGAATGCTTGCTAATCTGGTCAAAATAAGAAGATAGAAAATCAACTAACTTCCATGAGATTTATAAAGATGAAATTATCCTCCAATCTATTTATCGGTCTAGATTAAGTCATGAACCAAATAAATTAACATTGAAAGAATGAATTAAATCTTGAGAAGACCAAACAAAAAGTAAGGAGAAATCTGCCAAATTAATCTTGTTAACTAGCTCATACCACCTTGAATACCAGTAAGTCTCGATCACGAGGCATCACCAGTCTTCTTACCAAACCACAGTCTCCTCCTCGATTTCAACTAAAGATTCAAGTAAAAGAGTGAGGTTTGGCTAATACTGGGTAGCTGTAAAGGTGCAATTCACTGATTTCTAAGAGGAAGTTCCCTTCTTCAAGCACCTTCTATGTCTGGGTCAAACCCTGAACAAATGCATTAAGTAGCTTTAACATCTCTCATATGAGCTCTAAACACAAAATTGAAGAACAATTTAGAGAATAACATAACAATACAAATGCATGAATCAATGTAAAAAATAAAAATAAGACGGGTACCTGGAATACCAATAAGTTCCTCTTACGAGCTACCACCGGTCAACTAACAAAAACATCTTCTCACCATCGATTTCATCTAAAGGACAAAGTGAAAGGAGAAGTCATGACGAAAAATGAAGAGCGACTAGAGATTTATTTTAGTATCAATTCAATTGAAAGTAATGTTGTAGTTTTATTAATGGGTAAAGTACCATTTAAGACCCAATACCTAAATTATTATCCATTTAAGACCCATATTTTTATATATCTCCAAGAAAGACCCGTTTTGTGAAATATTTACCATTGAAGACCCATTAATTCCTTAAATACCCATGTTCATTTATATAAAAGGATTTTAGACCCATACTTCACCATTTCTCTCTCTCTCTCTCTGTCTGTCTCTCTACGTGAATAGAACAACTCTAATGTTAGGCGATTCTTCATTTTTAACTCAATTTCTTATTTTTCTTTTGTTTTCATATGTTTTTGTTGAGTTTTTAGTTGATTTCGAAGTTTGATTTTGGATATTTGTTCAAATAAGTTGATTTGTGTGTAGTAAGAAGAATTTTGATTTCAGAATACTAGAAGTACTCGAGATCTGTTTTTGTTTCTAATTCTTGGTATTTATCTGGTTTTTACGTTGCTAATGTAGTTTATTTGTTGTGTTTGAGTTAGTTTTTCGTCGATTTTAGTCTGTTTTGAGTTTTTGAGTTTTTTGTGTCGAATAAAACGGTTCAGGGAAGAAGATGCGAAACGTTTGTATATGTACCTACTGATAATTGCGAAACGTGTAATTCTTCCTGAATGGTAGATGTAAAAAACACATTTCTGATAGATGTGAAACGTTATTTGTTCTATTTTTTTTAATTTTCATAACATATCATGAGTGATACCAGTTTGTTCGTCTTAAAAAATCAAAAGCAATGGTATTTTTGGATTTTTTTTTCGAGTTACGGTTTAAAATATACAGACTCTTAAAGTTTTTAAATTTATAGGGGTTTCGCGAAGAAGATGCGAAACCTTCTTCATTATGATAGATGTGAAACCTATTTTGTAGTACTAGATGCAAAACTTTATTTATCTTGATAGATGCTAAACCTTATTTATTTTGATAGATGCTAAACCTTATTTATTTTGATGGATGCGAAACCTACTTTATTTTGATAGATGCGAAACCTTTTTTATTTTGATAAATGCGAAACCTTCTTTATTTTGATAGATGGAGAAACGTGTGTAAAATATATATTTTTTAAAAAAGAATTCAAAACATATCATGAATGATACTAGTTTTGTTCTTCTTAAAAAAACAAAACCAATAGTATTTTCGGACTTTTTTTCCGAGTTACGGTTTAAAAGATACGAACCCTTAAAAATTAAAATTAAACAAAAACAAGAGAAGTTGGTTATTGTATTTTATATAAAAAATGTATAAAATCTTTTGAATGAGTACCTTTATCATTTTACTTGGATAAGTTATTATAAGGCCCAACCGTTTTGTATTGTTATTAAATAAAAGTATTATTTATTAAAAGATAATAAAAATTCCGCCCCCATCTTTTTATTATCTTCATTTTTTTAAAATCATTTTTAATTTATTTAGATTATTTAATTTTTGGTGTTTGTTGGATTAATTTTTTAAAATTAATATGTATATATTGACTAATAGTTTAATTCGAAATAAAAATATAAATAAATTAATCACGATATAAAATAAATTAGATTTATGGGTGAAGGTTATAAAATAGAGTCTATTCTTTTACAAAAAATTCTAATTTTTATGCATGAAAAAATAAGAAGGCTAGGGAAATAATAGTCTTTCCATTAAACTTTTGATGAAAAGGATGGATTTTTGGTTTATATTTTAAAATGGTAAAGAAAATATAAAATATACTGCGGTCATAGATGGTCCGATTCCAAGTAGCAATATCGACCTCGTTGAATCATAAAACTGTGTGGGCTCCTTATAGGCCCATCTAACCATCAAGGTCACGAAGGGTAGAGTTATGCCACGTCGTGACACATCTGATCGCTTTTGAGATCGAGGTACATGACGTGGTTAAATTTTATTTTAAAATCCCGCCTAAACGACTGAATTTTCGGTAGTTTTTCGATCCCAACTCATCCTTTAAATCGCCGGAGTATCTGTACGTGCTCTATCACAAACCCTAAACGCTCAAAGTAACTACTTTGTCTGGATCTCCATATCTCTGCCGTTCGATCGCCGCCTATCAGATACCCCACCCTTCTAGTCGCAAGTCTCGTCATGAAAGGAGCCACTGTTAAGGCTAGCACCAACGATTCCAAGTGAGTTTCATCCTAATTTCAGTTTAATTTTCATGTGTAGATCTCACCATGTGCTTATGAGTCGATTATTTACTTATGCTTGATTTACAATTCGACTGATCGCAGGTTGAAGAGCAAAGGCAGTAAGATCGCGAAGAAGCAGAAAGATCCGAACAAGCCAAAGAGGCCTCCTAGTGCTTTCTTCGTTTTCTTGTAAGCACAAACTATTTTCAAATCGATCAGAAAATTTTGTTAGTATATTGATTAATTTATATTGATTATTGATTGAAGGGGGGATTTTCGGAAGGAGTTCAACAAAGCAAATCCTGGAAACAAATCTGTGGCTGAGGTTAGTAATAAACCATGCTCAGATCTGCCAATGATTTTTTAATTTTATATTCAATCAATTCTGTAATGTAATTGTATCTAATCAGGTCGGAAAAGCTGCCGGAATCAAGTGGAAATCCATGACGGAAGCTGTGAGTATAATAATATTATTCTTCAATCCAACAAAAGAGTACTTTTATTGTGAAATTTTATAAAAAAAATAACTTTTTGAATTCAGGATAAATCTCCTTATGTGGCGAAGGCAGAGAAAAGAAAGAGTGACTACGATGTCGACATGCAAGCTTACAATAAAAAACTGGTTCTACATCTTACTCTCTTTGTTAGGTTTTATAAATTTATAGTTATTATCATTACTTTTATTATTATTATAATTGATTGTATAAATTTTGGCTTTTAGGCTGGTGGACCAAGTGAAACGGAAGAGGAGTCTGATAAATGTAAGTCTGAAGTTCAAAACATATATGTATATTCTATATCCTTTCACTATATTTGTTTTGAGGTATTTTTTTTATAATATTTTGGTAGAAGGAAGAAGACAACCAGTAGAGGCAGATGGAGGATTCTAAGTGTACTTTTGTATGGATTATGAAGTAATTTCTGCTCTATTTTAGATTTAATTTGCTTAACTAGCTGTATGGATTTTGTTCTTTTGGTTTTGAAGTTTATGGAAAATTTGACAATGATTTACTTTGAGATTGATTTGTATTTGTTGAATTGATGCTTACATTTATCTATATTTATATATTCAATAATGCAGTCTTCCAAATTTTTAGATAACAGTGATAGTAGTAGTTTTAATGTATATGCATCCATAGGCTTCTTTGTTAATCATTACACTACCATAGATATTTGGTATCTATAAGAGAGACATAGTAAAAGTCAGGCATTTTAAGATATTAAATATACGGTTGAAGACACTTTTATTAATGTGCTGGGTTTATAAAATTAGGGGTAAAAGCTATACCACATTTATTTATTAAATTCGTTAAGTAAAATGTTTTTAACTAAGATAGTAATAGAATTCAAAGAAATTGAAACTGGTTAAGTGGTTGATATGCTTAGTACAAGTCTGAATAAACATGGTGAAGATTGCTTAACTTCAATGTCTAAGAAAAACTTAGTTATGTCAAAATCTTTAATAATGCATAACTTTTCCTAACCAGCAATCATATTAACATCATTACATGTTTTTTGAATATATCATAAAACATATACCAAGAAAATTATTTGGTAAGAACCTTGTTTGGGAGTAAAAAGAAAATTACCCTAAGGTGCATTCATGTACACAATTTCATCCAATGTACTATAGAGGAAAACATTGTTAACATCTAACAGCGCACTTTCCAATATCTAAAAGCTGTAATAGCAAACACTATTCTTATAGTGACTAACTTAGTCACATGATAATTTTTTTTAGTTCTCCTTCCACTTGAGTGCAACTATTTGCTACCAACTTAATTTTCAGTCTTTTAACTGTAGTATTAGACTTCCTTTTGATTTTGTACACCCCTCCCGAACCTATTACTTTCTTTTCAGAAATAAATCAAGTTAAGTCCCAAGTGCCGGTTTAATTCAAGAACCTGAAGTTCTTTTTCCATAGCCAGAATCCATCATGGATCATTCGTAACTTGACTATAAGAAAAAAGTTCATGGATATCTTACACATTTGTTAAAAATACACGATACAGATAGAAGATGAGATGTTTTGCATGGAAATATAGATGAAACATGAGGATAATGTAAAGACTCAACATATAGTGAATTAGTGTGTATTATGTTGGAAACAAAATCTTTGAGCCAAAATTGTTGTTTTCTGTGTCTTATACTTTTTCTTATGAGAACATGGTCAGTTAAAATATTAATACCAGTAAACTTCGTACTACTTGAAAGAGAAAGAATACTAGATTCTACTTGATTCTAAAAAAGAACACCGTGATTAATTTGAGTATCTATTTTTGTGGGAAAAATAACAGGACTAGGCACATTACTGACTATATTTGCAACTGTTTTTATAAGAAAACATTTATTATCTAAACACAATTTTCCTACATCCAGTGATCTTGTGCTAATCAAGACTGTAAATACTATAACCATTTTATGTTGGAAAAATATCAAAGAAATATAGATTTGTGTGCTCTAGAATTTGTTCTTAACTTGAGGACAAATCATAGCAAAACAAAGACAATCAAATACTCTAAGTTGTGATATTAAGGATAATTCTTGTCAAAATATCATATGGTATTTTCCATTTTAAAAAGATAAAAGGAATTCTATTGATGAGATGCGTGACAATTAGAATAGCTTATCCCCTAAAACACTTAAGAAAACTGGACTGTAACAGTGGATCTTGTAATTTTTAATAGATTTTGGTATTTTTTTTCTACTATACCATTTTGTTGAGGAGTATGGGAACTACTTGTCTGGTGAAAAATTCCAAGAGAACTTAGTAAAGAAAATACTTTGATTAACAAACTTAGTTCCATTATCAATTCTTAGTGTAATAATCTTTGTATTGTACTAACTTTGACTCATATGTATGAACTATTTTATACCTTATATTTAAGTAAGAATGTCAAAGTGAACCGAGAACAATCATTAACTATGTTCATAAATTACTTAATAACAATGATAGTTTTTCATGATAAGGTCCTTATAGGTCAATGTGTAAAAAATCAAATCACGTATCAGATTTGAGTTACTAGAAAAAAAATATTTTTTGTTATTTTGTTATATGACATATTTCACAAGAGTTTTCAAGACCTAACAATCTTACTACATTTAAATGTTTCAAAACATCAAGAGGACTATGGCCAACCTAAGATTCCATATACAAGGCTTAGTTACAAAAACGATGACAGATAATCCTAAGTTAGAATTAAAACTCACATAAGTGATTATATCCGAGACCGACTAAATAAACCCAACTTTGAAATAATATTCATCAATGACATGAATTCCTTTATGTTTCCCAAACTCAAATCACGTTCTTAGAGTGTTGGTCATGGATAAGACAATGATCTTTTAGAAACTTAAAAATAACAAAATATGATGTTATGCAAAACAATTATGTCATGTATTTTGACATTTCATTTTAAGTTTACGATTTTAGAAACTCATTAGGTAAATACAGAAGAGAAAGAGAAGAAATAGTACATGTATTAAGGTTTGAAGCACCAAATTCTATTAACCAGAAATGTTTATTCTCATCATCGTGTGCTGAATGATCAAGGTTATTCATACATGCAAACTCATCAACATGAGCTAAGTTAGCTATAAAAATCCCCGCATTAGAGTTGTTCATTATATTTTTAATATATTTTTGTATTTTTTTTATCATGGTGTGCACAATTCATTGTATGTTATTATCTCCATGATTTCCAAAGCTTCAAACAATTATCCTCAATGTGACCTTTTCTGTTTGCTATTATCACATCTTACTCCAATTTTTTCTGTTTTGTCAAAGTTCTTCCTACTTCTCCATGTATCATTTTTCACCATTAATGCACAAGAGGTGTTATTTTTTTCACCATTCAGTATATTTAGACTTCGTTTCTTCTTAACTAACAATGGTAGTGAATAAACTCTATTTAAAGTGGGAAAGGAATCCATCAAAAGCACCTTGTCTTTCACTTATTCATAATTGTTGTTCAAACCAAGCAAAAAATGTATATTTTATCTTCTTATTCTCTTTTATTTATCTAAGTATACATACTACAATCACATTTTAAGTAACATATACATATCGGAAAAAGTATCAATGCATTCATCCTATCCAATAACCTTATCAGTTTAGATTAATATGTTACAACACTCAAACGTCCTTGCAACATATTTATTTATCACCTCAAATCATAAACCACAAGGTCATTAAAAGAGCCATACCTCTGTGTAATTTCATCTCACTAACATTTAGCATTATCAATGGACATAAACCGTTCATTCAAAGTTCCTAGAATAAAGTTGATGATCCATGAGAACACCACGCTATTCACGTGGTTTTATTGATCATACTACACACTATATATTTTAGGTTTACGAGATCTGCCATCAATGAAGCTTAACTTCTTTTTAGTAACCAAATAGAATTTCACCGCTATGCACCAAACAATAAATTTTCGCACTAAATATTTTAATGTCAATCGTCATTCCATGTTTATTAAAATGATAATTCACCATTGCATCATCATTCATTGCATCGGGATTTTGCACAATATTGGGAAAAGAAACATCCGAATATTCCATTTGATAAAAATATATGTAAAAAACCACATTCAAATTTAAGGACCAAGTTAGAACTTGATATGATACCATGCAAAAAAAATTCTAAAACTAGTTTAAGTTGTTGATATAAAAAAATGAAGGTTCGAAAGAAAAATCTAAACATAAAATTGTAGAACAAAATAAGGAGAAACAACCCTTTAAAATTTTATTATTATATTATTTACTTATTTACAATAAAACTTTCATGTTATATACATGAACAAACCTACTCATCTTCTTTTTATAACTAAAGATTAGTTATAACAAGAACTAGCTAACCAGAATTGGTTATAACAATAAAAAAGTTACAACCTACTAAAACTTATAATGTTGAAAGAACTATGTCATATATATTTTGTGTTAAACCATATATAGAAGATATATATTGTTATATATCGATATTTTTGGAGGGAACCCGCAGCCGTTACTCAAAGTGCAATGAGCGTGCACAAGGTAAACCCTCAGTCTGACGCAATAGCCTATAAACCAACGCCAGAAGGTAAACCACATAAGGTGACAGACTCAGTCGAGAAATCGTATGTAGAGGGAATCGAACTCTTGACCTTTGGTCACAAGAATGCATTACTCAACCACCTCGGCTGCCCCCTTACTCAAAATTTTGTTATATTTTGTTTCATCATTTTGTTTTAAATTTTTTAATCATTTTTTTGTCTTTTTCATTTCTTTTGTCTTTTCAGTTTGGTTGTCTACTCTAAACTGTCGTGTTGCTCTGTTTTTTTTTTCTTTCAAAATCTCAATCGCGATGAATTCTAGTTTCTCACTCATTCCTAGTTTGTCGTCTTTTCTCCCATTCTCGCTGGTGCTTCAACTTGACTCTGGTCTCTGTGGTTGTGGTGTTGCGCTACCGCAACCGCTATTTTCCAACATCTGAAGGTTTTTCCTCTCTCGTGGTTGTCGCCGCCGCCTTTTCCGTCAAGAGATCTTGTTGTCTTTTCGATGTTGTCGTCAAACTCCCTCGCGAGTGCTTGTTTCCGAACAAAACCTTATATTGCATTTCTATTGTGACTTCCATTTCTCTCTCCGTCGCGACTGCTTCAAGGTGTTCTATATATTTAGTTTCTACTCTTAGATTCTGGATTCTCAGATTTAGATTTTGAGTTTTGTGGTCTAAATTTGAGTTGTTATATGTATTTCAAACCATGGTAGCACGAGATGAGTAGTAATGTTGTGGTCTCTGTTTTGTATTCGATAGTATGTCTTTTGTTCAATGTTAGGTCCATAAGACTCAAAAAATGCATGTGATTCAATGCAACTATTTTGTCTTTTTTAAAACCAAAAAAATAAAATCTCAATATAGTCTATTCAACATATATTTTAAAAAATATAGATTAATAAAAGGCTATGCTATATTTCTCATGCTCTTTTTGTTGGATTTCTCACCTAATATTTTTTAAAAAATTCATTGATCTCTTAAAAAACTAATTTTATCCTTTACTTCCAAACTTAATTTAAAAAATATTATTATCTACCACACCAATTTTCTCTTTTTCTCTATTTCCATCATTTTTTCTTTTGTCTTTCTTTTATTTTTCCATCATTACAGTCGCATAGGTAAGATTTTGGTAAGCTTTAGATGATACTCCCAAAACGTTTAATATAAAATTTATGCATTTACAATAAATTGCAATCAGACTTCACAAAATTCACATTGGACAACATGAAGCTTATTACCAAACCCATGTGATTAATTTTTAATTGAAAATAATAATCTTCTGACTATAGAAATAACTTTAATCCTTAACATCTTCATACTTGTTCAACCACTCTCCTAGGCCGGTTCAACCACTCTCCTAGGCCGGATCCACCAAATGGACGACCGAGGCTCACACAATTGCGGTGTTTCTCAAACAAAATAGGTAAATTAATAAAATTTGTAAATAAATGATAAATAAATGAATTTAACGGTCTCGACTATTTTAAAATAAATCTATTTTATTTTAATAGTAATACAAACCTAGATATGAATAGAAAAGTCTCACTTTAAATATATATATGCCGTGGCGTAGGCCCCATTACCTAAAATATATGTTTTATAATACTTTTAAGCTAATAATTATTTAAATAATATTAAAATAAAAAATTTACACCTTTTACCTAAAATATATATTTTGTAATTATTTTAAGGTAATATATATTTTGTAATTATTTTAAGGTAATAATTATTTAAATAATATTAAAGTAACAATTTTACGCCCCTCTACCTAAAATATATATTTTATAATTTTTTTAAGGTAATAATTATTTAAATAATATTAAAGTAAAAAATTTAAGATAATAATTGTTTTTTATGAATGTTTTAAATTTAAAGTCAGAAATAATGCCGTGTTGCTCTGTTTTTTTTTTCTTTCAAAATCTCAATCGCGATGAATTCTAGTTTCTCACTCATTCCTAGTTTGTCGTCTTTTCTCCCATTCTCGCTGGTGCTTCAACTTGACTCTGGTCTCTGTGGTTGTGGTGTTGCGCTACCGCAACCGCTATTTTCCAACATCTGAAGGTTTTTCCTCTCTCGTGGTTGTCGCCGCCGCCTTTTCCGTCAAGAGATCTTGTTGTCTTTTCGATGTTGTCGTCAAACTCCCTCGCGAGTGCTTGTTTCCGAACAAAACCTTATATTGCATTTCTATTGTGACTTCCATTTCTCTCTCCGTCGCGACTGCTTCAAGGTGTTCTATATATTTAGTTTCTACTCTTAGATTCTGGATTCTCAGATTTAGATTTTGAGTTTTGTGGTCTAAATTTGAGTTGTTATATGTATTTCAAACCATGGTAGCACGAGATGAGTAGTAATGTTGTGGTCTCTGTTTTGTATTCGATAGTATGTCTTTTGTTCAATGTTAGGTCCATAAGACTCAAAAAATGCATGTGATTCAATGCAACTATTTTGTCTTTTTTAAAACCAAAAAAATAAAATCTCAATATAGTCTATTCAACATATATTTTAAAAAATATAGATTAATAAAAGGCTATGCTATATTTCTCATGCTCTTTTTGTTGGATTTCTCACCTAATATTTTTTAAAAAATTCATTGATCTCTTAAAAAACTAATTTTATCCTTTACTTCCAAACTTAATTTAAAAAATATTATTATCTACCACACCAATTTTCTCTTTTTCTCTATTTCCATCATTTTTTCTTTTGTCTTTCTTTTATTTTTCCATCATTACAGTCGCATAGGTAAGATTTTGGTAAGCTTTAGATGATACTCCCAAAACGTTTAATATAAAATTTATGCATTTACAATAAATTGCAATCAGACTTCACAAAATTCACATTGGACAACATGAAGCTTATTACCAAACCCATGTGATTAATTTTTAATTGAAAATAATAATCTTCTGACTATAGAAATAACTTTAATCCTTAACATCTTCATACTTGTTCAACCACTCTCCTAGGCCGGTTCAACCACTCTCCTAGGCCGGATCCACCAAATGGACGACCGAAGCTCACACAATTGCGGTGTTTCTCAAACAAAATAGGTAAATTAATAAAATTTGTAAATAAATGATAAATAAATGAATTTAACGGTCTCGACTATTTTAAAATAAATCTATTTTATTTTAATAGTAATACAAACCTAGATATGAATAGAAAAGTCTCACTTTAAATATATATATGCCGTGGCGTAGGCCCCATTACCTAAAATATATGTTTTATAATACTTTTAAGCTAATAATTATTTAAATAATATTAAAATAAAAAATTTACACCTTTTACCTAAAATATATATTTTGTAATTATTTTAAGGTAATATATATTTTGTAATTATTTTAAGGTAATAATTATTTAAATAATATTAAAGTAACAATTTTACGCCCCTCTACCTAAAATATATATTTTATAATTTTTTAAGGTAATAATTATTTAAATAATATTAAAGTAAAAAATTTAAGATAATAATTGTTTTTTATGAATGTTTTAAATTTAAAGTCAGAAATAATGGTAGAAAAAATTTAATTTAAAAATTAGTATGTTGACTATTTTTAAGAAACTTTTTAGACTAAAAGTCTCAAATTGGATTATGGCTATTTTTAAGGAATAATTTAAGTTAGAAATCTTGAATATTTTAAAAGAAAATTTTAAGTTGATATTTATAAATGGTTGGATGTAGTCTCGAGAATCTTAATCTCTAGAATAAAAGAATACTCGATTGATTTTTGCCATATTTTGTTTTGATTTTATATTCGTTTAATCTTTCTAATTAATTAGGTTTCGTCTTTTACTTTAATTTAGAAAAAGGTAATGAGGTGCTGCTTATGAATGAGACGATATTTAAATCAAAGAAATTAAAGAAAATGGAAAAGGAAGAACACTATCCAGGTATATTTTTTTTGTTTTCTTTTGAAATTTTATTATTATTTTGGTATTAAAACATTTGATAATCAATATTTTTTTATGATTTGATTTGTGCTCACTTAAGAAAGTGAAAATACATTTACTTAGTTTTAGATAGCAAAGTTTTATTTACTCAAATTATATATTTTTAATTATTTTCTAAAGTATATTTTAAATAATCATTTTCATTTTATTTGTTTATAATTTTTAAAATAATTTTTAATTACTAATATATTAAGATTCATTTTTATAAAATACATAATTTTTAATCTATTTAAAGGTAATATATATATATATATATATATATATACGTATATATGGAAATATTTGATAGTTTTTTAAAATAAATAATATAATTCTATTATAAATTATGTTTAATACAAGTTTGATTTTAATTTTATATAATTTTTACATAAAAGTTTGATTTTAATACAAATTGAATTTATTTCCATCCATTTTTCAAAAATATATTTTATACATTTTATTTTCATGTATCTTTTGAAATATCTTTTATATATTAAATGTTTTTTTATCTTTTAAAAATAACATATTAATATTTTCATCGGTTAAAAATATCTTTTATATAACCAATTTTATTTATTTTTCAAAATATATTTTTTATAACAAATTTTATATATTTTTTATGTAAATTTAAAAATATCTTTCTAAGATATTAAATTTGGTTTTGTTATATTCTATTTTATTTTATGTATCTTTTAAAAATAATATATTAAAATAATATATTAAGATATATTAAGATTTATTGTTATATATATATATGTATATAATATCATATTATAATAATATATTTTTATCTGTAGACTTATAATGGAGTTTTATTTTGCTACAAAACCATGGAATAATGTTGGTTCTTCAAGTAGCTCGAATAATAATAATATGATTCATCCTAATCCGATTGCCTATATATCACCTAACGATGATAGTGCAGAATTTCATTTAAACGAATATATAGTGAGTGATCCGGGACTACACCAACTTATTGAAAATTCTGATAGTAATGTTAGAGATAAAATTCGACGAGAATTCGAGAATTTTGGCCCTTCTTACTTCAATTCCTAGATCCGCCAATAAATTTTGAGACATTTTAAATGTAAATGAGAAAATAATAATAATGTGATATCTAACCAATTCTATTTATTATTATTTTTAATTGTTTTAATAGATAATAAAATTATGAAAAATCAAATATGAAATAAAAAAAAGACACGGAATCCAACAACATAGGATTCTACAAAAATAAATCAAAATATAATTAGGTAAAATATAAACTCAACATTATAATTTAAAAAGTATCGTTTGGAACAAAATAAAAAACACTAACCTAAAAACTCTAATATCAATTTGATTGTATTTAACTTTTAGAGAAAAGTACCCCTAAATACCCACTCAAGTATCAAATACCAAAATGGTACCCGTTTTTGGACTAGTTTCATAAAATACCTAGAGCCAAATTATGGACAATTATACCCTTTAGGGTATAAAAGGGGTTGTTTTCTTGAAACCCACTTTTTTACACCTTCTAATCAGACTTTTAGGTTCCAATTCCCCCCACTTTCACATTTCTAAATTTGAGGAGAGAGAAACACGTGAAACGAGAGGGAACCCAAAAGTTTTTTTCGAAACCAAACCTTCTATTCGACAACAATCCGGCGAGACCAAAACAAACTCTGTTCCGATATCTCAACCTAACCTTCGACAACATTAGCGTCTTTGTTCCGATATCTCGAGCAACCATCGGCGACCGTCGAAGTGGAACGAAGTTTCCTCCGGTACGAACGAAACCGTCGACCAGTGACTCTGTTCTTCCTTATTTCTTCGAACCGAACCAGGTACTGTCTCTGTTCTTTCTTAATTCCGTCGAACCTATCCGTCGACATACTGTCTCTGTTCGATGTTAGGTGTTATAAGCAACCAATTTCGGCGGAATATTTTTAGAATAGTAGGTTGTTTATATTGTTTGGTCTGAGGACCAAGAAGACCCATATGGCTCATGGGATTCATGGTCGCTGGACGACAGCTATCAGTCTGAGGATTCGCACACGGAAGAAGAGCAGGAGCAGTAAGGGGGTTGAAGAAGAAGAGGACGATGAATCAGAGGATGCAGACGACGAGGGTTCTGAAGACGAAGAAGACGAGGAAGAGGAAGAAGAAGAAGAAGAAAAGGCGGAGGAATCTGATGGAGATGATTCTGATTAGGGTTGAACATGTCGATGTAGTATCATGGAACTGTAACGAAACACAAACCCTGTGCAGTAGTATCATTTTTTGACAGGGTGGGTGTATTTGGAAGATCTGTAGCAGTTACTGATTTAAATGTTAATGTTTGATTGCAATTTCCCTTCTCTATCATGTGTAATCCAATAAATTTACTTGCAGTTGAAGGAAGCAGTTTTACTTGCAGTTATTTAAAAGAATAACAATGTTGGAAAACTAAGATATCAGAGTTATGGTAACATTAAAAGAACAATGTATGTAGACCTAATGTATAAGATGTAAGCATAGAGAGCAAGGTTGAATGGAGTGGATATCAGAGTATAACAACATAGATAGCAATGTATAAATGAATACATATCAAAGTATTAACAAATGTAAGTAAAGTATCAGATGGATCTACAACGAAACAGAAAACATACTTTAATTTATCTGTTAGATGTAAAATAAATAATCTATCAAAGTTGTATAGCGTGACTATCAGATTGTAGCAGCATAGATAGCAATGTACACATGAATAGATATCAGAGTCTGAAACAAACAGACATGAAACGTGTCAATGTTAAAAGTGTAAGAAACATAAGTCAAAATACAAGGAGTGCTTATCTTTGAGATGAATCAGGCATGAAAGATGTGATAAACCTCTTGAACAAATGTAAGTAAAGTATCAGATGGATGAACAACGAAACAGAAAACATACTTTGATTTATATGTTAGATGTAAAATACATAATCTATCAAAGTTGAATAAAGGAGCTATCAGATTGTAACAGCATAGATAGCAATGTACACATGAATAGATATCAGAGCCTGAAACAAACAGACATGAAACGTGTCAATGTTAAAAGTGTAAGAAACATAAGTCAAAATACAAGGAGTGCTTATTTTTTAGATGAATCAGGCATGAAAGATTTGAAGTACATCTTTAACAAATGTAAGTAAAGTATCAGATGGATGTAAACGAAAACAGTAAACATACTTTGATGTATCTGTTAGATGCAAAATCCAGAATCTATCAATGTTGAATAGAGTGGCTATCAGAGTATAAAAGCATAGATAGCAATGTATACGTGAATAGATATCAGAGTCAGAAAGAAACAGACATGGAAAATGTCAATGTTAACAGTGTACAAAACATAAGTCGAAAGATAAGGAGTGCTTATCTTTGAGATGTAAAATGTTACAAAAAAGTCGGTAAATAATGTTTAGAACGGAGCATCACATGACCTCCTATTATGACCCGATTTGAAACATCGACCACAACAAGACTGGCTGCTGGAAACTTCGCCTCTTGATGGAATACGCTTCTTCCTCAGACGATCGAGTCTGCTGGAAATGACTGTCCAACACCGATGATAGCTTCTGCCCATCCCGTTGTAGCTAGATGTCTTTTTTTGGGGGTTGTAATGGCCAAACAGGTACTGCTTTCACCGCTAGTTCGTTGCATCTGAGAGGATTCTTCGAACAGTTGAACGGGTTGTTTACGTTTAATGGCGGAGCCTTTATCAGCAACATGTTCTTCGATAAGAAAACTAACACTCTTCAGACGCTCAACATCGAGGTAACATTCCAACCCAATGAAATCGGTCTCCTTATTAAAAATACAATTATTCTGAGCACCGCAAGAGTACGTAATGCTGTAGTTGCCTCTAACAAGCCCTTGCCATGTTTGCTCAACGTACTGTTGAAAAGACTCGAAGTTTTCGAATTCGGACAGCGGAACAATACATGTTTCCGTACCAAATTTGAAAATGCATACTTTTGGTTTCGAAATTGTGTACCCTGAATTATAGGAGTTTTGGTTAGTTTGTTTAACGTTGGTGTAGAACAACTGAATGTGTTACTGATATTATAACATATCTAGCAATATCCCGTAACTAACATATCATGGTATATGCATCGTGGTCTATTTTCAACACACATAGCAAACTGTCATACCTAAACTATCAGGGTATATGGACTATTGGTCTGTTTTCCAACACATATATCAACCTATTATAGCTAACATATCAGGGTGTCTGCAGCAAGAGGAAATGGTTGGAAACATATAACAATATCACGTACCTAAACTATATGGTTACACTTTGTCATAGTCTATTTATCAACACATATAGCAATCTGTCATAACTAAGATATCAGAGTGTATGCAGTCAGGGATAATCTACCAACACATCTAACATATCAGGGTGTATGCAGTGATCTAGCAACCTGAAACATACAATTGCAGGCGACAAATCGCAAAGTGTAACCATATAAATATCAGGGTTCAAAACAGAGGTGGAAAAATAAAATTTCTCACCGGAATGTGATCGGAGCCGGTTTGGATGCTTTGAATCGAGCAGAACCCGAACGTAATATGTTTCCTGCCATTAACGTACATTATATGAGAGTCTAGAATCGATTTCGAAAATGGAAAACGATTTTGAAACTTAAAACTCAACTCACTTACTGACCTGAAAGATGTAACTGACGACTTTGAAACTTAAAATAGTGGTTAGGAGGCTGCTAAACGGTGGTCTAGGAGGCTGAGAGACAGTGCAAAATCGGAGCTAGGAGGCTAAGACGGTGCAAAATCGGAGCTAGGAGATTGTGGATGTAACTGACGCCGTCGAACCAGAATTCTAACATTCGCCGGTGATCGGAACACTCTCCGAAGCCGTTTATATGGATCGCCGGTGGTTACGTTGCTTCACTGGTGGTTCAATAGTGTCGCCGGAGGTGGTGTGATCAGCCGTGGTTTTTTTGAAATGAAGAGACGTTCTTGAAAAATGGGTTGTTTGTTAGGTTAGGAGAGAGGAGAGAGAAAGGGGCTAATAAATTCAAAATTCAAAATTCAAAAGTAATAAAGAAGGTGCTGAAGCCAAAAGGGGCCCTTTTTTCACAAAATGAACCTTATATACTAGGTTGAGGGTAATCTTGGTATTAAAAAAAGAAAAGGTATTAGAAGTGGATATGTTTAATGAGTTGGGTATTAAGTGAGCATTAACCCATTTTTGGGTACTAAGTTGTAATAGGTTTGGCTAAAAGGTACTTAGTGTGTCATTTCCCTAACTTTTATCAAAATTATAGTAGATTTTCTTCTTGGTTTTTGTTTATGGCCCCTTAAAAGGAAAAAAGTCCAAAACATTTCCACATATGACATTTACTTTTTGGGTTAAACTTTTAATTTCTCTTTTTTTATTGAGTTTTTATTTAGGATATGATTATATATATACAAAATGTTGACTTTAGTTTGATTTTTTTATGACAAAAATACCTTCGAACATTCATTTAATTACAGAATTGACATTAAGTAAAAAAAAACACTAAGTATATCCTAAATATACCCAAAACACAAAATAACATATTTTACTATCTTTAAAAAAGAACACTTTGATTTAGTAGATCAAACCAATGTTACTACAATTTTGTGAAGTTCTTCAAAGTGTTCTTAAGAACATTCAAACTCACTTCAAAAAAAATTTAAACTTTTTCTAATAAAAACACAAAATCAAACATGAATCACCCCGAACTAAGGTAAAAAAAATGTTTTTTTTCGTTCTGGTGCGCCTTCGAAGGCGCGCAGTATACTGAGGCCCCTCGGTTCTAGGCCTGTGCGCCGGTGGTACTGGTGGTCATGAACCACCGGTTCAGGAACCGGTGGTTCTTTTTTCCTTTTGGACCATAATATCTATTTCCTTTTGGTCCTCCAAACTCCTATTTTAACGTGTTTGAGTAAAAAAAAATCTTCTTATTTAGTTTTATTTTTTAAAAAGAAATTGGTATTGCCCGAATGATACCGATGGATATGTTAAAGATTTCACACTCGAAAATGGAAATATAATAAAACTTTATTAATTGATCTTAATATTTATTGTTTGTATTCATCGATTTTTTATTCGATTTAAAAAATTAAAACTATTTTTTTTAGAAAAATATACTGTTATTTTATTGCCTCAAAATTTCATTGTTGTTTTTATTAATTAAATAGTGATATATATACCCATATATAAAGTGTAAATATAATTATATTTTAAATATTGTTTATATATACAAACGTTAATATATATATTTATTGAATTTTAATCAAATTTTATTAATTAAAGTTTAAATATAATTATATTTTAGATATTATATATACACAAAACTGTAAGTTACTATTTATTTATTCAATTTATATGAGATTTTATTAATTAAAGTTTAAATGTAATTATATTTTAGATATTATATATATACAAAATTTTGTATCTTACTATATATTTTATTAAATTTATATGAGATTTTATTTATTAAAGTTTAAATATAGTTATATTTTAGATACTTTAATATATATATAACCTGGTACGTTATTATATATATTTATTAAAAAAAGTTATGAGATTTTATTCTAGTGTTTAATTTTTTAAAACTTATCCGATTTTTATTGTGTGTATTTATTATTTTTAATGTATGAGGATACACAAATAAAAGTTAAAATTCATTTAAAAAATATCACATTAATTAATTTTTAAATACTGTTAATAAATAATTGAATTAAAATTATAAATATATACATATATAAATATTTAGAAAAAAAAAACTGAAAACGGTATTGGAATAAGGAGTAGATTGTTTGATTAAATAGCTAAAATAAACAAAAAAATTTAAAGTTAGTTACAAAAATTATAAAAACAATTAACATAAATTATTATAACATTAAATATATAAAAACTAAAACAATTTTTTTTGAAAAAAATTAATAAATTTAGGGACATTAGTTTAAAAAAAATTAAAGACTTAATTATATAAAAAAATTAAGAATTAAAAAAAAAAATTGGCCAGCATCATCAGTGTGCAGGTCTTGCATACAGATGGTGCGTTGGTCCTGCACAATCGGTACACAAGACCTGCATCGGTGCAGACCCAACGCATAGGTGGGTTGCGCCAGACGCCCCATCGGTGTGTAAGCCCAGTACGCTGGCGCAACCCACCGGTTCCAGCCATTTTCCGGGCCGGAAAATGGCAAAAAAAAAAAAGATTTAATCTATGATTTTCACTAAAAAACTTAACAAAATCGTAGAAAATAAATATAAACAATAAAAAATCTTTAATCAAACAAAAAATCAAATCTATAAACTACTTACTTCGCCGGAAAAATTAGGGAGAAATAAGATATATGTTAGAGAGAAGTAAGACGGAATATGGAATGTTAGAGAAACAAAATGAAGTGAAAGAATTTAGTAAAAAAAAAAAGAGCTTATATACCTCTAAAAAAATATTTTTGTCAAAAAATGGGTATATTCATATCTTTTTTGGTAAACTAAAAATTGGGTATACTTAAATTTGGTTATATATAGCTTGATTCTTTTATTTATTATTTAGTACCGAGAAAGTTATCCAACGTGGTTTTGCTTTGTCTTTGAGGTTGATCCATTACGGTGTAGTAATTTAGGACAATAAAAACCTTGAGAATATCAAAATTGTCCACGTCTAATATTTGAAATCTGGCCGGGAAGGTGAAATACTAAAAATTCGAACCATCTAAATTTAAAATAAAATAAAATCTGAAATAGGTTATTAATGCATGACAAGTATGCTTCAGTTTCAATAAATATGGTTTGGTTCACCGTAAAAAAAACTTAAAACTTGACAGCCTACTTACTAAATTTTTTGATTAATCACCAATAGGTCATGGTATACACATGCTAGACAAACAAAACATCACAAATGCAAAATGGGACCAACATAAAAAAAACATATGCAGTTTTGATATGCATAACCTATTCCAGGTGACTAACTAGGGTTATTAGCCCAACCTATTTTTTTTGGAAAAAATATTTTATAATCACGAGGGTCTTATAGCTTGCGAGATAGGTCCAATAATAAAATATGTCGAAAACCCCTTATAATATATGCTATCAATTTATAAGCTTGAGAATGAATTTACAGGTAAAGTGTATAATACTAAAATGGGCAAACCCAAAAAAGTAAGAAACACACGATCACAATTTTTTGTTCAAAAGATCGTAATGCTTGAAAAAAGCCTATGATGACCTCATTTGTGGTTTTCCACAGTACGCAGCAGTTCATTTGCCATCGAAGAGAATGATTTGGCCGTGCTTTGCATTTCCGCGGTTTTTTGGTTGATTCCCTGCCCATCAAAATTATCCCTTCAACGTCATATCCTATTTGACACAACTACTTGACTTAAGTTTTAGGCCTCACTAGTTATCATCATACCTGCAACTTTTGTACATTTTCCCGGAGCTTGCTTTCAGCCATTTTAGCCCCACTTGTTTCCTACCATAGCAAACGAATATCAATTCAAAAACGATTGACTAAGATAAATGATCGAGGCACGATTAAATATGGAATTTGAAATGGGTTTCTATGGTCTGATGTTATGACATTGTACTCACAACAGATGAAGAAAAACCGTATTTCTTCTTGACTTGATCCAGTGCACTGCCTTTCTCAACTTGTTGTTCTTCCTTGTTGGTTATATTTTTTTCATTCTTTGCTGTCATTTGCTTTATTTTACCTGAATTTATTTGGCTACTTCAGGTAAGTGGTCGTTTGGTGCCAAACTTATAAACTGAAAAGCTAGTAGATAAAAAACCATTTCATATAAGGGGTAGTGCCGTGTATCTGACCTTTAAACGTTCCTTGTATCTGACCTTTAAACGACTGAAGTCTGCTTGCGAGTTTATTTTTTTTAACTCCAGTCAGCATTCCTGGTTCCTTGGGCTGTTCTACTGGCTCCTCAAGATCAATGTCATCTTCACATAAATTTATGAAAAGATGCAGTCATGAATTTATTCAAATCAGTAGACAATGTTAACATTTCATTTATAGTAGGCACATATACCTATGTCTAAGTCAATCTCATCGGCATCCACAGCCTGTTCATCACGAAAATTAACGGCGGAAAAGATCGCGGAGAGTTGTTCAATACTTTCTTTGGTGTCTTCAGTTTCCACATCCTGAGCTGGCTTCCCTTTACTGCTAAAGACAGAGCCAAATATACCCTGCAACCCGCATCTCTTAATTCCATAACTACCGACTTAAACGTTTAATACCGTGAATCAATTATTTACCTTCTTCTTCTCTTTGGGGACTGAAGGTCCAGATATATTATCGTCTTGAGAAACCATCAAATCTTTATTGTAGACTTGGCTGGCAGAATCCAAAAGCCTGGGGAAAGAACATTGAAGCAAGGTCACTATTAAGTACAACTAAGAAAACATATATTAGTTGTGACACAAAACTAGTCCTGTTATCGGGTTGGGCTGGTCCAGGTTTGGACTGGACCAAGACCAGCTCGGTTAGTTACCGGGCGGGCCTAGCCCGGACTAATAAAGAAGGGAGCCAAGCATTGTAGACCGAACCCGGTCCGTTAAGAGTTGGTCCGGTCCGATCGGGCCCGATCTGCTTCAGCCCGTTTTGATTCAATAACCTATAATCCATTTTTCTTTCTTGGGAAAACTTGACGAAATGCTTAAGAGTACGAGAGACAAATCCAGCAAGTAAGGCTCGTATGGTAAAACAGAAACGGAAAGGCTGGTAATCATGTTAACGGTGTAATGGAGTCACTGCTCGTATGGGTAAAACAGAAACGGAAAGACTGGTAATCATGATAACGATGTAATGGAGTCACTGCTTCAATATGGAGGAAACGCAGGTGACAATAATCTTCGGTGTATTATATACAAAAGAAGAAAGGTTGCTCTGGGTTTACAACTATGATTCATAACAAAAAAAATTCAATTGTATTACCATGGCTGAATTTACATGAGAGGCACTTTATGATCTGCCACACGAGAATAAAAGGATTACATACGGCATTATCGGATAAAGGGCTTTGACATGAGTCTGACTATATTATTCGTCCCATTAAAGTATGACTACTGTTTAACGTTGAATACTTAGATTAGGAAAAAAGAAAAAAAACTTATATATCTTTTTACCGGTCTGGTTACCGGTGTCAAACCGGTAAGAGAGCCGATCCAGTTTCAAATTCCCAAACCGCTCTCTACGCTTTCCGGACCGGTGACGGGCGGGCTTTATTGAACCGGTCCGGGCGGGTTAACGGGCTGAGAGGCCCAATAACACTTTACACAAAACAGAAGATGTATTGTTGGGATTAGCTGTTTCAAAAGTATTAGTTTGTACTTATTACTCAACAACAAACATTACCACTTTGGTGTTACATTAGTACTTTTAGATTGAGAAATTATGTTCAAATTGTTGTTAAGTACACATTTTATTCCCAAGTGATGCTTGTGATTCACCCAAATATAACATAACTACTTAGTTTGACTACTATTTCAAAAGACAACGATGATCAAAGACTTCTGTACCTTATTAATCTATAAGCAGATAACATTATCTGAATAATTTATACAATATGCTACATACCCTAATTGCTGATTGAAGTTGAGCTATACATACCTAAACGTTTCCTTTTGGGTTGAAACTGAGACAGCAAAAAGCTCTTGATTTCCATTCACCTGTTCAAGAAGTAAAGAGTCACTAAGCAGATCTAACTCTATCAGAGCACTTGTTAAGATGATTAAAATTATTATGTACCATGATTACATCTCCGTCCCAAGAGGAGCATATAGTAGTGGCAGACGGTGAGTTTGCTTTTGGTGAGGAATAAGTGAAACCTCTCATTGAAGTTTCTTTTAAGAGGGACAATTCTGGCAAGGACCTGACAACCATAAAAGAAGGCAATTCGGTAATTAAAATGAAGACAGTATTAAGGAAACTTTGACTTATAACTCATAAAGTTGGCCAAAATTATCAAAAAGTCAAAAAACAAAAAGTAATTATCACCTGATTTCGATTGCTCCGTTGCTGAAAAGGAGAAAAAGACCAAGACCAGATGCACAACAGAACGTTGATGCGAAGCAGCAAGAAGAGGAATTGAACTTCTTCTTATGATAAACTTTCTTAACTCCCTGAATAAACAGACAGACACATAAAATAAGCAAGCTAATATAGCGAAAAGGATGAAAGCAGAAAGAAGAATGATCGGTGATGTTAAAGTTATGCAGAGTTAAATATATAATAATTACTTGAACAATGTGAACTAGAGAAAAAATGTATGCAGCTTTCTCAGAGCACAGTAAAAGTAACTGCTTTGGTGTAACATCCTCAACAGGATCATCTAGGCTAGACTGTTTCCGATCTGCTTTGTCCTGCCAACCATCTGAACAAGTTTCTTCAGTCAGCGTTTTGAGTCTTAGTTAAAGTAAATTGAAAGTAACATTGTGGATAAACAATGAACCAGAAATCTGGATCTTAAAATTTTAGTAAGGTGTAAAAGGATTAGAAAGAACCTAAAATCTGCATATGAAGAGCTCTGTAAGGTTTTTTAGGATGTATCTTGCCAGTGCTGACCATGTTTCCAGTAGCACTATCCAGCGCAAAAACGGACGAATCCTTTGTTGCAACCACCAAGATATTCTTCTCAAAATTATGCAAACTGCAGGTTTCAAACTGCAGGGAGATGATACTAGGACTTATTTCAATTGCAAAATGTTTTTGAAATAACAGACTGGGCCCCTCGATGTCAACTAGTGAAACCTGTAAGAAATCAACGCCGCAGTAAATATGATTGCGTATGTACATTGATATGGTACAGTTTTCATTTGATGAAACTTCAAATAGATAATGTCTACTCTTACATATCCTTGGTCAGTTCCGACAGCAAGATATCTTGATTGCTGGTTTATGTTTAAAAAGGTTACAGCACCATTAACCTTGATATGTTTAACACTATGGATAATGTGGTTACTTCCTTTCTTTGTATTTCCTGGCCAAAAGAAGGTCCGTAGAAATGAGAACAGTAAGTTGAAGTATGAATGAAGTAAGTAGGATTTCAAATTTGTAATCAAATGTACAATATACCTTGGAAGGATAAGAAACTCTTGTCCATGTTATACGGGTCAGGTTTAAATTTATAGATGCGAACCTGAACGCAAACCACGAGGCACGGTAAGCAGATAAAAGTTAGCATATTTACCAAGTAAATAATTTTTAAACTTCACCATTCCATTATGATCTCCTGAAACAAGAATTCGGTGGTTCCCGTCATAGTGCAATGCCGTCAAAGCAGCTCTGCTCGAAGGAATATCATCTTCAGTCTGCCGTGTAGAAAGTGTTTCAGATAAATTGGAAAACCATTTTAACTAGTTTCGAAATGAGAAGCCCTTTAATAGGGAAAGCAACTTATCAAATGTATTGTCATTTCAAATGTCACGAGAACAACGCACCTAAAACCAAATCAATGATATATATCACTCCTATCGTAAAGATGATACCTGTTGCCTTAACGAGAAGATTGGTATGAAAAATGGACAAGTTATATCCCAAATGTTGATGGTTCCATCGCTATGCCCAGTGATGTATAGATTTTTAACCATGCTGAATCCTTTAAAGCAGAACTGAGTCCCTTCTTTTGACTTTGTGTCTGAAGGAATGAGAGACGGCACATCTTTTGCCATCACAGTATAATCCTAGAACATGAAGAAAAGACAACATAAGGCCAGATTACTTGATCAGGCAAAATAAAAGTATGGTGTTCACACAAAACTACCTCATCCGCAGAGTTTAACATATGTGGAGGATTTGTGATAAATTTTGCTACGGTGATGCTAGAATCTACAAATGGCATCTTCATCATTACCTCCTTTGGGAGGGAAGGTGATCTTGCCTGGGATTGTAGTAGATGCTTCTCAATTAAATAATCATCATAAACATATACATGACCTGACTTTCCCAGTACCAAGAGAAAATCGTTTCTTTGTTTACTTTGGTCACTATAATCCGTGATGATTTCAATGTCAGTACAAGGCTCAGACACATGAAGCCCACACTTAATTGTGCGTGTTTCAGTATGCTCGTTCAGTAAGACCACCTGTAAAACCAAAGTATAAGTTCCAACAAGTTCATATTTCAGTTGTAATTTATAATAAATTAAAATATTAACACCTCAATGCAAAGCCAACGGTTTATTTGGCATTGTAAAGTAAACGAAATACAAAGAAGTAGTGGTTCCTCAAAATAATTTGAACACTATTTAAGACTTTATTAAGAAAACATCCATGATCATTATACATCTTAATTAGACGCGTAAAGAAAAGAGAAAAAATTAATAAGATTTCGGTCGCCTTGGCTTCTTCCAATATATTACCAAAACATTCAATTACCTGCAACAAGTTCGTTGAAACTCCAGTAACATATAGCCTGCTCGCCTTCCCTTCTGCATAAACCCATCTCATTGATTGTATCGGATTTTTATCTAATTTGTATCCAAGATTCAGTTTACAAATAGGAACACTATTCTCTGAAGTAACTTCAGCTTTTAGATTCAGTGTAGAAAAAATGCTCCATATCAAGATATCTCCATTACTGTATCCAACGGCAACTTTACTTCCATATGGGCACACCCAACAAGCTGAAGTCACTTTCTTGTTTTCCTGATTTGGTGATTGTACTGCATTTCCTCCAGTACTGAAAACATTTTTGTTTTCCTGAATTCCCCACAATGTAATGTGGCCGTTTGAGAATATGATAAGAACCCTGCAGAAAAATGCATATCATGTAAGATACCGAACGCCCAGCAAGATAACAATGCGGCGATCATGTAAGATACTGAATGTCCAGCAAGATAACAAATGTGATGAAAAGAATCCCTCTAAGGAAAACTTTTTTTTTATATATAGCAGTTCTTATTTTCACTTGCAAAGGAGATAAAGAAGTGCTTGGATCATGAAGATAAATAGTTAGTAATCAATGTTTATTTCCTTACCATACCTAAACCTCAATGGATAAACATACTCAAAGTTTTAACATTTTTCTGTACAATATATTGTCTTAACAAATGACCAAATATATTTATGTTCCTAGTATTGAATTTTGTTCGAATGGAAACCACGCAGCAAAAACTAACGAACCCTACATGGAGTTTAAGATTCGTTTAAAACATATAATAGCTTTCTGAAAAATTCGATTGGCAACCTCTTGCTTTCAGATGTTGGTTGAGGCAAAACTTGCACGACAGCGTTATCATAATGAGCCTCAGTCGGGTTTCCTGGAAGTGAAGAAAACTTATTAAAGATGCACATGTCACGAACAATTAGACATTAATAAACATTAATGAGAATATTCACAAAAAAACTGAGTAAGTTATCATATTTTACCAATCGATACTGAATGCGGTATAATATAATTCGTTTTTACACTCTTATATGAATCTTCATCAAACTTCAAAACTGAAATGTTACCAGCAGAATCTCCGACATACCTGCGATTGAAAACATGTTCTCAGTAAATCAAATCGACATACTTTTTACTACTTCTACCAAAGTCAAAATCCACACTCACATGTAGGGGCTATGTTGCATGATCCCAAAAGAAGTGATTTCACCTTTAAAGTCGTGAACATCAGACAACAGCTTCTTGTCTATGTTCCATACCTGAATTGGAAATTACTTTATACAGCTAAACTTGCGTGTCTGAAGGAAAGTAAATAATAGCAAGAATCAAACAAAAGAGAAGAAAATTAATAACACTAACTTGCCTCGATGTGGTTTTTCAAAGTTACGTTTAGAAGAATGCCTTTGTCCTGAATAAACTGAAAATCGAAAAAAAGAAATCCACTGATTTAAATGTTGCTGCATTATCTCAATTTGATGAAGTAGAAAGGCTACCATATAATGCACCACCATTACTTAAAATAAGAGACCTGGAGAAACTTGCTTGGCTCTGTCTCGTTAGATTCAAGTAAAGCTTGCGTGTTCTGTTCTCCAACTAGCTTGATTCGGCCATCACTGACGATACAAAGAAAGAAAGAGGGTAATTAATGCGGAGCTTCCAATTTTTGATTTGTAGTATGTTTCTAGAGCTTCTACTCTCTTCATCCTTCTAACTTTTGTTTTCTATACGTTGGAATTGTGTTTGGTCCTTTTGATTAAAAAACTACTTCACCTATAAAAAACGCAACAACTTCTACGCATCTCGCGTCAAGTTCAAACTGCCATTCAATTTGAATATATTTAACTGTTTTTTATCCCAGCCCGAAGCAAGTAATATAAAAAAGAAAATATTGACACTCAGCAGTCCAGTCACCCTAACAGCAGCGAGACATAAAACTGTAACTATTAGCCGTAGAATTCAAGGTCGGTAATCTTGAAAACTAATAAAGAGCGAAGAATTAGTAGCTTACTTTGTAGAAATCGCAAGTATCTTTTGGTAGGGATCGTAAGCGAGTTTGTTCGATCGTGATGGTACCCCGTAATGGAACACCACACGTGGGTCGACGTCGCCTGATTTCAGACCATCTGCAGCATTTCCACCAGGCTGTACCTAACCATGTCAGAGGCATAAAATTGTTTTTCAGCTGGGTGTAACATAAATTTACTATCATAACTCTTCACCCCAAACAATGTTTAGTACTCCACAAGTAACTTTTAGCGTTGATTTTTTTTTGTAGATACACAAAGCTAAATCAAATAATAATTTGGGATTAGACATGTTATCTTACAATTTGGTTGTAATGACGACAAAAAGAAAACATAAATAGATCAATAAACAGAAAAGAGACAACAAGTCTTTTCTTGTTTGCATTTTATCATAAGAACATTTATCTGACATTGACATTCTCTTTACTCGTCCTAAATTTTAGAAAAAAAGCACCGACCATCACGTGAAGACTTGATAGATCTTTCAGTCCACTAATAAGCTCTTACCCTAAGTTTCCGTGCACGCAACAAATCTAATTTAACCAGACATTTCTCAAATGATTGATTATCAAAAATCGACACATCATAAACAAAAACACGAAATCGGGAGAAAGATTCCCTATCTTATCTATCTATCTATCTATTCAAGAATAGACTACGAAGATCGTTCAAAGTCGAAGATTGCAAGCGCGAGTTGTTCTTCCTACAG